>JANXHW010000004.1:58962500-61362500 GCA_026170595.1 Plestiodon gilberti rubricaudatus | reverse complement strand
GTGTTCCAGTTGATTCCACAAAAATCCACAAGTCAAATATTTAACCCTGTCAGGGATGGAATGTTGTGCATTTTTAGTGGTGGTAATTGTGGAAAATTGACCTGCAGTGTTACCTTTCCACTCACAAGTGTGTTGCATGAGATCCTTTTCAGTGAAAGGAAAGATGTTTTGTATCCTATCACATCCCTTCTCTGTTTCTTTTTTGTTTTTGCTTGCTCATTTAGCGGCTTCATATCTTTGCTTAGATCCCACTGATGTACTAAATATTTTTGTGTTACTTCATATTATTGCTAAAGGATTGGATATTACTTTGTATTACAGTACTTCTGCAGAAAGGCACTTCTCCTAGGCTTGTGCATCTCTGGTTCCAGCCTATCGTAATTTGTGTGCGTATATTTCACAAGCTTTTATGCCGCTAAGATAGCAATTTTCCTGCAAAACACCTCATGTTGCAATGAATATGCATCAGAAAGTGGAGTGAAGATGTGGATTTAATTCGTATTCTTTTTGATATCAGTATCTTCTTTTCATAGGGTTGATGGTGTTTCCTGTGATTCTTCTAGCATTCCCTTTAGCTTGCCTGTGGCTGTTGTCAGAAGGTGAGTCTCACTACTTTATATCTAGAACAATAATATATCACAATTGCTGTGCTAGTGTGCAACATTTGAATATATTTCTGCTCTTCCTGATAAGGTTTTTTTAATCTGCATAGTGTAAATTTCAGGCTCAAAAAGCCTTCAGTTTGAGTGAAGGTGCTTACAAATTCATCCATGCACCAAAAAGCATGGAAATTATAAGTTAAGGCACCCACATGAACTTCTATGTCATGTAAGCAGTACAACATGTTCTGTAGACTCACATATGCTCATTTAAGCTCCATGCACTGACAT
The DNA here is from genome assembly GCA_026170595.1 of Plestiodon gilberti rubricaudatus. Taxonomy (NCBI): domain Eukaryota; kingdom Metazoa; phylum Chordata; class Lepidosauria; order Squamata; family Scincidae; genus Plestiodon; species Plestiodon gilberti. The sequence continues at coordinate 61,361,610 of JANXHW010000004.1, read as the reverse complement.
GGTCTTTTAGCCCCCAGTCATCCTCCTCTACTGGTTGGGAACAACTCTGAAGCTGGGGTCAATGCAATGTTTGCCTTATCACATGCTCTCAGAGCAAAATCTCCACCTGTGCTTTCCCAATCCTACTTGAAGATTCTGGGATGGAAACTGGGCCTTCCGCATACAGAGGATATGCTCTTCCCCTAATGGGTGAGTGAAGGCCTTGCTGCTTTTCTACCAATTTATCTTCAGGAATGGCAAAAAAGTGGTTTTTGTATTCTATGTTAAGTTTTCTAAGCCAAGGCCCAGTGACTGGTTTAAGAGTATCTGATACTGTGGTACTTCAAAGGTTAAGTGGGCATGGATTTTATCAGCACCTTTAATAGGAGGTAATTAAGAGTCACCATGTAAGAGAGAGATGGTATAAAGTGAGATAAATGCCATGTAAGAGTGATATATGGTACAATAAAAAGTACTTCAAAGTCTTCTCTAAGGTATTAGACATGTAGACTAACATTGGGTGGCATCCATTCACTGAGTGCACTTCCATGAATGAAGGTGTTATCTTGGAAGCCACCTTGGAAGCCACCTGGTATCTTTATCACAAAGTTAAAAGTTATCAAAAGATAAAGAAGTGTTGCAAGTCTTAATATTGCAATTTTCTCCCCCAAAAGGTATCATCTGCCTGTCAGAGTCTCAGCGCATCATGCAGTCAGCCCTAACTCAGTAGTGTTGCCATTTTCTTCTGAACTCTGGGCCTCGAAATCTGTGCTGGACATGCTTAGAATGGCTTGGAACTTGTCTTGGTTCCATGGGATTGATAACTTGCTACATATCACAAATTATGAGACAAGAACCCAAGAGTAAGCTATCACACCATTATATCATTAAAACTCCTTCTTAAGATTAGAGTCCCCACGTATAACTAGTAGTGAAGCTGTTGAATTGGGATTTCTCTTTTGGGTGAAATATTGCGTTCCTTACAATGAATTATAGTTGGGGTTGATAGCTTGTCAGGCTGCAGTTCATAACCCAAGACCTGTTGTTTCTTCCATTTAAGGTAAATGTACATTTCTTGATATTTTTTAAGCAACAAAACTGGGTTAGTGCTGGATGTTTTGGTCCATTTATTTTAGGACATATGAATACTTTTTAGTATGTTAATTCTTCAAAGCTGTTCTCAGACATGGTCATGGTCAGCCACCTTGCGCGAAGAGAAATGTTGAGCTTCCCTAAGTGCAACAATTGTTAATCTAGGCTTCTCTGCCTGCCAGATGGAAGGAGAAAACATTCTTCATCACCTGAGAGATAGTGTCTTGTTTTGATGGAAGGGAGGTAGCTGCAGCCTTCCCCGCGAGGTTGGTAGCCATCAAGAAGAATCATTGGACAGAAGTTCTTTGTCTACAAGGGAAATGAGAGCACAGATTATGACTTCCCAGCAGCTGCTTGAATTTTTTTCTTTATAAAGGAAGGATCTATCTTACTTTGAGAATCATGGCAATAAAAGTCTCTCTTTTTTTTTAATAAGAGACTTGTGTGATTGGCTTGATTATTGTGCCAGATCTTAGAAGGGGGTGGGTGGAACTTCTGAAAGTCTTATCCCATTTTAAATCCCAAAGCTAAGACCTGATTGGAAGGAAATTGGTCAGTATCCTCGAGTCTTTCCACCAGTTCCTCCCTTTGCAAACTTAGGCCCAATTCTGTCCACCTTCCCAGCACTGATGCAGTCGTGCCAACGGGGCATGCGCTGCATCCTGCAGTTGGGGGTGCAGTCACGGAGGCCTCCTCAAGGTAAGGGAACGTTTGTTCCCTTTCCTCGCCACTGCGTTGCAGCTGCATTGTCACTGGGAAGTTGGATAGGATTAGGCGGGCCCCCAATCTGTTGAGATGGTACTGGTGGCAGGCGTGCCTCTTGGCGGCAGAGCCATTGTACTTAAGGCCTAGGCTGTCCTACAGGAATGCCTGTGGAAGCTGTGAAGCTTGAGAAACTTCAATTTCCAGTACTTTGTGGTATCGGTGGACATTCCTGCATGTGCTTGTTGGGCCATCCTAGCCTTAATCTTGAAATGACCCACCCAGCTCACCAGGATAGGTTTCGTGGTAAGGAACCCAAGTGATGAGTAAGCTCCCTCAGACCTGATTCCTAACCCAGTCTTGAGTTTTTTTAATGACCTAATTTAGGCCTAATATAAATCAAGGCCACATTAATCTGGTTGATTGCCCCCCTTCCCAGAATAGCTGGGGGTGCTTGCCCATTACAAGCTTCTATCAATGATTATATTTTCTGTGATTTCTGAAGAACATGCTTAATACTGCTGTGAAAGTTTAGTTTATGCCTAACCAGTGAAAAGCATTGAAAAGTCATAATTAGAGCAATGTTTGAGGACCAGTCTTTTAAAAACAAGAACGCATACAATGCTCATAGTGGTGTGTGTTTTTTAAGCAAATCGAGAAAATTCCAGATTCATTTGATGAAGGTATAAAACAAACTTGTTAATTGCTTCATTAGTTAGTCTCTTAAAAATAAATTTGTCTTCAAATATATATTTTTCTTTTTTCATTTCAGTTTTTTAGACACATTAAAGCTGTCCTCGGAGGATGTTGTTACACTGAAGATAACGCATGCAACCGGTGGACTGCAAGATTGTCTTAATTCAATCATTCAAGCCGCGTCCCACAGGGAAGTTAGGGCTGCTGTCACCAGAATGAATTTTTATGTTCTGAATGACAGACTGGCATTAATGTGCAGCAGTGGCCCTTGTGGGGCCACTTTGAAGTGCTCAGCTTGGCAAACAGCATTAAGCAGGTCAGTGTGTAAGTGCAAGGTACGTAACTGGCTACAAAGCAGCCTGTCACAGTAGATTTGGCCTGAAATGTTCAAAGATATTTGGTCTCTTTGGAGTCCTCCTAAGCATTTGCCAGTGGAATAAATACCTTTAAAGTGGCAGGCCCATCTGTGTTCAGTAGGCACAGGGAGAGACGTTTCAGGTTTGTAGTCTGAGACTGGAGCGAGACATTGCAGGGCATGCATAGCTGTGTTTCTCCTCCTCTGACCCGTAATGTCTCCTATTGCAGACCACATAGTCACTGAATTGACAGGTTTGTTTCCTAGCCTTAGTCCGTTTTACTAGACGCTGACGCTGCTCTGGCCTGTCCTTGGATAATCTCTCATGTCTTGGGGTGAGGAGGATGGGTGACCTGCTCTCAGCTTCTGCCCCCTTTCAGGTTGTAGGGATGGTTCCCCCCACTAGCTTGCTTGATGTGAGCACTCCCTGTGCTTGTTGGATGGTTTTCAGTGAAACCTGTTCAGTGCACGCTCCCTGACAGTGTGTGAGTGTGTATAGAGATGAATCACAAAGGGACCTGGCACAAGTGTGCAGGGGAAGGGAGACAAAAGGAGCAAAGGAAGTAGATAGTCATCTGCACCCACTGTGTGGCTTCATAAGCACCCCTGTGGCTGCTAAAATGCTACATTAATCTCCTGACATTTCATGGCTTTAGCCTATTATTCTGTGTTGAACTTTTACAGTCAGGCATTTGGTGATCCTTGCAAGCGGAAATGCTAACCGCTCCATATGTTAGCTGTAGAACGCTGTACGGTTTAGCTTTCTTCATCTCTGTAAATAAATCGCTACTATTGATCAATCTTGATTTTCTTTTTTCTTTTTTACATTTGGCAGAGTAGAATGAGAAATGTCAGGCAAGTTCCAGGTTTAAGTTACAACGCTGAAAGTATTTAATGTTTGTTTATACTGAAGGTTTCTACAGGTACTTCCAGCTTCTCCGGAAGATGAAAAACTCCTAGCTGATGTCATATGCTTTCTAAACAAGTTACTAAAGGAACGGAAGAGTACTTCGGACGTAGAACACCTCAGATGGATTCTGGATGTTGTGTTGAAGCATGTAAGGCCCTAATCAGCAAATATTTTTAGCAGGAGTTTGAAGAGCTAGAACATTGGCTCTGCCCACTGACTGGCTTCTCAATGGCCAGAGGCACAGGCAAAGGGCTTTTTCATCCTCCCCACCCCCACCCCCGCGCAGTGTGAACAGCAACAGGCTTCAGCAAGGGCCATCTTTAAAGGGCGCTTCAGACCGCACGAATCTCGGCTCGTCCCGGATCTTAGCAGATCTTAGCCGAGGCGTGCTTGGGTGTCTGGTTAACACAGCGGAAGCGAGCGGTCTCCCGATTGCCGGCACACTCGAACATCCCCTGGGCCATGTTTTCAGGGGGACGCACAGCGACGCTACTGGAGCCAACAATCAGAAGAGAGGGGGAGGAGTGTTAGCCAATCACCGTGGAGGTTTCTTCCAAGAAGGCGGGATAAAAGGAGGGACTATTTGCAGGGAGACACTCCTACAGACAGGCAGGTCGGTGGCCAGCCTCTCGCGCTCGCTAGTCTTCGTCCGCTTCCGCAAGTGGTCTGAATCCGCTCTAAGTATTGTTAGCTATCCCAGGCCTAGAAAAAGATATACTTTTTTTTCAATAAATAATAAGCACTGCAGATGGTCACTGTTGTTTTGATGAGCACAGAAGTGAGCATATCAACCTATCTTCTACTGAGTCTGGCTATTGGTCCAAGTAACCCTGTATTATCTACTCTGACAGGCATTATCAATGAGCTGTAGCTCAGTGGTAGAGCACCTGCTCTGCCTCCAGAAGGTTCCATGTTCAGTCTTTGGTATCTCCAGGTAGGGTTGGGAAAGACCTGTGGAGAACCCCACTGCTGGTTGGTGTAGGGTAGGCAATAAGCAGTGACAAACTAGGTGAACCAATAGCCTGACTCTGTATAAAGCAGCTTCATATCTCTCTTCAAAGTATCAAGTGGAGCTTTTCCTCAGCTCTGATACCTAAGCTTTGTTTAATTACAGGTGGCAGGGTTTGAACCTGGTGTGCTCCAAAACAGAACGATGACGCTTGGCAATGATAGGTGAGGGAAGAATTCTGCCAAAGCTTCTCTTGCTGTTTACGTAGCAGGAGGGAATTCTGACAGTCCTTTGTCTCTCAGCTTGGCAGAATGTGGCTTGAGGTACTTAACTCTGCATGTGCAAAGATTTGTCTCCAGGTGGAAACTCTTGAGGACTGGGTTTGGCACCCGAACTAGTTGCCTATTACTAATGTTTAGTTTTCCTTGAGTATTCGTTCTAAAACTTGTAATGAACAGGAAATATGTTGTAAGTGCAACCAACCATGATCCAAAAAGCTGGATCTTCAAGTTTACTTATGTATAATCATATTGACCACAGTGTGACTTGTAATCTCCATCTAGAGCCTGTGTGAGCGAGTCTCTTCCAGGTGATTTGCAAGCTTCCATTTGTATACGCTAAGTCCCCAACATACGTACTGGTTCTGTTTGTCCTGAAGTTCGAACATGCGTAGGTCGAAACAGGAGGCTTTTGTCTGCCCAGCACTTGCACAAAAGCACCATAACAGACAGGCTGTGCCTGCACAAAAGTGCCAATGTGGCTGTCCGTAACTAAGATGTCCATAACTCGGGGATTCAGTGTACAACTTTCACTGGCAATATGCAGCAAAGAGGCTAGAAGTGGAATATTTTTGCAGTAAGCGCCTACGCTATTCATCAATGACCTTTTTGTTTTACAGTGTATAGAGGTTCTAATATATTTAATATGTTGAACTTGATTTCCAACCTCATAGAAAATAAGTAATAAAGTACAAATTGTTCCGTTCTGATGCTATTTCACTGATCTTCCATGCAGAGTCCAAAATCTCTACTAGATCTTGTAGTTCAACCAGAATCCCCGTTACAAGATGAAATGGATGACATAAAGACTGCTGTCAGACAACAACTGCAAAAAGAATTGATTGCTTTCTTTAATACCCTTCTGCTCAGCTTCATGTTCGTTACTGACAGGTATAGCATAAAATAGTTTTCTTTTAATGTCATCTTATAGTAATGCAACAATTTGAGTCTTAAAATACTATTGGTAAATAGTATGGCTGCAGACTAGCAAAAGTAAAGCCTTGATCATGCTGCATGGCATACAATTTTCTACAGAGATTTGGTTGGTTTTCCAGAATTTTGTTTTCATTTTGCTGTCTGGAAAGTTACTAGGCTTTGTTGTGTAGAAAAGTTTTTTTTTCCGTCTGTAGCCAGAATGCAGTAGATGAGAGTTCTGTTGACAAGGAATACTATCTCTGTGTAGTATGCACAATAATCTCACTGACAGCGCAATCCTGCCCAACTATAGGGTGGCAGAGCTGCCCTAAGCCTAAGTGCTCCGCCGCCGTAAGCTGTCGCAAACGTGCTATAAGGTACGTTTGCAGCAACTCTAGAGTAAGGGCTGCCAGCGCTAGGCTGGCAGCCCCTACTCTGCCACCAGATTGCCATGCAGCCGCTGGAGGAAGGTAAGGGATCCCCTGGCAGCTGCATGGGCAGTCCAGGCAGCGAGGGAGGGGGGGCCATTGGCCGTGCCGGCCCAGGAGAGGGCGGGAATGGTGTCTGCAATATCCCCGTCCGTCCGGTGCTTCCGTTACATGGCCTCCTCCGACTTCCGCTAGCTAAATAGCTGGCGGAAATCCAAGGAGGCCCATCGGGCCTTCCCTAGTTTACACTGGGGGAAGGGAATGAACGCCCCCTTCCCCTGAGTAGGCCTCGGGGCCACTAAAAAGCGGCCCGGAATGGGAACAGGATCCGGCGGGCGGATTGCGCTCTGAGTAATTTTAAGTATCTTTGGCTACAATCCTAATCACTTACATGGAAGTGAGTCCGGAGTGTCATGCATCGAATTGCACAGTCTCAATTGGTGGCTTTCAAAATTTTAATCTTGTCGGACCTCTTTTTCCACCTTGACTTATCTACCACAGAACACCTGCACATCTACCAAAATACCTGTATATTGCAGAAGTTTCCAGAACGTATTCTAGAGTGCCCATTCAGTTCACATGGTGGGGACTTCATGCAAGACAACTCAAATTGTGTGTGCCCTAGAATATACCTGAAATAGCTAACCTCGCTGAGGAATCTCTAAACTGATTATTCCAACAAACCAATATGCTTGTGGTGAAATTCATACTTTAAGGATTGTAGTCAGGACATTGTCCTGCCTCCATGGAATATTGTATAATGGAATCCACATCCACCAACTCTGGAAAGGGAAGTGCAAACTCTAGAACTCTCTGTTTTCCGATGAAAAGTTAATGTGCCCCTTTAGAAGCAGTGCATTGGTTACCTAATTGTTTGTAAATCAATACTGTACCTTAATATTTTTTTAATTATTAATTATTACACAGACCTGGATGCTTGGAAGTTTGTGAAGAAGAGCGGGAAGGATTCCTGTTGAGTGTGCTTCTATTACATTCTTCCCTTTCTGTGATGTCTGTAGTGTCCTAACGTACACTGGCATTGTACCATAGCATGGTTGTAGCTGCCACTGTGCCATAACTCCCAGTCTAACTCTTATGAACTATAGGTGAAAATAAGTAGTAACTACCCTGTGAACCAAGCAGTTTCTACTAATCTAAATCTTGAGCCATCAATTTTCTGTATTTACCACAGGAAGGATCTAGAACTCACTGGCTATTTCCGAACAGAGCTAGCCTTGAAGCTTCTGCAGTATTTACGAGTAACAGATGCCCCTCATTTCTACGGATTGCCCTCTTTGGAAAGAACATTAAGAGGAATGGTCCATGTCACTGCACTTCCAGGCTGGAGTTCGTTCTCTGTTACAATGGAACCATTCACAATTTGTAAGAAATATTTAGCAGGGCTCCTTGAGGTAAGTGAATTATGAACTTTGGTTGTAGTGAAAAGTCAAATGCTACACATTGTTTCTGTGCTTTTATTCACGGAAAGAGAATGTTTGCATCCAGACATATGCTTGCACCTCCCTCCCACTGGTTTCCTAAGGTTTGGAGGATAAATTCTCTTCACTCCATTAAAAACTTAAGCAACTTTTCATATCTAAAGTTGGCCAACTTTCTTGGCCAACTTTCTTGTTCTCTATCTAATCTTTGAGTTTAACAGCCTAATCTTCAAATCTCTTCACTTGCACAAGCGTCGCAAATGGACAGCATGTTGCACTTTTGTACACTTCCTTGCAGATTGGAATAATGTTTTTTGAAAGCTGTTGGCATTGCAAGGAATACACGCCTTCCTAGTTCTAACAGGAAAACAGATTGAGAGGTGCTTTTCTTAAGCATAATATTTTTTGGGAATGTCGCTATTATCGGCACTATTATGAACATGTGTTAAATGAATATCTTTGCTTTTCTCTAAAATGGCATTTTGTGGCAGTGGATGAAGTCTATGATAACAATTTGCCTTGCTGCTGTGATACCATGATCACAGAATATTTGTGTATGTTCTAACTGCTCAGGGAGTGAAGGTGTTAGCAGAGAAGTTGCAAAGGAATAGCTTCTGGAAGAGAAATGTAGTGTCTAAGAATTGTTTGCTTTTCACTGCATCCATGATCTTAGGAGCAAGAAGGACTGAGTGACAAAGGCTCAGAATGCTGGTAGTGGACTGAGAAGTGAGGATGCAAAGGAACAGTGAGTGGGTTCTAGTGGATCCCAACAGTCCTGGATAATTTCCGGCCAGTGTCCAACCTCCCATTCTTGGGCAAAGTGATTGAGTGGGTGGTGGCTTCTCAGCTCCAGGAAATCCTGGAAGAAGTAGACAATCTGGACCCCTTTCAATCTGGTTTCAAGCTGGGCTATGAGATGGAGATGGCTTTGGTCACCTTGATTGATGACCTGCGCCGAGGACTATACAGGAGGAACGCATCCCTGTTGGTCCTGCTGGATCTCTTAGCGACTTTCAACACCATTGACCATGGTGTCCTTCTGGATCGATTGACTGGATTGGGGCTCGGAGACACTGTCCTACAGTGGTTCCGCTCATTCCTGGTTCCGAGATGGTGAGACTGGGGGATACCTGTTTGGTACCCTGGCTTGTAGGGTGCTACAGGAATATATTCTGTTCTCCATGCTGTTTAATATCTACATGAATCCGCTGCGGGAGGTCATTTGGGGATTTGGAGTGGGGTGTCGCCAATATGCGGATGAGGCCCAGCTCTGTCTCCCTTTTCCACCAGTCTTCAAGGGAGCTGTCAAAGCTCTGGGGTGCTGCCTGGAAGTGGTTGGGACCTGGATGAGGGCTAATAAACTGAAATTAAATCTGAACAAGACAGAGGCCCTCATGATGCAGGTATTGGATCTACAGCTTGCTCTAGATGGGGTAACACGCACTCTGAAAGAGCAGGTTCGCAGCCTGGGAGTCCTCCTGGATCCATCGTTGTCACTGGAGGGCCAGGTGGCATCTGCGGCAGGAACACTTTCTCCCAGCTTTTGTTGGTGTGTTGGCTGAAACCATACCTGTGTCAGTCGAATCTGGCTATGGTTGTCCATGCCCTAGTGACATCTAGCTTAGACTATGGTAATGTACTCTATGTGGGATTACTGTCAAAGATGGTTCAGAAGCAGCAGTTAGTTAGAATGCGGCAGCCCAGCTTTTCACCAGGGCTTGGTGGGTTGATTTTGCCACACCGTTGCTCCGACAGCTACACTGGTTGCTCATTCCATTCTGAGCCCAATTCAAGGTGTTGGTGATGTCCTTTAAAGCCCTGTAAGGCATAGGTCCAGGATACCTCAAGAACAGCCTTCTCCCACATAATCCTGCATATCCCCTATGATCTTCAAACAGGGCCCTGCTTAGGATACTTCCGCCATTGGAAGCCAAGGGGGTGGCGGCAAGATGCAGGGTCTTTTCAATTGTGGTACCACACCTCTGGAACCAGCTGCTGGAAAGTCGGTGGATGGCCTCCACTTTGCATGGTTTCTAGCGGGGGGTGTAAAAAATACCTATTCTGCTTGACATTTGAGGAAGAAGGGAACAGGGACCCTTTTTTAAACTAATACCCACAGGTCTTTCGTTGCTGTTTTTAATTGCATCTGTATCATTTTAATTGCTTTTAATGTTTTTATTTAAATGTGTTATTGTATTTTATTACATTTTTATAATTTTTTATATTGTGAACCGCTTTGAGCACCAGAAAAAGCAGTATGGAAATCTTTTAAATAAATAGTCCTACCCCATCCCATGTGACAATGGGGCTTAGGGACAGGATGGGTTGTAAATATGCCTTGGGCATTTGCCTCGGCATAGGATAAGGCGGGATATAAATTTTTTAAATAAATAAATAAATAGGCAAGAAAGCTTTGGAAGTTAGAGTGTTTGGTGTATTGCACTGTTGGCAGGTATGTTCATTGACTGGCTTGATGATTTTAAGGGCGCAATCCAAACCTACTTGGGCCGCCATTGTAACAGGTGGCCCAGCGACAACGGGAGGCCCCAGAATGGAAAGGGGATTCAAATCCCCTTTGAATTTCCCTTTTGGAGGGGATTTGAATCCCTTTTCCGTTCTGGGGCCTCCCGCTTTCGCTGGGCCGCTGGTTACAACGGTGGCCTAAGTAGGTTTGGATTGCACCCTAAGTCTGTTAGGTGCTACTTTTATTGTGTCTTTTTTTTAAGCATTTTTTGTTAAGCCACCTTGATCAGTGTTGGGAAAATTTATAAGCCACCCTGTGAAAACCACATAGGGAAGAATACAAATGGTGAAGCTGAGAGCTTGTAATCTTGCAGTAATCAGTAATTCACATCTGCAATTCAGTTTCAATATTGTATCAAAGGATGACTTGTGGTAAAGCTGTCATGTCATGGTTCTGTGTCTTGTTTTTTACATTCCAGGTCATCTCATCCTTTTATGTTGAGTGGGGAGGAAACGCCATGTCTTTCATGGGGAAAGGTGTCACAAAGAGCACCATACTCTGTTTGCTTCATTTGTCCCATGAAATGATGATTCAGGCCTCAAATGCGGTAAGAGAACTCAACTTGTTATTAGAATGGCTTAAGTTAGAAGCATACGCTTGACAACATCCAATTACCGATCAAATTATTGCACCGCAGCTACTCTACTCTTTGATAGTAGATTACCTTTTGGCAGCTGTGTTTCTACATGCTGTGTTCCTTGGTGTGTAATCCTAAATCTGAACATTGCATCACATTTAAAATTGATGTTCCTATCAATGTTTTCTTTACTCGAGGCTCACATAAGAGATCAAGTATGTCCAGGGAACACAAATGGCGTTGGAACAATTTTAGTCACTGATAGGTTTAGATGTGGTACAGCAGCAGCATCTTCTTGAGGTTATGAAGCATTAGTGTGAAGGGGAATGGTGTTTAAACCTTTCTTGAGGACAGATTTTGCTTTTATACTTAGAGGTTAAAAAAGTTTTCTTTTTAGGTCCAGTCACCTGGTAACTTTCTGCTTCCTTTTTCTTGCACGCAGTGTGTATGGCACATGTTTTTGGATGCATTTCCTGTACATAAGACTACACTACGTTGGGAATGGGAAAGAGCATAACTTGGAAGTGACTTGTGCAGTTCTGGATCTGTTTGACAGTCTGGCCTATGAATCCTTTGGGAGATTGGATCTTAATTAGGGCCTGGAGTGTATCCTCTGAGGCTATACCGTCTCTCTTGGTGATCTATATCTGTCCCCTGTGTTACTATGCTACAGGGGAAGAGAGGCATTGATGGCAATTGAAGATGAGGCTAATAGCTGTTGGGGTAGTGGTGCTCCGTTCATCAGAAAAGGTTGTCGGCACACGCACATGAAACCTCTGTAGTTCAGCACCAAAACTCGTCCCTGCAAAGGTTACATTCATGGCTATGAATGAGGCCCTTATACAAGTTAGACCAGTCCTACCTAGAGAGAATAGGGCTGGAGCAGCTGTGCTTTTCAGACCTTTCTGCTGGTGCAGCATTTTTTTTTTCTTAGCATGGGCTACATGCAACCTTGGAGTTAAATCTTGTATCCAGCCTCGTCTGACCAACAGTCACTTTCAGCCAGAGCGGGCCGGCTGAGCATTGGTGAACTTATGCAGCTTGGGGCAGGTTTAAATGTTGAATTAGTAGGCAGAGTTCTAATGAAAATTCTGCATTGCAAAAGACAGGAAGTTCCTGAGGAATGTGTTGTGTTTATCTCCTGCCCCCCTGTCGCTACCAGATTACATGTGGCCTGATGGCCCTCGTGGCCCTTTTATATAACTGTGGTGCAGAGACTGCTGCCTTATGTCTTACTTATACTGAAACAGAGGTGGTAGCCTGTATCTCACAGGTGCACAAAATTCACAATTCTAAATGCTAGAAGAAAAATGTAAAATAGTTTGCATTGTTTGAAAGCTGATATTTGGATGAGGATTCATTTTTTAGTAAAATATTTTTTATTTAGGATTGGATATCTCTCTGGTTCTTACCATATGATAACAGCGAAGAACAAGTTCAATCTCGTCAGGGTTTGGCATGGCTAATTCCGTTGTGGGTAGACAGAGATCCAGAGGTCAGTAAGATTTCTTCATTTTGGCAAAATACTGCAAATCTTGTTGTGGAAAACAATCTTGCCCAGTTTTGCTGTGTTCGATATCCAACCTTGTGATAGTTGTATTAAATGAATATTTCTTAGTCAAGTTGTTCTGTTCCTGCACATTCATGAGATTTGGCGCACACTTTAGCATAAAATAGCAGAATTGCTAATAATTTGTATGCAAAACTTGACTCATTTATTTGGCCTTGTGTATTCTTGGAAGCCTGGTACAAAATAGAGAATGGCATCTTAACACATGCCTAAACAGGGAATATGCATTCCACATAACCCACTCCTCAAAAAATTTCCTCACTGGTTTTCTTTAAATTTTCCTCTACTCCCCACACCAACACCATATTCCTCTTGCTTTGGTTTAAGCTGAGGAGAGGTTATTTTTAATTTGTTCTGAAGGTCTGAATAAGAGTGTCTGCTTGTTCATAGACCTGTACCAGGCATGGGCTGTATTTCACGTTGGCCCAGCTAGTCAAGTCACAAAAGTAGATGGCCCAAAGTGCAGTTTACGAGTAGAGACTATTCTGGCAACCACTTGCCCCTAACACCCAGCACAAAATGAAAGACCCTCCTGTGAGTCCTGATTTGTCAACCAGCTGAGAGCCAGGTGGAGAGTACAAAGCTGCTGCCCAAATGCCATGGCATTCAGCAATGTCATTGCTGAGTTCCAGCCAACGGGACAACCCAAGCTGAGGTGCACATGAGTAGGAAGCCCCAGTTGCCCGCAGTCACTGAGAGAGAGGAGGGCAAATGGCACCACCCCTTAAAAGGTGCCAGAGTAGAGTGGGAGATTGAGGAGAGAGACAGAAGAGAAGCAAGAGAGTCGGAGATGGAGACAGAGGTGGAAGCAGAAGCAAAGATGAAAGTAAGGGTGGAGAAGGAGGCAGGGAGGGAGAATGGGCAACAGCCAGCAGAGAATAGGAGGCGGCAACAGGAGCAAAGATGTAAGCCAGAAGGAAGTTAGAGAAGGCAGATAATGTGACGTGGAAGGATGTAGAAGAAATGAGACCCAATAAGGACTGGAGACTGGAGGGTCTGATGTTGTTAAAAACAACAGCAACTCTGAAAGGGTCTTTCATTTTGTGCAAAAAGATGAGCATAGACAGTGCTCCATCTGAACATTGAGCTAAAACTAGGGGAGGTATGCCTTAACTTCTGCTGGAGTACGTTCTGCACACCTTGTCCAGCTCTCTTCCTACACAGATAGTGTCAAGTGGGTAAACCTGTCTTACAGTAGCAGCAAGAAAAGCTTCAGTAGGAAGGTGACATCAAGACATTCAAAAACCAGTTGGGCATTAAACTGTATTAGCCCTGGTCTCCAGGCCAAGTTTTAAAGATGCCAATGGGAAATGAATGACTAAATACTCTGTTGAATTAAGTGCAGCATGTTCACCAGCTGTAGTTTGGCATCTGTGGATATTCATGAAAATGTTGTGCAAATTTGTTAATTACATTCTGCTGATGGTTAAATTGTATAAATTTGCTGTAGCCTTCTGGCTCATAATGTATTTTTGATGTGGCCTTCGGTGCTGAACAAATTGTGTGCCGCTGAAGTAGAACAACAATGGGTAGCAGAGGCTAAAGGCTATACAGTTTGGTTCTTGAAAATATTTGTCCTCTGGGTAAGCAGAGCATGGGAGAAAAGGGAGACAAAAAGCAGGGAGAAATAGCTATTATAATTGCGAATATAGTTTTTCTTTGTTCAGATAGAGGAAACATAGAGGGAGCTATGGATCAAAATCTCTTCTGTTCAACAGTATTTTGCCTGCTGAAAAGCTGAAGTGGAAGTCAGGAGAATGGCTTACTGTATTGGCTTCTTTCCTCTCTTATTGCAAGGATGAATCTGAGAAGTATGAACCACAGAACAAAGCCCCTTTCGCCTCTTCTGCTATAATACATAACCTGTTGCTTGGAGAAAGAGTCTTGCATATTTCGTTGTAGCACAATCCAGCCCTCTCTAGTCATGTTGTGTCATTGTTCTCTTACTGGGTCTTTGTTCATTCGTCCAAACAAGGAAAAATCCTACCATATGCGGGAATGATCAGTTGCTTAGCTCCTGAGAAATAGGGGGAAAGACTCTTGCTTGTTTTTAGGCAGTCTTGTGAATCTGCAGTGCTTTTCCATCAGTTCTACCGCCCTCAATCTTAAATGATATAGTTATTGACTTGGTAAACCACCTGAGAGGTTGTTTGAGCAGTTCTGTTCTTTTAATTGTGTCTATGGAAGGGGGTGTGTGGTTCCACTTGACACTGACATCGCAGAAAACGATAAACAATTGGGTATTGTGCTAGAACAAGTTCCTTAATTGCAGCTGGGGTAAAAGCAACTCTTGAAGAATAGTTTCTACATAGAAAAGTGCTCTTCCTTCTATCTTGATGTCCCAAGGCAAGGACCAGTGTGTAAAATACTTGCCTAAACAAGATAATTGGACTGAGGAGCATTTCTTATACCTTAACAGGGGTGTGTGTTTGCACATGCGCTTGCCAGCCAGCAGGCAGGGGAGGAGAAGAGAAGACTAACAGAATGGAAGACGGATGGAAACATTAATTCTTGTTGGTTCTTTTGTGCCCTGAGTGAATGGTTTTGTGCTAATTTTACATGTGCTGTTGTTATTGTATAGGGCAGTAATTCTATTTTGCAGTGTCAAAACTGGGCACTTTTCCTCAAGATTTTTGTTTGAATTCATGAAAATGCTTTAAAAAATATTACACAACTGACTCGAGGCAAAATATTTAAAGCTATGTTTATTGGCCTTAATTTTAGTAATTATTATTACTTATATAATACTAATATGAAATTATATAATAAAAATTAGTGTGTATATGTGTATGTGTATATATTGTGGAATGTTGAATTTTAATAAATATAACTTGTATTTGATGCTAATTTTTACTAGGTAAAGTTCACTTCGCTGGCAATAGGATCAGCACTGACGTCACTTGAAGCAGGTTGTTTTGCTTTAGCTGAAAGCTGCCAGAATATTTCAGGAGGCTTATGGGGAACAGTGATTAACATCCTTTTGGACCAGTCCGAGTGCAGCATGGTCCGAAGAGAGGTATGCATATTAGTCTCTTCTCTGTAAAAACACTATCTTGTGGTGGAGACAGTGTGATTAGATTTAGTTACTATCGTTATCTCCGAGTGTTTTCTATTCTGTAAAACAGCCTTTACTGTAATTTTCTTATTGATGAAACTTCAAGATAGGAGGCATGCAGTGCAATCCTATGATGACTGTTTACTTAGAAATGAGTTCCACACTGTTTTCAGTGGGGCTTACTTTCTAATAAGTGTCCATAGGGTTGCAGCCTTAATGTGCTTGTAAATTGCATGGTACCTAATAAATGGCTATTGTCCATTCTTTCCCACTCCACATGCTATCATTTGTATTAAAAAAGATACTTAAGATTATAGTTAGGAAGAAATGAGAAATATTTCAGTTTGGCCCCAGTGGGACAATATGGATGTAAAAATACTTTCTGCTTCTGCTGTCTAAAACCTGACTATATTTAAGTGAAACTTGGGTCTGGTTCAAGTTAAGATGCTAAGGCCAGATCTGTATGTGCAGTACAATGTGGTATATGAGAGCTGAAGTCATTAGAATAGAGGTACCATTATAGTCTGCAATTGAGGGATTCCACTTAAAATCCTCCCTTCATTAAAAAAAAAATCCCCCCCACAAAACCCTGCATATAGCAAACTAGCACATGTTCCTTCCAGCCCAGCCTGTTGCCTCTTATGCTTGCTTTCTGTTTGAAGGAAGCCTTTTAATGCTGAAGAGCAATCACAAATGTGATGCCCCATGTTTAGAATGGAATAGTATGGTCCGTTCCGACACATCAAAATACTCCGTATGTTGACATGGCCATTATGAGACACCTGGAAAATGCCTCTTCCAGATCTCTCCTAACCGAATAATCTCCCATTAAATTCTAGGGAATCTTCACAGTATTTGACTTTGTCTGGATTGCACTCATTGCCATTACAAGAAAAATGGATTGAAAGAACTAAATATCTATAAATGCTTTGTCTGTAAGCGCCACGATGCTATCAAAATATAGTTAATGGCTCTGTTTGAAGTCCTCTAGTGTTACCTTTTGGAGGAGCATTTGCTCAATACAGTATCCTTCTTAAAAAAAACTTTGGCAACCAAACATAATGTCCAAATAACCTAGAAAGCAGCAACAGAATGCACAGGTGCAGAGATTAATTTATTGAAGAAATTAATTACAGTCCCAAATGAGTTATGTAGTGACTTTGTCTCCTGCACCTGTGCATTCTGTTGTTGCTGTTTGGATTGTGGTGCCACAGCCCTTATTTTGTTTTGCCAAATAGTCTAGCCTTTAAGTGGGTTACACCTGGCTGTGTCAGCGCAACCAAGTAGGAAGCCTGCTGTCTCTGGAAGCAGTGACTGGAACAAATACATTTCTTGATTGGTATGGAACCTGTCAGAATCGCCATCCTGGAGACTCCAGTTGCTCCAATTAATGAGCTGCTGCTTTTCACCAGATTTTTCTCCTACTTTTACTCTGTCATATGCAGATGTGGCCAGTTTGATTTGGCGTGCTGAGGGTTGTGGAGATTTCTTTTTAAAAAGTAGCAACAAAGTAGAACTTTTTCAGCTCTCCCTTTGTGATTTGAAACCGTATAATGCAATTGAAATTCTCAAGGAAGAGAAATTGAAGACATGTGCTAATTATTATAGAAACCTAAAGGAAGCATCCTGTTTTTACACTGTATAAACAAACAAGGTGAGACCTGATGAAAAGGAAAATAGTATGTCGCAAGACTGCAATTTGAAGAGGTGGCTGAAGTGTCGGCAGTTTAAAGAAAGTACTTCTAAAAATAAGTTCCATGTGTGCACCCGTCTATTATCAATGCAATGGATACTTCAGCTGTTATGTTTCTGTTCTGAGCGGAAATTTCTTCTCAAAATAAAGTGACTGGTTTTTTTTTTTGTCTCAACTTTGCCGTACATTCCAATATTTGATTTCTTTTTTGTTTTAATAATGGCCCACCGAATAATCAAACGGCTGATTGGTTTTTGGGGCCTGAAAGTAGGATAACGTTGACTTGACCGTATTGATTTGTGCTGATAATGATTTAGTGTATATTTGAAGCTGGCTTTGATTATGAACTGCAGCCAGGTGGCACTGTTGATGTTTTGATTTCTCTTTGTAGGCTGCATTTATTCTTCAGAATCTTTTGGTGATACCACTGCCCACTGAAGAAGTTAAAGACCCCATCTGGCAGGTGACTAGTTGACAAGTTGCCACAATTCATCAATGTGATTATGTCCAGTATGTTCCAACACAAAGGGAAATGAGGACGCAAACTGTTTTGGATATACTGTGTTTTAGATGTGAAAGAAATGCAGACCTTATGCTCTTTTCAAAAGGCAGACCAAACTATTTCAGCCATTTTTTGTTCCTTAACCAGTGCACTCTGTTTACGATGGACAAAACCAAACCTTCATAACTTGGATTATCTGTGTAGACAAAATTCTTGTATACTATCCTAAGGTATTTCTAGCTGTCCCGTTCACTGATTTCACTGATGCATGTGCTATCGCATTCATTTCAGTAGCTCCCCAGTTGAAACTGATGAGATGCATGCTAAATGTTGGGTGGATGGCCTATTTTTATTTTTTACCATATTTTTATAGCATTTTTCAACGCACGAATTCCATAGATTTTTATCCTTTCTCCATTCTAAGAACAGCAATCAAGGCAGTTTACGTAATACAGTGGGTCTTTTGTATCCGCATGGGTTCCGTTCCCAGAACCTCTGCAGATGTGAAAATCCACGGATGCTCAAGTCCGCGATGGAGAGGTGGAGCCGGCTCCACAGTACCTTAACAGCTGCACAGACCTGCCGCCGGCTTCTTGTCTCTCGCACCACTTTTTTTATCTTGTAAAACGCCTGTAAAAAGTTGCACGTGCAACCAAAGTCGTTTCCGGTTGCGTTTTTTCCTTTTTACAGGTGTTTTACAAGATAAAAAAGCAGCACGAGAGACAAGCTAGCAGCGGGCCCGTGCGGCTGTTAATTTAAGGTACTGTGGCACTGCACCCTGCCACAAGTTGGATCCCTCCTCTGCGGATGGCCATCCGTGGATGGCTAATCCGCGGATAAGGAGGGCCCAGTGTACAGAATTCAACAAACAATAAACCAGGCATATGCCCATCAATCAGATTTCGTCCGTCTCTATGGGAAAGGTCTTCCTCAGTGGGCTGATGTCCTGATTCTGTTCGTTTTATTTTAAAAAATTATACCCCACCTTTCCAGTTAAAAGCTGTGCAAGGTGGCTTACAATAAAATCAAACAATGTCAATTAAAATTAAAACACAACTAGCAGACAGTGATAGAACAACAAGTGATAAATCAGGCAATAAAATTCCTGATTGTGCTGCCTTGTGTGTGTGTGTGTGTGTGTGTGTGTGTTGAACAGAGAGCGCTCTCAGTAAATCTGTGCTTCAAAATGAATTTTAATGGGTTGGTTCCAAAGAACCGTGAGCACAAGGGAAATAGCTGTGTTGTACAAATGCTTAGGCAAGCATTGGTGGACAAGTGTCTCCCAGTGCTATAATAGGCAGGTTCTGTAACCATTCTCATGCTTCTGCTCACACAAACTCTTGTAGAAGTGGAAGAAAAACATTCTTGGATTTAGTTTCATTCTTGGATTTAGTTAGCTAACTGGGCAAAAGGGCACCTTTTTAAAGTGCTGCTGCCTTATATTTAGTAGGGGAACTGTCTGTATTCATCCCAGCAGACCGTCCCTCCCAATGGCTGGTATCTTTTGTTGTTGTTTTTTCTTAATCTTTTTTTAATGCAAAATGTGAGCCCTTTTGAGTCAGGGAACCGTCTTCATCATTTCTTTGAAGACTATAAACTGCTTTGTGACTCTTGTTGTTAAAAAGCAGTATATAAATCTTAAGAATAACAATGCTGGTTCTGTGAACTCTGAAGGTGCTTTCCACATGTGAAACAGCACTGTTGGCTCCAGCCCAGTAGTTAAAATGGACTTTTGAACCATTTGTCTGTAGCTTAATGTGTTGGTGTCAGCAGAGCAGTGAACTCGGTGGAAGTAATTGGAACCGATTCCCTCTAGAAGCTGATACAGCAAGCAGACTATGTGGAGAGTCTGCTGTGGGTGGTTCAATAATTAGGTGAACTGTATCTTTAGAGCCTACTTTATTTGAACTTGAAAGAGAATGGGGTAGTACCGAAAGTCTATATTGAACACTTCAAAGGGACTCTATAGAAATAACTAGTTTTCCTTGAATGGAGATTTGATTGTATGAACGACTAGCTTGGGTAATGAGCTCACTCACTGGAGGTAGCTATACTTTGTCTGAGACAAATGTTACAATCATATTAAGCATTTTATTTGTGTTATAGCTTTTCACCTGTTAATTTATGTATTGTGCAGGGGGGAAAAAGATGCCAATACTTTATATTTCAAGTTGTAGAGTGCTAAAACGTAATGCCATGACCCATAGCATTGAAGGGGTTCTGTTGCAGCTATTCCTTCACACTGCTTCAGCTTGGGAATACTTCCTGCAACTGCTGTACTGTCTTGGTACAGTCAAGAAGCATTTCTCAACAGCTGAGGAAGAGAGAACCGTGCCTGTTCATGCAAAGTTTAGTGTATATGTATTGGAGCCTCACTGAGCGCATTGGAACTTCTGGATCAAAGTACCTCCTTGTTCTCTGAATAGCAATTCATGCATCTCAAAGGATTGTCAACTCTACCTAGTGCAATTCAGTGCATATCTTCTCAGAAGTAAGGTTCATTGAGTTCAGTGAGACTTATGGCTCAATCCTATGCTCTAGTAGCGCCGGCGCTGGGCATCACAAACATGCCGTAAAGCACGTTTGCGACTACTTGAGAGGAGGCGACACCTGCGCCACCTCCCCGCCGGCTGCCACTGGACCCTGGGCTGTGGAGCGGGTAAATGCCACTCTGAGCGTTGCAGGACCTGGAGGGGCGTTGGGAGGGCAGGGAAGGGGTGTAACGGGGTGGGTGGGCAGATCGGGCTTGGGGTGAGGGATCAGTGGAGAAGACCTCTACCATATCCTATCCCCCCTCCCGGGCCTGGAAGCCCTAAACAGAGCTTCTTGGGCCTGCACTAGCGATGTAGCTGGTGTAGGTCTGAGTAGCCCCGTTGAGCAGGCTGGGAGGCAAATGTCCTCCTTGCCCCGAGGAGACCTCCAGCCTGCTCAGTCCCAGCACTGGATAAGCCGTGCAGACCCGCTACGCCAGTGCTGGATAGGATTGGCCCTTCCTAGATATGTCTGAGTAGAATTCGTAGATATATCTGTTTATAGAATTATAACCTTAGAAGTGGTAAGAAAAATGCTGACTGTAGCCACTATGAGTGTTTCAATTTATTAGCAAAATGTTTTTATGTTTTTTATAAAGGAAATTAAAAAGGTTTAAAGTAAATTGTAGTCTGTATTTTGACCGCATCAAGATGAGATCCCTGACTAGCTTGTAGAGTTTAAACTATCACTAATGATATTTGGAACAGCAGGTTGGATCCAATGGTTCCCTTCCTCCAGAAGAAGGGAATGTTGGGATCCAACTAAGCATAATCTCATTTAAGAAACTATTTAAATGGAAGTACTATTTGTGGGCTATAACAAATACTATATTAGGAAACAATCACAAAATTCCAGGATATTAAAAGTTGCCATTTTGTTTTTATTAATAGACTTTGCAACACACTGCTCACTTCCCCCATCACATTCCCCTAACATACACATCACTAACTTTGTTCAAGGCCTTTATAGTTTCAAAGCAATAATAGATTTATCAGTGTATTGAAACTACTTATTGCTGCTTGAAAGCATACACTTTAAATTAGAGTTGTTCATCTGGAAAGGTGTTGGTACAATTACCATTGTTGTAAACAAATTGTGTGTATCTAACTGATGCAAAATGGTTTTGTAAGAGGCTGTGTACATATGAGGGAGAGGTAATTGTGAGAATCTGAAATAATCATGTTAGTGCTTCTCAAAGCATCACAGTATTAAGAGAATGCAATGTTTCTGTAAGTTGGCAAAGTCTGAAAACTGGCTTCAAAAAGAGTTAATAGGTTATAGCTCTCGTATTAAATTAGTTGGGACAAAGTGGATCTTAGAGGATGCTGCAAAAAATAATAGTACTGTATGCTCAGGGATAAGTGGTAAACTAAATATTAAAAATATCTTTTGGCAATTAATATACATAGTGTTTTATACTCAGAGCAATTTTCTTTATCACAGTTCAATTTATTTTTATATCACAGTTCATTAGATGAAGTTCATTTTTTTTCTTTCAGTAAAATTAGCACATATGTAATTCCAAGTTATCGGATCATGAGATGTTATGTAGTTTCAAGGTGGTTGAAGTCACTGCTCACAGACTATAACTTGTGACAGACTCCAGTGCTTTTTAGCACACCCCTGTGGCTGTGAAGTGCTAAGCATAGGAATCCTAAATTGGCATACACGATGCCGAATATCAAAACTTGGATTCAATGTCATCGCACTTAATGTCTGCAAAATTCCCAGAGTAGGCAGTTGTCGTGCTTGATTCAATCAGTGCACATTGCTGACATCTTCTGCGCATGGATTGCTGTCCTGTAAGATACAACGTGGAAGCACTTGCATGGAATTATGAAGCGAACTCATATTCTGATTGTTCTTCATCTGAAACAAAAGTCGTGGAAATCGGTGATGCTTTATATTGGCAAGAATGAAAAAGAACAGATGGCACTTCAGGAAATATGCACCTGAGACCCAAGTCCTGAAAAATGCCAAAAATCAATGCATGCCATTGGAGTTCATTAAGCAGATTTTATTCAACACATTTTCACATATACTTTTATAAGTATAACATACCTCAGAGCGCGCTCTCTCTCTCTCTGTCTCTCTGTGTGTGTGTGTGTGTGTGTGTGTGTGTGTGTGTGTGTGTGTGTGTGTGTGTGTGATAAAAGTGTTGAGGTGAACTCTGCAGCTCCCATAAATTATCCAGATTTGCTGGACTTCTCTTATTATGTCTAATTTATTCTTTAAACTTTACTATTTTGCATAATGGGCCCAGATTGAGGGCACACAATGCAGCTACCTTGCTGAAATTAAACTGGTCTAGGTCTTGTCGGTGTCTCGATGAGTGACCACCTGGGAACATTCTGTGATGGAAGAAAAATGGGATATAAATGTAATAAATCTTGCTCGAGAAGGAATAATTAGCTGTGCAGGCGAAGCTTTATTTGTGATCACTACAAGTTCTATCCAGCAGCTCTTTCTCTTCTGAAATTCACTAGGGATTGCTCACGTTGTTGGAAGCCTACTTTGGTAACCACAAGGACTAGAAAGTTGCTTCTTAAAGTGAAAGCTGAGACTCTCAGGAAGGTGAATTCTATGGCTGATGCTGCATTTTGTGGCTTGCTACATTTCATGAATTACATGTGCACACCCCATGCCTTTGTGGTTCATACCTTGACTCTTTCTGGACTTGGGAGAGAGAGACACCTCAGAGTTAGAACGGGGTAGGGAGATAGAATGTTGTTTTATTATTATTATTATTATTATTATTATTATTATTATTATTATTTTATTATTATTATTATTATTTTTATTTTATTTATTTTATTTTATTTTATTATAGGGCCCTTGTGTGCATGATGAAGAATCTGGCCTTTATCTGACTGGAAAACCTGCCCTGCAGGCCCTATTATGTCATTGCCACTTCTACGAACATTTGAATGAGATGGTAAAACAGTGCTATCTCGGTCGGTATACATTTGATTTGAATTGTTCCTTGGGAGACAGCCTGGCAGCAGAAAAAAATAGCATAAATGGTAAGCAACATTTTAAAGTGTTCCTGTAGCTTGAATTTCAGTGGCTGTTTCAGGGGTTCGCAGTGCAGTCCCTACTTATGATTGCTATTTCAAACTGTGAGACTGTTTTTAAAATATTACCTGTGTGTGTGTGTGTGTGTGTGTGTGTGTGTGTGTGTGTGTGTGTGAAGTTAAAATAGTTACTCCTTTGAATAAAAATATCAGTTCATGTGGTTCAGTATCCAGGAAGCAATTATGAGGTTTTTCGTGTGTTCGTAGTCAGAGGTGGAAGAAGCATATTAAATAACTCATTCCTTCTCTTTGTGAAGGATAATAATGGGATGTAGGAGAAATGTAAAGAAAACTAATTAGCCCTTCAAGAA
The DNA here is from genome assembly GCA_026170595.1 of Plestiodon gilberti rubricaudatus. Classification (NCBI taxonomy): domain Eukaryota; kingdom Metazoa; phylum Chordata; class Lepidosauria; order Squamata; family Scincidae; genus Plestiodon; species Plestiodon gilberti. The sequence goes on along the minus strand of JANXHW010000004.1, from coordinate 61,338,029 downwards.
AGTTGAATCTGTAGTACAATGGAAAGATACTGAAAAAAGGCAGTATGTGGGCTGTTATGATTATGCAAGCATTTCACTTCTGTGTTGGAAGGGGTTGTCTTAGCGATGTACTGGAGTATGAAATATTATTTCAACCCTCTGTTGTTCATTGGCAACATTTTGCAGGGAATGGTGGCCACTTCATACATACATCTTTATGCGCATGCTATATTTTTTGGGATGTGCACTTTAATATTCAAAATTAAGCACAAATAAGAAAAGAGTATACAGTGAATAATGTGCGTATAACATGTTGGTTGCGCTTTGCTTCTGTGACACTCCAAGCCTTTTCTTGGTAGAAAATGGAGAAGGGGGTATTTGGGAATGATAGGAGTTGCTTAAAAATTGGATTGCGCCTCTTTTTCCAGATTTTGATGACTCTCTTTCTCTTTGGAGAGTCCCGTCTAGTGAAACTCGGTCTCCATGTTCTCAATCAACGTCTGATACTCTGGTGAGTTCAAAGGTGGAACAAGTTACTATAGTAATCTGACCTGAAAATGGCTTAATTGGGTGCTCCAAAGATCTGGGATCAATTTGTACTTTTTCTGTCCCATAACCCCTTTTCACTTTCCTTTCTTAGGCTTCTGATCTCTTTCAGTCTTAAACTCAGAAAGCCTTTGGTTTTTATTCAGGTAGTGGAGTGGTAAAAATATTATATGACAATTCTCAAGCCATCTAATATGCCTTGAGGAGCTAATGAAAGTGCTTTCTTTCCCTGAAAAGGTAGACAAAAATTCATTGCATTATAGTACAAGTACAGGGGGCCCTCATATCCACGGGGGATTGGTTCCAGACCCCCCCCCCCGCGCGAATACATGAAAAACATGGATAGGGGCAAATGTCCCCTCCGTGGTTTTCTAAGGGCCCCCGCGGTCGCCCCCTGTGGGGGCGCGACCCCCTGGCACTTTTAGCGCAGGAAGCGTCGTTTCTTCTTTATATGCAAGCAAAGAGTAGCCTCATGCTGCTTTTTGCAGGCCCCTCCAGTGAGACTAGGTGCTGGAGAGGCTCTGCAAGGTTAACAGAATCACTTCCTTGCAGAGCCTCTCTAGCACCTAGTCTCTCTGGAGGGGTTTTGTAAGAAGCAGCACGAGGTTGCTCTTTGCCTATAAAGAAGAAATGAAGCTTCCTGTGCTAAAAGTACAGGGGGGAGAGTCGCGCCTGCCCATGGGGGGGGCGGGGGGCCCATCGACTATCTGCAGGTAAATGAATCTGCGGATAGCAGAGAAGCGGATACGCGCGCGCCCCCCCCTGTATTTTATACTCTGTTTCTATCACAAGGACAGACCTGGTTCAGCTGTCATACCAAACCTTGGTTTTAATCCTGGTTCTTTATGACATCCCCTATCCTTAGGCAAACTCTGTTTAGAACAAGTCAGTCTTCTCCAATTTGGGATGTCATGGCAAATCCTGACCTTCTAGACCAGAATCAGAATTATAACCCTTCCTCCCTTCATGCACAAAGGGGATGACGCAGGGGAATGGGACAGGACTCTGCGTGTATCTGAAGCTAGGGGACATTGCACAGAACCAGGATTAATCTGATTTCATATGACTTCTGAACTGAGCCTCTGTCAGTCTTGTAAAGAAGTCCAGGTGAATTAGTAATCTCTAAGTGCAAGTGTGTAAGTGCAAGTCAATTGTGGTACGTCAACCGTTTGAAAAAACGAAAGAAGTAATGCTTACATGCTAATGGGATGCAGGCAAGTGCCCATTTACAAGCCTTGTGTATATGTTCTTGTTTTGATATCAAAATGTCTGCCTTCTGCTCCTTTCCCACTGGGAGACTGTTACTTGAGAAGTCTTAGTGTAAGAGAAGCTAACAAACTATATTTTATAACTAGTTGAAATTGTTACTGATTTTTTTTTTAACTTACATGAGACCTTGATTTTCTTGAACACTAAAACCTGCAGGAGCTGAACAGCATAGCTTAGGACAGGGTGGTCCAACGTCTCGTAGCCCGAGGGCCGCATGCTGACTTCGACACGAAACCCGGGGGCCGCACAATTAATTAAATTAATAAATGATTATTTAATTAATAATATAATTATAAATAATTCTCTCCAAAGCAGAAGTGCAAGATGTTGTCCCCGCCATTCTCCCTTTGACATCCCCAAAGGGTCTGTTCTTTAAAAAAAAAAAAAAAGACAACTTCTCCAATGCAACACCCCCTTTCCTTTCACACGATCCATTTCATCTACCTCCCCTCATTATAAATAGGAGGGACAGTGATTCACTGACACCCAGACTCCTTTCTCTCCCACCTTCCCCCTCCCAAAAAAAAACCCTAACAAAACAAGACAGAATATTCCTTCTCGTCTGCAGCACAGAGGAATGCTGGGAGAAGTGGAGAAAGAAATAAGAACAGCTGGGTACTTGGGGGGTGGGGGCAAGGGAGGGGCAACAAGAGAGGTCATGATCTTGCAGGACACAAACAAACACGGCAGGCGGCACTCACACCACCAGCGGCAGGATGATCATCTTGAGCGGCTCAGGACCGAAGCTCCGCTCAGGAGGGAGGAGGGAGCCTGAATAAATAACACATTCACATGATGGGTGGATAGTTAACCCAGTGGCAACTTGAAAATAAAAATAAAAGCCTTAAGGGACGAGAGATTGACTGTTTGCTTGCCTCTAACGGTACTCCAAAAGCCTCTCCCTGCCGAGGCTGGGCTGGTTCCGCTTTGCCTGGGGTGGTCGATCACGGGGCTGGGCTGGCTCTGAAGGTGGCCCCCTCCTCTCTCACTCTTAGCTCAGCCCCCCAAGCATGAAGAAGAGCTCTTTGCAGGATGCGAAGGCTCCGTGGAGGGGGTGGGGCCTAGCTGCTGACTCTGGCTTGGGGGGGGAAGGTTACTTAGGAGGAGAGGAGACGTTTAATTGTAGCAAGCCAGACCACCGGTTCATTGAGTGTAGCGCTGCCTGTCTGCCTGCTGCCTCTGAGACAATGCAAGCGCCTGCTTCTCTCCCAGTCTTGCTGCCCCTGCCATGCACACACAACGCCTGCAAAACTCTGCGGGGTAGAGGGGAGAGGAGCCGCTGCAGTGTACCAGGGACTTTCCAGCGCAGGCAGGGCGGCTGCAGTTGGCTGGGCTGCAGTAGCAGCGGCGAGGTCTTTTCTCCTTTCTCTCGTCTCTCCCCCCCCCCCGTGAGTAAGCAGGTAGGGAAGTGGGCATCTGCGGCCATCAGCGCAACCCCAGTCTCAGTCTGGAGCCCCGCCTCACTTCGGACCTAACCTAAAATAAAACATGGAAGCCGGAGAGCTGCTTCCCAACTGCTAAAAGGCTAAACAAGCACAAAACTAGCTTTTTTAAATGGAGGAAAGAAAGCATCTCACTCAGATGCTTCCAAAGCTCTGCCAGAAGAGCAAAGAGGCCGTTCTCTCCTCCAGGGATAAGGCAGTGTGTGACTGCTGTCGAGCCCAGGTGGAAAGCTGCGCGGCAGCAATTCGGGCGGGCGCAGCTGCCCTGGCCCGGAGCTCGCCCTGGAGCTAGTTCTCGACGCGCTCCACCCAAACTCCGCCTCTGATGGGAGAGTTTGTCGGCTGAAGCGCTTGCCCCCGCGCCTTTCCGATCATCAGCTGGAGCGCGGGGCAAACGCTTCAGCCGACGAACACTCCTGGCATGCCCCATGCGCCCTAGCTGACGTTCGGAGAAGCGCTCGGGAGCAAAGCACTTCTCCGAGGTCAGTTTCGCTCAGCGCTGAGCACCTTTGCTGGAGGGAGGGTGGGGGAGGGAGAAGCCTCCGGGGGCCGCTGGCCGCGTGTTAGACCACCATGGCTTAGGACATTGTCAAATGTGTGAGATTTTCTTGTATTGGGTTTCGTCCGCTAACAGTTCCTTGGGAATTCAGAGTTATGGCCTACCTGTTCTCATCTTAATTATGTAAATTATTAATACTACAAACTGTAGCTACTCAGAGTAAAACACATTTATTCAAGGGGGTTTCTAAATAGCTGTGGAGTGTGCTGAGCCTTTGGCTGAGCCTCTCGGTAATGCTGAGAAGGTCCCTCCCACCCGCCCAGAGCCTCCTACCTGCGTTTTCTGGCCTCTGAAAACCCGGAAGTAACTGGCAATGATTTGGGAGCTCCCTTCATACTGGAGCCGCCCCCCCCCCAAAGGTGGCTCCTGAGAGCACCTCAGTGAAGCTTGGAAAAGATGAGACTGTAACCAGGGATTGGGAGAATTGGCAAATGACACACCCATACACAGTAGCGTCACTAGGACGTGCGTCACCCTAGTGATGCTACGATATCGGTGCGGGGGGGACCCGGCTCCCCCCCGCGTCTCCCTCCGGACGCTCAGGAGCCGGCCTCGGAGCGTCCGACCCCGTCGGTACTCCAGGGCCTTCTGAAAGAAGGCCCAGGCAGCACGTCCATCCGGGTATTTCCTGGATTTTCGCGCATGCACAGACCCGTTTTGAGGGCTTTCTGCCCTCAAAACGGGTCTGTGCATGCGCGAAAATCCGGGAAATACCCGGATGGACGCGCTGCCTGGGCCTTCTAAGGCCCTCAAAACGGGTCAGCACATGCGCGAAAATCCGGGAAATACCCAGATGGACGCGCTGCCTGGGCCTTCTTTCAGAAGGCCCTGGAGCGCCGACGGGGTCGGACGCTCCGAGGCCGGCTCCCGGGCCAGCCTTGGAGCGTCCGAAGGGTGTCGCGCGTCACGGAGGTGGCGCGTGCAGGGCGCGCGCGTCACCCCATGGCGCCCCCCCTGAGCGACTCCTCTGCCCATACATCAATGGAAGTACTTTTCTTTCACATGCAGGACTAGATGAATTCTGGGAAATCGCTGATGAATTCATAATTTGATAATAGAGCAAAATAATTGCTTTGTTTGGTTCTTCTTAGATAATTTCTGAATCGCCATCTCTGGGGAGTCCTCCAGAACTGCCAACACCCACCTCGCCGCCTATTAGTATTATCCGGGAAGTGCCAGTCAATCGGCTCATGGCTCAAGGTAAGCTTATCTTGAAAACTTTTCAATAATGATTCACCTGGGGGGGGGGAGATGGAGATAATGAATGGATAATGGCCACGATCCACATATGCAAAGTCTTCTTGGATTCAGTTTCCCACCCATTCCTTTCTTAATGGAACTCTCCTACCCCTTTCACAGACTCTCACTGTAGCCCACTTCTGAAATTCCCACAGTGTTCAAGTAAGGGAGGATAAAAAGATCCTGCTAGATCCATGGATCTATCTGCAAGCATATATACATCTTTGTGAAGGGGTCTGAACTATATTTTCATTACCTTGTTTTGGACGTGTCTGATCACCAAAAGGCCCTGTCTGGAGCTGTATTCCCACTCCAGTGTACTATTTGTACCAAAGGAGAAATGCTATTGACAAAATGTCACCTATCTGATTTTTTTTTTAGTAAAATTGACAAGTATGATAGCCTCCAAGTATTTGGAGTTTTATAGTTAATCATGAAACTGATCAGTTCTATGTTGCTCAAATCCAGGTGAGGAATACACAACTTTATGTAAGTTCACTCTTCATCTCCAAGTAATCATAACGTTGCTTTTTCTGAATTTTGTGTGTTAGGTCAGAGTGATACAACCACAACAACATCCTCAAGTCCACACAATTCCCCGCAGTCTACCATTAGGTCTAAGCAGTGTGTGGTGGTCACCCCCCCTCTCCTGTCAGCCATGTGCAGCTTGCTAGACAACCTGCTGATTGTTGCTCCAAAAGACACTGGGATTGCTCTTCATCGAGCACATACACTAACTGCTCTTGGCAGGTAAGAGGTCAATAGCTACTGAGGTTACAAATGGACAAGAAGCCGATCAAGACGAGCACTGCCCAAAGCTTCGTTGTAGCTATTGATAAACCTTTTGAGCGTGGAGAATTCAGAACACTCTTTCCTTTTTTATTCTTTATTTTTTCTAATCTAGCTAGCAGAACAGATCTGGAACACCTAACTTAACAGTAAAGGCAATAAAGTAAAAGCAAAGTGATTTAGGCTTTCGCCAAACTTATTATAACTAGCTGTTTCTTTAAGTGAGACTATTCAGCTGGGGAAATGCATACATACCTCGGTATTTTATGTATCTATGTGTCTTATTTGCTTACATTTATGTCCTGCCGTCCCTTGAAAGAACTCAGGGTGGTGTACATGGTCTTCCCTTGCCAACCCCTCATTTTATCCTCATGACATACCTGTGAGGTAGGTTAGGCTTATAGATAGTGACTGACCCCAAGATCACCCAGTGAACTTCTTGGCAGAGTGGGGTTTTGAACCTGGATCTCCCGAGTTGTAGTCTGACCTTTATTTATTTATTTATTTATTTATTTATTTATAGAATTTATACCCCGCCTTTCTCCCACAAGGGCAACCAAGGCGGCTTACAATAAAAAACATTAAAATACATATATACATTTAAAATCAAGAATTAAAACAATTAAAAACAAACAGCCCCAGTCGGTCATCCACATTTACATTTGTTAAAAGCCATTTGTATAGTAGGCATAATACTTGTTTTGTCTGCTTCCCCAACTCACAAGTGCTTGGGATGGACCATGCAAATTGCAACACCAGGAAAACTTCTTAAAAGGTTATGTCCTAGGAACCTGGACAGATGAACTGGTGCAGGTGTTTAAGATATTTATACACAATGATGTGATGTGGTTTTATTGTTATATTTTTTAGATCCCCATTGGCCCCTGAATAAAAGAGGGCAAGGCTGCAAACATCTTGCTATATTAAATTAGTCAGCCCACTAATAAGACACTTGATGGATGTTTGGTGAAACTGGTATAGCTAGTGGTTAAAAGTGTGAACCAGGAAGTTTCTTGTTCAAATGTCCCGTTAACTGCAGATTCCTGAGATGACTAGGAGTGCTACTAGTTTGTCCTCCTGGTTCAGCCATAATAGTTTCCTATTGCTCTTCAGGGAAACAGGAGCCCACCTCTTACCACAGTAGTTTGCACCCACCCACCCACAAACACTGAATGGTAAGAAGTTTCAGAGCAGTTCTCCTAGTGTTAATTTCCTTTTGAACGAAGGCCAGAGACCTGAGGAACTTGACAGTGCAGCTGTTAACAAGCCTGTCATTGCTAAAGGGTAAATAAGGACCAAATGATATTGAGGATATTGATATTGATGATTATCAAATGATAACTCTGCTAACTGGGCAAGAGGCACTTCTTCAATTGGTGTTCCTTTTACATTTAGCAGGGGAAGAGTAACTGCCCCCTTTCACCCCAGCACAGTGTCGTTTCTGGTGGCTGTTTACTGGTGTTCTTCTGCATCTTTTTTAGATTGCGAGCCCTTTTGGGACAGGGAGCCATTTAATCATTTGGTTTTGTCTGTAAACCGCTTTGAACTTTTTGTTGAAAAGTGGTATATAAATACTGTTAATGTGGGGTGTCTATGATTGGATCTCCCAATTCTTTATTTTACTGAAATATAACTGGACTGAGAGGGGCTGTCAGTTTGTGTGGAGCAATTTCCCCAGTCTAATCCTCCACTCCCTTATAGGCCCTGAATTACATTATTTCCTATTTTTGTTTATGTATTTATTTATTTACTATATTTATATCCCGCCTTTCTCCCTGAAGGGACCCATGGCGGCTAGCCCCTGGTCATATAATATTTGCAGCGCAATCCTGTCTAAGGATCTGGCCGGCGGCCCAAGGCCGCCGGCCAAATCCTGAACCCAGGCTGCCATTGCACAGGTGGGACGGAGGTCTACTCGGGGAAGGGGACACTCGTCCCCTTCCCCGGGTGTAAACCAGGGCCGGCCCAATAGGCCTCCTCTGATTTCTGCCAGCTAAATAGCTTGCAGAAGTCAGATGAGGCCGTATAACTGCACTGGCGTCACTGGAGTGTGGCGGGGGGGCAGACCGCCATGGGGTGACGCGCGCACCCCTGCGCGCATCACCTCCGTGACGCGTGTCACCCTCCGGACGCTCCAAGGCCGGCCGGGGGGCCGGCCTCGGAATGTCCGACCCCGCCGGCGCTCCAGGGCCTTCTGAAAGAAGGCCCATGCAGCGCGTTAATACGGGTATTTTTACAATTTTCGCGCATGCGCAGATCGTTTTGAGGGCAAGATGCCCTCAAAACGGTCTCTGTGCATGCGCGAAAATTGTAAAAATACCCGTATTAACGCGCTGCATGGGCCTTCTTTCAGAAGGCCCTGGAGCGCTGGCGGGGTCGGACGCTCTGAGACCAGCTCCCGGTCTGGCCTCGGAGCGTCCGGAGGGCGACGCGGGCACCTGGGGCAGGGTGCAGCCAGGTCGCCCCCCCAAAACGATATCAGAGCCTCGCTAGGGTTACGCGTGCCCCCCACCTTGGGGTGACGCGTCCTAGTGATGCCACTGTATAACTGCCTTGCCGCCCGGCGGGCACAGGGATATGGCGGGAGCCATCCCCCTCCCCCTCCCAGGCCGGCTAGTACAATGGCCCCCCTCCCTCGCCCGCCGGAATGCTCACACAGCCGCCAGCGGAATTGCTTACCTTCCTCCGGTGGCCGCTTCCCAGTTTAGCTATGGAGTGAGGGAGGACAGCCTCCCTCATTCTCTAGGAGTCGTGAACGTGCATTACGGGACGTTCGCAACGTCTTTGAACGGTGGAGCACTCGCTCCTCCATTCCAACGTTCTGGTGGATTGCGCCCTTGGTGTCCTTGGATGGTAGAAGGATGTTGTGTCTCCTTTCTCTCGATCATGCAGGAGTAGTGTGATGGAATAATGAGTGTGTTGTCGTTGAACCAGAAGGACCTTGGTTCAAATGTGTTGGGTGACCTCGGGCCAATCACAATTTCTTAACCTAACCTATTTTACTGGGTTATTGTGAGGATAAATGGAGGAAAAAGAATTATTTACCCTGCCCTGAACTCCTTGAAAAAGGGACAGTATATAAATGTGAAAAAATAAATACGAATGTCTTATAATATGGAGGGCTGTTTCTGGGATTTGTGTCCCCTTTTTAAAGAGGAAAACCCGCACAAGTGTTTTGTTTTACTGCTTGGGCATTTGTGTTCACAGGGCAGGCCCACTTATATGGGCTGTCATAGGTTGATGGGGAGGGGTTGTGCTGGTCCTTGCTAAGTGAAGATCCCAGCCATCTTAAACTCTATTTGACCCGTTATTTGTTGCCCTGACCGAGTTGTTTCTTTTGTATGATTTGTGTTTAGCCTTGTAAATTCTGGCTTGATAGAGAGATGTATCTTGGAAATGAAAGCACCTCTGTCCCGGCCATCTCATATGGAGTACACAAAAATTCAGGTTAGTGGTGTACACATTTTTTTTCCATTCCTGTTTTTGAGATTGATATGTTTCATGTAAGACTGTTAGCCCCTGGGGGAAAAGATCAATTTTAATGAACTTGCATTTTATTGATTTTGGTTTTGAATTTTCTGTGGTTAAAGCATTAATGTATGAGGAGTGTGTGTGTGTGTGTGGGGGGGGTACCTTTTAGAATACAGAACATTTGTTCTCTCTCCCCCCCCCCCGGCGTATAGCGCAAATCTGCAGATGAAGTCTGCGGGGGGCAGGGTCATGGCGCCACAAATGCTTACCTGGCAGTTGTGCCAGGCCCTCCAGAGGACACACCAGGCCCATGGCCCACTCCCCGCGCCTCAGGACACCTCCCAGATGTGTCCGAACGCAACTTCCAGTAAAAAAACCCTCATCTTTCTTGCAGTTTGTGTTTAATTGCACTAACCTTTCTGATTACCGGTACTTTTATTTTGTGCTTGTGAGTGACCTGTAAAATAGTCTTCTAAAGGAAGATCAAGGATGGGACAAATCTTCCTTTTATCCTCCCTGCACTCTGCCCTGCTTCATCACCCCAATTCCAATATGTTTATCATAGCAGAGCTGCTGCAGCCCCTCCTCTCAAGCAAGGTAATTCTTGATGCCAGTAGATGGGCTGCAGTGGCTACACCCAGGAGTGACTCCATGGAGTCATGCATCCTAATCCAAGTAAGTCTTACGGTATGGGTCTACTACAGTGAGATTCTAGTACCATAACCTACTGCACTCCTGAACACATGCTGAATAGCATCATGCTCAAAGACTTGAGCCAAAAGATTCCAAAAGGAAATTGTGCATGCATGCGTGTGGATGGCACGGCACTGGCAGGGCTATAAACTCCCCCCTGATGTTCCACTCCTGATCGCCCCCTCCACTCCCACCCACCACCTCCGCTGCATTTGACACCTGTCCCATGTCTGTAGCGTTCATCGTTATCCTGTAACTGGCGTTTGAATGTATGGTGACAAGTGGATTTTGGCCTTTTTTGGCAATATTGAACATTCAATATCTCAAAAACGGATGGACAAAAAAATCTGAAATTTTTTTTTTTAAACATCTCATGGTAAGCTACAGATGTACCGAAAATGAGCAAAATCCGTGACATCAAGTTCCAAAATGTATTTTTTATTGGTTGATTTGACACGGAATGACCCTTTCTTGTCTTCGGCATCACAGATGCCTTCTTCCTGGTTTACAGTGGCCGATATGGTAATGTATAGGGACTTAAAATTCGACTCATCGTAAGTCTTGAGTCAAGTCTTTCACGATCACCGAGTCAAGCCATTGATCGGCTTGAGTCCGAGTCAATAGACTCAAGTCTACATCACTGACACCGACACCAAGTAATAAAAAAGAGTGTTTTTCAGAATTTCTTGGTGTATAATAATAATAATTTTTGCAGAAGACTTATTGCTTCTTGTGCAGAATGAAACTTAACTTTAAAACAGAAAATGGTGAAGGTTCTTGTCTTCATTGACAATGTCCAATTCTGATTTCATACAAGTGACTAGAATAAGAAGCTCCCATCTTCAGTAGTGAAAATCTTTGACTGTCGAATACTTGGTTAATAGTCCTTTACAAGCCTCCTCCATACGTTCACATCTGTTTTAGATTGGCAGTTTAACTTTGTGTTTGAAAGCTTGTCACAGTCTAAAATAGCCAATTACAGAGTATTTCAAAAGCATGCTGCACACATCTGAACCAAATCACTTTTCTCTTAACAGGTTTTGTGTCTACTTCAGTTTGTTTCATCATTGTCTCGACTCCTGCAATCATGCTTATTGGTGGACACTCGCCTTGTGATGCAAGATGCGTTACTGACACCTGTCTTAGCAAATACCTTCATGGTTCTTTCCATTCGCTCAAAGGATGGCTTAGGTAACTGTGTGTGGTAAGGGGCGGATTACTTAAAAGACTCTGGGGTTAGCAAAACTATTACGGGGGCTCCCCTTCATAAGTTGGGGTTGGTGTCTCAAGACCTAGGACCAGTGAAACAACTTGTAAAAGGGAATTTTCCACCATAATAAGTATTAGTAGGGGTTAATGGCGGCTGTGCATACATCTTTGCCCTTCATTGGTCTTAAATATGGGAATTTTATCCCATAAGAAACAATGGAATAAGGCAAAGAAGTATTAGATTCAGATTCGTAAACAGATACAGTTGTTTTTAAAGATTAAGGTTCAAATGAAACCGGAAACCTTTTTGTTGTGTATGAGGGATGATCATGTAGGTGAAAAATTTCAAACTTTGTTTTTATATATGATAAGTACGGCAAGAATTTTATACGCACAATATTGGAAGAATTCAGAGATGCCTTGGCTGGTTGGTGGTTGAAAGTTTTGGATTATGTTGAAATGGATAAGCTTACAATTTTAATTAAGGAAAAACCAGGATGGTGTAGTGGTTTGGTAGTCGGACTTAGACCTGGAAGATCCAGGTTCAAATCCCCGCTCAGCCATGAAGCTTCCTGGGTGACCTTGGGCCAGTCACTATCTCTCAGCCCCACCTACCTCACAGGGTTGTTGTGAGAACAAAAGGAGGGGAGGAAATATGTACACCACTCTGAGCTCCTTGGAGGAAGGGCGGTGTAAAAAAATGTAAATAAATAAATAAATAAATAAATAAAAATCAGTTAACCTTTTTGTGAATAATTGGAAACCATTTATTTATTTAAAAAAATTATACCCCGCCTTTCCTATGCCGAGGCAAATGCCCAAGGCGGCTTACAACAGTTATTGATTGGGAGAGGGAGAGGGAGGGGGTGAGGGAGGGAGGATTATATGCGGATTTAATGAATAGAATGTGGGTGATATTTTGGCTTAGTTGGATATTATATGTAGAAAATAGTGAATAGTATGCTAGTAGGATGTATTACTTTGCGCTTGCTATAACCTTATGAAATATGTATGTTTATGTTTTAATATATTAATAAAATATAAATATATGAAAAAAGAAGAAACAATGGAATAAGGTAGGGATAGGTACTGTAGAGTGGCATGCAGTCTTGAACACGCATCAACCATTATGCCACAGGAGCAGCCTGCCTATGACATGAGTTGAGAATTTTGTGTTAGGTAGCAAATTAGAGGAGAAGCAAGTTTCGCTGGAGGGGGGGAGGGGTACCCTGTGCCCAGCCTGCTACCTTCATGGAATCCAGACTAGCTCCATCCTCCTACTGTAGTGTATGAGAGAAGGATGGGGAGGGCTCACCGCTCTCTGCCTTGGTGTCCAGTGTCTTCCTCCTGTAATGGCTAGAGGAGGGAACGCTAGGAACCCAGCCTTCCTTCCTTGGCCATTAATAGAAACAGCAGCGCTGGATGCCAAGGGAGAGAGGCAAAGAGGGGGGGTTACCTCTCTCCCTTGGTGTCCTGTGCTACTGCTGCTGCTTCCTGTTATGACTGCGAAGGGAATGCTCTGCTGGTCGTCGTCATCATCATCATCATCATCATCATCAGAGGAGTGCCAGGAGTGCCAAGGAGTGCCATCTGCAGTGGCAGATGTTGGGAAGAGGATGAAGAGGGCTTACTTCTCTCTCTTGGCATTCACTGCAGCCTCTAATGGCCAGTGGGGGGGAATGCTTGTCTCCCAGCAATCGCTCTACAGCCATTATAGAAAGTGGTGGCAGTGGCACTCAATGCCAGGGGAGAGAAGTAAGTCCCCCAACCTTTCCATGCTTCACTGCTTTAGTGTCTAGTGCCACTGCTGCTTCCTGTAATGTCTGTCGAGAGAATGCTGGGAGGCCAGCATTCCCTTCACCAGCTTTTGGAGGAGGCTGTGGTGGCATTTGTTGCGGAGGGAGTGAGGTAAGCCCTCCCTATTCTCCTCTTGGTGTCCAGCACCTCCGCCTCCTCTAATGGCCAGTGGGGGAAATGCCATTACAGGAAGCAGCAGCAGCACTAGGTCTAAGGCAGAGTGGTTTAAGTGAAGTGGTCAGGGTTTATTCTTCCTGTTGTTCCAATGAATGACACCAACAACAGCAATGCCAAAATTGGCAATAAGAAATATTGATAACCCTTTTAAGAGCTTGGAGGATGTGGGGAAGAGAAAGAAGAGCATGCAGGCCCAGCAGTGGCAAATTGTAAATACCAGGGATGTCCTTTTAAGAGCTCATAGTTGTGAGGTAATATGCATGGAAGACTAAGCAGTAAAGACTGTAAGAATGGGGAATGTTTTATGTTTTGTTACTCAAAATGTTGAGGACTTAAATGTGGAGAAATGTGTGTAATGGAGAGACTATGCCATCAAGCTTTTCTCAGATTGTCACTCACTGCTGTCAAGCTCATCAGGCCCCAACAATGGTGATGATCATGTTGTCACTGTAATCCAGGGCCTGAAAGCAGGAATCCTACCATGATCTTCAGGAGGCTGAAAAAGGCCTTCCTTGCTGGCCTTCCTTTGGGCTATTTACTACATTTGGAGTCTGGAGGTCACAAGAAGATATTCAGTTCTGGACACCTCCATGGATCCCTATGTCCCCAAATGCACTGTGCATCTGCAGAATCGTCTTAATCCCAAGAGTCTCCTATGGCTTTCAGGCTGCAAACAGAATAATTCCCACTGCGTCTAGTGCAGGGGTTCTCAACCCCTTCCCGGCCGAGTACCACCTCCGGTGCCACTCTCCTGCTGCGTACCACCGGAAGTGACTGGCGATGACATCATCGCCAGTTACTTTCGGGTTTTCAGGTTTTCGAAGGCCAGAAAACGTGGGTAGGAGGTTCTGGGCGGGGTGGGAGGGCCCTTCTCAGCGTTCCTGAGAGGCTCAGCCAAAGGCAGGAGCCTCTCAGAAGCAAAAGCGTGACACCGAAAGCACCACGTTAGAGTGGGGTTCCGGCGGTCCAGTGGTCCGAGTACCACCAGCAGTCAGCCGAAGTACCACTGGTTGAGAACTTGTGAGCAAACTAGAGTGGGTGCTAGGAGCAGTGGCGTGGAGGACCCCATTTGCAGCCTGAAGAGCTTAGGGTTTGAATGAATCTCTCTCAAGCTCCTTTCATGTTTTCAGCATATCAACCAATCTTTCTTCAGTGTGTCCTGTTCTACCATTTGTGAGAGGTTAATTTTACAGCTTACTTGACTTCTGCTGTTGCTGATACCCTGTGCCTTTTTGTAGTTCACACTGCTAGGCTATGCGAACTAACAACGTTGTAATAGAAAAAAACGTTTTGGGATAAAACAGAGTTAGAAGCCAGTTATCTTCCACTTTGATGTTCCCATACTGACATTCATAACATAAATTTAAAATGCTAATTTGTAATGTTAGTCATTTGCCTTTATCTTAAATCAGGCTTATAATTTTGTGATATGTTCTCACTTGCTAGGGATGCTGTTACTTAACTATAGATGCATGTATATTCAACTGTGCACTTTTTTAATTTGTATACTGTGTATTTAATTGGCAGAACCTGAATTAACAGCTGCAGTTCACCAAGCTTGGAAAGACTTATTCAGCCTTCTGGCTACCCTGTTAAGAAAATGTGGCCATACCTTTCTACCATCTGTGACTGCAGCTCTTGCTAAGCACTGGACTGCAGTAATCGGTAAAACCTGTTTTCAAATGCCTTAATAGCTGCAAGGCCTACAGAAGGAAGGGTAACTTCCGATCACCTAATGTTAAATGTTCAAATAAACATGTTCGTAGCAGTTAACAGATAACGTAAAGTAGGTTGTCTTTGCAACTCTTTTTTTTGTCAATCTATTTTATAGCAAAATTTATTCTTAGCTAGTTAAGCAGATGACCAAATGTTAATTTGCAGCGATCTGAGCTGTGTCTGGTCTTCGGTGACAAAGAGATGAAATAGGCTGTTTCCATCTGCATTTTTTTTCCTTTAGTGGCATAATGTATTGCAAAGGAGGACCAGGCTCCTGTTATCTCAATAGTTGCATAGAAGAAGACATTTTGGCAGGTGCAGTTTGTCATGCAAGGGTGTGAGAAGCTACCCAACTTCCTGGGTGACCTTGGGCCGGTCACCACCTCTCAGCCTCACCTACCTCACAGGGTTGTTGTGAGAACAAAAGGAGGAAAGGAACCATGTGTACACATCACCCTGAGCTCCTTGGAGGAAGGGCAGTATAAACATGTGAGAAATATACACCTGTAGAAGCTTGTTCTGTACATCTTTTTAAAGGTACAGGATCCTTTTCCATCATTGCCTCCCATTACTCTCTGTGGCAGTATGTTGTCTAATATAGTGGTGGGCAATCCATAGGCTGCATTCTGCCTGCCAGCCAACTCTTATTTTGTGACTCCAGGTGCTCAGAGACACTCTTTCACTATATGCAAACGCTGATACAAATACAAAAACCCTTAGTTTTGAGGATGGAAGTGCTTCCACCTTTGCTAGATTGCTCCTCCCATTCTGCACAGCAAAGTGTTATTGCAGGAGCTGATTACTGTGACATGCAACAGGAGCAGAGCGGTGGTAGACCTAGAGTGGACATATTCTTGCTGGGCACTTTGTACCAGTAACTGAAGCTTTTCCTCTGCTTCAGCACAAACCCAGAATTGGTATCTGAGCTTCAACTATTTGCAAATCTCCTGCTCCTGCAAACACTTTTGCTTTTCCACCCTTGCTACACCTTATACTTGGAATGGCCTCATGGAAACACCTACATGATGCCGCCTTTCATTCTTCAAATCCCTTCTTAAAACGTTTTTCATGAAGCCTTTGGGACAATGTCTTGGTCCTCTGTTCCCTACTATGTGCTTTCCTGCTGAAAGCTTCGGTATGTGCAATGGAGACAGCCACGTATTCTTCCCCTGCTTTTTTCTGGGGAAAGTGCTGTGTATATTGATGGCTCTAAACAGCAATAATCCAGGACAAAAAAAGAAACCCGAAAAAGAAATCACCATCTTATCCTTGGTTGGCAGAAGACTAAAATGCTTCATAAAGAACCACACACGCGTCATTGAATTGACCTAAATGGAATCTCTCTCTCACACACGAGCTTCTATTGCCTTGCATAGTTTTATGTAACCCCTTAAATGCACCTTGATTCATTCATGTAGCTACTAATGTTCATATTTATTTGACCTTTTAGATACAGTCTGTGAATGCGTGCACCTGTCCAGCATACACCCTGACTTGCACACGGCTTGCTTACAGTTCCTTGCCATTCTTTTTTCTGAAGAAGGGAAAAGACAGCTGCACAATAAAGAGGATGCTAATAAAGAGGATGCTTCCTACCATCCAACAGTGGGCTTTCTTCTAGATGAAGATGAGGGGAGCCAAGCGTCTGTAGCCAAACTTTGTGAATCAATCATTCAGGTAGAAATGTATCATCTTCTGATTTTCATCCTGTGTTTCAGTTATGTTGTCATGTCTACCATAAATCTTGCTTAGTTTGAGGAGACTTTTTAAAAACTAATTTCACAGAAATGTTGTGTGGGGGGGGGGGGACCCGCTCTATGAAAACTGGCTATATAACTCTGGCCAGGTCTGGGAAAGGGGATAGAATTCAGTGGAGCACATTGACAATGATCCCTGTCCCTCCCTGGCCCGGTGGGCCAATATGCCCCCCGGAACACGCTACCCCTTTGCCACACTGTGTCGACTCACCTCTCCACTGTGGCAGCGATTCGTCCCATGGCGCTGGAGGAGCAGTACAAGCCTTTACGCTTACTCATCAGGTGCCACAAACATGCTGTACGGCACGTTTGCATCACCCTAGACTGGCAGAGCAATTGCTCTGCTTATCTAAACGTAGACAGGATTGCGCTGTCTGTGTTGTAACTGAAGAGATGAGATTAATTTTGGTGAACTGATAATGATACATATAAATGGAGACAGCTGGTGTTGCGAGGTACTTTGAGAGGAAGATGAAAAGAAAGATAGTGGCAATAGGTTTTTGAGTAGGATTGTTGAGGAAGAGGAAATACCTGGATGGGTCTGTCTTGTAGAGTGCTGTATGTTTCTTCCAGATATACGCACCAGGTCTTTGTACATCTAGCCAGGGACTGTGTATCTTTTATCTTGTATATGCTGCTCAGCATCCTCCTAACATTACGCATGGAAGAGGGAGAGTTGACCTGGATAACTTTTTTCTTTTTGCCTGTGCCCTTTCTTGTGTGTCCAGCTGTTGTATTGAAATGTTTTGAATGAAGACCTCTCTAGAATTTGAAGTGTGAGTCATGCCTTCAAAATAATTTCTGTTTTTAGGGAGGGAAGATGAGATTGAACTGCCACTCTTTGGCTTTCATTTGATATTGATCTCTCTACTATTGACGCCCTTAAATTGAAAATATTTCTGTCATCCCATCTTCTTTATTTTTGTAAAATTTTGCTTTTGTTAGATTTTATCTTTACAAAAGATTTTGGACCCAATCCTAATGGCCCACTGCATCACCAGAACTCGCATTCCAGCGACGCAATATGCTTTATGGCTGTCCCAAAAGGTGACACACCATGCAGCGTGGCCTGGCCGCTTCCACATGTGGCAAATGGCCAGGTTCACATGCAGAGCAGCCCGCCAAAGAGACCCAGCGCCAGTAAGTTTGCGCAGGAGGCGGGGGGTTGGCAGAATAGGGAGGAGACTTGGGCAGGAAGAGGGACAGATCGAGTCCAGGAAGGGGGCAGTATTAGTGGCACTACCAATTATCCTATCCCCCTTCCTGGCCTCAATCCACCGACCCGGGTCTACTCGGACTTGCACCAGCAAAGTAGCTGGTGCAGGTCCAAGTAGATCCATTGGGGCAGTGCAGGCTTGCAAGGGAACAAATGTTTCTTTACCTCAGGAAGTAACAAATGTTTCCTTTTCTCAAGGAGGCAACAAATGGGGCAAGGGAACAAATGTTTCCTTACCTCAAGGAGGCCTCTGGGACCTGAAACTCCCCTGTGGGATGCAGCGCACACTCCGTTGGCGCAGCTTCATCAGTGCATGGGGAGTTAGGTAGGGATTGGACTGTTTGTTATCTTCACTTTATCTGCAGTATTGAAGCCTATGTCTCCTAAACTGACTTTTTTGGTAGGAGGGGGCTAAAAGGATTCTCTTGGCTTACTGTAAAATATGACCCCATTTTACCCATAGTGATGTTCAGTTAACAATATTACACTGTTCATAAGCATTCTCTTAATCTTGGCCAAAAATCCCCTCACTCACTGCTGATCAATGTCTACAGAATCTCAGTTCCTGAAGTATTTTGTTTTTTTCATTTTCTTGTAAAAAATGTTTTATTTGATCTCCTGCCATCTAAATCTTTATCGTAAGACTTGGCCTAGTCATAAACACTGAAGCACTTCATGCCTGGGTGTTCTAATCTCCTTTTACCAGGTCAATTGCCCATAGTTCTGTGGGTTTTTTCCTCTGTGCCCAAATATATTGAGCTTCTGCTAAACTCTTTTCAGCCTTTTATTCTTGCCTTGAGTTTTTCTGTAGATGATGACTCCAGCAAAAGTATTACTTTTACTGCAAAATGATGGGATTGAAAAATATACCAGACAGCTACTGTCTAGGACCAAATATAAGTCAAAAGATATGTGAGTCTCATTTCAGATGCTGCATTCATCAACTAGCTATGGCCTCAAGCCTGTTCCTTTTCAGATGTCTTTCCATTAATATGAACTGCTAATGCTTCTCTCCATTTCAGTGTAAATGGAGCTATAGCCTCCTTCTAATGACCCATTTAATATGTGTCAACTTCCATCTAATAGTGGTCTTAATTATATTGGGGTGGAGCAGTCCAGAGTATTCTAGTGGAATTGGTATGCTAGCTCCAGGTTAGCATCAGTTTTTCCCTCACTGGATCTAGAAATTACTTGTTCTGTACTCCCTATTACTTGAAATGTACATTTAAAACTGCCTGACCTGCAGTCGTTTGATGTACTACCTCTTGAAATGCACAGACAGAGGGCCACAGAAAAATGCACGTAACAGAACAATGAAGAAAAGGCAAAGATACTTGGTGCAAGACTATGAACCCAATGTGTGTCAAACATTTGTATTCCAAGAGAAAACTGAAAATTAGCAAAGGAGGACCAAGAATTCAAGTTGAATTATTTTTTTTAAGGGTGGGGTTGGTAGATGGATGGATAGATAACATGCAATTCAAAAGAGGGAGAAGAAGCCAGTTTTGTAATTGGTATTCAAACATGAAAAGAGAAGAACAAATACATCAAATAGAATAGATTGGACTGCTGTATTGAAAGGGGACATCCACGTGGTCGCTTAAGAGTATAAGAACAAATTTATCAGAGGAAAGAGATGATGATAGATTTATTTACTGCTGAGAAGCAATTAAGAGGATCACAAGGAAAAACAGGAAGCTCAATGAGAGGTAGAGACCACCTTGGATTAACTGGAAGAAGAGGGAGCAGAGCCTTGTATGGATGTTGAATCCAGATGAACAATGGAGTATTGGGCTCATTCTGTCTTGGTCCCCATCAAACAGCCACCCTATGCAAATGCTAAGCCCCACACATAAATGTTTGGTAGGGATAGGATGGTATGATTCCAACCCACTCCTGGATGTATGGGTTAGAGTCTGTACAGGGCAAATGACCCAGGTTCATGCATTATGCTCTCCTAGCAGAGAGGAGGAATAACTGGTTATCAGAATAAATTTAATGGTAGAGGGAGACAGCAAGAAATCAAATAATGAAAACTGGAGACAAGACTAGACACAGAAATATTGAGTGATATGTTTGGCCTTGCCTTTCGGCTTTACTGTTGAGTCATTCCCAGGAAATCATCCCTTGGCAGCCTGGCTGTCAACTGCTAGAAGTTCTTTAAGACCTCTTTTTAAGTCTGATACACTTTTTACATCACACGATTACGGTCCCTGGTATCGCAACCTTTTATAGTTCAAATCTGATGTTAGAGTTCTGCTTAGTACTTAGCTGCCTAGAAAATGGTGGCTGGTCTACCCACTGTGGCAGCTGAGCTGGACAAGCAAAGACATTGAGCAGCAGAGGAGCCGGAGATCAAGATGGAGCTTTTGGGGAGGAATGAAAATATAGCGTGTCATACTGACAGCCTCTTTGATGGTTTGATAATAGCTATAGCTTTGTGAAATGAAGACTCAGAAAAGGGCAAGAAACCTACAGGAGAAGCTGAATTCACTTCTTACTTTTTAAAAAGGAACATAATTACTGGGAAACTACTTAAAGCAGTAAAATCCAAAGTAGATACAGATACCATAGCCGCGTGTATAGGAACAAAGGAGGACAGACGAAGGAGCTGAGGTTTAGATAGAGAGAGGAAAAAGTAGTTTTGAAAGCTCTGAAGTTGAAAAATTGATGATGAGTTATCAACGGGAATATAAAGGTCAGTTACAATGAAAGAGAGCTCTTCTGAGGAAGTAGTAGGGTCATCTGCAGGTATTCCTGAGGAGCAAATAAGATGCAACAGCTGCAATTCCAAGTTCCTTGTCTTGAAATCCAGTCACTACTGAGTTCCTGTTAACCAAGGGAAGGATGTGTGGGATGGGGAGGGAATGGGCAGAGGGGATGCTGAACATTTTCTGTTCAGCAATTTTCTCCTGGTAATGCTCTGAGAAAGGAATTAAAGCAGCCATGGAGAAGCCGTTGCAGGGAGGGATCTGCAAGATGGGAAAGGGTTCAGCAACACTTTCCTGACTGTCATCTGGCACTTTCATAGCACCCTGGGTACAACTCGCATTCTGACATGCAGGTTGTGCCTCTAAGAACTAGATTGTCCCTAAATTTTCCATCTTCGTGGGAGATTACTTTCTAGAAGTGGAGACAAGCAAATAATCAGAACTGGATCTCTTAACAAGACTTGTGTAAGTGAAAACAGCAGTCATTAAATGTTGACAGTTCTCCACTTATATGCTTTAATTTTTCACTGTGGTGATCGAATGTTTATTTTTATTTGTAGGGCTATGAAGGAAAATCTTTCAAAGATGTGCTGAAAAGAGTTGCTGCAAGTGCTTTGCTTCCCCTTTTAGCTGTCAGTAAAAGTGCCCAGAAATGTGCTTTGGAAGGTGAGTTACTGTGATGTTTCATCATACTTTAAATTGAACAGTCCTTATTTGTGCAACACAAAATGGTTGATTATCCATGGATAACAGACTTAGAATCCATACTTGAGACAAGTCTTCCCAGTTGTGGTGTTAGAATATTTTTATTGTGCTTTTCCACTTGAAAAAGAGGTTTTACAGGCAGCTCCCCAAGCACATAGATTTAAAACTCATAAATGCAGAGCACAATGACAGTCAAATTGTAGACTGGTGGTTTGGGTCACTGCTAGAAAAACTGTGTTTGAGATTAAGCAATTGACTATCAATACCACTTCAGTATTATGCAAATCCACCCATGTTTCTGCTGCAAGCTGAGGATTCATAGGTATTCAAATTTGGAACTACAGTAAATGCACTCTCTCTTTTCCTTGCCCTACATAGCCTTTTTGTAGTTGCAACATATGGACTTAGGTGTTGAGACTAGGAAAGTGTTGCCATTAGAATGCCCTTGAACCTGTGTGTTACTTGGAGTAAATCCCTCGTGGAAAATCTTGTAGATCAGAAAACCTTGCTTTTAGATATTAATGCAGTGTACAGCCTTTGTGGGGGAAAATGCGAGGTCAATGTTGGCATGGATTTTTAGCACCTGAATTACTTCAGAAACTTGGGGAAAACAATTTTTAAGTGCTTTCTTGGTACTGATCACGAGATTAAGGAGCAAATCTCTAGTAGTATAATCCACAATATGAGCAATACTAGGTTTTCAAAGAAGATTGCATCTGCTTGTTGACTTGGAGTTAGGAGGAAACACCAAATCAAAGTAGTCTTGTATGTATTCTTCGAGACCCATAAATGAACTTTCTTGCATGCCTAAATAGTTGCATATTCAGAGTAATATATTTTAGAGTGAAGTGTTGCCACACTTGCACACTTCACAAAAACCTGACAGGTTACTTTACACTTCACCAGCTGTGTGGTGATCTTGGTTTCCTCAGGAAATGGTATTTGTACATACATTTTCAAGCTTTAAGAATACTTTTGAATGGAAACCACACTTTCCTTTTCCCTTTCTACCAACACACTTCTAGAAAAGAGAGCTGGGGAGAAGTGAAACAAGTAACTACTCACCAGCATCTTTGGTTATTCCAAGTGTTGGGAATGTTGATTGCATGGGAATCCTGTCCCAGTGCTGGGCCAATTGCTTACACATTATGTAATATTTATATCCCACTTTTAACTAAAATTGGTTTCTGAACTTACAATTGCAGTCCACAAAAAATGTACAGTATACAGTATTAGTGATATGACATCTGGCTATGGCAGTTTCTTCTGTCTCCTGGCAGTTAGTGACATAGTCCCTGTTGAGGCTCTTCCCTACAGAGGGAGCTGGCAGAACAAACTGCTTATGGTAAAGATAAGCACCCCTTTGGGCAATGTGGAAGATCAGGAGTATAGACAGTTCATTATACATTTTGAAATGCTGTCTTAAAGCGATTAACTGCCCAACCTATTCCCTCATCATTGGCCCAGTGCAGCTGCACTGGCAGAATGTGCACTGCATGCAGTGTGTGTGTGTGTGTGGGGGGGGGTCGATTGGACAGCCAGCAGGTAATATATATATTTTTTTCTTACCACCTGGTAGGTGGGTATTCTTCGACCTACCCCAGCCATTTTGCTGACATACATCCAAGGAAAGAAAAGGGGCAGGGTAGACTGGGAAATAAAAAATAAGATTGACACAGGCTGGTGCAGCTGAGATCCACGCCCTCCCTCCTCCTAACTGCTTCTGCCCTCCCTTGATCCACCCTGAAACTCCCCCTGCCCTCCCCCTCCTTGTACACAACATGCTGCCGCCACAAACATAAAAGCACCGATGGAGGCTTTGGGAGCTGCTGCTATGTGAGCCGCACTGCTGCCCATTTGCAATAGCGGCCCGGAAGCATGTGATGGCGGCCCAGCTTTCATGCTTCCATACAGGGCCTTGCACTGCCAGAATGCTAGTTCTAGCAGCACAAGGCCCCAGTAGGATTGGGGCCTAAGTTACATGAAATTGTTTTGTTAACTTTTTGTTTTGTTAACAACGCGGTATCTGTTTTGACATTAATTAAGATTGGGTACTTAAGCTTGTCATTTTGCATGGCTCCATCCACCTGAATATTTTTGGATTTGGGGCATTTTCAGATTTAAATCTAAAGAGCTTTAATTATATTAAGTTCAAAGGGTGACTCATTGGTTACAGATAGAATACTTGATGTACGTGCTTGCTTGCAAGTATTTTTGAGTGTGGGGTGATTTGTTTAAAAGAAAAACAAAAGGCTGCACTCCATTATTACAGCCAACCTCATAGAGAGCTGCTTGGAACAAATGAAGCACATTCATGCACAACTGAACCTTGATTCCTTGAGGCCTGGAAAAGTAGCCCAGAAAAGAAAGGTAAAGTTCTACAGATCCAGATTTTAGTGTAATTGATTGAGCTGCATTTCTCTTTTCAGATTGTCTTCTTTCTCTGCTGTCTGACTAGCCAGAATTCTTCATTTTCTTTGGATTCTGCTGTCACCTACTGAACCGTTTTCAAACCTGACTTGCAGCGCAATCCTGTGTAACCTTCCACCGGTGTAACAGCAGATGCTGTTAATTACACTGGCATAAGTAATAATGCCATTTACAATTGCAGTTGTAATAAGTGCACTTACACTGGCATAAGTGCCCTTACACCCGTGCAAGGTTACACAGGATTGCGCTGTCGGACGGACTATTGGTTTCACTTAGAGTTCAATTCCCCCCTCGGAACTCTTTGTTGTGTAGCATCCCCATCTCCTTGATAGGCATTTGTTCTCTTTCTCTTGCCTCTAATTTGTGCTGGGTTCTGAACATACAGCCCTAAAAATAAAGTGACACCTGGCTGGAAGGCCCCCTGTCAGGGATGCTGTAGTAGTTACCTGTGTTGAGCAGGGGGTTGGACTAGATGACCTCTAAGGTCCATTCCAGCTCTAACATTATATGATGTTATAGATTCCCAACCTTGTGTTTTGTCTCGTAAGGTGAAAACTGAAGGAGGATTTGCAGAGTGAAATTGGTGAGTGGAAGGGGGAGATGCTGAGCTGTTTCTTGGTCACTGGTGGTTCTCTACAAAGGCCCTAATAGGCCATTTTTAACTCAGATGGGCTTTGAAATGGGGCTGGTGGTTGGGGAGAGTATTCACAAGAAGAACTGGCAGGCAAAATGGGAAGAGGCTATAGCTCAGTGATAGAGCACATGCTTTTGTATTCGGGAGATAGGTGCAATCCTTGGCATCTCCAGGTAGGGCCGGAAAGGACCCCTGTCAGAAACACCAGAAATCCACTGCCGATTAGTGTGTAGACCGTATTGACTTAGATGGACCAGTGGTTTGTCTCGCTATAAGGTAGCTTCATATCTTCACCTACACAATTATCCCCCATTGCACATTTGCCTGACCAAACCACATTTGGGAACATATGTTCTCTGGTAGAGGAGGGGGGCATTCCTGACTCTTTGGAAAAGCCACTCCCACTACCAGGAGGCAGGGCGAATCACAGATGAAGTGATTAAAAACAAAACAAAACAAAACACCCCAGACCTGTGGTGGTGGTCTCATTCTTCCAGGGAATATACAGTATATTCCAATGAGTAGGAGACGTTTCTGTGAACAAATGGAACCAAATGAATTCTAGCGCTCCAGCCCTAGGGGCTCCAGTGCTTGCACTTCTCCGTTCCAGAGCCCTTAATTCCATTCTTATATTGATTATACAGTACATCTCACTCTACTAAATCCACCCACAATAGAATACTTGAGTTTCTGGAT
This sequence comes from Plestiodon gilberti rubricaudatus, assembly GCA_026170595.1. Classification (NCBI taxonomy): domain Eukaryota; kingdom Metazoa; phylum Chordata; class Lepidosauria; order Squamata; family Scincidae; genus Plestiodon; species Plestiodon gilberti. The sequence goes on along the minus strand of JANXHW010000004.1, from coordinate 61,312,994 downwards.
CTCGGAACAGAGGCTTTTGGGGGCCAAGTAAATCTTTATTTTTCCTTGAGTAATTTGGCGCAAACCCAGCTTGGAAAACATAAAAATCTAATTCTTCCTCAAACCTTATACACAGTCCTGTAAAATTATGTGTTTATCATCACACCATCCATACTCGGGATGCACTGTAATCAGTCTATATTAGACCTCCCCACATGGAGTGGTGAAACCCAGTTGTAGGAATACGCTAATGTTTTCTGCTGGGAATGGTCTTTTAAATGGCAGAATTCCTATTTCTTTTAGAGAATACTTAGCATTAAAATGTAAAAGAAAAAAACCTTTAAAGTAGCTACAAAGGACTAACACATGCTTGCGTATTTGTACCAAAAGCAAGGGCAGGCGCCTATTGAGCCATCTGCTAAGATGATGCTTGTCTTTTTCTTCCCCCGCCATTCCATCATCTCGCTTCTACCTTCTCATTGCTTCAAAAGAGCAAAGCCTTTTATTGTCAGCCAGTGGACTTGTGATTGAAAACCTCGCATCCCTTATGGATCCTGTATTGCATCTCTGTTCTTTTTACATGCACTAGAACAGAAATGCGTCTCGGTGTTGGATGGACTTATTGAAATTCAATAATCTTTTTTTACAGACAGTTAGAATGTCAGCACCTTGAAAGGCAAGATAGTCAGGCGCTATTGGAATGCCTCTGTGGTGAAATGAGTCCAAAAGCAAGAAGTGTAATACAAATCATATGAAGTCGACTCTGCTTGGATATTGACACTAGATCACTTTTTGTTCCACTAGGATGATAACCTTGGCAAAGAATTAAAGCTTGTCATCCAGCTCCTAAGAAACTGCTTCTTTCAAAATGAAGACTGCAAAGTAAGAGACACAGAGGATACTTGCGCCGTTCAACAAATATGTGATGGACTCTCTCCCAAGCCTGGGGGGGGGGGGGAATATATCGGTAGTCCCTGACAGGTGCTTCAGGGTCAATCCCCATCCTGTCTTGACATCCAGAGGGTTCCATGCTGTGGGAAGTCAGCAAATGGGGGGCGTTGAGGGGGAGGCTCTTAATGCGAATGGCAGTGTGGATCCTTGTATTCTGCAGATCTAAGAACTGGAAGCTGCACTTTGGTTCCTGTGTCGCTTTTGAGTGCCCCAAAGTGGCATCCTAATACTGGCTTAGGTAGAAAAGAGGGTGTGGGTTTTGTGTTTTTTGTGCCCAAGCCTCCTGTCTTCAAGCGCCTTAGCCACTTCAGAAGTGTGGCTTTTTCCTCCCTGTTTAACGTGCCCATGCTAGTGTTGTTTGTTACTCAGAACATTTTAAATGTGACTTAGAACGTCACTTATGCAACTAGTTTCTGGTATTGTACTGTGTCTTGTCTCTTTCTGACAGGCAGCAGCCCTTGGAACCCACCTTATCTCTGTTTTGCACTCTCTGTGGCCATGGCTTTTAATGGATGACTCACTGATGCAAACAACTCTGCATTTGCTTTGTGTCTTCACTGCAAACTATCCTTCAGGTAAGATGCTTTGGACACTATTTCCCATAGTGCAAGAAACCCTAAGCATCCATCAATGTAAAAGCTGTGAGGAAAGAAAAATGACACGAGTAACTGCATCTAGAATTTGTTTTGTACTCTCAATCCTGCTTCGCGCGCTATGCAAATGAAAGCTCTTCTTGCACATTCCCCTTACAAATATGAATTGATAACTGATATAGCCACATGCCTAAGTAGTGGGTATGTATTACATTTGTATATAACACACTGACTCTGATTGCATGATCTTTTTCTCTTGATGTAACTAACTTCTTTCCCTTTCAGCAATCTATTCCAGCGTTGGAGACATTCATTTTGAAGGACACTGGCATAGTGTTGATTCTCGGGATCTTTAGTCATGTGTTATCAACTAATTAAATGTTTCACTAACGGGAGTTCTTTGATAGGTTCAGTGGCTGCAGTGGCATAACTAAGGGGGGAATGGGGGGATGTGCTCCTGAGTAACAGCCTCAGTCTCCTCGTGAGGAGGAGCTGCGGCAGGAGTTTTGTGCTCCGTGGCTGCTTTTTTACAGCCAGAGGGCTGCCTTTGCAGCCGCAGATCATAAGCACGCCAAAAACTGTGCGTTTTTTTTTTACCCTCCTGCGCACCCCAAGTCCTGGAAGGCTTGAAATGAAGCCTTCCAGGAGTGCGGGGGGGGGGGGGTGACGCTAAACACATCATCAAACCCCCCCCCCCTCGGGACAGGCTAGCTATGCAACTGAGTGGTTGCACTTGAGTGGACAACCAGGCGACTTGGGTTAACTCTGTTTCCTTCCTACCATCCAACAGGATCAGGCCTTGAACTGCAAAAAGCAGAAGGCTTCTGTGCAGTTCCAGCAGAGGAGGAAACTGAGGCTAGAGGAACATTTCCAGGTTTTGTTTTATTTTTGGCAGATAAAGGAAGTGGTCTATATTTGCATCGAAGCATTTAGCTTCTAATATGTGTGGTTAGTTCATCTGATTCTACAATATACAAATATACTAACATCTTTCTCCTGTGGCAAAACAATTTTTGAGACTTAACCTATGGCTAGATGCTATGCTATGCAGTTAATGGTTCTATTTTTGCTTATATGTACTTTTGTAAGAGTATATCTAAAATGAAAGCTTAATAGAGGTGAGTGAAAAATTGTGAACATAATTACTTGTCATGGAATATGAGTGAGGTTTTCGCTTTAAAGTTTTAAAAATAGCACTGCATGAAGACTTGTGAGCTTCGCCTTCTCTTGTGAATAGATTCTGTGCATCTCATTACCGATGTAGTGTCAATTCTTTTGATAGTGTTAGACTATACGCCTGGATAAGGATCCAAGGAATTACATTTCCAAGGAGACCTTCACCTTGTGTGTTCTCAAATCACCGCCCTTCAGTGTCACATTGTAACTGCTTTCTTGAAACTGAGGGGACCCATCTGGCTGCCTGTTACCTCGCCTTGCTGCTGTTCCATTGAGCGGAAGGAAGTACAAGAGGCTCTCGCCCCTCTTCCTCAGACGCTCATCTTGATACATGCGCTAGCTTCATGTGAAGAGATTTCCAACATCAGACAGCAAATATCAATTCTTGTATGTCAGTGTTTTAAGAAGATAAATTGGAGTTAATTTTACTTTATTTAAAGAATATATATCCCATCTTTCTCCCCACAGGGCAACCAAGACGGCTTACAGAATTAAAACAATGTTAAAATAGTTCAGAATACAATAAAAATAATTAAAACAAAACAATTATAACCAAACACACAACCAATGGGTCACCTTAAAATTACATTTGAAAAAGCCAGCTCTCTGTGTCAGCAATAGAACGCCAACCTAAATAAAAACGTCTTGAGGCCCCACCGAAAGATCTCCAAAGAGCGAGCTGCTCTTAATTCCGGAAACTATGAAATCTTTCTTTGGTAGAAGAGCAATGGCCTTAGTGTTAAATTGAAGAACTATTTTTTTTAAAATTTTAAGGTTGTGCTTCTCTTTGTGTGGCAAGCGGTGGATTGTCTCCCCTTCAAACCGTCCAGAGAACTGCAGCTGGAAACTCACTAATGCTCAGCGTTGTGAAGTTGGCTTCCCAAACTCCAGCTGAGAACAGCATAATTCAGCAGATGACCTTTCACCTTTTGGCTAACCTCGTAGTATCTCCTGACTGTAAGGGCGTTCTTCAGAAGGTAGGCGTATAACACCTGTACATATCACTATTTGAATGGCCATTATGTTGTCCTTGGCATAAGCACAAGAGACTTTGGAGGGAGTACAGAGAAATAAGAACGTTGGAAGCTACCTCCTATTCAGTCAGATCAGCAGTATATCTAGTTCAGTATGCTTGACACTTACTGGCGAAGACTCTCCAGGATTTCAGAGAAGAGTTCTTCTCTGCCATCCTTGGAGATGACAGGGCTTGATCCTGGGACTTTCTGCATGCGAAACATGTGCTCTACTGCTGAGCTATGACCCCTCCCAATGCCCATAAAATATATGGCTGTATCTTTTATGTGTGAACAAGTGAGAGGAGCTGATCAGCTTTTATTGGTGCAAGATTAAAAGCATTCAGGATACTTAAACGTCTCCCCAGATAGAATAGCACCCTATTCCTTTTTTATACATGATGGGTAGGCTTACCAGATACGCCCGGCACTCGGCCGGGACTGGGGTGTGACTGGGGGTGTGGCCGGGGGCGTGGCCGAGGGCGGGGACTTCCTCCCTCGAGGCCGGGAGCTCTCCGGAACAGCCCGAGTAAACTCAGGCTGTTCCGGAGAGCTCCCAGCCTCGTTGCGTATTTGCGCGACGCTGGGAGCTCTAGGTATCATACGCGTTAGGTTTCATTTTTGAAATCTGTGAAATCCTCTCTGTGTGCCACCGTGTCCCTCATTCCACCTCTATTGCCTTTTCAACCTCCTCACTTTGCACAACTGAATTTTGAAATAAACTGTGCATTTGTATTGCTGCCATGACTGCTGGATTGTGGCCCTTGCTTTCAAATTGATCAGAGCACATGCTTTTCAGCCTGTGTCACTCTTTCCACACACCCCGTTGACATCTGGCTAAGAAGATGGCTGCAGACATTGATGCACCAGCCAAGCATGTGTTTCTCAGCCAATTTATTCCCTGCTCAGTCAAAATGACAATTGTGCATTTGGTTCTCCTAGCTGCTGTTTCTACTTCTGTGTTGCATCACCAGTTCTCAGTGCTGCATGTTTTTAAAATAAATGGCATAATTTGAGCGTACAGCTCTGGTACATTTAGATATTAATTATACGTACCTTCAGTATACTTTGTCATGTGTCAACATTGCTTTTTGTGGAAAGGTGGGTCCCAATCCCCTACTCTTCACTTGTGTTCTTTGCTTTCCTCACACACACACACACACACACACACACACACAAACACACACACACACACACACACACACACACACACACACACAGAGTGTCAGCGTAGTTAAGTGAACAGTGTGGGACGTGCGTTTCCCAGAAATGATTGGTTTGTTTTGATGCAATAATTCTTCTTTGAATAGTGCAGTAATTTCCTGCATATGCCTGATGAGCGCTGTCGGAAACTTTCTCAAAGCAGTTCATCATTAGGACAATTCCCTCCCGCCACTATGAGCTCACGATCTCTCCTGCTTCTCAAAGCAAGGCAATCTCCCAGCCTCTGTTCCTTTTAGCCATCAAGCCAAGCAGAAAAAAGGATGGATGATCTTCTTAGTGCCTTGACAAGTTTTGTGTCGGTGTTCTGTAACTTTCAATAGTTAGAACTGTTTTTATTGTTCAGCATCAGCTACCCTGAATATATATATGGCCAGAGTGTGTAGATTTCTGACAATTCTATATTCTTATGCAGAAAACCAAACTGTTAGTTCACCCTGCTTAGCTTGGTCACTTGTATTCTTCTGCCAAATAGGAACACTTGGCAGCATGTAGATGCAGACAGTAAAATGGTTCAGTTTCCAGCCTCTTTGGTCAGAGAACCTGGCCTTCATAACCAATACAGTAGTCAAGGACTGCCTCCAGGTTTGAAGGCCCACAGGAACATGCCCTTTGTAGATCTTCTCCTACTTAGGTGGATCCCCCTAAGGCAGGAGTGGGGAACCTTTTTTATATTGGGAGGCCACAGTTTTTGTTTTTGTTTCTATGTATAATTTATTATTTTCCTTAACTAGAAAAGGCACAGTTCTTTTCCTAAGAAGCTCTCAGGCCTATGATGCGAGTCACTGGGCAGTTGCCTATTCACTAATTACCAAGTTGCCACTGACAGACAGTAACGTAGGAATTTCGGGGGTGGGAGGGCGTCTGGCCTCGGGCGGCACGTGGGGGGGAAGGAGTTGCACAAGCCGCCGCATAGGTGGCAATTCGGCAGTAGGGTGGCAGCGGCAGAAAAAAAGGGGCTTTTTCGGCACGTTGGGGGGGAAGGAGTTGCCTGCCCGGGCCCCTAGTACCCTTTTTCCCAGCTTGGGGGGGGGGAGTTTTTTCACCAGAAAAGCTGCCGGAGGGGCTGGGCTTGTGATTTCACGTGAGGGGCGGGGCTTTGACATCATGGGGTGGCTGTCACAGGGGTGCCACACACACACACACACACACACACCCCGCAGAAGCTAGCTCTGCCTCTGCTGACAGGAAAAAATAAATAAAACTTTCCAAAAAAATACTCTGAGTTTTGCGTTCTGTCATGAAAAAACAGATTTAGTATTTGGGACAAATATGCAAAAGGCCACATGTGGCCTTAAATCTGCAGGTTCCCCACCCCTGCCCTAGGGTTTGTGGTGGAACTTACCTTGGTGGTGGTAGGCTGTTCTGCAGGTGCCTCCCCAATACGCAAATGAGAACTTTCCCTCAGAGATGCAATCAATGCAGGCCTCTGAATGGAAGCTTCCATTTGAGGATAGGATGGGAAAAAGGAGATGAGAACTGATTCTTTTGGCCAGGAAAGTAATACTGTTGCTACCACTTCACAAATGACTATGGACACAGCTGGTTATGGTCCATCCTGAAGGCCTGGAACCTCAACAGCTGCCCAAGGATGTCATCTTCTGGAAGAGCCTTATGTCTTTGCAAATGGGCAAATGTCCCCATTTTATAAAGGTCTTTTTACTGACAACCACATGAATACCAGAACTGAGAAAATTAGGTATTGCCATATTTAATTCAGTTAAATACCATGTAGTGTTGGAAAGAGAGGCTGAGAAGACTGTATGTCCAACTCTGCAGTGAAGGAAGCTGTATTGGTACTGCATTGGTGGCATTGATATGCTTGTTTTTGCATATGGGAGAAGTGTAATTTGTAAATTAGCTGGTGTGTGTCTGTATATAGCTCCCCATATCTAATGAGCTTAGGAAAAAAAAAGCCTGAAGCCAGTTGGCCTTAGATTTCTGTGACAGTTCACAGTTTATAAATGTTGTGCATCTTTGAGCTGTATCGAAATAGACCCATTCAGGAAACACAATGACAAAGTAAACAGGAAACAGCCGTTCTGCAGCTGTGATAGCTGCAACCAAGGACTGGCTCTTTTTGCAGCAAAAATGTAAATGCTAGACATTGTTTTAATCTACTAATTATCTATTAATCACCAATTTAATGATGCACTTCTACAGTTTGTTATAGTAATGAATCTGATGAGCATTGTTTGTCCAGATTACTAGCCATAAACAGAATAGACTAACCAGTGTAGGAAGACGAAGACACTTTTTAGTGACTGCATTATTGGAATTGGGTTGTAAAAACAGTGTTCCATTTTTGTGGTGATGGACTGATTCACCGTGGTGATGGTGAATTTTTATCTTTCTCTGAAATTTTAAACAATTTTCAAGTTCGCACACAGACATGCAAAGTGGGGAAAAACTCATGCTATTCTGTTTTGTACAGGCAGAGTAGGTCAGGCTAAAGCAATGTCTTTATGGGGGGATATGCTGCCATTTGAAAGATTGAAGGAAAATAACATAGTCATTTAGGACAAAATGACTAGTTTCATGTTTTTGGTTAATTTTAAAGGGGAAAATCTTATTTTAGGTAGTATGTGAGCAGGAAACTTGTTCTATCGACTGTAAAAAGGGGTTGCTTAATAATGTGGTATATTTTGCTCCTGTCACCCTCCAGAATAACTTTCTGCAGAACTTTTTGTCTCTGTCATTGCCAAAAGGAGGAAACAAAAGTCTAGGGGTGCTGGCTATTGCTTGGCTAAAGCTCCTCTTGAATTTATCCTTTGCGGAAGACGGACAGCAAATGATTTTGAAGCTGAATGGTAGCTTAGATCAACTTCTAGAGATGACCAAGTACAAGCACAAGAGTAATCCTTATTTGGTCCTTCTGATTCTACACAACATTTGCTTTAGCCCAGCCAACAAAGCCAAGATACTAGCTAATGGTAGGTACCCCATTAGGTGGTTTAGTCTAAAGTATTGTCATGGTATAACATTTTACTGTTTAAAATTTTAATTATAGTCAGCACTAATTGTCAAATATATAATATAAATGTATATTTAAATATAATGAATTTGGAATGTTATTTATAATGTAATTGGAATGTTTTATAAACATATTTTAGAAAACACTGTATTAACCAACTACCAGATAATGTAATAGTCTTCCTTCAGATCATATACCTTGGCAATGATGATCATATGTTACAGGTGTTTTGCTCTCATGGTTCTTTAACAGCTTTGACTCAAGCAAATGTAGGTTAAATAAAGAACCTGAGAGATCTCCTTCCTGTCATACTTCTCAGCCATCCTGAGATCCCAGTAAGCAAAAAAAGGTATCCTTTATCGCTTGCATTTTCCAGGCATTCACTCACTTCAGATTTCTAGCTGAGCTCAAGAACTAAGAGGAGAGAAAGAATGGTATGAGGGCCTGCTTACACTAGCGCTTATGAGACTTGCAGCGCAATCCTTATTCAGAAGCCCCACTGTGTCCAATGGGTCTTAGTCCCAGGAAAGTGTGCATAGGATTTCAGGCTCAATTGTTCCCCTCTCTTGCCCTCTCCCCCCCCCTTTTAGGTGGGGGAATAGGCAGAAGTGGTACTGACACTAGTGAGACTGAGGCATTGCAGGTGTCTGTAGCAACTGTCATACAAATAGTTCTGCCAGCCATCAAAGGTGTCTCTGTGTGCAGAAGGTAATTCATAGATTCCTGTTTGAACAGGCTTCTTGTATATTCCAGAACTCTCATTCTAGAGTGGAACCTAAGCTTTGCCAGCATAGCTGACTAGGGTACTTCCGCATTGGTTGACTCCTGGATCAAACCAGGAGTTGTGAACCAGAGCACACACCCCAGTAAGAACCTGTACAGAGGACTACTGGACATGTTCTAGTGCAAGCTCTCCAAGCAGGACAACCCAGTCAGCTGCTTAACTAAGCATTGGAGAGGAGTGCAGGTGCTCTGCTTTTCCCCTCAACTATTTGCCTCCTGCACCCCGTACCAGTACCAACCTATTTTTTGGTGGTCTCTTAACCTTATTTTACTAAAGGAGTATTAATGTTGACGTTTTAAACAAGGTTGCTGTCTTCTATTGGAAAAAGCATCATGAAAAGACTTTCTTCCTAAAGTCACCTGCAAATTAAGTCTCAGCTTTGTTCTACCTTTTCAGATGGAGTTATAAAATATCCATCTACTTTTATGAACAAGCAGTGTATATGCTTAATGTGATAGACTAGAATGTTTGCATGATGCAAGGTTTCTTCCTTAGGGGAGGTGAAGGCGGCTGTACTACTTTCCAAGTGAACTCCTAATATCTCCAATTACTGTATTGCTTTGGGCACCTTTCTTAAGCAGTCGCTATTCAGCTCCATAACCTGCCTTAAATATAGTTGAATTAGAGTGTAATCAGTTTGTTCTGTTGGGCAAGATAATAAAGAGAATCTAAGTGCAATGGTAGCCTAGAGGTACATTTTGGGAGAAAAAATCAGAAAAGCAGAATTGGAAAACAGAAGTTAATTTCAGACAGTGGGAATGGGTAAAGATAATCAGTGTCATAATTTCCTCCTCCTTTGTGCTTTACTGAGACCTAAACTATTTACAGTCCAATCCTACTTAAAGATTGGGCGGCCGGCCGAGGCCCTCCGCCCAATCCAGTGCTCCGCCACGGGCAGCCTGCAGCAGGCAGCCTGCAGTGGAAAGTCTACTCGAGGAAGGGGACGCTCATTCCCTTCCCCGAGTGTAACGGCGATTGGGGCTGATAGGCCTCCTCGGATTTCCACCAGCTATTTTGCTGGCAGAAGTCGGAGGCAGCCGTGTAACTACCCAGCCGCCCTGCGGAGCCCGGCGGACCCTGGGATATGGCGGACGCCATGTCCCTGCCCCTGCCCAGCACGGCTGGGCCTATGGCTGCCCTCCCGGCTCCGCTGTCCCTCCCCCCCCCCCGTCTGCCCACTGACCGAACCGTCGGCCAGATCCTACCTTCCTTGGGTCCAGCGGCCGCCCAAGTCCTTGGCTGGTGGAGCTGGGAAGGCCGGCCTTCCCGGCTCTAAAATAGTCGTCAAATGTGCCTTATGGCATATTTGCAATTATTCCGAGTGGCAGACGCTAGGTCCACCGCCTGATGTTTAAGCAGGATTGCGCCCTTATTCATTTAAAATATTCCTATCTTGCCTTTCAGACTAAAGTCTTAGAGTACAAATGCAGTGTTATACTGTAGCTATCTGTTCTGCAGGGGTTTTGTGTCCTTGCTCGTACACAGGAGTCTGAAAGCTATTCTTTGTCTACAAATTAAGATGCATCTCATTTTTTGACTTTGCATTAAAGTTTAATACAGATTTATTTTTGTGAGCACTACTATTTAATAAAGTAAGCCATAGGTATTAGTTTAAATTAAATTAGTCTTGTTTTATAAAGCTACAGTAGTGTTGTAATATTTATCATGGAAAAATAGATAAATTACCTGCAAGAATTCACTGGAGAAGCAGCAGCTCTGATATAATGGGCTTTGTTAGGTACATGTGTGGTCTTTTGTCTTTCTCACTAGATAAAGCTATTGCAGTGCTATCTGCCTGTCTAGAAAGTGATAGCCTTGTGGCTCGAAGAATAGGTGCATCTGCGCTTTGGGCTTTACTTCACAATTATCAAAAGGTTAGTTTTTTTTCCATAAAGCTATCTTAGACAGTACTTCTGTTCTGACATGTTTGCAGTATTACCATCTTATTTATATATGTCCATGTAGATGTTTACATGTATATCCCTCGTTTCCGTTAGCATGCTCAATATGGCCAACAGCACTATACACATCAAGACAAAACTACATGCTTCCGCCAAATAACTGGCTGATTTTAGTTCAAGTCAATACATGATATTTATTGAATGGTAGAACTCTTTTTACTATGCAACTCTTAAAGCACTTCTTAAATCTATACCTGGCAATGTATTATAGCTTCTTGTGTCCATGAATTGCAACTCTCTTTTTTTCCTCAGGCTTCTCTCTCCCATCTGTCCAGCTCTCTTCCACTGCCTAGGTTTCCCTTGTCTTCAACCACTATATCTCGCTATCTATCTGCTCCTTGGGTTCCCTTGCTTCTGAAACCTCCTGTCAGTTAGCTTCCTAGTTCTTACCCTGCCTATACAGTCTCCATCTTCCACAGAGCCTTGAGTGATGTGTCAATTCTAGCCAAGCAGTAAACTATCTCTTCTCGCAGAAGTTGGTCTAGTATTTGTTACTGACAACTTTGTTCCCTGATCAGCTGGAATATTTGTGAATGTTCCGCAACTTCACACTGCTAGAGCAATTGGGGATGGAAGTCTTGCTGTCATAGGCACAAATTTGTGCCTAAGTCTGGATCAGTGATCTCTTGGAAACGGTCTACCACATGGCAATTTATAAGATTTTGGCCCCTGTTTCAAACTAACTAAAAATCATCAAATTTGTCAGACAGGGAAGTGTTCCCACCCTCTCCTCAATGCTGCTCTTCTCCTACTCCCCCCAATCCCCAGCCTGTCGGCCATCACTGAGACTCAACAGATAACTGTCATTCCAGCCCTTTCCTGGGTCCTGTTTTGTTTACACTCAAGTGACGGAATGTTGACAAGTAGTATTCATCTAAGTATTTCCTCAAGGCCGACTTTCTGAGCCCAAGATAAATTCTGAGCCCAATTTCATTTCTTTAATGAAGCTCTTAATACTGTTACTCAAGAAGAAAACTTGTAAGGGTATGTGTGCTTAAAGTTTGTATTCTTCTTCTACTCCCTGCTTCTGTATTGCTACTGTGGAATAGATAATGCATCAAATGAACACTGGTAAATGACAGCATAATAAATTACCTTATAGGTTGCGTGGCTTTAAAATATGCTACTGTTGCCACATAACAGAGCCAATGCTTATTCTAGTACTATTGTACTGTATTCAGCAAGAAGTTTGCAAGTGTGTTGCTCATAATTGTTGCTCATAAAACAGCTTAATATTCAAAGGATAGCTTTCTGTTACTCTGAGCTTTCCAAACAGCTACATTCTGGAAATCGTACCTTTTCTATTGCTATATTTCAACGAACCCTTTCTCTCTTCCCCCCCCCCACATCCTACAGCGTTATTCACAATGGTATTGCATGTTGCATTCTTAAGTTTCTGAATGTCATAGCCTCATGGCCTCCTGCCAATAAATGACTGCAAGGAGGAGTGATCTTAAGAGCATCAGCACGAGGGAATTAATATAGTCATTGGATTATTCTTTCTTTGTGCTACAGGCAAAAGTGACTTTGAAGAATCCATCAATAAAAAGAAGAATAGATGAAGCCTTTATTTCAGCAAAGAAAAGTACGTTTTTATGAAGAACGTTTGGTCTCCATCTTGGAGGATTAGCAGTCAATTCAATAATTGTTCTGTTATCAGAAAATGTTTTGTTCTGTTATCATTAGGATATTAATATTCAACTTTGTCCAAGAAAGCAGGCCCACAAGTCAACAAAGCTTCTGAAGCTTCATGCATTTTGGTTGCACTTTTAAAATTGAGTTGGAATTCATCTTTTTTCAAAACAGATGTATAACATAAGTATATCGGGTGTAAGCAGAGAGAAGGTCCAAAAAGCTTTATCATCCAAGTATTATTTCCATCCCTAATATGAAACAAAATACCCCACATAGAACAAACTTACAATATACGATAACTAAAGAATGTACATATGATGTGATACACATTATTGTGAGTAGTCATGCTTTTTCCCTTATTGTTGTAAAAGAATAACCCTCCAAACTAAAGGATCCTCTAGACTTATAAGTATTTATTTCAAAACTATAATATTGTTAATCATACTACGACCAGAAATTTAAATCAGATTATGTTTTATAACAAAACGAAAGGAATTGCATGATCTCAGACTTTGTCATTCCAAGAGTGCTCTCCACCAAGAGATAAACTTATCATCCCTCCATCTTTCTTCCCCAAGCCTTGTAAAATTAACCAGCTTTGTATAAGTATTGTTGTGCCAAACCTAATTCAGCCAATTCATTATTGTAGGGAGATTAATGCTTTTCCAACTCTTACAGATTCTTAGCTATGCACCTATGCATTTATTATTCTTCCAAAAAGTATTATGAAAGGGTCAAATGGTAATTGATACCCCATTATTTCATCAATGCTCTGAATTACTAGAGCCCAGAAAGGTGTAATCTTGGAGCAGGTCCAAGTATATGCATAAGAACTGTGCCCGGATTACGGCATCTCCAGAAAATATAATTACATGTAGGATAAATTATGGTTAATCTTGGAGGATACTGTCTCAAACATTTGTTTAAAAAATCCTCTCAGATTTAACTTTACTGTTAACTTTGGTGTGAACCATATTTGCTTCCAGTCATCTTCTGATACAGTAGCACCCAAATCTCTTTTCTATTTGAAGTCTGGTAAGAATATGTTACTCTTTCTAGATTAGTGATCTATCCTATACATTTCTTCTCTGGCTGACTTACTAATATATCTTCAAACTCTGTTAATTCTCTTGGACTCCCATGTTTTCTCCTTAAACTATGAATTATACAGTATACCTTATTTGCAAAAATTGGAAACAAGGGATTGTTGTCCCTCCATTTACAACCTAATTCTCTTGTAAGATTTCATACCATCTTGCTCAGATAATACAGGATGTTTACAGTGTCACATTTATTATGCTATAATTCACACACATACTATACTATAATTCATCCATCCTGCATATTGTGTGCACAAAAGCAGTTGCTTGACCCAGTTAATGAATTAGACCAAGTGCTCGAAAGGTTCCCCATTGGTGTCTATGCACTGTTTGTTAACATCATTGACTAAGGAATCTGCAGACATCCACCAATGTGTTGCTGGTTTTCTGCAGTGAAGTATGTATGTATGAAAAGCTCATTGAAATGTGCTTTTGAAATGAAAATTTTTTGAGACACCCTGTAGTCATTATATCACCCCCCCAAAATTTTTATCTTTGTTTTATGAATTTATACCCCACCTTTCCAGTTAAAAACGACACAAGGTGGCTTACAATAAAATCAAACAAAGTATCATTTAAACATTAAAACACAAACAGACAGTAAAATAGCAGCAATAAAACAGGCAATAAAAGTTATAAATGAATAAAATATTATCCACTAAATACCTGGAGTAGTGGCAAGAGAACAGTTCAATAATTATAAGATGGCAGTGAGGCAGCCACTCATACCCTCCAACCCTCGAAAGCTAGTTGAAATAGAAATGTTTAATGTTTAGAATAAGCAATCTAGATCTTCATTGTAGAAAGATATTAGAGGCGATTGTTCAGGAGCGTGTTTTTCATGATTTTTTTTTTGCCAGTTTAAATAAAGAGTGCAGGTACAAATATTTTCTTTCTTCCCCCTTCTGTTTACATTAGTACAGTGCCATAATGTATCTCTTAATTGAACTGGTATAGTCCTTTGATCAAGAATCAGAGCACTGCTGGATGTAAACCAAAACATTGAAACAGCAAGGCGGCATAGGAGTAGCAGCTTCCAGTACAAGAAAAGGCAAGATCTCCCTGGTTTGCACTTGTATACGGAGTTCTTTCTGCAACTTGAGGGGGTTTATTTTGCCAAGCACTGCAAAAATAGTTTCTACTATGAGTCTAACAAAGAGTAGGCTTTTTGAAATCAATGACTGAATAGTGAAATAGCAATCCTGGTACTACTCATAATATTAAGACGGTTAGAAGAAGCTGCATTTCCTATTGGGGAGTTATTATTCTGTTTATGAGGAGGATCTGCAGTTTTTCCTATTGTTCTTTATTAGTTAATAAATTGTCTTCTCTTTTATAGCTGTTCCACAACCAGAAGAAAATCAGCAGGATGCCTATCACTTAAAATGTCTGGAAACCTTAGTGCATCTTCTCAGTAGTTAACAAATGCCATGGAACATGCTGTGTGCTACAGGACTTGTTTCTCTGAAGAATGCCAAAATTTAATCAGAATCTTTAATCCATTTGGTGATGGAAAGCTACCATTGAAAAAACCATGCTAAGCCTGTGGAATAAGGTTGCTGAGGATCCTGTCCCAAAGAAATTATGCTAAATGTGTTTTTTTTCCTCTTGAAATGCCATTCCAATGTCATGATGTTGTGAATGGCAGGTGAAAGAATAGAATGGATTGTTTTTTAATGATGTAAATTGATTTATACTGGGGAAAAATGTTTTTCACAATGTCTGAGCTTGTATAAATACATTTGTTACAAAATGCTTGTTGTCTGGTATGTTTGTACAGTAAAAATGGAAATTCTCACTGTGAATTTCTACTTTCCAGGTCTCCTACAGAACATTCCTCTTCTTGTATTCTAGACTGTGGGATTGCCTTTCCCTTTGACCATAGAAATGGGCAGCCACATTAGCAGTAGATCGATCCTCCAAGAGGAAGGGTGACCCTGTTTCACCAAGCCAAACTGGTAAAGCGGAAGAATACCCCTCATCCCCATAGCATGCTATAACAGGAAACACAACAGGAACGAAAATGTTCTCAGGTAAAGGGGCATTCTGAGCAGCCCGATCCTCTAACTATTGAGTGGCGGAGCGTGCTTTCCGCCACTCTAAGCCATCGCAAACGTGCCATAAAGCACATTTGTGATGACTCTGGAGTAAGGACCGCCGGCGCAGAGGCCAGCTTCACTCTGCCGCCCTCCAGACCAGCACCCACCGGCAGGATTCAAAATGGTCCTCACAACCCCATTCTTTTGGGACATTAAGAAATAATTGGAATAAACTCATTGCTTCTGGGCTCTCAGTATGAGCTATTGAATGGCTCCCTTGAAAATCAGATGCTGCTGTGGGATTTTAGACTCTGATAACACTGGTCAACACACTTTTTCTGGCATAAGGTATTTCAATGGTTTTAAGGTAATTTTGGGGCGCTGATTCCAAATCTGGCGTCAATTTTTGTCTATCACATCAGGTTTTTGAGATATCAAATATTGCATTTGATAAAATCAATGAAAAACAGCAAATTTATGCTCATATCATTGATGTTGTACTTTAAAGTAGGCAAGATAAACCTTCTTGACAAAGGTATTGATGTTGCGCCTTTAATCCTGCAAAGTGCACAGATGTAGCAGAAGATATCTGGGTCATTATTGCATTTCCTTCTTTCGGATGTTGTAGCCCAGGGGTTCTCAACCTTTGGAGGCCCGGGTATCTCCTTATCACGGTCCAATTTTCTGAAGTACCACCTGCTAATTAACTGGATTAATCAATTAATTAATTAGGTAATCATTAAATGAAAGTACTAAAACAATTTTGTGTGTGTGTGTGAGTGAGAGTAAGAGAGAGATGCAAGGATCTCTTTTTTCTCCAAGTCACACTTCCCAAAATCAGCTCTTCCCTCCCCCACCCCACAAGTACAAAAATAAGAAGGGCTCCTAAAATAATTACAATTTAAAATCATGTTAAGTAACACTTAATTAGCTGCTGATGGGGCAGGTAACAGGCAGGGCTTGGCGTACCCCCAGCAAGAGGTCTGTGTACCCCTAGGGGTACCTGTACCACAGGTTGAGAACCCCTGTTGTAGCCATTGTTACACGAGAGCCACGAGAGCTCACCCCGTCGCGCATTTGAACTGCCGACCTTTCAATTGACAGCTCATGGTTCAGCGGTTTAACCCACTGTGCCACCCGCTGGCCTATGTTTTTTAAGTAGGGTTGAACCATAAGCTGTCGATCGAAAGGTCGGCAGTTCGATTCCCGCGACGGGGTGAGCGCTCGTTGCTTGGCCAGCTCCTGCCAACCTAGCAGTTCCAAAGCATGTCAATGCGAGTAGATAAATAGGTACCGCTTGCGGGAAGGTAAACAGCGCTCCGTGTTCCAGCTGCATGCTACACGCTGCGGCAAGGAGAGTCACGCTGGCCACATGACCACGGAGGCGTCTTCAGACAACGCTGGCTCTTCAGCTTTGAAATGGGGATGAGCACCACACCCTAGAGTCGGACACGACTGGACCTAATTGTCGGGGGATACCTTTACCTTAACATAAACCTGTATTTTAAATTGGTATGTTTTAAATAATTTCTTAGCACCTTGTCTCTTTTATTTCCTCCAAATGACTTCAACTGTAAAAGTAAAGTTAGGCTAAGAATCTTTCTGGAAGTATGAGACATAGTGTGCCTTGGATCTGTCCAGAGCAGGTTTTGAATCATTAGTGTCCATAGCAACGATGTCAGATAATGGTTGGTTAGCATTCCTGTGATACTCTAGCAGGCAATCATGTCTCAGATGTTTTCCACCCCAAAAGCTCACAAAATAAGCATCAATTGCAAATCCATATATGCTATTTTCATGTCTTAGTTTTTGTAGCTGCTGTATTATATTGTAAGTTACATGTCAAGTAAATAGCAACTCTAAATTGGTCTAGCCCAGTACGTTACTCTTTCCATCCACCCACACAAGCTCTCAGCCCTTTCACTTGTATCTCACCATCCTTATTGCACAGAATAGAACATGGAAATGAATGCAGCCATGTTGTAAATGACAAGTCACAGCTAATGAAGGACCCTGGACTGCAGCTGCGAAATACCTCCACTGAGAAATACCTCAGTCAGCTGAGAAAAAAGATGGCACCTTCACCTCCCCAAATCGATTTAGCTTCTGTGATCCAGGAATCAGGTTATTGCAGATATTCAAGAACCATGAGGCACTATGCCATTGAGGTAAACCTCTAAGGAGACAATTAGGATAGTGATAATTTTCAAAAAGAAAATCAGAAAATTGGGGAAAACGTTTTGTTGTCGAAGTCGAGTTCACAGGTAAGCTAAACCTTCCCGTAATCTGCATGCACAGGGATGGTTTTAGTTTCTCCTTTTCAGTTTTCTGCCCTATGGCACACTGAATTGATTGAATGGGTCATCAGGAAGCACTTCCTTCATTACAGAATCTGTTCATTACAAAGTTTCAATCTCTATTTTTTTTCCTTACATAAATTGACTCCTATGGTGTTGGGGGGGGGGGGAATAGCAAATTAAATAATAAGCTGCAGAACATTCAGTGCTGGAGAAGATAAGATGGGAGAAAGTAATGCTATGGCAACTAGCATTGCTCGATACGTAGTTATTTCTGCTTCCTTGGAATAAGAAAAGGAGAAGCACCTGCTCTTTGCTCCTGATCGTCTTGGTTGCTACACTGATAACTCCCAAAGGTGTATAGAAAAATCTGTCCAGAGTCCCCTTTCCATAATGAACAGTTGTAGCATATCCTCTTGTTAGTCCTGAACGTGATAAGACTGGATTTCCAATCCAGCGGCACATGCTGCTTTTCAGGCTTCTCTCTGCAACTTGGATCAAGGTCCAAATGCTGGTATGCATTACCCAAAAGGTAAAGGTATCCCTTGACAATTAAGTCCAGTCGTGTCCGACTCTAGGGAGTGATGGCTCATCTCCGTTTCAAAGCCGAAGAGCCAGCGCTGTCCGAAGACGTTTCCATGGTCATGTGGCCACCATGACTCAACACCGAGGCGCATGGAACACTGTTACCGTCCTGCTGACGCGGTACCTATTAATCTACTTGCAATTTCTTGCTTTCGAACTGCTAGGTTGGCAAGAGCCGTCGCACGGATTTGAACTGCCGACCTTTCAATCGACAGCTCATGGTTCGAGGCAGCTGGACAGCACAGACCCACAGGCCAAGCCTTGCAATAGCCTTTGCCAATTCCAGCCAGGGAGCTTGCCAGCCAGCCTGCCTCACTGAGCTGGGCTAGCATCCTATGAACTTGCTGACCTCAGAATGGACACCAAAGAGTTAATGCCGACCTACCTGACCTGCCTAAAGTGACCGAAAGAGAAAAAGGTGACAACCTTACCAAAAATACACCAATCCAACACCAGTGGGGGGTAGGTGAAAAACGTCAAGCCACAGGCCAATCTGACCGGGACCCAAAATTCCTGTCTGGCCCCCATAAAGGGTAACCTGCTAATCTCAGACTGACAGCACAATCCTGTGTAAGATGGCCGTGGGCTGGCCAGGCTGCCACATCCGCCACATGTGTCAGGCCACGCCAGTGTCGCGTCTAAGAATCACATTTCAATCTGTAAGGTAACTTCCTAGACCTTGTTGTAGAGCAGGGATGCACAACATGCGGCCCTCCGAAGGATTTCCGTTGCCCCCCGAAGAAATCGGGGATCCCTTGGTGCACGTTGCTCATGAAGAGAGCGCCGAGGGATCTCCGATGTCTTCGTCTCCTCTTGTGTGCCAACGGGTGCGGAGGTTTAGGGGCTTGACCCGTTGGCGCTGTCGCTGCTCCGTGTGAGGAGGAGGCTCGGATTAGCGGCGGGAGGGCAAATCCGAATTTTTAATTCTGTAAATATCTTTATTAATATGTTGCTTTTCCGGATATTTTCCGGCTCATGGACACACCCCTTGTGATGTCACTTCCTGAGGAAGTGACATCATGGTTCCTTGACACGCCCCCCCGTGCGGCCCCGAAGAAGTTTAGTCTATTCATTTTGGCCCCTACCTACTTCCAATTTGTGCACTCTGTTGTAGAGCAATGTCTTAAAGTGTATATAGGCTGTGTCCTTTAGAAGAACCAGGAACTATAACTGCAGCCTGAGTGTGGGTCTCTACGCCCACCTTCTTGCTGTTACTATTATGGCCCAATCCTATCTGGACCTTGCGCTGATGGAGCTCACGTTGAGGTCTGGGTTGCGGGAGCAGCAGCCACTGCGACAGTGCGCACGCTGGGGCTGCCAGAGCAATCAGCTGGCAGTCGTGGGTGCATGCCAATAACATCTGGAGCCACCACTGGATTGGGGCAGGGCTCAGGAAAGCAACAGCAGAGGCGCCAATATCCTATCCCCTGGCCTGAGGCTTGATACAACTCCTTGGACCCACTCGGATTTATGCCATCCAAACATCTGGCATAGCATAGATCTGAGTATGCCCATTGGGAACAAGGCAGTGGTGGAGTAGTTAAGTACTTACCTCTCCATTGCTGCTTGGTTCATGCAACAGAGGCTGTGCCAGCTCCGCTACAGGCTCTGGTCCTGTTAGTCTTCCTGCTTTATTGCCCATCTATACTCCCTCTCTGTGCTTTTCCACCTCTTCTCTACTGTTTTCCATCATGCCACTTACCCAAAATTAAATGTTTTAGAAAAATCTTAGTTTTTACCAGAGAGCGTGGGAACCAGCGTTAATGGAAAAGTTAACAGTACAGGTGTCTAATACAGAGGCACCCAGTCAGATAAGTTTGTGGCACAATGCTTCCGCTTTATTTTTGATATCAATCACAACCCCCGAGTGCAACATTTTCCCACGTAACATAAATCATTTGGGGTCGGTTTGCTTAGCATGTCATTGTTTTTTGTAGACTTTTTGTCAATAAAACCCCAGCTTCACATTTAATTCTTTCTGCCCTCACCTCTCCATTTTGTAATGATTTAGCTGTTTTGTAGCCGTTAATTTTGTTTTCTATTTTAAACTGAAAAAAGTTCATAGAAACACAACTTAAAAATATGCAAAAATAGTCTTTAAAAAATGTAAATTCCATACTTTTCTAGTCATAGAACTTGGCTTCCCTAATCCCTAGGAATTGGGGGGGGGGGCATTGTATTGATGTAGACCCTGCACTGAGAACAAGGGGGTTTCTGTTATTCTGCTAATTAAAGTGCCAAGTTGCAGTCCTTATACACCAGGTGTTGGGCGCAAATAGTTCTAGCATAGTAATAAACAAGTCTCTGAGTCCAAGTCTCGAGTCAAGTCCCAAGTCTCAAGGCAAGTCCCAAGTCTTTGCCCCTGAGTCTTTGGTTGCAAGTACCTATCTATTTAATGGGGAAAGTGAGTTTAAACCTGAATAAAATTGGACTTGTCATAAAAGGTTCCAAGTCTCGAGTTGAGTCTTTCGAGTCTTTTACATTTGCCGAGTCAAGTCCAAGTCAAGTCATTGATGCAACTTGAGTCTGAGTCAACAGACTCAAGTCTATATCACTGGTAATAAAGGTGGTGAGAGATTCTCTCGCAATGCTATTGCCCCATTGAGGTTTAAACCCTCCCGTCTTCTTTGTCTCAAAGTTGCTTGTATTTTTTTAAATTACAGCTCCTGGGATGGGAATGGTGACGAAATTGAGACCACCTCTCACTGCCTGTCTTTCCTAAAACTAGAGCTTACCGTTTCTTAGGCTTTTGCCAGCTTTCAAGGCAAAGTAAGTTTGGTCAGAGGAGGGAAAGAGTGTGCAGTGGCCTGGAGGTTTGAGCCGGTGCCCTGCCTGAAGAAGCTAAGCAGGGTCGACCTCGGTTCCCGCTTGGATGGGAGACGGAAGCTGCTGATGATCCTCGCAAAGACACTGAGAAGGCATCGTGAGAGGGTGGAATGTGAAGGAGTCAGAGAGAGAACATCTAAGACAACCGTCCGAGGGTGAACTGCGGTGAACTGTGAAGCTTGGAAGTGCAAAGCACAAGCCAGAAGGAGGGCTGCACTCGGAACGGAAAACATCTCGAGCATAGAAGGTTCTATATAGGAATAGAACAATATTGTAAAGACCCTTATCAGGTCTAAAGATAGCCTGCCTATGTAAACTGCCTTGAATAAATCTGATGAGAAATCAGCTGATGATGAGAAAGGCGGCATATAAACACAGAAAATAAAAATAAATAAATAAATATTGGCTCTGTGGCAGTAGCTGTGGCATCCTCATTGGCCTAGCCCTAGGCCAATCAAGAAGAGAAGAGAATTTATGGCAAAGCCCAGGAAGGATGACTAAACACCAGAGAGCCTTAATGTTTGGCAGCTTGTCGGCCAATCCATTGCTTTCTGCAGCATGACAGATGCAATTAAAATAATTGATCAGATGAAATTCACACAACTGAAATAGTGTCTTCTGTTGTTGTTAGCAGGGCTCTTGCAGTGCAATCCTATACTTGGAAGTAAGCCCCATTAAATTCAATGGAACTTACTCCCAGGCAAATGCGTACCATACAGGATTGCAGCACTGAGGAAGGAAAATAGCCAATGTGATAACTTATATCAAAGAAAGCTGCACGCTGTGGAGGAAATATCTGTGCATCATGGAAATAACTAGCATTGCCTGTGTGATGCAAAGTGAAAAACCACAGATCTGAAGATAATCTGTCCATTGCAACTGTAATAGACTAAAGGGTAAATGTTTCTTACAGAGACGAAGAGCAGAAGGTTAAAGATAGAGGATAACTTTACGAACGTGGTGACACGCAATTCTCAAAATAATGCTGCCATTAAACAGTACTGTGCATATTATTTTCCAAGGCACAACGTTGATACATTGTGAATACAGAAAGTATTCTGTCATCTTTTCCTATTTCGATGTGTAAGTAATATCTAATGTTTTACATGTTCATAATGCCCAGGATACTTCAGGTGCGATTAAGGCTAGTTCTGACAACCAACCCCCCCCCTCCATTTTTCCCCAATATTCTCTTGTCCCTTTGTGAAGGATCACAAAGAAAAATGTTTCATGTAGATGGTGGTATTGCACATGTGCATTGACTCTAAAAGCATGGAAGCATTTCCTGGTGGCCTCTCGTCCAGGTTATTGCTGCATGATGAAAACAGGGTTGTGAGCAATTTCCCCCTTGCACAGTCCCATATATGAGAACACCCTTGTGCAGAGAAATGAATCGCTTTCTAAACTCTATGAACCAGCCTTAAGGAAAGCTCTACTACAACAACTACAACTACATCAAAAGCTATGATTATTTTCCCCACAGTTTTCAGCCTGATGAATCCTGATCTTCGTAATTGCTCTGGTGAAAGAGAGCTTGGCCACTTTTTTGAGCTGCAAATTCTGACATCTCTGAACCTTGTTTAGGCAACATATATGGCCCTCAAACTCAAAGCAGTTTAAAGGTAAAGGTATTCCCTGACAATTAAGTCCAGTCGTGTCCGACTCTAGGGTGTGGTGCTCATCTCCGTTTCAAAGCCGAAGAGCCAGCGTTGTCCGAAGACGCCTCCGTGGTCATGTGGCCGGCATGACTCTCCTTGCCGCAGCGCGTAGCATGCAGCTGGAACACGGAGCGCTGTTTACCTTCCCGCAAGCGGTACCTATTTATCTACTCGCATTAACATGCTTTGGAACTGCTAGGTTGGCAGGAGCTGGCCAAGCAACGAGCGCTCACCCCGTCGCGGGAATCGAACTGCCGACCTTTCGATCGACAGCTTATGATTCAGCGGTTTAACCTGCTGCGCCACCCGCACCCGCAATAATGTAAATGTTTACAATAATGTAAAACATAGTATAATAAAACGTTAACACTCCAATGATACCTTAATTCATCTTAGAATTCAAATGTGTATGTTTAATACATGCTGAGCACTCAGGTTCTGCAATCCTTGATCCCAAGACCCTCTGTCACGACAATGTAGCTGGGCCAATGGCAGCAAGACAACTGTGCCTTCCCACCTGTAATGCAGTATTACAATGCAAGCCTATGCCTGTCTACTTTGAAGTAAGTTCCACTGAGTTCAAAGTGTGTATAGGATTTTGCAGCCATAAATGATGAACTACCATTCTCAGCTCATGGGCTGTGTGAACAAGCTTAGTGAACTGGTTTGTATTTCTGTCTGGTATTATAATTTTGTATTATCATTATCACTTACTATATATATCATTGTGTTGTTTTTCTGCTTTGTTTTTGTTTGTTCTATTTATATGCCAATAAAGGTTATTATGATTATGATTTGATGATGAGGCAATGAACATGTCAGGAGCGTAACAAGCTCCCATGCCGCCTGGGGCACGGGAGCTTGCTGCGTCCCAGAAGTGACATCATGTGACGTCACTTCTGGGTTCGAGTGCAACTGGCTGCCCTCGCATTCCACTCGGACCACTCTGAGTGGAACGTAAGGGCTGCTGATTGACAGCTGCCTCCACACGCCACTCTTTCTCTTCACGATCATGAAGAGAAGGGGTGGTGCGTGGAGACGGGATTACTCAGCAGCCGTCACATTCCGCTCGGACCATTCTGAGCGGAACGCGACAGCTGCCAATTGCCTGCTGCCTCCACACACCTGCTCCTTCTCTTCACAATCGTGAGGAGAAGGGGCAGCGCGAGAAGACAGCAGGCAAATGGCTGCCCTTGCTGAACGCGAGGGCAGCCATTAAATGGTGGAGCCTGAGGGTTGTGCCCCCCTGGCGTTGCACCCAGAGCAGCTGCCCCTCAAGCTCCACCCTTACACCCCATGTCAGTATATAAATATAATTTATAATAATGATAATCTTTGTATAAAGATTATCCCAACAGGTTGACTTTAAAATATTTCTTTACCCAGCGTGTAATTGGTTTGTGGAACTCCTTGCCATAGGAGGTGGTGATGGCACCTGGCCTGGATGCCTTTAAAAGGGGATTGGACAGATTTATGGAGGAAAAGTCCATCACAGCTTACAAGCCATGATGGGGATAAACAACCTCCTGGTTGTAGGAGTAGGTTTTCTTTGTGCCAGGTGCAAGGGAGTGGCGACAGGATACAGGTATCTTGTTGTCTTGTGCTCCCTGAGGCATCTGGTGGGGCCACTGTGTGATACAGGAAGCTGGACTAGATGGGCCTTTGGCCTGACCCAGCAGGGCTCTTCTTATGTTCTTATAACACTCCCGACGCAGGAAGCTCGGCAGTGTTACAACATCTGAAATTGCTGTTACGTTTCTGAGGATGCCTGAGATGGATTGGGGCGAAACGTCAACCCAGGACTTGTCCTGTTTTAACTTAAATAAATGGCTTGAAAACCCGGACCTTTTAATTGTAAATTCAATAAATCAAGAGGTTCTGGAAAATGTATAGGAATGTCAGTTACATGTCAGCAATGTGCTTGTGAGAACAGAAGGAAAATTGCTTGCTGATCTAAACTAAAATGAAATTCCCCAAATTCCATATAACCAGTGTGTTGTCACAAGGAGTGACAGCAACCTCTTACTGAGCCAAACGTTAGCAATAAGTGTCCCCGTTTAACTTTGTAGGGATTTGTTTAATGACCTTCATTTAACACCCAGGCGTATCTTTTATCACACTGCAATTTGCTGCAGTCTCCTCTATGGGAAAGGAAATTTAAGAAGTAAATCTTGAACAGCAAATGGGCTTTCTTCCTCATCAACGTATTTGCAGTCCCCAATAAGGACTTGTTGCCAGGTTTAATCAGAACTTTCAGAGAGAAATTAAAAGCAAGGGTAGCCATCTGATTTAAGAACTATAAAATATAAATGATGGAGGAAGGGGGTGAAATGTTGTGCAGCTTACCATGTTTTGTAAGTTACAGCCAAGTCCTCATGCTGCTTCTGCCTCTAGCTCATTCTGTACAGAGTTTACTCATCTCTTTAAATCAAAATAAGTACGTACCTCTCATTGTGGTTTGTTGCAAGCCTTAATTTATGTTTCCAAAGTGCTTTGCAGCCTTTGGAGAATACATCTGATGGAAACGAGTGTTGCTGTTCTTTTACAGAGCCAGTGTGCGTGTTGCTGCTGCACTGAGTAGAAAGAAGTTGTCTCTCTGGAACTCTCACTTGCAAAGAAGATTCATGTGTCATTTTTTATGTGCTTAATTTAAAATTAAATATGATGCAGTGCTGCGCATCTTCCGTGGGGTGTTACTGCTTGTATTGCAGTTCAGCATGAAAAATGATTTACAAATTGTTCTCTTGCTCTCTTTACTAGTCCCATTTTACAGATAGTGAACGGAACACTGATTTAGCTGACAGTGAGGCCATTAGCTCAGTAAGAACGAAAACTGCCTCCTATATGCAAAGGGACCATCTTTGCTCTCGTATACCATGCTAGATTAAAGTTGATCATAATGAAGACTGTGGCTGTGCAGCAGCCAGCAACGCTAAGGTGGGAAACAAAGTCTGTATATACAGTACTGTCCCTTCAAATGAGAGAGCAGTTCTAAAGCTCCAGCCTAGCTGCTCTGGGGCTGCTTCTGCAGCATGGAGATTGTGCCACAGACCACAGCAGGTGGTTTGTCATTCTGTACCAAATAAATGTGGCAGTGCTACTAACCTCTGGACAGCTTGCTACTAACAGAGCCAAAACAGCTTATCTGTTTCCTTATCAGTAATTTTGAACCTAGTGATTCTTCGCAGTATTGCAGGTGGTCCGTGGCCCCACTGGAAGTGGAAATAGCTGGGGTGATGGTGCACCAGTGGCTGTACAGCTGCCTGGCCCTTAAAAAGGGCTCCGTTTGGGTTAGTAGAAACTCTGCTATATGCTATGGATCACATTGCTAGTGCAATGTTGTGTCATTGTGCAGTTCAGTAGGTTGTGTCAGAACCACTACAATGATTTGCAAGGGGGTTATGGTAGAATCCCCACCTACCTGTTGTGCTCTGTACTCATTTACTTACCAAGTCAATATAAGATCACTAGTATAGCATAGTTATGCTCTTTCCCCCCAGAGTAGGGAGGCACCGACCGCACTGAGTGACACCCTTGCGGGGGGGTGTGTGCGTGCATGCCTGGTGGAGAGAGAGACATCACTAGTGGCCAAAATTGTGGAAACCTTGTATTTACAACCATGTTATATATCATTGGAAAGGTGCTTTAATGGAGAATGTAATGAAACAAACCATTTTGAATTATCTGTATTCAATCAAACATTATGGCCAAATAACTGGAAAAAGAAAACATAACTGCCTTAAGTAACAAAAAGGAGATTTCCTTAACTTAAAATTGACCAATAAGACTGATTGTTCTGAGAGCCAATGAGGTGTTATAACACAGTATGGAACTGGTGTTAGTATGAGTCAGCTCTCATTTCTGTGTATCGGAGCATAATGTCCTCACTTGTGGGACAGCTGCCTGCGGTAAGCAAGAAGAAACACAAAGAGAGTACCAATAATGCTGTTACCAAGGGATAGACAACAGCTTTAGCCACACTTGGTGTTTGTGAGGGACAGCGATGCCACTTTACTGACAATGGTGCAGTCCTGAAATAAAAGGGGGGGGGGTTGAATGAGTGGTTGGCCAGCAGTAGCCATAGGAGCTGACACTCCCAACTTTTAACTGTTGCAAAAGGAAGGGATGGTTAGGCAGTGCAGTTGATAGTGGAGACACATTTGATAATCCTGAAGGGTCAGAATGGGGCTAGAAACATGAGAGGGAGATGCAGCATCAATACATGTTGGTATGGGATTCCCTACCCCCCCCCCCTTACTTAGCTGTGTGGAGTGCCATATCCTCATACCCCTGTTGGGGGTGGGTGAGGTAAAGGTTCCAGTAGTTGCGTATATGTGTATGAAGACCTCCTGGAGCACAATACATGAAATAAGAATTCTGAAAAAAGTATTAACAAACTATCTTGCAGTAATTGTTGGGAGGAACAAGAAATCAACTTCCCGCTACATGAGGGCTTCTTGAAAATGCTCAATACAATTCGAGTGGAACGTCGCAATTTAGAGTGTGGTTTTTAATTTTAAACTTGTTTTTACTTTGGTTTTTAATATGTAGATGTTTTGCTTAATTGTTTTTAAATCAATACAGTTTCTACATTGACTTGCCAAGTGCTCTTGTTTTATCATTGTCTACTATACTTTGTTAGGCCAGCGGTTGGCGCAGTGGGTTAAACTGCTGAACCATGAGCTGTCGATCGAAAGGTCGGCAGTTCGAATCCGCGACGGGGTGAGCGCTCGTTGCTTGGCCAGCTCCTGCCAACCTAGCAGTTCCAAAGCATGTTAATGCGAGTAGATAAATAGGTACCGCTTGTGGGAAGGTAAACAGCGCTCCGTGTTCCACACGCATGCTACACGCTGCGGCAAGGAGAGTCATGCCAGCCACATGACCACGGAGGCGTCTTCGGACAATGCTGGCTCTTCGGCTTTGAACTGGGGATGAGCACCACACCCTAGAGTCGGACACGACTGGACTTAATTGTCAGGGGTCACCTTTACCTTTACTATACTTTGTTACTTTTGCCATGGCTTTTTTTTTCTGGTGGGGCCACTGTGAGATACAGGAAGCTGGACTAGATGGGCCTTTGGCCTGATCCAACAGGGCTCTTCTTATGTACCTGTTAAGTCCAAGACAATCAAGAACAAGTGGTTGTTTGTGCAAAATGCTCCCGTTGTGCACCAAGTGCCTCTGGTTCCTATCGCCAAAGTTCCCCTTTTGCATGATCAGAGAAGTACAGGCCCATGCCATGCATCTTCTCATCTGTAATGTAGTCTCCCTGGCAGGTACTGCAGGGCCATTCAGAGGAATTTTATCAGGGGGTACAAAGTTTCTTTTGGGCCCCTTCCCTAAACATATGAATTTGGCTCCTGGGCCCCCCTTTTTTGCTCTAGGGCCCCCTTTTTGACCCGTTTTTCCCTGGGCCAGGGTACAAATTACCCACTTAACCCCCCTCTCAGAGGTCCTGGATACTGGGGTTGGTGTGCGATGGCTCCTGCCAACCTAGCAGTTCGAAAGCAAGAAATTGCAAGTAGATTAATAGGTACCGCGTCAGATGAATTACACGCTGGGTAAAGAAATATTTTCTTTTATCTGTTCTAACTCTCCCTCCACTCAATTTTATTGCATGTCCCCTGTTTCTGGTGTTGTGCGAAAGGGATAAGAATTTCCCTCTATCCACTCTCTCCAACCCATGCATAATTTTATACGTCTCAATCATGTCCCCCCTCAGGCGCCTTTTTTCTAGACTGAAAAGCCCCAAACGCTGTAGCTTTTCCTCATAAGAGAGGTGCTCCAGCCCACGAATCATTCTGGTCGCTCTTTTCTGCACCTTTTCCAATTCAACTATATCCTTTTTGAGGTGTGGTGACCAGAACTAGACACAATACTCCAGATGCGGCCTTACCATCGATTTGTACAAAGGCATAATGATATTGGCCTTTGTTCAGTATTGTATTGTATTGTTCCTTATACAGTTAGTCCTATTTTTGTTGATGTAGTATTTTTCTGGAATTAGAGGAGGTGTACACTGGGAAAAGGAAAGAAACAAGAGAAAATTGCACCTTCTGCCACCTCCACCCCGCCCCACCCATTTGCCTACAACAAAGCAGACTACATTTGGCAGCTAATCAGAGTTAGGATATCAGAGTAAGGATATGCTAACAGAGTTAGGATATGCTGTACGTAAACTCCTCTTGGCCCCTCCCACATCATGCCCCAATCTCCTCCCTGTTTTGATCTCTCTGCCAACAGAGTTGTGCTGGTGGCTAAGCGATGTACATTGGTGCAGCGTTTTTCCAGGGTTGTGCTGGCATCCATGGTGTGGCCATCAGCGGGCTTCTACAGTGGGGGGAGCTGTCACTGCGCCTGCATACGTGGAGAGATGCATGGCATACCTGGAGGATACGATTGGACCTTAAAGAGCAAAAACTGAACATTAAAAGTAGTATTCAGCTTAAGACATTGTTTCCTTTTGTAGCTAATGAATACATAGTAAAGATTTTTGCCTGTCAAGTTCAATCGCAGGTTTACGTGCTCGAGCCAATATTTTCAGCCTGTATTGATTCAACCAAATTGATGAGAGCAAATTGAATTAGTGTTTTACCTTTTACTCTACTAGACTGGCAAACCATCCCTTTTGGGCAAAACATTGGAATGGTGGAGCAAGAAAAAAAAATATGTTTCCATAGTGGGGAGGTTCCTTTACATTAGGAGACATATAATTCAACAAGAAAGCTCACTTTCTAAATTTAGTTTTAGAATTCAGCTTCTGCTCCACACTGAAGCTCTCTGTAGAACTCTGGATAAGTAACACACCAATCCTAACTAACCCCCCCACACACACACACACCGATATAGCCATGCCAATGGCACATGTACTGCACCCTGCTGCACCAGCCATTCTGCTGGCGCAGAACTGAGGAAAGTGAGAGGGAACAGGGTAAGACGGAATGAGGATAGGACCCTGATGCATGCTGGTGCCACCAGGATCCACCCCTCTCCCATTCTGTTTCCCATCCAACCCCACCACCAACTTACTGGCATTGGCAGGGGGTGGCTCCTTCATTGACATGCGCACACAGCCGCCAACCATGTGTGCTGGTGGCCTTGTTGCGCATGCTGTTGCATCGGCACTTCCGCTGGCGGAATGTGCGTTCCAGCAGCTGAAAGCCTAGTTAGAATTGGGCCCTCCGACTGGTTTTACCTCGCAGGATTGCTATGAGCAAAAATGGGGCATAGAAGTGATTGTCTTATCAATGATCATGTATGCTACCAAAACATAACTTGAAGGTGATCCCTGCACCAAGGAACTAAGGTATTTCCCGGATTTTCGCGCATGCGCAGACCCGTTTTGAGGGCAAAAAGCCCTCGGAGCGTCCGGAGGGTGTCGTGCGTCACGGAGGTGGCGCCCCTCACCCGGGGGCGCCCCTCCCCCCCCGCCACGCTCCAGCGACGCCCCTGGGAGACAACAGAGGCAGGGAAGGAGAATGCCCTAAGAAGGGAAGAATAAACATTCCATTCAGTTACCTTTTTTCTGTAAAAGGAAACGTCTAACGCTGCCATTCAATGCATGCTTACTTGAGAGTAAGTCTCAATGACCACAGTCAGGCATCCTTCCAAGTAAACAAGCATAAGGCTGCACTGTAATGATTCAGCTTGGAGACTCTAGCAGCTAGAAAAGGAAGAATGAGAATGAAACACAAATAAGTAAAGGTTCTTTTATTCCCACATAATTGTCATATAAACCATTTAGATGTATAGGCTCCTTTGCAACATCTCAGGGACTGTGGATTGGTTTTGTTTTGCTTGTTCATTTCAGCAGTATAAAAATACCATTCAGAACACCACGTGATCAGGAAATAGCAGAAACCTACTTGAAGTTCGATCATAAGCCTGTTTAGGACTATTGAAGATGGATTACCTCACTTTGTTCATTGTTGCTGTTCTATACTCGTATAAATGTAAGTTAATTTTTATTTCTTGTTGCCATAGTTCCAAAAGGGGCACACTTTTAATTTCTTACGCACACTGAGCTAAAACATATTTATTTGCGTGTGACGCCCAATTGAAATCACTTGAATTTACTTCAAATCAATTGAAGATAAATGTACAAGTATTTCTACAGTTTGTTTCTAGATAATTTCAAATGATCTTATCTTTGAAGGAATGAGGAGCCCTTCAGAAACCATGTTGCCAAGGTTTCTTCTCATGGTGACAGGGTTTTTTGTACGGGCAACATTTTACTTGCTAATTGCATGCCTCAGGTGTTGGTTGTGTGTGGTGCTGTGGTTTCAAAATGTAGTAGAGTTAACACCATTCATTTCTTTTACATGTTTCAGTCTCAGGAGAAGGAAAAACTGTAGATTCAACTGTGAAACTTGCCAACAATATGATCCTTAAATGTGTCTGTCCAAAGAATGGATCTATATCCCTGATCTCCTGGTCAAAGAAGAAGGGCAATAAGAAAGAAAGCATTGCAGTCTTCAATCTGCCTCATGATTTGCATATTGACAGCAAATATAAGAACAGAGTGAACTTTGTTAAATGGACCCCAAACAATACCTCTCTGGTTTTTAGAAACACAATGGAGGCAGATATTGGTTATTATCATTGCTCATTCACTATCTTTCCTCATGGAATATGGGAAAAGATAATACACGTTGTCCAGTCAGGTAAGGTAAATGTTACATTTTTATTACCATCGTATACGTTACTGATTAAGTGCAACATTTAAATATTTGGCAATAGTTATTTGTTTCTCTGGGCGAAAATAAAGCAGTTAGTGTTGGGTGTGCAGTTGAAGTGAGGTGGGAAGCCCACCCCATCCTCTTACTGGGATCAAAGTGACTCAGAGGCAAATTTTATGTTCTGCAACTGCAAATTATGTATTGGTGGAGGGAATTTTGAGAGGGAAGGAATCTTAACCCATCCCCTGCCAACCCCCCTCCCGTGAAACTCCTTGCCACTAAGCTGTTTTTGTTGAAAGAAAAATAGAATTTATTATCATTAGAACTTTATAATTCTAGAATGCTAGACTAGCACAACACCGCCTCTCAGGTCTCTGATGCAGATGTTCAAATTTGTTATCAACTCTACAGTGCATGCAAATTTGTGTTGTCGTGTAGCAACAATTTGTTTCATTTTGTTTTTGAAAGAAGATCTGGGAGTGAGGAATTGGAGTAGAGAAATAGTGAGAATGGTTGCTTAACCATTTTCCTTCCCATCATTCCTTTGCTTCACACTCTTCTCCCATGCAGGATTTCAAATGCCTGCTTGCAAAGATAATAGAAATAAAATAAAAAATTGGAACCTATGAGGGGGTGAGGGAAGCCACTGAGAGGGGAGAGGAATTTGGAGTGGAGATATGGTGCCTGGGAAAAGGGTTAAGCACTCCTTCTACTTCTGTGGACTAAACTGCCTACTCCTTTTCACCAGAAGTGCTTTTCACTCACCCCCGAACCACCATTCCTGCTTGTTTTGATATTTTGTTGCACACGTCTGCATGGTATGTTTCATTATGCCCTGAAAAAATTCTTTTCTCCATAGTTCTTCAGCAGTGTTTTCTTCCATTTATTACTACCATGCACATCTATTGTGGCTTAACTTATCAGTGTGGCCATATTGGCCCATAAAACAATATAGGAGAGCTCTACATTCATTTCTGGTGTTTTTGCCTGCTGCGTTCCACTGGAGACGCAAACACCAAAGTGCATTCATTTCCAACAACCTCTTCGCCAATGAACATTTTGCACTTTGGTTTAAACGGTGGTGAGTGATTCCGAGAAGAAAAGGAATAGGTTGGTCATCCATAAGCACATCCTGCTCTTTCAAGATTGTGATTTTGTTGGCAGTGTTGGTGTTTCATGCAGAATGTGGATGGTTTCATGTGCGACTATAACTGAATTTGTGACTTTGATTGTGCTGACTTTCTCCCTACTTTGTCCCAAAGCTATTTTAACTAAAGAAAAATTGCACTGTGAGAATTACGTCTTTTGTTGTGAGGCTGTTACAAGTGAACTAGCTGTCCAATTATTCCACCTGCTGAAAGAAGTGTTTAATTATGGAAACTGCTGTGTGTATGTGACCAACCTGAAGCACACTGTCTTTGGTATCTGAACCTTTTATTCAGTGATTTTCTGTCTAGCCTGAAAGTTCTGGTGCCTTTCATTCTGGTCTTTGAGTCATTGAACTTGGAGAGACTGAGTTCCCAGTTCAATTTTTTAATAAGTCCCACTGAAAAGTATCAATGTAAAGGTTCGTGTTGGAGAAAAATCCTCTCTGCCGGTTTTAAGAATAAAAAGCAATTAGATGCCTAGGGCCTACTGAAATTCAACAGGAATTCTTGCCTCCTCTAGCTGCTTTAATAACCTTTTCTATTAGCGCAATCCTATTCATGTGTACTCAGAAATAAGTTCCATTGTGTTCAATGGGCATTACTCCTAGGAAGCATATACAGGATTTCAGCCCAAGTTCTCTCTTGCTTGACAGGTACAGTAATTGTCATGGTGGCCTTAATTAGTCCTCCCATTCTTCAGCTGTGTCCTCTAGTGCCTGATAAGTGTAAGTGACCCACCATAACAGCTGGAAACTACAGAAGAACATCAAGACAATTTCATTCTCCACAGAGTACACCATTGTCTTGTGCAGCCACAGATATTCATGTGGCATACAGCAGTGGTATATGATGGAGTTCCTTGTTTCTAGATTAGTATTCAAAGTATTTGATTAGATCAAAGGGAGGAAGCTATAGCGATTATAGATTTTGTACAACACTGCAATTAGTGCCTCCAGTCATTATTAAATTGAAGAGACATACCACTGGAGTTATGAAAATATTGTATGAATGGAGACTTAGTGAGGTGCACAAATTGAATCATGAGATTTTTTAAAAAATCTTTTAAATCCTTTTTGAAGCCATGGACATCATTGTATCTTATTTTATTAAAGGTATGTATAACCCACCTTTTTGACCAGCCATATTCTACAAGGTGGCTTACATCATAATTTTAAACTGTAATTAATGGCCCAATCCTAGGGGCATGTTGTGCCACTGGAAGTTGAATTCTGGTGGCACAGTGTGCTTTATGGTAGTTGCAAAAAGTGACACGCCATTCCGCCCAGCCTGGCTGCCGCTGCAAGCAGTGAGTGACCACATCTATGCACCAGCAGCCCCAGGAAAGGCCTCTGTGCCAGTAAGTCAGCACAGTGGGTGGGTAGTGGGTGGAACGGGGCGGTGAGAGGGAGGAATGGGGCAGGGACTGGGGCGGGGAGGGGTGTGTGTCGAGGCTGGGACAGGGGCAGTATCTGCAGCAGTAGCACAGGTCCAAGTAGACCTATTCAGGCAGTGGAGGGAACAAATGTTCCCTTACCCAGAGGAGACCTCTGGTACTGCCCCCCCCCCCCAGGATGCAGCATGAACTCTGGTAGAGCGGCTGCATCGGTAGGGTTTTTTTTAGATAGGATTGGGCTGTTAACCAATGTAGCAACCACAAACTATACAAGAACAGCCTGCCCAGAAACCAAGAATCTAACCCCCAAGAATCCAGGAAATAACTATCTAAACCCAGGAAATAGTACAAAACCGTCAATCAATGAATCCCCCAATGCTTCTGAAACAATAGATTTAACTTGCTATCAAAAAGCTAGCAGGGTCAGAGCAAAAGGAGCCTCTCTAGGAAGGAGATTCCACACTGTCAGTGCCACAAATGAAAATGCGTTGGCCTGTGTAACCACTCACCTCACTTCTAATGGTGCAAGAGTACAGAAACAGGGTGATAGTAGAATAGAATAGTTTAATGTTGGAGTTTAAAGGTGCCTTGGAGGTAATCTATTCCGACATTCTGCTTGGTGTAGGTGGGTGACTACAGCAAACTATGGGTCTTCATAGATGACCTAAGTTCACAGATAGGTTGATACAGAAGAAGGTACTCCTTGAAGGATCCTGTTCCTAAACCATTAACAGTTTTAAAGGTCAAACGGTCAAAGCACATTAGAGTTGTGCCTGGAAAGCAACCCAGTAGCTCAATGGTTGGGTATATTACCCAAAGTTTACCTCAAAATTGAATATATAGTTTTTTTAAAAAATGTATTTATCCATCTAGATGTAGTATACTCCACCTTTCACCTTTTGGGGTACCGGTACTTGAACATCTCCTCTCCCTTTCCTAAGGGATCTGAAAGTTGAGGAGAGAAGAGGAAGTGCAAATCTCTCATTCTCAGTGATTCTCTAAACATCCAAAACAGCCCTGGGTGACTCCTTCTGGGCATTGGATTTCTGTTAGAGCTAACTACTGCATTGTGCTAGAAATGCCTTTGCGCCACCCCCTAGAAGTGTGATATAAATGATGGTTGATACAATACTGTGAGAATAATGACAAAAACTGCATAAGCCATCAAGTCGAATGTAGAGATACGAAAATAGATCTTAAATGCCATTGACAGACAAATCTGTTATTACCACACAGAAAATCAAAAGGCCATGGGTAGCATGTTCATATAATCTTTACCATGTGACAGTCTTTCATTTTATGGCACTATGGCTTATGTGCTATGTGTCAGCATTCCAAGGCACTATAATCGTTATGTTCCACTAAAAGGCAGTTTAAAAAGATAGAAATATGAGGTTGTTATATGACAGAAGGGAAATTGAAGAGCCAATCTGGGGTTTAAGAACCCATAACTCTGGAGATAGTGAAGGCTGTGATAGGGTGCCATAAAAATGACACACACACTTTCAAATGAGTGAAGAACAAGTGGCATAACAATTCTGGCTATTGTAACTATGTGCTGATGAAGAGGTGAAACTTGAGCTCTCAGAGACCAATTAATAGGAAAAAAAAACAAACTTCTGTTATAATAGTTCTGCCTGTTCCTGTGTTTAACTTTAGTAGGTACAAAAGACGTTCCTAGCAAAGTCCCCACAGCCACTTGTGGTCCGTGCTTTAGCCATATTGTGAAATATTCAACAAATTAAACACAGCGGTGGGGGGGAAAAGGCTATATAGGAGATGCCCTCCTCTATTCCTCACAACTCATTTGGATATGTTTCAGTGTTGTTCCTGGCATGAAAAATGGAAGCATGAGAACATATATGTCTAGAACAGGAACAATATGGTAGAGAGGCCCTTGATAATCTTATCCTTACAGCTGCTACATTAACCACTGAATTCCCATATCTGCAGGACAGGAAACCAGTTGGAGTGCAGCTGGAGACAGATACAGCGCTAGCCAGAAAGACTAGCTATTTATGGGTTCTCATTTTTGTGAAATGTGTGATCATTGCTGTGAGACCATTCAGTATGAAGGACAATACCGTAGTTTCCAGTGACCCCAGTTCTATCAGAGAGAGCATCTAGCCATTGTGTAGGTCTGATTCTGAAGCTCATAGCGAAGAGCTGCATGAATGAGCCACGTATTCAAATCTGCTCGGCTCTTTATGCTAGTAAGGATCCCATCTGTCTGACACAACTAAGGGCTGAGAATTCCATTTGTATTATGTTATCCGGTGGTAACCCGTTCTTAACCTCAGATTTATGAAACATGCTTGCATCTCAATCCTTTTATTCAGTGTGTGCATATTATTCAGGAGACTCACCCCATGTAAACGCTGGCTGAAAGTGAGAAGATGATACTGAGAAATGTGCTAAAAAAATACTTGATGCATGCAGGTGTCGCAGGACAATAATAATAATATATAATATATAATAATATACAGTATTTATATACATGGGCAGGCTTTCCTAACCCCCCCCAATGGTTTTTTTTTTTTTTACAATATATAAATGTTCGATCTTTCATGAACAACTACATTCCAGATGGTATCTTTTTGCAGTCTGGCCTCTCCACTGGCTGTCGCCTCCCACACTCGACCAACGCAGCTGGCAGCTCTTTATCTCTCCTCACAGAGGCTTTCTTCACAGCTTTTTGTCAGTGGTGTGTCTTGAACTGGCTATTCACCGATCTTCAGGCTTACAAGGCAGCAACTCTACCAATTGAGACAGACTTCCTGCCCAGGACAAGAGTGAAAGAACAATGCAAACACTGTTGTGTAAAGATGGAGCCAGCAAGAGAAATCCAAAAAGTCCGGCTTGTGGGGTGGGTTATTTTCTGATGGGACGCAGTATTAGGAACCTGTGGAGTTTATTTTCCATAGAAGTGCAGCTCACACTGCTATTAGTTCCTACAGTAGGTAGTCATAAAGTCATAAAGAGCCAGGATGGTGTAGTGGTTTGGGAGTCGGACTTAGACCTGGAAGATCCAGGTTCAAATCCCCACTCAGCCATGAAGCTTCCTGGGTGACCTTGGGCCAGTCACTATCTCTCAGCCCCACCTACCTCACAGGGTTGTTGTGAGGACAAAAGGAGGGGAGGAAATATGTACACCACTCTGAGCTCCTTGGAGGAAGGGTGGTATAAAAATGTGAAAAATAAAAAATAAATAAATAAATAAAGGCAGAAGAGTCTGGCGTAGTGGGGAGAGCTGCTGCCTTCAAAGCCCGAAGACCGGTGAACTTGATAAGTTCGAGACACGCCACCAGCAAAAAGCTGTGAAAGCCTCCAGGAAGAGAGATAAGAGCTTCCAGCTGCATCGGTCGAGTGTGGGAGGCGCCAGCCAGCAGAAAAAAAGTAAGACTGTAAAAGGATACCACCTGGAAAGTAGCTGTTCATGAGAGATCGGACATTTATATATATTGTACAGAACCCCAAGGGGGGTTAGGACAGCCTGCCCATGTACACCGCCTTGGATTAAAGTTGGAGGAGAAATCCAATGACTGAGAAAGGCGGTATATAAATATTGTATATTATGTTATATTATATTATATTTCAGATCCAGGAGGATGTGCCTTTCCACAGTTCTTTCACACCTTCTTTACAGAGATGCAGATAATACACAGAAACGCAAAGACTGGGTAACAATACACAGAAACGCAAAGACATTTTCTTCAAGGCAAGAAAATGAGAGTGGATATGTGAATGTGCCTAATTAACCTCACAGCAAAGTAATTTAACTGTGTTTTTTTTGTGGGGGTTGTTGTTATTAATTATCCTACATTTAGATAACACAGGTAAAAGTGCCTGTGAAATGCCTTAGAGGCAGCTTTTGAAACTGAAATTAAGCTCCATACAACCTTTCCTTCCTGTTCTTAAATATTCTGAAACACTCGTATAGGCTGCTCTTATGCTACGTATGGGTGAACAAATGTAATCCTCTGGCTATGCAAATTAATAATCTCTTTTGTGGGAGCTACACATATGGACAAAAACAGCCTGACCAGCATTGTCCCTGCTCAGTCCATCTGGATTACTGCAATGCCTTACATAAGAACGTAAGAAGAGCCCTGCTGGATCAGGCCAAAGGCTCATCTAGTCCAGCTTCCTGTATCACACAGTGGCCCCACCAGATGCCTCAGGGAGCACAAGACAACAAGATACTTGTATCCTGTTGCCACTCCCTTGTACCTGGCACAAAGAAAACCTACTCCTACAACCAGGAGGTTGCTTATCCCCATCATGGCTTGTAAGCTGTGATGAACTTTTCCTCCATAAATCTGTCCAATCCCCTTTTAAAGGCATCCAGGCCAGGTGCCATCACCACCTCCTGTGGCAAGGAGTTCCACAAACCAATTACACGCTGGGTAAAGAAATATTTTCTTTTGTCTGTTTTAATACTCCCTCCACTCAATTTGAGTGGATGTCCCCTAGTTCTAGTGTTGTGTGAGAGGGAAAAGAACTTCTCTCTATCCACTCTCTCCATCCCATGCATAATTTTATACGTCTCAATACGCCTTGTACATGAGCTGCCCTTGAAGACGGTCTGGAAACTTCAGGTGGGACCAGAAATGCACCAGTGAGCGGACTGACTGGGAATGGCTGTAAAGATCTTGTTTTGCCAGTCTTTAAACAGTTTGCACTGGTTCCGGGTCTTTTTACAGGCTTAATGAAAGGTACTTGATGAATCTCCTTCTCTGGCACAGACCCACCCAACTGTGAGAAAACAATGCTAAGGCCCTCCTTTGGGTCTCTTGTACTTTCAGAAGTGACTTCCCAACTTTGGCATGTCTTTCCTAGGGACAATGTCTTTTTGGCACTGGATGAAGACCTCCCCAAAAGTATTTTATCTGGCTTTCATTTTCTTCAATTTTTCTTCAGTACTCCTGTTTCATACTGTCTTTTATTTTTTTATTGTCTTTGTTTTAATTTTAAATGATTAGCTGTTCTGGGAGGTTGAGCCTGAAGGGTAGGAGGATAGAAATTCAATAAATAAACATCACAGCATTGTTTTCAAAGCCTCAGATGCAGAAATTTGAGATAAAGCTAACAAGCAGCACAGTCTTCTGTGGGTGATGATGCTCTGCTTATGCACTTCAGTAATCCCTCTGTTGTATCAGCAGCACAGACTGATCTGTGGGAATATTCCACACAAATGTCAGCAGAGATGGCAGATCCTGCTGCCTGCCAAAATATCTATTGGCACAAGGTGGTGTTCATACACTAACAGCCCAATTCTAAGTAAATTCCCCTACACTGCATCCCGTGGGGCAATATTGCATGCTGGAGGTCTCCTCGGGGTAAGTTGGCATTTTTCTCCTTGCTCCACGGGTTAAGCC
Organism: Plestiodon gilberti rubricaudatus; assembly: GCA_026170595.1. NCBI lineage: Eukaryota > Metazoa > Chordata > Lepidosauria > Squamata > Scincidae > Plestiodon > Plestiodon gilberti. The sequence goes on along the minus strand of JANXHW010000004.1, from coordinate 61,273,605 downwards.
CCAGCATGCGTAACAGGTCAGTATGGGTCTGCACCAGTGATATAGTTGGCACAAGTTGCGTTGATTTGTGTTGGTGGATCAGCCCTGGGAAGGGGTAGGATATGATGTGTGCCACCGCTGTCAATCCTGCCCCCTACTGGACCAATTCTTCCACCCCTGCCCCATTGCAGCCCCCCTGCCCAATTCTCCCCTCCCCCACCCTCCCCCCGCCCTTGCGCCAGACTTACCTGCTCTGGTGAGCATTTCTCCGGCCACCAGCATCAGCAGGAAGGCTCTGGCCTTCCCGCTGGCAATGCTAAAAGAAGAGCTGTCGCAAAGCGCTTTATGACGCTTTTGCAACAGTGCGTGCTGGTGGAACGTGCGCTTTGTTGGCTCAAGTGGGGAATAGGATTGGGCCATTAGGCTGCAATCCTCAACACTCTTACCTGGGAGTAAGTCTCACTGAACTCGGTGGCACTTACTTCTGAGTTGACATGCATGTCACGTGCTGTAAATGTATTTGTCCAAGTCCCACTGGCTTGCTGAGATTCACTGAAAGTAGCTAATTAGGTGCCAATTTAGATACACCATTACAAAATAGCTGGTGCACATTTGAGTAGACCCATGGGGGGACGGCTGGGATTCTACTTGAGGTAAGGGGACAAACATCCCCTTCCCCCGAGGAGTGCTCCAGCCATGCTGGTGCTGGGTCGTATCTGGATCTGAACCTGTTGTATCATGGGTTCTATGCCCGTGCTGCAGCCTAGCTAGACAGGATTGGGCTGTGAGACATATAAAATTATGCATGGAATGGATAGAGTGGATAGAGGGAAGTTTCTCACATAACACCAGAACCAGGTGACATCCACTAAAGTTGACTGGTGGGAGAGTTAGAACAGACAAAAGGAAATATTTCTTTACCTCGTGTGTAATTAATCTATGGAACTCCAGGATGTGGTGGTGGCACCTGGCCTAGATATCTTTAAACGGGGATTGGACAGATTTGTGGATGAAAAGTCCATCACAGGTTACAAGCCATGATGACTATCTGCAACCTCTGGGTTTTAGAGGTAGCCTATCTCTGAATTGCCAGATGGAAGGGAGTGACAACAGGATATGGGTTTCTTGTTGTCTTAAGTGCTCTCTGAGGCATCTGGTGGGCCACACTGTGAGATACAGGAAGCTGGACCTTTGGCCTGATCCAGCAGGGCTCTTCTTATGTTCCCTTCTGGAGTTGGGTTGGAGGGAAACTGTGAAAAGCAATGGAGTGCAGCAAGGTAAAGGGGGGGGGGTTGGTGGCTTTTGTTCCCTTCCCCTCATACAGCCCTTTTGGGAGTTGGACTTAGACCTGGAAGGTCCAGGTTCAAATCCCCGCTCAGCCACGAAGCTTCCTGGGTGACCTTGGGCCAGTCATTATCTCTCAGCCCCACCTACCTCACAGGGTTTTTGTGAGGACAAAAGGAGGGGAGGAAATATGTACAGCACTCTGAGCTCCTTGGAGGAAGGGCGGTATAAAAATGTGAAAAATAAATAAATAAAAATAAATGTAGACACACAGGGGCACATTTATTCATTCATTATAGGCCAGCGAGGCAAACATGTCTTTAACAAACGCTTGGTTGCTTCTTGTGTTTAGTTTGGTCCTTTGTGCTGCTAGATAGCTATTGAATTTTAGAGCTTATGAATTTCCAGATGATTCTAGTTCATTACCTGAAAAACGCCCTGTCCCACGATCAAAATTCCCTGTGAAATGTTTGGCGTAATGGTTAAATCAATGCATTGTTACAAGTAGCTTCTGTTCTTCTCCCCTCCACTGTTTCTTTCTTTTTTTTCTCCAGGGGATTTTGAGCCTCATGTCTTGCGAGCTGTTCATGTGGTTACTAACTTAGGAAGAAGAGTAAACTTCACATGCCAGCGTGACCCTGGAGTAGCAGTGAATCAAGTCATATGGGAAAAGGTGCAAGTAGACAGTGTGGACTCTGTAGTCCAGTGTGGTGAGTCTGATACTCCGATCTGTGGGGCAGAATATGAGGAGCGTGTAGAAATGGACTGTGCCAACCGGGCAAACAGCACAATGATACTTGGGAATGTCACAGCTTCAGACTCTGGGATGTACCGTTGCCGTTACATCGGGGCCAATGGCAAAAACACAACTGGCTGGACGAAACTGATCATTAATGGCACTGGTAAGTGAAGTGAAGGGATAGTTACTAAATCCTACCATTCCTCAGTGTATATTTTAAAATGCCTGTACAACTGCTTGATACTCTGTCTGTCTCTGGGCGCAATCCCGACTAAGCTCCAGGCGCCGGAGCGAATGCTCTGGCGCCAGAAGCAGTCACAAACGTGCCGGAAAGCACAACTGCAACCAACTTGGGAGTAAGGGAGGCCGACACAGAGGCTGGCCTCCCTCACTCCATGGACAGAATGCCCGGGAAGCCGTCAGAGGAGATAAGTCGATCTGGCAGGCGCGGGGGTGGTTCGGCAGGTGAGGGAGGGGGGCCATTGACTTAGCCGGCCTGGGAGGGGACGAGCCACATCCCTGCCACATCCCAGTCCCTGCCAGGCCGTCTAGGCCATTACATGGTCTCTACTTCCGCCAGCTATTTAGCTGGTGGAATTCCAAGGAGGCCGATCGGGCCGGCCCCGGTTTATACCCAGGGAAGGGGACGAGCATCCCCCCCGAGTAGACCTCTGGCCCACCTGTGCAACGGCAGCCTGGGCTCAGGATCCTTACACAGGATTGCACTTCTCTCTCTCTCTCCCCCCCCCCCCGTTTGGCGAGGCAGAAAGGGAACATAATAGAACAGATGGGAATTAAAAAGGAAAACCTAGAAGGTGAACAAAATTGTTACTTTTCTCAATGTTTCTTTCTGGGCTGCTTTTTCTACCTGTGTCTCAGTCAGAAATGGAATGACAAGGAATGCAGGTGAACATAGTTGGCTAGTTGAGGTAGAATGTTGATATGGGATGATGTGTATTCAGAGAACGAGTTGTGCATAGGGCAGGAGAGGCCCTATAGGACTATTCCTCTGTGGCAAGTGACATGCCACATGATCTTGACAGGAAATGATGCATGGAATGAATGTGTCATTTGTGGCTGAAAGGAGGTCTTGTGGGGCCTCTTCTGGGTCTGCTCTTTTGACTGTTGCTGCTTGTTTCCCCCCTTTTCTGAAAGCAGAGATTGGGGGGGAAGGAGGGGAGGAGGCTTGGGCAAGTAGGGGGCAGGTGGCATATTCACCTGCTTTAGTGTTGAATTTACCACCAACATTTTTCCAAGTGCTTGGCTCAAACAGCCCGTTTAATCTTGGGAATGAGAAGGCGATTGCTCATCCATCTCCCACTGTAAGCACTGGCTTGATTGCTTGGCAGTGGGAATGGGTTTCCTCCCCTCCCCACTTTGCCCTTTGTTTATCCTCCTCAGTGATGTTGTCATGCAGCTGAAACTGGCTGAGTAGCACTGTGACATCATCATGTGCACTTTGTGATACCCCACTGGTGGGGTAATGCAGAGAAGGTGGCTTTTCAAGTAACAAAAAATATTCTGAATCAGCAGCATACAGAGGAATCGGTGGCTGTGAACAGGTGTAGAAAACGGTTTGGAAAAATGGAAGGTAGAGGTTTCATAGCTACTTTTAGAAGCTTTTGGCAACTTTTGCATTGAGAATTGAATCCCACAAAAAATTGACACAGCACCATACACTGCAGTGTCCTCTATGCATTGATTCCTCTCTAAGATATCCTGCTCTACCTGGCCCTGTGTGTGGAACAGGTAGCTAGAGTTGCCAGCTGGGCCAAACTTGTTGAAGATTTTGGTTTTCCTCACCTAACTGGTGAGAAGTTTTGATCTCTGTCACTCTTTGCTCCTCCCTGCTCTTATCTTGCACTACTGCTTCCTCTTCCTCCTCTCAAATTTGGGTGCATGCTGTTGCTGTACCACTCTCTGCCTTTCTTTTCCTTCCAATTGGCCTGGAAAAAGAAATGAGGCAGGATGGAGTGGGTGGTAGGCTTGTGTGTGTGTGTGTGTGTGTGTGTGTGTGTGTGTGTGTGTGTGTGTGTGTGTGTGTGGTTGGAGGCAGCAGTGGGTTGCTCAAACATGGCAGGGCGCAAGGCCATGAAAAGGGCTACGGTGAACCCCTGACTCCCCCCTTTTGCTATTTTTTCACAAATTGTAGACCTGTCTAGACACCCCCCCCCCCGAGAACTTTGTAACACCTCAGCAGGTTGCTGAGTCATGATGAAACAGTAGCCATTTTCCATCCATTGCTCTCATTGCTAGCCTTTGTTTGAGCATTTTCATTTTTAACCTTGACCAATAACCAAAGAAACCTGGTCCTGAGCCAGTTGAATGGACCCTGAAGCCCACCTGATGTCCATGAGTGGTAGAGACACAGGCTGAAAAATCAGCCCAGAACCCATGCCTAGGATTGTGCTCTAAAGTTTAACAAGCTACACCTGCCCACATTCCTTCTCCTAAAGGTCTAGCACTCTGTCCCAGTTGGAGATCTGGTAAGCCTAGGTAGTGGTGATACAGTGGATGGTGGTGGTCCATGCCTCTCACTGTTTGCAGCAGTGGCCCAGCAGTGCATGACATTGGCCTGGCCTTTGCACTGCTGTAAAGAACCTTGTGCTGCTGCAATGCTAGTGCAAGGCCCCAATAGGATTGCAAGGCCCCAATTGCCCTAAGAGCCGAATTGTATCCTACGAATCGCCCAGAGCGTGCAGCGCCACCGATGGAGCATGCCCTGTCTTTGGGCCCGTCCAGGCCCACTTACAGTACCAGCGACGGCAGAGGTTCTGTTGGCCCATGTTGCCTGCTTGCATCCTTTGGACGTTTGCACTGGTAGCCGCAGCACACAGAATGGCAGAGTAGCTTTCATGCCGATGGCCCTGGCAGTGGAGGATTGTGAGATCTGCCATTGTAAGGCTAGCATAGAATTGGGCTGAGACTCTTCCAAAACACTGGATCCATTTCCACCCTTCACCTGTAGGATGTAATAGTCCATGTCCGCCAGGACTTCAGGGAATGCAATGATTTCTGATGGCTTCCTTGGTGCTGACTGTTGAATGACAGGCACTGGGGAGGGGAGGCTCCATGAGAAATTGTAGAGTGTTTAAAAGCTCTAGCACTAGAAATAAATTTCCACTGAAAAACAAGCATGTGGGGAAAAACCACAGGAGAGATGCTACGTATGTGTTGGCCGAAAGCTCCTTCACCTGCTCTGAACATGTGACTGTGGTTTCTCACTGTCGCTGCTCCTACTTAGAACAGATGCTTGGCACGCATTGTGCAACCCTTTGTGGCAAGCCATGTAACAAACGACACCTTGCCTCTTAACAGAGCAGTTCAAACCACTTGTTAGGTTTTAGTGCATTGTAACTGTCTGGCCTGTCAATGTTTCTGCCGTAGTCCGCCAGTCAGGGCAGTGAAGGTTGAAACCACTCACCCGTGAAATTTCTGGAATCCTGCAAAGAAAAATGTCAATATAAAACCACTGAGTTTTGGGCCAATGTTTAAGGGAAAGAAAGCCAGACTTCAAAAAATGCTCAATAGTCTCCCATCAGCCTCTTTTTTCTTGATGAGAGGGCAGATGTAAGAGACGAGTGACATGCCTCTGACTTGTACATCTTGTTTTAGGAAATCATGGCTGTTACATTAAAATTGGTAGTTATGCTAGACTTGAAATATTTAGGAAGCATGAACAGCAGGAGGGCATCAGCCACTATAAAGAAGCAAAGTGTTTCCAGGCATGGCTGTTGCTCTAAAAGTAAAATCTATGGTGGTTGTTTTTTTACATTGAGATTCCTAGACTTTGAGCTAAAAAGGAACCACACAGCTAGATAGTTATAATCTCATGCTCAAAGGCAGGGCTCTTCATTCACCAGACCAACTGGAAATCAGCAATTACTGTTGCCAGGGAAGAGAATGTGATCTGTGAAAAGGCATTGAGGTTCCCTGTGATATGTCAAGCTATGTGCTACACAGAGGAGCTATTTGCTCGCCATAGCAATGGCCAAAAGTGCCCAGTTCTGCTCTGCAGAATTTTGATGGAGAGCAAATACTCTGGAGTGGATCATGGATCCGTTAGAGTGAGTCACAGGAACCGGAATGGCTTCTGCAATTCATTGCACATGAGCTCTGATGTGGAAGCAGTGATGCTTTGAACTGCTCCTTTGATGCACTTGTTTTGGACTGTAGAGGCCCACTGAGCCCCAAACCCTCTTAAGCACTGCTAGGTTTCTGTGGTGCTGCAGAGATACAGAGGTATAGCAGCACAACACTGTCACTCTGCTGTATCAAAATCCTTGAGGGTGTGAGTTGGGACTCCAGCAGAGCTGAAAAGCAGTGCGAGACATTTCCCTCCTCTGTCCCAAGGACCCAAAGGCAGGAATGGGAAGACGTCCTCTCACGTCCCTCTCACGTAATCCCGCGTCCTCTCTGCTCTAGAAGCGTCTTTCCAGACTTGCTGGAATGCAGAGGAGCCTGGCCCACCTCAGATGTTGTTCTTCCCATACCGGGCATTGTGCTTCCTGCCTAGATGATGAGGTCAGAGTCCTTAGCTCATTAGCACCAGTTTTCACAGAGCACCTGTTCTGTGCTGGCAGCTAATACAGGCTTATGAATGGGTTGGGAGCACTAACCCACATGGTTTTGTGCATAGAAACAAAGAGACCCAATAATTTTCCATTGACTAGCAAGGAATGCAAAAATATGCAGCAAAGCCCAGCTCTTCATACTTTTTTTAGAATTACTCAGTGAGTAGCATGTTAGATTTGAATGTTGGAGAAGTATTCAGAATGATGCTCACTGACACAGCCTTGAGGGAATCACTATGGGAATCTCTGCTTTACCTGGCTTTTGTGCGGATGAATGAGATAAGACTCTTACGGTGTGTTATCCTCCCTGGGCCTTAGAGATTTTGATCTCTAAATATAATCAGCAGAGTCCAATATATCAAAGCAGGTCTTCTCGATCTCTTGCTTTTTAAAGAAATTAACATTTCTGTACAGTAGTTATAGATGTCTGTAGGAGGTTTCATTAAGGGAAGGAATCTGAAATCTGGTTCAAAATATAACGCACAGATGTTACTATTTTCTTACAGCTTGATGATGAGATTCTCAGTATTTTGTTCTCTTCAGCAGAGTTTTTTTCATGCCACTGAAATCCTGTGCATGGTCCAAAGATCGAGGCACTGGTTCATACAAATGGGGCCTTCAGCATAAGCAACTTGTTTTGAGCAAATCGTGTTTGCAAACTGGGCCATTACTGTGCATATGCCCAACTGATGCCAGCTGATGTGAGCCAGCCTATGAGCTAGTCTGATTTTATAAAATGGTTGTAGCAAGGTATCCTTATTGAAGTGAATCCATTCATCTAACCTGGTAGTCCATTGAGCCAGTATGAAACTCTTCCAGATGGACACGGGATTCAATGCACTATTCTGGACCTCTTTGTCCTCCTTGGCATCTCATTCTGGCATGCCATGCTGGTGCAGGTGGGATTGTCTGCTCTGGGTAAATCATCATGCAGTGTGTTAGACCATGGACATATGGACAACAAAGGGCTACATATTGAAATATGTTGGTATTCTGCCCATAAACTCTTAATCTGTGGTTCAGGCTGCCAGTGTGATAATGATGAAAAAAAATCATTTCATATTTTCTCTAAAAAAAAATAAAAAATTTGCACATCCCCCAGCCAGTTAAGCTGAAAGCATCTTGCCTTTAAGCTAATTTAGTTGTGCAGAGGTCAAAACATTAGACATGAACATTTTTTTTGTGCTGCTCTGGTTCACATCACAAGCTGACTAAGAGTGAAATCCACCGTAAGGATCCTATCCCCATTCCAGACCGGGCTGCTGGTGTAAAACCAGGGCAGGCCCAATCAGCCTCCTCGGATTTCCACCAGCTAAATAGCTAGTGGAAGTAGGAGGAGGCCGTGTAACAGCCAAGCCAGCCCGGCGGGGACAGGGATATGGCAGACACTATCCCCACCTCCTCCCAGGCCGGCTAGGCCAATGTCCCCCCTCCTTCTTCTCCCGGACTTCCCATATGGCCGCCGTTGGAGCCTTACCTTCCTCCGGCGGCCGCATGGACGTCCCAACAACAGAGTGAGGGTGGCAGGCCTTGCGCCGGCCTCCTTACTCGCGAATCATCGCAAGCATGCCTTATGGCACGTTTGTGGTGGCTTCCGGCCGACGGAACGCTCATTCAGTTGCCGGATACGCAGGTAGGATCTGGCTGTAAATCTTCATCTATGGATCAGATTGCATATTACTCAGAAATAGCTTGTCTTTTTTGTGAGCAATCCTAATAATATTTATCTTCCTCCAATTCTAGTGCCTTTCAATTATGACCACGCTGTAATTTTCATTGCTGGAGGTGCTGTAGCTGCCACCATATTACTAATAATCCTTCTGGCCATTGCTGTGACTGTTCATCATCGCAGAAAGTAAGCTGATGATTCGTTCTGTACTGGGAGATCTAGTAAAATGTGCCTCATATTTTTTCACTGGCTTGATTGCCATTACCCACCCTCTTCCTGTTTTGTTCTGTGTACGGCCTGGTAAAAATGAACACTGATTTTTGTACATCAGTGACCTCAGAAGGAGACGTGTGAGTATACTCCCTTCTCTCAAACGTAAGAAATTGCCTTGTTCACAACCAGCAAGAAAGTATATAGAGGGAGATGGGAAGGGTAACCTTGGTTCACACCAATGAAAAGTGCATTCACACTGTTTTTTTGTTTCCTTTGAGGCAGCTGTTGATGTAGAAGTAACTCAAGATGGGATGCACACCATTACCAAAAGGGGTACAAAATAGATCTGAAAACTTTCATATGTACAGGGGGCTCCCCTTTATTCGTTGATCTGCTATCCCCGGATTCACTTATCTGCAAATAGCGGGAGGCCCCGTGCGCCACTGGCCATTGATTTACCTTAGTAGCTTGTGTGTGTGTCTTTCTTTAAACAAATGCTATAAGCAGCAGCATGCTGCTTGTAGTGCTGAAGCTGTCTGCTAGAGAGGCTCAGCCAAAGAACAGGAAGCAGGAACTGGAACTGGAACATGCTGCTGCTTATAGTATTTGTGCAAAGGAAGACATACACAAGTTACTAAGGTAAGTTAATGGTCGGTGGGGCACAGGGTGTGTGTAGGGCTCGTTTGCCCCTATCTGCAGTTCTCTGGTACCCATGGGGGGGCTAGAATGGATCCCCTGTGGATACCGGCCCCCCTCTGTATACAGATGTGACCAAATCCTTATGGACACATTTAATTTACTTATGGGTTTTGTTCAGAGCTGCTCCTTTGAGACCCCCTCTTGAGATTTCCCTAAGATGCTTAGAACTGGTCCTGGGACTCAGTCAAACAATAAAACTATTTATGTGTGTCACCAGAAGGAAGAGGAAAAGGATCGTGATGACAAAGCCATATCATGCTGCTGAAAAACAGGTAAGTGTAGCCAGGGACTCTATTGCTGCTCTATAGGATTTCTTTCCAAGATGCTGTTTCATCATGTGCACTGCAATGGGTCCAATCCAAAAAAATATTTCTTTTCTACCTGCGCCCATCAATCCTCTCATGCCAAGCCACACACCTATTAAAAGGCAGGGTGTTAGCAGGGAGGGGGAGAGGGAGAGTTGCTCATTGGTTACCCTATTTAGGATACATTTATCTATCTCACAAACATGTTTTGGGTCAGCTGGTTTTCCACACAATTGGCTCCGCACTTTGAAAGAGGGACAGTTGTTGAAATGCAGCATAGTGAACTTTGAACACTCTCTATTCACTTCAAAATGACCAGAGATAATTGTGTTTAAGAAGCTTATAGAACAGATGATGCTCCTACTTGATCCTAGAATGGCATAGTAATAAACCCGTGTTTGTGGGTCACACAAAGAGAATGCCGAGGTTGCTGAGCGGTGCTTTCTTTTCTCCCAGAGCAGACTTTGGCTGAGCTAATCCTGCTTTATTTTACTTACTATGTGCTGAGACACTCAGCTTTTGATGCTTGGCTGGTGCGTATCCGCACAGCTCTATTAGTCTGGAGGGCTGAGGATTTGGCTTTCTTTGTTCAGCCTTTTCATTTCCAAGAGAGGGAAGAGGAGATCAGTTAGTTACAACAGAAATCTCTTTTCCAACCTTGAGACGCATTTAGACATTGCTGATCTGTGCACTGATTCAGCACTATTTCTTTCTAATGAAGCCAGGTAGGGCAGGAGAAGGAGACACGTAAAGAGTCTTCACAGTTTGGACAACTGGATGTGTCAGTAGATGGTGGCCAACAGCTAGAGTGCAGACATCCCCAATCTTTTCACTGGCGTTGACTTATCAGGTTACATTCTAAAGAGGCAGAACAATAAACGCCAAGTCACTTAGGTATGCAAACATGTGCAAATGCTTTGTGTGAGTAAATGCCTAGACATTATCATTGGTGGTGTATACATTATTACTACTACTGTTGTTAATAATAATAATACATAAAAATTAGGGCTAAGCTCAAATGATTAGCCATGTTTTGTGTTTGTTTTCATGAATACCAAAAAAGCATCCCCTAGACCAGGTATTCTCAACCCCTTCCCAGCCGAGTACCACCGCCGGCGCCACTCTCCTGCTGCGTACCACCGAAAGTGACTGGCGATGACATCATCGCCAGTTACTTCCAGGTTTTTGGTTTTTCAGAGGCCAGAAAATGCAGGTAGGAGGCTCTGGGCAAGTGGGAGGGCCCTTCTCAGTGTTCCCGAGAGGCTCAGCCAAAGGCAGGAGCCCTCGGGAGCGAAAACAAGCTGCTGAAAGTGCCACATTGAAGTGGGGTTCCAGTGGTCCAGCAGTTCAAGTACCACCAGCAGTCAGCCGAAGTACCACTGGTGGTACTAGTACCACTGGTTGAGAACCCCTGCCCTAGATGATTCTTTGTCACTTGTGAACAGAGTCACATTATTTTGATGCTGTTCAGTACACTTGTGTCTTCTTGGCAGTGAGGGCAAATGAAGCCAAGGACAGTGAGGTTCAAGGAACAAAACTGCATGCCTAGGTGTAGCAACAGCAAGTGGAATAATTGGTGCTGAAAAGCACCAAACTCAGTGAATGTTCAGTGAGGTTATTTTTAAAAAAATAATTTGTTTGGCTAATGGATACGGCTAATTTAAAAGCAAAGATTAGAGTCTACTTATATCATCCCTAATAATGATAATGCATGGTACTGGATTCCATGGTTGACTTTTTGAAACTCTACTGCAGTGGTTCCCAAACCTTTTAGCACCGGGACCCACTTTTTAAAATGACACTCTATCAGGACCCACCTAGCTTTACGAGACTTTAAAAAAAGGTGATCTAGAAAGAAATAATATATTTATTTACAAGTATTTATTTATTTATTTATTTGCAAAAAACCCTCAATCCACCTCCTAATGAGGCAGCCCTAATAACCTCAAGGCTTGAGGACCTTAGTTAGGTGACCCAACCTTCACCTGCTCCCACTACCTGTCATTGACAGATTTGGAAAAACACACACCATAAAAATATGCTCAAATATTTTTCTCCCTATATTTACACAAGCTTGCAAACTGCAGGAGCTCAGTTCTTTGAAGGGCAATTAGCAGCTGTCTGATTTTTGGATAGCCTCAGCCTTGAGGCAATTACTTATCTGATCTTTTCATCACCCTTGTTTTCATTGGAAGCTTTGTGGGACCCACCAGAAATCAGGTCACGACCCAACAAGTGGGTCCCGACCCACAGTTTGAGAAACACTGCTCTACTGCATGCTGTTCAAGCATTGCTGGCCAAAGGAACTCTGTCTGCTTGTATCCCACTGGAAAGTGGTTGTTGTTGGTAGACGTGTGCAGGAATCTCTAGTAGAGTAGAAAGTTGGCTGGAAAGAAAGAGTAGAAATACAGTCCTTTGGACTGTATACCTATTTCTGCACCAAGATCCCAAAGTGCAAAGTTGTTTCCAGTCATGCATATGTTACAGAAATCATCCTGTGCCTTACAATGCAACATGGGAAGCAACCTTCTGCTTTGCCTCTATTGTGAGTATCTCTTTTATCAGTGTGGGAGTCCACTTTGCTGAATTATTACTCTTCATCATAGCAATCTTCTCTCTCCATTTCTTCTTCTTCTCCAGAACTCTAATAGATATGGAAGATCAGGCTTCCAGGGCAGATGGAGTGCCAGTGCAGAAGAAAATGAAGACACATTTGCAACAACGCAGGAGCCATTGTATGTCAACTACAGGGTTTGCTCACTCAAACCAAATATGGGAGTGTGAGCTTGTGCATTCTATGTGAATGAACAGGCTTCAAATATATATGTGGCAGTTTTTCCTCTGGAAAAAGGTTTTGTTTTTGTGAATGAGACTCCTCCTCGCATTAGCTTTTGTTCATCCAGAATGAAGAAATTTCTTGCCCATATAAGATGTAAGTGTGCAAAGGTTGTTGGCATATACATAGCACAGAGGTAAAAAGATTAATGGTTATATGAAGGAGACAAATTGACTGTGATCCATATGGATGTCAGCAGAACTGGTTTGTGAATAAGCTGCTAGCTGGCTGCATTACTGCCAAGTATTTTGTAGATCAAATGCTGTCTCCCACACTCACTCATTGCTTTTAAAGACTAACTGGGTAGTGGTGAGGCTGTTCTTGGCTACTGGGGATGAATTGTCTGGCTGCACTAAGAGCCCAACATCAAAAACATCCGCTTTCCTCTTGCTCGGAATAAGCAGCCTGCCTTTGCAGGAGTTCCTGCCCATCACCATAAGATGCTTGTTCAGGCTTTCATGGAGTAAGCAAAACAGCAGATGTCAAATGTTTCCTTTTCTGTAGCGCAGGAGAAAACCAAAACACAAGGACTCTCATTGGCAAATTATAGGTAACAATTAGAATAATTTATTGAAAGGTTTATATACGACAAAAATAAATGAGAACAGGAATGATACATGAGTAAGTGTGGAAAAGGATGAAAAGAGAACACTGGTCGATACACACACACGCATACACACGGTGTGTGTATATATCAACATCTCTACGTGTGTGTGTGTGCGTGTGTGTGTATTGCAAACATCTACACAGGAAAGACTATAAGGGTAGAAAATATCAGTGAAGTAAAGCAAAAGACAGACCTGAGAGCTGAGGCCTACATGTCCTTTAAATTCTCTATCTTTTAAAGAAGGAACGAAGGGAGCTACTATGAAGATTAATGACACTTACCGTATCTCAGTGGTAGCAGCTGGCTACATTTCACATCAATCCTGTTAATTTTAATTTGCTTGATATTGCCTCCTAAAGTCCTACTAAGGCATATGGACCTAAATAGGAACCAGGGCAAGCCAGATGGCACAGTTGTGGCCACCATGAGAAATACTGCTTACACGTGGCAGTTGTGCCACCCCACCTTTAGGATGGGTGATGGACATGTGCCTTTCGGGCATATATCAGTCTTCAGTATAGCTAGAGCTGTGTGTACACCACAGTAAATGCATGAACATTGTGCACCAAGAAAAGGCTGGATTTGCAACCAGTATAAATTATGCAAAATTAGGAAGCGTATCCCACTTATTATGCATTTTTGTCTATTATGTATAATCGTATTTATTCTGCTTTTGCCAGTCGCTGGTGAGGCAAGGTCATTGAAGCTCCGTGCCCAACCACTACTCTTCTTAATCATCTACCTCCCTGGCTTCTGAGGTTATAGCAACTTCTCCTCAAACTTTAGTATACTGTATAGTCAAAACCACAAGAGATAGAAACTTGCTTTTAAGATAAATAAACAAATAAATATGAAAGCTCTAGGAAGCTGAATGTTGAACTCATTACCACATTTTTCTGTACTCCTGTGAAGTCACAGGATACACACAGCTCTGTAGATAGTCACTCACATCCAATGTGGTGGCACAGGTTGTCATAGTTGGCATGAATTTGACTGTGATTGTGCCCATAGGACAAAAATTATAGGAACCAGTTTGGCCAAGTCTTGGTGCAACTATCTAGAACCAGTTGAAATCTTAGGAGGTTGAGAAAGAATAATCATTGCTTTTCTGTCCCTTTGATCAATACTGCCACTGTTAGAATCAGCTCAGACACTAGATTCACATGGGAGCAAATCCAGTTCTCTATGTATTGAGATCCAACCCATTAAGTTATGGTAATCTCTGCCATAATGCTTGAATAGTCTGTTTCCTCCTGCAACAGAGATTATCATCTTACTTTTAGAAAACCTACAAGGTAAATTTGCCCTGATCAGTGAAGCTGTCTTGTTTGTTTTAAGAAGTATTCTCTTCTGAAACAAAATGACTTAGTGCTCAATCCAACGTAGCGCTGGCCCGGGGTAGCGCATCCTGTGCTGGCCCAGAGCCATTGCAAAAGCTGCCGTAAGGCAATTGTGCTGGTGCCAGGCCGGTGCAGAGGCCTGCACCAGCCTCCGCATGCTCTACGCATCCCAGGAGGGTAACTGTTGTGTCGCTCGGAGTGGAGGGAAGGGTGGTGGGGAGCGGGCATTCCGGGGCAGGCGGAGGGTGGCAACAGGGGCAGAGTGGATTGGGCAGAGGGCGGAATTTGCTGCAGCAGCGCACACCGAATCCTACCCCCCCCCCGTCCCTGGCCAGTTTGCCATACACAGGCCTCCAAGGTTTGTGCCAGTGAAATAGCTGGTGCAGATCCGAGGAGACCCGCTTGTGTGGCTGGGGCTTTACCTGTGGTAAGGGAACAAACGTTCCCTTCCCCCAAAGTGACCTCCAGTCCACCTCTATGCACCCGGGATGCGCTGCACTGTCCTAACTGCGGTGCTGCGTGTAAAGTTAGGCAGGATTGGGCTGTTATGTGCCCAAGTATTAATTTTTGGTTCCATTTAGTTTGGCACAAAATGATCAGAATTAACTTCTTGCACCTAAATGGGTATTTGTTCAAAAGGCAGCTATTTTTGTATTGGTGAGAAAGAATTAAGAAGGTTTTTCTGATCACTGTATGACCAGACAGTATCTCAATGTGTTGGAAATGAACATGGTGTTGTGCAAGTTTCTTACACTTCAGCTAAATCATCAAGAGCTACAAGACTAAAATCCCACACAAGCAAACCACAAACTTATCCACCTAGACTTGAAGAGTTTCATTGTTTCCATCATCATCACAGAACTGGAAAGCATCTTTGGGGATCTGTGACCTCCTTAATAAAAACCTATACATATTACAAGGGGTATATTTTTCCACCAGTCAGAAGAACTCAGGAAATGAAAATGTTTGGAATCTGAATGACACAACTGCATCATGTCAATAAGGATACACAGTAACATACTATAGTACCCGAGTTATCAGATGTACTATCAGTTAATTCTAAATTGTGCACAGTACTGTAAAAAATACTCTCAGGAACCAAGCTTGTGGCCAGTAATTTGGCTGTTTACCCAACTGAAAATCTACACACCATAAATTAATTAAAAGTGTGAGTATACTGCCCTCTCCACCACATTTTGTGTGTGTGTGTGTGTGTGTGTGTGTGTGTGTGGTTAGTAGAAGAAGAGCATTTAACTGGAAAAGATGCATGTGTCTATTTCAAACTGAGGATAAAAAACATTCATTTTGATTTCAATAGCTCTTGTACATTTACATTATCTTGCTGGGTATCTAGTAGGCACACATTTGATTCCATAGTCTCCTCTGCCCCATGGTTTTTTTTAGATTCAAGAGGGAAAAATTATACTGCACATTTAGGTCTTTGTTTCATCTGGTTTAATTCAAATTTTCATAGATACTTTGGTTCACAGGGCAAACTGGATCATCACATCACAGAGCAGAAGAGCAGTGTATTTTGATTCTTTTCATTAAATAGAACAAGAAACAGCAGTTAATGAACCGTTCAGTCAAAAGAGAACATCAGTGAACAGCAGCTGAAAGCCATTTTCAAACCAATAAAAATGCACCCCTACTTCTTGGAGGGCATCCCGTCTGTGACACAACTTGAGATAGTCTCTCTTAAGAGTGATGAACTTCACAAGGAAATACATATTTTCCAAACTCTTTAATACAGTTATAATGGGCATTCTCAGGAAACTCTGTTTTAAATTCTCTAAGGGGAAGAAAAAAAATCTGTTCTCACCTCACCTGTCAAAATTTGCTGTCCATTCTTATTTTCACCACAGTCAGGGACATGCAAATCTACATGGGTGAGAGGAAAGCCAAAGTATGATGAGGACCACCTGACCTAGGCTTTCAGGAGCTCAAGAACATTTATGATGGGCTGTTCCCCTGGGGGAAAAAATACAAAGCTTTAGCTATCTACTGATAATTGGTCTGAAGCAAGAGAGAGCAAAAATGGAAGAACTTGTCTTCTTAGTTTCCGTTCATGCCTGCAGAATAAGGTCGTCTTTTGTAAAGCTGAGAGGGAGGGTGGGAGGGATCGCTTTCTAAATGTAGGGAGGAGTGAGAATTAGGTTGGGCAAGTGATATTTTAAAATGGATTGAAAACTAAAAAATTAAATTGAAAAACACAACAAAGCTCAGGTGATACAATGATGTGACAGGGTGCTTTGTGCCACTCCAACTGGCTGCTTTACTACTCGTACACCATAGCACTTGCAGAAAATCACACACATTTTAACTCTGAATTAACTCTGAATTTAACTGAGAACTATTGTCCCTGACTTTGTACTCATGATCACAAATACGTATTAGATTCCATTGAAAAGCATGCGCCAGAAGTTTAGTAAAAACTCTTTCTTCCACTACAGAATCAATCATAATTGTAACTATTAGAACTGTTAAAATGAAATACATTTATCATATCAAGTTTAACCTGTTTCAACTACCATTTTAAAGTCCATTTGTACACTTTTTTTGTTATTTGTTTGTACTGTACTTGGCTTGCCCCATGTGAGATCAGAATAAGGTCAAGGCAGTTTTTAAGCTGAAGGATCCATGGAAGATCCTAGCCATCTCATCAGCTTGGTTCACAAAGTGCCTGTCAGTTCTCAGCCGCTGAACTGTTAATATTCATGCGTAAAAGGTGCACAAAACACTGGTTTCAGAACATAGTCTTGTCATTTGCAAGAAACTGGAAATGTTATCATTGCAACATTACTTCTGCTGATTTCAGGACATACCCGACTGTGCTGTTTTTGTGTTTTTATACTGCAATGGATTTAATTAGTTATTTGGGTTGAAGATATCAATAGAAGTTACAAAATGCAGACATATCAGTACCAAGAATACCATGATTAGATATCCAAATTAGCTCAAGTGGATCCCTTCTGAAAGTTTTGTATGTAGAATAGAGTTACAGATAACTAACAAAGGTGGTAGAACAATGTCCTTCAATTATATCTATGTCAAAGGGCCGACTGATCAGCTGGCAAACTACATGCCTGGGAAAAATTGTTATGTACCTTTTGAGCAAGTGGTGAAAATCTTACATTAAAACTCCAGAATGAATTTAAGATACAGATAAAAGTTTTTGGCTTAATCTTATCCTTTTCAGGTTAGATCCCAGTGTGCATATTTTGTTTTCTTTATCTGTATGGTGTTTGTTTTTGCTTTTTTGCTTGAACAGGTTCCTAAAGATGCTTTGGTCTTTAGGGGTGCGGCTCAGGTAGATGACAGTGGTTATGTACTGCTCAGGTCATTAGCTGCTCCGCATGGTAGGGAAAAAAATGGAGAGAACACTGCTCAAAAGGAACAGTGCTGCTGAAAGGGTGACCCACGTGATAATTGGGCTCTCCCATATCTTGAAAATATGATTATGATCAAGATTTGCATATTTTATCTTCTGTCATTTGCAGCTAATGAGTTCCTAGGTAAGAAGGACAAAGTACTTATTTCTGGTCATCACCTGCTTATTGACGTCACTTCCTGCTTAATAATGTCACTTCTGGTCCTTAGCAGGTGCCATGGCTGCTAACTTTGGTCCGCTGTATGAAACGAGCTTGACACCCCTGCACTAAGCTATAAATAAAACTACAGTAAGCCCCTCTGAAATCAATGGGACGTTTCCAGAGTAAATATGCATAGGCTGAGCTTTGACCAGCTTTAAGTTCTTAAAGGTGAAGATCTTTAAGACTGAGCTGGAAGGACCATTGTACACACATGCACTCACCTATGCACAGAAGATCACTTTGTGTTAGCGGTATCTCATGTTTTCTGCACTTGCTTTATGATTCCTTTTTCCTGGGCTTTGGAGCTTAATTTTTACTAGTTTCAAATTGGGCTTTAAGAGCTTTTAAAAGTGTAAACCAGGAAAAAACAGCAACATGAACTTCCAGTCACTTATGATGTGTATGGCTATGTGTGTGTGTATTTCTAACTCAATGAATCTAATCAGCATAAAATACAACACAACATACAGTGTCACATACTAATTGTACAGGTTCCTCCAAGCAGCTAAAACAATACACAATATACATAACTTTCCAGTGTGGGAATTGTTTTTCACCAGAGGTCAAATCGTGCTCAGTATCATTAACATTAAAGGAATTATACAACTATTAGGCTAGCAGATTATCTGTTCTTTTATGCGAAATATTTCTGAGCAGGGAAAGACTCCCCATATGCAAGGTCTGAATGTGATTTTGTATTCAAATAAACAAATGTGGATGAATACAGCTCTCAGAGAAGACTGGCTATATATGGGCAATAACTAGGAACGAAGATTTTGCATTGTGTGGTCAGTAGCTCATCACTTCTCTGCAGAGGAAGCTGTTCTCTCTGGGCAGTGGAAAGATGGTGAGTATAGAAAAAGAGGTGACAGAGACAGGGGTGTGTGATTCATTCCATCAGATCACAAACCTTTTTCCATTCAGCAGCTGTTCACTGAGGTGTATAAGCCTGCAATCTATTAGACTTCAGGAATAGCTTGGGGGAAGAAAAACCTCCCACCTGAATGTATCAATAAATGTTTAATCAAAGCAGACATTTCTTTCACATCATTTATAAAAATCTTTTCTTCCATTCTTCAAATTGCAACAAATAGAACTTGGTCTTCCAAAGGGCACATGGGGTGGTGGTGGTGGTGGTGGTGGGGAAGGTTCCGATTCTTTACTTATTGACATGCCCTGTGCTTGCTTGACAGAGATAAAAGACAGGAAACTCTACCACTAACCAAAGCTGCTACTTCCACAGGGGAACGAAGCACCCAGTCTTTTCAAGTGTTGATGAGGATTGTTTGCTAAGTATTCATTACAATGACCTTAATGGAGACTGAAGGAAACTGGGACAGAAAAAAAATATTAATTTAATCTTCTGCCTTCCACTGTGTCTTCCCTCTTTATTGATTTCTAACATATCTATTTTTGTTTGTGATGGAATAAGACATCTAATGCCTTTCCATACAACTTACTCTTAAATCATTCTGAGTAGTAAGGCCTTCTTTGAAGAACAAGCTCTGATAGCAATAGCCTGAACCCTAATCTGAGGTAAGTGAGACACACACACTTCAACACTGTTCTAAGCTTCTATCTTGACAATTACTTTGTGACCTCTAGGCTATTCAATTTTAGAGTTGAGACCTTACTCAAATAATACTCTCATTACGAGTTCATCCCATACAGACATTTTCCCAATGCAAGTGCAGTACTTTTTGGTACCACCTTGAAAGTGGATATCCACATGGACCACTTTGAAAGTGGATATCTACATGGAACTGAATTGTGGGAAAGGGCTGGAGAAGATGGCTACTAGATTGATGGCTGGTTGGTAGACTTATGGGACCAGTTACAATCAGGGCTGGAATAATAGTTGATATTCCTAAATGCAGGAAAAAAAGGAACACGGAGACAGCATTAACACAGAATGTGTTGGGCTACAGCATTTCTTCAGTAAAACAATGTTTTCTAGTACTTTCTAGTACTTTTCCCATCCTCTGTTGTTTCTTCTAATCATTGGTGCTGCCATCCATCCCTTCCCAATATTTAGAAAGGACTAAAACCTTTTGGCACAATGAGCCATTCTGAATCCAACAAGGCTCAAAACGTTCCCACAACTCTGTTTTATGTGGCTGTCCACTGTAAAATGTCTGGTTAAAAAGTCAACCTTGCAATGCAATTAACACCTATGAAAAGTCATCATTCATCCATAACTGTACATGTGATCAACAGCATAGACATCAGGGAGAGCAACCAAGAACAAAAATAAATGCTGACAAGGGGGAGAACAAATTTGTTTTGTTAGCTGCTAGACTTCAATAGTAAGAACTGAACTTGAAATTATAGTCATTTCTATCAGCTAAACATGTGGCCCTATAAAACTATGGAACAAGGGGCTGCCATCCAGCAATGTTGTCTCAATTTTCACTTGCACAGTATACAGGTTTTAAACGTATACTGACTATAAATTCAGACTTCACTATTTAAATACTATCTACAATGGGAAGACTTTGACAATGCTTTGTGACACAGGTCTTCCTTTCACATCTATGATCACTGTTCCCAATGGGAATCTGTGGGTCGTTAGGATCAGAATGTACAGAGATTAGAGCAGAATCTGGGCATAAAAATTCAGTGTGGGAAATATTCTAGGTAAATGACCTCTTAATACACAACACAATCTATTTTTAGAAAGGCTACTAAGCATTGCCATGCCATCTGGTTGAAAGTATCTATCTATTTATCTATCCTGTGTATTAACTGTAGGTATGAGAATCTGATCAAGAGTCACTGGCTCCTTCTCAGAATTTTAACTTTAGATTACAGTCCTAAAGTTACTCATGCATAAGTCGCACTGAAGTCAATGGGACTACACTGTGCATAATTGCAGTAAGATTACATCCTTACTTCTGAAGTACCTTCTAAACGTTGGCTCATCTGGTGAGGAATGACCCAGCTGGGGGGAGGGGTTGATGCCTAGGACATGAAGGTGGATGAGAAAACGTGACAACAGAGTTGACTGGCAAGAGTTTCACACTGAAAAGGTAATGTTATGCTCAACCCCCCCGGAGCAGGTAGTGTTGGCGGTCATGCAGAAACCTTGACTGCACTCCCTCAGGATTTCAAAGAGAATTCTTTCTTCTTCTCCTCCTCTTTAAAAACGTATGGACAAAACAAATATTTTTAAAAATAAATAAAGACTTGGACTCTGCCTCAGGGAAGCAGTGGTCCAAGCTTTCACCTTCACAGTCACCAGCCTGGAGACGTATGTCCTCAGTTCTCGCTATGACTTGCCTTTTGTGGACGCAGAGGAAGGGATAAGTGGCTTCCAGGCCCTATGGGCAGGTTCCACACTAGACTGTTTTTCTGGTTAGACACACAGTGTGTGTCATTGGATGAGGCCTGAGCTGTAGCTGAATCCATAGCTGCTAGAGAGTGACAGACGCTGCTCGTGCTCTTCGCTCTGGTCTGAGGTGTAACTGGGAAATGTCTGTGCACGAGACACCTTTGTTGAAGTGAGGCTGTGACCTGGATGGGAGGAAAAAAACAACTCGTTTTATGAATATTGTCCTATTCTGTTTCATATTCACATAAGCTCTGGATGTTGAACATGCATGTTCTTTGAAAGACTTTACTAAATGATTTATTATTGATCTAAAATAGTAAGTTACGTATGAAAGGGGGAACTTAGAAATCTGCATGTCAACAATATTTATTTATCTAGGGATTTATATCCAGACTTTCAGCTCCCAAAGCAGCTCACATCAAAAATACAATGAAAAAAGATACATAACAAGCAAAACCATAAATCGATTTTTAGACCAAAAAACAACAGAGTCAAATCTAGAAGGACAATCAAGAATGTCTCTTGAAAGTAATGTCTTTACTAGGCAATGAAAGCTCCATAAAGAAGGGGCCAGATGAGCCTCAAGAAGAGTTACACAATCAAGCATCGTTGGAGACTTCAAGTATCCTGTGACCATCTGGATGCTGCCAGAGAGATGCTAACTATGAGAAAAGTAATCTCCCAACTCCAGTGCGAATGGCGGAAGGCTCTGCATATGTACCAGCAGCTCCTGGACATTGTGCCAGAGCAGATAAGGTGGTAGCGGGGGTGGTGTGTGGCCAGTTCGGGGGAGGATCGGGGTGTGAAGCAGGGTAGGCAGGGGGCGGTTTACGGGTGGAACTCAGTGGCACTAGCACATGGCAGATCCTACCCCCGTTTTCCCTGCTCAACACACACCCTGCCTCTTCTTGGACTTATGCCAGCAAAATAGCTGGTGTAGGTCTAAGGAATCCCACTGATGGACAGGTGGCTTATGGAGAGGTAAGCAAAAAAACAACAACCAAACCCTTACCTCTCCAGAGCTGTCTGGTTGCTTCCCCCCCCCCCATACCATGCAGCATGTACTCTGGCAGTACAGCTACATCTTGTATAATAGGGGGGGGGAAGGATTGGGGCATGACTGTTGCTGCTTAAATCCACTATTTCACAAGACAATCAAATCCAAAGAAGGAAAGCAATGAAGAAATGTTATGAGCAGCAACAGCAAGAAAGAAAAACAGTAATGGTGTTAGGCAGTGAAGCCACAGGCTCCATTTTCAGTGCCAATGTAATCATCACACAAACTAGTATGCTGCATGCTAAAAGAGAATTGTTTATGCACATACAGTCACCCAATTTACCAGCTGGGTTGTATTAACATGGACTTTTGAAACCCTGAATGAGATGTCAAGGTTTAGATGTCGGTTGGCTTCATGAAAACTTCGATTAAATAGCATAAACATGCAAAGTGACAAATGGATAGCAAACAGCAAGTAACCAGTATACATTGTTCTCTGGAATCCTAGTGACTGATAAGAAGCTGTTCCTAAAAAGCATTACACAAGACATTCTGCTTGATGTGCTTAGAATAAACTGGAGGCTGCCTCAGAATGCCCTGTTAACTTAGTCCTGTCCACTTTGAGAAGAAGTCATCTGATCTTAACTTTTGTGCTTGTTATTTCAGATACATCAGTGTCCCATTTTACAATAAGTACAGGTGTCCCCCACTTATTCAATGGGTTAGGGACCGGAGCACTGTCGAAAACCAGAAATCATCAAAAAGTGGAACCTAGTCTATTTTTAGTTTGTAAATGCAAAATGGTTGCCAAAAAATGTAAATATCACTTGCGAATGCATGAGAGAGCCTAAATTACACACTATATATACCAAAGAAAGAGACTGAGAGAGAAAAAGCAGCATGTGGTTGGTCGTGCAAACATGATGATATAGGTTGAAAGAGTGGAACATGCGTCAAGTGTATGCCTTCCAGTTATAATTAAAACGTGTTCAAAGAGTAGACCATCGAACAGCGGGGGATACCTGTATGCAACTATCAAACATATAAAATAACAGAAGGATAAAAACATACAGGAACATAAAATGCAGCTCCAAAAGATGTTTTATGATAGATTTACTGGCTTCCAGGCCCAATTTAAAGTGCAAATGCATGCTGCTAATGTTTAAATCCCAAAATAATCTGGACCTAGGAGAGATTAAAGCCCAGCCTCTGTCACATGAGCCTGCCTGCACATTAAAATTCTCCTTGGGTGTCTTACTCTCGGTATGTGCCCAGTGTCCAAGGTACAATATGTGGTTCTTGGCGGACAAAGAGATGAACAGGAACAGCACAAGCCGGGCAGCCCAGTCCTAAGTAAATCCCTTCATAGAGGTGCACTGGCGCCAGCGCAGTTTCTACTGTATCCCATGGTGGATTTCTAGCCACTGAAGGCTTCCTGGAGGTAAGGGAGCATTAGTTCCCTTGTCCGGGGGGTGCGTGTGTAACTCCTAGCAGCCACCATGGATCAACTCGGACCCGCGCCAGCTCAATAGCTGGTGCAAGTCTGAGTTGATCCATGGAGGTGGATCAGGCTGGGAAGGGGGTTAGGATTCGACATGCATGACTGCCGCTGAACCCGTCCCCCTCCCAGGCCTGAGCCACCCTCCTCACCCCTATCACTGCACCATTCCGCCTACCTCCTCCCCATTCTGCCCTCCCCTTCCCAGTTCCACCCCCTGCACGGACTTACCTCCTCCAGCAGGTGTCCTTGGTCCATTGGAGTGCGGACCCAGCCACTCGCCACTTGCGGTGGTGGCCAGGCCCCACGCACTGGTCTAGTCATGTTTGCGAGAGCTGTAAAGGAGTTTACACCAGTGGAACGTGTGTTCTGCTGGCGTAAACTGTCGTTAGGATGGGGCAAGGGCCTACCTTGGGCCCCAACAGCATCTCTTGCATTGATGCATTGTATCAATGTTGCATTGAACGCTACCACTGGTACTTGAGGGCTCAGGGGTTGGCCAGGTCAGGTAAACCCTATGATGGGCATGGGCCCTCAGCAAGTGCTTGACATCATCCTGACAAGGAGGCAAGCTGGTGATCTTAAAGCTGTAGCATTGGACTCCACACTGAATGTCAGCACTGCCACCATTCCTGACTCCTGTGCGTGCTAAGCTGGCAAGTTCTAACTGTGCAAGCTCAGCACAGCAGCCACCCTCATCCAGGAACCATGGATGGGAAGAGAGGCATTGAAGCATGAAAGGTTGCCAGTCTACTGTGGTCTAGCCCAGTCCCTCCTAAGTAGCATTTTGCCCACCCCTGATGTACAGTATATGCACACTTTTCTTTTGACTTACTGTCACATATGGACAAATAGGTTTTGCAGGATTTGGAAACCATACAAAAATTTGCAAATACCTGTTTTAGCAGAGGTGGAAGTGGGATGAGTGTAGATTCCATTAGCAGTGACCTGATTTTCAAACCACCTTCAACTCTTGGGAGAAAATGATCATCCAACCTCACTGAGGGTTTTTCTCACTAGTTTAGTGATTAAACCCATTGAGCGACACATATTCAAAAGTTAGCTTACACTTATTTTGAGCAAGAGTTAATTTCCACTTCTAGCAGTCAAGCCATTTATAAATAATGCATATGCCTGTTCCTTACAACTGGAAATGTAACGTATGCTTGATTCATGCATTTGCGTGACAGATAGTTTAGACCTTGTCAATAATTTAACCGTATTTAGAGTGAGAACAACAGTTTGTACCCTGAAATTGAGAGACAAATCTTTTTCTATCTAAGGAGGTATTTTTCACTGTTGGGGCTATTTCTGTAATGTAAAACATCAGATAAGCCAGGGATAACCTGAGTTGTAACTGATTCTGTTTTTAATTATGTTTTTATAACAATCAGTGCCTGAAAGGGATATTATTTAGTAAAAAAAGAGAATGTTTTTAATTAAGTCAGCGAGAGAACGTGTGTATCTTTTCAATAGAGATCAAGGTAGCCCCCAAAGTAAAACATATGTGAATTGTGAATTTGCCACTGATATCATGTATTCAAAAACATGGGTGTGGTTTTCAAAGCCTAGATTACTGAAGTTAGTCATTTTAAAATTATAAAAATAAAACAGGTGTCTGTTATCGGGTGTGCTTTTAAAACACATGCAACATGGGCATTCAAGGACAGTCTGTTGCGGTTCAGATGCCAAGTGCCTTTGCTTGTGACTCAGTAGAATGGCAGGAGAAGAGGAAGGAAGCCGGGGTAAAGGTGCAACAATAGACAGTTCTTGCTGGGGGGATAAAGATACAATAGCTGGGAAGGAGAATGGGATAGAGAAGAAGGAAGAAAGGTTGGAAGGAGAAGTGATCTGATATCTGTCCTGGGTGCCAGCTGGCACAGTGGTTCTTGGATAGCAGAGAGAATTGGGGTGTTTGATGCAGCACCCCAGTGGGTAGCTGAGCATTTCACATGCATAGGCAATGACAAGCAGATGAACAGTGAGCGTGAGGGGTCTGTGACCCAGCTTTTTATAACAAAAATTCCCATAGGGAAGCATAGAGGCTATTGCGGAGTGAGCTTATCAACAACCTTTCTTTTGTTACTTGTTGGCCCTTGATGATCCATCCCAGATCAAGGTGGGCACATCGGTTGTTCAGCACCCGGCAGAAGGTTCCTTGATTTCTCTGGAGGCCTGTACCTCAATTAGAGAGCCAGGATGGTGTGGTGGTTCTGGTGTTGGACTTAAGACCTGGAAGATCCAGGTTCAAATCCCTGCTCGGCTATGAAGATTCTTGGATGACCTTGGGCCAGTCACCATCTCTTAGCCTAACGTACCTCACAGGGTTGTTATGAGGGCAAAAGAAGGGAAGGAACCATGTACACCACCCTGAGCTCTGTGGAGGAAGCACGGTATAAAACGGTGGAAAATAAATTACCATACAATGCCTTGATTAAAGTTACAATGAGGTTGGTGAGTGAAGCTGAGGTTGAAGGCACCTCTTTGTGTCAAATTTTGTTTACTTCAAATTCAGGAGGATCCCAGAATGTGGCTTGTTTAAAACTGCTGACCAAAGAAAGCTGTGGCCAGTCATGGAATTTTCCAACTTAAGAAAGAAAAACAAGGCTTCTTCTAAGCCAGCCAGCTAGAGTGGGGGTGGGAGTTGCTGATTAACCAAAGTTTGGCCTTCTTCCTAAGACCTGCGAGACTTGAGGCTTACTTGCCATCAGCCCAATTCAAAATGTAATGAAACTAGCTTGCGTCATGCTCACGTGATGTGCACCTAGCGCCATGTATATTTATAGACAAATGTGTCACAGAAAAAAAGTGCCAGGCAACAGTGTGTTATAAAGAGAAGAACTCAAGGATCACCACAGAAATCATCATAATCACACACTTGCTGTTAATCAAGACGACTGTCGTACGTAAGTGCATATTATGTGTAATGCTAATAACATATTACAAATGACTATAATCCAAAAACATAGACAAAAGGGATATCCTACAAATGGTCAATAACCTGCAAATCTGCAAAACTCTATTACTGCTATGCTGTATGTGATGATAGAATATACACATTGCCCTTGCACCCCCCAATAAATACACAAGTCACTTGAAATACAAATTGGGCTAAGAATTATGGCAGTTCGTGAACAGTAATCTTTTGTGGCTGCTGTGAATATTTGTCCTGGCTACTCCCTTCTTTTTTTCGCTTGTCCTATGCAGACATTATTGAATGTACAAGAGCACATGGTTGAGGTGGAGCAAGCCATGCCATACCGTAAGTACAGTACTGTACAGTGTTTATCTGCAGCAACAAATGCAGTACTTGGGAAGAAAGATCCTCCCGGTGATTGGGAACACTGGTGTTTCTGTTAGAAAAAAAAACTTACTTGCAAGTTATTATGGGGACAAAAACAAAGCACAACCAGGTGAGTACTATTTTTGACTGAACAGTTGATATTTATGTAAAAAGTTGCTATTTTTAATCTAAAAGTCCAAATTTGTCAGTTATAACTAAAAGACAGACAGACAGAAGTTTAGGATAAGCAGCAAGAGAGCCAAATGGGGAAGTTCAATGAATCAGATGCAGTTAGGGATCTGAAAGAAAAGCATTAACGGGTGTTTGGAGAATAAGGCTAGGGCAGGTGTTACCTCTCATTTTCTCACTTAGACCTCACTGGACTGTCAAAGTGGTCTCTTTAATCAGAAAAAGTTCATAAAGCTGGTAACAGGTTTTCTCTTGAATTTCTTTCTCCAAGGACATTTCCAACATCGGAAGAAGTTCATATATATATATATATGGGGCAAGCATAAAGGTATCACTTCTAATTCTTAGATGAGGAATGTGTCTCAGAAGTGCATCAGGTTCTATTTTGAGGGGCTATACTAGCAGTTTAAAGAAATGGGACACAATGGAAAAGTCCTGTGGCCACACTGAATTTCCACTGGGAGGAATGAAACACCTATTTCCAGAAAATGTCAATTATTATTGCTGCTGCTATTAAGGGAAAAATCAACCCTTTCGCCATTCAGTTACAAGAAATATGAAAGTTTTAGAACAAGATGGTGAGAAGTGCAGACAGGGGAATCTATTTCTCCACTGAAAGATTCTGACCCAAATGGATCTTACTATTGAAACTGTCAAGATCTGGAATCTGGAAAATATCCCAAATCTTCCAGGGGCATCAAGAGGTGTAATTATTTCTAATGGAGGCAATGCCAAGAAGCCAGTCTCCAGGTTAGCCAGGAGCTGTGTGGTGGAAATGTCTTACAATAGCTTCTTTGCCACCTCTCAGGATTTTAGTTAAGTGCATGGGCGTCGACAGGGGGAAGCGCGGGGGGGCGGGCCGCTGGGGGGGCGTCGCGCGCATAGGGGTGATGCGCGACCCCCCACTTACAGTTTGGTGGCGGAGCTGGGCCCTCCCGCCCTCCCCTGCGTCCGTTTGGCTCCAAAATGAGCCAAAAACGGAGCAGGGAGGGTGCTCTGCTCCTGCGCATGACGTCACGCGCGGGGGCGGAGCCTATCCCTTAAAGGCGACGCATGCCCCTGCTCTGGGGTGTCGCGCATCGTAGCGACGCGACTGGTTAAGTGATTACTTTTGCTGAGTGCAGATAGAGAAAGAAGCCAGGAAGGCTTCTTTCTCTATCTGTCACTGAGCTGTTTAGGGCATCCCCTCTTTTCCTCATCAAGTTCAACAGACCAATTGCTAGCTTACCACTATATATTCATATACTGTATTAACACACACGCACACCCCAGAGGCTAAAAATGATCACTTGTGAAACAACCTAAGGCTTCTTCAAATCAGGGGTGTGACTAGGACGCATGTCACCCCAAGGTGGGGGGGGCGTCACCCTAGTGATGCTCCCCCAATAGAAGTATCGGCGCGGCTGTAGGCGTTTTTTGGGGGGGCACCTGGCTGCACCCTGCCCCAGGTGCCCCCCCGCCCCTTCGCGTTGCCCTCCAGACGCTCTGACGCTCCAATGCGTCAATACGGGTACTTTTACTGTTTTCGCGCATGCGCAGAGACCGTTTCTGAGGGCAAGGGCCTGCCCTCTTGCTCTGAAAACGGTCTGCAAACAGTCTTGACTGCAAATGGTCTTTACTCAAAACAGTAAAAGTACCCGTAACAGTAAAAGTACCCTGGAGCGCTGGCCGGGCCGGCCACGGAGGTGACGCGCGCGGGGGTGCGTGTGTCACCCCGTGGCGGCCCGCTCCCGTTGCTTGACGGGAGCGATGCCACTGCTTCAAATATTATCTCATACATAAATAACTAGAGGTGTTTGTTTTTGTTGAATACTGTACTAGAGGATTACAGCCTAAGTCTTACTGAACACAATGGGCTTACTTCTGAGTAAAATAAATAACACCATTTTTAAACACCTCTAGTAATAACCCAATTTATTAGCTTCCTTATTTCCTGCTGTCAGTCCCCTTCATTTTCAATGCAGATCTACATAATCTTGTCTGCACTGTGAATGGATGAGATTAACAGCGCAATCCTGTGTAACCTTGCAGATGTACCTGTGCACTGGCGTCACTGCAGGGGGGCGGAGCTCTAAGTTCCGCCGCGGTCCGACCCTCCGTTACACGGGAGAACGAAGCGCCCCGCCCCCTTGCTTTCGGAGCCATTCAAGTCGGTGAAAGCAACGCTCCGAATGCGAGGGGGAGGGGGTGCTTCGTTCTCCCATGTAACAGAGGGTCGGACCGTGGCGGAACTTAGAGCTCCGCCCACCCTGCAGTGATGTCAGTGCACCAGTGTAAGTGCACGTATGCCAGTGTAATTGCACTTACACCAGTGCATCTGCTGTTACACCGGTGCAAGGTTACACAGGATTGCGCTGTAAGGCTACACACTTTCCTGGGAGTAAACCCCATTGAACACAGTGGGACTTACTTCTCAGTAGACATGCATAGGATTTTGCTGTAAATGGAGTAGCTGGTTCCTAGAGCTAAGATTAAGAAACAAGGAGGATTGAAACTAGTCTTTCGTTTTCATTATAAAACAAATGGTTGGCATTTTTGTTTGAAGTAAAACCAACGGGGGAAAAACACACACTCACAACGAAACGAAGGCTCCAGTGTAAAATGAGCATGAAAAGGCAAAGGAAGAAGACAGATATTGAACACTCTGCTAGAAATATAATGATTCGCCCTTTTGAGGGAATGCCTGGGGACTTTGCTTTATGGGCACTAACAAATAAGAGAAAGTATAAAGAAACATTGGGCAAATAGTTTACTGTTGGAATGACTTGGAATGACCCAAGATGTGAAGAAAGATATAAAAGTAATGAAAGAAACAAAAACAAGAAAACAAACAATGAGAGATCATGGCACCCTGCACAGCCCTGGCTCCAGCAGTAGAACAAGAAACTACTGTATGAATCAATGTATTGCTGATTTCACGCCTAAGCAGGTTTATAAGACAATTTTCTTTTATATCCTTGGAAGTTCCTTCTAGTAACACTTTCCAACAGGCACCTCATATCAGCAGTGATGGATTTTTGATTTACTGTTCTGATATTTCATATTGCATTTATTCTTGTCCCTCAAACTATAATGCAATTGTAATTAACCAGATGTGCCCTTATCAGCTGTTCAAAACGTTATATATAAATACGTATATCTGACATTGCATTTACTCAGTGGGGGTTGCAATAAAATGGCAACTAAATAAAAATATCTGTAGCCTTAGTTTTGATTTTCAAAGTTTATATCTAGGTTCTTAAGAGATGCAGAAGGGATGATTCCATAACTTATGCAGCTCTAAGAGCCCAATCCTATTTGGGCTGTACACTGCTGGAACTTGCGTTCTGGCAGTGCAAGGCTCTTTATGGCGATGTGAAACCCGAGCTGCTGCTGCTGCATACTTCTGGGTCACTGCCACAAATGGGCAGTGGTGCGGCATGTGCAGCAGCGGCTCCCAGAAACTCTGCTGTTCCCAGTAAGTTGGCAACAGGGGCATGTCATGGGCAGGAAGGGCGAGAGAAAGGGGAAGTTCGGGGGTGGATTTTGGTAGCAGCAACTTGCACCACCAGGATCCTACTTTTTCTTTTTGAACCTGTCCTGCTTCTTTTCCTTCCTCGGACTCATGCTAGCTATATAGCAAGTATGGGTCCAAGGAGACCCACAGGCCACCAGGAGGCCTATGAAGAGGTAAGAGGAAAATATGTTTCCTAATCTCTCCCAGGCCTCCTGATCGCCTCCCCAACCATTAAATGCAGCATGTGCTCAGTTGGCAAGGCTGCATCCTTGCCAATGCTGGGGGATAGGATTGGGTTGTAAGGCTGCAATCCTATACACACTTTCTTGACAGCAAATCCCATTGAACACAATGCGACTTACTTCTGAGTAAGCCTGCCTGTAAGATAGTCACTGTGCTATTCATTTAAATTGCAATTCTCAATATTTTTTCTCCAAAATAATTTCATGAACCCTCAACAGATTAAACAATAGGAACAACAGTTAATTAGATGAAAGGGATGGTTTTAAAGGGGAATTGTAACAGGTTGTTTGTTGGGTATACTTTCCTTTCAGCGATGTGAATGAGGTGACACAAGCCAAAGTGGTAGGGGGCAGGAGAAATGTTTAAAATGTTGCAAGTCACCATATAATATGGTGCAAGGCAAGATAGATAAATTCAAATAAAATGAATTAGCTGAAAGGAATGGCATGAGCACTGCAATGTTATGTTTGCAAATTTGACTCACCATTCTTCAGACATACTATTGTTTTTTTATACACTGCAACATTTCAACAATTCTCAGAAAAGTTGCAAACACTGATGCTGATGGCACAGCTTACAATGGTCCTATGTAAGGAAGCACCTTTCTAGATGGAATAAAATAGACAATCATTCAAACTTGGAAATAATTTCCTATTCAAATAACGTGAAATACAATATATAAATATAATTCTGAACTACAAGTTTCCATAAGGAAATAAGAAACAAGAAGAAAATGCTAATTCATTCAGACCAAACAACACTGCAAATATTCCCAGTATAGTCTGTAATCCTGGTTTTCCAATATGAAAAGTAAAATAAAGCTAAACATAACTGTTCATTTTAAGGTCATAAGGAAGAACAGTTATGAAGAAGAGAAACAGTAAACAATTCTCCAAAGGCAACAGCTGAATTTAGTTTGTCTTCCTGGAGAATAAGACTGTCTAAAGGTAATTTGGCTATAATAACCATATTTCACTTTTTGTTAAAGCCAAATCAATTGGAGAACAAAGCTAAGTGGTGTACTCAGCTGAATGTATCAGGCTGTGGCTGAAACAGCTGAAGTGTGGGATAACAATGCCATTAATGATAATGCACAAATGATTTCTACTGAAACAACACCTAGAATTTATTATAATGGAGCTAAGCCCAATAATGACTAAACCACCTTGATTACTCAGGGCATTGATTCTATATGATGGAAAACCATCCCACTTCTAACCTTTTACTCTTTAAATAGCTTTTTACTCAGCTACAGATATTTTTATACTCCTGATTTAGAGATACTCCATGCTGCATAGCAGCATAGCACAATGACTGTTCAGTTTTTTTGGGTACCGTGCAGAGCCTACAGCTCAGTCATAAAGCACTTTCTGTGCAGGTGGAAGATTCCAGGGCCAGTCCCTAACATATTTGCTTAAAAAGAGGGCTCGGAGGAGGAACACTGTCTGAGATGTTGGAGAACTGTTGTCAGGCAGAGTAGACAAGACTGGGCTAGATGAAAGACTGTTCAGAATATCCAATCCTATCCTTGAGACATGCCAGCATATCTTCATGTACACAAGTGCAACAATAGCCCCGATGGAGTAGAAGTCCACCCACTGATGGACATGTCATGGATGCCGGCTCAACTTTGGAAAAAGGAGCACACTAATGTAGCTCTAACTTAACAGTGGCTTAGTGGTTAAGACGCTGAACTGCAGACCAGAAGGTCGGTAGGACAGCAGTTCAAGACCCGAGTGTCGCATGACAGAGTGAGCTCCCATCTCCTGTCCTGTCTCCTGCCAACCTAGCAGTTTGAAAGCAAGAAATTGCAAGTAGATAAACAGGTACTGCTGCGGCGGGAAGGTAACAGCGTTCCGTTAGTCATGCTGGCCACAAGACCACGGAAGCGTCTTCGGACAGAGCTGACTCTTCAGCCTTAGAAATGGAGATGAGCACCGCACCCTAGAGTTGGACACGACTGGCTTTCGAGCAGGAGATACCTTTACCCAACGTAGCTCAGAGGTCATAGACACCCATGCAACTCCAGTGTCAAAATGGCGAGAGGCCAAAATTGGAGAGGAGATTGGGAAGGGACATGGGAAGGATGAGGAGTTGATGCACATCATATCCTAACCCACTGGCGTCGCTGGAGCGTGGCGGGGGGGCAGGCCGCCAGGGGGTGATGCGCGCACACCCGCGCGCGTCACCTCCGTGCGCGTCACACAAACCCTCTGGACGCTCCGAGGCCGGCCCGGGAGCCGGCCTCGGAGCGTCCGACCCCGCTGGCAAGAAGCCCTCAAAACGGTCTCTGCACATGCGCGAACATTCTAAAAATACCCGTATTAACGCGCTGCATGGGCCTTCTTTCAGAAGGCCCTGTAGCGCCGGCGGGGTCGGACGCTCCGAGGCTGGCTCCCGGGCCGGCCTCGGAGCGTCCGGAGGGCGACGCGGGAGCGTCACTAGGGCGACACGCGCCCCCCTGCCTCGGGGAGACGCGCGTCCTAGTGACGCTTCTGTCCTAACCCCTTTTTAGATGATGGACACACTCCCAATGCCGGAAAAATACTACATCAGTGACAGAGCTGGTGTAGTTACCCCCAAAGGAACAATGGGGAACAACAACAGCAGAAAATTGCATCTCCCACCCCACCCATTTCTTATGACAGAGCATAGGATACAGACTACATTTAGCAGCCAATCACAGCACACCAACCCCAGTACTAAAGCCCCTGCCAGGGAGATTACAGCTCAGATGATCAGATGCATGGCATGAAGCTATACCTCTCTGGTCTCTCAAAGGCAAACTTGGGTGATGGGAACCATGGTGAACAGCACTTGGCGCACAAAGGGAGCATTTTGCACTAACAACCTCTTGTTTCTCACAATACGTATGGCAAAATATTTGATTAGCTCTTGTCTCCTCAGAATTCTTATTGCAGGGACTCTGCCCCAGAACACACAAACATCCAACTGGAATCTTGACTTCACCAACAGGAGAAGAAAGCAAAATGCACCCCACACAGGTAATCAAAAGGGGGGGGGAGGAAATTCTATGTTGCAATATATTGATGCTGCATCTCTGTTCCATGTCTCTAACCCCCGCATTCTGACCCTCCAGGATTAGCAAGTGTGTCTCTGCTATCAAGTGTGTTGCCTAACCATCCCTTCATTTTGCAACAGCTAAGAGCTGGGAGTGTCTGCTCCCTTTTGGCAAATGCCAAGGGCTCCAACTATTGGTACTGCTGGCCAAACACTCAACTGAATCCCTTTTTCAGAACTGCACCATTGAGAGTGCAATCCTGCGCATGCGCCTCCATTCTATACTGTTGCAAATGTGCCGTAAAGCACGTTTGCGACTACTTTCAAGTAAGGGCTGCTGGCTCGGAAGCCGGTAGCCCTCACTCCACTGTCAAATCGACCCAGCCAAGGCTGAGGAAGGTAAGTCTCCTGCCAGCGGGTGCAAGAGTGGGCCGGGCTGCATGGAAAGGCAGCCCAGGCGGCCAAGGTGACCTCCGCACCGCTGTGGAGCGGCCCGGAATGAGCATAGCATCCTGTGGGCAGCCCTAGGGCACCCGCGGATCTTTAGGCAGGATTGCGCTGTGACACAGGAAACTGAACAGTGGTTGTCTGCAGAGTTCCAGTCCTGAACAGAAAACAGGTTCTAGGTTTTTGCACTACAGAAGGCAAGATCATATTAAATTAATTTGCTATTTTTATGACCATGTAAATCACAATTACATAGTAAATAGCTCTAAGTGTTAGCTCTCCTTATAACTTTGTGAACATTAAAATTCTGCATAAACATGATTGACATGGTTCAAAGGAATAAAACATTATAGGTTTGCAGGGACATCTATAAACAAAGCAATACAACAAAAACATGTTTTAATATTAAGATTTCTAGAACAAAAACCTCTAAAAATATGTTGGAAGCTCATTCTACAATTTAAAAGCTATATAGCAATACTGAGTTGCATTTTCTCATCTGGTACTTATGAAACCACTATGGTAACTCTACTCTCAGCAGATGTACAAGATAAACACATCCCTTGGGGATCTGCAATGTTACATGGCAAACTTAGGCAGGCAAAAAGCCAGCCACACTGACAGCCAAGATGTTAAGCAGTTTATTGAAACAAGCAGATTGAAACAATGAATCAGCAAAACATGCTAATGCAAAAATGCAGAGTAGTTCTGGGCCTCCAATAAATTTACTTTTACGCATCAATAATTTCATTTAAATACAAAGATACGGGGATGCAAGCAAATGTAGGGTCAGAATGCAAACTCTCAGCACCTTCAGGACTTTGGACACGCTAAGGTGCCTGAAACTACTGTATTAATGTTGCAAATTATTAGCATCATAGGCCAAGACGGCCCCCTCAAGTGACAACTGAACAAGCTCAGCTACAGTGGGTTTTGTGGTCAACATCCTGTTTTGCCTGATGGTATGCAGCGGGGAGGCGAGCCCTCCTGGCACTCGGACCAAGGGGCGGAGCCTGTGACGTCGACGCGCCCAGCGCGGCTCCGCACACGCCCCGCACCGGTTTCCTGGTCATTTTGGAGCCGAACGGGCTCCAGGGAGGGTGGGAGGGCCCAAACCAGGACGACCGACGAAGGAGATCGCGGTAAGGACGACGAGCGTGCTGCCCCCGCCCCCGCCCGGAGCTGCTGCTCCACGCGCTCCGCCCTTGTTCCGCCTCTGATTGGCTTAGATATTGTAGAGAAAATGTAACACAAACAAACCAACAAAACCAAGCACAACGAGGTCTATTAATTTCAGTGAAACAAACCATTCCTACAATTTCAGTTCATTTCAAAATACAGCCCCCCCCCCCGGCTATCTGCAGATCCGCTATCTGTGGATTCACTTATCCACGGATAGCGGATGACCCCCCACCACCACGTGTGGGGGCCCTCAGTAAACCATGGAGGGGGTGTTTGCTCCTATCCACTATTTTCACATGTCCACCGGGGGGGGGGGGCTGGAATGTATTCCCCGCTGATACGGGAGCCTTCCTGTAATCTCGTCAATTTACAGTGTAATCCTAGGACTGTCTACTAAGAAGTAAACCCCACTGAGTTTAACAGAACTTACTCTCACGTAAGGGTGTACTGTATAAGATTGAAACCTTAGAGCCCAATCCTAACTAAATCGCCCCTGAAAACTGTAGTGTGTGTGTGTGTGTGTGTGCGTGCGTGCGTGCGTGCGCGCGCGCACGCGCGGGGGGGGCAGTCTGGAGTCCTCCTTGCAGTAAGGGAACTTTCATTCCTTTACCTTGGTGCAAGACACTACAGCCAATGGATCTCTTCAGATCTGTGCCAGCTATTATGCTGGTGCAAGTCCAAGGAGAGTACAGGAGAGAGAAGGAAACAGAGAACAGGGTTCGTTTCTGGCACACACTGGTGCCGCTGAGATCCACCCCCTCCTTCTCCCATTCCGCCCACCCCCTCCCTGCCTAGAAACTCCCCTGTTCCTCCCTCCCCCGCTGCTGGCTTACCTTTGCTGCCAAAGGCAGCTGGCTGCAGCAGCGGGTTTCTGACACTGCTGTTGCTTGCGTGCATCACCATATGGCCATTTACAACAGTGGAACTGTGTTCTACTGTCATAAAGGGCAGTGCAATCCTAGTTAGGATTGGGCTGTTAGTCCATCTAATAGATTAGAGAACATTCAATTCTGTAGAAGAGTAAACCTTTCGGGAAACTAGCTATATTTCTCTCTTGCCACCAGACATATTCCTTCCAATATGTCTTCTTTCCTCTTTATCAGCAATTGCCAAGTGAGCATGATGACTTATCTGTTTAAATTTTTGTGTGTGTAATCCACTGACAACTAGAATATATATTTGGAAATGCAGGAGGTGAACTAAAAGATGGTTACTGTGATTAGAACCGGTTGTAATTATTTTTTAGAAGTTAATATTTATGATTTAGTCATTCACTGATTATAGACCAATTTGTGAATATTTATTTCATAATGCATTTAGATATATAATTATATGTAGAATAAGCTTACTATTAACACAGCACTTCAACTGGGGCAATCACCTCACTATTTAGCATAGCACTTAAACATTAGCTTACTTTTAAGCACAGCGAACTTCCAAATTGATATGGTTTCATAAACTCTGTTTCTATAGAAAACATAGTAGTTGAGTTAATTAAGTGTAGGCTGATCCTATACAGAAGTGGTATGAAAACTGCTCAATGTTGCTTAAATCAGTTTCATTACAGCCACATATAATGTGAGAGCTGTCAGTTGCAATTCTGTTAGAACAAGCCACATCAATGTATCAGATGCATGACATTATGTAATTGTAGATATACTGTAGTTATTTAGTATGAGTGTCGCAAACGGCCCATAGGATTGGGCCATACGTTCAGTGTTACTACTCCTCTGCTATCCCATATTTCCACATATTCCGCAGTCAGAGGCTAGAGATGATCATGTTCCACACTGTACATGTGTCCTACAGTAAATGTTGAGGAGGTTACTTGCATAGGTTGACAGTCGTCTGAAGTTATCCACTTTCCTTCAAAACAGAGAATCAGATTCTCTGTATTTTAGCTGAGTTATGTGAACTATAAAGGAATGCTCGGCTTTAAAGGGATGCAACATGAACTGATGGACAAATGTATTCAAAGACAGATTCACACAGTGCTTGTTAGCAGTCAGAAACTGACTTTTCAAAGCACTGTCTGTTTACTTAGAGTCACACTTGACTCACCTCTAAGTATACTCAAGCCACTGGAACAGAGAAGCATGACAGTAAAAAGACAAGTGAAGCAAGCTCTGTCTAATCCAGTAATTGGGACTCCAGCCACAAATTCACAAAAGGCGTCAGTTTTCTTTATGTTGACGGTGGCTGATGTAATTGGCAGGACCTTTGGTTTCTCCTTCCTCTGACCCACACCAAAGGAAAAACGGGAGCAAATGCACTTACACATTCTGTAACACATCCTAAATTTATATTAATTGAATTTGTTCACATTCATCCCTTGCTACCTTTTCCTCCCACCCCTTCCTGTTTTCCTCACTATCAAAATGTAGATTGTAAGCTCTTTGGGGACAGGAATTTGACCTTTTTTGCTTATGAAACTGTGCAAGTGCCATGTACATACTGGTGATGTATAAATAATAATTTCAATCTTCAACATAGAGTGTAGTGGAAGAAGATCCAGAAGACTGGCAGGAGCCAAATGTGGTGTCAGCAGTGGACCCTTGTTGACAGATCCGGGCAGCAAGGAGTTAACAGATGAAGACTTGGACTTTGATAGGACTTTGACAGGACTGGGCAGCAAGGGCTCAAAGTCCAGGACTGCATGGGTGGAAGCACACCTGAAAGCAATTGGGCGTGGCCCACAGGTGTTGCTACTAATTAGGAAGAAGCTGGGACTTTGAGTGCAATGGGTGTGGCTCGCAGCTGCACCCAATTAGCACTAATTGGAACTTAAGGATATAAAAGCAGCAAGATTGCAGCAGGACTCTCATCTTGCTAAGGACTCTCTCTCTCTCACTGCAGTCTGATCCTAGCTTGCTGAAGGACTTCGCCAGAGGACGGGATGCTGCTGCCACACCGGAGGAAGGAGCTGGAGGAGCTGCTGGACACTCTGCGAAGCCAAAGGACTGCTGAGCTGGTGACCTTGGACCAGAGACTGGAGAAATCCGACAGATAAAGGAGAAAGCTCTGTTGCCCAAGAGACCAGTTTGAGAGTGACTTTTGGGGAGAAGGAAGACAGCTGCGGCTGTCTTATTTCTGTGGACTGTTTTACAGAGGGATTGCTTGGCATTAGGGAGATTTATGATGTTAAGGGTTGCTGTAAAGCAATAAACTTTATTAATTGTCCAGAGGAGTTCAGCTGTCGTTTTTGCACATAGCATCAGAGGAAAGGAGAGGTGTTATCAGTCGAAGCAGGCATTTAAGAGAGACAATTTCAGATAGAAATTGTATTAAAAGGGAGTGGGGTGACACCCAATTGGAATTGAATTAAAACAATTTAGTACCCAGAGTGGGGTAACTAAGTCTGATTATTTAAAGGGAACAAACTTGTTCCTAAAAGGAGAAGTTGGGTCAAGACATAGAGTAAGGACCTAGAAAGTGGAATTATGGATCTCCTTCAAAACGTATTATTATAGAACAAACACAGATTCAAAATTGCTGAATTAAAGTTGAAATCCGATGACTAGAGAAAGGCGGTATATAAATAATGGCATTATTTGTATTATTCTGACCTTATAAAGGCAGGGGTGGCCAAACTGCGGCTCCTGAGCCACATCTTTGACATATAATGTGCGACTCTCGGAAATATGTTGGTTGAGCTCCTTTTTGCATCATAGTAATATAAAAGGTAAATAAGAGGTTTTAAAGCTTTATAATTATTTACCAGGTATAAACGTAGAGGACACTGGATTAAAACATAAGTTTAATGTTCATGGTGAGTAAATATATTTAAGAATTTAAATGCTTCTTAAATATTGCAGCTCTCAAACATCTGAAGTTTATTTTATGTAGCTCTTACATTAAGGGTGAGAGCCAGCCAAAGTTTCAGCGCCAGAGCGAGCGCCCCGGTGCCGGAAGTTGTCGCAAATGTGCCATAAGGCATGTTTGCACCTCCTTTAGAGTAAGCATGCAGCCAGTGGCAGAAAGGTAAGTCTCCATTGCCAGCCGCATGGGCGATCTGGCTAGTGAGGGAGGGGGGCCATTGGCTGAGCTGGCCCGGGAGGGGGTAGGGACACT
This sequence comes from Plestiodon gilberti rubricaudatus, assembly GCA_026170595.1. Lineage (NCBI taxonomy): Eukaryota > Metazoa > Chordata > Lepidosauria > Squamata > Scincidae > Plestiodon > Plestiodon gilberti. The sequence continues at coordinate 61,234,009 of JANXHW010000004.1, read as the reverse complement.
GGTGACACTGGGACTCTCCTGCGCGTTGCTTTCTCTCCGCTGACGGGCTCCTATGACGAGGGGGCGGGGCGCCTCCTATCGGAGAGTAACGGTGGGGCGGAAAGCTGCAGAACCTAGCTTTCCACCCCACCTCGAGCGACGCCAGTGGGTAGGGATGGCGTTGGTCATATCCACGTCCCCGCTGGTCCGGCTCGGCCGTTACACGTCCTTCTCCGACTTCTGCCAGCTATTTAGCTGGTGGAAATCTGAGGAGGCCGATAGGGTCGGCCCCGGTTTACATCCGGGGAAGGGGACATTTTGAATGTCCCCTTCCCCGAGTAGACCTCTGGACTGCCGCATGGCAGTACAGATGTCCAAATCCTGTGTAAGGATCCACCGCCGGATCTTTACACAGGATTTGGCTGTAAACCATTTCTGCCCATGGGTGTATACTGTATATGCAACAGGAGTTAAATGTGTACACCTGTGGGCTGGGAAGCCACCCCTGTTATAAGGCTTGTGACATTAACTAAAAGTATTTGTTAGGCATAGTCTTGGAGTCTCACTGTATATTTTTATTTTTCCTCAAAGACTTCAGACAGCAAAACTAGAGGGCCTATTATTTACTTATAAGAAGGAACCCCTTTTCCACTGCAGCTACTTTTATGTATTCGATATCTACTGAAGCAGATGCACCTTATTATAAATGCCTCATTATAACATCCTGAGAGGAAATTTTATAGTAAACAAGCCATAACTACAATGTAATGCTATGCAGTAATAAGCAATCACTAAAGATTATTAACTTTGAAGCAGAACCATTACAGTAATACCCAAAATAAAAAGCAAATGCTGCTAGCATGGTGGGCCGCATCTAGGGAGATGGCAAAGTGAGAGGAACTGGTTTCGGTAAGTACATGCATGATTTTTAGACCCAGGGTCCTCGATCAAGAACACTACATGGCTGTATTGTGGCTGAAAGTTGCTTCACTGAGGAAGTAGAATCTTAATGGCCCAATCCTATGCTGTGATTTATAGCAGCAGGACAATATCCCGCTGCCATAAAGCAGCTGCCGATGTTGCACGGAGCACATTGCCAGCAGCCATTTTCAACCCACTGCTGCAAAGGGACGGCAGCGTCGGAGGCCGACTGCCATGGCCAGTGACCTGATCCAGTGCAGGTAAGGAGGAGGCGGATTGTGGGTGGGGAGGGGGAGGAATGGGGTGTTCTGGGGAGGAAGCGGGGGTGGGGAGGGGAAAGGAAGGGTTGGATCCAAAATAGGTGGTGTATGTCTGAGGAGATCCTAGGCATCCTGAGAGCTTACTTGGACGTATGTAACAGTTTTTTTTTTTACTTACCTCTATTTAGCCTTAGGTCTCTCTCTCTCTCTCTCTCTCACACACACACACACACACACACACACCCCATAGCATGCAGCATGTGCCTTTTTGGCATGGCAGGGGATTAGATTGGGCTCTAAGCAAGATATAGTTGAACTGTATAGTTCAATGTCATGTTATATGCATTACAAGAAGTTATTACTAACGTTCAGTATGCATTGGGAAAGGTGGAAGCTACCAGGACTGAAATGCTTTCAGCTGATGGCCAAAATACATGTATGTTACTGAGGGCCCAATCCTATCCAACTTTCCAGTGCTGATGCAGCTGTGCCAATGAGGCACATGCTGCATCCTGCTGTGGGGGGCAATCAGGAGGTCTCCTCAATGTAAGGGAACATTTGTTCCCTTACCTCGGGGCTGCATTGCGCCTGCACCAATGCTGGGAAGTTGGATAGGATTGGACCCTGACTCTTGCACCTGTTCCATATCCATTGTATTTTAATTTGCATGCTGGTACCATTGTATTTCTTTGTATTTGTATTGTTTTTGTATTGACCTTTGTATTTCTACACTACACCACTTGTGGTAACAGTACTGGTTGCTAGTATAGTTACATGGCTACATCTTCCAAGATTGGCTTTTAGTGTTTGCATAATTACAGATTACATCCCTTTGCCAACCCATTCTGGACATCAATCCTAGGACAAAGTCTTCACAAAACTATATTTTAAAGATTTTATCTCCTAAAATTGGGGGTGGAGAAGGTAGATATGTCAAATTTGAAAATAATTAAACATTCAGAAAATTGAGAAGTTCACAAATAAAAACATTTGTAAATCATGCCACAGCAAATTCAGAAAATAGGCTCAATCTGGATAAGAACCTATAAGCCTCAATTTATTTCCATGACAGAGATTTAATACTTTTCTATTGAAATCAATGGGACTTAACAATGCTTGACTTTGACTTGATTGTACCATAGTACGTTAGGAAGAGAAAACTATGGAACAAATCTTAGTTCTTGAGAAGGTAGACAAACAATGTACAGAAAAAGTAATGTCTTCTTAGACCTGCCCTTGGAACAGGGCAGTATTAACAAGTATTAAGATAACACAGATTTCAAATTAGGTATGAAGATTTTCACCACTAGGGGACACTTTAGCACCATCAGTCTTGTTTGTGGACAGGGGCTATTCAAAACTCATTTACCTTTATACAAGGTAATTATGAAGTATACAGTTAGTCAGACTGTATAAACTGTGAAGTACAACAATCAATATACTAGGGCATGGCATTTGTCCCCTAAAGTCAAGGTCAATTTTTCTAGATAAATGTAGTACAGTACCTGAGTGAAAGCATTTATTTGGCTTATTTGATTATGCGCTCGCTCTCTCTCTCTCTCTCTCTCTCTCTCTCTCTCTCTCATTCCTAATACCTTCAAAGGCAGATGGTCTCAAAAATATACCCTTCCAGTCAAGCTTCTGCTGAACTGCACTTAGTTGTCAGACAGTGAGCAATCACAAGCAGGGCGGTCCTAAACTGCCTGGTGCCTGTGACAGCATGCCAAATACTGTCGTCATCGCCCTTATCTAGTGATGTGTTAGTCTTTGGTCCTTCTACTCCGTGAACTGCAATAAAAAGAAACAGAGCAGAGCAACTGCAGAGGAGCATCTCCAAGGATCTAGCCCATCACTCTCCTCTTCTCCATACTTTCTCTTCTGCTCCCCCCCTTTTGTCTTCCAATCCCAGGAGGGGGAGGAGGAGCAGTGGAGGCGAGTGGATAGAGGTGGGTGCTCCCCCACCTATCTGCTGCTTGAGGCAACTGCTTCAGTTGGTCTATTGCATAGGCTGGCCTTGATCACAAGATGCTAAATGTTGTGGGATGTGTCACCCACCTGCAGAACTGACAGTCCAATCCTATTGTTTTCCCCCCATAGCATGCAGCCGTGCCAAAATGGACTGCACTGCATGCTATGGTGGGAGGCTGATTAGGAGGCTTGGATGGGGAAAGAGAAAATATTTTCTCTTACCACTTTGTAAGCCTCTCAATGTACCAATGTGTCTCCTCAGACCTGTGCCAGTTCTTTAGCTGGCACAAGCCCAAGGAGACAACAGGGGCATGTTGTCTGGCACCAGAAGGGATAGCATCTGGTGCAGATGCCCCTGGCCCTCCCCCCATTCCGCCCACCCTGCTGACTCACTTCCATTGGTAGGCCTCTATCTTTCCACTGCTGTACATGGGGCCTCCTCAACCTCACTGGCGGTGGTCTGGAAGCATGCAGCTACACATGCTTGCGGATCACCTTTTGCAACTGCCGGAAGAGCATTCTGCCACCGCAACGCTAGTTCCAGTGGTGGCCCATAGGACTAGACCAGGGGTTCTCAACCTTTGGAGGCCCGGGTACCCCCAATGAAGGTCAATTTTTTTGGAGTACCCTGTCTAATTAGCATAATTTGCTAATTTACATAAATTGCACAAAAATGCCAGGATCTCTTTTAAAAAACACACAGCAATAAGACACAGGAACAAAATGCATGCTGAAATAGATGCTGAAAAGATGGGGTGGACCTTACAAAAAGAAACTCAGACAAACTTGCAGCCACAGAAAGGAGAGGAGGACCCAAAAACAGGGTTTCCAAAGTAAAAAAACACAAACCCCACGTGAAACCCCCCAAACTGAACTCTTTCCCCACCCATGCACAGTTTCCAAAGTAAAAACATAAATCCAAAGTATAAAAACCCCCAAACTGAACTCTTTCCCCACCCCACCCATGCACAGTTTCCAAAGTAAAGACATAAATCTAAAGTATAAAAAACCCCAAACTGAACGCTTTCCCCACCCACCCCTGCACAGTTTCCAAAGTAAAAAAACATAAATCCAAAGTACAACCCCCCAAACTTAACTCTTTCCCCACCCCACCCATGCACAGTTTCCAAAGTAAAAACATAAATCCAAAGTACAAAAGTCCCCAAACTCAACTCTTCCCCCACCCCACCCCACCCCACCCCTGCACTTACCCAAGTGATGTCTGTGTTAGCAAAATAAAAAACGCTAATCCTGCATCAGGAGCTGCATCGGAGGAGAGCTGGGAGGCAGGAGTGTGCACAACGCCCTCTGCTGGCTGCTGAGAAGCTCAACCTCACTTATGCATGCGCATAAATTAACCCGATCATCAGCTGTAGATCGGATAGATTAGCTACTAAAAGAAGCAAAACGGAGCTCTCCGGCTCCGAAAAAAATCCGGAATTTTTTTTAAAAAAACAAAACTTAATTAACACTTAATTAAGTGTTAATGGGGACCCCCAGCCTGCATTTGGCGTACCCCCAGCCACATGGTCCGTGTACCCCTAGGGGTACGAGTACCACAGGTTGAGAACCTCTGGACTAGACCATGAGTTTTATTTGGATGATGTACCAGTTTGAGAATATGGTTAAGTATTGTGCAGCCTGATCCTATTCATGCTTTTTCAGATGTAAATATCACTGAGTATTTTAATTTGCTCCCAGGTAAGTGTAGATAGAACTGCAGCCTTAGGTGCCTAAAACACTTTTGAAATAAAGTACATTCTTTGGCTAGTAAAACTACAGGAGAATGAAATGATTTGTTTTGTTTTTTTTGTTTTGTTTCACTATTGAACACTGAATATGAAGAAACAGCAACAAATTTGAAAATGTACCTGAATCATTTGATGAAGCCAGAGAGTATTCTACAATTCTATCTGTTTAAACGCACGCGCGCGCACACACACACACATGCATGCGCACACACACACACATAAACTTGAGCACACGCACACATTATTTTATGAAAAAAAAATTATGGTTGTAAAATGCTCTTATCCATCCTAAGCCTTCAGGAAATAGCACAAGATAAATTTAAATATATGTGCAAATAACTAAGTAAACTAAAAATGCATAACAAGTTATTAACTTATAAGACCTGCAGCAAAATAATTTGGCTTGCTGTTTTGATTTGATAAGTGAACTTTACCATGTCCTCCACTTGGGCCTCCCTCTTCTCTCTCTTCCAACTAGCCACCCCTGCCTCCCAAGGCCCCTTATCTTATTTTTTTAATCACTCAAAAGCACACATTTCCCTCCAGTCTCTGGGACCTGTGCAAGGACTTGTGGAAGCACTGAAAACATGCTGCACTTTTAACAGGAAAGCAACATTTTTGCAGAAGATGCAGATTTTCTATGATCGACTAATTTGTCTCTGATGATGGGTCAAAGTCAGAGGTAGCCTTAGTAAGCTCTAAAGAAAATATGAACCAAGTACTTGTGTATGCTGCCAGTCTGACATGTGCCATGAGGTGATAACTAAGAAATATATTGGCTTATCCTTATTCTAACCCTCTACAAATGGCAAAAGACGCAATATTTATAAAAGCACTGCTGTAGGAAAAGGTTTCTTGCTTATTCTGCATTCTTCTCAAAAATTACATATGGTAAACTTTATTGCTAAGCAATAGGGATTGTTTCTCCTTCAGTGTAACACCGATTACAGTATACCATTTTTAGGGGAGGAAACATTTGTTTTTAGTGCTATGCGTATTTTAACAAGCTGCTGGCACACAAAATATGTAACAAGAGGGAAATACAATCCATGGAGTCCTGTAATGTGGCTTAACTATACTTACTGGCCTGTGTGAACCCCAAGGAGATCATTGTAGTCAATATTCAACACACCCTCTTGAGTTATGCAGCCTGTCACGTAACTATTGGCTTCATCTGAAGAAACCTAGTATGTCACTCTAGGGCAGTGGTGGCCAACCTTTCAACATGAATGTTGGCCCTTTAAATGGTTGTATAGGTGAGGGCATTTCAGCAGGTGCAGCTGCTTTGGCAGTACCATCAGCTCTTGCAACTGCCAAGATTCTGTCTTCTACACAGCTCTTAAGAACGCAGAGGCCCTAGTGATGGTGGAAGGTTGGCCACCCCTGCTCTAGGGTTCCTCATAAATTGCCAATGTGGCCATCACTTGGGCAAAATTTGGCTACTTTTTTTTCTAAGCAGTTTGTTGCTTCAGTCCATGGAGACCTATAATCTTACATTGTGAACCAGCACAATATGCACATTTTGTCTGCGCTTATCACTGAAGCCTCAACAATCTTGATGACTGGCTATAATTTTACAGCACTTCAGGGGATATTATATCATCTAGTTTCAATTTTAGCATTTTCAGGATGACAGAGATGAACATAAAATGAAACAACATAGAGAATTGTAAAAAAGTGTTCATGAAAGAAACACCACAACTCTCTAACAGCCTGTGTTCTTAATGTGCACAGAGCCTTTGGAGTACGCATGGCACTCCACTATACACTAGGGCAGTGTTTCTCAAACGTTTTTGACCTGCAGCTCCCTTGACCATTGGCGACCGTTACATTATGTTGATGTCTGCTAATTGGCATTGCACTGTTTTCTGAGAGGATTCCGTGGCACTCCGTGGCTCCCCTGACTGGTTTTCGTAACTCCCCTGGGAACCACGCTTCCCAGTTTGGGAACCACTGCACTAGGGCTTTCCTCCACTCCACTATACACGCGACTCCCAAGTGCGTCGTCGCGTTAGTCTTTTAATTAACACACATTCTTGCTTGCAAGAGAGAGAGAGAGAGAGCAAAAACAAAGACCCGGATCTTCACATCGGGTCACTCAAAGTTAATTTCAAAACACTTCAGGTTTGTAGGCAGTTTCCACGTCTTGTTTTTAACCACAGCTTGAGGAAAGCCCTTGCTTATCTTATGTTAAAGAACAATTAACAAGCCGCTAAGTACTCAAGCTGAGCTGGAGACAGCGAGAGCTCCTGGAGACAAGACAGCATCCCGTTTCTCTCATTGTAAGTTTGCAGATAAGGTATTTTCATTCAGACATTGCAGGTTTGCAAATAAAGTATTTTCTTTCTGTTGAATGTTTTTAATAAAGCAAACACAAAACAAATGCAAGAACTGCAATTGAAAATGGTGCAGAGCAGGTTCTGCTTTACATACAGTCTTTGATTTCTATGTTTAGTTTGGTTGTTTAATTATTAGGATTTCTCTCCTTCTTCCTTTCTGACCCACCTCTAAGTTAGTTCCCCACTCTATTTGCTGGGACAACCCCCCCCCCTGGAAATAGGCTTGCCAGATTTCTGGCACCCCCGAGGGGGACGCAAGTGACATCACAAGAAGGCGGGTCAAAAACTGTGATGTCACTTCCGCCGGAAGTGGGCGTGTCCACCAGAAGTGGGCGTGTCCACCATAAAATAAATACAGTATTTTACCTTTTTCCCCATGCCTCTGAGCATGTGCAGAGTGCTGCCGCTGTTTTCGTCCCGGCCAACCAGGTGCATTGTGACAGCCAGTGCTGGCTGCCACAACGCAGCCAGCTAGCAGGGTCGAAAACAGCGGCGGCACTCTGCACGTGCTCAGAGGTACGGGAAAAAGGTAAAATACAGTATTTATTTAATAATGTTGAGCCAGTTGAAAATGCCAGCTGGACATCCAGGGGGTCACTGAGTTCGCTGCCACTCAGCACAGCCCCTGCTCAGCCTCTTCGTCTCCACAGCCAGCGCGAATTAGCCCTCGCTTTCCGACAGCCACACGCAGACGCAGAGCCTTAACTGAGCTTGAACCCCAGGAGTAAAAGAAGCCGTTATTTCAGGCTATTGCTGAGGCAAAATATCTTTCTGCTCAAAAGAGCCTTCCCTGGACTCTGACATGCTTTCTTGTAAAAAAAATTCACAAGGAGCCTCTCAGCGCTCCGAAGAAGCCAGCGTCAACTGCTCTAATTTAGCGTCAACTGCTCTAATTAGCTTCACAATGGCTCCTGCAGCACAGATAAGATAACACGTCCTACGGCTAAAGTAAAGAGTTAAAGAAAAACCAATTCACAGCGACCTCTGGTTACAACGCGAAACCGAAAGTAGCTGTGAATCAGGGTTTTTTTTAACTTTTTACAGCCGTTTGAAGTGCTGGAAGGTCGCATGGCAACCAGGATTCTGGGGGAGGGCAGCCGGTATGACCGGGATGATCCTCGTTACCGTGAAAATCCCGGTCATTTCCGGGACGATGGTAAGCGTACCTGGAAACTGCCAGGCAGTATAAGAATCTGTTTTTCATCTTGCAAAGATGCTACCAAAAGGAGCTAGCTTTTTCTCTCTTTCTCTCTCATGCAACTGGGATGAGGCATGACCAATGCTTCCCTCCCATGCTTTGATGTTTCTCTTGCCATGAATAGGACTAACACAGACAACATCAGTGCCCTCTACCCAGGCCTGCCAATGGAGGGAGGGCAGCATCCCAACCCCACCCTGCACACTCCTGGTTTAGCTGCTGCTCAGCATAAGCATGGAAAATCCACTTTAGGGCTCGTTTTAGGGAATATACACATACATATACACATACATATAAGAAAGGGTGCCTCTGAGCATGTAAAGAGTGCCTGTTTCTTCCATGCACTGTAATGGGGAGTCACAGCTAACGGCGAGGGAGGTCAAGGGAGCCGCGAGTCAAAAAAGTTTGGGAACCACTGCACTAGGGTTATCCAGCAGACTTCGGTGCCTGGGGGGGCACATTGCTTCTGCACCAATAGACTTGCCTCTGACACAGAAGTCCACTTATTTGGGGGATCTGCTTATGCAAGGAACAACATATACTACTTTGGGTCAAACCCAGAGTATTAAAAAAGGTAAACATTTTATTGAAATACATGTTTTTATTTCATCCAATTTTTTTCTTAATCAGCATGTTCATGTCAATTGTGACAAAATTTATGACAATAATTTGTGAAAAATTCTGTAGCAGTATGCAAGTATTCAGACTGTGAGTCTACAGGTCTGCTTTTATAGCATTTAGCATATTTTAAGACCTTTCAGAACTATTAGATGATAAGGATGAGGGTGATGACATATTTTTATTATTGGTCATTCTGTCATATTGCAGTGTATATTATGTGTTTTTTTAAGAAAACACTGTTATAAATATCGTGACAGGAAGAAATTGCAAAGGCCATAAGCTAGCTGGGCGTGACATCAGTTGCGCGCATGCGGGCGGCTCCAATCACCCCCCGCCATTTTGCTTACCATTTCAGAGCCAAACGGCTCCAGGGAGGGCGGGAGGGCCCAACTCCAAGTCTGGCCAGCTAGAAGATGACGATGGAAGAGGCAGTGGAGGGAACGCATCCTGGAGGCAAGTACGCCACCTTGGGACCCATGCCCCCCCGCCCCTACCCCAATGACGCTTCTGCATTTCAACAAGTCTTTAGTGCATGCAGCTATGCTCTGGATTGTGTCCAACATATTGCTGGATTATTTGTTTCTAGAGCTACTGTGCAAGCAGTTAGAAGGCCCAGTTAAAACAATGCTTAGATACAGTATTATTGTTATTATCACCATAATTTTTATTAGTGAAATTGTTTTCATTTTCAAAGACAATCTGGTGAAAAATACACTAATACACTATAAATAAAATATCCAGTTGCTGAGCATGGGATAAAGTCTGTAAAGACAATCTAAGCATTAAAAAATAAATTAGGTACCGGTATTTTGGCATCTCAGAAATGATTATGTACTTCTATTCAATGTTCATCCTTTATTTATTTATCTGACATGTTAAATCTTGAGAAGGACAAACTTGCTTTGACAAAAGGGACTAGCAATAAAAGGCTAAATCTAAACAATGACCTAGATTTTTCTTCTTCTTCTTAAATTAATGCTGCAGTTAATAATACCCTAACACTAGAGAATAAGGAAATAATTAGAAAGTAGAAATACAAACCTAAAGGCTATTTAAGTAGCATTTCAACTGTGCCTCGAGATCACCTGTCTAAGATAAGAGGGAGAAAAGTAACCTAGATTCAGCCCTCCCCCACTACTACTGACTGGCTCTGTCACACTTATAATGCCAAACAAGGTAGCAGAACTGCTCTACACAGACTTAATAGGGTTCATGGCACACTTAACCCGGGTGCTGAAGGTTGAGTTTTTCATCTACACAATACCATTTAATATATACAGGATCCAACCTAGAAAGGATCCCCATTTGCATTCTAACTATGCTTTATGGGGGCATACAACCAATCAATATTACATCAATAGTGAAGCACTATGAAACAATCTTGAAAAGAGTTCAAGAAATTGCATGGCACATAACAATCAATATATTTAAAGTTCCTAGATACATGCCTTAAGGCACATTTTCAACACCAGGCGAGTAAGCAGCGCCAGCAGAGAAGCTGGAGCTGCTCACTCTCCGTCTGACCGCGGACACTGCTGGTGGATGGAGGTAGGTCCTGCGCTGGGCGTGGGGAGGGTGGAACGGGATGTGAAAGGAGTGGGTGATTTACTGGCTAGGCCAGGGACAGGGGAGGGATTCTTGGTGGCGCGCTCTGCCTAATTCTATCTCCTGTCCTGGCTGGCGTTACACCAACACCTCGGATTTGCACCAGCCATTTTGCTGGCACATCCGAGGGGACACATAGGGGTCGCTGGGGCACATTCAAAAGGGACGAATGTGCTCCAGCTCTGCTGGTGCTGGCCCAATCCTGCTTAGAATCCTAGACAGGATTGGGCTGTGAATCTACACATATTTCCATCCATATTATTCATGATTGCTTGTTTAATTCTTAGTTATGATTTTCACTAAAGATATGGTAACTCCAGGGTTATCCTTGGTCACTGAAACATATTTTAGCTTACAGCACAGATAAGATTATGGCATTAGAAATAACATACTTATCAAATGATCTGATCACATTTGGGCTTCTCATTTCAGGAGTATCTAAATCAATAGTAGTCCATACACTTTTTTTTTTTAAAAAAATAAGTGTATGTGCAACAATGACAGCAGACATGTTGCCAATTCCCTCCACTCTACACCTAATCATATACAGGTGGGCCCCCATATCCACTGATTCGCTATCCACGGTTTCAGTTATCCACGGATCGTGGGGACCCCCCCAGGCTTTTACTTTTTTCCCAGTAAGCGTTGTTTCTTCCTTAAAGAAACAGGATGCTGCTTTGTATTAGAGAGGTACTAGAGAGGCTCTGCAAGGTTAATAGAAACCTTGCAGAGCCTCTCTAGGACTTGGTCTTGTTCTACTTGCCTGCAATGGAGGCTGCTTCTCTGTTTGTTTTAAGGAAGAAACAAAGCTTGCTGAAAGAAAAGTAAGAGCTGGGGGGGGCAAGCATGCCTGCCTGCAGGGGAGGCAGGGTGGGGGGGGCCCTCAGGAAACTATGGAGGGGGTGTTTGCTCTTATCCACGGTTTCAAGTATCCACGGAGGGGCCTGGAACATATCCCCAGCAGATATGGGGGCCCACCTGTACATAGTTAATGAATTACACCTTTCAGACATCATCAACCATAAACGTCATGAAATCAATGCGCTAAACTGTGCATAATTCTGCTTGGATTGAGGCCACTCTCCAACACATATAATTCTCAATGCTAACCTCATACTCATACCCCTCATGGATCATTGCCTTGTCGTGGCGAAGGGGCTTGCGTAACTCAATGAAGCCATGAGCTATGCCGTGCAGGGACACCCAAGACGGACAGGTCGTAGCAGAGAGTTCTGACTAAAAGTGATCCACTGGAGAAGGAAATGGCAACCCACTCCAGTAACCTTGCCAAGAAAATCCCATGAACAGTACCAAAAGGCTAAAAGATATGACGCCGGAAGATGAGCCCCTCAGGTCGGAAGGTGTCCAATATGCTACTGAGGAAGAGCGGAGGACTATTCCAAGTAGACCCAGAAAGAGTGAAGCGGCTGGGCCAAAGCCAATAGGACGTCCAGCTGTGGATGTGTCTGAGGTTGAAAGGAAAATCCAATGCTGCAAGGAGCAATACTGCTTAGGAACATGGAATGTGAGGTCTATGAACCAAGGCAAGCTGGATGTGGTCAAAAATGAGATGATAAGATTGAACATTGACATCTTGGGAATCAGCGAACTAAAATGGACGGGCATGGGCGAATTTAAGTCAGGTGACCATCATATCTACTACTGTGGGCATGAATCCCTTAGAAGAAATGGAGTAGCCCTCATAGTCAATAAAAGAGTGGGAAAGGCAGTACTGGGGTGCAACCTCAAAAACGACAGAATGATTTCAGTTCGAATCCAAGGCAAACCATTCAACATTACAGTAATCCAAGTGTATGCCCCAACCACTGATGCCGAAGAAGATGAAGTTGACCGGTTCTATGAAGACCTACAACACCTTCTAGAACTAGCACCCAAAAAAGATGTCCTTTACATCATAGGAGACTGGAATGCTAAAGTAGGAAATCAAGAAATAAACGGAACAACAGGCAAGTTTGGCCTTGGAGCGCAAAATGAAGCAGGGCAAAGGCTAACGGAGTTCTGTCAAGAGAACACGCTGGTCATAGCAAACACTCTTTTCCAACAACACAAGAGGCGACTCTACACATGGACATCACCAGATGGTCAATACTGAAACCAGATAGATTATGTGCTTTGCAGCCAAAGATGGAGAAGCTCTATACAATCAGTAAAAACAAGACCTGGAGCTGACTGTGGCTCAGATCATGAGCTTCTTATTGCAAAATTCAGGCTTAAACTGAAGAATGTAGGGAACACCACTAGACCACTCAGATATGACCTAAACCATATCCCTTATGAGTATACAGTGGAGGTGAAGAATAGATTTAGGGCATTAGACCTGGTAGACAGAGTGCCTGAAGAACTATGGACGGAAGTTCGTAACATTGTACAGGAGGCAGCAACTAAAACCATCCCAAAGAAAAAGAAATGCAAGAAAGCAAAGTGGCTGTCAGATGAGGCTTTACAAATAGCTGTGGAAAGAAGGAATGCAAAAAGCAAGGGTGAAAGGGAAAGATATAAACAACTGAATGCAGAGTTCCAGAGAATAGCAAGGAGAGATAAGAAGGCCTTCTTAAATGAACAATGCAAGGAAATCGAGGAAAACAACAGAATGGGGAGGACTAGAGATCTCTTCAAGAAAATTGGAGATATCAAGGGAACGTTTTGTGCAAAGATGGGCATGATAAAGGACAAAAAAGGCAAGGACCTAACAGAAGCAGATGAGATTAAGAAGAGATGGCAAGAATACACAGAAGAACTATACAAGAAAGATCTTAATGTTCATGATGACCACGCTGGTGTGGTCACTGACCCAGAGCCGGACATCCTAGAGAGTGAAGTCAAGTGGGCCTTAGGTAGCATTACTAACAACAAAGCTAGTGGAGATGATAATATCCCAGCTGAGCTACTTAAAATCCTAAATGATGATGCTGTGAAAGTGCTGCACTCAATATGCCAACAAATTTGGAAAACTCAGCAGTGGCCAAAGGATTGGAAAAGGTCAGTTTACGTTCCAATTCCAAAGAAGGGCAGTGCCAAAGAGTGTTCAAACTACCGTACAATTGCACTCATTTCACATGCTAGCAAGGTTATGCTCAAAATCCTACAAGCTAGGCTTCAGCAGTACGTGGACCGAGAACTACCGGACGTACAAGCTGGGTTTCGAAGAGGCAGAGGAACTAGAGATCAAATTGCCAACATGCGGTGGATCATGGAGAAAGCACGAGAGTTCCAAAAAAACACCTACTTCTGCTTCATTGACTACGCAAAAGCCTTTGATTGTGTGGATCACAACAAACTGTGGCAAATTCTTAAAGAGATGGGGGTACCAGACCACCTTACCTGTCTCCTGAGAAACCTGTATGCGGGTCAAGAAGCAACAGTTCGAACCGGCCATGGAACAACTGATTGGTTCAAAATTGGGAAGGGAGTACGGCAAGGCTGTATATTGTCACCCTGCTTATTTAACTTATATGCAGAGTACATTATGAGAAATGCAGGGCTGAATGAATCACAAGCCGGAATCAAGATTGCCGGGAGAAATATCAACAACCTCAGATATGCAGACGATACCACCCTAATGGCAGAAAGTGAAGAAGAACTAAAGAGCCTCTTGATGAGAGTGAAAGAGGAGAGTGCAAAAGTTGGCTTGAAACTCAACATTAATAAAACTAAGATCATGGCATCGGGTCCCATCAATTCTTGGCAAATAGAAGGGGCAGAAATGGAAGCAGTAACAGATTTTACTTTTTTGGGTTCCAAGATCACTGCAGACGGAGACAGCAGCCATGAAATTAAAAGACGCTTACTCCTTGGAAGGAAAGCTATGGCAAACTTAGACAGCATAATAAAAAGCAGAGATATCACCATGCCAACAAAAGTTCGTATAGTCAGGGCGATGGTGTTCCCAGTAGCAATGTATGGTTGCGAGAGTTGGACCATAAGGAAGGCTGAGCGCCGAAGAATAGATGCTTTTGAACTGTGGTGCTGGAGAAGACTCCTGAGAGTCCCTTGGACTGCTAGGAGATCAAATCAGTCAATTCTAAATGAAATCAACCCTGACTGTTCCCTGGAAGGACAGGTACTAAGGCTGAAACTCAAATATTTTGGCCACCTAATGCGAAGAGAGGACTCTCTGGAGAAGACTCTGATGCTGGGAAAGATTGAAGGCAAAAGGAGAAGGGGAAGGCCAAGGATGAGATGGTTAGACAGCATCACCGATGCAACAAACATGAAAATGAGCGAACTCAGGAAGATAGTGGAGGACAGGAAGGCCTGGCGGGATATGGTTCATGGGATCACGAAGGGTCGGACACGACTTAACGACTGAACAACAACAAACCTCATACTATGACCCTGAGGCCATCCCACCTCATATAAAAAGACACGATCCTTTGCGAGGGTTGTTATACAATTTATACATGGATATATGTGACTTTTGCAGTAAAGGAATAATTTAAACTGGTTAACTTTTCCAATTGCTGCAGAGCTATAACAGGAGAATATGAACCTCCTAAAACCTTCCCTTCTATGCAACTACTGAAGGCAGCGGTGACTTCATGGGTCGGCCAGGTTGGGCACTGGTTGAGGGCCTCTGGACCCTTCATTACTAATGGCAGTAGTAGCTCCCAACGTGTCATCAGGGGGCAGGTGGGGGCCCCAAGTGCAGGGCTTGCTTCAGGCCCCAAGAATCTGGTGCTGGCACCAATTAAAGTCAGATATTTTCTGTTTTGTACTGAATCAGCCATCCGTAGCCTCTGCTAAGACCAGCTAGTAGTATGGAGCTGGCCTTATCAGTTCTATTGAAAAGGTGACATAAACAGACACGTCACAGTGACATGTTATACATTTCAATCACAGGTACTTCCATGTGTATTATTGTTGATGCATAGAATGTACTCAAAATTAAAAAGAAGCAAACATTTATGCAGTACAGTTCACACGAGAACACTTATGGATGCTGCTGTGAAGAAACTCATTCATTAGTATTCAGCAAAGCTTGGTAACTCAAATTCTTTCCCTGCCATTCTTCTGTGTCCTGAAATGCAGGGCAAGTGTTATGGTTTAACAAAGGCTTGTCAAGGATACTTACATCTCATACCCTAACAGCTTAGAGGTTCCAGACTGATCTAATTCTCTTTCTTTGTGAGCATGCAGGTCAGAAGACATGTTCAAAATGATTATGACTGAAGTTCTACATTTCTCAGTAAGGAATAGACTGCTACATTTGTAGGCCAGGAGAATAGTAACAGTGTCTTGAACCACTGACCTAATTGCTTAAAGAATGTTTCAGTAGTGATCTAATTTTTGACTTTTTTAATTCACTCTCACACACAAATAGCTCAGGCAGCAATATCACCATGGAAAATGGCAACATGCTCCAAGAAATGCTTACTGAAACAGTCATGGGGAGATACAGACTAGGGCAAGGACAGACCAGTATATGTGTGGTAGAGGCACACCTGTGTTTTCTTTTTATTTCAGTGGGTAGCTTGTGAAAAAGTTTCAGTAGTACTACTTGATGTACATGCTGTTTATAGCAGAACAGTAATTATAACTACTATTTGGTCCTCTCTTCAGACTTACACCAGCCTACTGGGACTTATACTTTTAAGTATAAAAGTTTTTTACTTACCTCTCATGGGCCATTTGGTCTCTCTCTCTCTCTCTCTCTCACTCACACACACACACACACACACACACACACACACACACACACACACACACACACACACCATAACATGCAGCACATGCTCAATTTGGTGTGGCTGCATGCTATGGACTGGCGGGTGGTAGGATTCGGACATATGCGAAACATTAGTAACAAGCCCCACTGATATCAAGAGGACAATGATTCAATTGATACATACCTGGAAGAGTGATGGATTTCAGACACTGAAGGAGTAAGGCAAACATTTCTCCTTCCATCATCACTTGGGAGGTGGGTCTCTCAAACACAGCACCTGCTATTTTTATCTCCCCCATTTTTGGGAGAGAAGAATCCTATGAATAGGACCTGTACACAATCAGATGTTCATGTGGAGCACCTAACAAGTGATGTTATCTTTACAGTCCCCATCATTCTTCTGACATGCAAAGCTTGTTGCCACCTTAGATAGGTATGAACTGGGCATCAGGCATAGCTAACGTTCTCTGGATTGAGGCCCATTTATGAATACAGGAAATCTATTGATTTAATCTGTTGGAACTAGTTAGAACACTTTCATACACCCAAAGAATATATATCTCCATATGCTATCGGATGAGAAGACAAACATCAAATATAAAAAAGATTACATGTTTTTGAATGTATTTGAACAATCCCTTTTGGAACTACTGGGGCAGTACAAAAAAGATTGAGTCCATCTCCCAAAGAGATCCTTTTTATCAAGTGTAGTCAGAACCTTTGAATAGAATACTGTATATAGAGAGCTCGCTAGGGCTTCCAATTAGCCCCCAGTAACCCTCTTTCTTCAGTTTTTTAAAGGCAGACAGGTGACAAAGATAATCTCAGGTCATTTTTGGGTTGCTGCTAACCATAGCCCTTTTGTTATGGGGGGGGGTTTCCACCTTGGGCTCTGCATCTTTACTGCTGGTTTTGCTCTACCAGACCCACCACCACTTCTACCACCTCCACCATTTTTGGAGGTTTTGCAGACTTGTGATACCATGCCTCAGAAATCTCAGCTTTCCAGATGCTTCCAATCCAGCAGTTTACAGATAACAGTGTGGCAATTATGATTACTGATTCAAGTCTGCTGAAAATAAATGTATGGTGATATTAAAACAAAAGAAAAGAAAAAAATACCAGATTGCTTAAAAATATACATTGGCAAGCAAATCAGCAGACTGACATTTGAACAAATGTATAGACAAAACAAAAGTAAGCATCACACACACACACACACACACACACACACACACACACACACACACACACACACACACACAGCCTTCTTTGATGAATGGAGAATAATGAGGCAGTTGACAAGGCTGAAGATAGATTTCCATTTCCTAACCTGAAACAGGTAATTTCGTCTAGGGCAAACCATCTGTGACATCAAAAGCTTACTGACTGATGAGAGGCCAAATATCATTGCAAATAAAAGCTTTTCAAAAAATACTGAGGCACTGATGATGAGTAATACAGCAAACATCAGCAGTGCAGAAGAACAGCCAAAGCCTATGACTACCCAGCTGATCAAATGTATAAACTGTACATTGTATGTGCACTAAATATGATGGGATGCTCCTTCTAATTAAAGCTCATTATTTCGTATTTATGAAAACAAGCTCAGAGAGTCATTGTACCTTCATCCCTGGTTTGATGCCATCAGTCCATGACCAAGAAACCAGAAAATCTGATGAATTCCCCATCAGATAGCCTCCTAGTACAGCACATAAAAATTACATACAAAAATAAGGAGTTATTTGAGTTGTAAGAATACACATGCACACTTTTGATCTGCCTTGCTCATGGGATTGGAAATAAAAATGTTGAAACTTTTGACAGGCTCCTATGAGAACATGAAAAAGCAGGAAAACATGGGTCAAATGTTTGGGCATGCTTGATGCTTTTCTGTTTTAACTTGTATAGCAATTGCCATTTGATAGTATTTTATATTTTTAAAATGTAGCTAAGGATAAAAAAACCCAGCAACTCCATAATACCTTCAGAAATTAAATTTATATAGAATAGGAGCAATGAACGGTGTTGGTAAGAATGAAATGATTTCTTTTTCTCTTAGGAAAGAAACCAACCAAGCAAACTAATAAAATAGAAACAGAGTTAAAACAGATTTGATAAAAAGCCTTTCCAGTTGAGATATGGAAGAATAACCTCACTATTTAATAATTCATTTGGTTATGGATATAAAATAACTCCCTAAACTCTATAGTTGTCTCAATTCTAGAGTTTATCACACACTAACAAACCTCTCTCTCTCCACTTCACATTCATACACTCAGGCAGAGGTGAAACAAGGGTGGAGCGAAGGCAAGTAGTTCTGCAAGACTCCGTTACACTGGAGTCAGCGGCCTCTCCCCCTTGCTGTTGGAGCCACATCCAGCAGCAACAGGGGAGTGTCCTGCGTGTTGCCTTTGCTGCCAAAATGGCTCCAACAGCAAGGGGGAAGGGCCGCTGACTCCAGTGTAACGGAGTCTTGCAGAACTACTTGCCTTCGCTCCACCCTTGTTACGTCTCTGCACTCAGGTGTCTTTAATCAAAACTGAATACACGTTCTCAGGACTGGTTCAAGATCTCCTGATGCCTGAGGCAGCACACAAAATGCTGCCCCCCCTTATTTTAAGATGTGCCAGTCTCTGCAACTCCCACCTTCCAATGTTCTGGATAAGCAAACACCACCACCCCACATTTCCTCTCTGTCCCCCTCTTCCTTTTCTAATCCAGGGACAGGAAAGAGAAGGAAGGGCAGTGGAGGCAAGTAGGTGGAAAGAAGAGATGGGTCCCCCCCCAACCAATCTGCTGCCTGAGGAGGCCACTTCAGTTGGCCTCAAAGATGGCTCCGGCCTTGCATGTTGTGCTTCTCAAGATGGCAGTTCAATTTTATGTCACCACACTGTTCAAATGCTTTGCCTTTTTTAGCAGTTCATGTCTCAGGACCCCTGGAACTGACAAGATGGGGGGAATAAGCTGTGATTTTCTCCTGTGTTTCCAGTCTCCAGTCCTCATATGTTTAAAATTTGTTGATGCTTGCCTAAACCAGATTGTGAGCTGAAGGGCAGGACCTATCCAATTTTATATGCGCGATTTTGCTCTCTACAGTCCTGAAAATGGAGCAGTTTCCCTGCAAAAAGGTCCAATGCTGTGGAGTAGAAATGCTACCACATTAATGCTACTACAGTGGTGAATTTAGTGTAAAAAAGAAAAAAAAGTAAGAAAATAACCTAGAATCAATATTATATTATTATTGAATTTAAGACAAAAGGGGGGGACGGGACACTTTTCAGTATGCCTTCAAATTCATCACACTGAAATGATAAACTGTACAGGTTTAAAACTCTTCAGCAAGGTAGCTAAGCTACCACAGAGTTCATGTTACTGTCAAGAAGATTTTAAAACAGGGCTCTTCCTCATAGCTACTAGTCCTGCTGCAGCAGTTTATTGCCTATAGAGGTGCTCTGATCAATGTGCAGAGGATCCTGCACAAAGTAGGGGTTTGTTATTTCATTTGAATGCTAGGCTCAAGTTCATGAAAACATCCTCACTCCATGCACATGCTTGTTCCTAAGAAAGAAGTCAATGGCAAGGCCTTGCTATTGTTGTAGCCCCATTCCACACTGGAGGTTCTAGAGACTGTTGCACCAGACTCAGGGAGCAATCCTGCCTAAATTTAGACCGGTGGAGTGCGTGCTCCGCTGGCCATAAGGCATTTTCGTGCCACCTTGGGTGTAAGCGGCGCTGGTGCAGAGGTCGGCACCACTCACACCGCCGCCCTCTACTTCCCGTGTCACTGGATGCAGGTATGTGCTGTGCTGGGCGGCGGAAGGGAGTGGGGAGGGTGGGCTGGGGTGGCAGGGGAGGGTGCAATTGGCTGGCCTGGCCAGGGAGCGGGGTGGAATGATCGGGTGGAATGATGATGCGCTGATATCCCAACCGCCTTCCCGGGCCGGGTCGACCTTACACGGCCTCGCTGGTTGTGCGCCAGCTATATAGCTGGCACACATCCAAGGGGGCCCATTGGGGCCTCCGAGACTTACACCAGGGGAAGGGGATGAACATCCCCTTCCCCCGGGGTGAGCCCTGGCCACGCTGGCGTGGGCTGCATCCTCCTTAGGATACAGCTGCCGGCCATTTAGGCTGGCATGTGCATATTAGGCAGGATTGGTCTGCCCGTGAAAAGCACAGTGACCCTTTATAGTATCTTTAACTTGAACTGAAAACAATCTCAATATGTTCACCTGCTGAACTACAACTGTCAATTATAGATTCAGCAAGAAATGGTAAGATGGAAGGTGTTCTTTATCAGTCAGTTATCTGGCATACATTTAGAAAGAAACAATGGAATGATCCAATTTATTCTACACATACACTGTAATATTTTATACTGTTTGCATTGTTTCAGTGCCACAGTAAGATGAAAGAATAAATTTAGCAGTGTTGCTGTGAATATGAGCAAACGGTGGATATGCCAAAATGATGAATGCCCCTGCAATTCCGGTAACACACTTTAATTTGCAGAAAACTACAGATGCACAAAAGAAATGCCCACAGGATTAGTCTAAAAGGGGACTGAACAGCATGACTCAGGCAAGCTTTTTAATGTTTTGTAACGGAATGCTTTTTTAATATCAGTCGTGATTCTGCAATGAGTTTTCCTTCTGCTTTGTAAAATCAGGGTGATTTTACACTTACATTTTTGCACTTGGGTGAAATCATTCATGTATTAAAATATATCATCTAAATTTGAATATGCATATGTGCATTACTAACAGGTTTTTTAAGAACTTGTATTTTCACCCTATTTATTTCTAGAAATGCAATACAGAAAACACACAGTAAGAAGAGAGAGTGCAATATAATTAAAATGTATAAAAAGTATAAATCTGTATTAAAACAAATATAGTGACAAGCAGAAAAAGTTTTTTTTTTCATTTTGTAAGAAGAAGCTATAAACTAGATACTAACTCTGGTGCTCAAATTATGGGATAAAAGGTAGGATTAAATTAAATCCACATGCCTCAACCCCCTTTGCACCCCTATGTTTCAGCATGATCCCTGTAGCCTTCTAAAAACAGTAGCTCAGGGTGTTGACACAAAAGTTAAGAGGTTTCAGCCATCTCTGTTACCCTTTAATTCAAGCATTCACTATGTAAACAACTTACTTAAACCATTCACAGAGCTGAAAATAAGTTCTTTTTAATATCTCATTTGTGAAAATATTTATTTCAAGAAACAATAATCTAGTACCATTCCAGTACACTGGCTACTTGAGTTACGTACGTCTGAGTTATGGATGACTGCATTGGTGCTTTTGCGGCTGCACAGTACAGTAATCTTTTGTGGTGTTTTTGCACAGGCACAATATTTCATAACAATATATCTCGTGATCAGCCACCATAAGTCCTGGGCCAGCAGTGTGAAAGTTGCTCTGATGTTCAGCAGGCGGAAGCTGCTAGTGTAATCAGCCGAAGGCTGCATTCAGGCGACAGCGGCCCGCAGAACCTCCGCTATCCTCTGCTGCTGCTGGTAAAGAGCGGTTTGGGGGAGGATCGTGGCAGATGGGGCAGGGAGCAGGCCGGGCTAGGGACAGGAGAGGGAGGAACTTGGCAGCAGCAGGCAGGATTGGCATGGTGCACACCATATCCTATCTCCCTCCCAGGCCCATTTTGCCCTACACAGGCCTCCTTGATTTGAGCCGCCAAAATGACAATTGGAGATCTGAGGAGACCCCAGGAGACTGGGGTTTTACCCGGAGTAAAGGAACAAAAATTTCCTTACCTCAAGGAGTCCTCCAACCCTGCCCACTCTGCTCAGGAACCAGCATTGCCGACACCAGCATAGCTGGATCGCTGAGCGGAGTGTATGTGCCCTTAAAGAACCTTTTCCCAATATCTCACAACAATTTGGCATAACCACCGAATGAGATCTGCGTTAGAAGCTTTTCTCCAGGTGTCTTTTGCTTTCTGAGGTGAGGCAGGTGTCTACTGGAAAAATTAAATGAAATAATCTTTTGGCGGCACCAAAATTGTGGAACTCCTCATCTTTCTTTGAAATTCCTCCCACAAAATTCTACTTTTTCTAACATTACCTTAAAAATATATTCTTGCTCTACTAGTTTCTCAAGCTTGTTAGTATCGTTACAGTTTAAGTACCTCTACATGTCTAGGTAAGGCAATGTTAAGAATAAAGGAATTTTAAAAAATGGAGGTGACCATCCTCCCCCCCCCTTTTTTTGCTTACCCTGCTGGAAAAAAACAATTCCTTCCTAATATTTATCTACCTTTCTACATATGGGAAAACATTTCCAGATGATTTTCTAAATCAAAGTGTGGTTAAAATATAATGGAATCTAATTAAAAACTATACAGTGATAATATACTGTATACTGATATTATAGCAAGTAGTCAGAATCTGAAAAGGAATTAATTTATTCTTTATAAATTTTCTGTTGTTTCCTTGGTAACCAAGGATCAAACTAGATGTGACAGAAGCTGTCACATTTGTTGCTCATATGTCTGCTCCTTTCATGTTTAAAGCAGGGTGGAAGGTAGATGTCTAATTTTTTTTTACAAGAAATGGTTCATGGGCATCAGATGGGATTAAACTCTCCTCTCATTTCATCACACTGCTCCATTACATATTTATTTAAAAGGGTTATATCCTGCCTTTCCAGATCTCAAGGCGGCTAACAAATTTACCTTACATTCAACAAAACACCATAAAATACATAAGGAATCACAGGAAATCAGTAAAATCCCAAAGCATCAGTGCATACCCCCATAAATCACCATAGCAGCATAGAGCAGAATGCAAATTAATATAAACTACTAAAAGCAACCCTTCAAAATAAGACAGCCAAAGCAGCATTAAAACCATTAAAAACCATTATAACGATACTGGCAGCAAGAATAAAAACAACTCACCCCCACCCATCTTAAAGTGCTAGCTGACATAAAAATATATTCTGCCCCCACTGAAATACTTCCAATGGGGGGGGGGCTGTTCTTAATCCATAAAGGAGGCATTTCCATAGCTGCAGTGCACCCATAGAAAAGGCCCTGATTCTCGCTTTTGCAACAGTTTGTGCCACTGTGCAACAGTGCACACTGTACCGGTGCATCTGTTTGTCTGAATTGCGCTGTGAGTCTTCTCCCCCCTCCTCCTTCTCACTAATGGTGGAGAAGGCGGCAGTGGCAGGTGGGCTAAAAGAGCCATCAGTTACACGGTTTCCTCCTCCTGGAGGAGGAGACAAATGGGCAAAGGCAAGTGGGCCAAGGCGGCGGCTGTCACTGCCATCATCAGTACTATGTGGGGCTACCAATTTGTAAAAAAAAAAAACGAAAACGAAAAAAGAAAGGAAAGAAAACGAAGGAGATTCTAATCATGGATCTCCTGTTTCACATTTAGTTTGGCCCTGCAAAACAAGACTCGCAAGCCTTAAGTGATTTTTAAAACACACCCTAAATCTGTGCCTGTTTATCTGTAGATACACGCATGTAGCTGTACTCTAGACTAGACATAAAAATTTGTATGAGCCCTAGCCAAGAGATGCCCTTTAAAGATGAATGAAGTTGTCAGTAATATGATGGAAGGTTCTGAAGGGAAATTGAAGGGCTGCTGAAGGAGACAGTTGACCCTGCCCTCTTTTCTATGCCTCATTTGACTTCACTGTACGGTGAGCTTGGGGCTACATTGGCTAAGTGCACTATAAAATCTGAATTTCCCTCCTTTCCAGTCCATCCTCAGGAATTTTGAATTACTGTCTTTTCCTGTCTTCTGATGGCACTCATTATTTTGACAAGGCAATGCCCATGGGGCATGCCACAATGCACTCCAGTATTTTAGCATAATACTGGATGGAGTGAGCAGTTAGGTAACCAGCAGGGAACGAGTGCAGAAGTAAATGTTCACGTGATTTCCTGTTCGTCAGTCAGAATAATACAGGGTGGTGTAGTGCTATCCTAATAATAGCAGAGTTGGGTATATGGTAGCTAGTTAGATACTCAGCAGAAAAAAAATGTATGGGCCAAAAGAAGAATGACATATATTGTAATTAAGATGGAGAAAGTGAGTGAAATATCTTGGCTTCTGGGTGGCAAGCTAGAAACTTTAAAGGGTCATAGAGATCATATTTCATAATTTTTGTCCTCTATTTTGGTCATTACAATTTTTAGGCATATTTATAAAAATGCACTTTATAAATACTGTAATGCACTTGAGAATTAAAGCAGTAAAATCAATAAACTATTGTGGTCATATAGACACATTAATGAAACAAGTAGCTGTGGTCCAACCTTCAACCTTCATATTTATATAGTAAAGTTTACAGTCAAGAATTCAATGTGTACCCTAATCAGTATATAAACTAAATGATTTAAAATTGGCTGACCTATCAGCCACACTACCACATCTAATATGTGATAAAAGGAACCACAAGTGCCATGAAACCTTTTAGTTTTTTGTCCCAAAGCCTTCTATGGGTTGATTTTTGCATTAAAAAATCGCTTATCTGGATTTTTGCCAATTGATATTGCCTTGTTAAATAAAGAACTTTTGCTGTTGCCATGGTTGTCACTTACAGCACAATCCTATGAAACTGCTGCACCTTCAGAACATGCGTTCTGTTGGTGTAGTACGCTTTATGGAGGTTGCAAAATGTGACCTGACCTGCCATTCCGCACAGCCGGGTGACCGGCAAAGCCCAGTGCCGTTAAGTTAGCATGGAGGGGTGGGAGGAATGGGGAGGGGTACGAACAGGAACAGGGCGGAGACTGGGGCAGGAAGCAGGGTGTGTTGAGGCTGGGAAGGGGGCGGTATTGGCGGCATCATTTCCACCAATATCCAATCTTCCTTCCCAGCCTTGATCCACCTACCTGAGTCAACTTGGACTTGTGCCAGCAAGCTGGAGCAGGTCTGAGTAGACCCATCAGGACAGTGGAGGTTTACCCCCTGGCAAGGGAACAAATGTCCCCTTACCTGAAGAAGACCTCCAGGACTGCCCCCCCCCTGGATGCAGCACATGCTCGGTGGTACGGCTGCATGGGGGGGAACTGGATAGGATTGGGCTGTTAAATGGTAGTTAAAGGAAACCATATTGATTTAAATACCTGGAAAATAATATGGAGCATTACACCAAAGTATTAATTTGGAGAAGGGTCCTGTTGAAATGTTTCAGAATCAAATGTACCAGGTGACACTACATTGACTATAATTTTGAATGGGATAGGACGGTGGCATCACATACAGATTTGGAAGGATGCAGATTGGTTTCAGTTACCATACATGTGAGTTAATACATTTATGTGCCAGCATGGACCTTGTGTGAAATATTTAGTGGCTACTGGTCTCTCACTGTGTGTCCTACTAAAGTATGTGGTATAACAGAGCAACAACATGCAGAGTTTCTCTAGTGGCCCAATCCTATGGGGGCCTTACGGTGGTGGATCTCATAATCCGCCACCATAAAGCCCAGGATTCCCGCGTGAAAGCTGTACCACCATTGTGCACTTTTGGGGCTGCCCTGTGTATGACAGTGGCTTCCAGTCACCCTACTGAAGCAGATAAGTTAGCAGCGGGAGCTGTTTGGGGTGGGGAGAGGGATGGGCAGGGGGTGGTTCAGGGTAGGATCTTTCTGGCAGCGGCACACACCAAGATCCTATCCCCCTTTCGCTGCCCTGAAATGCCCCGAGTCTCCTCAGACTTACACCAGCAAAATAGCTGGTGTAGGTCTGAGGAGTTCCATTGGAGGCCAGGTGGCCTACAGGGAGGTTAAGTAAGAAATTTTTTTACTTACCTCTCTAGGTCGCCGCCCCGCCCCCCAGCATGCAGTGCACACTCTGGCAGCGGTGCTGCATGCTATGGGCTGGCGGCGGGGGGGATAGTATTGGACTATGTAGCACTGTAGTGCTGTAGCACAGAGTGTAGAGCTGGCTTACAATATTGGAAGAAGGACCAAATGTCTCCTTACAATATGACATTTGGCTTCACCAGGCTCAATCATATGCTCCACTGGTGCTGTGCAGTCAAGTCCATCATTTTACTGTTCAATGAGGGCATTGTGTACACATATTTATTAACTGGCACACTTTGTTGCCAGTAAAACCAAATTATACCATTGCATACACTTTTTTCACACACATGTTTTTCCCTTCCTGCATTTTAGTGTTATCCATTTCGTAACCATTCATATAACTCATGGAGAAAATGACAATCCATTACCAAGATCTTTCATAGCATCCCCCCCTCAAGTTTTAGACAGAGAATGATTTTTGGGTTTAGCAAATCAGCTTGTGCTCTCAGTTTTGCTCATGAGCACTATTCAATTTTATTTTTTGGTACACCACGCTGTTAAAATAATATCTACTAAAGCACAATTCAGTGGGAAGTTCTTCTGTGGAAGCCTCATTGAATTTCAAGCGATCATGTGTGGTTCCCATTCCTTTTAATGGGCCTTATACAGGAGAACTTACTGCTGGATTGTGTCCTATAAATGCAGTTTTTATGCACCACTGTTGTTTCGTCCTCATTTTATATCCCATATTCCATTAGACTTGGTTTTGCATTAGGGAAATCAGCAGTTTCAGAAAATAGGGTCTCTGGCAGGATATGGATGACAGGTTTTTCCCCAGCATCAACTTCAGTATTATAAATCATTGCAACTGCCAAGGAAGTCAACAGTGTAATACCAGATTTTAAACACAAAGGAGGAGAGGAATTGAAAGGATCTCAGAAGAAGTGAGTGCAACAGCTAGCTAGCTTTGGGGATATATTCGCTCTGCTTATTACTGCACTCATTTAAGAAAATGGCATTCAAGCTTGTTCATTATTATTCAAAGGCCATCTCGGAGTGCAGTTGTAGGATACACTCAATATTTGCAGGAAAGCTTATAACCTGCCAGTTTGGTTGTGGAGTAGGCAAGTTAACAAATTTATCAATTAAAATACAATTGTATGCAAATTAGTGTGTAGTACTTAGGTAAACTTATGGGCTGGACAGCAACATTTTCCTGAACACAAAGAAATAATCCTATTACATGATTGATGTAATGGATAATAAAATATCTGGTCTTGGCACACATAAGCAGTGTATGGGGTATGTTAGTGTTTTCATGTCATGATGATATATTTCTTTGCCACTTTGTGCCAAAATTCTCAAATACTTTCATTATTAGCTTGAGCAACATTTCTTAATAAAACATAGTTTAAAAACCCCTGTTTTAAATTGTCATATTGGCCCATTTCCAAATCTAGGACTCAGGGAGCTACTCCCTCCTACCCCAGGGAAGTGTTGTTGCCTTCAAAAAGGAGTTGTGCAGGGGGGGGATTAATTTTTTTTTTCTTGCCTTGATGTTCACATATTGTGTTTACTTTAGAGGTCTGTTCTGAATTTTTTCAGTGGGTTACATTATCAGTTGAAAACCACATGTCTCACCATATACATGCATTCTGTCGTTTGAAATATTTTCAAGAGCTGCCCACCTGCTGAGGTTAATTTAAGAAAGGAAGATTTTTAAAAGGGAAACAAACATCTTGGGTTTTTCTTACTCCACACTGTTTCAGCTTAATCAAAGACTGTTAAGTACTCCCTTGGGCAACGTAATCCATATGTCCTACATTTTCTAAAAATTGTCTCTGGTTTACAAATTGACTGCCTAAACCTCTCCAGCACAGATATGTATACATGATGTATGTAGTGGTTAACAGGAGTTCAATGGAGAATATGCATCAGCCATGGTAGTTCTCCACATCCAAATGAAAGTATGGAGAATCTCTCTCTCTCTCTCTCTCTCTCTCTCTCTCTCTCTCTCTCTCTCTCACTCTCTCTCTCTCACTCTCTCTCTCTCTCTCTCTCTCTCACACACACACACACACACACACACACACACACACACACACACACACACACACCAGTGCTAGCTTGCTAGTGGCCCAAAAGCAAGCCCTAAATTAGGCCCCCCATCGTGGCACATCTATGATGGCCACAGTGGGCAATACCATTGTCATTCTGAGAGTTCTGGGACCTTCCTGGCCAGGTGAGCCCTCTGTGTGTCAGCCTTTGGTTCGTGCCTGATCTGGCCAAACTTCTGATGTCTACCCTGCACATGCATGCACACAGGGGTGAGGAAGAGTCTGGAGGCTATTTCCTTTTTAATCCATCACAGCAAACACAACAATTTTATTCATTAGTTGCATCTCAAAGTCAGGTACGAAGATCTGACTCATGCAAGGGTAGCTGAAGTCCCATCTGCCCTGTCATCAATGTAAGTAGAAATAGCAGAACATCACAAAAAATATTATTAAATGAATTATTCATAGTACTATGTATCTGGATCTTCAGCTAATGTGGATGCCTGTGAACTAGGCAACGGATGCAGAAAGCCAAGAAGCAGAAGAACCAAAAAATGAGACACTGATACAATCAAAGGTACACTAACACAACCGTCTTAAGGTCTCTTCCTGCACCGCAAAATTCCTCTGCACAACAAACCTGGGGAAAGGGTGAGGTGGGTGGGTATCAGGAGGAGGGCTAGGCTGGCAAGTGGGGGAGTAAGCAAGAAATTCTTCTCTAGCCCAGATTTTAAATCAAGCCATAGAAGAATTCTGGTGCTCACAACATTCGTCTCTGAATGCACAAAACTCATTTCTATACCCAAGTCTGGCAAACTTCACCAGTACATCTAGTTTGCCTATATTTTTGCCACTGAGAAATAGCCGAAACTCTGTGAAGAATGTGCCAATATAACCAAAGCCAAAATTTCCCTAGGAAATGGCTCCATTAGGGAAATTCCATACAACTCTTCTTCATTAGATACTTTTAAAATTGAATACACATTATACTTGCATTTCTTTAAAGAAGAAAAATGGAAAAACAATAAAGAAACCTACACTGTCAAATTGACTTCTCAACCTATGCAAAGCTACTGGTAATAATATTCACTATTAGACTATAAGATAAAAAAAAAAGAAACGGGGGGGGGGGGGCATGATGACATGTCTGTGAAACTCAAAGGGAGAGAAACTGCCAGTGCAGATGAAAGCAATTTGCATGAGTTTTGCTCAATGTGAGGGAAGCTGATGGACAGGCTATTTTGCTTTTCGAGCATCTTACCTTGTAAACTGTAGATTTCTCCCACGCTGTTCTGCCGAGTGATGTGATGCCAGTAGGCACTACGAGGAAGTGAGATTGACTTGGGTAATGTCATTGTTTCAGTCAAACTGGTCTGAAGCTGCAAAGATGAAGAAAACATGTTAAATCATGTTCCCAATCCATCTACCCCACGTACTTCAAACCACTGTTATTCTAATCAGCATCTGGAATTTATCTTCCTCACAATTAACTATTTTTATACTGTAGTCTTGTGCATAATTTTATACTGTAGTCTTGTGCAAGTCCTGACTGTGATCAGTGGAGCTTACTCGCTAGTATTGTAATTGTGTACAATAGTACTGAAGATAAAAGTACATATTTGAAAATATCAATGTATTGGCCCTCTTACCAATCCTAACCAACTTTCCAGCACTGATGCAGCTCCAATGCAGTCCCACATGTAAAAGGCTCCGGAGACTGAAAAGTTTGAGAACCGCTGGTCTATGCTATCTGTTCAGAACTGCATGTAGAGTATAAAATCCAGTATTTGGAACTGTGCTGCCCCTAGTGCTAGATTAAGGGGTCAGATATGTTGCTTCATGCAGAGGCGTCGCTCCGGTAGGCACCCTGCCTGCTGCTTTCTCCACACGGGAATGGCTCCGACAGTGAGGGGGCGGGGCCGCCTCCTGCTCGCTCGGTAAACGGGACTTGGACAGAGTGAAACTTACGGCTCCGCCCCTACCGGAGCAACGCCTTTGGCTTCATGACCACTATTGCCTACACTACAGTAATCATGAAGCAGAATGACAAAAACCTGGATGTATCCCTGCTGGGTATCCATGAATTCTCCAGCTCTTGTGTCAAGAAATTCCAGATGCATGGGTTTGTCTTCATGATTCCTCCACCAAGATTCCTTGTGAAGGAATCTTGGTGGAGGAATCTGTGAAGGAATCAAGACTCTACACATCTCTGTTTGTATCATGTGTCTGCAGCCTGGGCAGTCACTGTTCATATTGCATTTTCTAAGGGCCAAACTGAATGTTATGTGGGAGATCTGTGAGTGGAACTCCCACTGCAATCTTTTTCTCCCACAAGCAGCCATTGTAGAGGGAGCAGGATTTTGTTCAGGACCACATGGGGACATCTAACCTTCTCTCTGCATTGCAGCCCCTCGAGCTGCTGTTAGGAATGAATGGGAAAATATACAAGCACAATACGGATGCTTGTGGCTGCTTTTAGGAGAAGAAAATTACATCAGGAGATCTAATCATCAATCACTATGTAATATCTAGCAGTGTAATTCCTGTCACAAAAGAATAAGTATGTTGCAACTACTGCAACTGTTGCAGCAATAAGGCAAACAGTCATTATGAAACAAGTTATATAAGGCAATTCCAAAATAAATCACCTGCAATAAAATAGTGATTTTCAAAGAGTGATTGTTCTGGGTCATGCCATGGAAACTACAGGGTTGGAGAGATTTGCAAAATAAATACGTCAATAAGGTTTCTTTGTAAGTGATCAAAGCGATTCCAATCCATAGAACCTACTGTATTTGTTTGTGTAAGCAAAGTAACATGGGAAGTCATTGCTATGAAATAGTAACAACAACAACAACTTATATACCACCTTTCTATGTCGTCAGATTTCTCCTCAGACTTTATTCAAGGCGGTTTACACAGGCAAGCTTTTCTAACTCCTGTAGGGATTTTTTTTACAATAAATATTACCGTATATGCATAGAACCCAACTTCTCCAGCTGTTTTCTTTCAGTGGTGTGGTATCTTTTCTGGCTCCACATGGTTTAGAGCTGAGCTTGTCCGACACTGACTGCTCTCTCCCACAGAGGGTCTCAGTGCAGGCTATCTCAGCTTGTCAGCTGAGATAATGCAGCTTGTTGGCAGCTTCCAGTTTTCTCTAACCGATCCCATCCTAGTTGTTCTTCAGGCAAGGTGGCATCTCAACCACAAGACCACACCTCCTGCCTTATATGTACACATATGTATATATGAGGTATATAGCAGTGGCTCTCAAAGTGGTGGGTCGTGACCCACTACTGAGACCACAAAATGTCCCCTGCTCCCTTAAAGGGTGGGGACAGCATGGTGGCAGCTGTGATCCTGGGAATTGCCATCACTAAAAAAGTGTCTGAAAATGCTTTTTTTCACCTGCCGGGGCTTGGCGGGGGGAGGGGGCTTTAGGGAGGTCTGCATGACCCTCTGCAGGCCTCCCTGATCTTCAGATCACCCCAAAAATGGCAATTTTCTAGCACTTTAGTGCTCGAAAATCATCATTTTTCAGTGATCTGAAGATTGAGGAGGCCTGCGGAGGGTTGCACAGGACTCCTCGAAGCCCTGCAAGCCCTGGTAAGTTTTAAAAAAGGCGCTTTCTGGGTTGTTTTTCCTCAGCGGCGGTGGTGATTCCCAGGATTGGTGCCGCCTCTGGCCCCACCCTGGCAAACACTCAGAGCAGGGAGAACTTTCAGAACCACTGGTATATAGCATTAAGAGACATTGAAAGAAGGTGTGTGTAGAAGATGTGTGTCTACAAGTGTGTACAAGAAAGGAACTAAGAAAGTGATACAGCTAGTGAATTGAGACAGAGATAGGTGGAAGCTACCTGACATTATCTGTAAACAACTAATAACCTAGAACTGTATCTTTGTTGTTCAGTCGTTAAGTCGTGTCCGACCCTTCGTGATCCCATGAACCATATCCCGCCAGGCCTTCCTGTCCTCCACTATCTTCCTGAGTTCGCTCATTTTCATGTTCGTTGCATCGGTGATGCTGTCTAACCATCTCATCCTTTGCCTTCCCCTTCTCCTTTTGCCTTCAATCTTTCCCAGCAGCATCAGAGTCTTCTCCAGAGAGTCCTCTCTTCGCATTAGGTGGCCAAAACATTTGAGCTTCAGCCTCAGTACCTGTCCTTTCAGGGAACAGTCAGGGTTGATTTCATTTAGGAATGACTGTATCTTAGATGGAGTCTAACGGTCCAATCCTATTTGCACAACACAATCCTTTCTGGCAGTCACAAAATGTGACCTGCCACTGAGCACGTGGGCTAGCCGCCACTGGGAGCAGTGAATGGCCAGCTTTGCATGGCAGCAGATGCCTGCCATTGCAGGTAAAAGCGTGTAGGGAGTGGGATGGAGTTGGAGGGTGGGTGGAGCAGGGTGGCAACAGGGGTGGGGAGGAGGTCAGATCAGGTCTGGAAAGGGTGGGTTCAGTGGCAGCGGCACCCGCTGAATCCTACCCCCCCCCGATCCTAGGCCAGATCTGCCTTCACAGGTCCAAGCAGACTTGCGCCAGCAACATCACAGGTGCACATCTGAATAGACCTGTTGGGCCAGCATGGTCTTACCCCTGGGTTACCTTACCCCGAGGAGGCCTCTGGAGTCTGAAACTCCTCCACAGGATGCAGTGGTAGCTGCATTGGCACTGCTGCATTGCTGCGCAGGGCGTTCGGATTGAGCTGCCCAACCTTGTGAACTTTAGTTTAACCTAGAATTTCATTGTAAGGTTATTGAGAATTTTTTGTTTTTTTTTTGTTTTTTTTTTGGAAGCCAGGAAAGATGTTTACAGAACCAGACTTAGCTGGGTTTGGGAATATGGCTGAAGAGGATTGGGAATACACTTTTCTAAGAGGCAGTGTTCTGTGCAAGGTTCACGGGTTTGCAAGCAGCAATCTTATTAGGAGGTAATGATTCAGAAAAACAGCATGGATTCTCATGTGGCCCCTTTACTGCGGCTATTGTACAATGATTAAAGGACAACAGGGACATACAGAGCAGCACTCTCTCTACATCATGAGGATGAGGTTTTTCCCCCCTCCCAGGTAACCAGATAACAAGACTATAGCCAATACATGGAATTTTGGAAGTATTCTGGTTAATTCCTTTTTGTTTAGAGAATAAAGCATAGTTTATATACAGTACTTATGAAAACAATTACCTTCAAGGAGACACTTTTTTTCCAGAATGATTCTATTTGTTTCAGTATGATAAGCTTGTAATTACAATCTGTTGCATTAAGAACACCTCACATTTTAGTATTATAAACTTTGAGAACATTTACCTATTCATCTGGTATTTGTTAAGATAATATTGCATATCTTGTTTCAAACTGGGCACACTTTTGTTTGCATGTTCAAATGGTGTACGCAAATGAACACTTCATAATACCCATTCATTGCATACCAATCTTAATAACAACTAAATTACATGAGTCATTAAATAATGACACCTCATTTACTTGATTGTCAGTGCAATCCTATCCAACTTACACCACCGGTGCAGTGAGAACGGGAGGCCCCAGAACAGAAAGGGGATTCAAATCCTGCCCAAAGGGGGATTCAAGGGGGATTTAAATCTCCTCTCCCCTCCAAAGTCTCCTGCCCTGCCCTCCCCCGCTGGTTACACCGGTGGTGTAAGTTGGATAGGATTGTGCTGTGTACCTGATTGGCTGCGGATACCTGTGTTAGGCCCCAATCCTATCCAACTTTCCAGTGCTGATGCAGCCATGCCAATGGGGTGTGCGTTGCTTGCATCCTACAGTGAGAAGGGGTAGTCACAGAGGCCTCCTCAAGGAAAGGGAATATTTGTTCCTTTACTTCAGGGTTGCATTGCAGTTGCATCAGTATTGGAAAGATGGATAGGATCAGGACATTGTTTATGGAAGTCACTGACAGAGGCATCGCTCTGGTAGGGGTGGGACTGTAAGTTTTGCACCGTCCTAGCCCCGTTTACCAAGTCGGCAGGAGGCGGCCCCGCCCCCTCACTGTTGGAGCCATTCCCATACGGAGAAAGCAGCCGGCAAGGAGTCCTGCCGGCTTGGTAAACGGGACTAGGACAGTGCAAAACTTACGGTCCCGCCCCTACCGGAGTGACGCCTCTGGTCACTGCCAAATGGAATATAAGTTCCCATGGCTCCGTTGTTTCAAATACAGGGCCCCCCCATACTCACGGATTCCTCATCCACGGTTTCAGTTATCCATGGTTGAGGAATCCCCCGCACCCTCCACAGCCCCCCCCCAGCACTTACTTTTAGGAGAAACCTCCGTTTTTTTTCTTCAAAAGTCCTGAGTGTGCAGCTTCCTTGCAGGCCTCCTCACCAACAAGACTTCGGTGCTAGAGAGTCTCAGCAACCTTGGTCAGGCTTGCAAGGAAGCTGCACACTCAAGACTTTTGAAGAAAAAAAATGGAGGTTTCTCCTAAAAGTAAGTGCCTGGGGGGGTTGGGGAGGGTGCGGGGGGTGTGCTGACCCGCGGGGGACGTGGGGGGGCCTCTGAAAACCATGGAGTCACTTCCAGTGGTTCGCCCCTTTCCGCAGTTTCAGGTATCCACGGTGCTGGCTGGAACGTATCCCCTGTGGATACGGCGGCCCCCCTGTACTCTTCATTTTTGGTCAACATTGTTACAAGAAAAGACTGTTACCATGTGACATGAAAATAATATTTTTTCCACATTTTTATACTGCCCTTCCTTCAAGGAGCTCAGGGTGGTGTACATAGTTCGTTCGTTCGTTCGTTCGTTCGTTCGTTCGTTCCTTCCTTCCTTCCTTCCTTCCTTCCTTCCTTCCTTCCTTCCTTCCTTCCTTCCTTCCTACAACCCTGTGAATTAGGTTAGGCTGAGAGACAGTGACTGGCCCAAGGTCACCCAGGAAGCTTCATAATAAAAAATTGATTCAGGCATATGATATGTCATTTTCTAATTTTTTTAAACACTTTTCAGTAGGATGAAATACAAGAAACTGAACATGATGCACCACCACTCCTGTTACTGAAAAGATGGGTTCCAAGTATTTAATGATGCAGTTTTATAGATATCCACTTGTATGTCATACAACCAGCCACACTTACAAGGTTTTATTAGAACCCATATGAAGAGGCCTGTAAAGTATGGAAGTCCTGGGTTTGCTGATCACAGATGCCCTTTGGGTTTCACTTCAAATAAGGAAAAAGTACCACAACCTCCAGTGCTGCTTTTGAAGTTTTAAGAGCTTCATTTTCTCTTGGAAAAAGGCTATTTGATCTCAAGACATTACCTAAATGTTATGTGAGATCAAAAGACCTTTTTCGAAGAAAGAAAAACATCTTCTACGAACCTTCAAAGGAAGCAATGGAAGATTTTATCTTCAGCTGGAGAAATTGCATCTCAACTCCAAATCCAATCAGTATCAATTCCCTGCCCTACTGAGTTTGTATTTAGTAGCTATGATAATTCACATAAAAGGGTTTTGGTTGAAGCATAAAAGTACAGCAGCAGTGGACAGTGAGTGAGTGCTATATGCTAAGTTGTAAATGCTTTCACTAATATTGCTATCACCTCTGGAACAATATTGTAATACTGTGGCCATGACTTGATTGCAAATCACCTTGATATTTATTTGGCTTAACTTCTTGTCACATGAAATAAGTACACGTAAAGCATTTGCTCATATTCATCCTGCATTAACTTTATCCCAACATGTTTTTGAAAGTCCCCATTTGATCCAAATTCATTAGAACATCCAACCACTGTTGTAGGGTTTCCTAACCGGGCGCTATGCCGGCAGAATGCACATTCTGCTGGCAAAGTGCATTTTCTGTCTGTTGCAAACGCAACTCTGCTGGAGAGCACAGCCTGGCTGCCACCGGAAGCAGCAAGTGGCTGGGTTCGCATGGTGATGGACCTCTGCACCCTCAAGTAAAGCTGTGCCAGGACCAGAAGGGAGGTGAGGAGGGGGTGGAACAAGACTGGGTGGGTGGAACGGGGATGCAACGGGGGCAGGGAGGAGGGCGGATTTAGCAGGTTCATCGGCAGCAGCACCCGCCAAATCCTGACCCCTTTCCTGTGCATGATCCGCCTTCATGGGTCAATGAGGATTTGCACCATCAATATGCTAGTGCAGGTCTGAGTAGACTCGCTGGGATGGCATGGGCCTTCCCCGGGGCAAGGGATTAAATGTTCCCTAACCCTGAGGAGGTCTCAACATGCCAAATGTCCCTAGCAGGATATAGCGGATGCCACATTGGCGCCGCTGCATCACCATGTGGGGAGTTAAGGTGGATTGGGTTGCCTGTCTTGTGAATTAGGTCAAACCTAGATGTTATGACGCATATATGGCTGCTGCTGAAAGCCATAGTCCTGTGTCTCCTTCTCTACTCTCTCCAATAATGTCTACTATTATAAAATGTGTGGCTTGACATCATGTTTCTCCAGCCCATTAAGTGGAGAAACTTGCAACTGGATGTTCTTGAACCACATGTTTTGAAACCGGCGTAGAACATTACTAGGGAAAGAGGAAAAGGAAAAATGCTGCTGCTGCTGTCAGTGTCCATCAGGTTTTTGAGGTATCAAATATTGCATTTGATAAAATCAATGAAAAATAGCAAATTTACACTGGTCTACATTTTTTTTTTCTGGCCTGGACTGTTCTCAGATTTGCTCTATCACATCTCGTTTTTATGCTATCGGCATACCCCATTTTCATGATGCCAAACCTGATGCCAGATTTGGAATCAGCGCCCCAAAATTACCTTAAAACCATTGGAATACCTTATGCCAGAAAAAGTGTGTTGACCGGGTACCCCCTTATCACGGTCCAATTTTCTGAAGTACCCCCTGCTAATTAACTGCTTACCATACTATGTGATGCCTGCTTTCAAGACTCAGCTGTTTCAAGGTCTCTCTCTTCTGGGTCCTGATGCAAAAAGAAGTAAGATCTTTCTCTGTGGGTTAAACCTTTACCCATGCACCCCCTAAATAAGCACGCTAGACAGAGGCTTGGGATAAAGGGCCAAATTTTATTAAACAGAAACAGAACCTGCAGCATAATAAAATACTTTAACTAGACCCTTAGAGCGTGCGGGCCCTAATTGGGGGAAACGGGCCTAGCCGTCTGTAGTGAAAAGCTCTCTAAAATCTTTGGTCTGTCTCCATTTTGGATTTCCTGTCTTGGTTTTTCTGCCTGCCTGCCTGCCTCAGAGCCCTGGTGATTGGCATATGGCCAGAGGCCTTGGGAGCCTTGCTTTGAGCTACCCTGTTTATTCCTTATCTGCATGGGAACAGTGATACAGCAACTTCTCCCAATTAAGTTCCCACACCTGGAATCAGACACTTCGTGGATCTGGGAGGGGGAGCGAGGAGTGAGCTCATCTTCGAGAACTTTCGCTTACGTGTCACCTTCTGATTGGTCTGCTCCCCCCTGTCACTCATCTTAGCCCCAAAAGTCTACTTAAGCTACTCTGTGGCATCCATCTTGGGTTCTTCTTTTCATTCTCTAACTGACCTTTGTTGGAGACAGTTCTCCCTGTCTATGCTACTCCTATGGCCTGACTTCAGCCCTTGCCTTGGGCGAGCCAGCCCTGCACCATCCTGTCTGGGATGGCTGACTATCCTTTTCTCATCTTGGTGAGTGTGTAGGGAAATGTGTTTAGCTGAGGAGTTATTCCTTTATTGTTTTGTGCTGTATTTTAGTATTTGGATGTTATGCCCTTACTGTTGCAACTACAATTGCTCTTATCTTTTACCTGTATTACTATGCTTGGTTTGCGTAGCCTAAACTTAATAAACATCTCTCTATTTTACCTGGGAGTGTTTCCTTGAAACCATGGAGTCTAAGTCTTGAAGCCTTAGAGGCTTGGTTACATACTACCTGTGTCTGCACGTTGTATCCCCTGGCTGGCTTGGTTAGGCAGTCCAGTGGGACCAACGGTTCACTCTGCACCCCTTCCCAGTAGCCTGGGACTGGAAGGGCTAGGAGGTACCCTGGCTGGTGGCAAATACTATTCCCTTGGTTAGGGGTAGTTGTGTTATTCTCCTGTGGCTCAGGAGTGCCTTCTCTCCCTCCTTGGTCAGGAATGGACACCCAAAAACATACAAAGAAGAGGCAAAACCCCTCTTGCTAAGGTGGCGTGGCCTTGGATTGTGCCAGCATCGAAGCTCGGGGGGCAAGCCTCTTCGTCACACCGTCTTCCTCCCCGTTGATCCCCCCAGGGCATGACAACCTGACTCAAGCCTCCCAGTGGTCGAAGACCACGTGAGCTATCATGGTCAACCCCGCAGGGTCGAGGCAGCTGGAAGCGCCAACCCCAGTGGCCAAGCCGTGATGTAGGTTAACGCGTTCCAGCCAAGGTTGATCTACAGAATTTTCAAACTCTGCTGATTTGACTCCTTGACTGTTTCTTATCACCATATAAATGGAAGGCTGAAATCTTGATTTAGGCTTCCTACCTAGAATGAATCATAGCCTGGAACGAAGCTGACTTGTTATGATCCACATGGAGAAGGAATGTATCCAGAAGCAGTATTTTTTTTAAATTAGTGAAAAATTCTAGCTCAGGAAGATAGCATGAAAATGAATTAGAATTTTTCTAGTGCTTAAATTTAACAGTCATTTGAATGTGTGTTGACCAGTGCATTTGAATGACTGTAGAGTTTCTGAAATGTAAGAAAAAAGTAATCAAGATCTAGAATACTCCTTTTGTATCTAGGAAAGCTCAAAATACCTGGTCCATTGATTGATTTCTACCTTTGTGCCTAATGAAACCTCATGAAACTTTTGGGAGATTTTTATTGCTGTTGCATTGCACTGGTCAACACACTTTTTCTGGCATAAGGTATTCCAATGGTTTTAAGGTAATTTTGGGACGCTGATTCCAAATCTGGCACCAGTTTTTGTCCATCACATCAGGTTTTTGAGATATCAAATATTGCATTTGATAAAATCAATGAAAAACAGCAAATTTACACTGGTCTACAATTTTTTTTTTCTGGCCTGGACGTTTGCAGCTGTTTTAGACTAATTTCAGGGTGCTAATTCCAAATCTGTTCTCAGATTTGCTCTATCACATCTCGTTTTTATGCTATCGGCATACCCCATTTTCATGATGCCAAACCTGATGCCAGATTTGGAATCAGCGCACCAAAATTACCTTAAAATTTTGGAATACCTTATGCCAGAAAACGTGTGTTGACCGGGTACCCCCTTATCACGGTCCAATTTTCTGAAGTACCCCCTGCTAATTTATTGGATTAATCAATTACTTAATTAGGTAATTAATCGTTAAGTAAAAAAGTACTAACAATTTTAAATGTGAAAAAATGTCTTGTTTAACTCTGTGTGTGTGTGTGTGTGTGTGTGTGTGTGTGTGTGTGTGTGTGTGTGTGTGTGTGTGTGTGAGAGAGAGAGAGAGAGAGAGAGAGAGAGAGAGAGATGGATGTAAGGATCTCTTTTTCCTCCAAGTCACTTCCCAAAATCAGCTCTTCCCTCCCCCACCCCATCAAAGTACATTTTCCAAAGTACAAAAATAAGCCCAAAACCAGAAACAGACGGGCTCCAAAAATAATTACAATTTAAAATCCATGTTAAGTAACAATTAGCTGCTGATGGGACAGATAAGGGGCAGGGCTTGGTGTACCCCCAGCAAGAGGTCCGCATACCCCTAGGGGTACCCGTACCACAGGTTGAGAACCCCTGTTGTAGCCATTGTTAGATCACGCCCTGCAGAAGGAAAATATTAAATACATGTGGATATCTACATAAAATGATATTATAAACACACTATCCTAATAATACACCATATTTTAACACTAAAGCAGTCACTGACTCGCTACAACTTGCAATCATAAGTGACAAAGAGTTAATTTTGGGTAAAATCAATGAAAATGGGGTATGCCAATAGCATAAGAATGAGATGTGATAGAGCAAACCTGAGATCAGATTTGGAATCAGCACCCTGAAATTAGTCTAAAACAGCTGCAAAATTCCAGGCCAGAAAAAAATTGTAGACCAGTGTAAATTTGCTGTTTTTCGTTGATTTTATCCAATGCAATATTTGATATCTCAAAAACCTGATGCGATAGACAAAAACTGATGCCAGATTTGGAATCAGCACCTTGAAATTAATTTTAATATAATTTTTAATATAGTAATCCTTATAGCAATACCACTCTGCTGCTTTGTTTCTGTTTCACCAAACCAAAAGAACTGCATCTGTTACCATGGAGAGCTCTACTTCATGCATTTTCCTTTCCTTTCCACATATTATGAAATATGTATAGGCAAGAGATGGACATATATGGAGGATATGACACAAATTATCTGATAACACACTTTACGGGGGGAAAAAAAAACACCTGTGCATATTTTTCTTCTAAACCTACTGTTACCACAATTTTTCTACTATTCCTCACAACAGGCAACATTAGTTACAATGAAGAAAATTACTTTGAAAAAAAGAGAGAAGAAACTGACTAGCATGAAAAAGGAAGAAAAAAAATTAAGAGCTCGTGCTATCTTGTCAATATGATTCCATCTGAATTACAAAGTGCGCAACGGGACTGCCCACTCAGTCACTCCATCTCGTTGGAAACTTGCCCTTTAGCCATTTTTATGGAAATGGATTCTGACAGGGTGAATACTTGCTGGAACAAACATCTTTTATTACAGGCCAGTCATGAGGTTAACTGAGGGGATGTGAACATAAGTTACAGCATGGATTGATAGTGACAGGTAAATCTTCAGTTCTTGTTTCACCTACTCTTCTTTTATGGTAGGCTTGTATAGCTTGTTCATCTGTTTAAAAACCAGGCAAGAACCTCAGGAGCTTCATTTCTGCTAGCATGCTCTGGGGCTCAGTGCTAAGGTTCAACCCTAAAACATATGGCATTGTGCCAAATGGCTTTGCGCACATACAGAATGCATGCCCCTCATTACTGTACTAGCCAACCAGAGTGAGCCCCAGCCTAAAACATAGATCAGG
The DNA here is from genome assembly GCA_026170595.1 of Plestiodon gilberti rubricaudatus. Taxonomy (NCBI): domain Eukaryota; kingdom Metazoa; phylum Chordata; class Lepidosauria; order Squamata; family Scincidae; genus Plestiodon; species Plestiodon gilberti. The sequence goes on along the minus strand of JANXHW010000004.1, from coordinate 61,192,855 downwards.
GGAAGGGGCTTCCAGGCAGGCCTAAAGGCCTGGCCACTGTATCCTATGCTGTTCCTGGGCTGCCCTAGGGTAGCTTGGGAGCACCTCGGGAGAAGGGGACGTTTGTCCCCTTCCCCAGGTGTAAGCTGGCTGGCGCCCTATGGGCCTCTTCAGACCGGTGCAAGACTTCCATCAGTGGCCGCGGGGTCCAGAGAGTGGCAAAGTGAGGGCCGCCAGCCTCCGTGCAAGTGGCCTTTACTCCCAAGTTGTTGCAAACGTGCTTTATGACACGTTTGCAACACTTTGGAGCAGCAGCGCACATGCTCCGCCACTCCAATGTTAGAGAGCATTGCGCCATAAAACTTTATAATATGAAGATTTTTTAGAATAATATTTATTTTTATAAGAAGTATTATTTATTTATCACAACACATCATTCACCATTACAAAAATACAGGAAACAGTTAAATAGAAGTTTTAAATAAATATAATATAATAGCTGCTTAAATAGCTCTACGGTAGGTAGACAGGCAGGCACAGGGTGCAGTGTCAAGCAACTGGCACCTATTCCCAGCCTATCTCACCTTGAAACTGGATTTAAAATGGGATAGTAGTTTCTGCTCCCACCACAAACAAGGTCAAGAGAAACCAGAGATAAGGATCTGACTTGGGAAAACCTCCCTCCTCACATCCTGAGGAGGCCATAACTCACTGGCAGAAAACATGCTTTGCATGCACAAAATCGTATGTTCAACCCCTGACATTTCCACATAGTGCTGGGAAATAGCTGTCTAACAGCACAATTCTGTCTAGAATGCAGTGTCGGCTCACCTAAGACAGTCACTGCATTCTAGCCAGGATTGGGTCCGTGCCGGCAGAGCAGGAGCGTTCCTCGGGAGAAAGGGATGTTAATTCCTTTCCCACGGCCTCCTTGGATGTGCGCTGGCAAAATGGCCGGTGCAAATCCAAGGAGCTGGTGTGCCGGCCAGGCCAGGGGGCAGAATTCAGTGGAGTGTGCCGCCGGCGGACCAATCACCCCTCCCGTTCCACTCTGGTCCACCCTCCCCAAGCCTCTGCCCCTTCCCAAGCCTCTGCAGGAACTACCTGTGTCTGCCGGCGATGGCTGTGGCTCCAGGTGGAGTGAGCAGTGCCGGCCTCTCTGCTGGCACCACTTACTTGCCGGGTGCTTATGACATGTTTATGAATCCTGGCGCCGGCAGAGCCATTGCTCTGCCGGCAGAAAGTTACACAGGATTGCACCGTGAAACATTGGAAAGTCGCTGCCAGTCAGTGCAGATACTAATTAATCTAGGGGTCAGTGGCCCAACTCAGTCAAGGCAGCATCCTATGTAATTTGAGATATCTGGCCCATCGTAGGTTTCTTGATGGCCTTGCCTTAGTCCTTTGTTACTTTTAGACAACACATTCCATCATCGTATAGCATTTACATCCAACTAATCCAGCAGCATATTAAAGCTCAGTTGAAAGAGGGTACTGATAAAATTATGAAGATAGGGCAAAAATCACTCTCCAGCTGGGGAGACTTGAAATAAGTACTTGACCACATTTTCCTCCCATTTTTATCACAGCCTTGTAGATAATCTCCTAAAAGCTTGAAAAAGAAAAAAAAATGTAAAAGAAGTCAAATCTAGTGTGACCATGTATAGTCGACGAGAGAACACTGACTTTCCCCTGAAAGGGTTTTTCTTTTGAAAATCTCCTTTTTCTCTCAGAATTAATGTACTCAGTCAAAGTTAGAGCGAGAGAAAAAATGCCTGTGTGAGTCAACCATAAGGCACTGCAATGTCTTAATTTGCTGCAAGGCTGCCTACTGCACAAATGAAGGTGGCCTTAGAAAAGGACAAAGTGATTTAGATGGCCATGATAAGAAAACTGCAGGATTCTTGTAAGTTTTCCCCAAACTTCTTTCAAACTTACTCAAAACGTGAACCATTGACTGAATCAAAACAACAAATGACACAATCCTATTGTGACTCTGCACTGGCGGAGCACACACTTCACTGGCACAGATAGTCGCAAAACTGCCGAAAAGCAGTTTGCGACGGTGTGCAAGAAACCATCGCTGGTGGGACAGCTTGTGCATTCCCACCAGAGCCAGTGCAGGGAGCAATGAGAGCTGGTTCAAGAGCTGCGCTGAGCAGCAGAGGGGTGGGGGAAGGGCAGGGAGGGGGCGGAAAGGGGTGGGGGTGACATGGGCGGCAGTGGGCAGATCGGGTCCAGGAAAACTCCCTTTCCGGGCCTGATCCACCGACACAGATCAACTTTGACTTGCACCAGCCATATGGCAATTGCAGGCCTGAAGAGACCCACTGCAGGGAGCATTCTCCAGGGTAAGGGGACGAATGTCCCCTTACCTCAAGAAGACATCCCACCTCCTACTTTCCCCCACAGGATGCAGCATAGTCCACGCTGGCACCACTGCGTTGGTGCAAGGAAAGTTAGGTAGGATTGGGCTGAAAGAGTTTTTTGACATTTTCAAGACACATTTATTGTGTCATTTTTTTGTCTTTAATTTTAATTCTTTTTTTGAAGTGAACAGAGTACTCTGCTATTTTTACCAGAACAGGCTAATATGCATACCCCACTTTTCATGAATAAGTAAATCAGACCTGCCTAACTGGTGATCCACAAAACAGTAGAATATAGAGTGGGCCCTCGTTATCCATGGGGAATCCGTTCCAGAACCTGCTCCGAATAACGAGGATCCACGGATGCTGGAGTCCAGCACCCAATGTCTCCATTACTTACCGGGGGGGGGGCTTCCGTAGGGCCATTCCACATCACAACAGCCTGCAAACCCTCAGGTTCCACCATTCAATGGCTGCCATTGCGTTTGGCTTGGAATGCTATGATTAAATGCGAGGGCAGCCATTCGCCTGTTGCCTTCTCGCAGCGCCCCTTCTCTTCACGATTGTGAAGAGAAGGGGCGGCATGTAGAAGCAGCCAGCAATCGGCAGTCCTCGCGTTCCACTCGGACCGATCTGAGCAGAACGCGATGGCTACCGAGTCCTCCTAACTTTCATGATTGCGAAGAGAAGGGGTGGCGCATGGAGGCAGTAGGCAATCGGTAGCCCTCGCGTTCTGCTCACTTTGAACTGACCGTGAAGGCTGCCAATAGCGCCCAAATCGACATCACTTCTTCTGGGGTGCATCCAGCTCTTGTGACCTGGGTGGCATGTGAGCTTGTTATGCTCCTGGGCTAGACTATATGGAAGTAGATGGTCCCGGAAATACCTCGGTCCCGGGCTGTAAAGGGATAATATCTAAATGCAGACTTATATCTAAATATGCATATCTAAATCTGTAAAATATCTAAAAAGGATTTCTTATTAGATACCCCACTGCTGCTCCTAAAGCTGCTTGTTAAACTGAGGAAGCTTCAAAAACTGCTTCTAATGTGCATTTTTAGTGCATTGTGGGAAGTTGTGTGTGTGTGTGTGTGTGTGTGTGTGTGTGTGTGTGTGTGTGTGTGGCATTAGGAATAGTAATGCCTTGCTTTCATGCACCCATCAAGTCTCAGTCTATGACTCAAATATAGACTCATGAGAAGTACTGAAGTTATCAATTTTTCAATAACTTCTTAAAGCATCCATGGTGTTATTTAAATATGTCTGCATTTTGATTAATGTCACAATTATTTCCTTCCTAGTGCAAAGAATGGCTTTACAGTTTGGTGTAAGGTCCTTACTCGTGCTTTTTGTTCCATCTCCATCATCAATCTTTCATGTTGCTCAGCTATTGCCAGCGTTGCAGAATGGACCTTCTGATAAATCATCTCTCCTTCCCTTGTCTGAAAGGTGAACAGCCCTTCTCCTGTGTCACACATCCTAGGGTAAGATTTAAAAATAAACAAATTATTATACAACAGCTTGATATATAATAATAATAATAATAATAATAATAATAATAATAATAATAATAATAATAATAATAAATAAATAAACCAGGTTCTTTCAGTGATATTACTATTGGAACCGTCATTCCAGCTGGTAGTAAGACATTATTTTGCCAATGAATAGATGAACTCTAAAAATCATCAGGTAAAAGAAATCATAATATTTGGGTTGTAGACACTTAAGTAAATGTTTGCATTTTCTCAATCTGCATAATTAAACTATTAATTATACTTAATTAGTTAAACTAATTTAACACAGTTAAACTAGCCACTTGGTCATCATGCCAGAGGGGGCAAGGGAGGCAAGTGACCCCACCAGAAAAAGAAGTTATCTTGCCGCCCCCTCCTTGCTAGACCCCTATAGTAACTTGAAGGAAATACACTATCTATATATTCAGAGGGCTTTTATCATCAACTAATAGATTAAAAATATATAGATGATGAATGGAAAGGGGGGAGAGAGCACGTACAGTTCCTCATGAGACTAATTCCATTTATGTTTAGGATTAATCTGAAATACAGCATTAATTTTCTTTCAGAAATCAACATGCAGAACAAAGTTCACCCTCAAAGTACATACTTTGCCCTTTCTGTGCTCCCCCCCATTTTTTTTTCTGGTTTTGTTCCTGCACATGGAAAACTTAGCACTGGCTGTCAGACGGTTGGGCTTCCTTTGTTCTGTTCAGTTGAGTGGTCTGATTCTTTGGCTACAAACAGTTCTCTTGAGTTCGCAAGGATTTCACGCAAGCAAGCAGCATGGCCATAATCTGACAGGAACATCAATATAAGATCCCTTGGAATTAATGGGAGTTGGAGAAAAACACACTATGTTTTTGTGTATGCTCTGTAGATGTATACGAAGTTGTGTAGGAATATTATTATTATTATTATTATTATTATTATTATTATTATTATGTACCTCTTTTCAACAAGAGTAGTTCATAAAGCAGTTTACATAGTAAAATAAATCAATAAATGGTTCCTTGTCCCCAAAGGGCTTTCAATCTTAAAAATACAGAAGAGACACCAGCAACAGCCACCGGAAAAGATGCCACACTGGAGTGAAGAGGAACAGTTGCTCTCCCCCTTGCTACATATAAGACCAGGACACCACCTTAAAGGGTGCCTCTTTGCCCAGTTAGCAGGGCAGACCTGTTGAATCATGTAGCACCCAAGGTGAAAAAGTTTCAAGCAAAACTTTCCTACCTACACTGCTGTCCAATACATTACAGCGAAATGACGGGAAAACATCCATGGAATACGAGGTAAATAAAAAATCCAACGCAGAGCAAAAGGCTCTACTGCTAGAATGGAGTAGTCAATAAATAAAAGGTTAAAGCACGTAAAAGTTCACAATAAAAGCTCGTAAAGGTTAACAAGTAAAGATGAGACTGAAGCCAACAGAAGTTGAGCGGCAAATGCAATTAATCAGAGAGGCACATCTTGACAGTAGATAAGCCCTAAAGGTGAAAAAAAGGTCATAGACAGAAGAAGAGAAGCCCTGTAAATCAGCAATGACACAGAAATAAAGATTAATGACATGAAGAACATGGACTAAGTAAAGGGCAGCAGAAAGACCACACAGATATAGCAGGTCAGTGTTAGGTCTGCTCTAGAAGGCTTGATATAGTTGTCCTCAACCAGCTCTCAGTCCTGTTAAAATTTAGGAGTATTCCACAGGAACCAAAAGGTTATGGCTTCACAAGGAAGTTCAGTCCATATAACGCGCACTTCAAATTGCAAAAAGCAATTTAAAAAAATTATTTTGGATGAAGAGCCAACAGGTTAGTAAAAGTTTTACTTTATTTTGTTTCTTCCTGCTTTGTGTGTTTGTGTGTTACTTATTTTCATAATCCATAGCCTTCAGATTATAAACTCACATATGTCTAGGTGTCCTCAAGATGCAGATTGCTTTGAGATCCAGTAGTTGACACCAATTTTACATAACTCGTGGAGATATGTATTGGATGTAGCACTCTGAGGAAGTTGGAAACTGGATTTGAATGTATAATATTCATGTAGCATTGTATGATATTGGTGGTACGTGGCACTAAAAACACAGAGTCTTCTTGAGATCAGTGGCATAGCTACCCCGAAGCTGCTGATGCGGTCTGCACCCAGGCTAGCGCTAGCCACTTCATGGTGGCTGAGGTAGTGCCCCCCCCCCACGATTGGCTGGCCAGCCTTCTCCCTTGGATCCAGACTGCGAGGAAGAGCAGGAGTAGGGCAGCCAATCGCAGGCTTGCTGCCGCTCCTTGCCTTTGGAGGTGTAAACCGGAAGTAATCAGCAATGATGTCATCACCACCAATAACTTGAGGGTTTTCTGGCACTCGGGGGGGGGGGGGCTCCGGGCTCCATCATGAGTCACCACCCCGGGCAGCTATGCCACTGCTTGAGATGATTACCAGACAGGACAATTTAAACAATTTAAACTAAGCCCAATATAAATGCTCTGAACTGATCTCAATAAGAAGTCTACTTAACAGGATGTTTCTTCCATCTTGTTGATGCCTTTCTGGTCTTGAGAATTATGTTGCTATAACAGGCTGCTTATGTTGCCATAACAGAAAGTGCTGCTATTAGGAAAGAGTCTCTCTTCATAAAGGAACTGCTCAATCTCTCAAACTACCTACTGGCCAAACCTGAATTCTAAGTACTGCATGATCCAGGAAACCAGAGTTTATTTCACAAAACTGTATGGCGACTTGAGGAGAGACAATCTCCTTCCTTCACCCATCTCTTTGAGATTCGGCATTGCACTCTCAAGGCAAGCATGGCCAGAGGAAATGAGCCACGGTAGCAAGTAGTGTCTGTGGATGGTAAGAGCACCTGCTGCCAACTAGAGATGTTGCCATTGCCACTACCACAGCTGGTGGACAACAGATCCAAGACTTGACATCTAGCCTCAGGAGCTGAGTTGAGGAATGAAAGGGGGAAAAGTTCTGACATATGCAGAAGAGGAAGAAGAGAAAGGGCTGGAGTTCTTTTTTCCTCTTCACCAGAAAGTATGCCAGGGATTTTGTCTTCTACTAGACAAAAATCATGAGTAAAATGGGCTCAACCATAATTAACAGGTGTTTAAGATTAAAAGCAGTTTGTTTCTGCTGGTAATTAATCATTTTTACTTGCTAGTGGCCCAATTCACTGCAACTCCCCACACAGCGGTGCAGCGGCGCCAATGTCTGCTGCATCCTGCAGGGAAGTTTTGGCCTCTAGAGGCCTTCTCAAGGTAAGGGAACATTTGTTCCCTTCTCCTTAGGTAAGGCCCTGCCGGCCTGGTGGGTCAAATAGGACCTGCAACGCAAGTCCACATTGATCGAAGAAGGTGGATCAGGCCCGGGAAGGGGGTTCAGATACGGTGGGTGCCACTGCTGCCAAACCCGCCCCCTTCCTGGGCTCGATCTGCCCTCCTCCCTGTTTCATTCACCCCCTGCCCCATTCTGCCCCTCCCCACCTCCCTCCTTGCAGTCATACCTCCGGTGGCGGGCTTCTGACAGCAGTTGGCAAGCAGAACTGGCCGCTTGCTGCTTCTGGCAGCGGCAGCCCATGAGTTCTGAAGCATCATTTTTCCCGACGCCTGGAAAATGTGTTATGCCACCGGAATGCTTGTTCCGGTGGCATAATGGCACTGTTAGGATTGGGGATAAGACCGAGTGAACATCTTTTTCCTCTCTCCTGAGTTTTCCTCTCTCCTAAGGTTGTATCTGGAAATTCGTTATATTCCTATGAGCTTGCCTTGCTTCTCTTCTTGAATAGCCTGTACCAGAGTTAAGCATCCAGATCACATGGCTCCAACAGCAAAAATATTATATAATTACTTTATTCACAGCGCAATCCGACCCAACCTTTTTGCCATTGTAACCAGCAGCCAAGCGAGAAAGGGAGGCCCCAGAATGGAAAAGGGATTCAAATCCCCTCCAAAAGAGGAATTCAAAGGGGATTTGAATCCCTTTTCCATTCTGGGGCCTCTCGTTCTCGCTGGGCTGCTGGTTACAATGGCAAAAAAGTTGGGTCGGATTGCGCTGTCAATAGATTACATTTGGACTCCAGCTTCAACAAAGGCATAAGAAATAGAAACGCAAATAAGTAGGTGACCACTAGGGGCAGTGTAGCAGGTTCATATAGGGCCAGGTAATACTACCCAAAGCAGATGTCAATGAGTTCCGGTGTTAATTACTTGGAGAAAAATGCGCACCAAAATCCTTTTAAATTTCAATAGCAGGACTGCGATGAATTTAACATCTTCCTGCCAGCTCAGGCTTTATGTTGCATCTGAAGAAATTTACGGATCAGTGAAAGAAACGTTATGCCAGTTTTGTTATTTTTAAAATGTTTTTATTGTATTTTAAAGCAAGCTTTTAAAGTATTTTATTACACATTGGTGTATTTTAAGAGACTTATCTCTATCTGCAGAAACATTTTTTAGCATTTTTATTACCATAATCCTGAAGATGATACGATTGTACTGCGTTGTTGCCGGTCATAACAGTTTCCAGTCTAGATTACATTCTCTTTAATGGATGTAAAACATGCTTTTTAGTGCACTATTTGGATATATGTTGAACCCTGATATAGTTGGGCTATGCTGTCCTTGCAACAGTGGGTATTTTATGCAGATGCAAATTTGGCAGTGATGCCTACTATAAGCATAGTAGGCCATACCAAGAATGAAGGTCATTATTTGTTTAAGAGAAATGTAATTGGTTGATTAAGAAAACAGGCAGGCTGGTCATAAACTCATTGCTCCCAATACATAGGGTCCTCCAATGTGCATGTGGCTTCTATACATTCCATCATGATTTTGATGGAAGCAGTGTTATATGTGAAAAGGGATGTGTGAAAGGTACTTCCTTCCTTTGGAGTGATCTGGGAAAGCCATGCTATGTGTACAGTATGTGAGCTCCATGTATATATCATCTGTCTTCCCTAACCCCCAACACAATGCAAGACAATTCTGGATTAAAGTATATACAAGTCTATTCCAGAAGTCTGCAATTCTACACACTCTTAACTGGACAATGTGAACATTTCTGAGTAAACATGTAGGACTTAGCATCATATCACATTGATTTCTGTTAAATGTGCTGACGTTTCCTAGAAATGCACTTAGAAGAAAGAGAATTATTTACTACCTGTTAGATGTGCTGAGTTTTCCTAGAAATGCACTTAGAAGAAAGAGAATTCTTTACTACCACAAACTAATTAAACCATTTTATAAGTCTTTTTTCCATTTTTAAAAATTAGAATAAATGCAGATATCATGCAAATAAAAATACAAAAGTACTATTTATTTTGGGGGATGGATTCAGTATGAAAATAGAGGGAAATTAAAAACCAGTTGTTCAAAATGTTTTCCTTAGACATTTTCTAGTCAATTTGAACTAACATTTTTCGAGCTGTTTTTTAGAGGGCAGATGTTAACCTTTAAACTTCCTTTTTGTTAAGCTGAAAACTATGCCAACTTGGCAGGCTGGTTTCTTCAACTTCTATTATAAAGGTCAAACGATCACAGAAACAAAACCAACCACGAGAATGGAAGCACCTAACACAATATTAAGGTAAGGACACACAGACTGTTTTCTAAAGTTTTGTGGTATCCGTTTGTTCATATGACTGTGTGTGCATGCATGCACACATATGATATATGCACTACAGATGTATCAGTGATGTATTCTTCTTCTAACCAGGGAAGGCTACCCAGTAACTTGCAGGCTACATTTTTGTCCCCCAGCACCTACCAGCTCAGAGGCAGCACCTTATATTCTCCTGCTGGGCCAGTCAGCATTGTACCTCCAACTCCTGCAGGTGAGGCGCTGTTTCTAAACTGAGGGCCAGCTAAGAAATAACTCCAGTTTCTCAGGTGCTCTGCAGTAACCATTTCCTGAGACTTTGCTTGGGGAAGCAGTGCATCCTAATGCCACCACAGAGTGCCTAAAATTCACTGCAGAGGCCCTTGTGGTGTCTCTCTACTCCAGTGATTTTCAACCCTTTTCATCTCACGGCACACTGAGAAGGCGCTAAAATTGCCAAGGCACACCATCAGTTTTTTGACAACTGAAAAGGCACACCGCACTGCCAGCTGGACGCTCACATCCTCTAATGGCCCTACTAATATGTGACCCTCCCCCAAGTTCTAGAGAAATAGCACAATCCAGGCTGACAACAATCCACGTTGTGTGCTACTTCTGAGCTGGTCTGCCTCTGCGCATTCCTAGCATGGAGAAACCATCAGCTTGCAGAGTCACTTTTGTGGGGCAGCCGCATGCTATGCGCTGCGCTGCGGCAAGGAGAGTCATGCCGGCCACATGAACACGGAGGCGTCTTTGGACAACGCTGGCTCTTCAGCTTTGAAATGGGGATGAGCACCACAACCTAGAGTCGGACATGACTGGACTTAATTGTCAGGGGTCACCTTTACTTACCTTTATGGTGGAACTCTGGTCCTGCCACCATAGAGCTCATACTCCTCACAGGTGGGCAAAAATACTACAAGAGCTTGGAAACCTAAATTATTCTGCTGTATAAACTGTGCTAATTACACTATTCCCTGACTGACTGAGGAGGCAGATACTGCATGCTTATGAACAAATGAAGTGTTTAGAGCCTGCTGCCTTCCAACATTAGGTTTACCTTAAAAACATAGCATATTTGTAATAAAACATGAACATACACCAGGAAGGGCCTTTTCAAGAACCATCAGGTGTTCATTAAGAAGCCTTATTAGACGTATCTACAGTACATGCTGCACTGAATAATAATATATACACACACAAACAACAGCAGGATGGTGAAGCTAATTATCTATACAGTTTTAATGATGCATCCACCTTTTCCAGAGATGCAAGCAGTGGAGCAAGCTAAAATGTTGTCAGATAATTAATCCTCAAGATTCATAAAACCCAGTGCAATGCAATGAATTATACATATGATTTAGAACACCTTCCCTGTCAGGCTGTAGTGCTTTTGCCTAACAAAGGCATAATGACACACATTGCTATACGGAAACATATTTTTGCCAAACTCACTTGATCTCTAGGCAGAATGGCACACCATACAATATAACTGCAAATCACTGATCAGCAAGTGATAACAAGAGAAAATGAGGGCAGAGAGATTACACGTGGCCTTATTGTAGCTTTTCATTCAAAACAGCTTGATAAAACTCTTGGTAGAAAGAGTTAGTTAACACACTAGCATGGTTATCAAGCAGTTTCCAAAGCAAGGAGTGGGATTAATTACACAGGTCAACACACTTTTTCTGGCATAAGGTATTCCAATGGTTTTAAGGTAATTTTGGGGCGCTGATTCCAAATCTGGCATCAGTTTTTGTGTATCACATCAGCACTGGCGTTGACGGGGGGAAGCGGGGGGGGCGGGCAGCCGGGGGGCATCGCGCTTATAGGGGTGACGCGCGATGCCCCTTACTTACAATTTCGCGGCGCTGGTGGGCCCGCCCGCCCTCCCTCGCCTCCATTTGGCTCCAAAATGAGCTGAAAATGGAGCGGGGAGGGCGCTCCGCTCCTGCGCGTGACGTCACGCACGGGGGCAGAGCCTGACGCGCGCCCCCGCTCAGGGGTGTCGTGCGTTGTCGCGACGCCACTGCACATCAGGTTTTTGAGATATCAAATATTGCATTTGATAAAATCAATGAAAAACAGCAAATTTATGCTCATCTTATTGATGTCGTACTTTAAAGTAGGCAAGATAAACCTTCTTGACAAAGGTATTGATGTTGCACCTTTAATTCTGCAAAGTGCACAGATGTAGCAGAAGATATCTGGGTCATTACTACATTTCCTTCTTTCGGATGTTGTAGCCCAGGGGTTCACAAGGCCCAGGTACCCCCTTATCACGGTCCAATTTTCTGAAGTACCACCTGCTAATTAATTGGATTAATTAATTAATTAGGTAATTAATCATTAAGTAAAAATACTAAAACCATTTTAAAAGTGAAAAAATGTCTTATTTAACTCTGTGTGTGTGTGTGTGTGTGTGTGTGTGTGTGTGTGTGTGAGAGAGAGAGAGAGAGAGAGAGAGAGAGAGAGAGAGAGAGACAGACAGACAGACAGACAGACAGACAGACAGACAGACATATGCAAGGATCTCTTTTTTCCTCCAAGTCACACTTCCCAAAATCAGCTCTTCCCTCCCCCACCCCACCAAAGTACATTTTCCAAAGTACAAAAAGAAGCCCAAAACCAAAATCAGAGAGACAGAAGGGCTCCGAAAATAATTACAATTTAAAATCCATGTTAAGTAACACTTAATTAGCTGCTGATGATAAGGGGCAGATAAGGGGCAGGGCTTGGCGTGCCTCCAGCAAGAGGTCCACGTACCCCTAGGGGTACCCGTACCATAGGTTGAGGATCTCTGTTGTAACCATTGTTAGATCACGCCCTACAGAAGGAAAATATTAAATAAATGTGGATATCTACATAAAATGATATTATAAACCCACTATCCTAAAAATACAGCACCATATTTTAACACTAAAGCAGTCACTGACTCGCAACAACTTGCAGTCATAAGTGACAAAGAGTTAATTTCAGGTAAAATCAATGAAAATGGGGTATGCCGATAGCATAAAAATGAGCTGTGATAGAGCGAATCTGAGATCAGATTTGGAATCAGCACCCTGAAATTAGTCTAAAACAGCTGCAAAATTCCAGGCCAGAATTTTTTATTTTTTATTTTTTTTGGGGGGGGGGGAGACCAGTGTTATCTACCTTTGGCTTCTCCTAGCCCTTATTCATACAACTGCATCCTGTTTGAATCTTGGCTTGAAGCACCCTGTGACACCATACAGCATGGCTGTATGCTGGACTAAATGTTGGTTTCACTTACAGTAATTCCCAACCCCCCTTACTAAGAGGTGGGGGTAAAAGACAGAAAACATGATGTCATGGCAAAGGGATGGCATGGCAAGCTCAAAACTGAACCTATCAAAGCAGATGTTGATGGAACCTTTAGTTCTCCCTCAACCTTTTAAAAAAGCAATGCCTACCCTTTTCCATCATAATTCTGACATTCATATTACCCGTTCCAATGACGATTACTTACTGGGATAAGAATATTTTTCAGGAGAAAATGTTGTACGTGGCATTCCACCGTGTGCCACTACATAGTTGACACATTCATTACAAAGCTAAAGATACCTAGATATATCAATACTCTTCTGTAGTTGAGAATGAGCTGCCTAGGGAGCAGGAAAGAATGATCATTTTAAAACTGCCTTGCATATTACTGCAGCTGTGCTATCAGATGTCAGCAGATGGCTGAGTTCCATGAGTGGCAACCTCAGATACCAGCTACACCTGACAGCTGATGGATTCCCACTGAGAGTCTCTCAATCCTTTCATGCCACTGATAACCTTATCGCATAGACTACCGTGCCCTCAGCCATGGCCCTAATTCTAATCAGGCAGCTGATCACTGCAGGGCCCTTATCATCTCACCCCTCTTGGTTCTGAGCCTAAACGTATGAAAGCTACAAGTCCACAATTGTCAATATAGGGTATCAGGCAGCACCGTCTGCTCATTTCCCATTTTCCCAACAAGCAGATGTCATGTTGGGAAGTCACTTATGAACAAATATAAAAAAACTGGTCTTATCCGAAAAACAAACAAACCATACTTGATGACCACATTGCTTTGATATCTAACTTTTTAAGCATTTGCCAGCACCCTAAGAGCAGTAATAGTTTTAAATCAACCCTAAATAAGGCATTAATAGTGAAATGGAGAAACGTAGTAAAAGCAAAATACAACACATCTAACATTTAAAGCAACGTGACTGGAAATTGTGTTAAGGTAGCAGTAAAAATTGTGATTGCCAACTGCTGCTTAACATCCATGAAATGGCGCAGAAGACCCTTGTGTATGCAAGCCATCATGGCAAGGCAGATCACAGGTGGTCAGCATCATGATAGCAAACTTTGAGGTTGGAAACAAAAGCTCAATCCAACTGCTGTCTAAGGCATTCACATCCAAGACTTTATTTGGTAAACTTTACAACTAATGACATTATTTTGGCCACTAGCTGTTCCTAGCCCATCATCATTAGCTGAACATAAGAGCATAGTTATGCACAGTTTTATGCCATTTGGGTGGAAAACAATGAAGTTACAGGCATCAGAAGACTGTCTGGGTTTCCCAATGAAATCAATGGCAAATACAAATGAATGAGAAAATGAACTGAGTAAAAAAAATCAGATTGTAATGAATTAATACAGAAATGAATCAATGTGTTTTCTTCAATGAAACCTTGTTTTTTCTTGTATAATCCTTACGCAAAGCTACTGACTGGGTCCATGTCACCATTTATGCAACCATGGCATGTAAAGATTGCTCTTAGTGTCAAAGTATATGCCGCGTTAAATGCATAGTTTGGACATAGTTTGATCACAGTATTCATTTTTAATCCTTTCCAGTAGCACTGCAGTCCTGACGAAAATTGTCTCACAAACTGTTATTTGCTTTGACAGAGAAGCTGCTATCAACTGCTATTTAAGTTATAAAACACATGCACACATATACATGGTCAAACTCTATGTTTGATTAAATATGTACAGTGAACCCCTGCTTTCTGATGATAATTCATTCCGGAAACTCTACTGTATATGTGGAAATATTGTAATGTGAAACCAATAACATTATTTGTTGGTGATTCGTCCCAAGACCTCAGTTTCCACCATAGAACTAAGGTATTTCCATCTCTAAAAAGTGATTTAAAAGGTGCTTAGTGTGCTCCTTAGGGGCCATTGTTATGTTAAAAATGCTCCTACTGGTGGGACTTTAAATGCTACTTTAGAGGCTTTCAGGCTTGCTTCTGCTAAATCCTTCCCTGAATACACACAGCAATGATGCTTCTACTGGGCTGAGAAGCTACTTCAAAGGCTCCCAGGCTTGCAAGCTTGTGTGCATTAGCTAAATACACCCCTCAATACAAACACAGCCACAATGTTAAACATGCTAGTATTGCCTGAGACACTACCAAATGCTTGCAGTTGCTGATTGGCTTATCTATGACCCACAAGATTCTGTTTTCAGGCAAGCATAAGCCCATCTTACAGTGAATAACCTGTCGTATAGTGAGCCTTGTTTTGCCATGGAGAGTCCATTGCAAAGTGATTTGATCACATTGTGAGCCTACCATCAAGCAGTACCTACCACTGTACTTTGGCCCCAAGTTGAAAGTGAAAAGCACTATTCCAGAGTTTCTCAACCTATGATACGCGTACCATCAGTTGTACTGATTTTCTTCTGAGAGTCACATAGGCAGCCACGGGGCAGATAAGCTGCGTTTGGCTAGATAAGGGCTTTGAAGTTTAGCACTGGGGCTTTAAGCACACCACTAAAACTTCAAAGCCCTTATATAGCGCCATCAGCATCTTTTTAAATCCCCAGCCCATCAGTTGCTAGATATGGAATTTGAAGTTTAGTGTTGGGGCTTTAAGCAAAGCACTAAACATCAAAGCCCTTATCTAGCAAGCCAAGACGCACTTAACGACGGATTCACTTCACATTAGCCAGGAGACACCTGTAGTAGCATATAAGTAAACCTAATATTTAAGTAGCCTTAACTTACAAATCCATTTAATTTAATTTAATTTAATTTATTGGCGCAGGTGGTACTTAAAAAAAAATTGACTGTGACAGGTGGTACACCTGGCGACAAAGGTTGGGAACATCTACACTATTCAGTTCCATTAAATTCAGAGGGAGAAATGGGGTTAAACAGATGCTTAACACTCCCACATAAAAATTGCTGAGATTTTGAAATGTTTAATCATGACAAGTTATTTATCAAAGGTCTTCTATGGAAATAAGTCTGTGGAATTTAAAAACATTAGCCATTCACTTCTTATTTTAGCTGTAAGAAGAGTTTCACACATTACTAGTCACATGATAATATTAGTTATCACTTGACACTTGAATGTGTGAAACAGCTGCCATAATTCATCCAGTGATTAATCATCACCTGTTATCATCAACACTAGGAGACAAGCTGGAAAATGAAAAATCTATGACAGATTGGCTATTTTTTTAACCCAATAACTATTCCCTAACTTGAACATGAAAACTCACCTTTATGCTTTGTTCTTGTGATAATTTTAGCTCACGATAACAGTTCGGCTACCCTGATATAGTCAACTGCATGAGCTTTATTCTGAATCTTTATCAGGTAAAGTGCAAGTTGACTTCACACAACACCCTCTGTAATATTAAAGGGTCCAATCAACATTCTTAGTTAAGGTTCTGGGGGTTCCGCTATGTGTTCCATACACAACTTTATTTCTCGAAACTGGGCAACATAAACGTGAGACAGTGGCATGGCTTAGGTTCATCAAATTCTGAACAAGGATTTGCTTTGGTTCAGATCAGGACCCTTTACTATACGCGCTCCTCCATGATTCAGTTTGCCCCCTTCCAACTGCAGGTTTTTAAAAAAGAAAAATGTACAGGAGCATTTAAAACTGTGGTTCCCCCATCTGTAGTCTGAAATGGTATGATCTTCCATCTCAGGAGTCTACCCTCTCACTCTATCCTCATCCTGCTACATGTGCAGACCGAGTTTGAGCTTGTTCAGCAGATCTTTCAACCACATAGCAGTTACTACTATGGTTATTGTATACCCCAACAAACTGTGTGTTATATCCAAATTAGAGGATTTAGGTCCAAAAACTTTTTCTCAAGCATCCAACTATGAAAAGAGATTTGGGAGTTGTTTTCCCAGACCTCCATTTTAAGGATTAATTGAGAATTACATTCCAGACTATCCAAATCTTGCCAGCAGAAAAATGGCAGGCAAATAAAATAAATTTGTCAGCTACTTTGAGTCATTGCCTATGACGCCTGCAGCAAAAACTGAACTTCTTGCTTCATGTAATAACCCTGACATCTATGTATCTTTCAATGAAAATAATACATCATATTTTGGGTCAAGTGAAATTTAACACCAGTAATAATCATCATCACCCAGCTCAATATTATAACAAACTCAGCATTTTTCATGGGTTAATAATCTGGATGTTCATCGAATTACTGTATTTACCATCCATTTAAATTGGTGCTACATCTCAAAATTACAGCAAAACTCAGGTTTAATTTCATTTTTTTCCCAACTATATATGAAAGAAAAAACAGTTTTATGTAGATACAATTGTAGATTTTCACGACGTGACCATATTTTCGAGTTAGAAACCCACATACCTCCAGGTAAGACTACGTCGTTTCCAAATACTTTATTACAAAAACCAGATGTTACAAGTAACTTTACGTTTCACCCCTGACATTAGGGGCATCATCAGAAGTTTGACACTGTTGGAAAGTTTAGTGTCTTTCCAACGGTGTCAAACTTCTGATGATGCCCGTAATATCAGGGGTGAAACGTAAAGTTACTTGTAACATCTGGTTTTTGTAATAAAGTATTTGGAAACGACGTAGTCTTACCCGGAAGTATGTGGGTTTCTAACTCGAAAACGTTTTATGTAGCTTTTCATACATTGCCTAGTTCCTGTGTATACGGAAGTCTTCTCTGGGAAGTCTAACTACATGTTCCTCCAAACGCAGGTAAGAAAACTCTGAAGACTGCATTTGTTAGGAAGAAGAAGCAAATACAAAAGGTGCAATTTTCAGAGGATAAGAGGTGGGGAAGGAGCACTAACCATCCAATGGTTATCACTTGACACTTGTGATACACCAGTGAATGGTGAGTCCTGCTAGTGTATCTCATGGATTGCTAGTGCAGCAGCAGCAGCAGCACTACCATTCTGTAACTCGCTGCCGCCGACACAGCGGTGGGCAGCATACCAGAGATCAGAGCAGGTAAGGTAGCAGCAGGGGTGGATTGGGGGCAGGGATCGGGTTGGGCTTGATCTTGGTGGCAGCAGCATCCATGAAATCTGGAGCCCCCGGCCCGGGCGGCCGGGCCCAATATGCCCCCTTCGGGCTAACAGATTTACACCAGCAAAATAGCTGGCATAGTTCTGAGTAGCACCTTTGGGGACCAGGGAGTAGTGGAGAAGGTCAGTAAAAAAAATTCTCTGCTTAACTCTCCCTGCCAGTATGGTCTCCAGCTGGCCCACAGGATGCTGTGGAGGCTACATCAGTGGCACTGCATCCCGCAGGCCAGCCAAAGATAGGATTGGCGCTTAATCTTTCAGACACTGTTGTTTTTCTGCCTGAACTCTCCTCTCCTTCTGCAGGGTTACAGATGTATCTTAGCCCTTGCAAATATTTATCTTGAACTTTTCAGGGTGAAAAGTAGCAGGGGGAGTAGATGTACCATCAGAGTGATGGGTGGGGAAAGGATGAACAAGTACCACTTTTCTGCTGAAAATTAGTCCCTATTTAGGAGGCTGTTGCCTAACAAAAACAGCCATCCATATTCTATGTGTAACATAACAAAAAAGTGAAAAAATGATATCAAAAAAATCATTGGGTTTTCATTATAAACTATTTATTGATTGTCTTGTTTTTGAAATACAAAGCACTGCTTGATAAAGGTATTAATTGTTCATATTTAATTCTAGTCACTTATACGATTGTTTGGCAGATTTTACACTACAATACAGTTAGTTTGGAGAATTCAAATGTTACAGTTAGTTTAGAGAATTCAGTGTCTATAAGAAAAATAAATGAATGGGTTTTAGTTTTTAGCATATGTCACTCTTATGGCTGGTGCGGGTCCGAGTAGACCCCTCTGCACTGCGAAGGCTTACTCCCAGGTAAGGGAAAAAATGAGACTATTGGGACTGCCCCCCCCCCCGAAGGACGGGAAGCATAAGATTGGGCTGTCAACCACATCTTTATCAGTGATGCAGAAAAAAACTTGCAGAGTTAAATCCAATGACGTGGCCATAAATAGACAACATATTCTTTATTTTGGTACTTTTTCCTCATAGAATAATTCTGATAGGATAATTCATTCATGCTCGTTCTAGCAAGGAATATAAGAAATGGAGAGCCAACACAAAATGAAATTGTACTGTCATTTCAGGGGTACTATAATAGCATCATTGGTGAATAAAAACATCTCAAATGCAATGTCATTCACAGAGACTTTTGTACTTGAAACTGTACTTTGGACTGGAGCTCATACTTGACAAACTTCCCTGGTTCTCTCTTACCTTCCAGATTCAAAAGTGAACCACGTTGAGTCACGCCCATATCTCCTCAGAGAACTTAGAGGCCACATGACCAGCTTCACTTTAGCATTGTGGATATCCCAGAGATAGATGTTTTCATGTGTGATCTGCATTGTACATTCCCCATAGATATCTAAATTTGGTGTAGGCATAAGGTATACGTTGAATCGTTCTGAGGGAAAAAATGAAATATGAATGAGATCATGGTGAAAATTGTGAACTAGCTTTCATTGTTACTATAATCCCCATTTAACCTAGTGGCAGAAGTATACAAATAATAAATCCAGTTTAAAACTTCAATGTAATTATCACAGATGATCGGACTCTGCTTTATTCATAATACATTGGGAAACATAGCCAATACCTATCATTGGTAACAGATGCACAATGATATAATGGAATAGTTAAACACGGCCTATTGTCAGTGACCTTCATAAAATGACAACATTAGCTTCTTTCTCAGTACATTAATAACGTCAATTAGCAAGCTATGTTGACTGAGTCTCTATATCAAAAAGAATCTATTTTTCAAAGTAACAAAAGCAGCATTTTTCTTCAGTGGCATAGCAAGGGTCCCGGTGCACCCAGGGCCCAAGTGCCATTGTCACGCACAACCCAGTGAAGTCACACACCCTGGAGTGATGTAACCCCCTGAGTGATGTCACCCCAGAGTGTCGTCACTCCAGGGGGTGTTTTTATAAACCAAAAAGAGGGAGGGGAGGCAGCGGAGCAAGGGAACGGCGAGAGCGGCACTTCACTTCAGCTGAGTCCTACGAACTCTCCACACACAGCATGCCCTGCGCTCCAACTAAGAGGAAAGGCACTTAGTTCCTGAGCACCTTTTCACTCATCAGCTGGAGCATGAGGCATGCTGTACCGAGTGAGGGGGCGACGGGGAGGCGGCGAAGCAAGAGGGTGGCGAGAGACACTATGTACCTTTTTGCTGCTGCTGCCGTCTGCCTTCACTCTCCCTACAATGAAAAAAGCAGCAGTTTTTGGTGGACGACAGCAGTAAAAAGGTATATAGCTTCTCTCACTGCCCCTCTTGCTCCACCGCCTCCCCGTCGACCCCACCGGCTGCTCTCACTGCCCCCTTGCTCCTTGCTTGGCTGGGGGCTGGGTGGGCGAACAGTGGTGGCTTGGGGGTGACAAGTAGGCTGCACAGAGCAAGGGAACGGCGAAAGCGGCACTTCACTTCAGTCGAGCCCGACTAACTCTCCACACACAGCATGCTCAGGAGCTGAGTGCTTTTCCACTCGTCAGTTGGAGCGTGGGACATGCTTTGTGTGGATAATTTGTCAGCCTCGGCTGAAGTGAAGTGCCGCTCTCGCCATTTCCTCACCCTCCAATGCACTGTATTCTGAGAGGATTCCGTAGTACTCCGCGGCTCCCCTGACTGGTATCCGCGGCTCCCCTGGGAGCCACGCCTCCCAGTTTGGGAACCACTGTAAGGTAAAGTTTAAGATCCTGCAAGGCTGACTCCAGCAATTCATGGAGCAAGAATTACCAGATGTACAAGCTGGATTTAGAAAAGGCAGAGGAACTACCATATTTTTCGCTCCATAAGACGCACTCCCCCCAAAAAAATAGGGGAAAAAGCGTGTGTCTTATGGAGCGAAGGTTACAAAAAAAAGTAAAAAGATACTTACCGGGGCTTCGGGGAGGCCTGCGCGAGCCTCTGCAGGCCTCCCCAATCTTCTGTTCGGCGCTAAATGGCTCTTTTCAGCCATTTCCAGTTGGCTGAAAAGAGCCATTTAGCGCCGAACAGAAGATCGGGGAGGCCTGCAGAGGCTCGCACAGGCCTCCCTGAAGCCCCCACAGGCCTCCCCGAAGCACCCAGAAGCCCAGGTAAGTTTAAAACTTTTTCCCTATTTTTTGCTCCATAGGATGCATGCGTCCTATGGTGCGATGCGTCCTATGGAACAAAAAATACGGTAGGTAGTTTCAGAAGAAACATCTATTTCTGTTTTATTGACTATTCTAAAGCCTTTGACGGTGCGGACCTTAACAAATTGTGGCAAGTTCTTGGTGGTATGGGGATACCAAGTCATCTTGTCTGCCTCCTGAAAAATCTGCATAATGATCAAATAGCACGGTAAGAACAGACCACGGAAAAACGAACTGGTTTAAGATTGGGAAAGGAGTACGGCAGGGTTATATACTCTCATCTTACCTATTCAACATGTACACAGAACACATCATGCAATGTGCTGGGCTTGATGAAACCAAGGCTGGAGTTAAGATCACTGGAAGAAACATTAACAATCTCAGATATGCAGATGATACCACTTTGATGGCTGAAAGTGTGGAGGAGCTGAGGAGCCTTACGATGAAGGTGAAAGAAGAAAGTGCAAAAGCTGGGCTGCAGTTAAGTCTCAAAAAACCAAAATTATGGCAACCAGCTGATTGATAACTAGCAAATAGAGTAAACATGGAGGCAGTGACAGACTTTGTATTTCTAGGTGCAAAGATTACTGCAGTCGCTGACTGCAGCCAGGAAATCAGAAGATGTTTACTTCTTGGGAGGAGAGCAATGACAAATCTCGATAAAATAATTAAGAGCAGAGACATTACACTGACAACAAAGGTCAGCATAGTTAAAGCAATGGTATTCCCCATAGTAACATATGGCTGTGAGAGCTGGACCATAAGGAAGGCTGAGATAAGGTAGATGCTTTTGAACTGTGGTGCTGGAGGAAAATTCTGAGACTGCCTTGAATTGCAAGAAGTTGAAACCATTCCATACTCCAGGAAATAAAGCCAAACTGCTGACTTGAGGGAATGATATTAAGGGCAAAACTGAAGTACTTCAGCCACATAATGAGAAGACAAGATACCCTGGAGAAGATGCTGATGTTAGGGAAAGTGGAAGGCAAAAGGAAGAGGGGCCGACCAAGGGCAAGATGGATGGATGTTATTCTGGAGGTGATGCAGTTGCCCTTGGGAGAGCTGGGGGTGGCGACGGCCCACAGGAAGCTCTGGTGTGGACTGGTCCATGAAGTCACAAAGAGCTGGAAGTGACTGAACGAACAAACAACACGACTTGAAATCAAGTCCAATGGCAAATTACTCACCAAACACTGTAGCTGATGCCAACTCAATAAAAAAATAAGATCCAATATCAGAATGTCTCAGTTACTCAAGGCCATTATTCTGTGTCCTTAACGTTATATAAGTGACAAGAACATTCAGATGTGTCTGAATGTGTTTCTCACTGACGTCTGCTGACACGTTTTATGGGCATTTTTCACAATTTTTGACTGAATACACCCCATGGCACACTGGAAAAAGATTACCAGTGGCACACAGAAAAGCAATCATATTGAAACAATGACAAGAGAACACACAAACAATATTTTTAGTAATAGTACCATATCGGTTGGCACAGTTATTGCTGGGAAATTGTTATTGATGATACGTATAGTTATTGGTAAGCTGGGTTGTGTTTGATTTTGAATCAATTTTTCAAATTGATTTCAATTTCAAATTGAAAAAAAGATTTTCAAACACACTAAAAAAAAGCTAGAGATAGTTCCAGGGAGAGCAAACAACTTTCACCCTCTACAACTGATGAAGTCAGGAGAAAGTGTGCACATTTGGGAAAGGGAGGTCATTGGCAACACTAAGGAGTTGAACAGCAGTCTCCCAGCACCACGTTCTGGGAACTTACCTTCCGAATAGGAGCAGAGCCATTGCAGAACAGGACCCCCAATTCTGTTCCAGCAAGGCATCCCAGAAGGATACTCTGGATGACAGTACTGAAAGTCACTAACAGCCCGGTCCAGCCTAAGGCCTCAGCGGCACAATTCAGTCACAAAAGCAGCCTAAATGCCTTAGGCTGAAGTTAGGACCGAATTGTGACGTTGAGGCTGAATTTGTGCTGCAACTGTGACGGACATAGGACGGGTTTAGGAAAGTTGACCAATTCCGTCCTAAGTTTGGCCTAAGAGCTATTCCGTCCTAAGTTTGGCCTAAAAGTGGGCGTGTCGGGGGCGTGCCGGGGGGCGTAACGGGGGCGGTTACGAATTTGGGTCCAGGTCCAGACACTGGAGAGCTCCGACACGCCCCCTCGAGCACAGCTACGGAACAAAATTTAGGTCGACAAAAAAGGTGGACTCAAATTTGAGGAGACCCATAGGAGCCATTTTACCTTACACACTCCAGCGCTCTCCTGAAAAGTTCTAACACCCTACTCCTGAGTTATGCCTGAGTTAGGACGGAATAGCTGTGGCACAACTCTGGACATGGACACAGATAGTTACCCTATCAGCACCCAGCCACACCCAGCCTCTTTCCCACAAAAGCCCAGCCCCAGGCCTCCATTCTCTCTCTCTCTCTGAGCACGTGGTGTGGGGTCCTGTCCCCCAGCAGCCACAAAGTGGGACTTTGTTGGTGGAGGGCAAAATTCACAAACACCCCACTTCTCTCTTCTCCTCTCCTCTCTGCCCCCCTCTAGGACAGAGAGGGCTGTTCAGGCTGTGGCCAAACTGTTTACAGCTGTGCCTGGGCAGCTGCCTCCTTGCAAGCATTTGCTAACCCATGTCTTTGCCTCTCTCTCTCCCCCCCCCCCACAGGCAACAACACCAGCAGGTAAGAGCAGGGTCTGGGATGGCATGTGTTATGACTTCTGCCTGTTCATGCCAATATATGTTTGACTTTAGCCTGTTCATGCCTATATGTAGGACTTCTGCCTGTGTAAGCCATACCGTAGGACTTCTGGCTGTGTTAGCCATAATGTTGGAATTCTGCCTTTTCATGCCAATATGTATGACTTCTGCCTGTGTTTGCCTTTATGTAGTACTTCTGCCTGTCAGCACACATATATATGATAGCTGCCTCTTTACCAATGTGTCCTCTGATAGCTGCCTGTTGCCATGTGAGCAGACAAATATGTGTTTGTGTAAATGTGACTTGCCTGTTAACAAAGGTGTGTTTACTAACCCGCAGCCTTGCCCCCACAGGGTCTACAACAGGTCAGTTATGATAGGCTAGGCATGTATGTAACCCTACAGTTGTGCTGTGTTTTCTCTCCTTCACTGTTGTCCTTTGCAGGATCATGCCCGTCTGACGTCCAGGTAAGCTCCTCACACTGTGACATGCTCATTATACCTAGCAGCTGTGTAATCTGATCTCTCCCTGCAGGCTTTTGCAACCGAGACACTGGTTTATCTTCAATGGCGACTGCTACCACACACCAGCTGACATGTAACCCCCCCCCTTGTGTTTTGTCTCCCCAGGAACATCCACTACCACCTACCTTCCTGTGATCACCCCTGTGGCTGCAGGCAGGGTGCCCCACGGTCCTCAGCCTCGATGCTGCCAGAGGTCAGGGAGCCAGCCCTGCAACCCTCCTCAGCTGCCGCCGCCGCCGCTGCTGCTGCTCTACCTCCCTGGCTGTCGTACTTGCTGTCCCTCCCCTTTCTATAGAGCAGGCTGTGGTTCCACAGGGGAAGAGCCTGCGTCTCCAGGTCCATGGGGCACGTGTGCTGCTGCTGCTGCTGCTTTCAGATTGGCTGCTGTGACTACCCCTGGCAGCCTCGCCTGGCCATCTCTGCTACCGTTCCAGAACAATAAAGATGCCCCTTGGGCAGAGCACCCTTGTGCCCAATGTTACACAAGCATTGCCCCACACTCACAGAGACAGCGCCCAGCACACAAGCCCCTGCATGAATCCCATCCAGGGACTGCCACTTCCTTCCCAGAGAGACAACACCAGGGGGGCTTCCAGACCATCAGGGCTCAGAGGGGAGTGGGGAGTTGGGGGGCCTCTCAGGCAGGCAAACAATGACAGGTGACATGGCGCCCATACTGGATCCGCTCACGTCCGCCACGTTTGTGAAGAGCCCTTTCGGCAACCGGGGCTCTCACCCGCCCACGGTCCGCCCGTCAACGGCGTCCGTTCCGCCCACGGTCCGTCTGCATAAGAGGCGCCCATTCCTGCATTGCCTTCATCTGCGAAGTGACCCCTGTGTCCCTATTGGTCTCTGCAGACCCCTCTCCCTGTATCCCTCTCCCACCAGCCTTGTTGTCTGTCTGTTTCTGACCCACCCGTGTCCCTCCCCAGCACCCCCTGTCCGCCTGCCTGTGTGTCTGCCTCCCTTCCCACTCCCTGATGATGGAAGCTGGCCACCCCCACCCTGCCAGAGCGCCTGCCATGAGGCGCCAACGTCGCCCCATCTGGGGGTGTGATGAGCTGTGTGAGCCCTTCCCGCTCGCAGCAGACAGGCCCAAGGCATCTCTCGGTCTTGGCCGGGGCACAGAGCAGAAGGCACGCCGGGATGCCTTCTTTGTGGGCATTGCCACGACCCTGGAGGCCCAGGGCTTCAGGCAGCGCACGGGCAAGTCATGTTAGAGGCGGTTCCAGACATCATGAGACCCCCTTGTGTGTGATGTTCCCACCCCCTCCTTCCCTTCCCTCCCCTGCTCACCCCCCCATGAATCCCACGTGCAGCCTCAACGTGGCTTGGGGGTGGCATCGCCTTCTGCAGGGGGGGGGGAGACGGCCACTCTCCCCTGCAGCAGGTGGCTGATGCACAGGGTGCCCTGTGGCAGCTGGCACAGGCACCTCGCTCACCTGTCACCTGCCCTGCGCCCACCACATGACTGGCGCAACCCCCATGCCTGCGGCCGGCCCCTTTGCAACCGGGCTGCGACAGACACTGCGGCAGCTGCCATGGATGGACACTGGCACATGCAGACACAGGCCTGCACATGCACAAGCCAGACGCCTAGCCTGGAGAGCCTGCCTGCCTGGGAGGTAAGTGTTGCCTGGATCCTGGGGTGGTGTTGGCCTAACTCAGTCATAACTCAGGCCTAACTCAGGCACCAATTACGCCAAACGTAGGCCACTCTTAGGCCAGATTTGCGAAGGAGTTGGGCTGGACCGGGCCCTAAGAGGTTCAGCAGTACAGGGCCCCCTCGCCATCCATGGTTTCACATTTCCTTGGTTCTCCACGACCCCCACGAGCCCCCCGCAAGCCCACCGGGCATTACCTTTTTTGCTTTAACCTAATGCGATAAGCAGCAGAGATAGCAGAGAAGCAGACAAGCTGACTGAGTGCTAGAGAGGCTCAGCCAAACGTTAACAGAAAGCAGGGACTGGAGCTGCTTCCTGTTAACCTTTGGCTGAGCCTCTCTAGCACTCAGTTGGCTTGTCTGCTTCTCTACTATAAGCAGCATGCTGCTGCTTATAGCATTTGGTTAAAGCAAGACACACAACAAAGTTCATGCCCGGGGTGTGTGTGGGGGCCCCTCTTGGGGGGGCTGCAGGGACCCATGGGGTATAGCGTTCCCCCTTATCTGCCGTTTAGAGCATCCGCTCACAAAAATGAGCCAAAGGGTTAATGTGAATTGTTATAAACAGAACAGAAGATCAGAAAAGTTTGCCTGAGGAATTT
Organism: Plestiodon gilberti rubricaudatus; assembly: GCA_026170595.1. Classification (NCBI taxonomy): domain Eukaryota; kingdom Metazoa; phylum Chordata; class Lepidosauria; order Squamata; family Scincidae; genus Plestiodon; species Plestiodon gilberti. The sequence goes on along the minus strand of JANXHW010000004.1, from coordinate 61,166,413 downwards.
GTGCAGTCAAAGGACTATTCTGTATATTGCAAGATGAAAGATCCCACATGGCTTATGCGTAGATTTGTCGCTCTCAATATTTTTTCTGTCTCGGTCCATTTAATTTTGTCCAACTGATGCTTCCTTAGCCGATTCACTCAATGTCACAGCTATCCATCCTCTACTCTGAGGCTATATTTCTCATTAATCACACTAATGGGTGTCAGACTTGCAACAAGTAGTTTAAGGCTAAATCCTAAGTGGTGAAAACTATGTATCCACAGCAGAATATTCTGAATTCATGTTCTGCAGTTTGGGTTTTCACTGTTATTCACATTATCTTTTTCTTGTATCTGTGTACAACCATTTATTTGTCTAACTGGGCTGTCTCTCAAGAGGACTGATTGTCTGCCTTCCCCCTAGACTGACTTCCTTATGCAAAATACATTCCTCATTCAAGCTGTTCTGCTATGCAACTCAAACAACACTTGACTGCGAAACAAACAAACAAGAGGGGAAAGAGAAAAAGGTGCAAGAATGGACATAAGGAAATGTTCAGCTCTGTTCATGACAAACAGGAAAAGCTGTATAGTCCTAGAGTGAATGTGAAATGAATGCTGCGATGCTGTAAATTGAAATTTAGTTGCTTCCTCTTAAATCTAGAATTATTCTGAGCATGATAAATTTAAAGCCAGCCAAGATCCATAGGGGTATTTCGAAGCATACCAAGGGGCATGGTTATATACAGTTGTTCTCGTTCCCTTTGAACAAAATATCCTCATGCCATGCTGATAACTGCTGATGAAACATCTCCCAGTTTCTAGAAAGGCATAGCAAGTGGCATGGCAGGATGGTGGAACTACTTTTTGAGAAACAGAAGTTCAAACATTTTGGCATGTAGAAGTAATTGCATGGTTCTTTATATCATATCCTTGGGGTTTCATCTTTACACATAGCATATACAATATTCACAGCGCAATCCTGTGTAAGGATCTGGCGGGCAACCCAGGGCCACCCGCCGAATCCTGAGCCCAAGGCTGCCCATCAGATGGCGGGCTAGAGGTCTACTTGGGGAATGGGACGCTCGACCCCTTCCCCGGGTGTAAACCACCCGGCCCGATGGGCCTCCTCATATTTCCGCCAGCTAAATAGCTGGCGGACGTCGGAGGAGGCTGTATAATGGCCTAGCCGCCCGGCAGGGACAGGGATATGGCAGGACCCATCCCCCCCTCCTGGGCCAGCTAGTCCAATGGCCCTCGCCCGCCGGACCACCCACATGGCTTCCAGGGGAGTGCTTACATTCGGCGGCCGCTTGACCAGTCCGGCGACGGAGTGAGTGACTCCCGAGGCGTTGCAAACGTGCTTTGGAGCGCTCACTTCGCTATTCCATAGATCCCAGTATTAGCATCAACACTGACATTTATGCTTAAGAATGCAGCAGTGTAGACAAATCCTAACATCCTCCTCCTCCTCCTCCTCCTCCTCCTCCTCCTCCTCTCTCTCTCTCTCTCTCTCTCTCTCTCTCTCTCTCTCTCTCTCTCTCTCTCTGTTGTTGCTAGTATAAAAAGGCAATGTAGTGATGTGTGCCACAAAATGTACCCAAGGGAAAATAAATAAATAGTAGGTAAGGAAAGGGAAAAAAAACTTCAGCACTGGAAAATAGCAAAAGTTACATCTCCCACCACCTGTGAACTTTCCTTCTTGGGCAAAACTACTGTATATATCAATGTGAATAGCTAAGTGCTGGTAGAGTTGATGGGGCAAACAGATAAGTACCATCATACAATCTCATAGCTTTCATTTTCATAATTGTAACAGCTGTGACTCAAATCTGGTTCATACAACGGTTTTCTTTGCTTGTTTTCTTGTGCTATTTGTGTGAGAAAATTAATCCTGGGAGGAGGAATTCACAGAAGACCCCTCTGAAACTTAAGATCCCCTGTCACAGGATCTATGATGTCCTGTGAGTTTTCTCATACATCATGCACTACTAATAAGGGTGGATTATTTTTATGAGTAATGGGATGCCCAAGAGAGCTTGATGAAATAACATATGAATCAGTCATTCGTCATGACTTCATGTTATGCTAAGAGGCTATTTGTATATTAGATCTAATGCTTCTCATCTCTAGGAGTTCTGAATATTGTGTGGTGCACAAGTGGAGTTGTACAAGCTGAGCTATACTTTTGTTTACCATATTAATTACAATGCCATTGGCAAAATAATATTTGCCTTAATGGAAAATGGAGCTAAACTTTCAGTTTCCACTGAGCTTGAAATTACAGAACACGGAAAACAACTTCAAGCATTGAATGCATAGAATCCCTAGGGAAAGTTAGAACAAGAAAATCAAGCAGGACTGGTTCCAGCTTTGGGGGCCTTGGCAAGGGGCTTCCAACAGCCCCCCCCCCCATTACCCTGGTGGTGCAGAAGCTTTTCTTTCATTTGCGGCTGCAGCCAGAGAAAAATAGAGGCAATGATGTTCATGCTGGGGAGACCCATGTGTAACACCCACCATTTCCCCCACAATGCCCTCTGACAAAGCATAGTAACATGGGCAGGGCTGGTGTCAGCCATGCCCTCCTCAGGGCACCAAGATCTTGGCAACTGTCTAGTAGCGCAATAATATATATAAAGTACAATGGTGTGTGTGTGTGTGTGTGTGTGTGTGTGTGTGTGTGTGTGTATGCGTATTCCCTCATCTTGAAGAGGCCTCCATGACTGCCCCTGCACGGCAAAATGCAGTGTGCGCCCTATTGGCACGGCTACGCTGGCGCTGGAAGAGTTGGTTAGGATTGCGCTGTAAGTGTGCTATCTTGTGACACTGGCCCTGTAATCAAGTTTAGCTTTTCCAGGAGAATAGAAAAAAATCTATATTTTTTAAACATTCAAATAAAAAGTATAGCTTAGTTTGAAATCTTCTAAAAGTTCAACAGAAGGGAAAAAAAACACATAGCTTCCTTGAATTATTTGAAAATGTTATTGGAAAAGGGCATACTGAAGACATGATATACTCAAAATGTCAAGAGACATTTGTCTGCTCTGCATTGGAGGTCAGTGTCTAAGGTGAGGTGTCATGGATTAAGAAGAAATGTTCCTGATTAAACTGAACATCAGCTGCAAGGCAAAGAAACAGAACCAACAGAGATTACTCCAGACTGTAGACAAAACGTTATGCAGTAGCACACTAGGGGGATGGGAGGTAGTGATTTTAGAATGAAGAGAAACAAAAAATGAAAGATTTCAGACAAGATGTTGTGTACAACAAATAAATGTCAAGGAAATATCCAAGGCATTAAAATATTCTGTAGCAAAAATGGTTCAGTATTTAAATCCTTTTCTTAGGTTTCTTTAGTAAAGCCAGTGGATATGTTTGCACCGAGAGAGAGAGAGAGAGAGAGAGAGAGAGAGAGAGAGAGAGAGAGAGAGAGAGAGAGAGAGAGAGAGAGAGAGAGAGAGAGAGATCCTGCCTGTCTGGGTAAAAAGAGTAACAGGAATTGAGAAGTGTCAAGCCAGTACTTATTTAGATAAATAAATAAACTTTGCTTAGAAAAGTATCTACCACACATTTTTAAACCATGCACAAATTATTAACTATTATTTAGTTTCAATCAATGTTAAAATCTTTGGTCTCCTATGAATCAATTACCTGTGAGCCACTTCAGCAGTATAGATCAAGAGTCACCTACCCTATAATGGGTGGAAAGAGGGGAAGATAATAATCAGGCCACCTGCTTGTTTGGTTATATTTCAGAATTGTTTGGGAGTAGACTGTTTTCTGTGAAGCAATTCAGAAATAGAATTGCTAACTTTAGGTTCATTAAAAAAATACACTGTCTTCCTGGGCAGATTCCAGAAAGATGAACAACTGATTACTGGGGATTGTAGAAGGAATGCAGTAAAAAAAAAAAAACACCACCACACCAATCTGGCACGTCATGGATGGAGACTGGCAGGTCTTAGGAGACGTCAGTAGCAAAACATTTTATAGAGTCCGTCTTTGAAGTTACCTGTTTTTGGGGATTCTGATAGGTTAAGCCTGTCAGAACATGATTTTACTTTTCAGGCTATTAAAATAAAAGTAGGTTGGAAGACCTAGACCATAGGTGGCCAATCTACGACACGGGTGCCACTTAATGGCATGCCGAGCCTTTTGAAGTCGCATGCACTGCCGTTCCTGCTCGAGCCGAGCGCTGAAGTCCCTCTCGCTTTCTTGACCCCAGTGCTCCTTTCCAAGCCTGTGGCACTAGAGGATGTCTCTGCACCCCACTGCACCTTATTCTTGCGCTGTCACTGTGCTTTAAATATTTTCATTACCTTGGATTTATTTATTTATTTATTTAAAGTGACATGCTCAAGATTGTCTACATAAAATGTGGCACATGGCATGCCACAGGTTGGCCACCACTGACCTAGACAGATGTATCCAATGTGCTCTCAAACTTCATTTTAGAAATACTGTAATTACATAAGCATCTATACCTGGAAGCATTATGTAGCGACTGTACATGTTCTATATTGCTCTGTAAGCAGCATCTTAAATTTGTGTCAGACAATATTCATAGAATCAGCATGTATTGGGAATGCTTCATGGAAAAAAAAACAATTCTCACTTAGTAATTTCCATGTGCTCGGGGCCCACGCAGTCCATTTAAAATGCTAGTCTACTGGATGTTCCAGACTACTGAAAGCCCAAACTCTGGACTTTCTGTTCAGAAGTGAAAGTTCAAACAACTGGACTGGAAAGTTCAGAAGTCCAGTCTCAGGCTGTTGGGGAATGAGAATATTGCATAAAAAAACAAGTTTCAGGTAACTAAAATTAATGCAAGCACTGCCTAGGAGGTGAAAATACAATTCATGGGTTGAGTAGGTAACTGCTTTGATCTTTTAATATGAGCTGGGGGTACAAGTTAGGGGAAGAATAGTAGGGGCATTGAGTACCCTTTTATTGGTTCAGTTCTACCAGGAGTGAGTTGGGGAAGAACTACGAGCAGTGTATGATCTATTGTTCTTGGTTTACATTTATATAACACACCATGGATCATTAAAATAAGGAAGTTGATCACTACAGACGTCCCCCTATATCTTCCTGCTGCTACTGTGGATACCTGAAACCACAGACAGCAGCGAACCCTATACTTACTGTGATGCGGGAAACAGATAGTGAGATCACTATGTTATTCCCCTTTAAGAGTTTCCCCTAACTCTATGTTGTTACCAAGAATTTTAGAAGCAAACTGTTAATGGCTATGGCTCTGCAAAGCATTATGGGGGCTTCCAGTACTTCACTGGCTGCAGAATAGCTTCAGAATGGCTTCAAAATGGTCATCGTGAATTCAAAATGGCCACCGCAAATGCAGAGGCTAGCTTTCTCTCAGCTGCTCCCAGCAAATGGGTAGGCAGGTCAGCTTCAGCTGCTATAAGAAAAAAATTGCCAGTTGAATGTACAACCCAGAAACAGGAGGACTAGAAACAGAGTCAGATAAGTCATTTGTGCGACAGGGGGATTTGTGAGCCGCAGATAAGTGAAATCGAAGATATGGAACCCGTGGATATATGGGGATGCCTGTATTTATTACATTATAATCCTGCCCTTGCTCCCCAAGAAGCTCAGGTTGATAGGTGATCCCATCAGCACCACTGTCCTATTTTATGTTCACAACAAACCTATGTGGTGTGCTAGACTGGGTGATAATGACTGATCCAAGGTCAGCCAGAGAGTTTCATAGATAATTAGGATCTCGCTAGCCTAAGTCTAATTCTCTCGCTATAAAGCACGTTTGTGGCTCCTCAGGAGTAAGCAGTGCCGGCACTGAGGCCGGCGCCGCTCACTCCGGCACCTACTTAGACCTGCAGCAGCCACCGCAGATGAGTCCCCTTCCCTTGAGGTGAACCTGGACCATAGGCCACAATCTGTACAGGATGCAGTGGCTGGACATTCAGGCCAGCCATGCACACTTGCGCAGGATTGCGCCATTGATTACCTTAATGGAGTCAAATAGAAAGGGGAAAAATTATTCCCAAATGAAGCAATCTCACTGCATAGAACACTTGGTAGCACTCATTTAACAAAGACACACAACCCCCCCCCCCCGAAAAAAAAACACACCACTCTTTTAATCCTTTGCCTATAAGTAAAGTTTTGCCTCAGTAAAGCAAAATAACTGGAAGGCAAAAGGATTTTAGATTCTAATCATATCACTTTGCATAAACCATCCCAGATGGAAAGCTGGATACAAAGCACAGCGAGGCTGTCAACCAGATGCTGCATCACAATCTTCTTTGATGTGCAAATAAACTGAAAAAGAGGATGGATAGAAAAGGTAGAAGGAAGCAAACAGGATATGTATAGACTAGAAAACATGGTGGAGTTGGTGGTGATAGAGAAGAGAGTGCTGAGGCTGGGTTGTCACAATGAGACCAAAATATCTGAATAGAACAGAATGATAGAATAGAATTTGAACAGAATTGAATGACAGAACCTGTTTTTGATTACAGATAGAATTCATTTGTAATTTAATCACATTTACATAATTCCATAACAGATTTCTGAAGGAGAGTAATTCAGATGTTTAAATGAGGCCATTTGGCTTAAACTCTGCTTTATTCAGGCCACTTGAAACTGGACTGGCATGTCAGCTGCTCCATGTAGCAAACCTCTCTGCCTCCAAAGTGTGACTTTCTCCACATCAAGGGAAATCACTTCTGGTGGTGATTTGTGGCACGGACACTGAAGGAAAACGTTGTTTGCCATGGCTTCACCACTGCACAGAGAATTGCTGCATGAATGGTCTGCTATATAGGTCAGCCATGATGTGGATTAAGTTTCATACATCCCTGGTACTTTTGTGAAGCAAGCCTCTGAAATCGCTGAAGGAGGTGGAGGGATTGAATTTGGAAGAGCAAAAAGCTCTGCTGCACAAAGAAATGCTCTGTGTAGTCTGTTTCCCTTACTAAACTTCCTAGAAAGTCTTTTTTTTTTTGCTTTTGTATCTCAGACATCTATCTCAAACTGAAGAGAATAATTATCATTATTTTCATATATGTAAATATATCACTCAACCTTTGAAGACTGTTCTGCACCTCTGTGTAAGCTGCCTATAACACCATCCTATTGTATCATTAGTATTAGTTTCCACAGCTGTGAAGGCTTTAAAATTCAATTTACATCATATTACATACAGTAAGGCCTAATCATATGGGCACACTATGCCACCGGATCTTGTGTTTCGGTGGCGGAGCATGCCTTAGGGTGGTCACAAAAGGTGATGCGCCATTCTGCTCAGCCAGCCACTGCCACAAGTGGTGAGCAGCCATGGCTGTGTGCCAGCGGCATCAGGAAAAGTTGCGGTGCTGGTAGGACAGTGGTGTGGACAGAAAGGGGGAGTAATGGGGCAGAGGCTGGGGTGGGGAGGGGTGTGTGGAGGCTGGGAAGGGGGCAGTATTGGTGGCAGCAGCACCACAAATACCTTCCCGGAGCCACAAATACCCTTCCCAGCCTCAATCTACCTTCCCAGGTCCACTCTGACTTGTGCAAACAAGATCACTGGCGCAGGTCCAAGTAGACCCATTTGGGTAGCGGAAGCTTACCCCTGGACAAGTGAACATTTGTTCCCTTGTCCAGAGGAGATCTCTAGGACTGCCCCCCCCCCGCAGAATACGGCATGCACTCCGGTGCTATGGCTGCATTGTGGTGGGGGGTTAGATAGAATTGGGCTGGACAGTAGCATTATCTGGAAGCAGAATCTGATGTGTTTTTTTCCAGGTGTGTCTTATTCCAGAATATGTTGGCCAGGCTAGATAAAGGATGAGAAAGGCAGGAAAATATCTCTCCCTGAGCCCCACTTACCTTTCTTGTGACTTTAAATTTAAAGGTTAGGCTATACTGTACACGTACGGCAAGCATATGGCACGGGCACGCATACGCATCACTGGAGCGTGGCGGGGGGCGGACCACCAAAGGGTGACACGTGCAAAGGGTGCCGGGGGCGGTCACCTCCGCTCCAGGAGGCCTCGGAGCGTCCGCCCCGGGTGGAGGTCCACGGCCTTCTAACGAGGCCCAATGCGGCGACGTCATTTATTAGGTTTTTCGTGCCTGCGCAGAACGTTTCTGAGGGCAAAAGGGCAGCCCTTGCCCTCAGAAACAGTCTGCGCATGCGCAAAAAACCTAAAACTGCCAGTATTGATGCATTGGGCCTTTGTTAGAAGGCCCAGGACAGCCGGCCGGGGAGGATGTCTCCGAACCGGCAGCAGCGGAACCGGCAGCAGCGGGGGGTAAGGATTTGGGGTCTTTAGGGCGACGCACTGCGTCCCGTGTGATCTCTCAACGGCTGACAGTGTTGGCCTGTCAGATAGCTACGTTCCCGGACGGGCAAAGTCAACCTCGACTCGACTTTTGCCCGTTTTATTTACGTGCAGCCAATCAGAGGCAGTGTTTTGTACTGTGGGGGGGATGCATTTCACGTGGTAGCCAATCACAGGGCAGATGTCAGAAAAACTCTAAACCAATCATAAGCAAGTACTTTTGACAAGTTACTCATTGATCTCAGTCTCTGAATAATAAGAGACCCTTATTAATAAGCAGCCTGAAGTGAACTAGAGGAAGAGGAGGAGGAGGGGCGGCAGGGGAAGGGGACAGTGCCATGATTATTTGTTGGGCAGTGATGTTCAAAACATGCTCTGGAATAGTGTGGCTTGGTTACGTCTCGGCACGGCTGCGTCTCGGCATAGCCAGACGCACACGGAACGTGAACGCATACTGTGTAGCTCCGGCTTAAAAACGAACATGAATTCAACTCATTTTTGCAACAAGCAAGAAACATGACTTATTGGGTACTTCTATTGCAGTGAGAATATTTATTCCAAAAATCCAACTTAAATTTATTAACAAATAGTTTATATCCATGTTCTCTTGGAACGTACACCTATGGTGCCTGCTTTGCTTTCAAAAGCAAAGAAGAATGCTTTTACTCTGCTATCTTAAGTGCAGAATTCTGCACAAGGGGATACAGTATTTATCAAACTACAATGTCTGAAGGATTGTACCTAATGATTTATTGTAGAATATTACTGAAACATCAGTTTCACTCACTCCTTTTCAAAGCAGTGCTGCTAACCGTGCCTATTTGGTTTGTTATTGGTGTGTTTTGTGTTGCGACCCGTGCTTGCTACTCTAATTGTGTTTGTTTCATCCCATTTATTTACTATATGACAGTAAACATGCTAATTATGTTGCTTTCTACCAGTTGTCAACTGTCAGTGGCAGCATCATCAACGACAGCACAGAAGTATCAATCCCAAGTTCAGTTCCAACAAGTTCGGACAATATTAACTGATGGATCTGAACTATCAGTTAACAAATACAGTGGCAGTTTGGGAAGCCCAATGCAATTGTGAAATTTACAGCCCGATCCTGCGCACGTTGCGGCAGCCTGCTATAGTTGTGACTATCCTGCTATAGTTGCACAGGATTATTCATGTAGCCCTTAAAATAGTGCTAATTCACTAGCTGTGATATAATTGGCTCAGACCCATCCTGGAAGTACTTAAAACTTTGTCAAAAGCAGAATTCAGGTCCAATAATACTTTACTAAAATAATAATAATAATAATAATAATAATAATAATAATAATAATAATAATAATAATAATCATCTGGAAACCTTTCTGAAATTGACTGTGCTTCTGTCAAATCTGCTGTACAATGATCCAGGAAGGGTTTCTTCACACTAAAGCAATGATTTTAGAGATATCTATATTAGCAAAAAAAAAAATGTAAAACCCTTTGGTGCCAACTCATCTGTAAACTAAGCAAATTCTACAAAATGCCCCCATTGGGTCAAGACTGAGTAGATAGTTATAAACATATCATAAACCGCACAAGTCCCATGCTGCAGTGCAACCTTGATCAAATATTCATGGACAACAAATATGCATGCATGATTTAGGGATTCTACATATTCAGTGATACAAATCCCATGCCTACATCTTGTCAGAGTATACAAAAAAGCAAGCCGAGCAGCTACAAACTGACATAGACAATCTTCTAATTTTGAGACAAATGTTTAGAATAATCTAAATAGATGTGAACAGATGATTTGAATTCCTACCATTTTGTTCTCTCTGAACTCCAGCGGCAAGCAGGTCAGGCTCACCAAGGCTTATATCATTAAGCCTAGTTCCCAGACATTCTATACAAAGATGTTTGCACCACTCCTCTGCTTCAAGCTCTGAAACAAAACAAACAACAACCAATTAATAATCAAGCAAGTATAACCATAGATTGTCTGCAACATTTCATTCAAAAGAAGATGCCTGGTGCTAGCACTTGATTTATGTACTAGTGATTCCAGTTTTAAAGAAGGTAAACATACAAACATAAACAACAATGGTCTTGTCTTGTCTTATGATTACTTTTGTTAAAAAAATCTTTAAGTGGTTTTTCAATTGATTAACTGTAAGTGAAAATTAATTGCAGTCTTCTCACTGTGCTGGGAACCTGATCACATGGCCATTTTTTTTCTTTTTTGCTTCTGAAGTTGAATCATATAATCAATTTTTGTAAGCCATATTACTTTTGCAATGGAAACATGGATTCTTCCTATGATATTGAAGGATTCTACCTATGATAGTGAAGAAGGCCAATTCCATGCTTGGGATCATTAAAAAAGGGATTGAGAATAAGACAGCCAATATTATTATGCCGTTGTATAAATCGATGGTAAGGCCACATCTGGAGTACTACGTCCAGTTCTGGTCGCCGCATCTCAAAAAGTATATAGTGGAACTGGAAAAGATGCAGAAGAGAGCGACCAAAATGATGAGTGGGCTGGGGCATCTCCCTTATGAGGAAAGGCAGTAGCATTTGGGGTTCTTCAGTCTAGAAAAAAGGCGCCTGATTGAGATGTATAAAATTATGCATGGGATGAAGAGAGCGGATAGAGAGAAGTTCTTTTCCCTCTCACACAACACTAGAACTAGGGGACATTCACTAAAATTGAGTGGAGGGATTATTAAAAACAGACAAAAGAAAATATTTCTTTGCCCAGCGTGTAATTAGTCTGTGGAACTCCTTGCCACAGGATGTGGTGATGGCACCTGGCCTAGATGCCTTTAAAAGGGGATTGGACAGATTTATGGAGGAAAAGTCCATCACAGATTACAAGCCAAGATGGGGATAAGCAACCTCCTGGTCTTAGTAATATGCTATCTCTTAATGACAGATGCAAGGGAGTGGCAACAGAATACAGGTATCTTGTTGTCTTGTGTGCTCCCTGAGGCATCAGCTGGGCCACAGTGAGATACAGGAAGCTGGACTAGATGGGTCTTTGGCCTGATCCAGCAAGGCTCTTCTTATGTTCTTATGATATTAAGGCTGCAATCCTATACACACTTACCTGGGAGTAAGTCCCATTGAGTTTAGTGAGATTTAATTCTGAGCAGACATGCATAGGATTGTGCTGTAATTCTCTTGCTATTTGATTATCCAATATGGTTACTGGTGTGGTGAAATAACAGGCAAGAAGAAAAAGAGAGCGAGAAGAACAATGCTACAAACTGAGAACATTTTGTTTTTTGGAAAGTTGTTTGTTTTTTCCATTCAAAAATAGGTTGGATGTAAGTACTATGGTGGCATTTAAGTACATTTTGATAACACGAGGTATCTCACTAACTTCTCCCCACCGTGAAATAAACTGAAGTACAGCATCCTCCCCTGCCAAGCTGCAAGGCTTACTGACTTACTCGACACCATGCAATCAATTTAATCAGTTTTGACTTGAAAGTAAATACAGTTGGAAGAGTTTTGACTATGCCATAGTCACTATGGCAATAACTTAGGTGAATGGCTTGGACTCAGACATTCTAAAATAGTGGATTTTTCCATTCCCCTCCCCGCAATTCCCAGGTCCATCTCCCCTTAAAAAGTCATTCCTGAGTCTTGTGTGATCCCAAGCATGGCGTGCAATATGGGCACCAACAGCAGAAGGGGGGATCCTTAGATATCACTTGGGGCACCTTCTATGAGTGGAATTATGCCTGTGGAAGGTGCCTCTCTCCTATGTACAAGAATTCCCGCTACTGTTCCCCTGTGCCATATTCTATGCCATGCCTCAACGATCTCCGACCCTCAAGTAGGGGCCTTTGAGAGGAAGAGTGGGAAAGATCCCTTGAGCAATCTTCATTCTGCTCATGCAAGCCTGGATCTAAGCCAATTCATTTCGATGGTAATAATATCACTGGCGTCATTGCAGGGGGGGGCGGAGCTCTAAGTTCCGCTGCGATCCGACCCTCCGTTACATGGGTGAACGAAGTGGCCCCGCCCCCTCGCCTTCAGAACCATTCAAGGCGGTGAAAACAACGCACAGGAGACTCCCTGCGCGTTGCTTTCGCTGCCCTGAAAGGCTCCGAAGGCGAGGGGGCGGGGGCACTTTGTGCACCCGTGTAACGGAGGGTCGGATCGCGGCAGAACTTAGAGCTCCGCCCCCCTGCAGTGACGCCTGTGAATAATATACAGATGTCTCACAATGTGCTCAGGATGATATTATTATTGGAACCAAGATGGTATTGTAATAATTTCTAGTACTTGTGGCCACAAAAAACCTCGATATATTGGCTTCAATTTTATGGATATCAAGAGTAGGATTCCACACACAAAATCATTTCTCAAACTCATCAGCTGCTTAGGAGAGAACTAGCTATCTTTCTTTACATGAACTTATGATGCTGTCTTATTATGGTTCATCTAACTCAGTATTGTCAACATTTCCTGCAAATAGCCCTCCAGGATCTCAGACAGGGATGTTTATCAAGCCTGTACCTGACATTCTTTTTACTTTACTAGAGGTGCCAGTGATGAAACCTGCCTGTTACTCCATATCACGCCATATACCTTGACAACAGGTCTGCAGAACATAAAATCAGTGCCACTCTGGCTAAAGTGGTTAAATACAGCTTACACGGATCTTGTTAATGCATAGAACTATACTTAAAGGATTGTCATCTATAATCAAAAGCAAATTCACATGATAGACTCTGAGACACCATACTTAAATTTCATATTCCAAAGAACAACAGAATGTACTGGCATAACTAAAGTATCAAAACTGGTTTTCCATCTGTTTCTCTTGGAAATAAACGGCCTAATCCTAAATAACATAATATGAGAGGAAAGCTCTGGTTAAAGTAATATTATTTGGTAACTGTTGACTAATTATTAGTGCCCACCTTAATGTGAACCACCCACAGAAGTTAATGCAGATTTGACAGTATCAGGACAACTAATACCTTTCAAGGCATATTTTTGTAGCCACCAGTGTCCTCAAAATGCTTTTGCTTCTTTATTTAGGCATTCTGTTCTGCTGTGTAGTGGGCTAAAAGGTGAGATGAAATATAAAGAGACAGGTGACCCCATTTTGGAGCTGCCTTTTTTTTTTTGCATAAGAAATGTCACTTGCAGGCAGCCACACTGCAATTTTTCCTCTGAAAATAACATTCTGGTTACAAGAGTCATAAGTGCCATTCCCAGCATTTTCACATAAGCTTTCAGGTCAATTTGTGAACAAATATTCAATTTCTACTACTTTTAGGAGGTCGATAAATTGGGGTCTTTTGGGCCTCGCAACATGAGTTTTGTCTCTATAGCACTGTCACAGAAACCCAGTTTGCTATCAGTTTAGAAGCATAACGTTCCATAAACTTCGGGCTTCTGCAATAAAAAGCCTCTTGTGACTTTAATTCTTGCAGATGTACATGGTCTAACTATTTTGCTAAATATATTGTTGCATCAAATGTCTGCATGTTCTCCTTTGAGTACTGTATTATATTGGCTGAAGGAATCAACACAACTTCATTTAAGCGATGAAATGTGATTTTTTTTGTTTTACCACCAAAAGACTCCCTACAATTTACAATAAATTTCAGGATTGATATCCTGGCTTGGTAACTGTTCATAGTTTGAACAAATACAGAATTTGGATGTAACAGGAAATTATGATTAGTGCGACAGTAGAAACTTTCAGTCTCCATCTCTTGCATGTGTGGAAGAGAAGAGGAGAAGTCTGAGACTCATGAGGGCTTCTTCTTATAACTACAGATGATGAAAATGCCCTCTCTCTGATCACACCCTCAGAAGGTCACATCCTTCTGACCTCAAAAAGTAGGAGGATATTTCAAAGATATTCATAACAATTGGGCAAGCTAAGATGAGAGAAAGCAGCCCTTTAGTACTTCAAGTCCCAAGGCATTTAGAGAGTTAAAGAGCACACCAGCCCTTTGAATCATGATGGAAATGGACAATGAGCCTGTGTAGCTGCTAGAGAACTGGCAAGAAGTGATCCCTGTAGCTGGTCCCTATTGTGAACCTAGCAGCAGTATTTATAAGTAGCTGCAGTTTTTGAGCAGTCTTCAAAAAGCAACCCCATGTACAACACAGTACAGTAGCCCAGTGGTTCCCAAACGTTTTTGACTCGCGGCTCCCTTGACCTCCCTCACCGTTAGCTGTGACTCCCCATTACAGTGCATGGAAGAAACAGGCACTCTTTACATGCTCAGAGGCACCCTTTCTTATATGTATGTGTATATGTATGTGTATATTCCCAAAACGAGCCCTAAAGTGGATTTTCTATGCTTATGCTGAGCAGCAGCTAAACCAGGAGTGCACAGGGTGGGGTTGGGATGCTGCCCTCCCTCCATTGGCAGGCCTGGGTAGAGGGCACTGATGTCGTCTGTGTTAGTCCTATCCATGGCAAGAGAAACATCAAAGCATGGGAGGGAAGCATTGGTCATGCCCCACCCCAGTTGCAAGAGAGAGAAAGAGAGAGAAAGCTAGCTCCTTTTGGTAGCATCTTTGCAAGATGAAAAACAGATTCTTATACTGCCTGGCAGTTTCCAGGGGGGGGGGGGTTGTCCCAGCAAATAGAGTGGGGAACTAACTTAGAGGTGGGTCAGAAAGGAAGAAGGAGAGAAATCCTAATAATTAATCAACCAAACTAAACATAGAAATCAAAGACTGTATGTAAAGCAGAACCTGCTCTGCACCATTTTCAATTGCAGTTCTTGCATTTGTTTTGTGTTTGCTTTATTAAAAACATTCAACAGAAAGAAAATACTTTACTTGCAAACCTGCAATGTCTGAATGAAACCTGAGTGAAAATACCTTATCTGCAAACGTACAATGAGAGAAACAGGATGCTGTCTTGTCTCTAGGAGCTCGCTGTCTCCAGGAGCTCAGCTTGAGTACTTAGCTATCAATTGAGTTGTGTTAATTGTTCTTTAACATAAGATAAGCAAGGGCTTCCCTCATGCTGTGGTTAAAAACAAGACGTGGAAACTGCCTACAAACCTGAAGTGTTTTGAAATTAACTTTGAGTGACCCGATGTGAAGAGGCAGCTTTTCCCGGGTCTTTGTTTTTGCTCTCTCTCTCTTGCAAGCAAGAATATGTGTTAATTAAAAGATTAACGCGACGCCCCTGGCTACTTTCGATGATGCACTTGGGAGTCCCGCCTCACACTTAGAGAACCTCTGCAGTAGCCTAATCTGGAGGTTACAAGCATCTGGATAACTGTGGCCAGGATCTGTTTGTCCAGGACAGGCTGCAGCCTCAGCAGGTGAAAGGATCTCCCTGCCACAGATGACGCTTCGGCAGCCAGTGAACAAGGTGGATCGGTTAGCACCCCAGATCCATCCATCAATCCATAAGGTTCCATAACCTTAGATCACCAATATATTTGATTAAATGATGACAGTGTAATCTTATTGCCCGGTTAGGCCAGCACAGCACACACTGCACCTGCCTAGGGTGTCGCAAATGTGCTGTAAAGTGCATTGCGTCACCCGGAGTGTAGCCAGTGCCGGCAGAAAGGTCTGCACTGTCAGATCCAGGAGCCCCGCGCACTGGAGCAGGTAAAGCCGCTCTGAGTGGCGCAGGGGAGGGGTGTAACGGCGCAGCAAAGGAAGGGTCAGTGGATTGGGCCCAGGAGGGGGGGAGGGATTGGCAACGCCTCAGCGTGCCATATCCATATCCTATCCCCCTCTCCTGGGCCAACACGGAGCTGCTCGGCTCTGCACCAGCTTAAGAGCTTGTGGAGAACCGAGTAGCCCCACTGTGGCGGCTGGAGGTTTACCTGGCCCTGAGGAGACCTCCAGCCTGCTGCTGCCAGAGATAATATGGCCCTTAGCAGGAGGGGATAGGATAGGCTGTAAACAATCTTTTTTCCTTACATAGTGTGTTGTATGAGTCTTACAAAAGTTCAGTATCTTATCTTGAACTGCTAATACTGTCTCTGTTCAGTTCTGTCTCTTATAGACTACAACTTTTAAAAATACATTTAAAAAACCACAAAGGTTTCTTAGGAATAAATAATCTGTCACAGTCAAAATCATATTGATATCTATAGTTAATTTTATACTGACACAGAAAAGAAAAATGTCATCTATGAAGCTGCCTGTTTTCATATAACTGATATTACAGAGCTCAATGGTACTTCTTTCACTTCTGTTTCCACTGATGACAAATGTAACAGCCTTCATACTGCTGAAATGAGTCACCCTCATAAAGATGGAGAGGTTTTGAAGAGAAAGGTATGGAAGTATTCCTGTCCTTTGAAAGGACTCCTTTAAAAAAAATGGTCTTCACTTACTGGGGACCATACAAAAGAAGACTGTATTTATCAATGAAGTATATTGTGATGTTTGCTTAGAGAATTACAGGTGGGCCCCCATATCCACGGATTCGCTATCCACGGTTTCAGTTATCCACAGATCGCGGGGACCCCCCCCCCCAGGCTTTTACTTTTTTTCCCAGTAAGCTTTGTTACTTCCTTAAACTAACAGGAGAAGCAGCCTCTGGCTGCTTATTGCAGGCAAGTAGAACGAGACTACATCCTAGAGAGGCTCTGCAAGGTTAACAGAAACCTTGCAGAGCCTCTCTAGCACTTAGTCTCGTTCTACTTGCCTGCAATGGAGGCTGCTTTTCTGTTTGTTTTAAGGAAGAAACAAAGTTTGCTGAAAGAAAAATAAGAGCTGCGGGGGGGGGGGCATGAACGCCTGCCCGCAGGGAGGCAGGGCAGGGGGCCCTCAGGAAACCATGGAGGGGGGGTTCGCTCCTATCCACAGTTTCAAGTATCCACGGAGGGGCCTGGAACATATCCCCAGCGGATATGGGGGGAATACTGTATTGGTTTACTGCTTATGTTGGTTACTGAGAACATTTTGAGAAGCCCAATCCTCCCCAGTGTAGGGTGTGCTGTGCGGGCCATATGGCCCATGCTGAATCCTATCCAAGGATAACTCGGGGTAAGCAGGCATTTGCCCACTTACCCCGGTAAAACCCCCAGCCTGTGCAATGGGACTATTTGGTTCTACGCCATCTCTTTAGCTGGCATTGGACCAAGCAGCCCTGTGTTAGGGTTGGAGGCCTGGGAGGGGGGATAGGATACAGCGTCCACCATGGATGCTGGTCCCTCCTCCTTCCAGGCACGATTCACCCCCTTGCCCCATTATGCCCACTCCCACAGCCCCCGCACCGCTTGGAGCGGCCTTACCTGCTCTGGCACATGCAGGGCCTGGATACGGTGCTGGTAAGATGGCACAGGTCTTCCTGCCAGCGCTCTCTCCTCTCTGGTTGTCAAAACATGCCTTGCAGCTCTCAGTGTATCTCAGTATAAAGATATACTCAACTTACAGTGTAATCCTGTACAACTATAGACTGGCGTAAAAAGCGCTCCACCGGTCTAGGGTGTTGCAAAAGTGCCATAAGGCACTTTCGCAGCACCCGTGGAGTAAGCGGCGCCGGCACTGAGGCTGGTGTCACTCACTATGCTGCCGGACCTGGACCGCGCTGTCCGACACAGGTAAGACCTGCGCCAGGTGGCGGGAGGACGTGGCGAGTGCGAGCCGGGGTGGTGGGAGAGAGGGGGTGATTGGCTGGCCAGACTAGGAAGGGGGTGGGGATATCGATGGCATGCTCCGCCGATATCCTAACCCCCTTCCTGGGCCTGACCAGCCTTATATAGCCTCCCTGGATTTACACCAGCCATTTTGCTGGTGCATATCCAAGGAGGCCCGTAGGGGCTGCTGGGGCTCTCCTCGGGGGAAAGGGACAAAGATCCCTTTCCCCCCCGAGGTGTGCCCCAGCTCTCAGGATTTGGTGCAGCACACTTAGCGTGCTTCGGCGGATTTTACACAGGATTGGGCTGTTACTCAGTAGCATAAGGAATAAAGTAAGATATAAATCTAAATAAACTATGCATGATGCAAAACTAATATCTGTTATGAAGATTTCAATTGGTAACACAAAGTGGGAGTCTATAGCAAAAATAAGTCAGGCCAAACCTTTATATCTGATATCATTAAATGCTTACAATATTCAGAAGACCAATTAATTGTGCATGTAGATAAAGTGATGGTGATTTGATTAGTCAAATATAGCCTAATATACAACCTGCTTTGATTTCCAGATTTTCTATGTCTGTGGTTTCCCAAGTCAGTTTTAGAATTCTTGAGGTTTCTTGGTTGTTTATTAGAGATATCTCAGTTATAAGATAAGTACCGATGGACAAGCAAATCTGAAAAACTACATTTTCAACGTCAACATTTATTTGCAGTATGCAGGCACAGGAGAATGATAGCTGTATTCTAAAGGTTCACTCTCACAGTCCAATCCTATCCCCCTCCCCTGCTGGTGTAACTAGCGTTGTGTTGGTGGAGGCTGCTTTCTGGCTCACGCAAAGCAGCATCTGCCATTGTGCACAGTGGGCCCATAGAGAGCGGCCAGAACAGCTCCCATGTGCTGGTGGACCCATGGAGACCTGCCAGAGCAGGTAAGCCCGTGCAGGGGGTTGGAATGAAGCATGGAGGAGGCTGAATGTGGCGGTGGTGGGCAAAATGCAGTGGTGACAGGAGCAGGAAGGAGCAGGCCCCGGGAGGGGGCAGGATCGGCGGTGCATGTCGAATCCTGACCCCTTTCCTGGGCCTGATCTGTCTTCCCAGGACAACGCAGATTTGTGCCAGCCATCAAGCTGGCACAGGTCCGTATTGACCCATAGCGGCTTCTGGGACATATTCCAGCCCCTAAGCAATGCGGCTGCTGGGGCTTATGGAGAAGACCTCCAGCAGCCAAAAATACCCCACGGAATACAGTGGTACACATACCGGCGCCACTGCATCGTCACATGGGGATTTAGATAGGATTGGACTGTCAGTTCACTCAAAGCAATGACAAGGCCCAAAGAAGGAGTTTCATGAATGTAGAAAATTTGAAAACCACTGTTTTATATGATGGCTTAGAAAAAAAAAATCCTAACGTTTCCCACGAAATTTCTATTCCAAAACCATTCTAGAACTTACACTTTCCCTAGATACCAACTTTAAATGACACAAACTAATGAATAGAATGTTTGTTTGATGCTACATAAGTCTGTAGAATAAATTTTCAAATCCTGAGAGGTTCTTTTGTTGATGTTAGAAGTGATTCATACTCTGCCTTGTATTTTTCTTGGAGTAATGGCTCATAACATTTTCAAAACATTATTAACTTGCTCATAAAAAGTTGTCATCACAATGGAAACATTTACACTGACTATTCAAACTTCAAACCACATGTGGCACATCTTATCTACAATCTCATCCTCTGAACTGCTGTAGCAGGAATTGAGAATATAGGATACAGAATGACTACTGTGATGACAGTGTCGCTTCAGCTGGTCCGCTGTACAGGCTTTGCAGAGTGAATGCATCTTGTAAAGCCACTGCATCCTACAAAATAATGACTGATGAAGCATACCAAGGGCAGAAATGGACAAGTTGCCTACTTGCTAAATAATCATCTGGTCTTTCCATGACTAAACCGGATGGTTTATAAAAATTCCACCTGTCGGCTGGGTCGGTACACCACTGTTGCAATGGGGTTGAGTTAATACAATTATTCTACGGCAAATGTTTCACACATATGCCCTGGGAAAGCATTTCACCTGAACGTCAAATCAATAGCTATGCTACAATGAAGACTGCTTAGAGCAGGTGAGCTGCTACAACTAGGACACAGGCCTTTGTGTGTTAATTCAAGGGACATAGAATATCAATTTCTTCCATGTTGAATCCAAGTGTAACATCCTCCCGCTCTGCTATATCCTTTCTGTCTAGTCTGCATGGCTCCTTTAAGGCTGAAACTGCAGCTGTACCTGAGGAGAACTAGGTGGCCTGTCACTGAAGTGACTTGGACCATAAGCCCACCTAACTATCTTGCGTGAAAATCATACTTCCAGCCAAGTTAAAGGGATTAGAACAATAGAGACATTGTCAGACAGCAGAAACAAAAGTTTTGGTTCAGAATTGTCACTAGGTTCCTTCCTTCCCCTGCCAAATAAAAATAAAAAATGGTTGAAATAGCAGTATGATAGTTACTATTAGTGCTTTGCCAAATTTTTACGAGCAAACATTTTCAAGCTGAAAAGGGTGATTTAGGAAGGGCCACAATGTTCTGGAAACATCCCTTATTTGGTTCACAACTTACTGCTGCTCCTCACTGCCGTACTCATTAATCAAAAGGTGCAATTTTCGTAAAAGTGTTTTCTTCTTGCTAGTTAGTTAATCTCCTGAACACTTACAGCTCATATATGACATAATAGCTTCCCCATGAAGTCAATCAGACGTGGCTTGGGCCAGTCACTATAAGAACATAAAGAGCGGCTAAACTTGGGCGGAGCGCGTGGAGCAGCAGCTCCAGGCGCTCGGGCGGGCGGGGGCGCACTCGGTGCGGGGGGAGCACTTACCATTGCGATGCGTCGTGTCGTTTTGGCCCTCCCTCCCAGGAGCTCGTTCGGCTCCGAAATGCCTTCAAAACTGGCGGGGGGGGGGCGCGTCGACGTGACGCGACACAGGCCCCGCCCCACGCGCCGGGAGGGCGTCCGTCATTTCTGCATAAGAACATAAGAAGAGCCCCGCTGGATCAGGCCAAAGGCCCATCTAGTCCGGCTTCCTGTATCACACAGTGGCCCCACGAGATGCCTCAGGGAGCACAAGACAACAAGATAACCTGTATTCTGTTGCCACTCCCCTGCACCTGGCACAGAGAAAACCTACTTCTAAAACCAGGAGGTTGCTTATGGCTTGTAACCTGTGATGGACTTTTCCTCCATGAATCTGTCCAAACCCCTTTTAAAGGCATCCAGGCCAGGTGCCATCACCACATCTTGTGGCAAGGAGTTCCACAGATGAATTACACGCTGGGTAAAGAAATATTTTATTTTGTCCGTTCTAACTCTCCCTCCACTCAATTTTAGTGCATGTCCCCTGGTTCTGGTGTTGTGTGAGAGGGAGAAGAATTTCCCTCTATCCACTCTCTCCATCCCATGCATAATTTTATACGTCTCAATCATGTCCCCCCTCAGGCGCTTTTTTCTAGTCTATCTCTCCATTTAACCTACCTTGCAGGGTTGTTGTGAGGATAAAATAAGGGGGAGGAGCCATGTATACTGCCCTGAGTTGTAAAGGTGGCACATACACATAAAAATAAATAAATTCATCCCCTTTGTGGAAGCAGCTAAACTGATACTCCCTGTTTTGTGGTGCTGCACTGTGGCAGTTTCAACATAGCACTGCAAAACATAAACTGTTGGTCCAGTTGCCTTGGCAATTGGGAAGCATCTATTTTCAGCCAACCCTGAAATGTCACAATTCACAAAAATCTGGCTCCTGATTCAGTTCAGCTCTATCCAATAGATAAGTAAAATATGTTACAACACATTCTGGGGGATGGGAGTGCCTTCTGTTTTGGCTTTTATGAAGATGGCACACAAAATAGATGTGGATGGCTTAGTGGAAACCACTGAACGAGTTCAAAACAGAGCAACCCTTTCTTCAGAAATTGTCAGCCCAATCGTATTTTGCTCTGCTGCTGTTGAAACATTAGTAGATGCTTTATGGTGCAAATGGCACTCTGGAAGACCGTGGAGCCACCACATGCTTCTTCTGGACCGCTGCTGGAGAGAACGGAGTGACCCTGTGCATGGCGGCAAGGAAAGGAGCACCTATCCCCTACAGGAGCAGCTGGCAGGTCTGAGGAGACCCACTGGCAATCAGGAGGCTTATGGATGGGTAAGGGAAAATATTCTCCCTTTCTCCACCCAAGCCTCCCAATCTGCCCCCTCCTCACCATAGCATACAGCACAGCCCGTTTAGGTACAGCTGCGTGCTGTAGCGGGGAAAAGGATAGGATTGGGCTCTGAGTCTGTGGCTGCAATCCTATGCAGACGTTCCTGGGAGAAAGCCTTATTGAATTCAACAGGACTCACTTCTAAGTAGTCATGCATAGGATTGCACTGTGTGTTCATGCATAGGAAGTAGTCATGCATAGGACTGCACTCCAGCCAGAGAACAATTGCCATGATATATATGAACAGGGAGTACATATATATATATATATATATATATATATATATATATATATATATATATATATATATATATATATATATATATATATATATATATATATATATATATATATATATATATATATATATATATATATATATATATATGTGTGTGTGTGTGTGTGTGTGTGTGTGTGTGTGTGTGTGTGTGTGTGTGTGTGTGTGTGTGTGTGTACCCCCTTGTAACCTCAAGTACAAAACTACATTTATTTATCACTTTGAGCAACACTGAAAAAGCAGCATTATTGTTTTATTTGAAACAGAAACTATATAACCAACCAAGTGGAATATCTTAAAATATAAATAAAAATGCATTCTGAAATGACTGATACCCAGTTGTTATTCTGGCAGTATTTTTCCTTCAGAACTGTCACTTTTCACTAACATCTCTCATTCACAACTAATCATAACCCTCAACACTGCTACAAACCAATCATGTCTTACCCAATATTACCAATCTTAAAGGAAGTCTGTTTCACAACCAGCCAATCAGAATGGTGTGTTTTGTATCCCCTCAGCATCCCCAAGCTCACAGCTCTCAAACCTCTTCTCAATATATAGTATTACAAATAATATCTTAACAACCGTAAAGATGAATCTATATTAAAATATGATATTGCTTCTATATTAGCAAATAATATTGCTTCATTTCATCAGTGTCCAAGACATTTTTTCCTCCTCCTACTTCTGAATCACAGGAACATGTTATGATTCTCAGTCTCAAAATACATTTGACAGATGAGCGGAAGGACAATATACTCATCATATGCTTTTGTTTGCATCATATGATGCTTTTGCTTGGACGACATTAAAGCCAATAGGAAAATAGCTCACTTAATCTTCTCTTCTCTCTCCTTGTCAACCAAAATCTAATTCTGTCTCTGTTATGAAAAAGAATGATACACAAAAAAAATCAACTCCATTTGAAATTGAGAACAAAGGACACCTCAAGTCCCACTGCCCTATTTATAAAAAGGACAATATAAACATTGTAATGAAGATACCCAGTGAATTTTCACTTTAAATTTTGCTACTGGTGTGATATATCATTAGAACTTGCATACATACTAGAAAAATAACTGGATTGTCCTGAAGTGCACCTATAACTGACTAGGTGTTACATTTTATCTAGAGAAACATAAAAAGGGAAAGCTGCCACCCAGACACACACTCTTTCACAAATACCAAGCTTTATAAAAGTCAGGACTGTCACATACACAGCAGGTAAGATACTCTCAAAATCTAAATGTTATAAAAAGCAGCAGGACTGGCCAAAACCTGTTTGAGGTCTCAGAAAGATATCAACCATCATAGCAGATAATACTGGGCTACGTAGTTCAATTCAGTGTAAAAAGGTGTCATGATATGTTAAAGAATAAAAAGAAAATTCCCCAAGTAAAGTGAAGAGTGCGAAACCTGAACAACTGGTATTCTACATTTGCCACTTCTTCCATAGTTAAGACTTTAAAATGCCTTCATATTCTGTGAAGACACCTGTTTTTATTTAACGCTTACAACATAGTGTACATATATTAGAGAGGCCCAGATGATATTTCAAAATTACTTGAAGAAACATGGGGCTATGAAGAGCTTGCACTGGAACATCATGGAACAATACCATCAAAATGAAGCACTTTTAAGTTCCATTGATTTTAATGACAGGTAAACATGTGCTAGGATGGCCAGCGGGTGGCGCAGCGGGTTAAGCCTCTGAACCATAAGCTGTCGATCGAAAGGTTGGCAGTTAGACTCCCGCGACGGGGTGAGCTCTCGTTGCTTGGCCAGCTCCTGCCAACCTAGCAGTTCCAAAGCATGTCAATGCGAGTAGATAAATAGGTACCGCTTGCGGGAAGGTAAACAGCGCTCAGTGTTCCAGCTGCATGCTACGCGCTGTGGCAAGGAGAGTCATGCCGGCCACATGACCACGGAGGCGTCGTCGGACAACGCTGGCTCTTCGGCTTTGAAATGGAGATGAGCACCACACCCTAGAGTCGGACACGACTGGACTTAATTGTCAGGGGATACCTTTACCTTAAACATGTGCTAAGCTTCTTCCATTGAATACATGATACTTAAAAGTGCTTAACTTTGGTCACGTAATTCCCTTAAGTTCTACTGCCCAATCTTCTGCATGCCGCTCAATGGTGGCATGCATCCCTTGCAGGTACGGACTTCCATAAAGCAGTTTATGCCAGTTGTAAACACCTCTCCAACAGCACGCCGACCAGCTTACTGCCGGGATGCCGTTGGAAAGGACTCTGCCTTCCCAGGCACACCGGAGGATGCCTAAATGCGCACCGCAAACAGTGAGCCTGCGGGGAGGTGGGGGAGGGTGGAATGGGGGTGTGGGGAGGATGTAATGGGGGCATTATGGAGGGAGGGGAGGTCACGGGAGGGGGAGGATCCGCCTATCTCCCTCCCCTGCAGCCTCCCCGCCTCTTTCCTCTCGGAGTTACGCTAGCTAATTTGCTAGTGTAGCTCCGAGGAGACCCATTTTGGGTTGCGAGTCTTATGCACGGGTAAGGGGATTTAAAGTCCCTTTGCCCAGCGTAAGCCTTCCAGTCAACACCGCACCCACCCCTGCACAGGATGCACCTGCTGCCGTTTCGGCACCGATGCATCGGTGGGGAGGGTTGAGAATAGGATTGGGCTCTCAAAATTCATTACATTTAAGTAAGATTTAAAATGTTCGTGGCCAGCGATAATCAATGAAGAATGAACATCAATTACGGGATAAGAAGCCATGTGTCTAAAATATTTATTGCTAAAAAGAAAACAAAGCTTTAAGAACAATCTTTAAAACTTTAAAAAAAAGTTTAAACAGCTTAAAAACAATAAAACAATGTTAAAAACGACATTTCGTTCAAAATTCATTGAACATTCTCAGGTAAAACGAGCGCAGCAGGCACGTAACCTGGTAAGAACATGTAGGGCAACCGGAAACATATATGTTTCTGTAAAGCACACGTTTGCGACTACTTTTGATTAAGGGCTGCCAGCGTGGAGGCTGGCAGACCTCACTCCGCCACCAAAGCGACGCAGCCGCCACCAGGAAGGTGGGTGCAAGGGTGAGCCAGGCAGTGAGGGAGGGCGGCGGTTGGCTGAGCCGTCCAGGAAGGGGCGGGGATGGCAGCCACCGCATCCCCGTTCCTGGACTCAGCAGCTCAGTTACATGGCCACCTTGGAGTTATGCCAGCTCTTGAGCTGGCGGAAATCTGAGGAGGCCCCATTGGGCCTTTCCCCCGACGAGACCTCCGGGCCGCTCCAGAGCGGCCCGGAACGAGCATAGGATCCTGCAGGCAGCCCTAGGATCTTTAGGCAGGATTGCGCTGTAAATGTGTTTAATCAGATAACACATAAGGATGTATTTCTTGTCACTTAATATTTCAAAAGCAGATTTTGCCCAGGTTACAAATATTCATTTGGGGTAACAAGATCTGTCTGTTGGCTCAACATCAACTTTCTATCCTGCTTATAGCTGCTTTTTTTGTCCCTCCTTTTATAAAATAAAAAGTGATGCCAGTGATGTTCAATCAATATGGTATAGAGATGCAATATAGTATAGAGATGCAATAGTCCTCTAGTCCTGATTATTACAGAAAATGACTTCTTTTTGCCCCATTTTAACTCCCAGTTTTCATAGTTAAATGCTGGTAGTTACTGTATCAATGAAGTATTTTCTAAACAAAAACTAGAAAGTCTAATGTTGGCCACACCGTCTAATGCTTGGCCTTTCCACCTCTACAGATTTCAATGGGCTAGAGGTATCTGTGCAAGGCTACCATGTGGGCTAAGATGATGGGGGATTATATTGGTCCCAGTCAGACTCCAGAATCTGATGCCCCATTCTCCAAGCTCCCAAAAATCTGAATGGATAGCAACCTGCCAATGGAATCTGTGGTTTTTTTTTAAAAAAATGTATCCATATATTCAGTGATGAATCCTGGATGCCAGCAAAAAGACTTGAGAAAAGCCACAACAAATGCTTTTAGGTTATAGCAGTTAATCTAATGTACCCTCCTGGGCTCAAAGCAACAGTTCCTTTCTTGATAGAGACAGAATTCTGAGCAGGAGCTTTAGGCTCTTGAGAGGATGGCCAGACAGCTGTTGTTATCTGACCTGATTAAGACGTGTCTGATGGGGATGAATAGTACATCCTCATCTGGGAAAAGGGGGCACCAGTGAATGTTCTCTTATCCCATGGAAAGCCAAAATCTACCCATTTCTTTTGACACGAAGGATTGGATGACAATTTGAGGTATAACAACATGAACTGAAAAAAGACAAGGATGGTATCAAAAACAACTAATCTAATAACGTCATATAGATACTTTCGTTCCAAAGAAACATGTGCATTATCACCTTGTGTGTGTGTATATATACACACTAGCAAAAATCTAATATAAGAAATATGAAGGTCTTTATATAAATATGCAACATTCAGAGAACATGAGAATCACATCCAGATTAATGATGTATTTGTCAGATATAGTTGGCAAAGATAAAATGTTCTTAATGCAGATAATGTGTTAAGAAATAAAATATGCACTATGAGCTCAATCCTATGAATATCTGCTCAGAAGGAAGTCCCGTTATTGCCAATGGGGCTTACTCCCAGGTATGTGTGGAAAGGATTGCAGCCTTATGGCTCAATCCAGTCCCCCCTCCCTGACGCTGGAACTAGCAATCCAGTGGTGGGGTGTGCTTTACGGCCGTCGCAAATGACCTTCCAAAAGCACGCAGAGCCGCACGTTTCTGGAACATTGGTGGCAAGGCCAGAGCGGCCCCGTGTAGGGCAGTGGCTGAATGGAGGCCTGCCAATGACGGTAGGATTGTGCAGGGAGGTGGGGAGGGGGTGGAAAGGGGTGGGGGGTGGGCAAACGTTTTCACTATTTTAAACCAGTTAGGATAACTTTCTTCCAGACTCCCTTAAATACAGTTCGCCTTAACCAATCTATCAAGCCTTCTGAGACTTCCTGGAAAGCCTGTAACCCCCTCAATACATAATACTTCACCTATAGGCACCTATATTTGACTCTCATTTTTTAATAAATGCCAAGTTCCTGTGAGGTGTGCCACAAGTGAACATTTAAAGGTCCCTACAATGCACAACTTTTCATGCACATGTGTGCTTTTACACAGGTCATTGAGGAAGTCAGATGTCCTAACTTCAATTCATTTTAGAAACTAAAGAATTTTTATTTGATTTATATTGATGATGATTTATATAGGCTCATCAAAGTGCATCATGCTGTACAAAGAATGAAAAGAGGAACATGCCCTGAAGAGCTTACAATCCAGATAGACACAAGGGAAATAACAGAAGAAGGGGAGGAAAATGAATGCAAGGATAAGCAAGGGGAAGAATATGAGGTTGCCTCAATTTCATATACTTAAGGTTAGTTATTATTTAAGCTTAAAATACAGACTTAGAGCTCAATCTTACCTACTGTAACTATCTGGCGGGCGGCCCAGGGCTGCCTGCCGGATTCTATCCCCGTTCCGGGCTGCTCTGCAGCTGCCTGGAGGTCTACTCGGGGGAAGGGGATGATCATCCCCTTCCCCCGGTGTAAACCGGGGGAGGCCCGATTCTCAGATTTCCGACAGCTATTTATCTAGGGGAAGTCGGAGGAGGCCATGTAATGGCTGTGCTGGCCGGCCAGGGACGGGGATATGGCGGACGCCATCCCCATCCTCTTCCAGGTCGGCATGGCCAATGGCCCCCCTCCCTCGCTGCCCGGACCGCCCCTGTGCCAGCCGGGGGATCCCTTACCTTCCTCCGGCAGCCGCATGGAGATCCAGTGACAGAGTAAGGGCTGCCGGTCTAGCGCCCACGGCCCTTACTCTAGAGTCGTTGCAAGCATGCCTTACGGCACATTTGCGACGGCTTAGGGCGGTGGAGCACTCACTCCGCCACCCTATAGTTGGGCAGGATTGCGCTGTTACACTTTTAATCTTATACACAGTTTCCTGGGAGTGTCTTATTGAACACAAGAGGGCTTACTTCTGAATAGACAAGCATAAGGTTGTGCTGCCACAGTGCAATTCTATGCATCTCTACTCAGAAGTAAGTTCCATTGAGTTCAGAGGGACTTATTCCCAGGCAAGCATGTTTAGTATTGTAGCCCAAAAATGCAATCCTGTGCACATTTTGTTCAGGAATAATTTGCACTGAATGGTACAGTTACACTTGAAACATTAATGAACTTTTTGATTTCGTTTAAAATAGCATATGAGTGGCCACAGTTAGGAGCAAGACCACAGTGAGATAAACCAATGAGTTGTCCCAAAGCTCCTGCCATGGTTCAGTTCTGTTCTGTGTTCCCAGCCATTATTTTTAAAAAAATAAAACCACAACCCACTGGGTCACATTATGTAATTAGTATAACATGCAACTCTACCCTAACAGCACAACCCTATGCATGTTTACTTAGAAGTAAATCTCATTGAGTTGAATGGGACTTACTCCCAGGTAAGTGAGCATACAATTGCAGCCTAAATGAAACAAGGATAGGACTGAGCTATATGGGTAGAATCCATCAGGATGTACTCAAGCAAACATTCCACATAAATGAATGGAAGCCACCCAAAATTCAAAGGTAGCTAATGTTTGCCACTTTCTTTCACAGGAGTATGTAAAATAAGTAACAATGAAAAAAAAGAAGTTTGTTCAAACACCAGTACGTATGCTTTTGTTTTTAGAGAATTTTGTTTTGTTATTGTATTTGCAGTATACCCAGGCTAATTAGCAAGTGATAATGTGATAATGAATCAAGTTGCTTATTCTTTGATTCAACTGCAATGGGCAAAGCAGAGTTCCCAACTCAGTGAACTTGTTCATTTTTAAAATATGGGACAGATGTCACTGGATTTTGACGTCATTCAGATTACCATAGCCTTCATAGATAAGAAGCTTTGTCAGCGGGATTAAACTGTTACTCCAGTAAACAAGGAAGAAAATGGTTGATTTTTTTTTTTTAGATTGGAACAATGAAATTACAGTCAGTGTTCTATGCTACAACTGGAAAAAGTAGCATTTTGTTAAAACTCTAATTAGTGGTATGAGACAACCGGAACGTTTGCACTGATTGCTATGCCTACTATTAGTGCTATGTAATATTTATTTGTAACTAGCACTGTGCAAAGATGTAAGGAATACTGAAGCCATCCACACAGATGTATAATCAGTCCTACTGGGTAGTTTTAAACTTTATTAGTTAAACATGCTTTCTTTTCTTTTGTTACTAGTTGCTATAAAACAGAAAATCTCAATTTATTAGGGGATGAACATTCATCTCTGGATTATCTTTTAGTACTGGAAAGGCACAAAATTTACTGTACAATAAATGTTAATCCCTAAGCAGTAACGGTTTAAAATATATGTGTTGCTTTTTCTCTGTTTAAGGAATAGGTAGGGGCAGGAGAAAACAGTGATAATAAAAACACCTAACACCGCTTTCTGCTAAAAAATATGCGGAAAAAAAATAAACCATGTAATTTTGTGTCATTCTTTATCTACTGACACTGTACAACTTATACCACCTGGCTACTACACGTTTAAAGCGGTTAAAATTGATAAAAACCGCTTTTTGCTATTTCATTTTGGTTAAACACCGAAATCTGCAAAAAAGAAAACCACTTTCTTCCACCTCTAGGAATAGGTCATGACCAGAAAGGCGGTATATAAATACTGTATATTATTATTATTATTATTGTTATAGATCAAACATTCATGTTTCAACAATATATAGCTTCCAGTAAGATGCAATAAATAAAGTACTTAGATTCACACTGTCTCAGAAAGAATGTAATCCTATATTACAGGGGTTTATTCTTAGAAAAAGTACGAGAGAAGCATAATTCCCCCTCTTGTTCATGTATGGCATAAACCTACTTATTTATTTTAGCACTACATCTCACTTGATTAGTCTAATGGTAGGCTTTCAAGGCCAGCGGGTGGCGCAGTGGGTTAAACCGCTGAACCATGAGCTGTCGATCGAAAGGTTGGCAGTTCGAATCCGCGACGGGGTGAGCTCTCGTTGCTTGGCCAGCTCCTGCCAACCTAGCAGTTCCAAAGCATGTTGATGCGAGTAGATAAATAGGTACCGCTTGCGGGAAGGTAAAAAGCGCTCCGTGTTCCAGCTGCATGCTACGTACTGCGGCAAGGAGAGTCATGCCGGTCACATGACTACGGAGGTGTCTTCGGACAATGCTGGCTCTTCGGCTTTGAACTGGGGATGAGCACCACACCCTAGAGTTGGACATGACTGGACTTAATTGTCAGGGGTCACCTTTACCTTAGGCTTTCGAAGTCAGTTACAATGTATAACCAAACCATAAAACACAATAAACTGATAAACCTTTACAAGCGGTGCTGGGCCAACACTGTGGCAAAACATAAGACAAAACTACAAGTACGTCTCTTAGTTGTCTTGTGCCAAACAAACCCCAGTGCCTCAGAGTAAATGCCATTTTAGTGCCCATATGTTTTTACATATGATAAGGCTGATGTACCCTGTATACTAAGTAGTAGTAATGTAACAGGTTTATAATGGTCAATTGCTTTCTGACCCCATCCCTCAATAACACATGAGACAAGGCAGCTGGGTTGTCAAATGGGCCTAATTGTTCTGTGGCTCCTACTCCCTTGTGGTGTGGGTACTAACATATAAAGCCAGGGTTACGCTTGCAACTCCAAACTTTTTATTAACCTGGGCAACCACAACCCGGCTATAGACAGGAGATCATTCAAAGTGACATGTGCTCCTTACATCTGACCAGTACAACCAAATTTCTGAGCCTTCGAGGCTAGCAGTGCAGTCATTATTAAAAGAGGATTCTCACACCAGCTCTATGGCTTGGGTTGTGTGTGGGTTGGTTTTGTCTGAGAGTGCTCACCAAAATCAACTGCTATTATTAACCTAACCTCCACTATACCAAGGAAGGGGGCGGGTTTGGGGGCAGCGGCGCCTGATATTGCTGGAGCAGGTCCAGGTTGACCAATGGTGGCAGCAGGGGCTTACTCTGGTGGAAGGGAACAAATGTTACCTTCCCCACGTAGGCCTCAACATGCTAAAAAATTCCCCCACAGGATACAGCAGATGCCACATTGGCACCACTGCACTGCCACATGGGAAGTTAGGTAGGATTGGGCTGTAAGTTGCCAGGAGGGAAGCACTGAATAACAGATGTAGAACTACACCCCCTCCCAACCCCACACTATTGCTTTATGCCCAGCTGCATGGGATGGAGCAAAGCCACCTTGCCCAGTCAATATAGAACAGCTATACTATAATAAGTGTCAATAGCTAAGACATAGCATTCCATTTAACTCTTTCACTCAACTGAGTGAATCTGCAACACCGGGCAAAATGAGTCTGCATTATTGTTTCCAGTATGAGAAAATTGGTATGTATTATGTTGTATGCTAACATTAAATATAACAATCATTTCAACAGATGCTCAGCCAGTGAAGGATGCAGCATCTCACAAAAGTCCTAAAGCAATTAATTTATTTACAGCTGCATGAACTCCAAATACAACATAAATAGCCAAATGCAAGTGAGAGTAAACAATGACAGAAACCAGAAAATGAAAAATAGACCTGGTATTTCAGGTTAGATGCAGTGAATTACCACTGAAATTTCTCCAGGCCCAGCTGCTCATACATCATTCTGTCAATAGCCTAAATTCCATATATACATTTATGTCATTTTTTTGGTGTTATCTCTAAATGTGCATTATTCTCAGAGGAGGTTTAGAGTTGCACAAATCACATGACTACACAATATGGCTCATACTTTCACAAATTCCCCCAAAGAGCTAACCTACATTTCAAGGAAACGAGTAGAGAACCCCAACCAGCTCTAGAAATGTTTTCTGATTTTTCCATAATATGTTCATCATTTCTGAAATACTATTTTGAAACAAAATGATCATTCCAAAATTTGAAGCCAGTCACTTTGAAGCCAGTAGAGCTATTCAAGAGCTTGTAGTCCAAGTGAATCAATCGATCTACTTACCCAACTTCCTGTGTACACAGGCTTTTCCATTCAGCTGATTGGCAACTTTGCATATGCAAGGTGACTCTCTGGTTAACTTCCCTTTCCTGTGTCTGTGCTCACACAATATCAAATTTATATACTGGGATCTTTTGTGGGCTGAGCTCATCAAGGATGCTTCTTTTGTGGGCTGATTGCTCAACCCTGGCTCGAAATGGGTGCTTCTGTTGTTTTGCACTCTGCAGAAGGGGGACTCTTGACTACTTCTAGAATTATCTCTAAAGTCTCAAATATAATCTCAACAAAAGCTGATTTCAATGTTGAAAATATCCTAGGAACCATGTGCCAGAGTCACAGAAAGCCATATCATTGTACAGTACATTCATCAACAAGACTCATAGTCTACTTTAAACAATTTCTCTGCATATTCAGTGTCTGAATCTGACAAAGTCTGGATGGATTAGGATCACTTTTCCCCAGTTTTCCCAATGAATGAAAACTGAATGAAAAGAATGATTAATGCAAATGACAGTGCTTTAACAGATAGTAGGTAAAGGTAAAGGTGACCCCTGACAATTAAGTCCAGTCGTGTCCGACTCTAGGGTGTGGTGCTCATCCCCCTTTCAAAGCTGAAGAGCCAGCGTTGTCCGAAGACGCCTCCGTGGTCATGTGGCCGGCATGACTCTCCTTGCCGCAGCGCGTAGCATGCAGCTGGAACACAATAGTAGTGTGATCCAAATATGATTAGATCTGGGGCACTTTTACTTCACAATATATATACACATATATTATTTATTTATTTATTTATTTATTTAAAGAATTTGAACCCCGCCTTTCTCCCAACAAAGGCAATCAAGGCGGCCTCCAATAAAAAAAAAATCATGAAAAAAAACCATGAAAAAAAATATCATGACTACTGTGGCGAAGGGCCGCCTTACCCCCGTAGCTCCAACCACGAGGGAAGGCGGTTGCCTTCTGAGTCCCGCAACTACGGAACCCCCAAACACGTCCCCAACAAGGGAGGGTAGTCACGCTGCCACCACCTGGGGGAACTTATCAGCAGACCACGCCACCCCAGGACTAGCGTGCCTCTCTGAGTGTTGTTTTGGGGTCCCCGCACCAACAGGTCCAGCAAAACCAACCTCGGTAAGTTGGCAACACTGCACCAACAGTGTGCCCGGTCGGCCTTAGCTCCATGGCACCAACCCTGGGCTAGGCAATCTTAAGTGAAACAGCTCCAACTGTTTGGGTACGTCCAGATAACGAGCCAAGCATCCGACAAGGGTAAGATCCGTCCAATCCAATAAACACACCAGGTGTAAAAATATATAGGTGTTTATTTAAGCTATGCCAGCATAGAATAGAAGGCAGAATTACTGCATATATATATATATATATATCATATTGACAGACACAAACATTAAGGTGATATAAATAACAAATCACTAAACTTCTACCACTGAACTGTTTTCCCTCACTCACCCAAGAAAGTACTCTGAGGATGAACCGACCAGGCCCAAGCCCCACAAGCACGTAGGCGAGGACCATAATGATGTTAAGGCATGATGACTTCCATAGGGGTGCATGCAGCACGGAGCTCACACGCAGATGACTCTCACAAAGAGACGGCTACCAAGAGAACTGCCCCCACCCCCTTGGGGTCTCATACTTATACCCTTTAGGGTCTTCGAAGATGGACGTACAGAATTGTCCAATAGAGGGGGGGGGGAGGCAGGACATCCGGGGAGCAATGACTTTGCAATTCACTGGAAAATTCCCGTGGAAGCAACCCAGCAGGTGCCAATTAAGATGTTGATTAGTCGGCTTGGTCTCAGGCTGATAACGCCCTTTGTTTTACATTCCACCCTTGCTTATCTCCTGAGACCAAGACACTGCCTCTCCCAAGGATGAACACTAAAACAAAACTGTCAGGTCCCAGATTTCAAAGTAGAGAGACACAAAGTTGCTTTTGCGCTACAACTACCATGCTTTTAAAAAAAATCTTACCCTGATAGAACCTCAATGCCATACTCAGTGCTACTGCCTGTGTGTTGATGCAGAAAAATATTTTCCTGGTTTCTGTTCATATCTGCCTCCCCAGGTCACAGGAAAAACCTCACATTTGGCAAACTTAATCTTTCCTCCTTTCAAGGAGAGCATACACATTAGGCTTACTCTGGGTGCAGGGAGACTCCCAGAGCTAACTCAATCAAGTCTCCCAGGACTCAACAATCGAACCATCAAGGACCATCTAGAAGTCCTCTACCCAGCTTAGCCCACTATTGTTCCCATTGTTTTGGGTAAAATGTGTTTCCAAAAGTCTCTTGTAAAAACTGTATGACTCTGTGACTATGCACATTCTCAGCAACCATGTGATGTTCTGCTTAGAAATGTATAACAACTGTTCTCACTTGTAGCAAAGGGTCAGTTCCCCTCCCGGGGGCTGTCCACTGCGCTGCGTAACAATAAACCCATACTTTTTCCTTGTTCATCAGTCTTCCTGGTCCTATTAATTATCAGTCTGCTTAAAATTCCGCTACAGTGTTCTTGCCATGTCTTAACTCTAAAAACAGGTACAGGACTGTACAGTACTTTCAACCACAATTTGAAAGCAACAGAATTTATGTAGTGCATACAATTATGCAGTTTAAGCTGTAGCATTGCTAGGCCGGGGGGGGGGAGCTGTGCCCCGGGTGCTGCCCACCGCCTCCTCATGAGGAGCAGCCCCGGCAGCAGCTTCCGCGGCCCTGGCAGCTTCCTTTGCAGCTGTAATGGCTGCTGAGACCGTACAGGTGGGTTTCAGGGCGGGAGAATGGCCCCTCGCCCTCCCTCTCTACTGGAAGGTTCCAAATGGAGCCTTTCTGGGAGCAACCACTGAGTTTAAGAAGACACACAAACACCAAGGGGCCCCCTGAAGGATCACTTTAACATAGGAAAAAGGATTAGGAATTGAGTCTCAGCCAAAGAGATCAACTGTGGGAGAAAATCACTCTGAGAAAACCTGAGAAAAAAGACAGGAAAAAAGACATAAATAATGTAATTTTGTAAGTTATTTTCAGAATCAAGATTATGGTGCTGCTTTTTATTTTTAAGAATTAAGCCTCCTTAAACCTAAAAGTGTTTCACAGTGACTCAAATTTACTTTCTAAATTGCCTCAAGAGTCTACTTCTTTTTTTTTTTTTTGACCTGATGTGATGTTTGCCCTGGTCCTAACTGCATTCTTACAAAATGGCAGTAATGCAGCTGTTCAGTGAGTGGAGAAGGACCTGAGGAACAATCAGGGTTATCTCCAAAGGTTTAATATTTACAGGTTTAAAAGCCATGTTAAAATATTAAATATTTTAGGTTTAAATATTAAATCTTTGGAGATTATAACTGGCATTATAGCATGAAAGTTTTCGTTCAATTTAGTCAGGGTTGCGTTCATTTAATTTGCTTTGTGCTAAATGATCAACATAAAAGAAAAGCACATACGTATGTGTCAACTATTAATTACTTATCACACACTCAAGGGTACTCTTCTATGGAAGGGCCTACCAATATTTCCCAGAGTTCATGGTTCATCATCCATATTGGTTCTTTGAAGCCAGCAACATCCTGTTGCTTACAAGAACCAACTAGACCAGTGTTTCCCAAACTTTTTTGACCTCTGGCTCCCATGACCATTGGTGACCCTTGGCTGTGGCTCTCCATTACATTATGTTGATGCCTGACAATTGGCATTGCACTGCATTATGAGAGGACTCTGTGGCACTCCGTGGCTCCCTTGGGTGGTTTCCGCGGCTCCCGCCTCCTAGTTTAGGAACCACTGAACTAGACTGATAATCAAAAAACCACTGTTAACAAGTACCTGGGAAAGACTGTGACACATTAATTGTGTGCACTTTCACAAAGATCAAAAATTGAAGTTGAGCATTTGCAAAGATAAGAGGTTTACAGACCTCAGCTGCAAAGCCAAGTCAAAATGTTGGCTCCATTGAAAATGTTGACATACAGTGACTCCCCCACCCAGCATTTTGATGCTAATAAACTAAGTAATTCCTTTCATTTGAGATATTATATCTAGGGGCAGGAGAAAATGGTGATAACGAAATAAAAATAAATAGTGCTTTCTACTAAAAAATCTGTGAAAAATAAAATAAAACCACGTAATTTTGCGTCATTCTTCATCTGCTGACACTGTACAACTTATACCACCTACTTAGTACACTTTTAAAATGGTTACAATTGATAAAAATGGGGAAACTGTGGAATAAAAACACATAACATCGCTTTCTGCTATTTCATTTTGGTTAAACACTGAAATCTGCGAAAAAAATAAAATCATTTTCTCCCACCTCTAACTATATCTAATGGGATCAGCAGCGTCAAACCTCAATGACTGATATTTTATGAAAAACTGCCAACTTATTACAATGTTAAAATAATTTAAAAAGAGATAAAATGGCTGTTGGTATAACATAGTGCCTGACTAATTTTCTCTGGCGAGTCTATGGTCTCCACTCATCTGTGAATAGGGATATATAGCTGTGAAGAATTGTACTGTTTGCTGTCATGCTTTGAAATACTGGCTACCGCATGGGACTTAACATGATCTAGCCCACTGGGAGCACTTTGACAACACAATTTTTGCAACTTAGATGGCTTCCTTCCCCAGCCATTTATATTCTTAAGATTTACTTTGGCTTTGCAAGGTGATCTGTCATCTGCTTTTCTGGCCTTTGTTTCCCAAGTGAATGAAGCACTATACAGAGGGAAAACCTGAAAAGTATGTCACTTCCCCTAGTTGAATGATCATAAAAACAGCACACTATCTGTTCCGGAAATGTCCCCCCCCCCCCCAGTTTTCCTTGCAGAA
The DNA here is from genome assembly GCA_026170595.1 of Plestiodon gilberti rubricaudatus. NCBI lineage: Eukaryota > Metazoa > Chordata > Lepidosauria > Squamata > Scincidae > Plestiodon > Plestiodon gilberti. Next base: position 61,129,143 of record JANXHW010000004.1, on the reverse strand, counting down.
AACCACAGAGGATGAACATGAATCTTTTAAATTGTCATGCAAGCAGGGGACCATGAAGGAAAGAAGAAGGAAAAAAAAACCTGTCTGTGTACTGGCATGAGCTATGTGAAACTGATTTTTATATCTACAACAGAATTTCTAGATGCAAGTTCTTCTCTATTCTTTTTTCTTTTCTAAACATATTTGTAGCCCAATTCTATCCCCCACCATCTTCCACCATGCAGCCACACTGACTGAGGGCATGCTGCATGCAATGGTGGTATTGGTGAGGAACCAGACAGCCTCGGAGAAGTAAATAATTTTTTTTCTTACTTACCTCCCAGTAGACCACCTAGTTACCAATGGGTCTCTTCAGACCCATGCCAGCTATGTTGCTGGCATAAGCCAGAGGGGAGGCAGAGGGAGTATCGGGCTGTAAAAATGGAAAATAGCATCTCAGTGTATACTGCTGCTGCTTGGATCCACCCCCTCCAGCCCCCAAACTGCTCCCTGTCCTGAACTGCCTACAACGTACCCCCGCCGGCACCTTACCTGCTCAAATGCAAGCTGGGTCTATGTGTGGTGGACATGTGGAGCATCTGGCAGTTTCTGCTAATGGCTCCAATGCGCACAAAGGTACGGCAGTTGTGTCACCATTAGAGGACTTGTGGCAGTGGATCTGGAGATCTGCTGCCGTAGGCTCTCTATAGGATTGGGCAGCTGGTTTAGTTATTGAATAAAGATGAAATGACACAATAAAGACACAATTTTAAAGCGTTTTTCCCAAGGGTATATATATGTAACAGGAGTTAAATGTGTACACCTGTGTGCTGGGAGGAAATACAGGTGTACGCATTTAACTCCTGTTGCGTATATACACCCTTGGGTAAAAATGCCTTATGTATGTGTTACTCTGCTTACTCTTAATAGCAAGTGATGAATGGTTGTTTCTTTCCAGGGACAACTGAACCATCAATAGCCTAAAATAACTTTTGGGGCAGCCTCTTCCTCACTTCCCCAGGGGCTACAGAAAGTGCTGAGGGAAGGCAGGAAAAGAGAAGCCCAGGCCAGAAAAATCTTGTCATCAGTTCCTGGAAAAAGCCATCAATGGCTTAAGAGAACACTGTTAAGTGAAAGTGGAAAAAAGAAAAGAAAAACTTCTGTAGCAGTTTCTGTTTGCATCTTATAAATTTGGAAATCACCTTGGATGCAGAAAGGTAAATTTGAATCAATTTGATCTTATAACATTTCTTATCTCCTCTCCTATGTAATAAAACAGAGACTGATTTAACATTCATCATCATCATCATCGATGATGATGAATCTTTTTAGTTAGCTATATCAGGTTCTGTCTTCCTCAGTCGCATAGTTGTGATTTAAACAAACATTAGGTGCCAAGGTGACAGTTTTAAGATAGCTGAAGATTGTAGAATTCTCAACAAAATGACATATGTAAGAGATTTCTTTTTTGAAAGTGTTATACTCCAAACTGAGATCACAAGCTGTAAGGATGTAGCACCTATACATCCAGAAATTACATATTTATTTCTTCTAATATCCTCAGGTTTGAGTCCTACTCTGTAAGAAACATATCTGTCAGGAAGGTTATGGCCATCAGAATTTACATTTTTCACAACAGGTTGTTCCTGCTTCATTCTTGTGGTTGCTGATTTGTGATTTCCGCACTGTGTATGAGGGGAACTGTAGTTGTTTTTCCAACATATTGGATATAGTGTCCAGAGCACTTGCATTCAATAACATATTGAAGACAATGCCCTGTTCAATAAAAAGCTTATTCGGCTTTTGAAGGTAACCAATTCCTGAAGGTAAGTGCAGATTTTTATATATAGGTGGTACTGTGCTTAGATTCACAGCGATGTGATCCAGGATTGATGACGGGTGATTTTATTTTAGCTCTGAGTAATAACTTGTGGAGATTAGGATGCTGGTGAGAGGCAATAAAAGATGGCTTGCTGATGACTTTAGCAAAGCGTTGGGAGCTGGCTACCAATGTGTAATTCTCCTTAATTGCCAGATAATTGCTAGAAAATGTTACATTGAAGATCTCCCACAAAAGAGACACAGTGTTTTTTGTTAACATTTTCATTGTGGTTGTGAAGGAGAGACTCTCTGGAGAATATAGATGTTCAACAGATGTTGCAGTTAATGATGTGCAAAGGATTTAGACTACACACATACATCAATGTGTTTGGTGCTTTGTAATACAAGAGAATAAAGGTCCATGCACTGAGGGTTCATAATCTAAAATTGACATAAGGCAGGCAACAGTGGAAGAGAAGGGAAGTACTGTAGTGCCAGGGCAAATGGGGAAGAATATGAAATTATTTCATTTACATATACTTACAGTCTGTATCACAGAAATGCTGTTCTGAGCAGTATAGAATGTGGCACATGCCCTTGGACTACATCAGTGGTGACAAAGCCCTGTTGTTGCAGCCTGAATTCTGCTGGTGGACACATCATGGACACCAGTGGGATGTGGAGTTGACTTACATCATATCCTAAACCCCCTCCAGGTGATAGACATGCCCCAAATGTTGGCACAATACTACATCAACGTCAGAGCTGGCGTACGAACCAAAAAACCACCACAGGAAACAATTGGGAGGGGAAAAACAGCAGAGAATCTCAACTCCTGTCTCTCTCTCTCTCTGCCCTGCTCACCTTCCTATGGCAGAACATAGGATACAGACTACACTCTGCAACTAACCACAGTACACTAATGCCAGTTCTAAAGCTCCTGCCAGGGATAACAGAGCTCAGAGGATAGGATGTGTGGCATGGGGCTATATCCCTCAACATGACTGCATGTTGTGCATGCTTAGAGCATGCACACAGGAACCATGATGATGATGGAAGAATTCAGAAATTCCTTCGCTGGAAGACTGGTGGTTAAAAGTTTTGGATTACGCTGAAATGGACAAACTCACAATTTTAATTAAGGAAAAGTCAGTTAACCTTTTTGTGAATAATTAGAAACCACTTAATTATTTTTTTTAAGAGAAAGAGAAGATGACGTGATGATATGTGGATTTAATGAATAGAATGTTGGAGATATTTTGGCTTAGTTGGATATTATAAGTAGAAAATAGAGAATAGTATGCTAGTAGGATATACTGCTTCACTCGTGCTGTAATCTTTTGAAATACGATGTATTGTTTTGTGTTTTAATATTATACTAATAAAATAAAAATATATACAGAAGAAAAAAGGAACCATGATGATGGAAACCACGAGGAAAGGGCACTTTGCATACACAATCTGCTGCCCTCACATGTACGGCAAGATACTTTGTTAACACTTGCCTTCTCAGAATTCTTATTGCAGGTACTCTGCTCTAGGACTCCACAAATACACGCAAGTGGAGCCTCCACTCCACTCTGACTCCTTTCACTCCAGTGGGAGAAAGGAAGCTTCTTGTTGATCTTGAGCCACCTGTTCTCTGTACCTCTTCCTCCTCTTTCGTCCATGCCAGCACGGGCGTCGCGACGACACGCGACACCCCTGAGCGGGGGCGCGCGTCACCCTTAAGGGGGAGGCTCCGCCCCCGCGCGTGATGTCACGCGCAGGAGCGGAGCGCCCTCCCCGCTCCGTTTTTGGCACATTTTGGAGCCAAACGGACCCAGGGGAGGGAGGGCAGGCCCACCTCCACCGCAAAAATGTAAGTGAGGGGCATCGCGCGTCACCCCTATACGCGCGACGCCCCCCGGCGGCCCGCCCCCCCGCTTCCCCCCGTCGGCGCTAGTGCATGCCAGGAGTGTTTCTGACCAATCACGCAAAAGCTGACTGTCTTGAACCTGTCTTGCCTGGCTCCCAGCCTGGGTCTGTGCAGTGGGATCACAGTATTCTGGTTTGTGTGAGTGCTGATGAGGATCCCCTTGAGGCTCATCACAATCCTCCCCTGGCAAAAGGGTTCCTTCCAGTTGCTGAACTCCTCATACGGTCTCAAGTCCTGGGGAAGCTTGTGTGTCAATTTCACATGGCTGCCCTCTCGCAAGAGAACTATGATCCTTCCATTGGTGTGCTGCAGTCAAAAATATATTTCTCAGAAGAGTGTCTGCCAAATCCTATTCGGGCCTTATGCTACTGAAATGCTTGTTCTGGCATCATAAGGCCCTTTATGGCTGTAACGTCATTCAGCACAGCCTGGATACCGCTGCAAGTGGTAAGCCGCTGGGTCCATGTGGCAGCAGATCAGTGATGCCCGCCAGAGCCAATAAGTTCACAAAGAGTGTTGGAGGGAGGTGGGGAGAAGGTGGAACAGGGTGGGGGGGAGGAATAGGGAGGAAATGGAGTAGAGAGGAGGGTGAATCGGGGCTGGGAAGTGGGCAGCATTGGCACACGGGGATATCCTAACCTCCTTCCTGGCCCCGGTCCACACAGACTTGACCCAGCTCTAGAGCTGGTACAGGTCTGAGTAGACCCAATGGGCTGACATGGGCTTACCCCGGAGCAAGGGAATAAATGTTCCCTTACCCCGAGGAGACTCTGGAGGCCAAAACTCTGGACATAGCGTTAGTGCTGATGCATCATCACACATGGGGAGTTATGTGTCATAAGGGGACTCAAATCCTGTGTGATGGGATAGTTCTCTGCTTTTGCCTCCTGGTGTCAGTGCCACAGTAGTTTCTGCAATGGGAGATACTGTGGCATCCTTAACATGTGAGCATGTGTTTAGTGTTGTGAGGGCATCTCCCCATGGCTGGCTGCTGCTATTCATTCCTGGTACCGCCAGGGAACTTTCATCTGGCACTGGATGCTCATCTCTGCCCCTGTGATTGGTTCACTCTGGCAGTTCTTCCCTGGCTGCTGGTATTGGGACTGGGTAGGTTGCAGTGATTGGCTTCTTGCATGTTGGGCCAATGTGGGGACATCATGGCTGCTCCTCTGTGATTGGTGGGTGGTGTGGGAATTTCCATGGATGCTGGTGGGTGTACTGTTCGTCACTGAGCATTTCTTTCAGGTTATACCCATGCTCAATTTTGTACGGCTATACTGTATTATTCTGTAATACTGTATTATAGATCCCATGTCCCTTTGAGGTTTGCCAAAGTCTAACCCTTTGTATATTTCAAAGTGTTTTGAGGCATTTTTACATGAAGTGACTTTTCATGGCAGCAACTGAGCTAGTAGAGTGGCTAGAGTGTATAGTTTTAGAGTATATTTACATTGGAATCTGGCTTTGTAAACATTACTAAATGCAGGCAGGTCAATTAAATTTCAGATAACTTTTAGCCCTTACAATTCTACGACTATCTATAGCAACAATAAAGATATAACTTTAAGCAACCGTATAAATTAACAAATCTACAATTACAGTTCTACAAAGAAAAGATTAACAACAATATTGGATCTGCATCTTATTCTGTCACATAGTAGATTTTTACAAGATGCTGTAGCTGTAAAAACAAGTTTGCAAGTGGTTTTGTTCAAACACGGTAAAGAAAAAATAAATAACTTGAAATGTTATTCTTAGTATTAAGAATAACAGAAGTATTAAGAAGAGCAGATCTAGCCACAAAGCATTTGAAGTTGTGCTTCAATGTGTCCTGGAATTTTAGCTGTTCTTTGCTGCTCCCTTACAGTGACAGGATTATTACTACCCTAGCAAGTGCCTGTAGCAATACTTGGAAAAAACGACAATTCACATCACTGCTTGTCTTAATAACATCCCATAGGCATTGTTTACTCCATTTTAGACGTTTAACTGAAAGCCTCAAGAGTCTTCAATCCAACTGGAGGGCCAAATCCAGATAGAGAAATAATAAACAAACAAGCACCCTAAGTAGTCTTTAAACATTTAGGGGGGAAAACCCAATGTCCAGCTCTGCATGCGAAAAAAAAATGTTATTCCCATTAAGATATGGCATACTGCTTAAATGCTGCATCTTAATCCATCTGAACCATTGATTCATAAGCAGCTCAATTTACTCCAGCTGAAGATGTGGTAATAATTGCTTACCTGACTCACAGGCAAATGTCTTTGACGTCTCATCATGAAAGATAATTGCCACTGCATGCTTTTTTGTCTCTCGAGGCAGTCTGGTTATGTTTTTGATGTTGTGCAGTTCAGTTACCTTAAAATGAAGAGATATAGTATTCAGTCTGGTTGATAAATAGCAGGATGCCAAGCCCAGCTCCAAACGTTCCTTTTTCATTATAGCCATCACATTTTCTGATGACCCCTGGAATGGAGTTAATTATTATTTGATAAATTTTGGGTGTGCATGTGTGCGTGAATACATGTGTTATTATGTGTGCTGTGTCTGGAAATGAAAATTGTTTACAGAATATTTTTCTTACATTTTATAAGAGCCTGAGTGAAAAAAAACACTAGATAGCCTATTCATTTTCATGTGCCCTGGCTTTGCAAATTCCTTCCTAACACAAACAGCTTATCTGAATTCACAAATTACCAAATCTGTTGTAGAAGTGGAAATATTTAGGAATCCATATCAGAAAACTACAACATCAGCAACACAAAAAGTACTCCATCCATTCTGCACTTAGCACCAGAGGCGTCACTAGGGCGCGTGCTGCCCCAGGGCGGGGGCGCGCGACACCCTAGTGAACACTCGACCCCAACACACCCGCTCTATTAATTCTGGCACGGCCATAGGCTGCGCCGCGATGGGGGGAACGCCCGACGGGTTGCCGCTCTGGGCGCCCCCTCAATCGGGAGAGCTGGCTCGGGGATGTCTTCCCCGGCCGGCTGCCCAGGGCCTTCTGAGGAAGGCCCGCTGCGTGAATGTTATTTATAACGTTCGTTTGCGCATGGGCAGACTGTTACTGAGGGAAAAGGGCAGCCCTTTTCCCTCAGTAACAGTCTGCCCATGCGCGTTCGCGCAGCGGGCCTTCCTCAGAAGGCCCTGGGAAGCAGGCCGGGGAAGACGTCCCTGAGCCGGCTCTCCTGACTGAGGGGGCGCCCGGCCCGGCCCGGCCTGGCGAGGCGGGCGGGAGGCCCCCAGGCGACGCGCACATGTGCGCGCGCAGAGAAGGAGACACGCACGTCACCTTTCTGCACAGCGTGTGCGCGCGTCACCTGGGGCCCCCTGCACGCCCCGCCCCGCCACAGCGACGCCTCTTCTTAGCACCACACCCCTTTCACATTGATATGGGCTCCTTTCTCTTGAAAGTGAGTTGGTAATTCTAGTGACATCCTAGCCATACCCAGCGAGTCACAACTTGTGTGTGAAAGTGCAAGTGAAATGGTGCAAGTGCAGAGACATGCCAAGGAACATATGGTGAGGAAATAAATCATCACAATATAATCATCACAATATAATATATATTCACAGGACAAGCATTGATATATCTTCCTATTTATTCTATGATTCACATGAACTTTTCATATTGATATTAAGAAGGGGAAATGATATAATTATGAAAGTGTGACTATAGTCTACTAATTTCAGGCATGGATCAACCCAGAAAATGCGTTATGGATATTAAGCATACACTGGGGATTAATTTGGACCTGCCCATGAGAAACAGAAAACACCTTGAATGAAGATGTAATTAGTTTTCCAGTCTCTCTAGAGACATCTCACAGAATAGTCGGTCTTTTCTTAGGAGATCTGTTTCACAAAGATGGAAGTCTTCAGATCCTGATACCACGTTAGCACAATTTTAAATGTAGGTAATTTACTCCTTTCAACATTTGTTTTGTTCCTTCATATGAAAAGGTTTGCACAATTAAAATTTAGCTTCCATTTAAATGCTTTCCTTTGGACAGAGAGTACTTGGACTCCGATGAATGCATGCACTTAAAGTTCTTGAATATATCACAAAAACTGTCTATACTTAGCCACTTGTTAGACACAAAGCTGCTTCCAGGCCTGAGTAGAGCTTTGGCTAAGAATAACAATAAATCCATATTTTGCCCAAGGGTTATCACATATAGCTGGTAACTTATCCCAAAAACATTTTTGCTACTGAGTCAAATCAAATCATTTATTTATTTATTTATTATCACATTTTTATACCACCCTTCCCCCAAGGAGCTCAGAGTGGTGTACATATTTCCTCCCCTACTTTTTGTCCTCACAACAACCCTGTGAGGTAGGTGGGGCTGATAGTGACTGGCCCAAGGTCACCCAGGGAAGCTTCGTGGCTGAGCGGGGATTTGAACCTGGATCTTCCAGGTCTAAGTCCGACTCCCAAACCACTACACCAAGCCTACTCATGTAGTTCAGACCAACAGAGTCTCCAAGAATGATCTGAAAGCACATGTTGCAGACATCTAAGCAAGTCTGGACCTGTAAAACCCCAGTGCGGCAGACTGCCTGAGAACAATGGGTTGCATCAAAAAGTTTGATGATAATTCTTCTGATGGAAGAAGCTTTCTCTGGAAGGAGGAGTCTCCCCTCCCCCCCAGACAAAAATTCCATTCTCCAGAGAAAAGGAGCCTTTGAATACAATTCAGTATCTACACTGATTTGAGCTGTACAAAGAAGGGCAGAATGTAAGTGTGATCAATGAACTATAAAACATCAGACAACCTCTACATTGTGTAGGGCTTTTCAGGGCTTCGTTAACTGTTAGTCCAAGCCATATGAATAGTGTTACCATGTGTACTTTTCAAAATATGTGTAACTTGCGCACACAGTGAAATCTATTACATGTGCTGGCACCAGGTGAAATGGCCAATGGCACAACTCAATGGGTCAGAGGAGAAGGAAGAGGGAAGTGAGAGTGAAAGTGCAACAAAACTTTATTGTGGGGATAAAAATACAATTATAGGGAATGGGAATCAAAAATAAAGAGCAATTAACTAACTGTTCCTTAGCCATTCATATCACTAGGTTCTAAATGCAAACTGTTGCTATGTAAATGGAAAGAAAAAAGAAAAGAAAATCCTTAAAAGGGAAAGGTGGAATATAATGGCACAAGCAAGGAAGGGAGAAAGGAGCGGGAAGGGACACAGGGTTATCCGAGGAACTGGAGCTGGAGAATTGGAGGTTTGGTGGTAGTAGGATGGGAGAGGGAGAGGAGGAAAGCTGGGGGAGAAAGGCAAAATAAACAGTGAACATGTTGGGGGCAGGGATTAAGAACATAAGAAGAGCCCTGCTGGATCAGGCCAAAGGCCCATCTAGTCCAGCTTCCTGTATCACACGGTGGCTCCACCAGGTGCCTCAGGGGGCACACAAGACAACAAGATACCTGTGTCCAGTCGCCACTCCCTTGCACCTGGCACAGAGAAAACCTACTCCTACAACCAGGAGGTTGCTTTTCCCCATCATGGCATGTAAGCTGTGATGGACGTTTCCTCCATATCCTCCAATCTGTCCAATCCTCTTTTAAAGGCATCCAGGCCAGGTGCCATCACCACATCCTGTGGCAAGGAGTTCCACAGATGAATTACACACTGGGTAAAGAAATATTTTCTTTTGTCTGTTTTAATACTCCTTCCACTCAATTTTAGTGGATGTCCCCTAGTTCTAGTGTTGTGTGAGAGGGAAAAGAACTTCTCTCTATCCACTCTCTCCATCCCATGCATAATTTTATACGTCTCAATCATGTCCCCCCTCAGCCGCCTTTTTTCTAGACTGAAGAGCCCCAAACGCGGTAGCCTTTCCTCATAAGGGAGGTGCCCCAGCCCACTAATCATTTTGGTCGCTCTCCTCTGCACCTTTTCCAGTTCCACTATATCCTTTTTGAGATGTGGCAACCAGAACTGGACGCAATACTCCAGATTCAGCCTTACCATTGATTTGTACAACGGCATAATATTGGCCGTTTTATTCTCAATCCCTTTTTTAATGATCCCAAGCATGGAATTGGCCTTCTTCACAGCTGCCGCACACTGGGTTAACACGTTCATCGACTTGTCCACCAGTACCCCAAGATCTCTCTCCTGATCAAGTTCCAAAATGTATTTTTTATTGGTTGATTTGACACGGAATGACCCCTTAGCTCTGCGCTGGCAGGTGGGCTGAGCAGAAACATTGCTGGGCAAAATTTGTTCCTTATGGACTTCATAAGGAACAAACATTGCTGGGCTTCATGGAGAGATGAAGAAAGGTCAAAGTTGCCCCAAGGCAATCACCATTTCATAGTTTCAAACCAATAAGAATGGGACAGGGAGGCTAAGGAATACTCTAGTTGGAAATGTTTTTGCCTTAATTACATAAGGAAAAAGGAGATAATTAGTCCTTTATTTGGAAGAGCAGCTGGTATACTGGGGCCTTCTGTTTGCATGCATTCAGCTTTTCTAGATGTTTTCCCTACATTTGCAAAGGTATTTCTAAACCTCAGTTTACTCTGTGCTCAGGGACGTCCCTACCTTTGGTGCAGCCTCATGGCGTTCATTACCCCATCCAGTGCGCAGACGCAGAAGTAATTGGCGGTGACATGATGACATCTTCACATCACCGCCAATTATGTCTGGCTCACTGAGCCTCCGCAGAACAGGAATTGTCTCACAGTGGCTGAAGGGAGGGGCGGCACCCTTGCTCGGTCGTCTTCATCCACTCCAAGTCGCTTTGTGTTCTGTGTCGCTCATGAGAACAAGAAGTGACTTGGCCGGGCTCGGAGCAGCCAAAGATGACCGAGCAAGGGTGTCACCCTCCCTTCAGCCACTCTGAGCCACTTCAGGGAGGGGTGACCCCCTTGTTTGTCTGTCTTTGGCCACTTCGATCCTGGCCAAGTCGTTTCTTTGTGTTCTTGCGATCCTCTGCAGAACATGAAGTGGTTCAGACCAGGTGAAAACACGTTCGCTGGCCAGACCGTGAGGAGGCTGGGCTTGGAGCAGAGCTGGGGCAGTGTCACTCCCCTGAGGGTGACACCTGGTGCGGTTCACACACTTGTTGCGATGCCCTTGCCTGTGCTCCCCTTCTTCTGCCAAACCTCATGCTTGTATCATCTAAACAGAAACAAGGACTCAGTGCTGACACTTTACAAATACTTTGTAGCAACAGCAAATGTCCTTGTGATATGATGTTTTGTAAGCTTGCACATAGCAAGGAATTTGACCTTCATATGTGATTATTATTACAAGGCAGTCTAATATAATTCCCGATTCCCTATTCAGTATTAGATGGCATAAGTCAAAAGATAAGCTGCCAAATGCAGATAAATGATGGAGAAAGACTGTCGAAACTCAGATTCAATAGGGCAGGTTTTTGGAATTCAGCAACCAAACAATCAACACCAACAACTGTGGAATAAAGAGAAAAAAAACATGCAGGGAAGGCATTAGCTGAGCCAGAAAGATGTCACCACAAATTCAAATTGCCCAGCTGGACTACAAATTGGGCATGAAGGGAAACAGCAAGTGAATCAGTGACAGGAGTAAAGGCTATGGCTAAAAAGCTTAGGTCAGAAAACAGTTGTATTTGGCAGCATTTACTTCTCTCTTTCAAACGAAGTTGAGCCACCTCAATGATGGCCAGCCAATTCTTAATATGCATGGTTTAGGTAGACACATAGAATGTGTCTCAAGGGTTGTGACTGTTGATAGGATAGTAATATCAACAGTCTTTCAGCTACCCCCTGTAGTGCAATTCTCACTTTAATTTAAAAAAAGAAAAGAAAATTGCAAGCAACTGTATATAAAAAAAATCAGGCACAGAAGAAACTAGTATATGTATCCATCTACAATCACACATAATTCCCCCCAATCCAGTTTATAGCCCCCTTTCCATTTCAATAGAGGAAAATTATCTCTCTGGAATAGAGGGGAGGGGAAGATTGGATCATAATCTTTAAAAGCTTTGAATAGTGGTAAGAACCATAACCATCCAGAGCTTTTAAAGCATCATTTCAAGCCAGCAATACAAGTTATATTAGCTGGCTATTTTTATCAATTGAGAAATTACTAATATAATTTTGTAGTAAACAATTTCCAGATTTCTAATGACAAGATATGTCATGAATACAAAAAGAACATCAGAATTTAAGAACTGCAATGCCAGATTGTATGTTCTAGAATGAGAAGAAAAAAAGATGATTCAGATATGTGGTATTCCTTCACCATTTTCTGCAATACAACTGATGTAAAAATGTAGTTTCTTCATCATTTTTCTAGTTTTCTTTGGTGCTCCTCAGACATCTTAGTCATTAAAATTGTTTCTATATAGATAATAGCAACAGAAGTCCATAGCTAGGCTGGAGTGTGGCAGATGGCTGCTGCTGGGGGCAGGGTAGCTGGGAAGACCAGCTAGGAAAGGAGCCAGCATTTCCCAAATGTTCACATGCAGAGAAGACACACATATTCCGGCATCACATGTACAAAAGTTATGTAACTGAGTAATCGACTCTCCTCTCAACTGCCATTTGTTTGCAAGACTAGAAGTTCTCTTCTGAGCAAATAGCATGATATAAAACAAATTATCAGCCCAATCCTATCCAGCACTGGTGCAGCATGGGTGCCATGCACACTCTGTATCCAGTGCTGGAAAGGAGCAGGCTGGAAGTCTCCTTGAGGTAAGGGGACATTTGTCCGCTTACCCCGGGTAAAGACCAAGCTACTCGGATGGAGCTACTCGGGTCCATGCCAGCTATTTTGCTGGCGCAGACCCGAGAAACCCCGCGTAGGAAAAAAAAGGCCCTGCAGGGAGCATAGGATTCGGCATTCACCAGCGATGCTGGTACTGCCCCCCTCCAGGGCCCAATTCACCCACCCCCGCCTTCCCCTAGCCCCTGCAATGCACTAAGCAGCTCGTATCTGCTCCGGCGTGCAGTCATCTGGTTTCAGCACTGGTGGGATGGCGCAGGCACTGCTTACTTACAGAGTGTTGCGAACGTGCTTCACGGCACATTTGCGACACCCCTAGGCCAGCACTGAGGCTGCAGCATTTGTGCTGGCGAAGATTAGAATTGCACTGTAAAAGTGGATCTCATTGCACAGTTGGGTGTTAAAGGTAGGTGGAAGGTTGAGGATCATTTGTCTACAGTTAATATAAAGAAAGAAGCACTGCTTTAACACTGGATATGAAGAGCTTTACAATATTTAATTTAAGAGTATTGTATATTTTCATTCAAGAAAGGGTACATATATTCATATATAGAATCCCTTTGAAGACTTGGAAATTTTGCACAACTAGCAAATTAGTTCAATGGCATTATGAAATTTCATTTAAATGAACAGCATTTTTCATAATCTTTCATATTATAAAAATGTAACTCAACCTCTTTTTTCCAATTAGTAGAATAGAGAATAGAAGTAAATTATCTGGGAGATGCAAATTAATATTTTCTCACCAAGTGTGAAAGTTTGCAAATACATTACTTTCCTCCTTTGGGAGTTCAGCTTATTTCTTGTGGGCTATCTTCTTACATTGCATGATTACAGTTCTAGACCCAATTTTATTAGCGTATTTTTATTTCATTATGCTTTTCTATTGGTGTGAAGATCGATTGCAGATGATTATTTCTCCACTTTGGGACCTCAGTCTTGAAAGAGGAGGGGTTTGTGCTACCCTGGTCCTTATCCTCCCTCTCCATATTCTCCACTGTGTGTTCTCTCTTTTTCTCTTTGACCATCTGGAGACCTCCGAGGTCTTCTCAGCCCTGTCTCAATGAACCATTAAACAGGAGTCGAAAATCATGACAAAAGCCCCACCCTTCTCCCTCCTCCTGCAGAACCTCCAGGTCTCACAGGAGCAATAGCAATAGCAACGGATCCATGCTTCCCAGATGTGGTCTCATCTTGTGTGGTCAGAGCTGGTGCAGATGTGTCTGATATTGTGTATTTGGGGGGGAGCTATCTTGGACAATACAGACATTTCTGCTGGAGGTTTGCCAACAGGCTGCCTGAAGACTTCCTGGCCTGAAGGTTTAGGAAATGTTAAACTTATGAATGACATGATCAGTAGCGTTACTACACCCCCCTTGGAGGGGGCCGCCACAACACCCCTCACAGGATGCCACATGCCCCGCCCCTGGGGGGCATGACATCATCCTCGCATGTCACCGCACCGCAGGAACACACACCCCGGCGCTTTTCAATCCCTCTTTGGAGCCAAACAGCGTCTGGGGGGGAGGGCGAAACTTGCAGCTGACAATGGCTGCATGAAGAGGAGCCAGCGCAGGACGGAGCAACGGGTCTGGAGGCAGGTACACCCCCCGTGACCCCCCACAGCACACGAGGATGATGTCATTTTGATCATTTTGCTTGGGGCCCACCGCCCCCACCGTAACGACACCTCTGGACATAATTCAATCATTTTTAGTCATTTATGCTTGCCAGTTATATTGGTGCCCAAGCCATAAATGAAACCCAGCAAATGCTTCAAACACAGCATTGTCACCAGAGGGCTTCCCCATCTGAGAAGAGCTTTCTAGATGTACTAGACCAGAGGTTCTCGAAGTGGGGGGTCATGACCTTTGGGTGCTGTGGTGGGTGCTGTCCCCATCACCTTAAGGGGTGGGGACAGCATGGTGGCAGTGGCGATCCCAGGGATCGGCACCGCAAAAAAGGTTTTAAAATGTAATTTGTACACTTAGGGGTGGTGGTGGTGGTGGTTCTGGAGATTCCGGGAGGGTGTAGAGAGGTCTTCACACCCCTCCGCAGGACTCCCCGAGCTTCAGATCACTGCGTAGCGGTGATTTATGACCACTGCCAGTTTTTGCAAAAAAGTTTCTAAGTTTTAATTATTGCTGCTCTGTTTTGCTTGCCAAATTATCTGTTTTGATCATTTGGTGATTGGTTGTTATTTTAACGTGTTTACTGTATTTATCAAACATTGGGAATGGCTTTGTTAGCTCTTTCAATGGGGCTGAAAGGTAGCTAGGAAATATTTTAAGATAAATTAAAACAACAGCACATTGATGGCATGATAATGATTGTTCACAATTTTTTCCCCTGCCTAAAATGGACCAATGTCTTAATAGGATCAGTTGATGTATTGAATAATGGAATGGTTAAGGGAGGCCATCTATGCACTCTTTTATATTACAGAGGATATGGAGAATTATGCGCACTCTAGAACCATATGGCAGATCAACATGAAACTTGGCAAAGATAAGCAAGAATTTGCATAAACACCCTTGGAAAACAGGCAAGAACTTAAAAACAAAAACAGTAGAAACAATGGGCAGTCTTCCATTGTTGTGACCCAGTATGCTGTGATCCTCATGTGTGTGTGTGTGTGTGCGTGCGTGCGCCCGCCTGAGCGCACGTGTGTGGGACGGGACGGGACGTGTGGTCAGGCGCGGCAAACTCTGCCCTCTCGTAATTCACATTAAAGCGCTGCAGCCTAACCAGGGGACTGCACACGTGCTACCCGCTTACTCAAGTCCAAGTGGGTAGCGCGCACAATCCCCCAGTTAGGCTGCAGCACTTTACCGTGAACTACAAGGGGGCGGGGTTGCCTCACCTGCCACACCCATAGCACACATCCCTGGTGTGTGTGTGTGTGTGTGTGTGTGTGTATACATACATACACACACATATAATAACTATACACACACTGCACAGCAGTGAAACTTAATTTTATATAATAACTTTCCATCAATGTAGTCCTTAAATCTTAACAGTCAAGAATATCTGCCAAGATAGATGAACACGGCAAAACCTATATATAGAGTCATACTGAAGGGCCTCTGATCAGTTGACTTTCCTGGTAATTGAGGTCAGCTACCTGCCAATTTAAATACAGTTTTTCTTTTCACCAACTTAATTATCTCAAAGGTGGAAGACAATTAACACTCAAATTAGTGAGATTTTTTTTTTAGTGAAAGATACACAGAAACTAGAAGTCTTCGCTTCTTAAACTGCCAGATGCAATCTTGGCATTTATTCCGATCACTGTCAACTGCTTTTATGTCATATTTTTCTTCTCAGGATAAAACAGAAAGCATTCATTAACAGTTCAACACTACTTGGATATATGTGCCACCATCTCTTGCATGTAACATGCTTAAAATATAGAAATATAATAGAAGAAAAAAATTATCCTAAGAATATTGTTAAGGTATTGTGATACAAAGCAAAGCTAAGCTGTATGTTAAGTTGTATTTTATTCAAATTACATATGACTTACACAGACATAACAATATCTAATGGATACATTTGTGGTTTCATTTCCAGTGTGATACAATTTTTGAAATTTCGAAAAATGTACCGTATTGTCCCGAGTATAAGACGCACCTGATTATAAGACGCACCCTTAAAGTTTGGTGCTATTAATTTTTTTTAATTAAATCACTGGCATTAAATTGCAACAGCCTGATTATAAGACGTACCCCTAGTTTAAAAACTTAAATTAGGAGAAAAAAGTGAGTCTTATACTCAGACCAATACGGTATTTCAATGGGACTTACTCCCAGGTACGTTGTATAGGATTGTATCCTTAGGTTGCACTCCTATACACACCTGGGATTGACTGCGCAATAACTCAGAATAGTCGCATACTACTACTACTTTAGAGCCAGGAAGGCAGGCGCAAGGCTGGCCTTCCCAGTTCCACCGGCCGAGGACTTGGGCCGCTGCCAGACCCAAGCAAGGTAGGATCCGGCGGACGGCTCAGAGGTTCGGCGGATGGGGGGGAGGGACGGCGGAGCCGGGAGGGCGGCCATAGGCCCAGCCGCCCCGGGCAGGGGTGGGGACATGGTGTCCGCCATATCCCGGTCTCCGCAGGTGCATCTAGAGGTGAGCCACATGTGGTGGTAGAATGAAAGTGCTGTGAGACTGAGATTTGAGGTTGTGAATGAGCATGACCCTAGGGACAGGCCCTGAGGCAATACTTAGCCAGTTTGCCCGGAATTGACAAAGAGGATTAACAAATATTAATGATGCATAAATCTCCTTGAAGCTTTCCAACCTGAAAGGAAGAGCTAAGATGTAAGACAATTCCTACCCTCCTCTCTCTGTGAGTGAGTGAAAATGAAAGACACCATGTTCTAGCATATTCTCTTTAAGTTTGATCTTAAGCAGATTCTCTCCTCTGCTTTGATCTGGACTTGCTTTGGACCATGCTTTGGACCATCATTACTGCATAATGTTTTGACTTTCTGGCAAAATGAGAATGGAGTCTCAGAGCAATGCTGACCCCCCAATTCTGCCAGTACTCTGCCCAGATCTGCCTAGTGTGACAACAGTCAAATACAGATTTGAATTTAGATTTCACCCATCAAAGCTGAACATGCAACACTAAGTTAAAGACCCAATAACGTGCTATATAAATGACTGCGTAAAGAATACTGCCTGAGAGAAAGCTGACAGGAAGTACAAAATGTGAATTTATGAAAATGGGTCCTAAGAGCACTAACAGAAAAAGCAATCCTTATTACTGCCTACAAAATCAAAAGGCCAGATCAAATCTCTATTATGAAATATTCTTTTATTTTACAGCATTATGGCTCATATGCATTTTAAAGCCCTGTAATTGTTACATTCCACTAAAAGGCCACTTAAAAAGATGAATGATATTATTATGTGACAGAAAGGAAAGTGAATAACTAAGTTTGTTTTTAAAAAGCTGTTAATCTGGAACCAGTGAAATCTGAGATAGGCAGCTATAAAAAAACAATGTACATACTTTAAAATGAGTGAAGAACAAGTTGCATGAAAAATCTTCCTATTGTAACTATCTGCTGATAAAGAAACAGCAGCTGAGCTATCTACAACTAGTGAATAATGAAACATGGCTTGCTTGTTTCTGTGCGCAGAGCATTTTTGACATAAACTGAGTGTTCCAACATGAAAATACTCCTATTGCTATCTGAGAAAGACTCAGGCTGTGCCTTTAGTGTAGTACACTAAAGTACACTAAAGTAGTGTAGACATTAGTGTAGACTGTATCTTCTGTCACAATCCACCTTAACCTCTCTGAGAAGTAAATGTATACCAGAGGCAATAATGTGCAACAACTGAAATCCCTTTATCACAATCTATTCTCACAATCTAGCCTAGCTTGGCTCACCTCTAGCCAGGATGGTGTAGTGGTTTGGGAGTCAGACTTAGACCTGGAAGATCCAGGTTCAAATCCCCGCTCAGCCACGAAGCTTCCTGGGTGACCTTGGGCCAGTCACTATCTCTCAGCCCCACTTACCTCACAGGGTTGTTGTGAGGACAAAAAAAAAAAGGAGGGGAGGAAATATGTACACCACTCTGCTCCTTGGAGGAAGGGTGGTATAAAAATGTGAAAAATAAATAAATAAATAAATAAATAAATAAATAAATAAATAAATAAATAAATAGTGCATGCTAGGTAATCATGCCTCCATGAACATCTCTTAAATGTGGGTAGTAGGTTTGCAGTTGCTGCTGCATGTGCAGGTAATGCCACTGAAGTCAGCATAAACTAAGTTTTTCTTGCTGTGCTATAGTTAGAGGTGTTTAAAAATGGTTATTTATTTTATTCAGAAGTAAGTCCATTGTGTTCAGTACGACTTATGCTGAAAGCAAACAGAAGATACCTAAAATGAGCTACAAAATATAAGACTGGCTACATGCAAGAGAAGGATGAACAACAGCCAAATTCCAAACCCACATGTTACAGAAAACACAAAAAAGTGTCTAGTGGCACCTTCAAGACTGATTTATTGAGACATTCAGTGCAATCTAGTGTACAAATGCGCAAGGGGAGCGCACGCTCCCCCAGCGCAGGGTGTCGTAAACGCGCTGTAATGTAAAGCATGTTTATGGCACCAGGTGAGTAAGGACCCCAGCACAGTGGCCAGCGGCCCTTACCCGGGCTCCTGCCCAGCCCTGTACCCACCGGAGCACGTAAGTCCTACATCGGAAGGGGCAGGGGTGGGGGGAGGGCGGACAGGGCAGTGAGGGGGGGCAGCCATTGGCTGCCCTGGGCCTGGAGAGGGCGGGGATATCGGTGGCAAGATACGTCCAAGGCCGTATCCAAGGCCCTCTCCTTACACGGCCGGCGTGTATGTATGCAAGCTCTGGAGCTTGCGTACATTCGAGGAGGCCCATTGGGCCTCCCACCGCTTACACCTGGAGAAAGGGATGATCGTCCCCTTCCCTCAAGGTGCACCAGGGCTGTGCTGGGTCAGCCTGGAACCTGATTGGAAACAGCAGGCGGCCCTTTAGGCCAGCCGCCGTATCTTACACAGGATTGGGCTGATATACTTTTACAGTGTAGACCTAATTTTGTTTGAAGAAGAGGGCTCTACTCTTCAAAAATTGAAGTGAAAATAAATTAGTTTGTCTTGAAGGTGCCACAAGACACTTTTGTGTTTACTGTAACACTTGGGTTTGGAATTTGTCACTAGGGCAGCAGAATGATACACTATCACTATAGAAAACCTCCGGGCAGAGGCGTGGAAAAAGTGGAGCAACTGGAGCAGCGGCTCCGGGCGGCTCCACGGCTTGGGCGGCACTCCGGAGCGCGTGCGTGTGTGCGCCCGCCCGGTGAGCGGCTCCGTGGCTCGGGCGGCATTCCTCTTCCACTGTCCTAAATTCCCCCCCCACCCCGGAGGCACCGCTGCTCAGTGCTGCCGCTCCGGGGGGGCGCCGCCGCCACCTGCGCGCCTGCCCAGTGACGCGGGCGGGCGCTCTGAGGCCTTCTCCCCCGGCCTCGGAGCCATAGAAAGCCCTGGAGCGTCCACCACGACCGGCAGCCAGGGCTTTCTGAAGGTGACTGACTGCAGCGCCGCGCTATTTATCCTTTTTTTCCGCACATGCGCAGAATGAAACCTTCTGCGCATGTGCGGAAAAAAGGATAAATAGTGCGGCGGCGCAGTCGGACGCCTTCAGAAAGCCCTGGCCACCGGTCGTGGTGGATGCTCTGGGGCTTTCCCCGGCTCCGAGGCCAGGGGAAAAGGCCTCGGAGCACCCGCCCGCGTCACTGGGCAGGCGCGCAGGTGGCGGCGGCGCCCCCCCGGAGCGGCAGCACTGAGCAGCGGTGCCTCCGGGGAGGGGGGGAATTTAGGACAGTGGAAGAGGCTTCTGCTGTTATAAAATGGCTGCCGACAGAGTGTTGATGGCCCTTTTAGGAGTGCTGCTGCAAAAGGTGGCAGTGCTCCACGTCCATTGCCAGTTCCCGCCCCACCAGCCGGACCCGGTAAGGCAGCGGCAGAGATGGGAATGGGCGAGGAGGAGGTGAAAGGTGAAACTGGGTGGGGAACAGGGGGCAGGGAGGCTGCTGGAATGGGAGGATCTGGTGGTGATGGCATGTGCCAGTTTCTATCCCCTCTTTTTGAAGCCTCCCTGCCCCTTTCTTTTGCCCCTTTCTTCTCCCCAGACTTGTGCCATCTACAGAGCTGGCACAGGACTGAGGAAATCCATTGTGGAGCAGGAGGCTTTTATGGAAGGTTAAGGGGAAATAACTCCCCTTTCCTCACCGAAGCCTTCCAACCCCCCAACCCCCGGCTGGATACAGCACACTCATTTTTGGTGTAGCTGCATCCGGGGGGGGGGGGGGATAGGACTGGCCTCTGAAGCAAGCTGAATTCTAAATCAGCTTTGCATTAGTTGCTTTGCAACTGTTCATCTGGAACACTTAATTAGGATGATGTGAAGTGTATTCTCCACAGACTTGCAACCAGTACGGCCATGAGCAACTAAGTCAGGTGGTGAGAACTGCCTTGCAAGAATGGTGCATTTCACACCTTCCTTACAGACACAGAAATTATTATACAGAAACCACACAGCAGATAAGCATGAATTTCAAACAATAAAGAAACCATCCTTGGATTTACCTGATATCAGAGGTGTCGCTGGTACAACTGGTGTTTGCCACACTGAGTGATACAAATTTGTAGGTCATGTGGGGTGTGGCACCATGGCCTGGGGCATCCAAGCAGCCAGTATTCTTGCAACCCCCCCCTCTGGCATTCTTGGCACCCTCCCTTGATCTACTCCATGGTCTTCCCTGAGAACAGCAACCAGCAGACTCCATCATATAAAAAAGCCACCAAATCTCTCTCTCTCTCTCTCTCTCTCTCTCTCTCTCTCTCTCTCTCTCTCTCTGCTATTGCTTTTTAGTTAGGGTGACCCTAAATGTGTGAGCCCTCTGACTGAATGGCCCCTATTTCTTACTAAAAAGAGAAATATATCATCTAACAGAAATGGAAGAGATGTTTGTGCAAAAAAGCACCCCTGTGCTGTGTTCCCAAAAGGCTTTCAGTGACATGCAAATTAGGTGCTTTGCTACTGACGTATTTTGTCTGCTTCTCCATGCTCTCTTCTTCCTGCTCAAAATGAGAGGAGCAGCTGGTGCATTTCATATGAGAGTAACTACAGTGGAAACATTCTGGTACTTAACCATCTCACAGTGAAATCAAAGGGTCAAAACAGAAATGCCATTCAGGAGGTTCCAAAGCAAGCTGCTGCCAGCATCAGCCCAGCATCATTGTGGCAGGCAGGGGGCAGGGGAGAGGCTGGAGAAAATACACACGACACAGCCCCCCCCCCATCTTAGATTGCGGAAGACATCGTGTTTCGAGAAGTCAGTGTTCTGCACAAGTTCTTTCCAATGGTCAGTCTGCTCTTTCACGGATTGATTCATCTCTGAGTAAAATTGCTGAGTGAAGTGATGCTTAGTTAACTATTTGGCACTAGCCCAAGGTCAAGCACCTGGCTGAGGCCACATTTCAAAGAGTTGCATCATGCACTTCCCCAAACCCTATGAAATTATCCTTTATGTATAAAAGTGACTTGGAGGGTACTTATTAACTGTGCACCCAGCATCTGTGTAGGTGACTGCAGACACACTACACAACTTGCCCATGAGAGGAACGCATCTGTAGGATGAGGTGTTGCTTCTACTTTTGGAGACGTAAGAGACTTGTATATCATTTTGTTTGTTTGGGGGATTTTGCTTGTGCAAAGCGAATAAATCCGGTTTCTGTCTTCATTCACCCACCAGTCTATTCCTTGTCTCCGTATCCATAAAGAACCTTAGTCCTTTTGGCAATACATCATCATCACCACCACCACCACCATAATATTCAAGGAAAGGGGGAAAGAGAGGCTACGTCCTTTCTATGTGCCGTTCACCAATGAGACCATATTTTGCAGCTCCTCCACACTTCACCCACTGAAAGACTGACATTTCACTTCCTCTTCTATTACCTTGTCTTCCAGTCTACCATCATTAAATTCTTCCCATAGCGTCATGGGACAGAGTTGTGTTAAACCCCTCCCATCTCCCTTTTCTCTATGGACATCTCTTGAAACCTCCCAGAATGCTGCCTTCAGTTCGATTAGTTCCTATTCCCACCCAGTCCGACTGTTAATTGCATACTAAGAACCTCATTTCTCCAGATACTGATGGCATGAGCAGCCTCCTTTTCCAACAGAAGAATGGGATAACGTAATATTGCATAACTGATGGCCAAATGTTTTTTTATGTCCATTTGGCCATTAAGATTATTTTTGTACTGGCACTGAAATATAACTCACTGCGAAAGTGATTTAACATCTAGCAACATATTGCTGACATCCCTAACTAATAGAAAGTAAAGAAATGCCAAAAGTACTAGCACAGCATGTGATCCTAGGACACCAAAGAAAAGCCACAAAATGTCTCTGCATATAACTAAATCGTCACTACAGAAGGGACATGTAACAGCACTAACAGGTTTGAACAACAGAACAAAAAATGCTATGTACAGAAAGACTGGCAAAAAATGAATATGAAATAAGAATAAAGTTCTAACAAAAATAGACTGTACAGAAGAAACATACGCTGTATGAATGACATGATTAACAGGAATACTCCATTTGCATTCTGCTTCAGAAAATCTATACCATGCAGGTTTATACCATGTACATTATTTTTAATTTAAGCATCCATTCCATGATTTGATTTTGAATTACAATATAAAAACTAGCATTGTGTAGAAGCTTCTATGTGCCCTTCACCAATTCTTTTCTGGGAGAATAACTATTCTTTTCTGTTTCTGGGAGAATAACTATTCCAAAAACTATTCTTTTCAAGGATAAAGTCCTGTGGTGGCCCTCCCAGTCCCCACCTCCCCCATATAGCTGACAGGCACACTGCCCCCTCCCACCATGGTGCCCAGCTGCCCAGGGAAAGTAACAAAGGAGTAACAACAAATCCATCTTGTTCCCTGTTACATTTTCCAGGTAGCTGGATATCATTGGATTAGGGCCCCAGCCAGGACCCAATAGGAATGCTTCCTAAGCAGCAGAGGATGGTGCAGGGGCTTTAGGGGTCAGCCAGGTGGGCTCTTCAGTGAGTGTTGGCTATTCAGGCCTATGACCAACTGGCTGACACCTTAGGCTATTCTTGAATCTTTAAAAACAAAAAAGCAAACCCATAAACATTTCTATTATGAAAGGATTTTTTTTCTGTGAAACTGCTTCATTTAAAGATACAGAGATTACACAGAATCAGACAAAACTGATATTCCATGGTATCATATAAACAAAAATTGGCAGCTACTTGTATAGTTGAAACCACACATAGGAATGACTTTTAACCTTCATTCTTTTTAATGAAATCAAAAAGAAAGAAAACTACAATACTACTACAAATCTGTACAAAACTACAAATAAGGGTTTATTTGAACGTTCAACTATTTGTCATTTCAGAATACACACACACACACACACACACACACACACACACACACACACACAAGAATATACAGTGTATATAAACAGGAATATATATTCTTGTTTGCCAAGACTACTGACAATCAGCTTGATCAGGACAAATTATGCATGTTGGGTAGCTTTTGCTAGGCAGTAAGGCAGAGTTCTCATCAAGCCAAGTTATTTCCCTTTGTCTCTTGAAACACACACAATAATGCTGCCAAAATTGAAGAATTGCTGCCTAATCCATACAGACTCCTAGCCTGGTGAGGTTACTTTTTCTTGGCCAACAGCTCAGCTGAAAAACTAAGTTGAAAAAGCTCAGTTGTAATGTATGATTGTTGTGTGTATCTATTGCTTTTACCAAACCAGAAAAGTGTTCATAAGTCAAACGTTATGTTCAAGGGCAACCCATAAAACAGTTATTTAACAGTTTTTAAAATACACTGAACAGTACAATCCTACAGATGTTTACTCAAGAAAAAAAATTCCACTGAGTTCAATGGGACTTACTCCCTGAGAAGTGTGTATAGGATTTCAGTCTTACGGTGCAATCCTATGCAGGTTTAATCAAAAGTGCATCCCACTGTGTTCAATGGGGCTTACTCCCAGAAAAGCATGCATAGGATTGCAGCCCTAGCTACTCAGATATTCCACACAGGGTCTGGGAAATGTGATTTAGGAAATCACATCAGCATTCATTTGATGATAATGAAAATATGGTGACATGGAAATAATAATGCTAAAGCAGCACTGTCAAATTCAGATCCTTTCGCTCCCAGCAATGGCTCTATGAAAACAAATTTACCCACTGGGATTGTATCCAGGATTGTATTCAGGAGAGACCAGAGATTTATAGATGTTCCATCACACATCCCTTATCTCTGTTCACAGTGACAGAGAAGTAAAAGGTAGATCCCACAGGATCACTGTGATCTTGACAGACAAAATTCCTTTTCTAATAAATACTGGATCCCTCTGCTTTATTGTTTACTCTTCACAGTGAAAAGTGGTACATAAGACATTACTACACTTCTACTCATGGCTCAAGACCGAAAGTCAGGATAAGAAACATTGCTTCACTAAAGCAAAATATAATCTAAGGGGCCAATCTTATTGGGCTGTTGCAACATCAAAACTTGTGTTCCAGCGGCATAGCAGGCTTTCCGGAGGCATCACAAATTGGGACATGTTGTTGTGCACAATGGCGAGCGGCTGTGCAACAGCAGCCTGAAAAAGATGTTCTGGCACTGGTAAGTTGGCATGGGAGGCAGGTGAGGAGGCAGTGGGCAAGAAGGGCAAGGATGGGAGCATATTGAGTGGAAAGTGGTGGTTATTGGTGGCCAACAGCTCTGCTGATATCCTATTCCCCCTTTCCAGCCTCAATTCATCTTCTCGGGTCCTCTCGGAGTTGTGCCAGCAAAAGAGCTGGTGCAGGTCTGAGCAGACCTATCGGGGAATTGGAGGCTTACACAGAGGTAAAGGAACAAATGTTCCCTTAATTCAAGCCTCTTTCTGTCCTCCCCCGCCCCCATTCTGTCCTCCCCTGTCCTGCCACCTCTACCAACTTATCCGCCTCGGAGGGTTCAGGGGAATCCGAGGGTGCATGTGGGAAGGCTCTGGCAGCAAGTGCCTCTGTCTGCTGTTGGAGTGCCTTTTATAACTGCCATAAGGCAGTTAGCGCTGGTGGAACACTTGTTCCGCCAGCTGGACAGCCCAATACGATTGGTCACCAAGATGCTTCATTGTGGTAGAACTTCATGTCTTCTACAGAGTAGTACTAGAAGTTCAATAAACACATTCACCCGAAGACTGCGGCACAAACTGTGGAATCACAGCTACTGCACTAAGGTATAGGAAGAAACACTTACACTGAAATAACACAATCATTTATTTCATCAGACGTAGGACAATAATTGTTCAAAGTCTAAATTGTGACCTTTTACACACTTATTCTTCAAAATCTCTGCAGTCCCAAAGAGGCAGTAAGTTAGTCAGTAAATCCCTTTCAGGAACTTGGCATCAGTCAAATATGCGTATACAACTTCCCCTCATTTTAGGTGTAGTTGGCTTATGCAAATTCAAATATACATGCTTGGCAAAAAAAAAAAACACAGAAAAAAAACTTTAAATAGTAAGTCGATTCCACTTACTAAATACATGTCTGAAAGTAAACTTGAGATCAGAGAATGAAGTTGTTCATTCCTGCTAACTGAGTTAGACCCCTGCTAACTGGGCAAGAGGTACTTTTTCAATTGGTGTTCCTCTTATATTTAACAGGGGGAGAGTAACTGCCCCCTTTCACCCCAGCACAATGTCTTTTCTGGTGGCTGTTGCTGGTGTTCTTCTGCACCGTTTTTAGATTGTGAGCCCTTTTGGGACAGAGAGCCATTTAATCTTGTCTGTAAACTGCTTTGTGAACATTTTGTTGAAAAGCGGTATATAAATACTGTTAATAATAATAATAATAATAATAATAATAATAATAATAATAATAATAAGAAGAAGAAGAAGAAGAAGAAGAAGAAGAAGAAGAAGAAGTTGTGGTTCCCTCAGTTCCTGCCTGCTTCTCATAATTTTTAAAGGGACAGTGCCTATTTTTCCAATGTCAGGGATTTTCAATGTATTTTTGAGTATACACAATTTAAGTTCTACATGCTGACTCTGGAACATAACTCTAGTGTCAGATGAGGGGCGACTGTATAGACTTGCTACTTAGTTATAGGTTCTATAACTAAGTAGCAGGTCTATACAGTCGCCCCTCATCTGACGCTAGAGTTATGTTCCAGAGTACTATGGTATTTAGATTAAATGCAGATTTCATGTCTTTGTTAATGTTTTCTGTGAACATGCGAATCATGTTGTGCAGAATCACAGAAAAGGAAATGTTTGTCATGTTTAGCAACTACCTATATTAGGTAATTGCTAAACATGACAAACCTTTCCTTTTCTATGATTCTGCAAAGTTCAATTACTTATATTAGGTAATTGCTAAACATGACAAACCTTTCCTTTTCTATGATTCTGCAAAGTTCAATTACCTATATTAGGTAATTGCTAAACATGACAAACCTTTCCTTTTCTATGATTCTGCAAAGTTCAATTACCTATATTAGGTAATTGCTAAACATGACAAACATTTCCTTTTCTATGATTCTGCACAACATGATTCACATAACAAACACATGAAATCTGCTTTTAATCTAAATACCATAGTTTAGATCTGAGCCTACAACAACAGCATCAAGAGATATTGCTGCAACATCAACAGCTTCAGAAGTAACTCGTATCATTAGACTTCTGTGTGATAGCTAAGAATCCACGTCTACACAGAAGATTACTACCTACCTTGTGAAAATTTCTGAAATACGCTGCTTTCTCATCTGGGAATTTTTCTAGCCTTCGGGGTCCTTTACTAGAAGCTTTCTTGAAAACCAACCAACATCTTCTGAAAATCTGCAAGCAAAATTAAAGAGTTATATTTATCTTTGGTTATCTGACAAGAATAACATAATAATATACAGTATTTATATACCGCCTTTCTTGGTCCTTGGATTTCTTTTTCAACTTTAATCCAAGGCAGTGTACATGGGAGGCTTTCCTAACCCTCCTAATGTTTTTTTTTTACAATATATAAATGTCCAATCTTTCATGAACAACTACATTCCAGGTGGTATCCTTTTGCAGTCTGGCTTTTCCGCTGGCCGGCGCCTCCCACACTTGACCGACGCAGCTGGGAGCTCTTATCTCTCCTCACGGAGGATTTTCACAGCTTTTTGTCAGCGGTATGTCTCGAACTTGCCATTTGTCGATCTTCGGGCTTTGCAAGGTGGCAGCTCTACCGACTGAGCCAGACCCCTCTGCCCTGAGCCCCTCTGCCTCCACAAGAACATGATAAACCTCGGTGATCCTACATGGCACACAAAGGATGCCACTAGATACAAAGGGGAGATGATCAGATTCTCCCCCTTTTATGTTAAAATTCAAATCATTTCTGTACTAGGGGAAAAGGAATTTACCGTGCAACACGTCTCCCCCAAAGTTACCTGTATCCATGGTGTGTGTGTGTGTGTGTGTGTGTGTGTGTAGAGAGAGAGAGAGAGAGAGAGAGAGCGCTACAGTCTTCATTTGATTTGGGGGTGGAGATCACACACACATGCAATGGAGTTTCCAAAACATGAGAGATCCTGAATACAGATCTCTTGCACCACTCCTAGCATGTCACTTAGGTTGAAGACAGACAGGATATAGAAAGGTGTTCCACACGGTGTTCATACCTAACTTTGGACGAACAATGTAGTGAATCAAACACTGTTCCAAGCAGGTCCAGCCCAAGACCTCCTGACTCCTGAGGCATTGAGGCAATGTTGCCCCGCCTTACCCAATGATGTGTCAGCCTCTGCTCCTCCCAATCTCCAATGTTCTAGCTAAGCATTCCTTCCCCCCCCCCACATTTCCTCTTCCTCTTTGTGCCCCTCTTCCTTTTCTAATCCAAGGAGTAAAAGGAGAAGGAGGAGCAGTGGAAGTAAGCAGGTAGAGATGGGCGCCCGGCCCCATCAATCTGCTGCCCATCCGTGGTGACTGCTTCAGTTGGCCTCATGGATGGGCCAGCCCTGGCTCCATGTTTCTCAAGACCTTCCCTACTTGTTTGGTCTCATCCTTTTTCTGACTAAATATAGCCAATTCCTCTCCCTGGTAAATTGCCTGAAATGGACATAGGTTTTGCTGCTTCTGTCTCAGGCATCCAGCCATAGAACACTTTGTTCATTTGCCCCAGGCAGAGAAAGAGAAGGATACAGAAATAGTAGGCAAGGCAAGACTCTAATACGAAGAAGGGTGAGGGCAACCACAAAAGATCTGAAACTGTCAGGCTGTTTGCAAAGGTTACAATACGGCTTAGGAACACTTACGCAGTGGTTTCGCAAGAGGGAGTGCGGAGCAGTAAGTCATGAGAGTGAGAGATGCTGCAAAGCGCCAAGTAAGCGCCCCCCCCACCTGCCATCAGAGCCATTCGGGGAAGACAACGACAACTCGCAGGACACTCCTTGAATGGCTCCAACGGTGGGTGGGAGGGGCTGCTTACATAGCACATTGCAGCGTCTTTTGCGATTTACTGCTCTGCACCCCCCCCCTCTGGTGCACTTATGAGCTCTCTTTGTATATCACATCAGCCTTGAACTTTATCTGCCACTTCCTTCTTTTTTGGGCTAACAGAATTTGACATTTGCAAATTATGTACACCTAATCACCATGATACAAAAACTTACCAGACCATTTTGTAATTGTTACCTTTGTCTTCACTTTAAGACCACTTATAGTCATTTCAGTATGCCGATCACCTCAAGAGAGGTAAGCAGCTTCTCATATTGATAAGTATTGTAGTTCCAACCAATGAAAAAGATTAAACAATATCTCTACTATGCTAAAGACAAAAGACCCCCATTAACACAAACTGGGGTCTATAGAATACCATGTTTGTGTGGCCAAGTATATATAGGAACCACAAAAAGGTTCATTTCACACAAAAGGAATTGCAGGCTGATGCATCCAGACAATGGCGTCGCTCCCGACAAGTGACGGAAGTGGGCCGCTATGGGGTGAAGCGCGCAAGGGGTAACGCGTGCACGTGCGTGACCCGTCACCTCTTGCACGCGTCGCCCCCGAAGACGTCCCCAGAGCCGGCTCCGGAGACGTCTTCCCCGGCCGACGCGCCAGGGCCTTCTGAAGAAGGCCCGCTGTGCGAACGTTATTTATAACGTTTTTTGCACATGCGCAGACCGTCGCACAGCGGGCCTTCCTCAGAAGACCCCGGACAGCCGGCCGGGGAAGACGTCCCCAAGCTGGCTGCAAAAATTGTCGGGCGCCTGGAATGACGCCCATCGGGCGCCCCCCCCCGAAATCACGGCGCAGACTATGGCCGTGCCGAAGATTTGTAAGGGGGGGTATAGGGGGCAGGTATCACTAGGGTGACGCGCACGCCCCGCTATGGGGTGACGCGCGCCCTAGTGACGCCACTGCATCCAGACAAATCAGCAGTGGCGGAACACACTATTTCCACTGGACACCTCATCAACTTTCTAGAAACACGTGCAACTTCAAACACCTTCTTGCCAAGACTCAACAGAAAAGCAATAGAAATCTACAAACATTGAGTAAATAACTTCAATAGAAAAGAAGAACTTAGAACAGTCAATAGCAACTGGATTCCAGCACTGTCAAAAACAAAAGTCAAACCATATAACAAGTGTTCCCCCTATAAGAGCACTACAAACTTAGTAACATCAGTTCCCCTTAACAAGTCTCAATTAGAATGAAGTAATAGGTTTTTCCTACTGCTCCGGTCACTGCCACTTTAAGAACTCTAAATTGCCATTTGTAGGCTTACCATATTTTTCCTGCACTAAACCGGGACACACACCCCCATTTTTTTAATTAATTAAATTTTAAAAAGTCCTAATCTTTTTTGTGTGTGTGGGTGGCTGAAATTATTATTTATTTATTTATTTGTGGGCATTTTGGCACACACAGTATCTCTCTCACACACAGTTCTTATGCTTTATAGTTGATTCAGGTGTAGGTGTTATCAAGAGGGTGATCCACATTAATTAAAATCCCCTGGTAGTGGCTTTAATTAAGCAAATATGCAATCCACCAGAATCAATTATTAGCACTTTTCCTTTAAATCAACAGAGTAGAAGCGGTAGGAAAATGTGTATTGTGCCACAATTCTGAGATGAAGGAGGCAGATTCAGCATCAACATTAATGAAAATTTTCTTTTTGCAGGGTTCGTGATTGTGAATTCAGAGACTACATGCACACAGTTTGTAGTACACAGATTTCTTTCAAAAATTATGCTGAATGTGCATGGAGAAACAGTAGGCATCATTTTGTTGAACCAAAGGGATGTTCAAGGTACAGTGAGATAACATCTGCACAGTCCCGCTGAAGGCGAGCATGTAGGAATTCCTGGTCTGTGTGGTACTGGTATTAGCATGAATCAGTGATATCACTGGCCAATGCAGGTTGCAACAAATATCTGCACAGAAGCAGAATAGCAGTGCCTATGCTGCACAGATGGAGGCTTTCTCCCTTAGTTTATGTGCAGTTGTGCTCTTCTCCCTTTTCCATTCTTGATTATAATATGATGGCCTATACACCTGACAGCAAAAACATAAAGGCATTTATATAATGTAGCCATATATCTATTTAACATTAGGTAAAATTAACTTATATAAAGACACATTTACAAGGAATAAAACGTGTCTCCCTTTAAAATTTATTCTTCCTCATATAGGAAGTCCTCGTGATATCATCATATCCTCGTGATAATCATACAACATAAACAGCTCAATTCTATCTGGGCATTGTGCTGGAACTTGTGCTCCCGCAGTGTGTGGCAGTACGAAAGCCAGGATGCCGTTGCATGCGATGGAGCTGCTGGCCTGGCACAAATGGACAGAGGTGTGGTGCACTTGCCAGCAGTTCCTGGAGGCTACGTCAGTGTTGGTAAGTTGGCAGTGTGCGAGGAGATTCGAGGGCATTCCAGGGTGGGGAGGGCAGGGGTGGGGGAGTGGGCTGGGGTGGATCTTGGCAGCAAAGGCACATGCCAGATCCTAGCCCGCATTTTTCAACCTGCCCTGCCCTCTTCTTCTCCTTGGACATATGCCAGCAAAATAGCTAGCATGGGTCCAAGGATATCCATAGGTGGCCAGAAGGTAAGTAAAAAAGTTTACATACCTCTGGCTGGCCTCCTGATTCCACCCCCACCACCACAGAATGCAACACATGCTCTGTTGGCATGACTGCATGGTGGGGATAGGATCGGGCTGTAAAAATATTTCTAAACAACCCTCAGTTCCATTACATTCTATGTTTGGGTCGAACTACACATTATGCTCAATTCATAACATGGCCCATTGTTTTTTGCTTTTATTTTGTAGATAGCATGTGGGAAGGACATCAAAACATGGTGCAACCACAGTGGGAGGTTAGTAATTTGTCCCCCCTGTGGTGCTGATCCTGAGTGTGGCCCTCCTATATGCTATTTTTATTGGAAACAAATTTCCATTGGCTTTCAAAGGAAGATTTTTCCAATAAAAATAGTGAATCAGAACACATAATTGACTGGAACTATGGCAGCAAAGTGCTGAATCCCCCCTACCCCCTGCTTCAGTTTTTCCCCAATTCAGACCCCATTCTATACAGAAAAATAAAAAACAAAAACCCTGAGACATGTTACACATCCAGCATAATGTGTAGTTTGGCCCTTAGCTATTTGGAAGCAAGCCTATTAAAATTAATGACACTATTTAAGAAGTAATATATTCATTTACAGTAGTTGAGTAGGGTTTACAGAGCTTACTGGCTTTGAAATTTAAAATGAACAAAAGCTAGAAGTGCACATATCTGAAGATACAATTTTGCCCATAGGGAAAAGTAGACACTAGCTAGTATGTAATGAATAGGCTGCCTAACCAATTGTAACATCAGAATTAATTTTAGAGGAATATACTCAGTTAACAATTGTGATAATCATCAATTTCAGTCAATCACACTCACGGCAATCTATGCATATGTACCAACAGCTCATCAGTGTGAATACTAATATTGAAACATTTTAAAGTCCTGTCATTTCATTAACATCATCCTGTCTTTCATCATTTAACATTTAAATAGATTCATTAAGTATACTATGCATGGGGGGGGAGAGAATGTTTTTGATTCCTCAGTCAATATTTTTTTAAGCTAAAAAATGAAAACTGTGCTAGCTAGTGCAAATATAGTCAATATTTTAGAAAAAGAGCAATAGCTTGAAATGTACATTTTTAATGAACACTCTTACCTAAAATGAGCATCTACAAATTGAATGTATCAGCAATGAAGCTACACTGCAGAAAACCTATAGCTGACTGATATTACTATTCATGTACATGAACATGTTTAGTGCAGACTCCAGGTTCCTGGGGGCCATGGGGCACGTCCACTCCCCCAAGGTGGCCTGAGTCCAACCCCTAATGGTGCATGGCACTTTACCACTGCCACCAGTAATGGAGATCCAGAAGTCAGCATGGTCAGGTGGACACTCTGATGAGCATGGGTATTTGGCCAGTGCCAGAGTTGGCCAACCCTGACAAACCTTGTTTATTAAAATAATTTCGATCAATATGCAGTCAATTCTCGCTACCCATTCCGACGAATTTGCTGCATCCACAGATTTGCTATCCACAGTCATTTGCTGCATCCACGGCTATTCTGAAACTCTCCGCAGCCGTCCTGAAGCTATTAGCGGTGGCCATTTTGAAGGTATTCACTGTCATTTGCAGCACCCGCAGCCATTCTACAGTACTCCGCAGCCATTCTAAATATAGTCAATTACACTATTAGCTCCCCAGAATGCCTTGCACAGCCATCCTGAAGCAATTCCAGTATCCATGGCAGCCATTTTGAATCTCACAGCAGCCATTTACTTTGTTACTGGTGGAGTGAAAACACACCGGTGGTGTGAAAACGCACCAGAGGTAGAAAAGCTACCAGCATCCATTCCGAAGTCATCTGCCCCATTCTGAAGCTATCCATGCCATTCTGAAGGTATTGTGCTAATTTGATTTTCCCTCTAATCTAACTGATCCCATAGGATCAATTATTCTGTATTCATGGGTTCGGTATCCCTTGGGTTTTCCAGGAACCTAACCCCCGTGGATACCGAGAATTGACTGTACTGGAACAAGTTGGCAAGGTTTTTCTAGATCTCCTCCCCCCATTATCCTCTTAAGAGGGTTAATTATTATTAACAAACCCAGCCCAACAGAATCTAAATTAGAAAAAATAATATTTTTTTCAGTGAACTAGGCAACTATCCAGAGTAGACGGGAATCATGTTAGCAGAGAGCATTGAGTTCTTCCGGTAACAGTAACTTTACCCTTACAAGTTTATCTCCTAGACATAATGTTACAACATGGCAGGTTTCCAGGAAAGCTAGTAGAAAGTGAATACCCAGAGGTGCTGCTTCTCGTGTTCTTTGATATCTTGTGGACTCGTTCAATGAATACCTAATTTACAGTGGTTTCACTTTCTGATCCTTGAATAATAACAGGTTTCCTCTGTGTTCTGGGTCTCCAAGGTATTAGAATTCTGTTTACTTTGCTCTTTGTTAATCTATATCACTGCTGTCTACTCTGATATTTTTTCCCCTCAGCTTTTGTCTTTTTTTACCTAATTCAAACTGGGCCTACTTCTTCTGTTTATTTGGAACCGGTTGAGAAATGCAATAATGTGGTTTTTAATGCAGTCCTAATGAGAATTTGAGTCTTTAAACACACAGTATACTAGTGTTTTTATCTTTCAGGTAATTTTGATTTAATAGATATTTTCAATGGTTATAAGCTACCTTGAGCTCTGTTGTGGATAAAGTGGGATACAAATTCCAATTCATTGATTATAATCAGGCTTACCAGATCGTCGCTGGGACGGGAGCGGTCTACCCTTAAGGGGGCGGGGCGTGGGGGGCCCAGAACGCGTCCCTTAAGGGTAGACCGCTCCCGTCCCGGCGACGATCTGATAAGCCGGATTATAAGCTACCTTGAGCTCTGTTGTGGATAAGGTGGGATACACGCGCGCACACAGTGCAATCCTATGCATGTCTACTCAGAAGCAAACCCACTGTGTTCAATGGAGATTACTCCCAGGAAAGTGTGTATAGGGTTGCAGCCACACACACACACGCCAATCCCAACAATACATTCCTGAAATAAGGAGTGCTGGAGCTCAATCCTACTAGTCTAAACATTCTGCTTTTCCAACACAAGTTGAATGGGAGTAGCTGTGGTAACACTACGTATTACAGATGCTCTCTCCATATACACAACAACATGTTTTATTACTACTTCGCAGTTCCTGGCACTGAGGAGAATGTCTGAGACTGACCTCTGACTCAAAGTACAGGTAATATGCAAGGGTGTGATTTTGTGCATGTAATACAAAATTGAGAGTTCAGGCTGGAGTATCATGTATCTACCCGATGGAAGTCCTTAGTTACCAGAATCTTTGTGTAAGTCAGATAAATTATGTTTTGAGGAGAGAAAACAACTCTTCAATTTTCTGGGTTCACAGCCCAATCCTATCCTGTGTCGGCCCACAGAGTGCAGCGGTGCTGGTGCAGCCTCTGCTGCATGCTTTGGGATGGCCAGACAACAATGGGGAGGGAAGTAAAAAATTTTTTAAATTACCTACTCCACCACACCATGGTCCCCAATGGGCCTACCCAAGACCTGTGCAAGCTCTTTGGCTTGTGTAAATCCGAATGGATCCAGAGGGGTGTGTCGAGGCTGAGCAGACAATTAGCCCCAACTGTTTGTAAAGCCTCTCAGAACTATGAATAGGAAACTCTTGTTAAGTGGAATAAATAAATGAATAAGAGCAGGAAGATAGACACAACAAATACATCGCAGATGAATGCATATTTTATACAAGACATCTTGTTGTCACAAGGAAGCCCACTTAATTATTCAGGAACAGTTAGCTATTCTTTTATCTCTGGCCTACTTTAGTTGTCATTGGTTGTAATCAAATACAGATCAGATACTGTGGGAGTTCACCGATACTGTGACAGAAACTGGAAAAATTCAGTTTCAGCTTTTCAATAGGCATGATAAATAATACAACTAATTATCGTTTGACTATGTTCCCTGCAAGATTTTACCTATACAGTCAGTCTATCAAATTACTGTCCGCACAACAATTTAAATGTTTTCCTATTATATATACAGCCTAAACTGATGCATGCTTAAACAGAATAAATAATGTGTTCCCTTCCTCAGGTTAGTGCACACAGAACTGCAACCTTATTTAGTATTATTATGTTCATTTCTTAAAAGCAGACCTACTGAGTTCAGTCTACTAAACACCTGCTGTTAGGAGCTCAACTCCACTCCACCCTCATTTATTTTAGACTCTTGCACACACGCACAAAAAAAGGTCTATCAAGCTCCTACTGGGACTCCCTAAATGGCAGGTGGGTTGCGTTCAGTGTAATGGTAAAAGTTGTGCAGGTATAACAGAGTAAGAGCTGAGCTGGTAAGTTGCATCTAACTTTTCTATACATTTTGCCCTATTACAGCTCTCTCACAAAGTTTTACTGTCGTTATTCTCGAATAACCTGAAGGATCTCTAAGAGCAGAAACACATGGTACTCTGGTCACAGAAGACCTACTGAAAGCAGCATCTTGGTGGTAACGTTACCAGACTCCATCCACAATGGACATATACAGGTAGTTTTACTGTATGTCTGGCCATCATTACATTACAGCTGATGGCTAGAGAACTCACCCAAAGGATGCTATTTCATTTGATCAAAATAACGTCTGTTTTGGCTTGCATTGATTTTAACTTCAAAAAAGATGACTATCAGCACAAGCCTACGCAAATGTACACAGAAATAAATTCCATTGTGTTCAGCGGGGCTTACTCTCAGGAAAATGTGCATGAGATTGCAGCTTTATGCTGCAGAGAGAATGCTCTGTAGCTAGCACAAGTCCAAGGAAACTGGGCTGGGAAGCTTCAAAAAGGGAGGATAGTGTCCAGCGCCATCACCACCAGATCCACCCCCTCCCGCAGCCTCACCACCCCTGTTCCTTTCCCCTAACCACCCCGTTTTGCCCCTCCCTGCCCCTGCCTCACCTGCTCTCTGGGTCCAGGCAGGTCCAATGACATCCTGGGAGCGCTGCCACCTCTTGTGACAGCGCTCCCAAAATGGCCACCGACAGAGCTGCGTGTTCTGTCAGCAGCCATTTATGACAGCGGAAGCCTCTCCGCTACTCCAAAGTTGGAGAGAGTTGCGCCGTAAGTCAGGGCCCACTGTTGCTGCATGAAGATGGTTGACTGACAACATTTCAGTTCATATAGGTTTTTAACAGGGTTCTGGCATCTTTGAGCTTGCCAGCTGTGGAATTTGGATCTCAGGGTCATTCCATGTCAAATCAACCAATAAAAAATACATTTTGGAACTTGACGTCACGGATTTTGCTCATTTTTGGTACATTTGTACCTTACCATGAGATGCTTAAAAATTATTTTTTTTCAGATTTTTTTGTCCATCCATTTTTGAGATATTGAATGTTCAAAATTGCCAAAAAAGGCCAAAATTCATTTGTCACCATACCTTCAAACGCCAGTTACAGGATAAAGATGAATGCTACAGACATGGGACAGGTGTTGTTTTAAAGCGTATGAATAGGGATTTCATTTGATATACAACATGACAAACTTGTAAATTTTCAAGAAATTCAAAAATATTCAAATAATATTAATTTTGAAATTTTGGAAAATTGAACTTTTTTAAAATTTTCAAAAAAAATCACACTTAAAGGTATATGTCTTGTAGTCAATCAGTCAAAAGTTCAAGATGGTATCTCAATGGTATCATACAAAAATTAAATTTTCTTGTTGGCAGTGACCAGGAATTAAACCCATCAAGTCCATTTTTCTACAGTTTACATTGATAAAATTATGTGGTAAACTGAAATGAATCCAAAAATTTATAACAGGACTTATAGAGATAGATTTATAGAGAATGAATTCACTTTCTATTCTTTTACAGGATCAGCTTTTTGGTAAAACTATCAAAATCATGAGCTTTTTACTTCTGTTCGTAGTTTTAAATGTTTCCTTTAGTTGCTGAATAATTTCTGAATCAGCACAGTGACATTTTTCCTCATCTAAATCATCTTCAGAAGTAAAAAAATAATAATTATTTGTAGGTCCTTTTAATCTTCCCCATCCTTTCTTTGCACTTTAGATACTTTCTTCTTGACTCACCAAGGGAGTTCAAAGAGGCATTTAAGTGGCTTAAAGCTGTATCAGGGTCCAAATACTCAAACTCCTTCATATGACTAAGACCAGGAATCTCATAATTCTCAGGAGGAATTTCCTTTTCAAGTATATTGTTTTCCATCTGACAAGGCTTCTATTCATGTGTGGTTTGATTTCACTATTTAGTGAAACCATCCAATCAGTTACATTCCTCAAGTCTTTACTAACCCAGTGCCCCCTTTTTTTAAAAGGGCTGCAACAGTTTTTTGACCACTTATTCTCCATATTTCAAATCATGTAATTATCAAACAGTTAATGAATTAAACTTAATAAAGACTAATAAAGCAGCTTCACAACAAAAATGTCCTAGAAACCTTCACTAAAAACACACTGTCCAAACCCACTTAAATGCCTCTTTGACCTCCCTTGGTGAGTCTCTGCTGTGCAAGAAGAAAGTATCTAAAGTGCAAAGAAAGGATGGGGAAGATTAAAAGGACCTACAAATAATTATTATTTTTTTACTTCTGAAGATGATTTAGATGAGGAAAAATGTCACTGTGCTGATTCAGAAATTATTCAGCAACTAAAGGAAACATTTAAAACTACGAACAGAAGTAAAAAGCTCATGATTTTGATAGTTTTACCAAAAAGCTGATCCTGTAAAAGAATAGAAAGTGAATGCATTCTCTATAAATCTCTCTCTATAAGTCCTGTTATAAATTTTTGGATTATTTCAGTTTATCACATAATTTTATCAATGTAAACTGTAGAAAAATGGACTTGAGGGGTTTAATTCCTGGTCACTGCCAACAAGAAAATTTAATTTTTGTATGATACCATTGAGATACCATCTTGAACTTTTGACTGAATGGCTACAAGACATATACCTTTAAGTGTGATTTTTTTGAAAATTTTAAAAAAAGTTCAATTTTCCAAAATTTCAAAATTAATATTATTTGAATATTTTTGAATTTCTTGAAAATTTACAAGTTTGTCATGTTGTATACCAAATGAAAGCCCTATTCATAAGCTTTAATACGACACCTGTCCCATGTCTGTAGCATTCATCTTTATCCTGTAACTGGCATTTGAAGGTATGGTGACAAGTGAATTTTGGTCTTTTTTTGGCAATTTTGAACATTCAATATCTCAAAAACGGATGGACAAAAAAATCTGAAAAAAATAATTTTTAAACATCTCATGGTAAGGTCAAATGTACCGAAAGTGAACAAAATCCATGACGTCAAGGATTTTTCATTGGTTGATTTCACATGGAATGACCCCTCACTCGTTCAGAAATGGGGTAGCTATTTTGACAGCCACAGACATTTGGGGGATAAGTTGCTTGGTAGATGGCACTCTGGGGATTTGAAGCTTACGTCTGTCCCAAGGGCTTGAGGAAAGTCAAAGCTGTGCATTCAGCTGTACGTCCACGTGGGTTTTTAAGTGGATTTTATGTCTGTGGCTTGGATGGTTGGCAGATGGATAATTGTGCTTCTTTTCCGCACTTAGGTAAGAGCTCCTACAAAGTTTGGATTTGTGTGCACAACTACGTTTACTAGGTTCACAGGCAGGCACTTCAGGGTAGCAGAGGACATGCACTATGATGCCCTCATGCCACTACAAAGGAAAAAACACCCAATATCCTCATAAATTTTGAGGTAGAATGTTTTGGCCAAAGATTACTGGCTTGGATTTGATTTCTTGCATCTTTCAAGTTTTGGGAGGATGAAGATGCTCTTCTCTGTAGTTTTGCTGGTATGGACAGAGATGCTGGTCCATCAGATGTGGATTGGGACCCTGCTGCATTTGATTAGGCAAGAGAATAGTTAGAAAGGTTATTCAAAGTTATGGGGGAGGGGTAAGCAGAAATGGTATTTAAACAGCCTGGCTTTTCATCAGACTGGGTAGACGTATGTAGTGAACAGATTCCACTACAACGTATTCTGAGGAAATGGCATGCATCTATCGGAGTTGGGTTTCAGGTGATATTTGGAGAATCTCCATAAGAGAATTCAGAGATGTGTTAGCAGAGTGATAGGAGAGGCTACCTCCTCATGGTGGTTATGACCAGGGTTAAGGGTTGGTTTATACAGGTAGGAGTGTTGGGCCTATTATTCTTTCTTCATAGATTTAACAAAAGTGGGTGCTTCTCAGAACTTACCATTATTCTGGGTAGATTGTGCAAACTACATTCAGTAGGCAAGCTAGATTCAGCAGATTGACATGGCTTCTGGGTGACTGATTTAAATATTTAGATTGAAGGCAGTTCAGGATGAGCAGGGATGGGCCAAGAAAGACATTTGCGGTTGGTGTGCCAGTCCAGTCTCTCTTGGAAAACAATTTTTCCAAGCATTATTTGCTCCACTCTCCACACTAGTTTCTAGGTTATTGCTTAATTTTCAGCAAAGTTGTGTGCTAGTTTTAAATCCATATTTGGTTGTGTTGACTCTTTATTTACCTCTGCAATAACTCTTTCAGGCCAAAGCATTTCTGCTAATCTCATCATGTGTATCACCTTGGCCATATGCAAGAACAATCCTTCCGGAATTATACAACACTGCAAGATACAACACTGCAATTATACAACAAAATTGAAGACACAGTATAACCCTGAGCAGAAAACGTGATACCACACAAAGTACTTTGATTAACACAAACAATTGAGAAAGCAATGGAATCATACACGAAATCAGACAACCAAACCAGCCATGGCCAACATTAGAACAAAGCAAAATGTTTCAATATAGCAGCCTTTCCCTTTTGTGGTGTTGTTGTGGATTAGCATAGGTTGCTGGTATTCTTTTCCCAATAGGAAACAACGCTGATAATAGGCAAAAACAGCATGTATCTGGCAAGACTGACATCCACTGATGATGTTTTTCCATATAAATACTATTTCTACCACCAAAAAGAAGTTTTGTCCACCAAATTGTGCACCTATGTTCTTTTCTAAATATTTTCATAGTTCAGGAATGACAAGCATCATCCTTCCTTTAATTATGTCACTCAACTATGGGTCTTCTTAGTCCTATGCAGCTGTTGTAACAAGTTTGTACTTCAAAGCATGATCGGGAGGGAGAGAGAGAGAAAGAGAGAGAGAGAGAGAGAGAGAGAGAGAGAGAGAGAGAGAGAGAGAGAGAGAGAGAGAGAGAGAGAGAGAGAGAGAGAATGCACTGGCAAGCCGTGCACCCACATCCATGTTCTCCTGAAACCCTACTCTCATTGTCCATGAAAACACCATTTGTCTGCAGCACCAAACACTGTATTCATGGACAGTGAGTGTCAGGGCTTCAGGAATGCATCGGGTCAGGGCTTGCTGGCACATTTACACTGCTCTCCCATATGTTGTTTTCCACACTTTATAATGACTGCACAGGGCTGGCCGCAAATTTAGCAAAAAGTGAGGTAGTCATTATGGAAACTCTTAAATCAGCAGCGTGCAAAAAATGATTGGGGTTTGTTCCTTTAAATGCATTCTGCAAAAAAAAAAAAAGCTAATAAATATAAAATGAAATGCAGGAATTATTGTGTAAAACTCTAGCCTGAAGGACAGTGAGGCTGCTGCCTACCTATGTCCACTGAAAAATGGTTGTTCCCAGATGGTAGAATAAAACACAATAATCAGCCTCACCAAAAAGGTCTAGAAAAAGAGCTGCATTTTCAGTGACAAAAGTCACCTTGAAAAAGGGTCCAATCCGAATCGCTTGCTATGCCAGCGGAATGCACATTCTGCTGGCATAGCGTGCTTTCCAGCTGTTGCAAACACAACTCCGCCAGAGAGTACAGCTTGGTCACTGCCAGAAGCAGCGAGTGGCTGGGAACATGCGCGATGAACTGCAAATGCCTGCTGCCTTAGGTAAGGCTGCGCAGGGGCTGGGAGGGAGGTGGGGTGGGTGGAACGGGGTGGCGATGGGTACGGGGAGAGGGCAGATCGAGCCTGGGAAGGGGGCAGGTTTGGCAGCAGCAGCAGCACACCGAATCCTGACCCCCTTTCCCAGGCCTGATCAGCTTTCACGGGTCAACGCAGACTTGCACCAGCGATATCGCTAATGCAGGTCCAAGTAGACCCACCAGACCAGCATGGGCCTTCCCCGGGGCAAGGGAACAAATGTTTCCTTATCCCAAGATGGCCTCAACATGCCAAAACTCCCCACTGGGATACAGCGAATGCCACGTTGGCACCGCTACATCACTATGTGGGGAGTTATGGTGGATTGGGCTACCTGTCTCTTGCTGGAATTTAAAAAGAAAGAAGTGAGAAGTATTACTCTGGTCCAATACCTGTAGCAGAGTCTAGAGAATTTTAAAGAAATATCACAGAGAAAAGATGAGCAGTTGTTTGTTAAAACTCAAGAAAAAGCTCTGCTGTGTTCTATTAATTCACACTATGATGAGTACACATATGTACACCTTTTAAATAAGTATAGAGAAATATGTACCATAATAGGAGATTTCTGTATGTGTTCCTTTTGTTGCATTTTGATTTTCTCACTAATAATGCTCTTGTCAATTTTATTGGTTTCACTAAGTAATTCCATCCTTCAGACTGATGGAGAAGATTAGAGAAATCACTTATGCCTGATCCTGTTTTTAATATCACCAGTTTCAATATTACCAGTACCAACAAGTTGTGCGATTCTCCATTTTTTCCCCTCACGTCTGAAAAACGTTCTTTGTT
Source organism: Plestiodon gilberti rubricaudatus (assembly GCA_026170595.1). Classification (NCBI taxonomy): domain Eukaryota; kingdom Metazoa; phylum Chordata; class Lepidosauria; order Squamata; family Scincidae; genus Plestiodon; species Plestiodon gilberti. The sequence goes on along the minus strand of JANXHW010000004.1, from coordinate 61,087,187 downwards.
TATAGCTTAATCATGGGGGGGGGGGAAATACCCAGAAACATCTGGCTCTCAGATTGTTTAATCCCGGATTAAAGTCATTTCAGTCTTGATTTAAATCAAAGGGATTAGGTCATGGTATACTATAGAGAAATAACGTGGGGCATTTCACACCCTAGAAAAAAAAGGCTGCACTGACACAAAAAGATGTGTATAATGTCTTGTACAGAGTATTATGAAACCAAGCAGAGGGAAGGATTAACAGCATTTTGGTGAATTCCTTGGAAATCCCTTGGCTATCCCTTTCCTCTCTGGGGGCAGTTTGGGGATGGTTCTGGGGAGGATCAGGGAAGGGAGTGGGCCAAACCAGGGGTGGTTCTCAGTGGCAGCAGTTCATGCCAAGATCCTATCCCCTTTATCCAGGCCCGACATGCCCCCTGAGGCTCCTTAGACTTACACCAGATAGGTTAGGTATGAGGAGACCCATTGGAAGTGAATTACAAGGAGGTAAGTAAAAAAGATTTTTACTTACCTCTCCTGTGCCATCTAGTCACTCCCACTACCATCACAGCATGCAGCTCATGCTCCGTCGGCAGCGCTGTATGCTATGGGCTGGGAACGGATAGAATTGGGCTGTCGAACAAAGTTTCAGATACTGCATGTCCTATTTTCATATTCTAGTCCTATTTTCAATATCAACTTTGAATATAGGATACTTAGCACTGTGAAGAAAAAATCTGAAGAAAAAAATCTTCAATGCACACATAATGTGACAGTGAAAATACTGTCATGCTTTGGCTATGGCTGGAATAGGCCACTGTGAGACAAGCATGGAGCAGATGACAAGGGGCAATGGTATAGTCAGGGTTGAACTGGGGTCAAGTACCAAGGGAATCAGTCCAACAGCAAGCTAGAGACAGAGCAAAACAAGAAAGGATGGTGGAGTCTTTACTGCTACTTGGATAAGTTGCTCAGACAGCTGGGCCAGCATGAAGGCATGGGTTTTGAAGGGCTACGAAGTCAGCTAACCACATTTAGTCTGGATCAGTGGACTACATCCTGCCCAGCCTGGCCTTGTAGTATCTCATCATATCTCCAAATAGTTACCCACTAAGAGAACAGGCCATGCGATGGTGCGGGAGTTAAGGTTCTGGAAACTGGCTGCAGGTAGATTTGAGATGTTCCCTACTGCCATACAAACACATAGGCGCCAGTTCTAATGGGGCCTTGCGCTGCTGGAACTAGCATTCCAGCAGCACAAGGCCCTTTATGGCAGTGCAAAAGCTGGGCCACCACTGCATGTTTGCGGGCCACTGCCTCAAATGGGCAGTGGTATGGCACGCGCAGCAGTGCTTTCAAAGCCTCTGCCGGTGCTGATAAGTTAGCAGTGGAGGTGTGTTGTGGGCAGGGAGGGGGAAGGCAGGGGGAGTTTCAAGGCAGAGGCAGGGTGCAGGGAGAGGGAGAGAGGGGGTGGATCCCGATGGCAGGGACTTGTGTCAGAATCCCACTCCCTCTGTGGAGGTCTGAGGAGTCCCATAAGCAACTGGACAGCCTACAGGAAAGAATTAGTTAAAATTCTTAAACCAAAGCAGAAAAATATTTTACTTGCCTCCTGCTGCTGTCCGATCGACCCCTCCACCATTGGATGTTTTGTGCACTCCATCAATGTGGCAGCATCAACGCCAATGGAGGGGGGTCAGATTGAGCAGATAGTTTCCATATTGGGCCACAATACAGCTGATGCGTAGAACATTCACCATGGGGATGCTCTTCATCATCCCTAATTAAGCAAAGCTTAGCACCAAATATCTATAATTAGATTAGCAAGGTTCCAAGGCAGGTTTGAGGCACAGTGTATCTTTCCTTAGAAGTCAACCACTGATTGCAGTAAGCCTCCCTGCTCAAAAGTCCCTTGCATAGCTTTTGCAAACAAAAAATGGGTGGTGGATCCTGAATTAGGCCACTCCTTTTATCCACTTTGCAAGTAAGGTTGCCAGACCACAACCTGGACAACCTGAACGCTCTTTTAAATTTCCCAGTGCTGTGGTAGATCAGCTCCCAGTTATTTTCCCTTGCAACCCATTCATCCGGATGTAGAGAAGGGAGCTAACATCAGTATATAGATGAACAGGTCAGAGAAGGTGTGACTGTCTTGGGGAATGTATAAGGAGACTCACATTCTCTGAATTGCATCCTGGCTCCCCTATTTTCTAGGCTTATATGGCAAGGCCTAGAGCAGTGATGGTGAACCATTTGGGCAAAATTTTTGAAAATGCCTAACTTGACTCTGCTGGTGTGTTTCCCCCCCCCCCCCATAACTTTTAATAGTACTTTGACTATTGCTACTTTTAATAGTAATTTTGAATTGAACTGAACTGAATACAACTATAGAACACATTGCATTTTACTTAACATCAATTAGTGACTTTTTTGTTGCTGAGTTTTACTAGATAATAATTTGAAAGAGGTTTGCCAAAATCCCTGTCCTAAAATGTTCAAAACAAGCCTGTAAAACCTGCGAAAATGTAAGGTGTGTCGGGGCCCTGGGGGAAACACTGGTGTGTCACCCAAAATGACCTCGCGTGTCACCTGTGACACACGTGTCATAGGTTCGCCATCACGGGCCTAGAGCAACAATGTCATAAGATTGTTCAGTGCATGAATTGCATACACTTGCATTTCCTTCTTGCTTGATAGGACCTGTCTGACAATGAATATGGTCATCACTAAATAACAGCTTTTATCAAGAAATAAATGTTTAGTGTTCCAATGCATCAAGGTATCCCATTTTGCTGTGCATATTTTATTATAGACCTCAGTCTATAATAACATAATTTCCCCCTCTACAATACCATTTTTATTTCAGTGAAATGGCACTTTCTATTATAAACATCTAATACGTTTGCATGGGCACCTGTTGTCTGACAAGATAAATGTTGTTTACCACATTGTAATTGTGTCATATTATGAGAACACATAATTATTGAGAAACTGCTTCCTCCTTTGAGTCTTTAGAATTGAAGATTCTGACCTTCACATACAGAGTAAAACATACTGTTTAGGCTGAAAGATGGTAGCTATCTACTCAAATCTCAAGTATTGTATGTTGGGAGCAAAGGGATTTGTCAAAATAAATATTACATTATTCAAACCATGCAACAGAATATCTTAAACCTAAGCAGAGATTCTGAATGGAATAATAATCACAGCCACCTGTTCTAAGCCACTGAAGGACAAAAATTCAATCATTTTTACTGCTCTAATTTAGATAGTTACAAGCTTAAAATGTGCCCTGGGAGCAATAAACTTATTTTTATGTTAACAACAGCGAGTTTTGCACACCTAACCTTATTTCTGCCAGTGTGATTTCACTGAAAACTGTCTGTCAGAGAACAGTATTCTGACTGTCATGTCATCCTCAGTTGTTTAGAATACAAGACAAGTGAAAATAGAGGCTGTTTACTGTAAGCTTTACTAAATCCTACAGTAACGTTTTGAATCCTGAACACCTTATGTGGCCCTGAAATTGTTAATTCAATATGAAAACTGGCTATAATAATAAGGTTGTTTTCTGCACTGGAATATCCCCTAATTCTTTTGTCATGATACTGCATGATCAAGTTGGTTTTACAATGTTAGAGAAGTTCAAAAATCTATATGCACCAGAAAGAACTGATGCAGTGAAGTAGGAAAGAGACTGAACTAGAGACTATGAAGTCTCCAATTCAGATTTCACTTCTGCCATTAGGTGATCTTAGAGAAGCCACTTCTTTTCAGCCCCCCCCCCCCCAACCTGCAATACCGGTATGGGAATAATATTCACTGCATGTAAAGCACCTTGAATGCTTGAAATTACTAGTCATTATCATCAATTCAAAATGAAAATGTAACATCGGAATTTTTTAGCGATTTCCATGCAACACCTGGCCCCATGAAAACTACGGCCAAAGCTGCCATGGATTAGACCTCCCCATAGATAGGGAGTATGGTAGAGGGGGGTAGGATTAAGCCCTCCTATCCCCACAGTACCAATCTGTGAGGGCCCTGATCTGGCTGCTATAAACTAAAGAAAAACTAGCAGCCCAATTCTATCCCTTACCACAATACAGCATGCAGCCATGACAATGGAGCATGCACTGCATGCTATTGGGGAGGGGGGAATCAGACAGCCTGCAAGAGATATGTAAAAATAATTTACAGGTACGTACCTCCTGGTAGGCTGCCCTATCATATATGGGTCTCCTCAGACCTAGGCCAGTCATTTTGCTGGTGCAAGTCTGAGGAGAGACAGGGAGCATGTTGGGTTGGTAAATGGGGGATCGGAGCTGGCGAAAGTCACTGCTGTCAGATCCACCCCCTCCCGCTCTTGACACACCCTCCCCCTCCCTGCCCATGAACTGCCACCCCCCCACGCCAGCCTACCTCCCCTGGCATCATCCAGGTTCCACACCAGCAGAGGCGTCATTGAGGGGGCAGTGGACCCCAGGGCGGCGGGCGCCACATGGCGGGGGGAGGGTTACTTGCCTCCTGGATTCACCGCCGGGTCACCTCCTCTGCTCCTGTCTTCTTTTCGTGCCGCAGGACCACAAGATAGGCCTTCCCACCCACCCAGGCTCAAAAAGCGGTGGGGGTGCTTTGCGGCGTGCGAAAATGACGACACGCCCCCCCCAGGGACAGGGAGTGTGGCGTCATATGGGGGTCGCATCGGTGACCCGCCACGGGGGAGGGGGTAGGAACATCTCTGAGCAACAGGGATCCGCCACTGCAGCCACCTTAAAGCAGCAGCCTCAAAATGGCCCAGCAGTAGCACAAACTTTGCACCGTCACAGGACCTTTTACATCAGCGGGACACTAGTCCCATTGGCCTAAAAGGCCCATAGGACTACTGGGCCATAAGTCTGTTGGGCTTAATAATATTTTAAACATCACATGTAGTATGGACCTTAGAGTGTAATACATTTTTCTCTGGCCCAGGGCCGAATCCTATCCAACTTTCCAGTGCTGCTGCAGTCATGCCAACAGGGTGTGTACTGCATCCTGTGGTAGTGGGGGCAAGTCACAGAGGCCTCCTCAAGGTAAGAGAACATTTGTTTCCTTACCTTGGGGCTGCATTGCGGCTGCATCAGCTCTGGAAAGTTGGATAAGATTGCGCCCCTAGTCTGTTCAATAGATAATGGCTACATGAGGTGAACTCAGCATGTCCCAGTAGCTAGGGCCATCCTTCTCCTCTTTTCCCAGCCTCTCCAATTAAACAGTATGGGATAGACTACAGCTTTACAACAAAATGCAATTTCTCCACTGAAAGTATGTATTGTGAGGATGTACCTACATTATTATTAATTTTGTAAAAAAAAAATGACAGGCATTTTTACAATAATAAAATAATACAATGGGCAGTCCAAGCATATCTAGCAGGAAATGGCGGTGCACATAAGGCACTCACTGCTTCTTATTCAGGATTGGGCCTGCCTCGGTGCAGCTGGCGGTCTCCTTAGGATAAAGCGACATTTGTCCCTTTATTCCAAGTAATGCACCAGCCACCCCGATGAGGGTGTGGCTGGCGCATTACCCTAACGACGCCTCTGGCGGGGACTCATCTCTACACCGCAGAGATGCTCCATTCTATGGTGCAAGCCTCTCTGCCAGCATCACATACTCTGGGTGACACAAACATGTCTTACAGCACCTTTGCGAGACCCTAGACCGGCACAGTGACTCCTTCACCGGTCTATTGTTGCACAGGATTGCGCTGTCAAAAGTCAAATGGCAGTAAACTGCCATTGCAGATCAAGAGGTTTGCTGTAATTCACTGCTTTGAATGAGTAAGAGAAAGTACGTTTTGCAGTGGTGAACACACTTCTTTATGCACAATTGGAAGAACTCTGCAATTCAGATCTAATTTGATATCAAGTCTGCTGAAAAGGAAAAGATAAGAGAAAGAGGATTTGGTGCAGATTGTTCCAGTCATGAAACAGTAACTTCTTCAGCACTATCTTAAAAGTCTAAGAATATATCAGATGCCTTTTGATGTGTCTTTTGAGCTACTTTATTTATAAAGCATGAGTCAAATGGCTCACAACAGGCAGTACTACTGAAAAAAGTATCCACAGAGATGCGTGTGGTTTACAGCAAAAAAGTAATTATGAATGAACTCACAGGAAAGGCTAAAAAATAATAAAAAATAATAACCCCAGATAAAAAGAAGTCAACTCAAATCTTAGCATAAAGGATTTTCTTTCTTTCACAAAAGAAAAAACGCAGAGTTCCAACCTGAGATAATGTAAGGATGAAATAATCTTATACTTCTAAGAACAGAAGAGTTTAGCATGAAATAAGTAAATAAAAGATAAAACCAGGTTGTATAAAGTGGATGGCAGCTGCCAAAAACAAAAGGCTTCTCTTCTATCCTTCTCTGCTTCTCTTCCTTTAATGTCTAGTAGTAATATAAAACATGTCATGTGACATTATTATGTTCCATGTTTCCCTACTCATACTTCCTGCACCTCAATGAATGTGTATTAACATGATGTTCAACATTGTGTTAAACACATAATTTGACCTATACTGTACATGCTTGGTAGATGGTTGGTTAAAACTCACTCATGGGGAGGCTGATCCAGATCAGAGCTGAGGTAAGTGTGGAGTAAGGCTTTAACCCTTTCCTTCCTCCATGGTCCCCATTCAGGAAATCCCCCCCCCCAGTTGCCATTCCACCATTACTGCGCATTTACGGCGCACTCCGCAGGCAGATTATTTACGCAGGATTGTGCCATTTGTCTGGCAATGCCTGTTGTGAACTCTGATAGACACGGCTATTGCCTGCATTGTCCTGCAGCCACTACTGTCATGATTGAAGTTGAAGAAATGGCTGCCAACTACTTCATGCTGCAGTTGATCAGACAGACATTTGTCTGATCCCAGGAATAATAAAAAAGGAATTCATTCAAACATCTGAGCCAGTTAGGAGTTCAGAGAGCTACGGAAATGGATTGTTCAAAATGTTTTCCCATTTTATGCACATTTGGAAACATTCCATTTAATTTCATTCTTCCGTAGCCATGTCCATACAAATCCACCATGAATTAATGCCTCTCGCGCTTGTTCTTTCCATTTAAAGTATTATTTCTGTGAGCCTGTTTAAGCTTGTTTACATTTAGGCATTTCTTCCCAACAGCCAGTCTTATTAATGTAAATTCCATCTGGCTGCTTTTTCTGTTCTCAGAAAGCCAAGTGGGAAAATGATATTCAGTGACATGATTTTTTCTATTAATTATTTAGCTAGGTGAAATAACTCTGTCCATAGAGTTCACAAGTACGATCGTCCCTAATACAGTTAGAATCAGATTGCAATGGAAATTTAAAATCAGTGTAACAAAAGGAACCATTGGGCATCCCAATCCTATCTTATTATTAATAATAATAAATAATAATAATAATAATAATATCTGAATCCGCCCCCCTCCGCTAATGCAGCCACACCACCAGAGTACGTGTTGCATCCCGGGGGGGGGAGGGGGAGGCAGCGCCAGAGGTTTCTTCTGGATAAGGGAATATTTGCTCACTGCCCTGCTGGTCTACTTGGACCTGCACCAGCGATTTTCCTAGAGCAAGTGTCCCAGGAAGTATGATCAAGGCCAGGAAGGAGGATAGGATAGGCACTGCTGTCGCCTACCCCATTTCGATCCTCCTTGCCCCAGTCTCTGCTCCATTCCTCCCCCTCCATGCGCACTCCCACCTCCCTCCCACCTCCCACGCTGACTTACCTGTGCTGGGGGGGGGGGAGACACTGGAGGGCTGCTGGCATGAATGCTGCCAGAATGCTAGTTCTGGCAGTGCAAGGTTCCAATAGAATTGGGCTGTAAGATCAGTATCTCTTACATGGCCTTCCCGGATGTGTGCCAGCTCCAGAGCTGGCATGCATCCGAGGAGGCCCATTGCGGCCTCCAGGGCTTACATCAGAGGAAAGGGATGAATTTCCCCTTCCCCTGAAGTGAGCCCAGCCCACGCCAACATTGGGCCTAGGATGCAGCGGTCGACCTTTTACGCTGCCGCATCTTAGGCAGGATTGGGCTGCCCGCCATCCCACCTAAAATTCCATAGGATTATATGGAGGAAAGGGAAAGGGGTATAAAACCAAAGACTTTAGAGTCTCATCTTCCTTTTTTACCTGCTCCCTTGCCTTCCTGCTATGCATCTTGGAAACCTGCTGGTGCTGCCTTAGGTCACCCTCCATTCCTCCCTGCCATCCAAGAACCACCATGCAAGTCAGTACCCAGGATTGGTTACACCCTGTAACCCCCAACCTTTCCAGCTTCTTCTATCTCCCCAAGTGCTACCAAAGCAGTTGAGCAAGCATGGGCTGGTCAGATAACCTTATGTGCACTCTCTCTCTCTCTCTCTCTCTCTCTCTCTCCCCCCCCCCCAAAAAAGGCATCTCAACTCCTTTACGCTGCTCCCTTTACTGCCTCACTGCAACCCAGGACTTCCTTCACAGCCGTCTTTTTCTCTTTATGACCCCTCATTGCCTAAGGAGCCTCGTATGGCGGATGCCCTTGCCACCACAACAGTGGCGATCCTCGGGGGGGCGCCGACACCACACCCCCACGTGACCCGGGTGTGACAGCTTGATGCACGCGCCCAGCGCGGCTCCAATCACACACACACACACCGGCTCCAATCACACACACACACTATCTATTTTGGAGCCGAACTAGCTCCAGGGCAGGCCCAACACCACAACGAGCAGCGGAGGAGACGCGTCCCGGAGGCAAGTACGCCCCTCTGCCGCCACGTGTGCCCGCCCCCTTGGGGCCCACAGCCCCCCCTGCCCTGGGGCCCATGGCCCCCCGCCCCTACCCTGATGACGCTTCTGCACCACAACTCCTGCAATGCAACACTCTCAAGCGTTGCAGAATAAGCATAGGCAAACTTATCAACCTTTGATGCAACCTCATCAAAGACCCACCAACTCCCCACTATTTCAATTGTCTTTGTCTCATGTGAAGACACATTTATCACATGCTTAGTGTTTGCTGCTCTTCTTCTCTGTTGTGTGTGCGAGTGCGAGTGCTTGTGTGTGTAGCTCTTTATCCAGTCCTGGTGATAATTGGGGTCTGCTGAGGCTCTGGGAAGAAGAGATGGAAGGAGGTGTCTGAAGGCAAGGGACACTATGGGGGAAGCCACAGACTAAGAGGGGTGAGAGAGGCAGATGCTCCCAAGGCGCCGGGAGAGACCATTTATCATACAGTCTGCCCTTTCAGCAGCAGTGCTTCTGCCAAGGCATCAGCTGCTGAGCTGCAAAGTGATGCCTCAGCAGAAGCAGCACTGCTGAAAGGGCGGCCCGTGTGATAATTGGGCTCTCCCCGAATGATAATTGCGCTCTCTCATATCTTGAAAATATTATCAAGATTTGCACATTTTCTTTACTGTTATTTGCAGCTAATGAGTTCTTACATGATAACAAAGTGCTTGTTTCTGGCCATCATCTGCTTAGTAACGTCTCTCTACTCTAGGGTGTGGTGCTCATCCCCATTTCAAAGCCGAAGAGCCAGTGTTGTCCGAAGACGGCTCCGTGGTCACTGCCTGCTTAATGATGTTAATTCTGGTCACCAGCAGGTGCCATGAATGATGATGTTACTTTCCGGCATGCGGTATGAAACAAGTGCGATACCCCTGAGCTAGTCTATGCATGGAAACTCATACAAGGGGCCAGGATATACAAAAACTTCCCTCCACTTATGTTGCTTCTGCGTGACACCATATCCATGAAAATCAGGTAGGGAAATGAATACACCAGACCATAATATGGCCATGGCCAGGAATCAACAATTTCACTTGCCAGTTCACCAGGAGTGAGTGCCCCGTGGCAAGAAAGATCTGCCCACACCATCATGGCCAATTCAGACAGACTTGAGGTGCCGCTGCAATGCTCTGCCTGGCAGGAAAGATCAGGGTTGGTGCAACAGGAGTGGTGTGCAGCCCTGGTCTGGCCACCCTCAAGGCCAAGTAACCAGATAATTAATGTGGAGAAGGAGGGGGTAGTGTGCAGTGAGTGTTTGATACACACACTACAGGAGGTCTGGTTCAGTTGGTAGAGTGACCGTCTCATATGCCTGAAGATCTGAAGGACGGCAGTTCGGGACGGTCGGAAGTGTCTGTATCTGTTGGAGAGCTGTTGGCACGCTGAGCTGATAAATTGCAGAGCCTCTGTGGGGGAGAGAAGCTGCAGCTGCACTTGAGTGAGAGTCAAGGCTGCCCGTCAGCTGAAGCATGGTGAGGCGAATGCTAGAGAGATAGCTGGACTGTGAAAGAAACCATCTAGAATGAAGGGTTCTACAAAAGATTAGAACATATTGTATTGTAAAAACCGCTCAGGGTTTAGAAAGCTGCCTGCCTGTGTAAACTGCCTTTGAATTAAAGTCAGAGGAGAAATCCAATGACCAAAGAAGGCGATATATAAATACTGGTTGGTTTGTTTGTTTTATTATTATGCGTGTGTGTGTGTGTGTGTGTGGGTGGGTGGTGGGTGGTATGTAGAATGTTGGTAGTGAGTTTGGGGCAATCTGGTGCATGTACTTGGAGGGTATGGGGGTTGGGATTGTGTTTGGAGGCTGTTTTGGGGCGGGACTATTTGGTGTATGCAAAGCTGGAATAAGGTTGTGCGTCAGGGCACAGATCAATGCTTAGCAAGTTGAAAGACTCTTGTCCATATTTGTGCACATGGTTGTTCAGGCATTATGAACAAACTGTGAACAATTCAAAAGCTGTGGGAAATTGGAGTCCACCCCCCACCCACCCACACACACATCAGGGAATGGATTATCTAAACTGGATGCAGTTGCTGCCAATGCAGATGCAAATGTGTATCCATAGAGTTGATGTTATGGCCCACAACATGCTTTTCATACGTGTTGCTAGTTATTGACAGTGGCCTCGATAAACAACAACAGCCAAGTATGCAAAATAGTTAAAATAAATTATACTACTAAATTGTAAAGTAAAAAGGGTTTTACTTTTGGTAGGCATTCAATAGCAGCACTCAGTTTAGCAAGGGATGGGTAAGGCTTAAATGCAGGAATATAAAGTTTCCTGGGAGACAGCTGTTACATTCATTTCTCAGGGCTCACACAGAGATTATGCATCAATTTTAAACAGAATATTAAACATTGTCATAGTTGTTCTCTGCATAAACTGTATCTGTTGTCACATGGTTTCATACATTATTTAGCACTATTATTTAAACTGTGAATGCTTTTATTGCAGGGTCATCCACAGGACTTATGCCATAACAGAATAAAACTAATAGAATAAAACTAAGAGAACATTGGGCATTTGCCTCGGCATAGGATAAGGCGGGGTATAATTTTTTTAAAAATAAATAAATAATCCTACCTGGCGCCAAACAGCAACAAACTAACCTCATCTGCATTCTTGGGCAGGCAGGTCAGGTCTGTGATGCTGGCCAGCTCCAGAATGGTTGGTAAGAACTTGACATTTGAGCTCCCGGCTTGCTCTGCGTCATGGTGATGCTCGGACACCAATCAGGTGCCAGATCATATGTGCCTTGTGCAGGTGACGGGACTAGGCAAAGACACCCCCCCCCCCCATCCAATGGCTGTGGAGCAACGGCATTCTCCTGACAAGGAAGGGAGCCCATACAGGCTGGATTTTCTCAACTCTATGTCCTATTTTTTCTATAACCAAAAGCAGATAAAAGTACTGGGATAGGCCACATACTGTAGAAAGTGATAATCAGCTGATACTGTCCGTCTTATAATATTATTTCACATCAAAAATTACACAGAAACTACGCTAGAGCGTGACATTTCTTATAAGAATCTTCACTTTGGGTTTTAAATAGAGTAAAGGATTGTAATAAAATATCAGAAGAAGTTTATTCATAGTCTTTCACAAATGTGAATTGATTTAAATCAAGGAGATTTAAATTAACTCGTAATAACAATGTTTAAAATTATAGAACAAAAGACTAGAGATGAGAGAAACCCCAATGAGAAATTTAGCTAAACTTATCTTGCTGGAACAGGAATCTCAAAATTTGTGTGTGAGAGAGAGAGAGAGAGAGAGAGATCTCACTCCTCTAGCAATTAATGATATTAGAATTCTCATAACCCAAACAGCAGCATAATTGTTCATAATATAGCATATCTGATAATATAGAACAAGACTGGAAAATGCAGGAATTGGAGGTTTCAGACTAGAGGCTGAAAGGGCAAATGGATGACAGTCATATTTAGAGACTTGTTCTAGATTTGTATAAATACATAGTATGTGAGCACAAGCCCCAAGACATTAATCATTCACCACCCATTAAGTAGCCTTCTACTTAATCTTCTTTTTACAACCCACAATTCTATATGAAAAGTATTGCCTATGACCTCAGCACATTAATCTAAGTGCATCAATAAATAAAACAAATCAAGTTTCAGAACGGCAAAGTGCAAATGCATTTCTTCTTCTAGTGAAGTTTTAAAAATAGCACTTTAAAATTATTTACTCTTCAGAGTATTTAATAAATCTACCACTTAATGTGGCTCACGAAGCCTGTCAACAGAAAATTAGCCAGACTCCCTTAGTGTTAAAGGGCCAGCACACATAATACATCTGCATTTATGGGGTGTGTGTGTGTTAAATTGCTCCTTGTTGAAGTGATATCCATGCAGTGAGCCATTAGCATGCCACATTGTTCAAAAAATTCTCTCATGTTACCATGACTTGAGAAAAGGAAAAAAAAAGTGGAGGCTTTTGTTTGAACCAGTGTATATTGTTTGAAACAGTGTATGTCAGAGCTTTCTACAGGGCACTTTGACTTCTATCCCCTGAAGAAGCCAGTCAAATGTACTGGACGAAACATTGGAAGTTGGCAAGAACTTTGTTTTATAAAACAACTTTGGGAGTTTGTAGAAAACTTTTGTTTTGGTTGTTTTATAGAACTCTTTGTGTTTTTAAAGTATTTTCTTTAGAGAACCTTTATTAAACTTACATGGCTTTAAAACCCGAAAATCTATACAGTATTGTCATGATCTCAGTGGCCATGAAAGTTTCAATACCTCTAAAAATGGAGGCTCTTCTATGGTCCAATATGCCTGACAAGCTGGTATACACACTGCCTGGTAGGTACACCAGGTCAGATGCATCCCTGAATCTGAAATTTCTAAAGTAGAGTACGGTGATGCCACAGGGTGCGACCTCGTGGTGTCAGAAAACTGTCAATCAGTGAAAAACGATGAAAAAATGGCTACAATGACAAGATGGCTGTCAATGAAAAAGGATGAAAAAATGGCTACAAGGCCCAGGTGGAGTCCAGAAGTGTCCCAAAAATGGACAGAGATTAACCTTTGGAACCTGTTCACTTGAGAGTTAAAAAAAAAACCAAAACTGAAGGAACAGGGTAATTTTTGGCAAAACGGCCACAGAAAGAGAATTACAACACACTCCATATGGAGACATATTACATGTATCAACACAAAGATTTTATGGACACTAACAGCACAATGCTCTGTATCAGGGGTTCTCAAAGTGGTGGGTCGTGACCCACCACACCAGGCAAGAGCTGGCGCTGCCCCTTTAAGGGGCATTATGATCTCCAATGGCAGCGACAGCAGCGATCCTGGGATTGTGCCACTGCTGGGAACAAAAGGGGTATATTTAGACTTACCGGGGGTTGTGCCGCCCTCTGGAGGTCTCCAAACAGCTCCTGAAGGTGATTAAAACCCACTTCTGTTTTACTTCTTGGTTTCCCCAAAAAATAGAAGTGGGCTTTAATTGCCTCCAGGAGCCATTTGGAGGCTTGGGAAGGTCTGCTGGGGGGAGGACGCAGGCCCCCGCACCCTCTGGAGTGTGATGCTACCCCCAGTAAGTAAAAAAAAACCTCTTTTTCCCAGCGGTGGCGGATCTCAGGATCGATGCCGCCACCACCATCACCCCGCCCCTGCAAGCACTCAAAGTTCTCCTCTAATCATAGGGAGAACTTTGAGAAACACTGCTCTATGTATTATTTTATTTATTTAAAGAATTTCTACCCCGCCTTTCTCCCAACAAGGGTAATCAAGGCGGCTTACAGATAAAAACGTTAAAATACATATATACATTAAAAATGATTAAAAACAAATACCGTATTAGCCTGAATATAAGACTCACTTTTTTCCCCTAAGGCAAGTATTTAAAGTAGGGGTGCAGCCTATAATCAAAGCCTAGTGTTTTCTGCCTAGTGTTTTCTGCAAAGCGCTTTCAAGTCAAGCCTCTCCAAATCTCTATCAAAAGGCATTTTCACAAGCCTCTCTGAGTCTCTTTTCAAAGGCAAAATGGCTCTCTCTCTCTCTCTCTCTCTCTCTCTCTCTCTCTTAAACTAGCAGCTCTTAATCACTTGCTAAATGGCCGAATACAATGATCTCTCAGCAGCCTCTAGCCTCTGGAAGCATTTGAAAAAATTAACCCTTAAGTTCCAACCCCAGGACTCTGTGGAAACTAAGATATTTATATTGATCTTGCAGTTTAAAACTTGAGAGTGTCCCCAATTATGGAATTCCCTCCCCCTTGAATTAAGAACAGCTGCCTCCTTAGAGACCTTTTGGCGGGGCCTTAAAACCCATTTGGTCCCGCGGTATGAATTTCCCAGAATTCCCAAATGTCAGTGTGATCCACATGTCTAAGGAACCCCCATGTAGAAAAAACCACCTGCAGAAAAATTCCTAGGTGTACCATGCACCTGGAGCACAGGCGGTGCTTTCGGGACTCAACGAGACTTAAGGGTAAGCCAATTCGTCCATTCATTCCTATGTAAAGCATGGACCTGACAACACAAGATTTCAAGCAAACACATAGTTGTGTTTAACACACAGCTCCAGGGCTTTAGGGTTGTTTAGGGGGATGTCTCACCTAAGTGTACCTCAAGTTTCAAGTCCCTTCCTTCAAGGTTTTTTTTTATGGCCCTTTAAATTCTTGAAATACGCAGATTTTGTTGTGAGTTCAGCATGAAAGTGCTCAAACAAACATAGTTGTGTTTTACACACAGCTCCAGGGCTTTAGCGGTGTTTAGGGGGATGTCTCACCTAAGTGTACCCCAAGTTACAAGTCCCCCCCTTCAAGGGTTTTTTTATGGCCCTTTAAATTCTTGAAATACGCAGATTTTGTTGTGAGTTCAGCACAAAAATGCTCAAACAAACATAGTTGTGTTTTAATTCAAGGGGGAGGGAATTCCATAATTGGGGCACCACTGTCGAGAAGGCCCTATTCCGCGCCGCTATCCCCCTCACCTCCGTCAATGGCGGCACGGTTAACAGAGCCCCCCTGATGACCTCAGAGTACAGGTCAGATTATAACGGAGGCGATCCCTCAAATACCCTGGACCCGAGCCGTTAAGTATACTTGCACAGAAGTTCAACTGTTACTTCTAAGTAAGTGTGAATAGGATTGCAAGCTACAGAGGCATAGGAAGAAATGGGTCAGCAGGTGGGGGAGTGACTTACCGGCAGTGGGGGCGAAGAAATGGCGGTGGGGGCAACAAAATGGCAGGCGGCGGCACGGCTCGTAGACGGCAGGAGAAGCTGTCCACCACCTCCGTGCGGCCGTTTGATTTGGCTCCCGCCCGAGGGACATCTGGCCGTGACGTCACAGGGGGCAGCCTTCCTACATCACTGGCAAGCTAAATTGGTTCATTATTAATTGACAATTACCTGATACAGTGTAGATAACAATGTCTGCAATCCATTCAATAGTTGCCAACACTTAAATTCCACTGACCTCAGTGGGAATTAAGCATAATTATGGGCAGGAATTGAGCCACTTTCCCATTTGAAATGCATGGAAATTAAGAATAAAGCAAAGTGAAAGGGAGTGGATCTTTCTGAGGTTGAAATTTTAAATCCCAAGAAATGTATGTATGTCCCAGA
Organism: Plestiodon gilberti rubricaudatus; assembly: GCA_026170595.1. Classification (NCBI taxonomy): domain Eukaryota; kingdom Metazoa; phylum Chordata; class Lepidosauria; order Squamata; family Scincidae; genus Plestiodon; species Plestiodon gilberti. Next base: position 61,071,303 of record JANXHW010000004.1, on the reverse strand, counting down.
GTGTAAACATCAGTGTAAACTATTGTGATGAGATAAAGAAATATACTCAGCATGTGTTCAGATGCTTCATTCTACATTCATTGGAAGAAAATGTGGTCTGTGTAGCTCCAAAAATGAGGAACTAATTATTCTGTTATAAACATTAAACCACAGACATTTTTAATATATTTTCCTATAGGGAAGATGAAGAGCAAACAATAGGATATGTTTTCATTAATCAAAAGAAAAGAAAGGAAAACATAAACCTTCTCATAAGCTTTGATATCTGTGATTCTGCTAAATTTTAAGTTCTACGTACTAGAAGTAGCGTCTTTGATTTTGGAAGCATTGCTTATTCTTTGTTGTGAATTTTTTTATACTTACAGTGGACCCTTTTTTTCAGCAGATTCAGAACTCGCGGATTTGACCCACCATGGATCCTGGATCCACGAGGGTCCACTGTTTCAATTGTGGGGGAAAAGAGCTTAAATAAATTGCTTTTTTTAACCTTTTCAATGCAAATCGCTCCATGTTCTTGCTTTAACATGGTGAAATCATGCTCCGAAGGGCTCTTCCATGTCACGTGACTCTCCCTTCCCTCTCCCAAAGTTGCCCCAGAATGCATTGCAATGGAGGCCAGGTGGGGACCTAGCCTACCGGTGGAGGCCAGGTTTACCCGGTTCTGGGTAGACCTGGCCTACGCAGGTAGACCTGACCTCTGCCCAGCCTCCATTGCAATACATTCTGGGGCAACTTTGGGAGAGGGAGGGGGTAGTCACACAACCCGGAAGAGTCTTCCGGAGCATGATTTCATCATGTTAAATGCTGGGTGTTACAAATATGCCGTAATGCATATTTGCGCACCCGGAGAGCAAGCAGCGCTGGTGGGAAGACCTGTGCTGTACCGCAGCTGCATCCCACCGATAACGCCGGCCAGAAAGTTTCATGCCAGTGGGCACGAGGGCTGGGAGAGGGTAGAGAGGGGGCATAACAGCGAGGGGGTAGGCAGATTGGGTCCAGGAGGGGGGTGGGACTGGCAGAGGAAGCCTCCTCAGTATCCTATCCCCCTTCACGTGCCCTTACTCACCTCATCACACTACTCTGGTCTGCGCCAGCTATTTAGCTGGCACAGACCAGAGTAGCTCCATAGGGCTAGCTGGGGCTCTACTTGGGGTAGTAAGGGAATGAATGTTCCCTTGACCCATGGAAGCCAGCTGCTTTCAAGCATTGGATGCGAGTGCCATGCAGCCCTGCTGCACAGCGCTAGCATAAGATTGTGCCCTGAGTGTATTATTGTAAGTTCACATAAGCCTAGCTTCACTGCATCTGGGCTTCAGTTTTCAGACTGCAGATGGGGGTTCACATGACTAAATGATTTTCTCTGCTCTGTGCATGTGTACATCCTCTTGCTCTGAGACTGGACCCTTCACAGTTCTAGTTTTGCATATGTGTAGCAGAGCCAGAGACATTAAAAGTATTAAGATGCCAGCATACAATGAATTCTGAGAGGTGGCCTATCCATATTATACAGGGCACAGAACTGCCATGAAACACTAATGAGGTTTCATTCAACAGCAAGCTATGTGCTAGATGTTCCCCAGCAGTCTAAATGGAAAAAGCTCAATATCCCATGACTAATCCTTTGAGTCATCCATTCTCTCTAATTGTATCCCCTTTATACAAAAATATTTGTACATGTTCCATTCAGAACTAAATGAATAAACATGACCGAGTGAACCAACTGTGGATTTCAGACCTATCTTTATTGGTTCCCTTTCCAAAGAAAATTATCACATTATGCTTTTACTTGAAGTAATCAGAAGGGGATTTTAAAAGAAGGGTGGGGGAATGATGAAGATTAACATTATAGAGTATTTCACTGTGCATGTAGTTACTGTGTGTTTCATAGTCATGAACGATTTTTCACAAAGGTCTCATTTTTCTATCCCAATACATTCTAGATATCCCCAATCAAGTTCTTACACAATATACATCGTCTCCTTTACCAATCGGACTAACTTTGATAAATGGCTGGAACAATAAACTGCGACTACTTTTCAAACATTTATTTTTATTTTTCACATTTTTATACTGCCCTTCCTCTAAGGCAGTGGTTCTCAAACTTTTTAGCACCGGGACCCACTTTTTAAAATGACACTCTATCGTGACCTACCTAGCTTTGAGACTTAAAAAATGTGATCTATAAATAAATAAATAAATAAATAAATAAAATTTACAAGTAAAGAGATCAACTGCTTGTAGGGCAATTAGCAGCTATCTTGCAAACTGCAGGAGCTCAGCTCTTTGCAGGGCAATTAGTAGCTATCTGATTTTTGAATAGCTTCAGGGCTTGTGGCAATTACTTATCTGATCTTTCCATCACCTGGGACCCACCAGAAATCAGGTCACAACCCACCAAGTGGGTCCCAGCCAACAGTTTGAGAAACACTTCTCTATGGAACTCAGGCTGGTGTACATAGTTCCTCTCCTCCTCCTGTCCTCACAGCAACCCATGTGAGGCTGAGAGACAGCTATTATTTCATTTTAATTACAGGTAAGAAATGCTATTTTTAACCTTTTTTTCTTTTTTAATGTTTTTAAAGTGGCCCCTGTATCCGCGTGGCATAGGTTCCAAGACCAACAGCGGACACGCGAAACTGTGGATAGTAGCGAATCCTATATATACAAGTTGTTTTTCTAACCTGGTCAGGAATTGCAGCAGTAGATAGCAGCAGGTAGCTTCAGGATGGCTCGGAGAGCTGCAGAATGGCATGGAGAGCTTCAGAATGGCTGTGCAAAGCATTCCTGGGGCGCTACCTGTAATTGGCTAGTGTAATTGAGTAGCTGTAAAATGACCAGGGAGAGCTGTAAAATGGCCACAGAGAGCTGCAGAATGGTGTGGAGAGCTTCAGAATGGCATGAATAGAAATGGCAGGGTAGCTTCAGAATGGCACATATAGCTTCCCAGGGGATTGCGGATAACTAAAACCATGGATGGGGGGGGGACTGTATTTGAAGAAGTTTCCTCATTTTAAAGGGCCAAACTGCACATTATATTTTGGCGTTGTGTATTTATTTACATTGCAAACACCTCCTATGGGGGGCAATCAAGGATCATGACCATGGTGAATTTACTCTTTTCCCCTCATGTCATGGTACCAATGAAAACTGTCCTCCCAATGATACCTTCCCCTCAAAATTACTTGAAAAGCAGCTTAGAGTGGGAGGTGAAACAGATTTTTTATTAAGATTTGAAGTGTAAGAAAAAAGTTGACACCCCCCCCACACACACACACACACGTACACTGTGGTCTCAATCTTTATGCAGTTATTTACAATGGGGAAAAAATGCACAGGGGCCAATTATACATGAACACTCTTTTATCTGAAGCCGATTTGGTGAGAAGGTTGTATGTGGTAACAAAGAGGAAAAGAAGGTGAAGGAAATGCAAGGACAGTAAATTCAAGTGTGTAATAATTCATTAGGAGCATTAGTGTGAGATTGGAGAACCAATTAGTGTAGGACCTAAAACACGGAGATTAGTTCTGAAGTGGAAAAGAGGTTAAGGACAACTGAAGCTACTTGAGAGACAGCAGCATGAAAAATACTATTTTCCTTCATTGTGCCTTGCCCTGTAAAGTGTAGCAATTACTCATTCTGAAGGAGAAAGAGGACAAAATAAGTTAGCCACCATTTCTTTGCACTTCTCTACAGATTTCATTTGATAAGATCTGCTCATCTGACTGCCAGCCATTCTCACTATGTATGGTCCAAATGGCCATTAGAAAAGTCTGAGCATATATTTGGCTACAGTATTCCTGTCATGCTAAATGTATGACCATCCTGCTTGCAGTATGATCCCCTGGATTACCATGATTTCCACTTCACAATCCTTTATGCCCAGCAAGCTATATTCTTGAAAAGTTTCTCTCTGGTTTGTCTGATCTCTAGAGCAGAGATTCCCAACCTGTGGTACTAGTACCACCAGTGGTACTTCGGCTGACTGCTGGTGGTACTCGGACCACTGGAATCCCGCTCTAATGCAGAGCTTTTGGTGGTGCATTTTTGTTCCCAAGAGGCTCCTGCCTTTGGCCGAGCCTCTCGGGAATGCTGAAAAGGCCCTCCCACCTGCCCAAAGCCTACCCCCTGTGTTTTCTGGCCTCTGAAAACCCGGAAGTATCTGGCAATGATGTCATCGCCAGTCACTTCCAGTGGTAATCAGAAGGAGAGTGGCGCCGGAAGTGGTACTAGGTTGGGAAGGGGTTGGGAACCCCTGCTCTAGAGTACTGTCATCTTGAGAAGACCACAGAGTTTCACCCATATTAATTAAAGGCATTGGAGCTGCATACACCAAGATGCTTGCCTTCTGATTCACATCCAAATAATTTTTTGGGGTCTGTATCAACTACTATCAACATCAACTACTGCAGCATGACCCCCCCTTTTATAATATTTTTCTTCATCAATATTTAGGGAATACATATTTGTTGGTTGCAACACAGCACTTTGTTTTGTTTTTTAAATGCAATGAATGCAAAATCCAATTTCCCCCCCTCTTTGGATCAAATATAATTGACTCTTTTTTCTTTGTGGTACAAATAGAAATATCAGTGTTTACCCTAAAGTAATATTTTACTATGCTTCATTCTACTGACAACTTAAAACCTTGAGAGAAAACCAAATTGCAAAAATAAAGAAAATTTAAACTAGAGCAATCTCCCCACTCCCCCCCCCCCACACACACAGAGAATGTTCAAAGAGTTGATGAGATGTTATTTTGGTCTGATTTGTTACTCAATTGAATTGGTTTTATAAGACACCATTATAGTGCAAATGTAATTTCATCCCAACCCTTCAACTACAAGCTTTCTACTTAGGACAAAATGAGATGGACTATCATTTACATGTCATCCCATTCACAGACAGGAAGTGTGCAGGAAGTTTGGAGGGTCTTATTTTCACAATAAAAAGAGGACAAAGGAAAGAACATGAAATGCCCCTTCCCCCAACACACATTTGGCTGCTCCAGTTACTTTTTTCTTTTCTCACTCTAGCATTGGAAGCGAGCCTGGAACAACAAAAAATGACTGGAGCAATCAACTGAGAGGTAAGGCATGGGGAAAGGAAGGTTACGAACCCCTCTCCAATGCACTCTTATTACTGTTAAAAACAGACTCGTAAGCCTCTCTCTTCACTGCATGTGTGAACAGTGCAGACACATGTAACACCCCCCCCCCAAAAAAAAAAAAACATCATGCCTAGTTTGGTCCTTAGATATACACAAAACACTTTAAAGAAATCAGATGTGCTTCCTTCTCAAGAAGTCTATGGAAAGGGGGTGGCATGCCTAACCGTGCCACCCAAGATTGCCTGGCTCCACCACCTAGCAACAGCCAGAGGCGGGAAGAGTGGAGCACCCCATTGGCTACGGCTGTGGGGGGAGAGGGCTGGCTATTGAGCCGGAAGCGTTGCGTCTCCCGGTCTCCTCAGTTGGCATTCATTTGCATATCCAATAATCCAGCAACACCTAAATCCCAGAAGTGTCGGATTATCAGAAGTCTACTGTAGATACATTTTCAACATCCATTCTGTGCATCCTTGTGTTTTAATAAAGAAAGGATACTCAACAGAGAGGAAAAATGGGCTTTTATATTTACATTTTCACATTGAAATTATTTACGAAAGTAGAAGGAAACAAATTTTAAGAGGAATATTAAACTCCAAACAGCATACCATTGGAGAGGATTTAATTGTATACTATTTTAAAGTGTAACTACAATATGAGATCATGGTGTTATAATTAAAGAAGATAGTATTTGTGATTAAATAGTAATGAATTATTTACAACCTGGAATGTGTTCCATTAGTTACTAGCAAAACATTCTGCTATATGTCCCATTTCAAATAATCAGAAAACTATGCAGGTTTGACAATATATAAATTCATTCATGCTTATGTTGTATACTAAACAGACAACATGATAGACATACAAGTACTTTCTTTTTACTTCATTAATGGAATATTAAAGAGATAATAACTATTAAAATACAGAGACTTATAACCCAACTGCTTGCATGGAAGTGAACACAGTGGAGACCGTTGTTAAAATGGCTCCTAAAAAGGGTGTTCTGTAATGATGCCCTAACAGTGATGGAGTTGTTTTTTATTCTGCAAGGGACAATACAATTCTGGAAGTGTTGCTTTTGGTTGAGGTGGAAACAAGCTTGATTTTGTTCTCTTTTGTTTCTTCAGCAGCAGACAGCAGCTCAGAATGCCCTGAGTTTGTGTAGCATCTTTGAAAGCTGCCTTTGAAAGCTGTAATTTTGAAGTAGTTAAGAATGAAACTAAATAACATTCTAAAGACATATTTAAGGGGGAAATGTCCCTTTGAAATGCCAGCCATATCATAAAACAAAATGAGATGGAAAGGCCTGATCTTATTCTAATTATGTATATAGCACCATCAGTGTGCCTGGCACTTGACAGTACAAGAGAAGACAGGTCCCTGCCTTGAGGGGCTCACAAACTAAAATAGACACAAATGAGAAAACAGAGGAGGGGGAGGGGAGAGGTGACAGCAAAGATGGGGAAGAATATGTGATTATTTCATGCAGATATACTTAGGCTTAGTTTCAAGTAAAGTAGAGGGAATAAGGGGTAATACCAAAGGCTTCATGCCAAAGGTGGGTTTTGAGAAGGAATTTGAACAAAGAAATAAAGGGGCATCCCTCAGATGATCAAGGAGGGACTTCCAGGCATACGAGACAGCAAGGGAGAATGAGAATGAGTAATATGAGGAAGCAAGAGACCTTCAGGCAGTTGAGTGTGATGGAGGAACATAGGATACAAGAACAGAGAGGAATGGAAGAATGCCATGGAGGAATTTGACAGCGCAATCCTGCCTAACTTTAAGCAGCCAGCCTAAAGGGACGGCTGCTGTATTCTAAGGCCATTGTGGCCTGGGCTCTCCTCAGGGGAAGGGGACGTATACCCGGTGTCAGCTGCACAGGCCGCAATGGGCCTCCTTGGCTCTGAAGCTGGGGTGCATCCAGGGAGGTCTTGTAAAGCTGACCAGGACTGGGAAGGGGCATAGGATATTGGCAGAGTGCACCACTAATAGTCCCACCCCCTTCCAACCCAGGCCAGCCAGTGTCCCCCCTCCCTTGTTGCCCCTGCCCGTTCTTCCCCGCCCCTGCACCGACTGGCACAGTACTCACCTGCCGCGGCCAGCGCAGGGTCCTCCACACGGCAGAGTGGTGCCAGCCTCGGCACCAGCACTGCTTACTCTCCAGGTGCTGCAAAAGTGCTTTACTTTAAAAGTGCTTTCACGACACCCAGCACCAGCGGAGCACATGCTCCCCTGGCGCTAAGTTAGGCAGGATTGCACCATGAAGGTATGGATCAGGAGCTTGTGCTCGATCAGGGAGTGGACAGGAAGCCAGTACAGAGATTTAAGGAGGGGCATGATGTGAACAGAACAAAGAGAGGTAAATGATTTTGGTGGCAGAATGCTGGATGGAGATGAGGGGGCTGACCTGACCCAACAGAAAACCAGAGAGAAGGTTCAGTAAACAAAATGAGAGATTACTAGTGTGTAATGTAATTTAAGTGTTTTGATTTTAGGAAACAACAAAAACAAAAAGCCCTGCCAGATCAGGTCAAAGATGGGTCTAGTTGAGCAGACTGTTTCCCATCAGCCGCCTCTGGGAAACCCATAAGCAGGAGAAAAAGAAATACTTCTCTTCTGTCATTGCTTTTCTACATCTGGTATTTAGAGGCATAGGACCACTGAGCCCAAGGGAGCATATAGCTATAAATGACTAGTCACTATTGACAGAGCTGTACTCTATGAATTTGTCCATCCTCTTTTAAAGCTATCCAAGCTACTGGCCATCACCACATCTTGGCAGCTTTGAAATTACATACTGGTATGTGTTGAACTGGATAGTATTATGGTCACTGTTGCCTGTGAATTCAACAACACTTACATCTTGTACTAGGACTTGGACTCCACATCGTATTTAGTATAGAACTTAAACCGCTGAACCATAAGCTATCGATCGAAAGGTCGGCAGTTTGATTCCCGCGACGGGGTGAATGCTCATTGCTTGGCCAGCTCCTGCCAACCTAGCAGTTCCAAAGCATGTTAATGCGAGTAGATAAATAGGTACCGCTTGCGGGAAGGTAAACAGCGCTCCATGTTCCAGCTGCATGCTACGCGCTGCGGCAAGGAGAGTCATGCCGGCTACATGACCATGGAGGCGTCTTCGGACCACGCTGGCTCTTCGGCTTTGAAATGGGGATGAGCACCACACCCTAGAGTCGGACACGACTGGACTTATTTGTCAGGGGTCACCTTTACCTTTACCTCCCTGCTGGTTGGTTCCAAAACTATCTGTTCTAGGCTACAGTTATTTAGTGCCCAATCCTATCCATCCCCATCCCCTAATGCAGCTATGCCAAAAACGGGAGCACTGTATCCTGCGGTGGGAGAGGAGCGGAACAAGAGGCTTCAGCAGGAAAAGGGGATTTAAATGTTTTCACCTTCAGCATTTTGATGAGGAGGACAATAGCTTGTCCCCAGTGCTAAATTACTATCTGGGTCCAGCAGTTTCACCCACAATTCTTTGGAGCAGTTTGGTCCCCTTAAGTTTTCATGTCTGTTGAATTCTATACCCACTTTCACATACAGAGCTGCACCATTCTCCATATTCTCCTTGTCCTCTCTATTGAGTTGGTATCTTGGAATAACCATACTGCACTGGTTCTTTCTATTCCAACAGGCTTCAATTATGCCCATTGTATTAGTGTTCTTTTTCACAATCAGGTACTCCAGCTCACCAATCTTGGCTTGTAAGCCTTTGGTATTTGCATATAAACACCTATACATTATAGCTTCTTCCAAATGTTGTTGGCATGTGACTTTTCCCCTGTGGCATTTTACTCTCTTTGATCAGCTGCCCTGTCCTACCCTATGCTTATTTCCAAATTGTACCTTTCACCTTCAAGATGATCTTTACCCTTTCATCACTTACAGCACAATCCTATCCAACTTACACCACTGGTGTAACCAGCGGGGAGGGCAGGGTGGCTTGGACGGGAGGGAAGATTTAAATCCCCTTTGAATCCCCCTTTGGAGGGGATATGAATACCCTTTCCATTCTGGGGCCTCCCGTTCTTGCTGCACCGCTGTTTACACCAGTGGTGTAAGTTGGATAGGATTGCACTGTTAGGCTGCAATCCTATACACCCAGTGGCGTCACTAGAGTGCGCACGTCCCCAGGGTGGGGCCGCACGTCACCCAAGTGACCCCCCTCCCAGAGACACCCGTTGAAAACGTTTTGGCGTGGTCATTAGGGTGCACCACGATTCGGGGGGGTAACCCGATGGGTCGCTGCCCGGGCGCCCCTCCATACCTGCCCCTTTAATCGTTGGAGCCGGCTCGGGGACGTCTTCCCCGGCCGGCTGCCTGGAGCCTTCTGAGGAAGGCCCACTGCGCGAACGTTATTTATAATGTTCTTTTGCGCATGCACAGACTGTTCCTGAGGGAAAAGGGGAGCCCTTTTCCCTCAGGAACGGTCTGTGCATGCGCAAAAGAACATTATAAATAACGTTCGCGCAGTGGGCCTTCCTCAGAAGGCCCCGGGCAGCCGGCCGGGGAAGACGTCCCCGAGCCAGCTCTTCCGGCGGGCGGGAGGCCCCCAGGTGACGCGCATGTGCGCGCGCAGGGGAGGCGACGCGCGCGTGCGTGTCACCTGGGGCCCCCCGCCCACCACGCAACACAACTCTGTATACACCAGCTCCCCAAGTTACAGACATCTGAATTATGGACATCTAAGTTACAGAGGGCTGCATCAGCAGTTTTGCGCAGGCACAATATGTGGAGCTTTTGCACAGGCACAATAACGCTGGGCCGGACAGAGACAGCTGTTTCAAAATACATACATTCCGTCTTCAAGACAAACTTCCAGAACAGAACTAACATGTATGTTGGGGACTTAGTGTACACACTTTACTAGAAGGAAGCCCTACTGAACACAATGGGATTTACTTCTGAGTAGTAATGCACAGGTTTGTGCTGCAAGGGATGATCTGGCCCAAACCAGATGCTATCTAGCTCCTGTTGGCTTTCCCCCTGATGTCAATTTAAAAGGTGCTCCGTGATCGGTTTGATGCTGAGTAATAGCAGATTGGCTCAATTTTCACTGAAGGAACACAGAGGAAGTTATTATTTTTGCAATATTGGAGAAGCAGAAGTGACGTGATTTGGTGACAAACTGGATATGGGGAATAAAGAGGAAGAAAGATAAAGCCAAGACTTTGAGCCTCCTCAAAAGGGTGGATGGTAGCATTGTCAATGGAGAAGGTAACACTAGGTAATACTAATACTAGCCAATAAGGATGGCTTCGGGATAAAGTTGAGAAGTTCTATCTTGGACATATTAAAGGCTCCTTCATGCATGCCAGTTTTCCTACAGTACATAAATATTGCTGTGTATACCCACCATGTGATAGGGCCCAATCCTAACTGGACTTTGCAATGTCATAAGGGCATGTATGTCAGCATAATACCTTTTTGACATTGCAAACAGTGTGACACCAGTGGCCATTTCAAGGACTCCACTGCAAATGGCAATGGTGACCCTGGCAGGCTTCCACAGAGGGCAACTTGCCCTGAAGCAGGTAAGCCTCTGCAGTAGGCAGGTGATGGGTGGAGAGAGGACAGGACAAGGAGGAGGAGGAACAAGGAGTTTCTGGACAGGGAGGGGCTGCACAAGAGGTGGAACAGAGGAGGGAGCGATGGATCCTGGCAGCATTGGCATGGGCTAGGATCCTATACCTGTTTCTTCCCCCGTTCCCTGTCTCTTACTCTCCTTGGTTCTGTCCCAGCTAAATGGCTAGCACAGGTCTGAGAAGACCCATTAGGGCAGCAGTGGCTTACCCCAAGGTAAGAGTATGAAAGTTTCCTTACCTCGAGGAGGCCTCCGGGGCTGCCCCCCCCCCCAAGATGCAGCACATGCACCATTGGTGCAGCAAACAGCCTAGTGAATCATATCTACTAAAGACATGAGGCATCACCAATAACATCTTAGGGTCATTCCATGTGAAATCAACCAATGAAAAATCCTTGACGTCATGGATTTTGTTCATTTTCGGTACATTTGTACCTTACCATGAGATGTTTAAAAATTATTTTTTTCAGATTTTTTTGTCCATCCGTTTTTGAGATATTGAATGTTCAAAATTGCCAAAAAAAGGCCAAAATTCACTTGTCACCATACCTTCAAACGCCAGTTACAGAATAACGATAAATCTACAGACATGGGACAGGTGTCGTTTTAAAGCGTATGAATAGGGCTGAAATGAATAGGTAAACTGTGCTGATTCAGAAATTATTCAGCAACTAAAGGAAAAATTTAAAACTATGAACAGAAGTAAAAAGCTCATGATTTTGATAGTTTTACCAAAAAGCTGATCCTGTAAAAGAATAGAAAGTGAATTCATTCTCTATAAATCTATCTCTATAAGTCCTGTTATAAATTTTTGGATTCATTTCAGTTTACCACATAATTTTATCAATGTAAACTGTAGAAAAATGGACTTGAGGGGTTTAATTCCTGGTCACTGCCAACAAGAAAATTTAATTTTTGTATGTTACCATTGAGATACCATCTTGAAATTTTGACTGATTGACTACAAAACATATACCTTTAAGTGTGATTTTTGAATTTCTTGAAAATTTACAAGTTTGTCATATTGTATATCAAATGAAAGCCCTATTCATAAGCTTTAAAACGACACTGGTCCCATGTCTGTAGCATTCACCGTTATTCTGTACCTGGTGTTTGAACGTATGGTGACAAGTGAATTTTGGCCTTTTTTGGCAATATTGAACATTAAATATCTCAAAAACGGATGGACAAAAAAATCTGAAAAAAATAATTTTTAAACATCTCATGGTAAGGTACAAATGTACCGAAAATGAGCAAAATCCGTGACGTCAAGTTCCAAAATGTATTTTTTATTGGTTGATTTGACATGGAATGACCCCTTAGGAAAGTTGTATCAATGCTGCATTATGAATCATGACATTTTGCCACACTTGCACACATGGTAGGCACAGAAACACCTAGGATTAGGGATTGCTAGTTTGGTTTTAGGTTGTTGTGCCAAACCATTAATACCCAGTATATTAAAATGGAAAGATACAAACAAATACTTTTTAAAGCAAATGTTCTTGAGCTATGTCAAAATTAAATAAATAGCAAATATTAACATTTATACATTACAGATTTCAGCCCAGTATTCCTTAAATTTCTGTCATAAAAACTGGGTGCAATAAGTGCCCTGACATTCTGTTTTGCTTTCACAGAATTGAAGACAGACTTGGCAAAAATGTATCAAACTGGAAAAAATACCCCCCTTTGCAGCCTAAGAGGCAATTTTGTTTTCATTTTACTTTTTGAGTAAATGATAAAAGCAGGGTTCTAATGGTGCAGTTTATCAAATCAAAGTCTTCTAGCTGGTTGTTTACATTCTATGAGGCTGTGCCAGTGAGGTCATTTTATTTTAAGTTTTGATTAAGTTCTTGCTTGCTGTGCCTCCACACTCACAAGGCCAATTATTTGAAAGGTATAGCCTCATTTCCCCATTATTTCCTTTGAAGACCATCAAGCTGACACTTGTACACTCCATGCAGAGGCACTCAAATTATTTGAGCAATGCCCATTTCCCTGGCTCTGTTTATGCAGAAAATGTGTACTAGTGTCTATCCAACATAATTTTAATTGCCAATTATAGTTCTGTAAAGAAAATTATTTTGTTAAATTGGGTGGAAATTCTTTCCAATAAAAGCCAAATGGTTCCCTAAATAAATGCATTCCAGCAGTTTAATTTCCCTTCTTTAATTCTCCTTTTCTAGACTGAAAACAAACACCCCTTACTTCTCAGATATATGGGGTGGAAGGGGGAAACCAGGGTGAAGCATATTAAGGCGGAGAAATAAATGGGAAACAAGAACCTACTCAACATTTTTCTTTCCAAGCACCCTCCTATCATTTAAGTTCCTTTGATTTCCTCCCCCCCAATAAAACTACTGCCCTTGCCAGAAAAAAAAAATGTTTTTTTCCTAAAGGGGCCTTTTAAGAAGGGAATGAGTGGTGAAGGAGCAGGGTCTCAACCCCCACCTTCTGAAGTGTTCCGTTCCCAAAGAGGCCACTTTCTTTTGCCTCTAGGTTGGCAACTCAGGAAGGGAGGGCAGGCAACACTATTCCTTGTGCAAGATTTGACTCATGGGCACCCAGTCGCTGAACCCTCAACTAGTAGGTGAGGAAAGAGAAAGCTGGGGAAGGAAAAAGATGGGTGTAAATCTTCAAGGAGCCGAAGGAGATCATGGAATAATTCTCCTGGAAAAAAAAAGGTCTTAATTTTCTAAGCAATCAAACGTATTAAATAGATCCAGGGCTAAGCCTGAAACCTAATTACAGTGCACTGTCACACCTATGGCTCAAAAAGCATTACCATGAACTATTAAAATGCAGTCACACCCAGAAGGGAAAAGTATGATCACTAAATAATACATGTTACTTGAGCTAACATTCTACCCTATCAAATAATGTACAGCAGGAAAATGGCTGCCATATGAGCTGACATTTTACATACTACTCCTAGGCTTTAGGTAATAAAGTATCCCAGAATTTGAACCCCTAACTCTGACAGAGCAAGATAACCAAGAGTAAGATGTACCCCTATCGTTCTCAACATCATCAACATAACAATGTTAATACATATATGAAATGGTATGTTATAAAGTATGAAAATATAACCTTCATAAAAAGTCACTAACCTAATATTGCCAAGATCTTTGGCCTAATTCCCACTAAGGTAATAAAACTCTTTATTTCTTTATTCTTCAATTTCTAACAATTTAACATGGCTGAAAATCCCATAGAACCCACGTCTGTAATAAAACTCTGCTTGGGTTGTGCCACTTCGTATTCGGGGTGGACTCCACCCGGTGGAGACTCACATGATTGAAAGTTCCTCCATAAAAACCAATTTCCTTCAGACAGGAAACTAGCTAGTAGGGAGAAGAATTCTAAACTATTTTTTCCTAACACACTAGTTTTCTTTGTGCAGGAAAGTTTTCCAGGAACATCCAGGTATGTGAACCCCCACCTGTAGTCTTTAGTGGTACAGTCAGGTGGGTGGTACCACTTCAGGAAGTGGTATTTATTTAGCATACAACTGCAAGATTGCAGTCCAAGTAAAACTGAAGGCCAGTCCAAACGGGGAGACCTGCCATTAGGCCAGCTGAATCACTCACTTTAGGTAGCAGGCGGTAAGCTGGCAGGGGATGCTATGCACATCATGCCCACCCACCAGCTCCCTTTGCTTTGTTGCATGTTCTATCCAGCTGCCTCAGCCTCTTCTTGCACACTCTACCTGGGTACTTACTTTGTTATCCTCTAGCTTTGCCGTTGCTGCCTCCTTTTCTCTCCAGTGACTTCTTATAAAACAGGTGGAGAGAATGCTGAAAGTGGAGAGGTTCCACTTCCAGGATCCTCCACACTGGACACTTGACAAAAATGCAGCTGAGAAGGATGAGGATGATGTAGTACATGCTGATGGCAAAAGCAGTAGTTGATCAACACCAAGGTGAGGGTGGTGAAGCAGCAGCACCAGGGTGCTGGTGAGGGTGGCAGGTTGGCAACGTTTTGGGTGGAATTTCAACTTGGACTGCTCCTGAATTAAAATATTCACTAGGTTCAACTGATATGGTAAGTCATATCACCAGACAGACTCATTTTGAATGCGAGGATTTGCTGGGTTGAAAGTTTCTCCATATGAAAACTGCATTCTATATTAGGAGTTCTGCATCAAAGATAAGGCTTAAGAACTAGGGCCCATTTATAGCATGAATCATTGCAACATGGTTACTCTTGCATCTCTCCTATCAACATCAAAGGATTGCAGCCATGCCGTTGCTTCCCATACTATCCTTGCTGGCCCTGCCCACATGCATGATCAACTTCCTTCAAATCTTTTTGGGAGCAACCATGTTACAGGAGCACTTTGTGGCAATGTTCTCTGAACCAGGACTCTTGTGCCTCATGTCATCACTAACTCACTTTAAGTTTAGCTTATTCCTATGTGAATGTAACTATAGATCTTGTGTTTTTGATCCCATGATGTTCCACAGTCTTTAAAAAAAGCCCTTTGATGGCCCCAGCTTTGAGATACTGTTTAAGGTATAATTTTAAGTACTGTAGTAACACCTTAAACAATGACCAAAGATGGAAAATTAGTTGTGCTAAGAAAACCTCTGAAACAAAATCCTGGACTTCAACTCATTGTTCAATGCTAATAATGCACATGCTCAGCACTCTATCTCAGTTCATCTGCATTCTTCACCCAGCAGAAGAATTAGATTGAAAAACTGGAATTATCATTACTTTTCTTCTCCTGCCTGCTACCATTCCTTTGCCATGATGCTGCTTCAGCAGAAACTGTATGACAAGCTTGCCCAATGTACTACATTTCTCCAAAGAGTGTAATGTCACTTTTGTAATGAATAGGAGGACAATGTCTATAAAATGGTAATCATTAATAGAAGCTAAATTAATATAAAACATCCAGCATAACATAGGAAACAAAGTAAAAAATATGTTTGAGCTTTGTTTTCAAAACTCATACGTAACTATGGTATACCTTGGACTAATTATGCTTGCATGTTTTCTTACATAACAACCATTCTGATCCCACTGACTAGCTTTACTGGCTAGAGAAACCTGATTTTTGCTACCAAAGCTAAATGCCAATCCAATAACTGACAAGCTGGGAAGAGCAATTTGGCCTTGCATTCTTGCCAGACAACTTCATTCTCCTTTTCAGACTACAAGATACTGCTAGTGCAGATGGGCAGCCCGATTCTACCTAGGATGCTGCGGCCAGCCAAAATAGCCAGCAGCTGCAATACATCCTAAGCAGAATGCGGCCCGCACTGGCACGGACAGGGCTCACCTTGAGGGAAGGGGACATCTGTCCCTTTCCCCCGGTGTAAGCCCCGGAAGCCCCAATGGGCTTCCTCAGATGTGCGCCAGCTCTTTAGCTGGCGCACGTCTGGGGAAGCCATATAAGGCCGACCCGGCCTGGGAAGGAGATGGGGATATGGAGGAGTGCGCGGTTTTCAGAGTGCACTCCGATGAGCAGCCTTCTTGCGGGCCTCACCAACAAGACTTAGGTGCTAGAGAGTCTCTGCAATCTTGCTGAGACTCTCTAGCACCTAAGTTTTGTTGGTGAGGCCTGCAAGGAGGCTGCTCATCCCGGTCCTTTTGAAGAAAAAATGGAGGTTTCTTCTGTAAAAGTAAGTGCCGGGGGGGGGGTTTTGCGGAGGGCGCGGGGGGACACACCGGCCCGTGGGGGGCTCTGAAAACCATGGAGGGGGGCATTCACCACTTTCCGCGGTTTCAAATATCCATGGTGGGGGCTGGAATGTATCCCCACGGATACGGCGGCCCCCCTGTACTGCATGCTTGTGAACAGTGAGTAAAGTATTTTTTCTTTGAAACCTTTTTTTCAGCCTTCATGCCTATTTTATTCTCAGCAGCAATCTAGTGAGGATTGGTGTGTTGCTTCAGGAAAAAGGATCTTCCATTTTATAACTCTGTGAAATATAGAAGCTTACACCTCCATTTTCCATCAAACATACGCTCTTTGGAGAAAGGGTGGTATATGACTGTAACAAACAATAATGATAGAAGGAAACAGGCACTCCTTCAACAGGCAGCAAATATATTATCCCAGAAAGAGTTAATGCACCCCATTTTCCTTTAACGTTCAGGACCCTCTGTTTCAAATTCAAAAACTGCAAGCTGGCTATTCAAGAAAAAAAAATCCATGTTCACTAAGAAGCAATTGTCTAGTACCTGATACCCATTAGTAGTCTTCAGCAGATGGGTCTTGATGCTGCCACCATTTTGTTTTTGAGAACAGCAGTCAGGTGGGGCTTCTTTTCTTTGTTTTAACTTTTTCTTAAATGACTCTTCTTAAAATGAATGCATTTCCTGTTACATTCTAAAGAAGAAAAAAGTAAGCAGCAGAAGCCAGCTGCTAGGAACACTGTCAAGTACTGATAAAGTTGCTGCAGCCCTCAGAGACACAATGAAGAGAAGGTTATTGACCCAGAGGTCCTCAAGGTTGGTCCCAGGGATGTGGATCAAGTCTCTGACTCCAAGTCTTGAATCAAGTCTCAAGTCAAGTCCCAAGTCTTTGCCCCCAAGTGTCGAGTCTTTGGTTGAGAGTCCCTATCTATTTAATGGGAAAAACAAGTTTAAACCTGAATAGAATTCGACTTGTTGTAAAAGACTCGACTTGAGACTTGGAGCCTTTTACAACCGCCGAGTCAAGTCCGAGTCCGACTCGAGTCTACATCACTGGTTGGTCCCATCTCTTGAACAGCTGAAGTGCAGAACTGGATTGGTCTAGTGAAGTTGGATAATTCCTAAATACCTTTTCAAAATTTTGTATTTATAAGATACATCCATGACAAAGTACCAAGATAAATACTTTCCTGATTTTATTCTTATTTCCCCACAGTTTGAACGCTAGCGTTATTTTGCTATAACTTTAAACAAAGCAGACAATCTACTCAACTCAATGGACTTAACATTGCTTTATTTTAGCTACACTGTGACCTTAGTTTTTATGCAATCATAATACATTTATGGGGGAAGGTTTGCAAGGAGGGAAACTGCAACAGGAATTAAAAGTTACCTGCAAAACTGTTGCTTTTTAAAAGTTCCCTGTAGGCAATCCTGATAAGAAACATATTCAGGTAAAATTACATTCTCTAAAACAATTTTATATTCTGCAATATGCAAGACCTGTTTATATTAATTAAGTTATGCTTGCAATAGCTTGCTTCAGCCAGACCTCCCTAGAGAAACAAATATTACTTTAAGTTTACAGATGTTCCATATTATTTTGTCTGTAAGATTTAAAATCAACATCATGACACATTGTTAATTAAACTCCAGATTTCTTCCATTCTCATAAGGAACCCAAGGGTCTAAGCACACTAATGCTATACATACACTCTTCATTGTTATGCAAGTACGTTACTAGTGTGAAAGCAACATATCTGCATTCAGAAGACAGTAGGGTTTCAGCATTTATATGAAAGCCTTCTCAATAATAGTACAGTACAATATTTGTCATTCTTTTACTTTTTTTGAACTATTTATTCTAGTGTTGCCTGATACTGATGAGTCTTATGTTTTTAGGATTCAAACAAGCTGGCTTCCATCCTTCTGATAAATTAACAACGCAATCCAGTCTATCTTTAGGCCGGCACAGTACGCGCATTGCCAGTTTTAAGGCTGAGCTACATTACACGCAGAGGCTCTGCCGCCACCTCTGCCTACGCGCTTGGAGCGGGGGAGTGTCTTCCCGCCTGTTGTCCCTCCTGTTGTCCCGCCTTCTTAAGAAGGTGATTGGAGGAAGTTCTGATTGGCATGCAGCCACTCTCCCCCCTCTCCTACGATTGGTAGGCTGCAGTAGCTCTGCGAACCACCCCCTAGCTCTGCGAACGCCCCCTCAAAAGTAGGATTCCAGTTTGAGGTACGCGCCGGCAGTGCGGAGGTCGCAGCGGCTCCGCTTGCTTCAAAAACAATGTCAGAAGCTCCGCGACACGTGTAATGTAGCTCAGCCTTTACATGTTGTGAAAGAGCCATAAGGCACTTTTGCAGCACTGAGAGAGTAAGCAGCACCAACGTGGAGGTCAGCACCGTTTACTGCGCTGTCACCTAAACTCCGTGCTGCCAGACACAGGTAAGCCCTGCACCGGGTGGCAGGAAAGCATGGGGAGGGTGGGCCGGGTGGCGGGGGAGGGGCCACTGGCCGGCCAGGCCTGGGAGGGGGCAGGGTTATTGGTGCCGGGCTGCACCAATATCCCAAGCTACTTCCCAGGCTGGCCTTACACGGCCTCCCTGGTTGTACACCAGCTAAGGAGCTGCCGCACATCCAAGGAAGCCCATTGGGGCCTCCAGAGCTTACACCGGGGGAAGGAGACCCCTGAGGTGATTCCCAGCTGCGTTGGCACATCCTGCCTAGGATGCAGTGGCCGGTCATTTAGGTGGCCAGCGCGTCTTAAGCAGGATCAGGCTGTAAATAGTATAGGTTAAGCCAGGGGTGGCCAACCTTCCACCATTAGGGCCTCTGCATTCTTAAATGTTGTATAGAAGACAGAGTCTTTGCAGCTGCTAGTGCTGCTAAAGCAACTGCACCTGCTGAAATGCCCTCATCTATACAACCATTAAAGGTTCAGGAGCATTCATGTTGAAAGATTGGCCACCCCTGGGTTAAGCACTGTATTACTCTTGTTACAGGAACTGGTGATCAGTGCTCTTTTAATGGGTAAAGCAATGGACAACTTACTCTCCAAAGTGCAGGGATCTTGCAAGCTTTATAGAAATAGGCAGGGCTTAAATAACAGAACTGTCTGTAAACAGATTCCAATTTCCTTTTGTTTTAACCTTAAGATGTTGCTAACTGCTATGATTATTATAAACTTGACAATCTCTGAACTGCAACCACTTCCTCTGATTTTGGCTACAACCACCACCCCCCAATGCCCTGTTCCACCCTCCCCCTGTCCCTCTGCCACCCGACGGGAAACCAATCTTTCCCAACTGATGCTCCAATGAATCTGGGGCAAGGAGAGTTGTGTTAACCTCTTTGCCAGCACAGCTTCCTCACCAGGTGATGCAAACGTGCCTTATGACACGTTTGCGACACCAAGACCAGTGCTGTACTAGTTTAAACGTTATACAGGATTGGGCTGTAAAGCTACAATCTTATATTCATTTATGTGGGAGTAGGTCTGTGGGAGTAGTAGCCAGCGGGTGGCGCAGTGGGTTAAACCGCTTAACCATGAGCTGTCGATCGAAAGGTCGGCAGTTCGAATCTGCGACGGGGTGAGCTCTCGTTGCTTGGCCAGCTCCTGCCAACCTAGCAGTTCCAAAGCATGTTAATGTGAGTAGATAAATAGGTACCGTTTGTGGGAAGTTAAACAGCGCTCCGTGTTCCAGCTGCATGCTACGTGCTGCGGCAAGGAGAGTCATGCCGGCCACATGACCATGGAGGCATCTTCAGACAACGCTGGCTCTTTGGCTTTGAAATGGGGATGAGCACCACACCCTAGAGTTGGACACAACTGGACTTAATTGTCAGGGGTCACCTTTACCTTTACCTTAGGTCCCACTGAACTCAAGACATCTTACTTCTGAGGAGACACACACAGAATTTTAGTAGAAACAGGTTATCAGTCAGACCATGTTGAGTCTATTGTGCAAGTGCTTCTCCTCAGCCTCCAGCATACCTTCACAACTTTAACTATTTGAACAATTGCAATAGCCTGCTAAAGGTTGATCTCTACCCTGCTAAAAGTTGATCTCTACCAACTTCAGTGCATGGGACTGGCATTCATATGGCTGGCTAAGCATGTACTATACTATATGAGGTATATATGATATATGAGTATATAACAGGGGTGGCCAAACTGCAGCCTCTGAGCCACATGAGGCTCTTTCACATATAACGTGTGGCTCTTGGAAATACGTTGGCCGAGATTCAACATCTGAAGTTTATCATATGTGGATCTTACATTAAGCAAGTTTCACCACCCCTGGTATATAATATAGTATATAAGGGAACTATATGAGTTGAGTAAAAACCACAGCTGCCACATGTTGAGAGTCATAAGAACAGGCCTTTGGTATAAGTGATGAAAGACTGGAAGACAGCACACACATGCTGACTGAGAGACAGCTGCTATATTTCTGTGCTAGATGAAAGTTTCCCTTTCAACTGGTTCACTGCATTTGGCACAAATATATCCCTGAATATCTAGCAGAGACACATTTTCTAACTGATATTTACAGGCCTTGCCAAAGAGGGCTATTATTTATGCCATTCTGCAAATTCATTATTGAGCTGAGACAACCCTCTGACATAATGCTATCATTTAATAGAGCTTCGTTGTTGAATTTTTTTTTAAGGTCCAGAAAGAGCCATGTAATTTGTGGCTATTGTCATCTAAAAATGGGAAAGAAATACTCTCATTGTGGACAGACCATTAACTTTATTCCTAGCCAGGTTTCAGAAGCAGGGAAGAGGAAAAGGTTTTCAAAGTATATACGTAACTCTTTTCTCCATACGTCTCCAGGAAGTAAAAGAATGATGAAGCCAGCTAAGACACTACACACACGAGACACTCTGCACCTCTCAAGAATATTAATGAGGTCACAACACCACCCAGAATGTGTACACATAGCTGCAAATTAATATCAAGCATGTTGTTTGCAAACACCATAACAAACACAAAATTAATATTTCCATCCTGTGTTATCTTATATCCCATTAACCAATGTCTTCCTTTGTGAGGTTTTTACAGTTTGAAGTTTAATCCTGAAATAAGACAACAAACGGCTTCTTAACAAAACCTTCACTAGATTCTTCCTACAGTGATAGTTGGTTTGCCAGCACTCTTCTCCTGGCCTTGGGTAGGAGGAAAATGGGGCAGATATCCTGCAGAATACCTGGCACTATGCACCTCAGCTGCCTTCTTCTCTTAGGATATTTTTACAATTAAATAAACTTTATGACTAGGAAAGATAAGCTGAATGCAGTTTAGAAAAGACAAAACTGAAAACCACTAGCAATACTGGACATAATTTCAGAAACATTTCTAAAATTATTACTACTACACCTACACTATTAAAATTTAAACCCCATTTCTGAAAGGCTTCTACAGCAGCTTACAAAGGGAGAGAGAATAAAATACATACAAGATTGTAACACAAAGGAATATTAAACCGAAAACAAATTAAAAGATGAAACAATGCAAAGCACAAAACAGTCAGTGGCAGTAAAATAAGTCAGGTGATAAAGAGTCCAGGTTTGACACTGGCAATGGGGCAGCCTGGCTCAGAGCAATTGGGACAACCTGAGCAAGAGAGACCGCTTCTAGAAGAGGGACTGCTGATCGTTGCAACAGGATCCAGCCAGTGGTAGGCAAGCTATAGCAGGGCTCCCTCTGTCACTCTGGCAACAGGGGGTCAAGGCTAGGGACCCAGAAAAGGGAGGGGCCAGAATTTGCAATTACTGTGGGCCCTTGGCATCCGCGGGGGTTCTGTTCCCAGAACTAACGCAAATGCCAAAATCTGTGGGGTTCTGTGGGGTCCTGTTCCCAGAACCAACGCAGATGCCAAATTCCATGGATGCTCAAATCCGCAGTGGCCAGGCTGTGGAGGGTGGGGACAGCACCACAGTACCTTCTTCTATAGCTTTGCCAGGTCCTGCCACCGCTTCTTCCCTCTCGTGCCGCATTTTAAACGCCGAACATGCCTGTAAAAGGAAAACAAGGTGGCCGGAAGTAAGTAGCTTCTGGCCATGTTTTTTCCCCCTTTTTACAGGCACTTTCAGTGTTTAAATTAAAATATGGTGCAAGAGAGAAGAAGCGGTGGTGGGCCACAGCGAAGCTACAAAAGAAGGTAATATGGTGCCGCCCTCGCCTCCAGTGGGAGTCCCTCCTCTGCGGATGGCCATCTGCAGATGAGAGCCCATTGTACTGGCTAGAAAGCTTTAAAAGCCCAATTAAGAGGCCTGTGATTGGGACAGAAGGTAGGCAGAGTGCTGTAGATTCCAGGTAATCCCCCTGAATTAACAAGGCCTGGGAAGCCCAACGAACCCACATGCTGGGGAAGGACTTGGGTGAAAGCTGAATCCCTTCCCTCAAAGGAAGTAGAAACTTTGAGACCAAATTGAAGGGCAGAAGCTGGTTCCATTTCTCCCCCCCCCCTCCTGCTTCTAATCCAGCAAGGAGAAAGAACTGGTGTTGGTCAGACAGCCTGGGCCAGTAGGAGCATCTGAACCCATCAGGAGCACAGGAATCACAAAAGTCCTTTTGAAAATGATAGACTAATCAGTCTCTTGAACACAAGGAAGGATGTTAAGCAAACAAGGCTCTCTCTCAGCAAATGTTCAATGGAATGGGCACCGCGATGGTGAAGGGCTTCCATTGACTTGTCACCACTTTGTGAAACGTTGGAAGGCAGGAGCAACTATATCAAACCTGAACCTGTTCTTAAGGCCGAGCTACACCACACACGTCTCAGCGCGTCACTGTGCCAGAACAGGCACACATCTCGGCGTGCTGATGTGCAAGAACGGGCAAAAGTGGAGCCCGACTTCACTTGGCACGGGACGGAATGCGAATCTCCAGCGGACCAATGCTGTCAGGCGCAAGAGACGACACACCGGACGCTGCTGGATGTGACGTGCCGAGGCGCGTGCAGTGTAGCTTGGCCTTTAAGGAGCAGAGGAAAGTAGGGGAGGAGGTGTGTCTTAAGAGTTCTAAGGCCAAAACTCCCTATGGGTTTGATGGCAAAAAACCACACTGATAGCTACTGCAGTTGTTTGAGAATTGAAGTTATAAGTACTGACAAAAGAATAAAATAAACTATATTGAAATATGCTTAATCAGAATAATTCAACACAATTGCTGAATGTGTGTGTGTGTGTTCTTATCCCTTAGTTTAGTGCAGAATTTGGATTCTTAGTACACAAAATATAACAGTGGATCACAAGCATGGCATGAGAGTGAATGCTACTTCCTTTGTTTAACCTCAACATCTGGTAATTGGAGTATATGGACCTGAACATGGAAGCTCCATTTAGTCATCCTCTATAAATTTCTCTAATTTAAAGAACAAAAAAAAAAGCACACTTTTGAAAGGTGTTATTACAAATACTTTCAGGCTCCTCTTCTTCCCTGGACATGCTGAGCCCAAATCTATTTACAACTGAATATACCCTGCAGTAAATAGAAGTTTAGAACTATTCAACGTATTGTCAGCATGATCTAACTAGTCATCTTTGCTAAACTCCAGCAGTTACCTTTCTCAGAGTCCAATCCTGTCCTTTTCCTCTCCAGCTGGTGCAGCTGTGCCAAAAACGGATCAGAAGGCTTTAGAGGCAAAAGGGGATTTCAAATCGCCTTACATCTCTGTAAGCTTCCCAACCTTGCAATGGGTCTCTCCTCAGACTTGCACTAGCGATTTCACTAGCACAAGGGGGTGGGGAGGATGCAGGAAGGAGGGAAAGGATCCAGCATGCACCATCGCCACCGGATCCACCCCCTCCCACAACCTCCCTGCCCCCATTATGTCCCCCTCTGCCCAGTTTCACTCCCTCCCTGCCCTATTCTGCCCTTCCCCCACCCCTCCCACTGACTTACCTGCTCTGGCGGGTGGCAAGAGGGCCAACAACACAGGTAGGAAGGCACCAACCTTCCCGCAGATGTCCTGACAGCGCGTTTCTGCACACACTGCTGGAAACTGCTTTCCAGCACTTTTACAGCAGGAAAGAGGGAAAGGATCCAGCATGCACCATCGCCACCGATGGTGCCACCATCGCTGGTGGGAACATTTGTTCTGCCAGTGCTAAAGCCCAATAAGATTGGGCTGTCAGGCAGACAACCCCCTGAATTTTCACACTGCCTTCCAGTGAACCGCAAATCAATTAGCATTGAATTCCAGAAAGCTATCGATTAGACCCTTTCCGCCCGGAAGCACATGAATAAATTACCGGTAAAAATGCATTACAACTAATGCTGAAAATTCCAAGGCACCTGAAATGCAGAGGAAAAAGTAACCTCAGTAATTTTTTCTCAAATTAGTCAAAGGCAATTGTCTAGGACAATACCTTAATACAGCAGAAAAAAATCTGGACTAATATCATTGCAATAAAACACAAGTCAGACTTTTTTGTTGTTGTTTCTTCTGTGATTTTCTTTGGAGTTTTTCCCTTATCTTATCTTATCTTATCTTATCTTATCTTATCTTATCTTATCTTATCTGAGCAATACAATCAGTACCAATCAAGCTGAACGCATCCAAGTGTTTTATGTTAGCTGAGAATTATTATGCTGACTTTCATAGGGGGGCTGAAAGTTCTTGAAGAAACTTTGTTCTCTTCCCCCCCCCCTCATATTCTATATCTTTATAAAAAGAATGATTTAAGATTCTGCTCCTTCTTAGGTATGTTATTGTAGCTAATGAAAAAAAATAGTAATACAAAAGAAACATTGGGTATATCAGTGCTAAAAGAAGAGGGAGAAAAAAGGTACACATGTTTTCATATGCAAAGTATAGGAGCAATATGCAAGAGACATTTCCTTCAGAATCTCACATGTGCTTCCTCTCTTTACATCCAGGTAATTATTATCTATTAAAAATTGAGTATGGTTTAGGAGGTGCTTCTTATGTTTCTTGTAACATAACCAATTGGTTTATCTTATCAGTAGTATTTACAAACTATGGGGTAACTACATGACTGAAGATCTGCAAAAGACAAGTATCAAAGCTAACTAACAACCAAGGAGAGACACCTTCTTTTAATAAATAAGTTTTAATAAATAATATCGCAATCCTGTCAGAGACAGGACTGGTGGAGCTATCATTCCGCTGGCACTGGATGTCGCAAATGTGCCAAAAGGCACTTTTTTACACCCGGAGAGTAAGCTGTGCCAGTGCTGAGGCTGGCGCCACTTGCTCTCCACCGGATACGGGCTGCTGCCACCAGACACATAAGGACTGCACCAGGTGGTGGGAGGCATGGGGATGGCAAAACGGGGCGGAATGGAAGGGGGAATTGGGTGGCCGGGCCTGGGAAGGGGATCCTTGGCAGCACACTCCGCCAAATCCTATCCCCCTTTCCAGGCCTGGCCAGTGTTATATGGGTCTTCCGGATTTGCGCCAGCCATTTTGCTGGTTCATATCTGAGGAGACCCATTGGGGCAGCTGGTCTGTACTCGGGGTAAAGGGACGAACATCACTTTACCCCAAGGAGGTCTCCACCTGTGCCAGCGCAGGCCTGATTCTGGATAAGATCCGGCGCAGCATGCTTTTGCACACTGCAGCAGTCCTAGACAGGATTGGGCTGTAAGACCCAATAAATAAATCTCCATTTAGAGACTTCATCTAATAATGACACTGCAAAACTGGTTTGAAATATAATAAGTCTTCAAATGACTCAAACAGTTCGTTCTATCTGGAAATGTTGTACCCACTGAAATGCAGGAGAAAAACCAATGCTAGAAACATCATGACCTTTTCAAACACTGAGTCACTGCTGTGGCTTAGTGTACTGTACAAGCACCGATGATGCAGCTTGCTTTGTTTCTTCACCCAAATATGTAGAAACTGCTAAGCACATTGTGATTTTCAAAGATGTCCCGGCACTTTAACTCCATTCAAATATATATTTTTATACCTGAGCACATTCAACTGGTCTCTATGCCTGCCTAATTTTGCTGTATCCGGTCATTCATCCACACCACTTGATATTTAGCCATGGTGACAATCTGTAACCGTATGTAACAATGTGTTTTCTGGTGGCTGTTGCTGGTGGCGTTCTGCATCTTTTTTAGATTGTGAGCACTTTTGGGACAGGGAGCCTTTAATCATTTTGTCTGTAAACCACTTCGTGAACTTTTTGTTGGAAAGCGGTATATAAATACTGTTATTAATAATTTAATAATAACTGTGGGTTGTATAAGGCCAGTGGGTGGCGCAGTGGGTTAAACCGCTGAGCTTTCGATCAAAAGGTCGGCAGTTCGAATCCGCAACTGGGTGAGCTCTCGTTGCTTGGCCAGCTCCTGCCAATCTAGCAGTTCCAAAGCATGTTAATGCGAGTAGATAAATAGGTACCGCTTGCGGGAAGGTAAACAGTGCTCCATGTTCCAGCTGCATGCTACGCGCTGCGGCAAGGAGAGTCATGCCGGCCACATGACCACGGAGGCGTCTTCCGACAACGCTGGCTCTTCGGCTTTGAAAGGGGGATGAGCACCACACCCTAGAGTCGGACACGACTGGACTTAATTGTCAGGGGTCACCTTTACCTTTTTATGGGTTGTATATCAAATTTACAGTGCAGTCGTAACCAACTTTCCAGCGCCAGTGCAGCCGCAATGCAGCCCCGAGGTAACGGAACAAAATGTTCCCTCACCTTGAAGAGGCCTCCATGACTGCCCCTGCACTGCAAAATGCAGTGTGCGTCCTGTTGGCACAGCTACACCAGCACTGGATAGTTGGTTAGGATTGTGCTGTTAGTCAGTTATAACTAAGAAAGTGAATCATGACTAAGGCTGCAATCCTGTACACCAGGCTTTCCCAACCTGTGGTACGCGTGCCTCTAGGGGTACATGGACCATCAGGCGGGGGTACGCCAGAGGCTGTCCGTTATCAGCTACTGCGATCAGCAGCTGATAACGTTGGATGAGTCTTAAAATCACCAAGTCATCAGCTGTTTTGCACTAGAGATAAGGGCTTGGATCTTTAGCGCTGTGCTAAAGATCCAAGCCCTTATCTGTAGCGCAAAACAGCTGATGACTTGGGGATTTAAAAAGAACGATTCCCAAGTCATCAGCTGTTTCAGCGCTAGACAGAGAAAGGGCTTGGATCTTTAGTGCTGTGGCTTTCACAAGCCCTTTGTCTAGTGCTGAAACAGCTGATGACTTGGGGATCATTCTTTTTAAATCCAATTAAGTAGCTAATTAATTAGCAATTGATTAGCAGGGTGTACTTCAGTAAATTGGACTGTGACAGAGGGTACCCGGACCTCCGAAGGTGGCAGGAAACCCCTGCTGTACACACTTTCCTGGAAGTAAGCCCCATTGAACACAATGGGACTTACTTCTGAGTAGACAGGGAAAGGATTGTGCTATAAGTCCCACTGAAATCAACAGGACTTGCAGCACAATCCTATCCTACGCTCTGCTCAGCGATCCAGCTATGCCGACACCGGCAATGCTGTATACTGAGCAGAGTAGGTGGGGTTGTAAATCTACTCAGGGTAAGGTAGGTTTACCAGATCTCCAACCGGGACAGAGTGCTAG
Source organism: Plestiodon gilberti rubricaudatus (assembly GCA_026170595.1). Taxonomy (NCBI): domain Eukaryota; kingdom Metazoa; phylum Chordata; class Lepidosauria; order Squamata; family Scincidae; genus Plestiodon; species Plestiodon gilberti. The sequence continues at coordinate 61,043,365 of JANXHW010000004.1, read as the reverse complement.
ACCTTTAAGAGAAGGAATGTGGGCAGGTGTAGCTTGTTAAACCTTAGAGCACAATCCTAGGCATGTCTACTCAGAAGCAAGCCCCACTGAACACAATAAGGCTTGCTTCTGAGTAGACATCCCTAGGATTGTGCTCTAGGACTTAACAAGCCACACCTCCCCACATTCCTTCTCCTAAAGGTCTAGCACTCTGTCCCGGTTGGAGATCTGGTAAGCCTAGGGTAAGGGAACTTTCATTTTTTTGTCAGAAGGTTCTGCAGTCTCTAGGAAACTCATGAAAGTATGATTTACAATAGTTTGATCTACAGAGTCATAAGGAATGGAAGTGGTTAGCACAATTTTAAGTTGACGGTGATGACGATTAAATAGATTCATAGTGATTGCTTGCTGTTCTGCTAGATTGCTACCGATTTTTTTAAGTGTTAAGTGTTTTAACTGCTTTGTGAATTTTCAGATAGAAAGGCAGGATGCAATGTTATGTTTAAATAAATATTTTTGCTTATTTTTTGATTTCTCTTTGGAAAATAACAGTATGAAGTAATGGCACAAAATAACAGCTCGAAGACATTTTCTGTAATTGACAGAGCTACAGCAGCATTGAATTGTGTATTAATTGAGAAGGTGCGTATCTTATTTAAATGTAATAATCCACCTTTCTATCAATTAGGCTGCAGTGTTATGCACAAAGAACAAGTACAGTAAGTTCCATTAAATGCAGCAAGACTTACCTCTGAGTAAAAATGCAGATAAATGCCAAAATAATTCAGTTTATTAGAACAGCTAATATATATGAGTTTACATCTTTACTGCTCAGAAAATATAGGCAAAAATGTGCTGCAGATTTGTTAAGATATATATTTTTCCCACAACTGACATTTTGACTCATTCTTGCATTAACTGCAGAGCTCAACTTTCAGTGGGAGATCTGAGTGGTGCTTCCACAGCAACAGTGACTACTTCATGATGCTTCTGAGACATGATCCAATAAAAGCTGAAACAGTCAAGTCTTCTGACTAGAATGATAATGTGGCTGCATTAGATTTCGGTTCTGCTACTTCAAAGCAAAAAAAACAAACATACACAAACAAAACCAAATAACACCACAAACAACTGATCCAGTTATTACACAGTGAGATTTCTTTTCCCTGCTTTGGAGCACAAATTATATATCTTCGCTGCATTATCTATTAATCACTATAGAGTCATTTTTTTATCTTCCACTTGAATGAATAGAGAGACATAGAAAATAGAATAGATAGTATTAAGCATTACAAAAATGAACACTGGTCTTAGGATTTTTCTGCCTGAACAATATTTTGTACATTATAAATATCTGTTTCTATTAGTAGTGCATAGTCTATCATTTTCCTCACTAGTATTAAGTGAAGTATTTTCAATGATGTAGAGATGGGGGAGCAGGCTAGAACACTCACCCGCTACTTCTGACAGTGATCACGTCATTTGTGGAGTGATCGTATCATTTGCTACGGCCACCCACCTGCCAATGTATGGTCTTCCCCCACACACACACACCTGTCAGGTGGCCCTATTTCTCTTCCCCCAAGCTGACTTCTTACATTTGGAGGCAGCAGCTGTCCCCCTTGTGGCCAATGCCAGTTCCTCCTTCCTTTTGAAAAGGAAGGGACTGTGACCTGTGGGGGAGCCGTAAGACTTGAGCAATGGGCTAGGGCAGAGACACTCTACTGTTTTCTCATTTCCTTCCTCTTTCCTAGCCCCTTTCAAAAGGCTAAGAGTTCACAATACAGTCAAATCTACTATTGTCTGTTGTTTCTGTTTTTCATTTTCATTTTCTGCATCTGCCCCTTCATCAAAATCCTGTGCGTGATCACTCAAATCAACTGCTCCTTATTTTGGGATGAGGTTTTCCCATGAATGGGAAGCTTTACCGGGCCACTAATGCTGCCAGAAAACCCAGCAGCCACAGGGACAGAGCTCATGCCTCTCCCTCTCAGTGTGCAGGCCTTGCACATGGTCCAAGTGTGCATGCCCCCATAGTAGCACTGCACCACTTTGCCCTGTGGGACTTGGAGGACTGGACCAGGTTGTCGTCGTCATTGGGGCCAGCAAGGGCTACCTGCAGCAGGGATCCAATTTTTTGCTACAGAGTGAGTGTGTGCACAGCACGCGTCTCCTGAAGATAGGAAAATGTCTGGGCCCCCCTCCTTTGCAACCTGGGCCACCTTTTGGACCCTGAGCACAAAATTACACCCTTTACCCCCTCTCATGGGCCCTACACCTGCCTTCAAGTTTCCAAGGGTGCTCTGGGCCTCTCCTATGTAGGCATCTTCTGAGAGATTCAGGGTGCAATCCAATCCTACTTACGCCACCGTTGTAACCAGCGGCGCAGCGAAAACGGGAGGCCCCAGAAAGGTAAGGGGACTCAAATCCCCTTTAAATTCCCCTTTTGGAGGGGATTTGAATCCCCTTTCCGTTCTGGGGCCTCCCGTTTTCGCTGCGCCACTGGTTACAACGGTAGCGTAAGTGGGATTGGATTGCACCCTCATTCCACTACCACCACACGAAGGCTATGGTAGTACAGTTTGAGAATCAACAGCTGCGCAATGATGCTGACCTTGTGATGCCATTCCTGATCGACAATATAATCATTTCTTATTCAACCTTTATTTTAAGGTGTTTTTCTTTTTAGTTCATCCCACAGAGACCTGGGATGATCTGACAGAAACAGAGCGAGCCTCTGTTCACTAAAGCTACTTTTGAAGATGTTCAACTATCATTTCAACAGACTGGTGTTAAAGAAGGAAGGCCCGCTGAAACAGAGATATATAAAAATCTGCAATAGTTTTAATGGCATTCAGTCAGTCCATTATGAATGCCAATATTGATATTTTCAGTGGTAATGAGGTAAACACCGTATGTAGGCATGCGATGCCTACAGCTGCTATCTTCAAAAGGTTTGTGTGTTTACAGCATCTTCTTAAGTAAAAAAAACAGTAAACAGCTGATTTCAATGTCTGCCAGATAAAAGGAATGTGTGATCAATGAAGTACTGTTATCATATCTTTCCATCTTTTGAAACTTTCGATGAACAACATCCAAAGAGAAGCCACATTTTTGGATGCAATCATAAGGAGCAATTGGAAAAAAAACCCACACATTTACACAGTGAGAAGTGGAAGATTTTAATATTGATTTTGGTATTTTTCTTCAAAATTAACAAACATGTAAACGACTACTAGAGCATTATGATTATCACTGTTAATGTGATTTTAACAGATCAATAACATTAACAGTCATTTTAATGCATTTAAGGGCGCAATCCAAACCTACTTAGGCCGCCGTTGTCCAAACCAGCGGCCCAGCGCAATCCAAACCAGCGGCCCAGCGAAAACGGGAGGCCCCAGAACAGAAAGGGAATTCAAATCCCCTTTGAATTCCCCTTTTGGAGGGGATTTGAATCCCCTTTCTGTTCTGGGGCCTCCCATTTTTGCTGGGCCGCTGGTAACAATGGCAGCCTAAGCGGTTTGGATTGCGCCCTAACAGTCATTAAAAGGCACTTGCCTTTTCTGCCAGAATGGCTCCGGGGACAAGTGGGAGGGGACGCGTTACACCGGTTTGCAAGGTGTGGTACAGCGCCTTGCACCATTTGCTGTGCGGCGCCCCCTCCAGAAATGCCACTGTTACACAGTCATGACTAACAGCACAATCCTATCTGGTGGCTATGCTGGCATAGGACCTCTGAGCGGGCCCAGGACTGTTGCAAAAGCTAAGGCAGTTGCACCGATCCCAACCACGTGCAGTGTAGGTAACCGCACGGCATGGGTGGGGGAGGGAGTTTCAGGGGCATTTCAAGGCAGGAGGAGGGCAGGATTGGTGACAGGGGTGTATGCCATATTCTATCCCCCTCTAAGGCCTGTTTCACCCAACAAGGGCAGTCTTGATTTGTGCTGTTGAAATAGCCGGTAGAGATCCGATGGAGACTATAGCGGGGACTGGTGCTTTATCTGGGGTAAGAGCATAGAATAGGATTGGGCTGTAACATTCTGTTGGCACCGACATATCATTACCTACTAGGATTTAGGTTCACTGCAGTTTCTGACCTATGCTGGGGTGGATGACCTGGGTTAAGTGATTTTATTTCTAGCTCTGGTTGTTTCTTTTTAAATTGCTTCTAAATAGGATGTGATGCTATTCTGGTGTGTGCTTTCGCTGCCGTTAATTTTAATTATTTGTGTTTTTACATATTGTTGTGAGCCACCTTGACCTTCCTATTACCGTAGGAATGGGAAGACATTACATACATGTTTTAAAATAAATAATAAATTTAAAGCTAAGCACAAACTTTGGAGGGGATTTAGCTTAATTCATAATCTGGTCAAGAATTCTAAACAGGGGGAGTTTGTTTCCAAACCTCCCAATAGAAAATTCACCACAAACACAAGTTGAAAATTCTCAAAGACATATGCATGCTAATTACAAGTTTCTTACTTTGTAAGATTTCCACATGACCTAACAACGATATGGATAAAAGCTGTTTGTAAATGTTTCTTTTCGGTATTCACCAGCTTTTGTTGATTTATGTAACAGTTTCCTTGAGTAAAAATTAAGTGGAGGATTTACCCAAAAGACTTTCTTTCACAAGAGACTTAATCACTGCCAGTATAATGTGTAGGATTCTGCAAAGGATTTAGTATTTTGGCTTGTCACCTTTTCAAAAAATCTCTTACTACAGGAACAGCTTACTTAAAATGAAATGGAATTAATATTTATAGCATCTCTTTAATAATGTAGATTTAATTCCCTTCACATGCTATCTCTCATGCATTTCTTGATAAGTCTTTGCAAATGTAACCAGATTTCATTTAATATCCTAAGGCCAAAAAAAACCCCTGTTAACGAAAATATAATAAGTGGAAATAAACAAAAATGTTCAAAGCAGTTAACACCATAGCTTAGGATTCATGATGAAAGTATCAGGAGTGGCATTCAAAAAATAGACAGTGTACCAAGTGCGGGAAAAGCCCAATAGAAGCAGTCCAGGTACAGCCAAAATGCACAAGGCTGACAGCACAATCCTATCCATGACTACTCAGAAGTAAGTCCCATTATGTTCAATGGGGCTTACTCCCAGGAAAAGGTGCATACAAATGCAGCCTACTTTGATCGCAGGGAATTCATCATGGAAGGGTGCAACCAGCTGCCACTGCCCAAATTCCAATGGTTAAAGTTATAGGCACTCTGTCCCCCTTTGTTTCTGGGAAGCATACAAAACAAAATGCGGAGGACAAATAGCACAAGCTATAGCACAATAGCTATTTGGGAAACAAATAGCACAAGAACAAGCCTCACAACAAGGAGAAAAGTATGGAAGTACTTTATGCCAGCTGTACCTGTTTTTTAAATAGGTCCCCAATTTAGCACTGGGGGAAATAGGGAAAATCATGTAGGTCAATGAACATGAAGAGGAACCATTCTGCATGCTCTCACATGAACCTGCCTACAGTTTAAGATAATCTGCTGATGCCCTGTGAGATGGGTAGCTACTTGCATCACACAGCCATTTCTGTCATGATAGCCGGGGGGGGGGGGAGAGTGTTTCCGCGCCACGGCGGCACACGATGACGTCACGCCCCCCAGGGGCGGGGCATGTGGCATCCCGTGGGGGGCGTATATGGCGTCCCGTGGGGGGTTGTCGCGGCAGCGGCAACCCCCACAGGGGTTGTAGACCTGCTACTGGAAATGCCCTCACCTATTCAACCATTAAAGGTCCAGGAAAGGTTGGCCACCCATGGACTAGTAGAAAGGCACACTGTTTTTTTCCTGCTGAAACTCCAGTTAATTATAGAATATAATAAGTTCCTTGTCTTCAATAAATAAATCCTTTGTCAAGATTTACATTTTTTTATGGGGTGCCTTAATATCAAGGGTGATCACGGTCTTCCAAGTTGTGACTTGGAGTTCTTTGCTTTGCAATCCTACCCTGTGTGCTGCTGTAACATACAGGGCTGGAAAGAAACCCAAGACCCGTTAACAACACAGCAAACAAACCCTTATAGTCAGAAGAATTTTTAAAAAGTTACTATTCATGTGGAAATTATTCTTGTCACCAGTTTATTAATCATAATTTTGTTTGGTATCCCTAGAGTACATATTTGCTTTGTTTTAATTTAATTATCACAAGCGATATCAACATTGGAGGTATATCAACAGGGAACCAGTCATTATCAGAAGTTGTTAACTTATTAACACACTCCAATACACTCTTAATCTTTCAGCAACAATATTAATTAGCTAGTGCAGGTTGTACAGTATACCAAAATCATCCCACTGCGTAAATTCAGTTGCCAAAAAAAAGAAGAAGTAATATTTTAATTGCTACGGTAATATTTTAGGAAAGCCTAAGCCCCAAAACTAATCACAGCAGATCATCTTCGTCTTTTCTCCAGCAGTTTATTTGTAACAGAAATGTGTTTATTGTGAAGCTCTTAAGGGGACACTTGACTGAATTGAAATTTGAAAAGCTGAAAGAGCAGGTGTAGAAGGAGCTCCTATTTTCTCAAGATATGCAATCACTTTTTATCCAAAGCCCTCTGAGGTTGCAAGATTAGTACTTTACAATGAAATATCTTGCTTCTAATATTGAATCCTAGTACAAATGAAACTCATGCAGCCTCAGATATTCTCCTATATGTGACTGAAAGCTGAAACAAATTTCATAAAATGATACAGAACAGATAAGATTTTCTGGTAATTAAATATCAAGAGCTATTGCAACTCCAAACATTTCTATGTAAGCATCTATTCATCAGGGGCTAGTATTTTTCTCTCTCACTTTCAAATCTAAATATGTAAATACTGCCCATGTTCACACGGTGGCTTGTGGAACCAGAACATGACTACAGGATACTCTGAACCAAAAGGTACTTCCTCTCCCATTCCAGTGGCATTTCTAGAGGGGGTGGTGGTAGTGGTGGTACTGTAAGTTGCGCACAGGTTTACTCTGTGTTACACGGTAGCCCTGCCCACTCGCCGTCGGAGCCATTCCGAGCAGCGAAGGCAACGCGCCAGAGACTCCTTGCGCCACTGTCCCATGACACATTTTACAACACCCAAATGGCAGCTGCACCGCCAGAAAGTGAATTCCGATGGCACAGTAGCCTTTTAGGATTGGGCCCTTAATGTAAGCTTTAAAGAATAGCATATGCTTAAAAAAATAGTGTATGTCAGCAGAAATGCTGATACATAGCTCAGTGTTGTGGTAGGAGCTTAAATATAAATTTTCAAAGCAGTATCACCAACAAATTTCATTAATCCTTCCTGAATGGAAGTTAATTTCAGAAAGCACAATGTATGGTTGAAGGCCAACAAGATCTAATGTCTGACTAGTACTGAGAAACAAGTGAAACTATTGTTTGTATGCTGTCATGACAACGTGACAGCAAATATATCAAATCAAAATAATAGATAAAGGTTTAGAAAGAAGAAAGATGACTTCAGAAAAACAGGACACGTACAGACTTTTCTTATACCTCTAGTACTTCTATAAATCTCTTTTATCCCAGTTCAGTGTGGTGTGTATTGAATTGCTACAGTATTCTTGACATCATACTTAAATGCATTAAAGTTATTAGTTTGCCTAATGGTTATTTCTAGCAAGTATATGAAATTAGTTTCTATCACATATATTAATTAGAAAGCAAACCCTAAAGCCATTTCAGCTTTGAAATATGGAACATGGACTATTCTGCTATTCATATAGACCTGAAAGTCAGACCTACTTAAAGCATATTATAAAAATAATTTCTGGAAATGAAGATTTCCTTGCACAAATATTGGAAAGGAATACTAAGTACAGGGGCTCCCTGTTGTAAGTCTCCACGTTATACATTTCCCCACATTTAAGTCCTCAACCCTTTGAGGAACTAAAAAAAAAATTACTTGCCTCCTGATCTACAAGGGGTCTCCTCAGGCCTACACCAACTATTTAGCTCTCTTATGTCCAAGGAGACTTAGGGGACAGTTTGGTGCAGGGAAAGGGGGATAGGATCTCAGTGTGAACAGCTGCAACTGAGATCTTCCCCCCTCCCACTCCTGGCCTGACCCAATCCCCACCCTGAACCACCCCCACTACCACCTTCCAGCAGGCTATTTGCTGCCCTCTACTGGTGGCATAGGGCTTCCCTTCTGCCACACCACCACTAGCAGGCTGCAGAAAGGTGTGAGGCAGGGACGACTGCAGGTTGTGAGCTTTGTCAGAGCATCGCCCACTGGATTGGGCCAAAAACTACATACCAGGACCTTCCTGGTTCAAAGCTCACCTCTGCTATTAATTTACTAGGAGGCTTTAGACAAGTCGCTCCCTCTCAGATTTAGATGCAACATGGAGTTAACCCTTATCTTACAGGGTTGTTGTCAAGCCTGTATCATGATTACAAGTGAAATACTTTGCATTCTTTGAAAACACTATACAAACGTTAAGTATTATTGATAAGTGCCAACTTAACATACACAGAGATGTATTGTTCCTTTTATCCTACCATCATCTTGTATTGTCATTAGATACATCAGAAATGTTCTCAGACTTGGTTTCCCAAGAGCTCTTAATGTTATCTGGCAACTATAAGCCTCTCTCTTTTAATTGGCTCATTACAGCCTTTCCCTCATGAATGCCACTGAAACACATTTCCCCATGGCCAATTCATTTGAAACTGTGGTACTGAGAAACTACTTACCACAAAGAGCAGTCCAAACATATGGGGTGGAACAAAGGTTCCTTCCTTCACAGAAGTCATTCTTACTATGGAAAAGGGCATCTTAGATCACAACTCATGAAGATTATCTTTGCTAGATCCAGCAGCCAAACATAATCTGCTCCACTGCAATGGATTATATGCTTTCAGGTTGATTAACATGGCAGAACATATCTTAGTTTCATATTCTGACTTTTTTTCAAACTCTGGGTAGAACAAGTCAGGATTTGCCAGGTCCAGGATTCATGATTATTCCTGGCTTGTGTTAAACTACTATCTGAAATAGAAATTCATTCTCCTCATGCCCTATGTTGTGTCATGGTAAATTTTGAAGTGCAGGAACTTGTTGTGACCAACCCTTCTAGTCACACTCACATCTAGCCCACTGGGCTTGCTTCTGAGTAGACATGCCTAGGATTGTGCTCTAAGGGTTTAACAAGCTACACCTGTCCACATTCCTTCTCTTAAAGGTCTAGCACTCTGTCACGGTATAGATCTGGTGAGCCTATTTATGCGTCATTTAAGATCTAGCTCAAAGGTTCCCAACCAGTGGTATGCATACCACCAGTGGTACCTTTGAGCGACTGCTGGTCCTTATCTGGTTTTGTGATCTCCTGTCTGACTTGCAATTCTAAAGAATCTCTGACTTGCTGGTCTGCCTTTGGAATGCTGATCTCCCAAGGCCTTTTATCTGGACAGGCAGTAATTAGCTGCTAGGAAAAGCAATCAGCTGCTAGGAGGTCTCTTATCTGCTGTTCCAATCTCTCTCTCAGCTGCTTCTGTTCCTTATCTCTGATCTGTAATGTTCCATATTGCTTCCTGTATATACAACATCGAGCCACTAGGTGGCTCAGGCAAAAACAAAGCAGGTGAGCCTTTTATTTTCGTTCTATTTTATTGCTGTTTTTGAGCAAGCTGCTCAAATTGCTGTATTTGAGCTGTATCTGAGCAATCTGCTGCTCATATTTGTAGAGATTCAAATCAATAGGCATGAATGGGGGGGAGAGCAATGAAACATAACTGTCCTGGGGAAGGTAAAGGTAAAGGTGACCCCTGACAATTAAGTCGAGTCGTGTCCGACTCTAGGGTGTGGTGCGTTGTCCGAAGACACCTCTGTGGTCATGTGGCCAGCATGACTCTCCTTGCCGCAGCGCGTAGCATGCAACTGGAACATGGAGTGCTGTTTACCTTCCCGCAAGCGGTACCTATTTATCTACTCGCATTAACATGCTTTGGAACTTCTAGGTTGGCAGGAGCTGGCCAAGCAATGAGAGCTCACCCTGTTGCGGATTCGAACTGCCGACCTTTCGATCGACAGCTCATGGTTCAGCGGTTTAACCCACTGCGCCACCCGCTGGCCTGGGGAAAGATGGACCAAAAAACAGAGAGACTGAAAACTGAGGATGCATGATATCCTACTCCTGAACTGAAGTCTATATATCTGCTCTTTTGGATAGGTTTCCAAAGCAGGAAGTGGATCTGTGAATACCAATTTTTGAAAAACCAGAAACGCAGTGGAAAACTGAAAAAGCACCTACATGCTTACCTGCGAGTGCAAGAACTGGGAATTCCTTGATGTAAGTAGAATAAGCTAGGGACTATTTGGCTAGATTGCAACCAAGGTCTTTTTCTTGCTTTATCTACTGAGTCCAGCAGTGTGCAAACTTCCCTGGGTTGAATGCAGTGCATGGGGGAAACCTGCATGCTGAGAGTTTTGAGTAGCATCACGCTTCCATCTGCTGGGCATTACTGGGCATTACAGTGGACCACCGCTATCTGCAGATCCACCATCCACGGATTTGTCTCAACACAGATATGAGGGTCACTGCAAAAACCTGAAAAGGGGGGGGGTTAAAAATAGTGTTCCTTACCTTTTGGCTGGCAAACCACTCCATTGCAGGGCTGTAGAGAGCAAAATTGCACTCTTACAGTCTCTTCCGGGTCACTCGACTTCCCCCAGGTCACCCCAGAATGCATTGGGGCAAGCCTGGGGAAGGGAAAGTTGAGTGACCCGGAAGAGGCTGTAGGAGCGTGATTTTGCTCTCTACAGCCCTGCAAATGGAGCAGTTTGCCAGTCAATAGGTAAGGAACGCTATATTTAACTTTCCCCCCTTTTTCCCAAGTTTTTAAAGTGACCCTCACTATCTGCGCTAAAGCGATTTTGCTTTATGCGGATTTCAGTATCTACGGGCAATCCAGAACGGAACCCCCGTGGATACGGAGGTCCAACTGTATTTGGTAAAAACCTTTCTTTGTGCTTTTCAGCCAAGTTAAGGCATTTTTCATCAGCCTGCTTGCACAGTTACTACCTACTTTTTCCCACTTTATTTAATTTCCTTTTCATTTAGACTTTTAATAAACTAGTTACAGTTTGAGCCTTGGTCTGCCTGGTCCATGTTCATGGGTAATTCAGCAGATTGGCACATTTCTTCACCTTGCAGACGCTACTGTAGGTTTGATTTGTTATAAGAAGTCCTGGGGTTCAGTGCTTTCCTGGGAGGGTTTTTTCTCGTAACTGCTCCCCCTGCTGGTCTCTGTAGCCTGGGATGGTGGCAGCAGATACAAACTACCAAGGTTTTTTCTGTTCAGCTGTTGGTCTAGTAAAGGAAAAGAGGGGAGCAGGAAGAGGTGCATACAAACTAACCAGTAGGTGCTACTCCCAGTGGTCAGCTGGCCTTCTCCTGGGAGTCCCTTTCCATACATTTCAGATGATAATAAAGAAAATTTCAATCCATCTTGATCTTTTCAGAATGTATTCAGCAAAACTACGAGATTGTATATCAAAATAAAATAGCGAAATGCTGACATTAGCCAAACTGGTAGTTACAAAGTGTGCTTCTGTATTATGTATAAATGCAGTACATATCAGCCACAGTCACACATAGTGAACAAAATGACAATTTGGACAGTAAGTACAAATCAAGGGTATACATTCATTATTCAGCCAATCACATCTATCTGACTGAGTTTACACTTGTTTTCGTGATATAGGAATACACAGTGGCATCATACGCAACTGAAAATTCATGACTTTCCATTGTCTGCCTTATTCAAAAATGACAAAAAATGAAGGTACTTAGAACTGACAGTTCTTAACAGAATAAATTCTCAATATGCCATGCATATTTTTTGGGAGAAAACATTCATTTTGGAAAGTCTCAAATCCAACAGTATTTTTTTTAAATCTCTACTATTTGCTAAACTGAGTGCCTGGGCTACAATATCTTTTTAGTATGCAACTGGAACTGCATCCCTTGTGACTTTGGGGTTTGAAATATTAATAAACTCTAACATACAGACAAGCAAAATACTAATACTCAACTCATTTTGAAATATTTTTGCCTGTAAAGCAGAATGTTTTAGAATGTCATTTTGTTATCCATGCAGATTAGAGTGAGGAACACAAGAATGGAAATTAGAGTTGAAAGTGCACAGCAACACTGAAGTAAAAGCTAAGGGGAAATGCAAAATTACAGTTTATTATAAAGAACAATCAAAATCATTTCCAAATAAGTTACTGACGCATGGAGTAGAACCTAGAAAACTCCTCTTTCTTGGAGAAAGTGCTGTATTAATGGCAACTCCAATTACCTTACACTGAATAGATAAATGTATATTATGCTCGTGACTGTTGCATAGAACAATTACAGCGCAGCCATTTACATATTTGATTAGAAGAAAATCCCATTGTGTTCAATGGGGTTTACTCACACATAAGAGTTATAGGATTGCAATCTTACAATCCAATCCTAAAGAGCCGATCCATTGGTGGAACACTCATTTCACCAGTGGAGAATGCCTTAAAGTAATCACAAAAGAACCTCCAGCAGCTTGCGAAGCTGCGAGTTGCCGGAGTGCCTGCGGAGAGGCCACAGCAGCCTCACTCATCGTGACAGCTCGAAAACAGCCCACAGACCCAAGTATGTTGGTGGGGAGGCAGGATCGGGCAGGGAAGGGCAGAACGGAGTGGCAACGGGGGTGGGGAGGAGGATGGATTGAGACCAGGAAAGGGGTGGGTTAGGCTGCAGCAGCAGCAGCTGAATCCAAACCCCCTTCCCAGACCCAATCCCACAGCCTGGGTCCACGTGGACTTGCTCCAGCAATTTCACTAGCGCAAGTCCAAGTAGACCCCTCTGCACATTATCCCTGAATAAGGGAACAATTTTTTTCTTACCCAAAGGCGACCTACAGGACTCTCCCAAATCCCCCCTGTGCAAACCTTTTTGTCATGGCTGCATCAGTACAGGGAAGCATAGGATTGGGCCACTGGTGTCGTTCTAGGTGGGGCGGAATGCTAAGTGCCGCCCCACTCTGAACCTCCGTTACAGCTCCGCAAGAGGCGGCCCCGCCCCCTTGCCTTCGGAGCCATTCGAAGCAGCTAAAACAACGCGCAGGAGACTTTTAGCGTTCCGCCCCACCTAGAGCGACGCCAGTGGATTGGGCTGTAAATCACAGAACCATCTAGAGCAGAGACAACTCAATCCTGAGTGGTGTGTTCACAATCTGACACAAGTGTTGTAGAACTGATCAGACAGTGTAACTACAGTGCTACCAAATTCAACATATAATGAGTGCATACATACCGGTAGTCATATTTAAGTACAAAAGAGGAAAGCTTGTCAGAAAATGAGGGATTCAAGGGGAATAAAGAAACAAACTGAAAGTCAGAAAGATAAACTCTCTTTGGTCTTTACTAACAGAAAAAAATAATTATCTGCAGAAAAGTCATAAGCATTATCGAAAGGCCTAAAATCATTTAAACAGAGCTTGCCCTCTGTTATAATTTCCATTCTTATGTTTATCATGCTAATCTGAATAAATAACAAAATTTCCTTCTGAAAGTTGTGATCAGTTTATATTTGTGTGATTTTTACTGTGATTGTTTTAAAAATATTGCAAGCTACTTTAGGAGCCTATAGCTTGAAAGCAAGGTAGAAAGAAATGAATATACAGTTTCACATAACATACTGTGTGAAGCAGTATAGTAATCTATTTGCCCTCGCACACAAAGCAAAATTCAGACTCTAAAGACAGACTTGCATTGTGTGAATATGGGAGATATCCAAGATAAATGGTCTGCCATGTTCATATTTCAAAAGCAGTGAAACAGGAAAAATGAAATGGCATTTTCTCATAAACAGGAGACAGAATCATTATCTATCCAACATTCTAACAGTCATTCATATTACTTCTCACTTTCATATTATCTCATATTTTCAGCACCTGAAATCAACCATTGTAATGCTCTGCTCAGGTACGTATGCAAGCACGTCCCACTGACTTGAATGCAAGTTACTGAGTTGAAAGGTCAGTCATAGAGCATCTATACCAGGGGTGGCCAAACTTGCTTAATGTAAGAGCCACAAACGATAAACTTCAGATGTTTGAGAGCCACAAGAGAGATGTCTGGGAGCCGCAATATTTAAGAAGCATTTAAATTCTTAAATATATTGACTCGCCATAGTCGTGGACTCTCAGTTTATACCTGGTAAATAATTACAAAGCTTGAAAATTTCTTATTTACTTTTTATATTAATGGTGATGCAAAAAAGGAGCTCAGTCAACATATTTCTGAGCCACAGTTTGGCCACCCTGATCTATACCATCAATGTTTGGGGGAGGACATAGAAAAGAAATTTTGGAAAAAGAAATAGATATAAATTTCTAAAAGTTATTTATTTCAAGGATATTTTGGTAGTATGGTTATAATGGTGTGCATAAATACCATGGAATCACACAAGCTAGGTAGGGTTCAAAGATATTCAGCTGATGGTGACCATCTATGGCTCAACTTTTCTTATCTAGCCTCTCCTTTAAAACCTTCATGGGTATATTACAGTGGGCCCTCAGTATCCACATGGGATCCATTCCTGATCCGCCAAAGAGTCGTTTAACAAATAGGCGAATTTAGCGGAGTCAGACCATCCCCATCTAATTTCCAACACAGATTCCGGGTACCTTAAACGTATTTCAGCATAGAAGGGGCAATATAGAACAGTATGAATGATGGTCTCAATACTACCCGATCCACATGGACAAAGTCTAGCAGCAACAGGAATCCCTTGATATCTCCCAAACAAAACAGCAGACAGCAAGACATTCTATCTAGCCAATGCCCTGTAAATATGGGGCAACATGGCCATAGGTAAATGAAATCATCTCGCTTATTGGGAAGCAAGTTTTGTTTGCTGCACTGCAGAGGTTTTGCCTTTCAATATCAATAAATCTGCATTTAATACTTTGAAAAGCCTCACACTGGGTAAATAAACCCAGGGACTCAAAAGACAAACCAACTGCAATGAGTTTGTTTTTTCTAGCAGGACCAAACCAGAAGGTCGGACTCTTTCCCCAAGCAACAGATAGAGGAGGTTGGAGGGATCACAGCAAAAATGAATATGAATACAAAATTTAGCAGTCAAGCCCTAGTTTCGATTAAGGATTGCCCCATTTCAAGACACATGGAGGCATAGGGCACGTAGCCTGGGGGTCCCAGAATTTTCTGCAAACATTTTCCCTGAGAAGATTCTAGTATGCTACTTGATTCCCCAAACAAGAGGGGAACACCAAATAGTAACTCTGGGATCACTTTAACATCAAAGGCCTTAAGAGTTGCAGGGATATATTGGTTTCCTCTCACAAAGAAGAACCGAATAATAGCTTGGGCAGAAACATTAGCTGTGTTTGATGCCGTCCGCTGAGTCACCCAAGTAGATTTGTAATGGAAGTATAAACCCAAATATTTGAAGGACTTTACTTGCTCTATCCTATTCCCACCGCCTTCCCATCTATAAGATCCCCATCTTTGCATGAAAACAAGAATTTTTGACTTATCAAAATTCAACTGAAGTCTGTTAGCCAACAAATACTCCAGACACCTATGAAGCAATCGTTTTAGGTCTAATCTAGTACGAGATATTAAAACGGCATCATTGGCATAGACCAAAAGAGGAATGTGGATGGCCCCCAATTTAGAGCAATGACCATCAACCTCTGCCAAAAAAGAAGCCAAATCATTAAGAAACAGGGTAAACAGGGTAGGTGCTAAAATGCAGCCCTGTTTAACTCCTTCGTTGGTATTCATTTTTGTTGTCAGTTTCCCCGAATAAGAGCATTTGGCAGGTGGTATTTTGGTGCAATCTCCTATGGGTCAGCCACATATCCTTATGCAGGAGTGGGCTGTTACTTGCCTTGGGAGTATGACTCACTGAATTCAATGGCGCTTACTTTTGAGTAATCATGTATAGGATTGTGTACCTGTATAGGGTTGCCGCCTAGGAGAAGGATTTCAGCAGCTGGATCTGCACAAAATACAGAGTAGCTCTCATTACTAGTCAACAAAGATGGGAGGCACAAATCTTTCTTTGTCACACTGACTGGTATATTGTGGGAAACAGGGTAAATGAGGTCCATCTCTGCCTACTAGTTGAATCCTGGTAAGCATGCAAATAAAATGTGAGGATACAGCAATTTGGAGGTCTGGAAGGGAGCTTCCAGACACTACTCATTCCTCAGCAGGATGCCCTATTTCTTACCTTGAGAATCCTGGCTCAGAAGTTATCTGATATCTCTTCAAAAATTGTAGCTGCTAGGTTTTAAGTATCACATACTAAAAGGATAAAAGACCAGGATTATGCAGCTTTTGATGCCACAATGCCTACAAATCAGACTTGTCACAGGATTGATTTCTATGGCAGCTTTCTGCCACCACCTTCAATCATCAGCTATAAGGTGAGATGGATGAATATCTCTTACTGTGTACTAGCAGTGCCTCCAGAATGGAAGAAGAGAGTAAATATACAAGTATCCAGTGCAGCACATGGTACGTGTTTTATATAGAGCTAGGTTAAAACAGATTTCAAAACAGCTTTCATTCACAGATCATTATTAATTTTTTTAAAAAATAGCTTGTAATGATCAACAGTCGACTCTTTCATCTTCAGACTTGTCTAGTGAGGTGACATTATTGTTGCAATAAAGCCTGAAGACATAACACAACCTGCAGAGTTCCTGTCAGACAGCATTAGTGCTTACAATTCTGAGATGGGGATCTCACAGAAGTTTCAGACTCACTTGAAAGAAATGTACATTATAATAGATGTCATTACTTCACCAAAGTTACTACTTTATCATGATCCAACCATACAGTAACCAATATTCTTGCTAGTCAAATGTACTAATGAGAAAAATGAGGCATCATTAAGCTTATAAAATAGTAGTATAGCGCACAATCAATTCTTCTTGATTTTTCAGTATCTATTTTGCCATCAATGCCATTACAGTAGGGCCCCAGTATCCGCAGGTGATAGGTTCCTCCCTCTCCCCCACAAATACCAGGAACCCGCGGATAGGGGGAACAAACGCTATCCCCCACGGATACTGAGCACACATCCCCGCATACCCCGCGCCCATTACCTTTCCTTTAGTTGATATTGCTGGTGCCAGGTCAGGGGGCTTCTTGACTCACAAAAATCAGCAAGCTAATTATAGTAACGAAGCAGGCAAACAGCCTGAATGCTAGAAAGAGTGAAGGCTCTTCCCTCCCTCCCAGCCTTGTCCCAGAATGCACCCTGGGACAAGGCTGGGAGGAGGGAAGAGCCTTTGCACATCCCGGAAGTGGTTCGTTAAACTTTTGGCCCATCCTGTATATAAAAATCTAGCAGTGCCTATTTTCCATCACTATAGTAAACATCTAACTAAAATATGAGAATATAAAATTCTTTCCCCCTTGCCAATGCAGTCAGGCCAAAAAGGCTTGCACTGCATCCTGGGGAGGGGGCAGTCCTGGGGGTCTCCTCTGGGTAAGGGAACATTTTTCTCTTACCAAGAGGGGGCAGTCCCAGGAGTAAGCCTTCTACTTGGACCTGCGCCAGTGAAATCAGGCCACGAGAGCAGGTCTGGGAAGGGGGATTGGATTTGGTGGCCGCTGCAGCCACCAAACCTGTCCCCTTCCCAGACCCAATCTGCCTTCCTCCCAATCCTCATTGTAGCCCCATTTCACCCTCCCCCTGTCCCTGTTCCACCCTCCCCCACCAACTTACCTTGGTCTTGGGCCATAACTATATTAACTGAAAGATGGGGTTTGAAAAAAATGTAACCACATTGGATATATCTATTACTCTATGTCTTCAGAGTGGGAGGCTCTATGCAAGATCGATTTCCCTCTCTCTTTCACAATATATGGGAAGTGACATCATTACAAGGGTGGAAGGGTTTTCTGAGATTCCCTGGTACACCTGAGAGGTGTGCCATAATGACCAGAAATCAAGCTTGAGCTCTGCCTGACAGAGTCCACAGAGTGCTGGGAAGCAATATTAACTAGGCTATCCCAAAGTTTTAAGGAAGATGCCTGCCCATTATTATCAGAGATGACAGAGAAAATATATGAAACCTTCTGACTGTAAGGATTAAAACAAGACTCCAATTTTAATCTGGGGGGAAAAAACACCACCCTGTATTCTAGGCATCAATTTAAAATTTAGCCTATATCAAGGAGTTCTCATATTTGTAACAGGAGTCCCACTAATAATTTCCTAGTTTTCTATAGGACTGTGTGTAAAATGCTTTTCAGTTCTCTCATTTAATATTCTGTGTAACAGGCCATAACTATTCCTAAAATATAAAGAATTAAGGCTCAAGATGAAGCCTGAACTCAATGAGTTTGAGTTACTGATTAATCAGAAATCTGAATGCAGATGTTCAGGTACACACTCAACATTGCATGACTCATCAGTTCACGCTGGCCGCAGTATCACACCTACAAAGGAAGAACTCCTTTGCCCTGGACTAGAAAGAATCCATGTCATAACCCTTATGCTTTTTACCATGATTAAAAGGTCGAATGCCCTTGAAAAAAAACAAGCTGGCTTCAGATAAGGTTGTCTTTCTGACTAATCCACATAAAAAAATAGTATACTATTTCTGGTCCTCTTTAATATCTCTACCAGAATTGCCATGGGGTTGGTTTCACATGGGAGTGCAGGAAACATAATTTGAGTGTTCATTCTGTCTCACCACACTGTACCAATGATATGAAAGAATCAGTCTAATTTTCATGGTCAGAGTTCAGTGCCTGCAGTTTTATTGTACAATAAATACTGAAACTTTAAGAAATTGATTCATAATTCAAAACCACTTGCGAGACATTTTGATGGTCGAAGCACTTTTAAAAATAAAAATTGTTTGCTGTCTTACAGACGTTTGTTGTAAAGTAATAATAACACAGAAGCAAATAACTCAAGTTATTGTTGCCAAATTAGTTGATGGTGTAGAGTTACAACTGCAAATATTGTCTGGCCAGCTGTTCTTTATACAGAGGACTAGCTGTCAGATTAAGAAATACCAAAATGTGAACAATCCAAGGAACAATCTTAATGAGAAGAAACAACAGTTTCTGTTGGAAAGCTGGTAGAAGTCACCTCTGCACCTGAGGAGGGAAGGGGTTGAAGTGACATTGCCTAATGACCCAGCCTCCTTCCACCTTTCGGGTGGTCCGTGAGATAACAAAGGAAGAATTTTTTGGCTGGCAGTTTTTGCAGTGTGTATTCAGGGTGGGAGAAGCAATGGATTTGTAAGTAACAGCACACCATAAGCTAATCACTCAACATTATTCTCTATGGTTTGTTGTTTGTTTCAAGTTATTGGGTTCATCATTCTTCTTCTGAACCATAGTCACTATTTAGTAGAAATTGTACAATGTGTTTTTTTTTACAATGAATAGGATGAAACTAACCTTGAGAAAAAGTAGTCAGCAATTCCTGAAGACAAAAAGATCTGCCATAATCAAACTGACAGGAAACCACAAAAGGGAGTAAAGCAGGTCACAAGTGAATAGCTTGGATTTTTCTTAGACAGTTCTTTTTTGTAGATAGCTGCTCAATAGATTATATATATTTTTTGTATTATTTACTGTAATAAGTAAGGCTGTGAGTCATTAATATAAAACAAAATCCATACATACCAGTCTAACGTATTTGTGGGCTCAGACTCCCCAGTGAATTACCGGTACTTGCTTGGCCTTAGACATGCATGGTGTAGGTCTAACAAAGAACTTTATCTTTAACTCCAGGGTTTCAAATCAAGGCCAGCTATTTTGTGAGTGGTTGGTTTTGTACCCTTCTGTCTTTCATGGTCATGACTAATACCATGGACTTATTTACGCTTACAAGATCGCCGACCTGGACAGAGCTGCTTGCCCTTAAGGGGCGGGGCGCGGGGAGGGGGCCAGAACACGCGCGTTCTGGCCCCCTCCCCGCGCCCCGCCCCTTAAGGGCAAGCAGCTCCGTCCCGGTCGGCGATCTGGTAAGCGTAGTCTTATTGCCTCTTTCACCAAGCAAAATGACTGTGACCCAGTGTAAAATTGCTACACCTTACACTCTCCATTATCCTAGAATATCCAGGACATGCCTTGTAAACTCTCTCTCTCTCTCTCTCTCTCTCTCTCTCTCTCTCTCTCGTAACACAAGCTTCTCCAATCCCAATTCTCTCCATACTTAAATTGTGGCATAATAACGGAACTCACAAGTGTACATTTTAAACATCATGGAGATCAGCCACATAAAGTTAAAATTATAACCATCAACACAGATGCCAGAAGATTTGCATGACTGGCTGGCAGGAGCCTTTCCTAAAAACAGCTTGCATTTTGAAAAAGAATAGTCTTTAGTTGAATACCTCCTTCCCTCCCATTGTTGTTTTTGAGGCAGAGCCATGTGGTTCCTTAGTGAGCAGATAACAACTAATGGAAGCAGTTTAGAAGGTCAGGCACCATTACCAGGGTAGTGAAGAGCCACCACTTTGTGCAGTATTGCACCAATTAATTTATTTTTATTGCTTTAAAATTCACAAACAGAAGGGCAGTTGTAGTTTGGAACAAAAGCTGAGCAAACAAAAAGCAAAATGTGTTCTCAGATGGGGGGGGGGCGGCACACATACTTCTCCAGAAAAAAAAACCCTCATTTTTATAATGACAACACACAGCACCAGGACATGGTCTAAAGGTGCATGCTGCAACAACTTTGTTGAAGCTAAGAGCCCAGTCAGTCAGGTGTGCTTTTTTAAGCATGTAATATGGCTTGAACGGGCTGTTTATTTTTTTTTTTAAATAGCAGCCCAGAATGTCCATGTGTGAAAGAGAGCAGAACCATGGTGGGGAGTTGGGGAGGCCTTAAGAGTATGCTCTCACTACGATTTTGTTCCTGATCATGACCCCCATCTGCACACTATACTAAACTAAAAGAAGTCTTCCATTGAAAGCCAACAAAACTTTTTTTCTGTTTAAAACAGTGCAAAGGCAGGGGATGTGATTGAGAGCAAAACAAAGACAGGGCAAACAGGAGCATCCCCAACTTCCCTGTCATCATGGTTTCATGGGACATAGTCTAAAAAACAAATAAGGCACCCAGTGGGACAAATTGCATATTTAAAAATACATACAATGATTGGCAGGACACCATGCTCTGCTGATGGGAAGATCAGGTGCTGCCTATCCTGAGAGGCTGACATCATCAGCCATCAACAGCTCCCAGCTGGAGGTGGTGGGAGCTGTCACAGCTTGTGTGAGGCTGGTCCATTAAAGCAGTCAGGGCTGTAAAGGGAGGGGGAAAGGCAGGGGAGAACCAGCAGGGAGCTATAAAAGAAGGAAGAAAAGAGCAGAAATGAATGGAAATAGGAGGAGGGGAGGCAGGAGAAGAGCATTGAGGAGGAGAGCCCTAGAGGAGGAAGAAGAGAGGAAAGGGAGGACTAGTGTCTAGAGAGAGGAGAGGGAGGGGACAGAAAGGAAGAGGAAGAAGGCAATGGAGCCAGGAGGCTGAGGTGGCCAGGTGAGGTCACTGGGGATGGGAAACCAACCCCCTTATTGTTTGGCCTAGGTGAGCCTGGTGTGGCTGCAAGTTCAGTATAGCTCCCGACCCAGAAACTGTCTTGCACTGTCTTGCACTAGCTGAGGTGGCCAGGTGAGGTCACCGGGGTTGGAAAACCAACCCCCCTATTGTTTGGCCTAGGTGAGCCTGGGGTGGCTGCAAGTTCAGTATAGCTCCTGACCCAGAAACTGTCTTGCACTAGCAAACTTTGTGGGCTCTCCACTACCCCAGGCAGCCTTACCCTTCAGTGGAGAACACCATAGGAGTATCCAAATAGTCTGGGTGGGGCTATCTCAGGCACCAGGGTAGGTGAGGACCAAAGGATTGCACCAGGACCCAGATAAATAATCCCCTTGGGTTAACATTAGAACACCCTATGGAAGTTGGAATTTCTGGTTTTTGTTGTGGTGTTAAAACTCTACAGTTTGAGCCTTGCACTCCCCCCCCCCGTTGTGCTTCCTACTCCCCCCCCCCGGCATTCCAAAGCCCCTAAAATATGGAGCAACCCACCTGGGAGAAGGAGGTGGAACTGGCAAAGCTCAGAGCCAGAGCACATTTATGCCTGACATGAGGTTGTCAGCAAAAATGGCATAAAGTAATCATAGTTTAGAATTGATCAAGTGACCAGATTCTTCACTCTGTGGCCAGATTGCAATCACATATCCTATGACTATGACTGATTTTTTAAAAATAATTTAAAATCAAATTACACTACCTTTAGTTACACTAGTTACACTACCTTTAAAAAGAAAGAAACAAAGCATAGGTTAGTAATGAAATCTATAGTTAACTTCTAGCTGTTCACACCCAACTACAAAGAACTGATGGGAAACTGTGATTGTAAATGTGTGGTGAGGGACACAAACAGCTATATGTGCAATTTTTATGGGGTAGGGGAAGGGTTAGGGTTAGGGTTGTCATGGAATGCTACCTTCCCCTACCCCATAAAAAGGCTTTTAGAAAGGAGTCACTAATCAAACAAAACAGCCAGTCCTGCATATCATTTCTGTTCGTTCAAAGAATTTAAAGCAAACATTATTATGTTTAATGATTTGAGTTTTTTCACACAGAACAGGGATATTTGTTCAAGACCCCGAGAGATCCATGAGTCTGAGTTCTTAAAAGCTTTTCATCTGGATTTGTTGAATTGTGTACAGATTTGAGGGTTTCATAATCTTCAAGCAGGAGGATTAAATCAGTTAATACCTAGCATAAAATGCTCTACCAAAAAAGAAAATTATAAAACTACAACCATGGCAATATATGTAGAGCCTTAATCAAAACAGAGATTGAATAAGACTGCAAGAAGCTGAGTTTTTCCGCCACGCAAGATGATTTACTGAATAAATATACTCTAAATACCCATGACATTGGGAACTGTTGGGGCTAAGGCTAAAACAACTGTTTGCAGCAATAATTTAGGCAAAATGCTCTTGAAAAGCAGTTATGCAAAGGGTTCATGCCATGATTGCTCCCTAAAAAACAGAAACGTGGGAAGTAAATTTATAAAACAGAAAATAGCCCTAAGCTGTACATTTAAAATAGCCCTGCGAAATAATGCAGCATTCAAAACACAAAGTATTAGGCAGCCTGCCTTTTATTCAGGCCATTAAACCACTTGTTGTCCTATTTAGTGGAAGTATGAGAATAATCATTGAAGCCATCAGGGTTTATTTTAATGTGCAGCTCCACATACTTATGAAGTGGGAAAAAATAACTGTGCAGTGGAACAACATGTTTGGGCAGTTGGGAATAGGAACAAGGTTCTTAGAAGAATTGGATGAGAAAAAAATAAGAAATAGAAAGTTAAGATGATTCCTGTTTCCTATTAATCTTCATAACCTTAATACTATATTCTTGGAACCAATTACTTGACTAGTGAAAAGCATTTAAAATCTCATATTGAACTCTACATGTAAGCAGTATATGTAGGTATACAATAGTTACATAGCAGTACAAACAAAGAAGATAAGACTTCATGATTATGGCACATGCTATACCCACTCATGCATTGGGGACTATACGAATCATGTCAAAATTTCCTTCGTTACAAGATGGCTGGATATTCACTATCTTAGATTAACAGCCCAATCCTGCGTAAGATGCACTGGCCGGCCTAAATGGCCGGCCACTGCATTCTATGTAGGATGCGGCCCATGCCGATGGAGCTGGGGCTCACCTCGGGGGAAAGGGACGTTCATCCAGTGAGTCTGTGTAAGGCCGGCCAGGCCCGGGGAGGGGGTCAGGATATCAGCGGAGCACACCACCAATATCCCCGCCCCCCCTCCCTGGCCTGGCTGGCCAATCTCCCTCTTCCCTGCCGCCCTGGCCCTCCCTCCCCATGTCCTCCCGCCGCCCAGCGCAGCACTTACCTGCATCTGGTAGCATGGACCACCCTTGGCAGTGGAGTGAGTGGTGCAGGCTTCCACACCAGTGCCACTTAGTCCAAAGATGCTGCTAAAGTGCTTTACGACACTTTCGCAACACTGTACGCCGGCGGAGCGAATTGCAGTTTGCGCAGGATTGTGCTGTAAGTCAGATGAGCTGTGTTGCTTGCAAGCCTACTTCCTGCTTTAGCTTGTCTTTGGTTCTGTGCTCTTGTTTAGTCATACATAGAAGCACTAATGTCCTAAGACCCCATTAGTTGAGTGGCAGCATATTGTGTCAAAACTCTTCAAAACTGACAACAGATCAACATCAACTACAAGTGTTTATTCAAGAACTGAACACAACAACTTAATTACAGACAGCACCAACCTCTCTCCTGTCAGATACACACTAGTGCGTTATCTTGCATTTGTTCATGCACTTTGTTGCTAGTTTTCTCAGCATCAGTGTTTCATGACTGTGTAATAGCTTCATTCTTGAAAGCCTTGACACACCCACCAAACAAATACCGTCCTTTCAGTTTTCCCCCTAGTTTTCCCCCTATTTGGGACCCTTTTAACTCTTTCCCCCTTTAGAGGTTTGGGATGTCTCAGCATACTGAGAAAGCCTGCTGACTCATCTAGGTGCAAATTGCCATTATCATTTATTTGGCATCTTCTTCCCAAGAGTCTCTTCCCCTTAATTGGCACCCAAAGAAACTTAATCCTGAGCCAGCTCATTGTACTTGATCCTGAGCCAGCTCACTGTACTTACGCAGAAAGCCTAAGATCCCAGGTGGCCCAAATGACTAATTCCTCAGAGAAAGCAGGGTGGCTATAAAATCCAGGAGCAAAACAAACCCTGGATGCAATTGTCCTGGTCTAGCATTGTAGCACTTGATGCTCAGTGTAAGTTGTGCTCATGTTTCATGCTGGAATGTCAGCCTGGAGCATGCGAATAAAGTTAAGTAGGGGCTGTATCTAGCTTAATTTTGCATCAGAATTCATTTATTTTCAGCTTGTCTTGTATTCTCCTTGCAATTAACTCTTTGCTCCCATTTTTCTGTTTGTTAAGAGATCCATGTTTTTCCCTTATCACTTGCAATAATTTCCCCTGCGGTTGAAAAGCCTTGTTTCAATAAACTCTTATTTTAGTGTCTTTATCAGCCTGGTATCAGTTATTCAGGAGGGGCAAGTTGGCACACTTCCTCAAACTGTCCCAGTTTTGCTACTGTTTACTGTTGCATGTGTTAGACAGGAATTCTCCAGAATTTTGTGATTCCTTGCTCCCCTGGGAGATGGGCTTTTCCAAGGTGGTCCCTCTCATTCTCCAGGCTCCCTAGCGTTGGAGAGTGGCAAATATTCACTACTAGTTTCCTCAGGCGGGGCTTTGGGACGGAGACAGCCTTGGTCGCCCTGCTGGATGACCTTCGCCGAGGACTGGAAAGGGGGAGTGCATCCCTGCTGGTCCTTTTGGACCTCTTGGCGGCTTTTGATACCATCAACCATGGTATCCTTCTGGGCCGGCTGGCCGAGTTGGGACTAGGGGCCACTGCGCTGCAGTGGTTCCGTTCCTACTTGGCTGACAGGTCCCAGATGGTGATGCTGGGAGACACCTGTTCGGTGCCCTGCCCTTTACAGTGTGGGGTGCCACAGGGTTCTATTCTGTCTCCCATGCATTTCAACATCTACATGAAACTGTTGGGAGAGATCATCCGGGGATTTGGTGTTGGGTGTCACCAATATGCTGATGACACCCAACTCTACCTCTCCTTGCCATCTCGCTCCAGGGAGGCTGTGGAAGTCCTGGAGCGCTGTCTGGAGGCAGTTGGGGTCTGGATGAGGGCTAATAGGTTGAGATTGAATCCAGAAAAGACAGAGGTCCTACTGGTCAGGAAAGCTTTGTTGCAGGTACTGAGTCACCTGCCCGTTCTGAATGGGGTTGCACTCCCCCTGCAGGAACGGGTGCACAGTTTGGGAGTACTTCTGGATTCACAGCTCTCCCTGGAAAGCCAGGTGGCGGCTGTGGCCAGGGGTGCGTTTGCCCAGCTTCGGCTGGTGCGCCAGCTGCAGCCGTACTTGAGTTGATTGGACCTGACCATGGTGGTCCACGCCTTAGTGACTTCAAGACTGGATTACTGTAACGCGCTCTACGTGGGGCTGCCCTTGAAAACAGTTCGGAAGCTGCAATTAGTGCAGAATGCGGCGGCCTGGGTGGTCGCTGGAGCTAGGCGGTTTGACTCTATTGAGCCGCTGCTTCAGCGGCTGCACTGGCTGCCCATTCATTTCCGAGCTCAATTCAAGGTGCTGGTAATGACCTTTAAAGCCCTTCACGGTTTGGGGCCAGGATATCTGAGGGACCGCCTTCTCCCATACATTCCGGCCCACTCTCTTAGGTCATCTGAGGGGACTCTACTGTGTGTACCACCTCTATCGAAAGTTAGGGGAGTGGCAACATGTGGGCGAGCCTTCTCTGCCATGGCACCACAACTGTGGAACTCCCTGCCAGGGGATCTGAGAACCACCCCCTCCCTCATGACCTTTCGGCGAGGGCTCAAAACGTTTTTGTTTCATTTAGCGTTTGGGTGATGGATTGTGGTCTGCCTCCTGTGTTTCAAGATGCTCTGCCATGTTGCTTTTGTGCTCCATACTGTCACCCTCCCCAGTGGATTTTATTGTTTTTAAATTTAAAGCCCTGCTGGATGACCTTCGCCGAGGACTGGACAGGGGGAGTGCCTCCCTGCTGGTCCTTTTGGACCTCTTGGCGGCTTTCTTGGCTGTTTTTAAATTTAGTTATGTATTGTTTAAACTTATTTTCTGTATTATTTTAAACTCTGTATTTTAATTTTTGTTGTAAGCCGCCTTGGGCATTTGCCTTCGGCATAGGATAAGGCGGGATATAATTTTTAAAAAAATAAATAAATGTTTTCCCAGTAAAGGAGATGAAGCAGAAAGCAGGAAACTGTGCGCCGGACACTACCCACTAAGCACTACACCCCATCAGCTTTGGATGATGCTTATCCCATAGAGCAGGGGTTCTCAACCTGTGGTATGGGTACCCCTAGGGGTACGCAGACCTCTTGCTGGGGGTACGCCAAGCCCTGCCAGTTATCTGCCCCATCAGCAGCTAATTAAGTGTTAATTAACATGGATTTTAAATTGTAATTATTTTCGGAGCCCTTCTGTCTCTCTGATTTTGGTTTTGGGCTTATTTTTGTACTTTGGAAAATGTACTTTGGTGGGGTGGGGGAGGGAGGAGCTGATTTTGGGAAGTGTGACTTGGAGGAAAAAAGAGATCCTTGCATCTCTCTCTCTCTCTCTCTCTCTCTCTCTCTCTCTCTCTCTCTCTCTCTCTCTCTCTCTCTCTCTCTCTCTCTCTCTCTCTCCTCACACACACACACACACACACACACACACACACACACACACACACAGAATTGTTTTAAAATTGTTTTAGTACTTTTTATTTAATGATTAATTACCTAATTAATTGGTTGATTAATCCAATTAACTAGCAGTTAATTAGCAGGGGGTACTTCAGAAAATTGGACTGTGACAGGGGGTACCCGGACCTCCAAAGGTTGAGAACCCCTGCCATAGAGGAAACATGTGCTATTTCCATAGGTGTCAATGTTGACAGTCTAAGTTGACAGTCCCAGTGCTTTAATGCTTTCACTGTAATAAAATTGTTCCAAATTTCTCTCAACTACCTTGTTCCTGTAAACCAGCATTACCCCAGCACAGTGTCTTTTCTGGTGCCTGTTTCTTCTGCATCTTTTTTAGATTGTGAGCCCTTTAGATTGTGAGCCCTTTTTGGGACAAAGAGCCATTTAATCATTTGATTTTGTCTGTAAATCACTTTGTAAACATTTTGTTGAAAAGCAGTATATAAATACAGTTGTTGTTATAATAATAATAATAATAATAATAATTGCTGCAGATCACAATCACAGAAGAATAATCATGCTTACATTTAAAAGCAGCCACAATATGCACTACTGTATAAAACTTAATATAAAAGAGAGAGATACATACAGCCACAAGAGTCATTGGTGTATGACCAGGAACCATTCACATAGAAAATAGTACCATTCCCATCAGGGTTTTGATGAATTTTTTCCTTGCATTGGTGCACAATATGACTGAGAGAAGGAACAGAAACTGGAAGGCTTGTATATTTCGGTTCCAGTTCAGAATACGCAAACTTCTGCAAGTCGCAGTGGTTCCAAAGTGTTGTTGCGACGCCTTGGCGCGTTGCCACGCATTCTCAAGGGCGTCGCGGGACCCGTACAGGCCAAGCCACTCGGCAGCATGACTGTGACGTGGAAAACCACGTGGCACTTACTCTAGAGATGCCTTATGGCACTTTTGCGACACCTCAGGCTGGTGGAGCGCACACTCCGTTGGCCTCAACTTGCGCAGAATAGCGCCGTTAATGTATGAGCAGAGATTCCCCCATTCACCTTGATCACTCCAAGTGGCAGGCAAGATTAAGTATGTACAGTTAGAGAATGGTGGGTGTCAGGGTCAAGAAGGGAACTGATGAGAGGAGCAGCAGCTGGTTTTTCTCTCACTGCAATGGGAAAGTAATTGTCTTTCGCTGGCTGACTGATCTGGAAATCCTAATTCTTCCTGACACTTTTGTACTATGAAAAGGGATGATATATCTGATTTTCACAACTTCTCAAGTTTGGGTTCTAATTTATTTATAATATCTATTATTTATTATTATTTATCATTATAGTTAGTGAAAAATCTTTATACAATGATCTCCCCCCCCCAAAAAAAAAACACCCACCCCAAATAATGTTAAAACTGGCTTTTGATATCATCAACAGAGAGAAACTTTGGGATAAACTTGCATCTATAAGCCTAGATCATAGATTTCTGATGGCAGTTAAAACTTTATGAGCCAATACCAGTTTGAGGGTTGGGTTTCCGTTTGTTGGTCTTCTATCTGATCCAGGCCAGCCACTTGCAGGATTAACGAGGATTCTATCCTTGCTCTTTTTCAACTTGTTTTCTTTACAAAGAGACGTGCAGGAATGTAGCAGTAGAAATAATGTCTCCCAGTGGGTAATAATAGGAAACTTTCTATTGCACTCTATGCTAACAACATGGCGTTCCTGTCTTAATCCCAAATTGGTTTCCAGATTGCTGGGTAACTTTTACAGCAGAAAGTCAATATCACAAAACTAAATTTGTTTTCTCTGGCCACAAGCCTGCTACTCATTTATGGAACATTGATTTGGGTAAAATGAGAAGGCTCAGAGCCAAAATATGACATAGAAGATGTGTAATCCAGGGGTTCTCAACCTGTGGTACATGTACCCCTAGGGGTATGTGGACGGCAGGTTGGGGGTACACAAGATGTTCCACGTTATCAGCTGCTGCGATCAGCAGCTGATAATGGGCAGTGGAAAAACGGGAAAAGGGAAAAACCTGGGGAAAATGGCTAAATTGTCACCCATAGCTCTCCCTAACTTTTCTCATGGCAGCTGCCACGTTGGATCTGCCGAAATCTTGCAAGATCCAAGAACGCGGCTCCCAAATCTCACACCGTGATCCTGGCTCTCGCATGATTTGGGGAGATCCAACATGGCGGCGGCCATGAGAAAAGGGAGGGAGAGCTACGGGGACAATTTAGCCGTTTTTCTGGCCTGCGGCGCAAGCGGGCCAGAAAAAACACTTTTGGGGGTATGCAGGGTTATGCAGGACTTTGGGAGGTCTGAGGGTACGCCAACCTTTGGGGACCCGCATAGGGATACGCGGGCCCCCAAAAGTTGAGAACCCCTGCTGTAATCATATCTCCCAAACCCAATGACTTTTTCTTTAGTTATAAGCAGGGATGGGGGCCCGTGATTTCAATAAGGACCATGGTGTTGGAGCACTGGGATTGAATCCTTTTCTTCCATGCCATTTCCCTGTCTTAAATCATATTACCACACACTGAACCCGCTGTTAGCTACAGAGTGAAATGTACGTACCAATCCTATCCATCTTTCCAGCGCTGATGCAGTCATGCCAATGGGGCATGTGCTGCATCCTGCAGTGGGAGGGGGAGGCACTCACGGTGGCCTCCTCAAGGAAAGGGGACGCTTGTTCCCTTACCTCAGGGCTGAACTGCAGTTGCATCGACATTGTAAAGTTGGATAGGATTGGGCCCAAAGATGCATTATTTATTTATTTATTTATTTATTTTCCACATTTTTATACCACCCTTCCTCCAAGGAGCTCAGAGTGGTGTACATATTTCCTCCCCTCCTTTTTGTCCTCACAACAACCCTGTGAGGTAGGTGGGGCTGAGAGATAGTGACTGGCCCAAGGTCACCCAGGAAGCTTCGTGGCTAAGCGGGGATTTGAACCTGGATCTTCCAGGTCTAAGTCCGACTCCCAAACCACTACACCATCCTGGCTCCATTATCACACTGCAGCAACTGACACGCCCCCCCCCCCAATAGCTAACAGCTTGGGTATGGGGAGGTGAAACCTGAAAAAGAAGGGTAAAGTGTTAAAGCTTCCATTCCCATGCACCACAAGTGCTTAATGCCTCATTGCCAACAGTAAACAAATTTTAAACTGAGTAGATCCATAATACCCAACTATCAAGTCCAATTTAATTGACAAAAATGCCTGTTTCTCCTTGAAAGGGTCAGCAGCAATATTAATACAAGGCTTTCGACTCCATGTTCTTCTTGCCTCCTGTAACATATATTTGTAGATTTCATAAAAAGATAGGATGACATTAAAGGATCAAATGCAATACACACACAAGCAAAAAATAGCCCACCATTTGTAGATAACATGGTTACAACCAAGCCTATCTTCCAAAACAGTTAAGGACGTTTTTAATAAAACCTATGATTTAGGCTACCAATCCTCAAAAAGAAAGCCTGTCAAGAACAAAAGCTAATAATTGCTTACATTATTATGTTTTTGTAAACAGCCACCCTTTGTAGACAGAAGGCTGATTTGGAGGAGGCAGAATTCTTCCATGGGGTTGCTAACTGTCCCCCAAACAGTTAAGAACATAAGAAGTGCCCTGCTGGATCAGGCCAAAGGCCCATCTAGTCCAGCTTCCTGTATCTCACACCAGGTGCCTCAGGGAGTACACAGACTACAAGGTACCTGTTTCCTGATGTCACTCCCTTGCACCTGGCACAGAAAAAAACCTACTTCTAAAGCTAGGAGGTTACTTATGGCTTGTATGCTGTGATGGTCTTTTCCTCTATGAATCTATCCAAACCTCTTTTAAAGGCATCTAGGCCAGGTGCCATCACCATGTCCCGTGGCAAGGAGTTCCACAAACTAATTACACACTGGGTAAAGAAATATTTTCTTTTGTCTGTTTTAATACTCCCTCCACTCAATTTTAGTGCATGTCCCCTAGTTCTGGTGTTATGTGAGAGGGAAAAGAACTTCTCTCTATCCACTCTCTCCATCCCATGTATAATTTTATACGTCTCAATCATGTCCCCCCTCAGGCGCCTTTTTTCTAGACTGAAGAGCCCCAAATGCTATAGCCTTTCTTCATAAGGGAGATGCCCTAACCCACTAATCATTTTGGTCGCTCTCTTCTGCACCTTTTCCAGTTCCACTATATCCTTTTTGAGATGTGGCGACCAGAACTGGACGCAATACTCCAGATGCGGCCTTACCATTGATTTGTACAACGGCATAATAATATTGGCTGTTTTATTCTCAATCCCTTTTTTAATGATCCCAAGCATGGAATTGGCCTTCTTCACAGCAACCGCACACTGGGTTAACACGTTCATCGACTTATCCACCAGTACCCCAAGATCTCTCTCCTGATCCATCACAGACAGCTCAGAACCCATTAGCGTATATGTGAAGTTTTGATTTCTTGCCCCAATGTGCATCACTTTACACTTACTTACATTGAAGCCCATCTGCCATTTTGCTGCCCATTCTCCCAGTTTGAAGAGATCCTTCTGGAGCTCTTCACAATCCCTGCTGGTCTTCACCACCCGGAAAAGTTTAGTGTCATCTGCAAACTTGGCCACCTCGCTGCCTATCCCCGACTCCAGGTCATTTATGAACAAGTTGAAAAGCAACAAGGTACCCAAGACCGATCCTTGGGGCATACCGCTTTTCACCTCTCGCCATTGTGAAAATTGCCCATTGAAACCCACTCTCTGTTTCCTAGTCTTCAACCAGTTCCTAATCCATAGGACGACCTGCCCGCTTATTCCCTATGAAGTTTTTTCAGGAGTCTTTGATGAGGGACCATGTCAAACGCTTTCTGAAAATTCAGATAAATAATATACATGGGTTATCCCGCATCCACATGCCTATGACTTCTTCAAAGAATTCTAAAAGGTTAAAAACTATTTCAAATTTTCATGGCCCGCAATGATCAAAGAGTGTTTAATAGACGGGTAAACGGCCATGGCCAAAAATATTAGATAAGTAAAATGATAAAACCGAAGTAGATAGTAAAAAACTTGGAGATTGTATTAGTGCAGCTTTAAAAGCTAAAAACAGATTAAAAACCTTAAAAATATTAAAAGCTTTGAACAAAAATATCCACACATTTATAACCCACACGTTTACATCCACACGTTTACAACTTTTGTACTGGGTTGTAAACGTGTGGATGTTTTTGTTCAAAGTTTTTAATGTTTTTAAGGTTTTTTATTAAGAATATTTCTATACCACTTTTCAACAAAAAAAAATTACCAACACCTCAGTCCTATGGGCCTTTTGTGACAGCAGAATGAGTGATCCGCTGTCACAAAAGGCCCAGCGACGTCGTGAAGATCACACCTCCACCAGGTCAAGCCTCGTGCCACCGTGGCCTCCAAGCTGCGATGCTCCTGGTAAGTTGGTGGCAGGGCCATGTTGTGGGCAGGGAGAGGGAGGGCACAGGGAGTTCAGGTCAGATTAGAGGACAATGGGTGTATGGGGAGGGAGGATAGATCCTGGTGACAGCAGCTTGTGCCAGGATCCTATCCCCTCTTTTTTGCCTGGTTCCTCCCCTTTTCTTTCCTTGGATGTACACCAGCTATATAGCTGGCGTAGGTCCAAGGAGACGATTGTCCCCACCACCACAGCATGCAGCGCATGTCTCCTTGGCATGGCTGCAAGCTATAGCATGGCAGGGAATAGGATTGGGCTGAAAGTGGTTTACATAGCAAAAGAAAAAAAAGCATACCTTTCCTGTTTTCTGGTTCCAGCACATCTTTTTTTTTCTGTGAAAAAGATTTGATATTTTAGCATGTTCCTTTCAATTCTTCTAAAAGTGAAGATGGCCCAATGACTCATTTCCTGAAGGAATTTTAGGTCCTTATGACACAGTCTCTTGAACTTACTCCCAATATTCTCAGCAGTACTGTATATTTATTTATTTATTTATATACCGCCTTTCTTATCCTTAGATTGCTCTTCAGATGTTATTCAAGGCGGTTTACATAGGTAGGCTTATCTAGATCCGATAAGGATCTTTACAATATTGTTCTGTATAGAACCCTACAATTCCAGCTGGTTTCCTCCATGATGTAGTCATCTTCACTAGCTGCTGAACACAAGCCTCGAGCTCTCTGCAGGACGCCACAGATCATGCTGAACAGGGAAACATTTTTCCAGTTGTCATCGCTCTGTCACTGACATTCTCAGCATTCCAGTCTGTTCTCTCACCGCACCACGCAACAGCGACTCCTCTCTGCCACCGAGGGTCATGACAGCTTATCAGTGACTTCCTGGTTTCCCTTCCAGCACAAAAACTGACTGTTCCTGCTTAGCTTCTGGCAGTCTTCAGACAGTTCAACCTCGGGACCAAAACTACTTATTACTAGGGTAACTCATGAACTATGGGTCCAACATTGCAAACCCTCAATGCATGGCATTCCATGAACATTTGCACTACTTTGGTTAAAGTAATGTTCGGTTTGCTTACTCTCTCTCTCTCTCTCTCTCTCTCTCTCTCTCTCTCTCTCTCTCTCTATATATATATATATATATATATATATATATATATATATATATATATATATATATATATATATATATATATATATATATATACACACAAGAAATACTGGGAGATTTAGCACCTAGTTACTGCAGAGATCAGCACTTTTGAAATGCTTCAGATAGATTGAGTCTTAGATAGGCGATGACATCCTCTGAAGAAAAGATACATTTGTGTTTCAAAGAGCTGCTCATACCGATTAAATCATTCTTGACAACTTATCAAAAATATACTGCAATGGGATGTCATTTGTTTCTCTGTTCTGTACAATTTTCTCCCTCTTTTCTCTCTTTAAAGGTTTCTCAGAACCTAGATGGCAAAGAACTGCAGTAAATATTCTAGAAATGTAAGAAAAACTATAACTACCTGAAATATTGGCCAATTGCTTGAGTGTTTCCACTCAAGAAATCATGCTCTGACAGGAGCATTCTACTGTGTACAGTATTTTTCCAATCACATCAATTCCTTTCAATGATTGTTATTTAATGCAGCTGTGATCTTTGTTTATCCAATACTAGTGTGGTTGGAGATGGTAGCATTAATTACTGGAGTATTAATTACTGAACCTGGGATCCAAAGCACAATGCGCTGTTTGTCCTGTATAACTAGAAGCTTTTCAGCTCTGTCCTCTAGTGATAGGCCCATTTTCCCTACCCAAAGGTCAGGATCCCCCTGGAAAAAGATGGAGGGAAGAATGTATTCCACTTACATACCACCTGCCTGAAACTATATATGTCTTTTTGGTCAAAGCAGTTTACCATTTAAAGTACTACCCCCCCCCCACAAAAAAAAGACACAAAAGACAACTACACAGTATAATTGTCTCAGAGCGCAATCCTAAGGATCCAGCCGGAAGCCGAGGGCCACCTGCCGGATCTTGTGCACTGGCTGCCTAGCGCGTGCCAGGCTGGAGGTCTACTCGGGGAAGGGGACGCTCATGCCCTTCCCAGAGTGTAAACCCGGCCCGGCCCTATCGGCCTCCTCGGATTTCCGCCAGCTAAATAGCTGGCGGATGTAGAGGAGGCCGTGTAATGGCGTAGCCAGCCTGGCAGGGACATGGCCGACGCCATCCCCACCCCCTCCCGGGCTGGCTAGGCCAATGGGCCTCCTCCCTCACCCGGTTGGACCGCCCATGCAGGCGGCGACAGAGCTCCTACCTTGCACCAGCCTCCTTTACTCCCGAGTCATCGCGAATGTGCTTTATGGCACGTTCAGGATGGCTGCCGGAGCGCTCACTCCAGCACCGGACCCATCTTCAGGATTGCGCTGTCAGGGTCTTATGAGCTACCTACTCCAGGCTTCTCAATTCCAGGAATTATGAGGGGACCACTAGTAGGAGAAAAATAGTTGGAATACTTGGAATAGCTCATTTATACTTTACAAGTTCTAAACATGCATACATTTGACGATTAATGGACACTTTTTTTCTTAGCAAAAAGATAGCAGAACCACTATCAGTTTCAGCCTTTTTGTGTGCGAGTTCTATCCACTTACATGAAGTGTGCATAACCACACACGTGCTTAAATTATGCACGTAAATAAACATGCATATTAGGCAGTGAGACCTCTAATGTAAAAATGACAGAAAATTATTGGTGAAAAAACTACAATACATCACACCACAACAGACACATTCCTAGGAATGTAAATGAATCTGGAGAGAAAAGTCAGTTTATAAGTGGAAGTGAAAACTTAGCCTTCAGGTCAAGCTTACAGCCCAATTCTATCCTTCCCTCCCCCCACTGGTGCAGCCGTGTCAAAAACAGGCACGCTTTATCCCATGGGATGGGGGGGTTGATCGTGAGGCCTTGGTGGTTAAAGGGGATTTAAATCCCCTTACACCTCCATAAGCCTCCAGGCCCGCAATGGGTCTCCTCCGACCTGCACTAGCTATTTCACCAGTGCATGTCTTAGGAGAGAAAGGGGGCAGGGAGGCTGCAGAAAAGGGGGATAGGATCCGGTGTACACCATCACTGCTGGATCCACCACCTTCCACAGCCCCCCCCATCACCCATTCTTCCCCCTTCCCACTCAGTTTTCCTCGCCCAGACTCATTCCGCCCTCCTCCACCCCCTCCCTGCCTACCCCGCAATCTTATCTTCCTTGGCGGGCAGCTGGGGATCTGCTGGCACGGGCGAGAAGGCTCCAGCTTTCCCGCCAACGTCCCAGCAGCACACTACTCAGCACGCTGCCGGAGTGCCTTTTACAGCTGGTGCTGAGTGCTTTACGGCATGCAGCACCAGCAGAATTGGGCCAATTAGCTACCGGTAGCTATAGAAAACAGATCTAAAGTTGTAGGCTTCAGTTTAATCACCAAAGTGGTTCATAAAAGGAATAATTGTAGGCAGACAAAGGAAGCCAGGCCTTGTCATTCCCTGGGGGCTCATAGTGCCTCAATTCCCCCTTAGATCAACAACCATTGCCCACTATTCTGAGAAAATTGGGACTGTATTGAGACCAGTGGCTTTTAACTTATTCATAAATGATCTGGAGTTGGAGTAAACAATAAGGTGATCATGTTTTCACAGGACAACGAATTATTTAAGGTGGTAAAACCAAAGCAGATTCTGAAGAGATCCAAAAGGACCTCTCCAAACTGGGTGAATTGGCAGCCAAACGGAAAATATGGTTCAACGTCAATAAGCATAAAGTGATGTGAAATAGACACAGATGGGGTCTGAGCTGTTGGTGATAAACCAAAAACAGATCCCTGGGTTGTTGTGGATAGCTCAATGAAAATGTTGACCCAGTGTGTGTGGCAGCAGTGACAATGACAAATTCCTTGCCAGGGGGTCATTAGAAAAAGAATCAAGAATAAGGCTACCAATATTATAATACAAGTCTATGGTGCATTCACATCTGAAATACTGTGTACAATTCTGGAAGATAACAGGGTAACCAAAATGATTAGAGGGATGGAGCATCTTTCTTACAAGGAAAGCACACAACATTGGGGAGGGGGGGTTGGCTTGAAAAAAGTGATTAAGTGGGACATGACTGAAACTTGCAAAAAATACGTATGGCGTGAAGAGAGACAAGTTTTTTCTCCTTTTACTAGAACCAGGAGCAGAGGCGTCCTTACGGTGGGGGCGGTGGGAATTCATATCTACACAAAGTGGTGATACTAACTTGGAAGGCTTTATAAGAGGATTGGACAAATTCATAGAAGACACGTCTTTCAATGGGTACAGTACTAGTCATGAGAGCTATGTATTACCTCCAGGTTCAGCAGCATTATGCCTCTGAATACCAGTTGTAGGGGAATAATAATGAGATAGAATGATGCCTTTTCACCTGCTTGTGGGCTTCCAGAGGCAGCTGATGGGCCATAATATGCTGAACTAGATGGGTCTGATCCAGCAGGGCTTTTCTTACTTATGTTCATGTCATCAAGGGCTCCTTCATTGCTTTTGGGTGATTATTATAAAAGTTTTTAGAAGTGCATTTTCCTTCAAACACTTCTTTCTTGCACAATAAACTCTTCTTTTAATGTTCTGAATTATGGTATTTCAACAGTTGTTAAGAAGGCTCACAGCAAAGGAAAATAGAGTGCAGTGAGGTGTACAGTACATTCAGAAGATTAAATACTAAGTTTGAAGTGCAATACACTGCATGAAACTATTTTACAGCATTTATCCAAGTGATATTTTGTACATCAAGCTTTATGGAAATGCAACAAAAAAATGGAAAAGAAGTATTTAAGTATTTTTAATAAGGTGATATGCACAAGTTATTTTGTTGTTAATGACTAGTTCCTATATAACAAAACTGGCTCAAATCAATAAAAGATGGGATACCAGAATATTTCACAAAAATGTAGATTTGGAAGGATCAAGCTCAAACTCCCCTACCCCACCCAAAGCATGATATTCTTCATGTAAATTATCTCGAACCAGTGAACAACTATAAAAGGTTGCACAAGGTTTTCTAGACATGTATCAGGATACCATGAAAGAGAAACTTGTGGATACATTTTGATATGCTGGGAGGCAATGGTCCCAGGGTGCCCTAAGAGCAGGCTTCAATAATTAAATTCCCCATTGCTCCTCCAACCCAACATTTGTCTTTCAAATGACAGTGATTAATTTTAGAGATGAGCAAAGTTACCCAGTCCAGCCCACACAGTTTTCATTAAGATCCATTCTACTCTGCCAAAACATTGACTGTATACTGTATTGCAGAAGCTGGACTAGATTCTATAACAACCCAATTCTGTTTAGCAGGACACGACGGTGCGCATATGGTGCCCACTGCATCCTATGCAGGATTGGGCCTGCCCTGGCACAACCAGCCGCTTTCTCGTCGGGGTAAAGGGTATTTGTCCCTTTACCCCGAGTAATATGCCAGCTGCCCTGATGGGTCTATTCAAATGCATGCCAGCAATTTTTCTGATGTACATTTGAGAGGCCTGTGTAAGGCCCAACAGGCCCAGGAAGGGGGATAGAATACAGTATGGTGGAGGAGACCTCCGTTGATCCCCCAGACCCAATCCTCCAATCACACACACACACACACACCAGAACACCCCTCCACCGCCCGCCGGTGACTTACCTCTCTGCCACGGTGCTGCTGTTGTCTGCAGCACTGGAGGAGTGGCGCAAGTATCTCTCTGCCAGTGCCACTTACTCTCCAGGTGCCACAAACGTGCCTTATGGCACATTTGCAACACCCCAGACCAGAAGAGTAGCCGCTCCACAGGTCTCTACTTAGACAGGATTGTGCCGTAATTTACTTTACAAAGAGAGACTTTTGTATTTGCTAGCTCTTGTTGCAACTCAGAACGACTCTCCTGAGATGTGGAGTGCCACCTATTTCTCAGGAGGGAAGGACTGAACCATCACTTCCTCAGAAATGGTAATATCATTTCCTACTTTTAATCATTAATATGCTGATTCGGCTGGGTAAGATTCAATCGAACTTACCGATTGGCTGGTCCCAAATTAAGAAATGACTCAGGGCCAAAGTATATGTTATCTTAAATGTATGTGCTGGCCCATTTGTTTTAGTTCTTTTTTTACAAATAGTGCAAGGGAAGAGGGCTTTACCATTCTGCCCCACCACAGCTCTGATTCCAATCACGTGCCCCCCATGTATTATTTTAACAAGAGAAAAAGTTCCATTAGCCTTCAATTTTGCAGACACCCCACAGCACTATTTTTCCAGATACCCCCCAGCACTATTTGTAAAAATATGAAGTGTACTTTGGACCCCAACCCAATGTCCACTTGGCTACAATTCCCACAGGAAAATTTCATCCGCAAACAGCATTTTTTTTTGGGGGGGGGGAAGAAAAGAAAAAGGCTTTCAATATGATGTCAACTCAGATATTACCTGCTCTAAGGTAATGCTGTGCAGCAGTCATTCATCTCTACGTGGAAACATATCATCTTATCCTAGTAATTAACTCTTAAGGATGGCTTAGAAAATTACTATCAAAACCAAACCAGAGAAGAGCAGCAAAATTATTTTAATTTTTGTTCTAAATTGCCTATTGGGGCAATTGCTTTATCTCTGTAGGCTTACACATAGAAAACAATTACCTTAATTGGTTTAAAGGCTCTGAATTGGTACAGTACTGAAGCTCAAAAATACCCCATGTGCCTACACTCTATAACATTATTACTGCCCAAATAGAATGGGTCTTGGGAGATTGAAAAGATTCTATCCCATAATTGCAGTGG
Source organism: Plestiodon gilberti rubricaudatus (assembly GCA_026170595.1). Lineage (NCBI taxonomy): Eukaryota > Metazoa > Chordata > Lepidosauria > Squamata > Scincidae > Plestiodon > Plestiodon gilberti. The sequence goes on along the minus strand of JANXHW010000004.1, from coordinate 61,003,738 downwards.
TTCCCAAACTGCGAGACATGGCTCCCACGGGAGCCACGGAAACCAGCCAGAGGAGCCGCAGAGTGCCACAGAATCCTCTCGGAAAACAGTGCAATGCCAGTTGGCAGGCATCAATGTAATGGGGAGCCACAACCAATTGTCACCAGTGGTCAAGGGAGCTGCAGGTTGAAAAAGTTTGGGAAACAGTGGCTGTAAGGCCTTTGCAGGTATGGAGCACATGTGCTCTGACAAGGTTCACTTCCCCAGAAGTCCTCTGAATGGTACATAAGAAGTTGTTCTGTTCTGTACTGATTGACCATTGGTTAGCATCATCTGCACTGACTTGCAGTGACTCTCTAGGATTTCAGATGAGTTTCTCAGCCCTACCTGGAGATACCAGGAATTGAATGTTCTGCATGCTAGCATGCATTCTTCCACTGAGCTAGAGCTTCAAGCACTACAATAATGGCAATCATAACGATAACAATGCTTTTATAGTACTGCACCATTCTAAACCACACTTCTAAGGTATCCTGCCTTAGAGAACGAAGAAGATATACGGGCCTGGTGAAAGTCATCAAACTTAGTGTAAAGTACAATATTCTTAGTCAGAACAAGCATGATCCTGAATAAACGGGGTGTTGAATTCGACTCAGGTGACCAGATCTGCAACACTACGTTATTATGAATTAAACTCATCATTCCTTGTTCTAACATTTAGCTTGCTTTACAAACAAATCTCATTGTTATTAATCCGGTAGGCGATATAAAATATTCATCAATAATTTCTCCAAACAGGATAGAATATATCGTAGTTCAGAGATTTGTATAGATTTTTCTAGCCCCCTTATTCAGAATAATTTGATGACATATACATGATTTTTTATTCACTCAGATGATCCAAGATTATTATGTTTTTTAGGCCCCAATCCTATCTCCCACCACCAGCACTGATGCCAAAAAGGTGCATGCTGTGTATCCTATGGTGGTGGTGGAGAACCAAAGGCAAACCGGAGGTAAGGTTCCACTGTCATAACTCTGCAGATACATGCCCCCCTTTCACCCTAGCACAGTGTCTTTCTGGTGGCTGTTGCTGGTGGCTGTGGCTGGTAGATTGTGAGCCCTTTGGGGACAGGGAGCCATTTAATCATTTGATTTTTGTCTGTAAACCGCTTTGTGAACTTTTTGTTGAAAAGCGGTATATAAATACTGTTAATAATAATAATTTGGGCCATTAAAAACATGACTCTTGTCATCCTGTCCTTTACATGTTAACGCAAACCATGGCATCAAACCAGCACCACAGAAGTTGCTCCAGAATGATTCGATTAATAAGTGCAGATACGTATAGACATCCAGCTCTATTAAGTCAATGCCCATTTACTTCAATGCAGTGTGCATAGGTTCCTTTCTATTATGTATCTAATCACAGAGGAAAGACTGTGGTGAAGCACATGCTTTGCATGTAGAAGTCCCAGGTTTAATGCCTGGCTTTTCCAGGTAGAGCCTGAAACCCTGGAGATCTTCTGCCAGGCTTCTGCCAGAAGGAATGTGGGCAGGTGTAGCTTGTTAAACCTTAGAGCACAATCCTAGGCATGTCTACTCAGAAGCAAGCCCCACTGAACACAATGGGGCTTGCTTCTGAGTAGACATGCCTAGGATTGTGCTCTAAGGTTTAACAAGCTACACCTGCCCACATTCCTTTTCCTAAAGGTCTAGCACTCTGTCCCGATTGGAGATCTGGTAAGCCTAGTCAGAGCAGACAATACTGACCTAGGTTATCCAATGGTCTGACTCATTATAAAGCAGTTTCATGTGGTGATTTTTGTTTGTTTTTTGTTTTAGTGTCCTTGCTTTCATATGCACACCTTGCTTTCACAACAGCAAGAAATTAGCCAAGTACAGTAATATTACAGCAACTGTTTCTGTTCAAAATGTGATATGCTTTTAATATACAGTATTTATTTCCTATAGCTTCTCAATAGAAGAATAGTGTAAAATACCCCTAGTTTATATTTCATGTCAAGAAAGAGAAGTTAGAAAAGAACAAATGATCTCACACTTTTGCTGTAGCTATTGTTTTTCTAGACACAGTTTCCTATGATATCAGTGCAATGGCACATCTGCTTATATTTAGATGTCTGTATCCTGGCAACAGAAAAAAAAACTCTTTCTCCTTCAGCCCCACACTGAAGTATTTTAGATTACAGAAGGCCATAAAACCAGGGGATCTGCAATTATTCTGCAATTCAGATTTTCCTTTTTTTTCTTGTCAGTAATGAAAAAGTTCAAACACATTTGACTAGTTTTATTTCAGTAGAAATGAAGCAATTCAGCTGCCTTTAAACAATGATGTAAATGATCGTTTTTGTGTAACATACATGGGGAATGCAACTATGAGCTCAGGTTTTATTACCCAGAGGTTTGTTTTTTGAGAGGGGGGCATTTATGTGAATTGAGCCGTGCATTTTAATAAGCATGTGTAAGCCGAGAAGTTCCACATTCAACAGTAGTTATAATGTTGAAAAAATTCCATTAAATATAGTATTGAAAATAGTCTTGTGTAACGAGTTTGAGTCCAGAAGCCTATACCAATTGTCAAGGTACTAAATCGAAAGAAATTAAAGTACCGTATACAATAATGAATTCAGGGTTTGGGACCTGAATTTGCAACTAGGTGCTGTTTATGCAAAGGGTCATCCCTTAAATCACTGTAACAGAGAACTCCAAAGTCACAACCAAGCACTGTTGTGAACAAACACACAGTTGTGCAATTTGACATAAATACTCCATTATTTCCCTGTATCAAAACATGAAAGGCTTAAATCAAGGATTTCATTCAATTTGCTCTTGTATCCTAGTCCTAAACAAATTGTACATATGTGGATGAAAAGTCTGTATGATTTCTGAACTCCAACATCATCAATTTATTACAATTCTTCGAATATCAATAATCCAGTAGACAATAATCCAGTAGATTTGTGCAACAATTTTCAAAAAAGCTTTAGGGTCAAACTACATGCATGTCATTGGGACCTCCCTGTTTTATTTTTCTTTAGTAAACAGCATGGGAGTGAGTGGATGTAAAACCACCTGAAATCACTGTGGGGGAGATAGAGGGCTTTAATACTTTGTCCCAGCACAGTTCTGTCCCCAATGTGCTATTTCTAATGGGGGGGAAATGTTTTGAAAGACATTGGAAGCTTTTTTCCCATTAAAAATAGCACCAGGGAGGGCGACATAATTGCAATTGAAACTGCAGCGAGGTCAAAATACTAAAGCATCCCAACCCCCAACTCTCCCCCCCCCCCCGGTCGTAATGTTGGGTCACTTTGTATGTCACCCATGGTATTTATTATGCTATTTATTACCACAAACCAAAATACAGAAGCTCCAATGGTGTGTTTAATTTGATGTTATTTAGGGTTCTTGAAGAACCTTTATGGAGAGTGGAGTGCAATAGGAGGTCATAGAGAAGGCACAACTGTCCGGGGGTGGTGGTATCCGCGTATCTGGTATCCGCAGATTCACTTATTCGTGAATCCGGGATCCACACCCCTGCAGCCCTTACCTTTACTGTATTTCTTTAGTGCTAGTGCCAAGCCAGGGCAGGTCATGTTTAAACAGAACGCTATAAGCAGCAGTATGCTGCTTATAGCACAGAACTGGAATGATTCCAGCAAAAAGTCTTGGTGCTAGAGAGGCTCCGGACGTTAACAGGAAGTGGAAACGTTCAGAGTCTCTCTAGCACAGAGGCTGCTTGTCATTAGTCATAGTTTTTCCTGATGCCTACTCTGATTTCATGGAGAAATCTTAAGCAATCAGTAGACTACACTTCTAATGTACAATCTTGTGATTTTTGAAATATTCCAGGCCAAACTATTTTCTAAGCAAAAGGACACTGTATTGTATAATATACAGTTCTGAGACATCCATAGAATTAATCTGGTGATCAAATTATGTATGACTATAACAGGTATTTGATGTAAATGTTTCAAATAACCCTTTGAGTATATTATACAAGCCTTATGTAAAATCTTTCACAACAGAATAGCACTTGAAGAGTTCAAACTGCAGGGAAGGAATTTCTATTTCAGCAAATCAGTAGATGTTTTCACTGTTGAAAGCAATTTAAGTTAAAAACATTCTGCCAATAACTTAGACTATTAATTTACGACATCCCTTTAACTTAACCCTTAATTGATTTTCTTTTGATTAGACAATAAAGTCTGAAAGGTACTGTACTGTACTCTGTGGTCTGGTTGAAACATTTTTATACCCAGAAGTGTTCATAGTAAGAGCATATTAAAATATTATCAGATACAATTATTTTCTCATTCATGTTTTTTTAACTCTCTTCCTCTTTACGTCTTTAGCAGAATGTAGCAATAAATGGGTAATTTTACAATGGAGGAAAGTAAACAATAAAATCCCCTTGTCACCAGCAACATGTTTTTGAATTACCATACTTTTCGCTCCATAAGACACACTTCCCCCCCCCCAAAAAATAGGGGAAATATTTGTGCGTCTTATGGACCGAATGCTAAAAAATGTTTTAAAAGTACTTACCAGGGCTTGTGGGGGCTTTGGGGAGGCCTGTGCGACCCTCTGCAGGCCTCCCCGATCTTCAGTTCGGTGATAAATGGCTATTTTCGGACATTTCCGTTTTTCGCGAAAACCGGAAATGCCCGAAAATTGCCGCTTTCTGCCGAACTGAAGATCGGGAAGGCCTGCGTGACCCTCTGCAGGCCTCCCTGATCTTCAGTTCAGCGATAAATGGCTATTTTCGGCCATTTCCGGTTTTTGCGAAAACTCTGCCAGATGAGGGGTGGGCATCAGGTCATGCTAGGGTGTATTGGGGTGGGATGTAGGAAATTTCCCATTCATTTCTATGTAGAGAGCCAAATACATTGAAGTTTCTTTGTAGTTATGGATCTGTTCCGTCTGTTAAGGAGAGTCACACATGTGCAAGATGCCCACATCTGATTGCATATAGATGTTTGAGCAGAGTGATTATCAACAAATGGTAAATTTTCAGAATATAATTTTACACATTTTTAAGGCAGATCCCAAGTGATAATTTAGAAAAAAAACATTGCCACATATAACTTTCCGTCAATTTAAATCAATATTAGTTTGTCATATTCTCTGTAGTCTTAGAGATTTACTCTCCATTTTCTGTTTAGGCATCTATAAATATTTGCTAATACTCTAGTCTATTATCTTTTTCCCACCACTTTAGCCTAAACCTAACTCCTCTGTCATTTTTGTTACAACTCTCCAAATCTTCAATTATTGTCTGAGAGTAAAACAAGACCTATCTTTAAACACATGTTAACATTTTCGGGGGTGGGGGGCAAAGTTCAGTAAAAAGCATGAAGGAGGCCAAATGGGCCAAGACCATGGAGGTGGGAGAACATTAGTACTTTGCCACTGCCACAATTCGGATCCCAACTGCACATCACAAGACCTATTTTATATCAGCTTTCAGTGCACCAGTGGGAACACAATCAGGATCAGAACCATACAATATTCCTCTTAGTTTCTTTCTAACAACACAATTTTATTTTTTCTTGCTTGTAGATCGGGCAGCCTAATCCTGCCTAACTCCCTGTGCAGTGATGCCAACGTGGCGTCCGCTGTATCCCATGGGGGAGTTTCAGCATGTTGAGGCCTCCTCAGGGGAAGCGAACATTTGTTCCCTTTCCCAGGGGTAATCCCCTGCTGCCACCATGGGTAAACTTGTCCTGCACCAGTGATATTGCTGGTGGAAGTTCACGTTGACCAGTGAAGGTGGATTGGGCCCGGGAAGTGATTGCCCACCAATTCCTAACCAGGAATCGGCAGACGCTGCTGCAGCCAAACCCACCCCTCTCCTGGGCCTGATCTGCCCTCCTTCCTGCCCCCATCTCATCCCTGTTCCGCGCACCCGCTCCTTCCCTTAACCCCATTTCATCCCCTGCACAGGCTTACCTGCTCTGGCAGGTCTTCGCAGATCAGCCAGCCCCACACCCCGTTCTACCCCTCCTTGCCCACTCCAGACCCCTGTGCAGTTTTACCGGCAGTGGCAGGCGACCACTGTTTGTCATCGTGTGGACAGGCCGCTTGCTGCATGTGACAGTGGTCAAGCCACGCTTGCAGGCGCTGTCGCGACAGCTGTACAGCTGTTTAAGCCACCAGAATGTTCATTCAGGTGGTGTAAATGGCACAATAGGATTGGGCCGTAAGGTTCATAAATTAGATGAAAAAGAGAAAGTGGGTATATTTGGACTTTTCAAAACTACCGGTATATGTATTAAGTTCACAGCTTCTAACTTGTTTTGCAGAAAATTAACCACACTTTTCCTTTGATACTAGAATACTATTTCACCCAAGTGATCATCTAGCTGCCACTCCATAGGTTGCATTAGATCAGAACAGCTTTAATTTGATTCCTAGCCAAGGTTTACTCAACCATAAAGTAAGATGGAATATAACAAAAACACTGAAAGAATCTCTATAATGGATTGGCCACCTGCCTGAAAGAGAATAAAAGCCTCTCTCTCTCTCTCTCTCTCTCTCTCTCTCTCTCTCTCTCTCTCTCTCTCTCTCTCTCTCTCTCTCTCTCTCTCAGTGGTTTACATTAAAACATGTACTACCATTTGGTGAAAGGGGATCATACCATAAATCTGCTTCACAGAGAAATAAAATAAACTTTTTGTTATAATGTAATAGAAATGTATGACATTTGGAACTTATTTTAGAGTAATATATTATTCTAATTATGTTGATTTCTATAATTCAGAAATACTGCCGCTACATTATTACAACAAACCTTAACCCCCTTTCTTTTCTTATTAAAGACTTCCACAGAGGTAGCCATGTTTCTACAACAACAAAAACAACAAACAAACAATTTTATTTCAGCATAAGTTTTCAAACACTACAGTAGACTAGGCCAGCGTTTCTCAACCAAGTGGTATGTGAGGTGCGTGTCCGGTGGTATGCATGACACCCACGGACACCCGCCTGGCAGCAAGACCTTAATGCACCAAACAGTGGTAGGAGGCTCGGCTCGGCAGGCAGAACTTCAGTGCATGGTTTTTATATACTTGAAAAAGCCCTTTCGCCTGCCCTGAGCATCACCAGCATTTGCAGCATCACATCTGACCTCACAACCCAGAAGTAACTGGTGATGACATCATTGTCATTTACTTCCAGTGGTACTTGTGGCGATTAGATCCTGGGAAGTGGTACTTCAGGGAACAAACATTGAGAAATGCTGGACTAGATAAAATACAGTACAGTTGTATTACTCCTTGCCTTACAGCTAATGCATGCAAAGAATGAGGGATCCAAAAATGTGTATTTAGTGTCTATTTCTATAGATGTAGCTATCCTATGATTAGCTGAAAACATCTAAAGGAAGTTCCATACTATTCAACATTTGAGAGAGGAAAGAAGTTCAGTTTGTTTACATACAGTACAAAGAACAAAATATTTATAATTTTATCAAGGCAATGGGGGCAGTTATTTCCATGTGGTCCATTGACATGATTTGCCTGATAAACACTGATTTTTTTTTCACAGCATACTTTTTTCTACAACATTATATTGGGAACTGTTCATGCACTGCTAAACAAGTGGCTTCCACAGCACCAGTCACTTGGGTTGGGGGTAAACGGTTGACTGAATCAAGGTCACCATTTCTTCCTTCCACATGCACATACATGTCTATATGAGGTAAAGGGATGGTCTAGATTTACTCCCCACGTTGCTTATCTTAGCAGATTGAAGTCACCTAGAGAGTAATCCTATATATGCTTACTCAGAAGTAAGTCTCACTGTGTTCAATGAGGCTTACAGCCCGTTCCTGTGTAAAGATACACAGTTGGCCCATAGAGCCAGCCGCAGTATCCTTCGCCCTTCCTGGGCTGCGTTGACGTGGCCCGAGAACACCTCAGGAGAAGGGGATGTTCATCCCCTTCCCCAGGTGTAGGGTTGCCCAGCCCCAATGGGCCTCCTCGAATGTACGTCAGCTCCAGAGCCAACATACATCTGGGGCGGCAGGGTAAGGGCTCACCGCTGATATCCCCACCCCCTCCCGGCCCAGCTCACCCAATGGCTGCCCTCCCTCACCACCCGGCCCGCACTCTCCCAGCCCCTGCACTGACTTGTGCATTTCTTACCTGCACCAGCAGCTGCAGGGTCCAGCGGGACTGGACCCTGCACTCCACCTTAAATCGATGGTAAGGCCACATCTGGAGTATTGTGTCCAGTTCTGGTCACCACACCTCAAAAAGGATATAGTTGAATTGGAAAAGGTGCAGAAAAGAGCGACCAGAATGATTCGTGGGCTGGAGCACCTCCCTTATGAGGAAAGGCTACAGCGTCTGGGGCTTTTCAGCCTAGAAAAAAGGCGCCTGAGGGGGGACATGATTGAGACTTATAAAATTATGCATGGGATGGAGAGAGTGGATAGAGGGAAATTCTTCTCCCTCTCGCACAACACCAGAACCAGGGGACATGCACTAAAATTGAGTGGAGGGAGAGTTAGAACAGACAAAAGAAAATATTTCTTTACCCAGCGTGTAATTCATCTGTGGAACTCCTTGCCACAGGATGTGGTGATGGCATCTGGCCTAGATGCCTTTAAAAGGGGTTTGGACAGATTCATGGAGGAAAAGACCATCACAGGTTACAAGCCATAAGCAACCTCCTGGTTTTAGAAGTGGGTTTTCTCTGTGCCAGGTGCAAGGGAGTGGCGACTGGACACAGGTATCTTGTTGTCTCGTGTGCTCCCTGAGGCATCTGGTGGGGCCACTGTGTGACACAGGAAGCTGGATTAGATGGGCTTTTGGCCTGATCCAGCAGGGCTCTTCTTATGTTCTTATGTTCTTATGTTCTTATGAGGCGGAGTAAGGGCTGCCGGCCTCTGTGCCGGCGGCCCTTACTCTCCGGGTGTCAAAAACGTGCTTTACAGTGCATTTACGACACCCGGCACCTGCGGAGCACACGCTCTGCAGGCAGATGTCTACACAGAATCGGGCTGTTAATCCCAGGAAAGTGTGCACAGGATTGCAGCCTGAGGCCCCTAGGCACTCATATGACGCAATGCTAAATCAAATGGAAAAATTCTAGAAGCACAAACATTCCTGATTATGTCTACATATACTAAATGTATTATGGAGGGAGGAATTACAATGTGGCAAACAATTTTTCCTCTCAATTAGTTAATACTACATGAAGACTTTGCAAGTCATCTTGTTATATTCTTAGGATATACCAAATGCAATTCATAATGCAAACCTCTTTCTTATTTTGTTGGAGAATATCCAGGTGCTTTCCTCTTAAGTGACACTTCTTTTTCAAAATATAAAATTTCCCTTAGTACTCAGAAACTAAAAATAAAGATAGTGGGAAAATACTGCTCATCTATCCAACCTCCATCTAGTGTGTGAATGCGGTTGTGTGGAATGTGTTTGTATTTTGTTTTAAGAAAGCAGCAATCTATTCCTGTTATAGAAAAACTACTGCACTCCACCTTCTATTACCTGACAAGCCTAAGCACACCACAAGTGCTGTATTAGCATAGCTCTAAATGAACGCTAAATGAAAACTGAGGGGAGGGGATCATGCAGAAAACTTGTTAGCAGATCAGATAAAAGTCAGCAGAGAAGCAGGGGCACTAGGTTGCACAAACACATGCAGATGGTACAGAGCAACAATGAATGTAACATTTTATGCTCACCAGTGACATGATGTGCAATGTGCTGGGCAACACAAAGTGGAATGTGTTGTGCAACATGCTGCACACATGTAACGCCTAGTCAGAACTCCATTCAGATTCCTGTGTGCAACAACCTTGTATTATCACTTCTGAGTACACAATCAGGACCTTAGATTTTCTACCATTGCTGGGATGCTCTTTCATATTACAATACCGGTATATCTCTTCTACGCTATTAAGAGCAATTATTAATGTAAGTAATGCAAGAGAGGATCAAAGGCAGTTTAAACCTCACTTATGACAATGAGTGTCTTTCAGAGCAGTTTATTTCAACCAACACCAAAGCTACAACTTTTGAGTCTTTCTTAGTCACCCATCCAAACTAATGAAGTCTCAGCACTTTCACAGCACAGCAAAGGGCTACATATATTTTTGCTTGCTGGTGTTTCTGCTCCCATCCCCATCACAGCTGATACATACACAGGACTAGGTCTCAGGTAGCCCAGGTTGATGTCTCGACAGAGACACTCCGCCGCTGGGATGACCCCACGGCCGCCAGAGGAAGGTAAGGCTCCCACCGGCAGGCGCGGGGGTGATCCGGGCGGCAAGGGCCGGCCCGGTAGGGGGCGGGGATGGTGTCTGCCATATCCCTGGCCCCTGCCGGGCTGGCTCGGCCATGACACGGCCTACTCTTACTTCTGCCAGCAATATAGCTGGTGGAAATCCAAGGAGGCCGATTGGGCCTTCCCCGGTTTACACCAGGGGAAGGGAACGAACATCTACTTCCCCAAGTGGACCTCCGGGTCACAGCAGCGCAGCCCGGAACGGGGATAGGATTGCCCGTTTACGTCATCCTGGTCTAGTATCAAGCTCACATGAAGCAATAATAATAGTAACCTTCTAAGGTAGGCTGAGATGTAAAGATTGTCCCAAGACATTGTTTGATGCTGAAATTCAATTTAAAACATTATTTTGGGAGTTGTGTCAATCCAACCAAAGAGCACCAGAAATCCTTTCTATCTTGGTATAACCTGCTTTCCAAAAATATGTTCGTTTCAGGTATACAAGAAAAGTTTGTAATTGGGATTCCAGCAGAGCCAGCATATTCTCACAGAATTAACATCCCTGCCAAGATACCAAAACGTTCCAAAGGTCAATTCATGATTATTGTTCCCATAGCCTTGAACACCCTTTCTGTAAAGAAAAGCACAACATCCAGGGAAGAGATAATATATATTAGGGCTGAGATAAGCTTCAGCCACTTGTAGAATTTCAAATTTCGCATGGTCTCTTACTTATCTCTGGGAAAGGAAGCACATCTCTCTCTCTCTCTCTCTCTCTCTCTCTCTCTCTCTCTCTCTCTCTCTCTCTCTCTCTCGGGGGGGGGGGGCTGCTTTCCTGGGTATACCCACTAGAACTGAGTTATAAATTCACACCTGCTACATCCTCCAAAGACAGAAAATTATTAATACAACTTAGCAGTTGCAGTATACAAAGTATTCCCAGTGAATCAGTTCCTACCCAGGAACAAGAATGAAAAAGCACTTTGAACCTTGAAAGCTAGAAGAAACTGGCTGTAATAATGAAAATTATAGGTACCAAAGGTACCAAAAGGCAATCTAGTCTAAAGCCCTGGCCAGGGCAAGTCTACCCACCAACCAGCCTCTCAGAAATCATCATAAACAATCCAGACCACACTGTGCCATAAGCAGAGAGCAGATGAAGTGGAGGAAGCTATTTATAAGCAGGGAGGAAGGGACATTTCACTACCCACTTACTCAACTTTCTGATCACATGATTATTCCTTAGGAGCACCTATATCTCTGGCTAGTTCACTGGTCACACAAGTGACTGCTGCATATGCATGCCAGAGGCACAAAACCATTTAGAAAAAAGTGTATGCGTGCATGAGCAACTAACCTCTGTGGATAACATTTCAATTGTTATTATGAAATATTTAAAAATAACAACAAATTGTTTCAAATATGTCAATATTTTGCACATTAATTCTGAATATATCCAAATATATCCAATGTCTGCTACAAATTGCCATTTCACACACACTGAAATCCCTTTGCTCCTTCCATTCCTGAAATAGCATCCATGCCAACAGGCAAACAGCTTTTGACATGAGTCATACAACAAGTCAAAGCACAGGTGAAAAAGAAGAGAACAAGCCAGGGTCATTACCCAGGTGTGACCAAAACCCATCCACTGCATCATCTTAAGACAAATTTAATCGAGCAAATAATTCTTAGCATCTTGTGTCTGATTGTGGGAATACCTGATATCCAGAGAAAGTGGATAAAGGATCAATAGCCATATGAGAGGGAGAGAAACCTTTTCCACTCTGATGATGGGCCAAAGTCGATTATCAAAAAGGAAATTATGAAATGTCCCTTATTAATATATCCAACTTGTTATCTTCAATCTAGTGAGGTTATTTGCTCTTGGAATCACTGTTCCAAAACAGTGCACCTCTCATACACTATAAAACTTTCTTGATTGCATACTGTAGCCCTCTTCAACTAAGTTGTAACTGTGGACACCCAGGAAGGATCTCTGCCCAGGTACAGTGTTTGCCTCTGCAGACAAACACTACACTGGGGCAATCAGGGAGGAGAGAAGAACTACAAAGTACATCAAGGGTGGGGCTTGCTGGCATACTCCTGGTTGGCTGTACTGCGGATGTAGCCTACAGGTACATCACATCCAAACATGGCTTGTATGTTCAGCCAATTGGTATTATCTGCACTATAACAAATATTAATTGCACATCCAATGGGCAAGTCCTGCATAATCTGTAGTGCTGACAGGTGCTATTCCATTTCATTCTGCATCAGCATGACTCAACCACAGGTGCAGAAGTATCTCTACTTAGGTGATAAGCTCTCTCTAACCATGAATAGCAACACTTCTACATTTGTACAATATATAGCAAACTAGCCATACTAAAAATGTTGAACATCAGCATGTGACTTGGGTTCCCCTTTCTGTATATCAAAACCACATTTCCCGCCCTATGAGTTAGGTCCGCAGACACCAGGTGTCGTAAATGCGCTGTAAAGCATGTTTCGACACCCGGAGAGTAAGGGCCGCCAGCGCAAAGGCCAGCAGCCCTTACTCCAGGTAAGTCCAGCACTGGTCGCTGCAGGCGGAGGGGGAGGGAGGGCTGGGCAGTGAGGGAGGGCGGCTGTTGGCCGGCCCAGACTGGGAGGGGATGGGGATATTGGAGGCAAGCTCCGCCAATATCCTGCACCCGTTCCCAGCCTGAGCCACCCTTACCCCACCGAACCGGATGTACTCCAGTTCCAGAGCCGACATACATCTGAGGAGGCCCACTGGGGCTGGGCAGCCCTACACCCGAGGAAGGGAATGAATGTCCCCTTCTCCTGAGGTGTTCCCGGGCCATGCCAACACAGCGCAGAATTGCTAATGAACAAAATCTATGGAAAGCTAGAGTATGAAAGGTATGAACAGTAGTACAGGAAGAATTAATTGACAACATGCTAGTCAAGCCTATGTATCCTCTGAATTCAGGGTCAAACCATCTGTTGGTGTGAAGAATGCACTTTTAAACTAACTACAAGACAGATCATCAGCAGAACAGCAGCCTCTCTATGGATCAGGCCCATGGCAAGGAAGGAGGAGACTTTAACCTACCTCAGAACCACAATCTCAGTATGAATGGCTTCCCTTGGCTTCTATTTGCCATAGATAATGGCAGTCATAGAGGGAGTCAATTTGGAATGGGATGGGGAGGCAGAGTTAAAGCCCTGCTCCCCCACACACAACACAACTGCAACCTACAGATGGCCTAATCCAGTTGCCATCTAGCTGAAAGAAAAAAGAGTTAGCATTAAGTACATGTTATTTAAGTCAGAGCTGGGCAGTTAAAATAAACTACCCCTATGCAGCCAGATTTAATGAATTATTGATGCCATTTGTATCTGGAAACAGGAATACCATACATTTTCAATTCTACTGAAATTTTTCAGCTTTGCAAGTTCAACTTCTTCATTTTTTTTTAAATGAAGGATACCCGTAATGTATTTCACACACACCACAGTTTCCGAAAACTTTTTCATTACAGGGCCAAACTTGACTTCCAAGAGGTACATACCAAAAGGTATTAACAAAGTAAACAAACATGACAGTAATTCCATTCTATGAGAAAAACCTTAGAAGATGCTTTCTTCTAAAGTAGAGGTGCAAAAGTTATTTTAAACTTACTGCAATGCTTTACATTGAAGATGTGCTTTCTCATCAGATCTCGTCAGCTTTCTCGTTAAAACAGCAGAAGAACCAGACTGATCAATTTTGACAGTCATGGACCACCCATCAAAATCAAAATCTGTTACCCTAGTGGGCAGGAGGTGGCACCCTGGAAGTTTTACCCCTTCTCACCATCAGAGAGAAAAAGGACAGAGGGGAAGAATAAGATGACACTAGAAGAATCTAGCATGACTCAATCTATTTGAAATATGTGCAAGAAATGAATACAGAAACTCTAACAAGGGACAAGAAAGGAGCTGTTCATTCAGATGTTAATAGCCAGTAACTTGCATATGCTGATTCCCAAGAAATAGCAGATTTCTACACAATACCAAGTTCAGTGTGGCAACACTTCCTTGGTTTTAACTGCTTTCTCTTTCCTGCAGAGCCACATTCTGTCGTTTCCATCCTTGCCCTCAAGCTGGCCAGTACCCTTCCTGCCCCTTCCCTGTCTAACAAATTCTTAATGAGCTCCCTAGTTCAGAGCAAAACCAGGCAGGCATAAAGATGCTCTCCAACAGGCTTCAGTGACAGCTGTCACTTCTGTCACCGCCTGACAAGCACTGTTTCTGAGGTTCATCAGGGTGTCAGAAGTTATGTGAATACAGTTTCAGTACTTATTTCTCCTCTCTTATACACCCATCCTCACTTGGCCCTGATCTTCTGTTTGAAATCAAGAAACCTCACCTCTTTAAACAGTATGATCTTCCAGTTGGCTCTGGTTATCCCCACAGATGGACAGCAGCTTCAGACTGTTCTGTCCATCTGCAGGATATGCTGCTATCCTCTTCTCTTCTCTGGCACTCAGTCTGTATCTTTCCATCCATGCTGCTGAACCATGCGTCCTACCCACTATGTTTTTTATTCCTTTTCACCTTCAGCATCACTACTGCATCCCTTCCGTAGGTACTTTAGTCCATTTTCTTTTCCTACCTTGCACCACCTCCACCTTACTTTCAGGCTGTTCAAACCTGAAGTGTTTTCAATATTGGAGAGCGGGGAGCGTGCTCTCTCTAAATCTTTAAGGGCTTTTTTTTTTCATGCAGAAAGTTTACACAGTCCAATGACATTTGACACAGTCACACTCCAACCTGTTATGGTTTCAAACTGAACCAGAAGAGGTACTTTGGGGAAACTGGTCCTCCTCCTCCTCAGCTTGGGGAAAGCCAGTCACTCCACAATGGAGGTGGGGTGGGGAACACAGTGTGTGCTTAGGAATGGTTAGGAGAAGGGGTTTTAAAGGGGTGGCCAATGCCTCTTTCAAAGCATGCTTATACACAGCGTGGCGATTCTCATTCCTACTGGGGAGCTCAAAACCAGGGAGTGGGAAATGACCGTTATTCCTGATTACTCAATCAATTATACACACACACACACACACACACACACACACACACACACACACACACACACACACACACACACACACACGGTAACTATACCGAAGAAGGCTACATTCCTATACACACTTTCTTGGGAGTAAGTCTCACTGAAAAGCAAGGGGTTGACTCCCGAGGAAACGTGGCCAGGATCAGGTTGCACATGATGCCTGACAGAAGCGCGATGCCAACACATTGCCGCCTTCACCTCGGAGGAAGGCAGACACGCATGGAAGGCAAACAAAAAAGTCTGCGGCGGCGGCAGCAGCAGCAGCAACCCTTCCCTCCTCTCCAGCCCACCACTTGTCTCCGAGCTGAGAGCTGCCCCTGCACACCCGGCAGCCTGATCCCCGCGGTGCCTGCCAAGCGCTTCGGGCACGCCAGAAGACGACTCCCTGACCAAGCGACCGCCGCCGCCGCCCGGCGCTGACAGACAAACGGCGAGCCACGAAAGGGGGAACAAAGCGCGCGGGGCTCCCTCACTCACCCCCAGCTTCCTGCTGCGGATTTTCACATAGCCTTGCTTGACTATATCGTTAAAGTTGGAGGCCATGGCCAGGGCGAGCTGGCGCCGGCGACGTCCCCGCTCCGTGCTCGGGATCCTCACCCTCGTCCCCCTCTTCTTCTTCTTCCTCCTCCTCCTGCTGAGTGCCTGCTGTGGCCGCCGGCTCCCGAGGAGCCTCTCGCATCCAGGCGGCACTGGCGGCAGCTGAGCAGGTCCTTTTGCGCGTGCCGGGCAAACCCTGGCCCGATGCAGCCCGCCCACTCCTCCTGCAGGACGCCACGCTCAACCCAAGAAGAACCTCCGGCGACAGCACCAGATGCAGCGCAAGGAGCGGAAAAGTGAGCGGCTCTTCAGCCTCCGCGGTAGCGGTGGGCAAACGCCAGGAAAAGAGAAGAAGAGGCTCCTGCCGCGCCGCCACCGCCGCCGTTGCCTGGAGCAAAGAGGGAGAAGGAGCTGCTGCTTCCCGGCTCTTCCGCCAGCTCTTGCCTTCCTCCCTCCGCAGCTAGCGCTTCGCTGCCGGCACCCGGCGGCTCTGGAGCTGCTCGCGCCGCGCCATCCTCCCTACAGGGCGAGGGGAGAAGGGGGAGGGGTTCCCGCTCGCTCGCTTTCTCCCTCGTTCTTTCTCCTCACACCTCATCGCCTCAGACGAGGCGGCAGGCTCTGGCTGGGGGCTGGGAAGATGCCAGCCCGCTCTCATTCCCGTGCTTTCCGCCCTAGGTGTGCAGCCTCGTCTCCCAGCTAGTTCTTTTCGATGTCAAGTCTAGGCTCCTCCTGGACGAAGACGGACTGGGGCATTATTCCTGGGCATTTTTCCAATCAGTCGACTTGGCTTGAAAAGCAGGAGGGATTGTCCGCCTCCCTGTGACTGTCTGACTTGTGCATCAAAGAGGCACCTCTGTCCGTTCTCTTTCAACGATGTGTTGGGCTGTGCACGGTCCCCATCGCCAGAAACAGGTGCCGTGCTGCTGTGCTGATATGACAGGTGTGTTCGCATGTGCAGGCAGCACAATCCTAAATGTGTTCGCCCACTCATTAAGTTCAATGGGACTTCCTCCCTAGAAGGCAAAATTACAAGAGGTGTCTTGGGCTGCGCCTGCAACCCTACACAACCTGGGGGCACGCTTCACTGAACACAAAGGGACCTCCTGCATTTTACCTGTCCAGCAGGACTGCATTGTTAGAAAATGAGATTCAAACCACAAAGGTCTCTTTCCTCTCGGGATGTAGCCAGAAAATGTTGACATTGCACACTCCAGAATGTCAACAAAAGCAGCAACTTCCCTGCCCTCCCTTATATACAGTACATTCATGATTCGCATTATCTCCATCCCAGACTGTGGTCTGAAGGCACGTGGAACACACAGCAACCTCACTGACGCCTAAGCAGGTCTAGCCTAGGTTGAGCAGCGCCTGGATAAGAGGAGGCTACCTAGGAGGGAACCTTAGCAGTGTTCCAATGTCATTCTGAATCTATGTGCATTCAGTCTGAATGCACATAGACAGGGACGTAGGAGCACATCCGCTGGCCCCACCTTTGTCCTCACCCCACCCCTATGTTTGGAGCAATGTCTGAAAGACTCTACACATCTACATGATGTGTGCTTGTGTGTGTGCATGTGAGAGGTCTGCTCATACAGTCAGGGCCCTGCGTATTCAAGGCAGATATTACCTATATATTTACAGCATGTACGTAAACATGACAGTAAACATAAACAGGCCAGCGGGTGGCGCAGTGGGTTAAACCGCTGAACCATGAGCTGTTGATCGAAAGGTCGGCAGTTCGAATCCGCGATGGGGTGAGCTCTCGTTGCTTGGCCAGCTCCTGCCAACCTAGCAGTTCCAAAGCATGTTAATGCGAGTAGATAAAAGGTACCGCTTGCGGGAAGGTAAACAGCACTCCGTGTACCAGCTGCATGCTACGCGCTGCAGCAAGGAGAGTCATGCCTGCCACATGACCACGGAGGCGTCTTCGGACAACGCTGGCTCTTCGGCTTTGAAATGGGGATGAGCACCACACCCTAGAGTCAGACACGACTGGACTTAATTGTCAGGGGTCACCTTTACCTTTTAAACATGACTAGGGTTGTGCTGTACATGTGCTTAAGGGTCCCTGATGGAGGATCCCATTCAAGGAATTTATTGGACTATTAGCCTCTGTTAACCCTCTTTTGCCCATTCTTGGCAACTGCCTCATTCACAACCTCAAATCCCAATCTTGTAACAGTATTTTTTTAGTGTGTGAGCCCATTCTAGGGACAGACCTCGCAAGTTAAATTAGCTGCACGCATAGAAGCATTCATGCAAATAATCTATTCCCTTGCTATTGAGGGTTATCAGCTTTGCTTCTGACAGAGCTCTCATGAGGAAAGAGAGAGGAAAAAAAATCAGTAGGTGAAACTTTTCTAAGCCTGTAGTTGCAGTAGTCTTCCTTCCACTGCATAGAATGTATAAATGAATAACATAGATTATAATAGAACATGTAAAGGTGTTCAGGTGTATCCAGACAACTACACATTGGAAAGAGGGTGCTTCCATACCAGGATCTTTAGCACTGTACAGTATATGTTCTTCCACAGTTTCCTGGAAACTGTTTTTTAACTGTGGTCCCACGTATGAAACTATCCCTTTTAAATCCACTTTACAAAAAAAAATGAATTAAAAAAATCCAAAAAGCAACCCATTTTTCATTACATTACAGATATTATTCAATCACAACTTCACTTTCTTACATCACAAAATAAATATTGAATTGAGATAAATGCTAATGATAGGAGGGGCTGCATTGCAAGACAGATAATGGAAATTCAGACAGGTTAACTGATAACAATATCACTATATGTTTCATGGAACACAAAGGCAAGACAATAACTCTATGCCACTCTCAGTTTGGAAGGACTGCTGTGCAAGACTGCTTGTTTGAAAAAATTGCCACAGGAGACCTTTTTTTTTTTTTTTTTTTTTTTTTTTAAGGAACACACGGAATACAATGGCTTAGGAGTGACATTATCTGGATTTTCTGAAATAACCGAGGGCCCAATCCTATGGGCCTGCTGGGCTGCTGGGTCTCATATTCTGGGGGCACAGCGTGCTTTATGGTAGTCGTAAAATGTGAGGCCAGATCTACATTACACGCATTGCGGAGCTTCTGACAGCATATTGGAAGCAAGCAGAGCCATTGCGACCTCCGCAATGCCGGCGCATACCTCAAACAGGAAACTAAACTTTTCAGGGGGTGGGTTCGCAGAGCTAGGGGGCGGTTCGTGGAGCTACTGCAGCCTACCAATCGTAGGAGAGGGGGAGGAGAGTGGCTGCATGCCAATCAGAACCACCTCCAATCACCTTGGAGGTTATATTCCAAGACTATTCCCAGAGGAAAACACAGGATGAGGAGAGAGAAAACCAGAATGGTGGGAAATACTCAAAATAGTCCAAACTCCTGTCACCGTGGAGGTTTATTCCAAGAGGATTAATTGTAACAAGAAAGAGTAGAACAATCAGAGAGATTTGTGAGTGTGTGTGTGTGTGTGTGTGTGTGTGTGTGTGTGTGTGTGTGTGTGTGTGTGTGTGGGAAGCGTTTTGGTGCTCGCTTGCTGCTTGCGGCAAGGGAACGGTCTGTTGTGTGTGCACAGGCAGAGCAGAACATTATTTCCACTAGCTATTTTCCGATTATGGATTGAAAGCAAAATATTGCTTACGACTGCTCTTGAGGAGTACCCGAAACCCTTCAACGTGTGTGTTAAAACGAAATAGAGAGAAATGTGTGAAGCTTGTGGGTGATTTTGTCTCGGCTGCCTTTGCAACTACTTAAAGATGCATAGGGTAGGGTTGTTAAAAAGTAAAAACCGGCAACCAACTTGATGACGTCCCCGCTGTAAAAGAACAGACCTGCAAGTTTTTCAGCCAATCAGAGCGTGCTGGTGTTTTACCAATCACAGCTGCGCTTTCTTAAGAAGGCGGGACAGCAGGAGGGACAACAGGCAGGAAGACACTCCCCCGCTCCAAGCGCGGAGGCAGAGGCAGCGGCAGAGCCTCTGCGTGTAATGTAGATCCGGCCTGATCTGCCATTCCACACAGCTGGGCCACTGCCACAAGCAGTGATTAGCTGCAGCTACATACCAGTGGTCTCCAAAAAAAGCCCCAGTGCTGATAAGTCAGCATGGGGGGAGGTAGAATGGGGTGGGACGAGAAAGGAACAGGAGGAGAAGGAATAGGGTGGAGACAGGGGTGAGGAGGGGTGTGTGTCAAGGCCGGGAAGGGGGCGGTATCAGCAGCAGCAGCTCTGCCAGTATCCTATCCCCCTCTCTGGCCTCAATCCACCTTCCTAGGTCCATTTAGACTTGCACCAGCAAGATGGCACAGGTTCGACTAGACCTATTGTGACAGTGGAGGCTTACCCCCAGGCAAGGGAACAAATGTTCCCTTGCCCAGTGGAGACCTCCAGGACTATCCCCCCACAGGATATAGCACATGCTTCAGTGGCATGGCTGCATCGGCGGGGGGGGGGGATTACATAGGATTGGGCTGCCCATGACTGAATAGTGAAAATAGTGACTAATGGAAAACTGCTAGTGTGAAAGTACCTAGAATCTCATTGGTTGGAAGGAGCATTGGACCAGGCCTAGATAGCAAGATTTTCCTAGTAGTTCACCACACTAGGTAGCGGTTAATAAAGCCCTATTGCAAACCAAAATAAAATGCACACAAGATGAAGTGATATCTCTGGGGAAAAATGCCCACAGGGAAATTGAATTGTTGCTTCCTTTGAGAATTCAACCCTAATTTTATTTATTTAGTTTGATGTATGCAGGAATGCATATTAGTTTCCTTCACCAAAAACCTTCAGGCATCCCATCAATTAAACAAAAACAACAAAAATGGATGAATCCCTCTGAGTGTGAGATACGGGACTCTAAATGTCTTCACTCTCATCATATCTACTATACCCTGCCCAGTCCCAAATATGCCTTTAATTATAATGTTGCTTAAGGCAGATCTAGACAGAATTATTTGTGAAATAATACTAGATTATGTTTGAAGAAACTGGGCTTCAGAGAGGATTGATCAGGGAAGGGAGAAACTGCTTGTCTTGCCCTATCTATTTGCACATGTCTCAGGGCACAATCCTGTGTAAGGATCTGGCCGGCGGCCCAGGGCCGCCCGTCGGATCCTGGGCCCAAGGGTGCCCATTGTTCGGCGGGCCGGAGGTCTACTACCCTAAATAGCTGGCGGAAGTCGGCGGAAGTCAGAGGAAACCTAGCCCGGCAGGGACAGGGATATGGTGGGCGCCATCCCCCTCCCAGGCCATCTAATCCAATGGCCCCCCTTCCTCGCCCGCCGAACTGCCCACGCAGCCGCCGGGGGGGCGCTTACCTTCCTCCGGCGGCCGCTTGCCCCGTCTGGCGACGGAGTGAGGGAGGCCGGCCTTGTGCTGGCCTCCCTTACTCCTGAGGTGTTGTGAACGTGCTTTACGGCAGATTCGCGATGTCTTGGAATGGCGGAACGCTTGCTCCACCGTTCCGAAGATCTCCAGGATTGTGCTGTCAGTGATGTTCTCTCCCATTATCTTGTCTTGAAACAAGGTTGAAAGCATACTGTATCCACAAGCTAGTCTTGTACTTTCCCATTGAATTAAAATCATATGGAAATGACATACATTTTGCAATGAAATCTAAATATTAGGTATGACCTTACAACTTATTTGATACATCATATATACTATAGATACACACACTTTATACAGCAATATATTTTTATATAAAAGAAATTGGTAGCTCACTGCATGGCTATTTTATTGATTTAGTCATTATATGCTTAACACAGATTTCATATACCTGTCATAATGCACCCTTCCTGTGTTGTTCTTGCGGTGAATTGGATGGTATGGATTGGGGATTTTCCCCCAGCTGTATTGGATATGGAGGTGCTACAATAAATGACCTTTTGGACAGCCAAAAAATGGTTTTGTTAGGGTACTTCATACACTTATGAATGCAGGTGTACTTCTAATGCAATTTTCAGCCTAACACTAACTCCCTATGTGACGCAGTGGTGGCGGCGCAGCCTCTGCTGTATCCCATGGGGGAGTTTTGACTGCTTGAGGTCTCCTTGAGGTAAGGGGACATTTGTTCCCTTGCCCTGGGATAAGCTCCAGCCACTATGGGTATTGCTATGGCGATATCACTGGCAGAAGTCCGAGTTAATATGCATCAGTGGATCAGGCCTGGGAAGGAGGAGAGGCACACCGATCCTGCCACCTCCTGAGCCTGATCTGCCCACTCCTGCCCCAGTTGCAGCCCCCGTCCCATTACACCCCTTCCCCATTACATCTCCTTCCCACCCTCCCCCACCCATTCCCTTCTCCTACACTAGATCTACCTGCTCCAGCATGCGTAGTTCTGCTTGCCGGTGCCAGCGGGAAGGCTATGGCCTTCCCACCAGCGCTCTTGGAAGGCACACCATCGCAAAGTGCTTTACGGCACTTTTGCAACGGCTTGCACTAGTGGATTGTGCTGAGTGCTCAGTAGGATTGGGCCATTAGGATAACAGAGCAAAAGGACTAGAAGAATGTAGTGAATCAATATCTCTTCCTTTATATGCCATTCATGTCTAACTTTAGCCAACAAATATCTGTTTTGTTTGTGTGACCCATAACATGTTACTTTTGACATTCTTCTGAGTTTCATAAGTGTATTCTGAACACACAACTGCTGTTGGTAAAAGCTCCGTTGTGAATGCCAAGCAGCACCATGTGATTCTCTGGATCATAGTCATAGCTTGTTAGAAGCAAGTAAAACTGTGCAATTTTATTCAGTTTTCAACCATATTCTTAGTTCTGAAAATAAGCAATGAAATATTTCAAGAGAAAGGCAAAAATCCATTATTGATTGGTGGTTAAGAAAGGAGAAATGGAGGATGGCGGTTTGTGCTGACACAAGTAGGAGGTTCAGAAAATAGATGCTGGAAAAGTTGTTTGCAATTTTCCAGTACCTAAGTATTTGGACAAACAGCAATTGCTTGAGTGGGTAGATTTATAATGATGATCAAGAGAGAGCTGTGTTGTGAATGCTTTGTATAAAAATTAGTCAGAAATTCATTACTGCCTGGTGACATGCCTGACATTTATTTTATATCATTTTCTGTTTGTTTGATGTGAATTCATCCCTCCAAGTTCTTCCCTATGCTCTGAATGCAATTATGTTCAAGTAGCACTTTCTACAGAATTATTGTTTTCTGTTCTAAATGCATTTTTTTAAACTATGGTATAGTTGGTGAAAATTTGTAAACTGATCATTTATGTCTGTTGGATATATTATCCCTTGCTTGTCATCCCCCATTTTAATATTTGCTTTTTATAGCTTATTGTTTTCAATTAAAAGCCTCCATCCCATGTCATATTTTAATAAGGTCACTGATCAGTGAGAGAGGAGAGACGGCTGATATCCAGGATACTGATTCAGTACTTTAAAAAAGAAAAAAACACAACCACCACCTTTCTTACCATTTTCCTTGCTTTCTGTTAAAAATATATACGGTAGTTGAAAAGTTGTAGCTCAGTGTTTTCTCTTTAGAAAAAGTTGGAGGGCAATTGCAAACATTTGCTCTGAAAGAGCTCTCACACTTTCAGACATTAATTTTATTGCTGAAGTAACTAACTGGTGGTCGATCAGGGGAAAAGAAGAAACCACTCAAAACAATACTAATAGTGAAATCCTGCTTAAAATAGGCCGGTGGAGCAAGTCAATGAGGCGACTGCATTGGGCAGCCATGGTGGACTCTTGGGAGCAGCTCAGGTCCTCTCTAGGCCGAAGCATGCCTCAGTTCCGGGACTATGGTAAGCCTAGTCATAGGTGAACATTTTCAGTGCCAAAATGCTTCCTGGAAAAAAAAGCCCTTGCTCACTCCTTTAACTCAGTCATGGATTGTTAGCTGCCTGACCAGCCACTGCTTCAATGCCATTGTTTTTTAATCTTAAATTCTCCAGTGGTTCCAGGTCTGGCCCAGTGTTAATGCTGGCTTTCGCAGCCCAGGCTAGTCTGGGGGTGACCCCCCCTTCAGGGGGCTTGGGAATCATTCCTGCCACCACGACTAGATGGAAGTGTTCCATGGTAGAGGGGGAGCTGGATGAGAGCACTTCCGATGGGGGACCCCAACTTTCAGAGGAAGAGACAGGGTCCGAGTCACACCGGGCACGTCTCTTCCCTGCGGAGCTCTTTCAGCAGATGTACCAGAAAGTGCTGATAGTGCTGGAGCTCAAGCCAGATTTCCTGCTGTTCAGAGACAATATCTTTCCCCTTAAGGGTAGTGGTGACTTAGTGGTGATGTCAGGACCGCAGCAACATCACTGCTGAGTCCATGCCACTGCCAACTAGCTAAAAAAAGGGGAGAGGTGGTTTTTTTTGTCAGCAGCTGGAGATACCGCACAACCTGGGTTCTCGCCACCACCACAGACTGTTAAGTCCAAAAAACCCTTTTTTCACTTAGTTGGAGGCGGCGCAAACCCAGAAGTGCCATTGCTACCAGCACCGCAAAGTCACAAAGATTTACAGCTACCTTTACCTTCAGGTAAATGTTGAAGATCACTGGTCTAACCAATTTATTTCAGTATACGCTTTCATGGACTAGAGTCTAACATCTTTAAGGTACTACAAGACCCTTTGCTGTTTCAGTGTGTCTGAAGTATTCCTAGCCAATCAGGGTCCTCTTGTTAGTATGATTACATCACAATACCCTGACTTTTGGTGCAATCCTCACTAAGTAATAGAGTGGTAGAGCATGCTCCACTGCTCTAATCCTTCGCAAATGTGCCATAAAGCACGTTTGCGACAACTCAGGTGTAAGTGGCAGCAGCACTGAGGCCGGCACCACTCACAACCCCGGCAGACTGAACCTGTGCTGGACAACACAGGTAGGGTCTCCTTTGGTTGGTGTAGGGGTGGATATGGGTGGGATGGGACAGTGAGAGAGGGGGGCCATTGGCCGGCCCAGGCTGGGAGGAAGCAGGGATATTGGTGGTGCACTCTGCAGATATCGTCTGCCCGTTCCCAGGCCAGTTTGGCCTTACACATCCTCCCCGAATGTACGCCAGGTCTGGACCTGGCGTACATCCAAGGAAGCCCATAGGGCCCTGGCCGGCTTACACCCGGGGAAGGGGACAAACATCCCCTTCTCCTGAGGTGCTCCCGTTCTGCCCGGGAACAGCATAGGATACAGCAGCCGGCCTTTTGGGCAGGATTGTGCTACCCATCATGTAAGTGATCAAATTTGGCTGTGACTTTGGGCGCAATCCAAACCTACTTAGGCTGCCGTTGTAACCAGCGGCCCAGCGAAAACGGGAGGCCCCAGAACGGAAAGGGGATTCAGATCCCCTCCGAAAGGGGAATTCAAAGGGGATTTGAATCCCCTTTCCGTTCTGGGGCCTCCCGTTTTCGCTGGGCCGATGGTTACAACGGCGGACTAAGTAGGTTTGGATTGCGCCCAAACTTACAAAGCAAATTCAGAGTGATGGTGAGGTTTCCTGTCCAAATGTGCAAATGTGTCTGAATCACATGATGACATGATGGCAGGAGTGAACCAGCCATCACAGAGTAAACTGCAAACTGATAACAGTTTAAAATAATTGTACATCAACTGAAAAGAAAGCTGTTCACACATTCTGCTGCAATTCATTGAGCAATTAGATACAGAATGATTCTGGACACCCACAGCATGGGCTATAAATATATTAAATAAATAAATAATATGAATGTGTTGATCACTGGAAACGATGCTACTTCATTTAAAATATGTTCTATACCGTTTATCAGTTTGGTGGAGTTCTCATATTTCCTAAAAAGCTATTTGCAATGCAACAAGTATGAATTAGTTGTATTTTTCATAGAAGTTATGGTCTCTTGCCATGTTTGGACACCACACATTCCATATAACTCAAAGAGCATTAAAAAAAACACCCAATGGAGAGCATACAACAACAGGTAGAAGATGCCTTCAGTGAATGGTCATAGTGAAAATATATACTGTACTATTCTTGAACTGGCCAGCGGGTGGCGCAGCGGGTTAAACCGCTGAACCATAAGCTGTCGATCAAAAGGTCGGCAGTTCGATTCCCGCGACGGGGTGAGCGCTCGTTGCTTGGCCAGCTCCTGCCAACCTAGCAGTTCCAAAGCATGTCAATGCGAGTAGATAAATAGGTACCGCTTGCGGGAAGGTAAACAGCGCTCCGTGTTCCAGCTGCATGCTACGCGCTGCGGCAAGGAGAGTCATGCCGGCTACATGACCAAGGAGACGTCTTCGGACAACGCTGGCTCTTCGGCTTTGAAATGGAGATGAGCACCACACCCTAGAGTCGGACACGACTGGACTTAATTGTCAGGGGATACCTTTTTATTCTTGAACTGGCATGTTAATATAAAACCACAGAAACATCAGAGGAAGCATATACTGTACTATTTGTTGTTCTGTCGTTAAGTCGTGTCCGACCCTTCGTGATCCCATGAACCATATCCTGCCAGGCCTTCCTGTCCTCCACTATCTTCCTGAGTTCGCTCATTTTCATGTTAGTTGCATCGGTGATGCTGTCTAACCATCTCATCCTTGGCCTTCCCCTTCTCCTTTTGCCTTCAATCTTTCCCAGCATCAGAGTCTTCTCCAGAGACTCCTCTGTTCGCATTAGGTGGCCAAAATATTTGAGCTTCAGCCTCAGTACCTATCCTTCCAGGAAACAGTCAGGGTTGATTTCATTTAGGATTGACTGATTTGATCTCCTAGCAGTCCAAGGGACTCTCAGGAGTCTTCTCCAGCACCACAGTTCAAAAGCATCTATTCTTTGGCGCTCAGCCTTCCTTATGGTCCAACTCTCGCAACCATACATTGCTACTGGGAACACCATCGCCCTGTCTATATGAACTTTGGTTGGCATGGTGATATCTCTGCTTTTTATTATGCTGTCTAAGTTTGCCATAGCTTTCCTTCCAAGGAGTAAGCGTCTTTTAATTTCATGGCTGCTGTCTCCGTCTGCAGTGATCTTGGAGCCCAGAAAAGTAAAATCTGTTACTGCTTCCATTTCTGCCCCTTCTATTTGCCAGGAATTGATGGGCCCAGATGCCATGATCTTAGTTTTATTAATGTTGAGTTTCAAGCCAACTTTTGCACTCTCCTCTTTCACCCTCATCAAGAGGCTCTTTAGTTCTTCTTCACTCTCTGCCATTAGGGTGGTATCGTCTGCATATCTGAGGTTGTTGATATTTCTCCCGGCAATCTTGATTCCGGCTTGCGATTCATTCAGCCCTGCATTTCTCATAATGTACTCTGCATATAAGTTAAATAGGCAGGGTGACAATATACAGCCTTGCCGTACTCCCTTCCCAATTTTGAACCAGTCGGTTGTTCCATGGCCAGTCCGAACTGTTGCTTCTTGACCCGCATACAGGTTTCTCAGGAGACAGGTAAGATGGTCTGGTACCCCCATCTCTTTAAGAATTTGCCACAGTTTGTTGTGATCCACACAATCAAAGGCTTTTGCGTAGTCAATGAAGCAGAAGTAGGTGTTTTTTTGGAACTCTCGTGCTTTCTCCATGATCCAGCGCATGTTGGCAATTTGATCTCTAGTTCCTCTGCCTCTTCGAAACCCAGCTTGTACGTCTGGTAGTTCTCGGTCCACGTACTGCTGGAGCCTAGCTTGTAGGATTTTGAGCATAACCTTGCTAGCATGTGAAATGAGTGCAATTGTACGGTAGTTTGAACACTCTTTGGCACTGCCCTTCTTTGGAATTGGAACATAAACTGACCTTTTCCAATCCTTTGGCCACTGCTGAGTTTTCCAAATTTGTTGGCATATTGAGTGCAGCACTTTCACAGCATCATCATTTAGGATTTTAAGTAGCTCAGCTGGGATATTATCATCTCTGCTAGCTTTGTTGTTAGTAATGCTACCTAAGGCCCACTTGACTTCACTCTCTAGGATGTCTGGCTCTGGGTCATTGACCACACCAGCATGGTTATCAGGAACATTAAGATCTTTCTTGTATAGTTCTTCTGTGTATTCTTGCCATCTCTTCTTAATCTCTTCTGCTTCTGTTAGGTCCCTGCCTTTTTTATCCTTTATCATGCCCATCTTTGCACAAAACGTTCCCTTGATATCTCCAATTTTCTTGAAGAGTTCTCTAGTCCTCCCCATTCTGTTGTTTTCCTCGATTTCCTTGCATTGTTCATTTAAGAAGACCTTCTTATCTCTCCTTGCTGTTCTCTGGAAATCTGCATTCAGTTGTTTATATCTTTCCCTTTCACCCTTGCTTTTCGCATTCCTTCTTTCCACAGCTATTTGTAAAGCCTCATCTGACAGCCACTTTGCTTTCTTGCATTTCTTTTTCTTTGGGATGGTTTTCGTTGCTGCCTCCTGTACAATGTTACGAACTTCCGTCCATAGTTCTTCAGGCACTCTGTCTACCAGGTCTAATGCCCTAAATCTATTCTTCACCTCCACTGTATACTCATAAGGGATATGATTTAGGTCGTATCTGACAGGTCTAGTGGTGTTCCCTACATTCTTCAGTTTAAGCCTGAATTTTGCAATAAGAAGCTCATGATCTGAGCCACAGTCAGCTCCAGGTCTTGTTTTTACTGACTGTATAGAGCTTCTCCATCTTTGGCTGCAAAGCACATAATCTATCTGGTTTCGGTATTGACCATCTGGTGATGTCCATGTGTAGAGTCACCGCTTGTGTTGTTGGAAAAGAGTGTTTGCTATGACCAGCGTGTTCTCTTGACAGAACTCGGTTAGCCTTTGCCCTGCTTCATTTTGCGCTCCAAGGCCAAACTTGCCTGTTTTTCTGTTTATTTCTTGATTTCCTACTTTAGCATTCCAGTCTCCTATGATGTAAAGGACACTGTAAAGAATACTGTAAAGGATACTGTACTATACTTCACAAAATATACACAGAAGACTGACCACTAAATGCTATTGTTCTAATTTTGAGGTGCTGTAACTGCCATGTGTTTCAGACTCGGTCAAATAGAAAAAAATTGTTTGCAAACCCAAGGCACATTAGACACAGAAGACTACTATAATTTATACATGTATTTTTCATATTACTCTGAAGTTTCTCATAGTCTTTTATTTGTGATTTTTTTCTTGTCCTTGGTTTTTTTCCCCTCTGAACACATTGAAGTTGTTGATGCATTTAAAGAACATTATGCATTTAAATGTGACATATGCATCATCACATCCACCTTATAATCATGGCTCATTAGTGCTCAGACATACAACAGCAGGTGAAAATGTGTCTCAGGCCCACAAAGGTTAAAAAGTCCTGTGTTGGAAGAGTTTCATTTGTTTTGTCATGCAGATGGAAGCTATTCTGCTCTCATCAAGGCGTGGACATTAATTTTATTTTGAGGTAGATCTGAAGCACAACTTGTGAGATGATTAGCCCATTTAATTCCCATAATACTTATAGTACCTAATTAATTACTGTACCTAGGCTGAGTAGGAAGAACAAGAGAGCTGGTGCTATAGATACCTTTGAGGTGTATGTTTTAACATCTTGCATACAGATGACTTTTCAAATGAAGCTGCATCATTTAAAGTTGGGAACAGTCTGAGCACACTTCATTTGGTTTTTGAATGAATGTCTAAATGCAAAAGAAGGAAAGCTGCCCTCAGACAAGTAGTATTAATAGGATGATGGTTTAAATCCCTCAGCATGGCGCCTTGCCCCAAACACCATGGCATCCTATGATGGCAAGACAAACAGGCATCCCTGTGAAACCCTCACTTAGGGCACAATCCAGTTTAGATATCCACCAGCCTTAGTTGAGAGTAAGTGGTGCCGGCGCGGAGGCCAGCACTGCTGGACTTGGTGCCACCAGACACAGGTAAGCCCTGTGTCAGGGTGGCACGAAGGCATGAGGAAGGCGAGCCAGGGTGGCAGGGGAGGGGGCCATTGGCCAGCTCGGCCCGGGAGGGGGTGGGAATATTGGTGCCGGGATGCGCTGATATTCCCATCCCCTTCCCATGCCAGGCCGGCTAAAGAGCTGGCACGCATCCGAGGAAGCCTGTTTGGGCCTCTGGGCCTTATACTGTGGTGAGCTTTGGCCATGCCGGCACGGACCACATCCTGACTAGCGTGTATCAGCCAGCCATTTCGGTCGGCCGCCGCATCTTAGGCAGGATCAGGTCGCCCATCAAAGTATGTCAGGGTGCCCTAGCTTTTCTTTAAGCTGAGCATTTGAACTAGAATGCCAGAGGGTATGGCACTTAGCAGGCCACAAATTCTCCCACTTATATCACACTTATGTACATATACACAGATGTACTTGTATAAATGGACTCATAATTCTATATGGAAGATTTAGAGCTGGGATAAGTAAATGAGAGTACTTAGTACAGTGATAATTTCTGATACATTAGTACAAGAGGCAGGAGTAGTGCTCAATGCACCATCATGGAGAGCGTAGGGAGTGCCACAGGGGGCAATGCTGGGCTTTGCCCAGAGCTACCAGCAACCTAGTACAGTCGGTCTGCACCTTACAAAAGGGTTATGCTCCAAGGTCAGAAAATAAGGAGAAAATCACATATAGCTGAAATTACCTTAAATGTGAAAAAATACATACTATCTCTTCAAAAATTGAGGGAAAAGCAGCCCAATCCAGTCCAGCATCAATGCAGCGGTGCTGTGCAGCCCACGCTATATCCAGCGCTGGCTAGGGGCAGGCTGGAGGTCTCCTCGGTGTAGGGGGATGATTTTCCCCTTACCCTGGGTAAACTCCCAGTCTGCACAACGGGGTTACTTGGATCTCTGCCAGGTCAATCACTAGCGCAAATCCAAGAAGCCCCATGTCGGGCTTTCAAGCCCGGGAGGGGACAGGATTCAGCCAATCCTGTCCCCCTCCCAGACCAAATCTGCCCCATCCCCATCCTCCCCCTGCCCCATAACAATCCCACCCCACCCTCCCCCAGCCCCCACGCTGTTCAGAGCAGTACTCACCCGCTCCATGGCACAGTCCAGTGAATGTGGTGCCTTCCTGCTGACACTGGCTACTCTACGGGTGTTGCAACAAGTTTTATGGCACGTTTGCAACACCCATTGCTGGCGCTGAGGCTGCAGTGCCAGTGCCAGCTCAGCATAGGATTGCACCATAAGACCAACTTCATTTTCTGATCTTACACTCACTCCGGGGCGTGTATTTAGTAGTGGAATGGCAGGCAGAATCGCCTGCACTATTTAAACTATTATATTTCTCTGTTTATTTATTTGCCGAGTGTGTATACTTGAATTCTCACATGTTAAATGCATATTCGTTGTGGGCTGTCTGTACTTGCACTGGCTTAGTATTAGAGAAAGGGAATAGTTAGGCTTTTTAGCAATCTGATCAACTGATCTTAATAAATGTGACACATAATTGTATAGGAAATGGATCAGAGAATTTCACCGACTCAATGGTCTCCAGGGACTCAAATCCTAGTGTAATCACAAAGGTTACCTGTGCACTGACTTGACAGGAGCTCATTGGTAGGTTTCAGCCTCATAAACACCACCATGTTTGCTTATGCATAGCTGCTGTTTTAAAAATCTGCTCATGCCCCAGAATGTCAACCATAATAGTTTCACATACAAATTGATAAAAAGCCCCAAATTAGTCACTGTTTACAAACAAATGGTAGTCTGGGGATACCCAACAATATCAACTAATGCAGCAACTCCAGGTAAAATGCTTTTCAAAACAAAACAAAAGCAGAAAATTGCTCAATGACAGTGACAAGACTAAAAAATAGATGGAATTTTCAAAGATAAGAAAGAAAGGAAATTGCAAGAGCAGTTTCGAAGCAGCATTAAAGAAGTCCAATGCATTACTTTTAACATTTCCTTTTGCTATCCACTGAAGAATGAAAGTCTCGTTGTACAGTGCTATTGTAAAACCTTCTGTTTCATCAGGCATAATTACAAGATTAGAGGGATAGTGTTACTGTTCATTTTTTTTAAAGTAAATGCAATAGGCTGGTTTTGATTAGGGAACAGCTTTCAAGGTCAACACGTCCTTAATAATCTTACAGATTTCAGACAAGAATGTGCACTCCATTATCTTTCAAAACACAGCATGGAGACACAACAGGAGATGTTTTACTAGATCATTAACATATGCCCCCAGTGCATTGTTAAGTTCAGGGCTCTGGTCCCAAGAAGTGCATTAATCTCTAAATAAATCAAGCCCTGGAGTCCAAAGCATTACAATTCATTTAGTCTTCTTGGCACTGCTTATTTGCTATATTCTTACACTGGGATTTTTTAATGCGTAACAAACTTGTTTGCAGCAGAGAACAAGGAAGTTAAAGGAATTATTAGATGTCATTTGCCACTTCTTTAAACATTAATCTTCTGAAAACTTTAATTATTCCCACCTATCTTTGCTGTTTCTGCATTTGTCCACCTGTTGCAAAGAATGGCTCACTTGTCTGAGCAATAAGTCCCATTCCTCTTATGCCAGTGTAAGTGCACTTACATTGGTGCATCTGCTGTTACACTGTTACCTGTTACACTGTTACTGTTACACAGGATTGCACTGCTCCTCTAAAAAAACCCACAACCAACCAACCAACCAACCAACCAACCAACCAACCAACCAACCAACACCTTACTTAAAGTTTTATGTCAGGGATGTACTTGAAATAAACAATTTCTGCATCTCACAGCAAGTATTTGGCAATGACCCGAGAGTCGTTTAGAGGCAAAAAGAGCGTTCTCTTGTTTCTCAAGAAGCAACATTTAATGCAATTGAAGTGACAGTCTGGATTGTTTAAATTAATTAGAAGACATGATGCTAGTATAACCAGTTAATTTGCAGCCTTATTTTTAAGATAACTAAAAAGAAAAAAAAAGACATTTTTAAGATAAATTGTTTCAATTATTTAGTTTCCCCAACCATTTTCACCTTTTCGCCGCATTTCCCCACCATTTTTGCTTGCCTTTTGCCGTCCTCCTTACTGCCCCTGCTGCTGCTGCCACCGCCTCCGCCACCACATTTTCATCCTGGCCAACCAGCTGCATCAGGCCAGTCAGGACTCCTCTAGTCAACTACCCCCTCCTGCTGCCGCCGCCACAGGTTCCACAACTCTTCTTAGAGCCGCCCTGGCCAACTGCGTTCTGGTCAACAGCCTGGCCAACAGCCTGTTGCTGGTGTCTCCCCCCTTTTTTCTTGTTAGATTGTGAGCCCTTTTGAGAAAAGGAACCATCTCCTCATTCCTTGTGCATGAGCACTTTTCTTTGCTGAAAATCAGGATATAAATATTCTAAACAGCAGCAACAACAACAATAATAATGGCGTTATATATTTCCTTAATTCACCAAACTGCTGTGACCTCTCTGACATTAAATACTTATGGCCCACTCCTATCCCCTGCCAGCCCAGAACATGCAGCACTACTGACAGATCACATACTGTATGCTATGGTGGGGGGGAGCACCAGACGACCTAGGACAGGTAAGTAAAAACATTTTACTTACCTCGCCATCGGCCACCTGGCCTCCAATGGGTCTCCTCAGACCTAAGCAAACTGTTTAATATTTTTACTTACCTTTTTTGGTCTGCCTGGTTGCCCCCCCCCCCCATCATTGGATGCAGTGCCCACTCCAGCAGCACAGCTACGTTGCATAAACTGGCAAGGGATAGGATTGGAGCATAAGTTTGATAAAGTGAAATTTGGCTCAAGTACGTTTTCCTGAAATCACTTCAAAATTTTTCACAAAGGTAAATCACCCTTCAAGAGAATTTTGTTTACCCGTGCACCCCCCCCCAATGAGCACGCAAGACAAAGGCTTGGATTAAGGGCCACTATATTAAAATTCAACAAACATCAGATAGACTGCAGCAGGGGCTGGAGGCTTTATTAATCTAAAGTTTATTAATTTTAAATAAAACCCCCAAGCGTGTGGGTTCTAGGTTGGGGGGAAACGGCTCTAGCCGTTTACCTCCCCCAGATGTAAACGGGCATCACATCCTGGCTCAATCCTCGCTTGGTCACTGACCAAGCCAGTCTATCACTGCCAACCCCAAAGGATTGAGGCAGCTGGACAGCGCAGACCCACCCCAGGTAAGCCTAAAGGTGGTCTTTGCTTCCAGCCCTGGGGTCTGCCAGCCAGCCTCACCGATCCAGGTCAGCATCGTCTGAGCGGTTTTGGCTCGCCCCATGGCCTTGCTTACCTCTGGATGTATGCCAAGTATAAGCCTCCCTGGCTACCCCCCCCCCCCGCACGCTACCTACCTAAAGTGACCAATGGTGTAACCTAATTATATTACCCCCCACAAACCACAGTCCAGGGTAGGCGAAAAACCCACAGCCAAAAGCCAATCAGGCTGTGAGAAAAAATTCCTACCCAGCCTCCCAAAGGGCAACCAGCTAATCTCGGACTGAAAGCCGGGAGGGTGAGCTGGGTTTCTGTCTTCGGGGCGCAACTGAGGAGAGTGGGAAGGAGCGTGACGCTCCTGGTCTCCTCAGTCCCGCCCCGCAACACTGGCAGCCAATCAGCTGCCGGAATTCTCGCGCCCTCAAACAGCGAGCCCAGGACGAGCTGGGTAAGAAGCGCCGGCCCTCCGAGGGTGGGGGCCAGCGCCTTTCTCATCTGCTGGAAATTATGCTATCTGTTCACTGTTTGGGGTTGATATGAACCCAAAATGAGAATGTGTATTTCCCCCCTTTTTTGTTCCACATTCAAATCTCAGGCATGCATTTTATGTTGCTCTGATAATGGTTTATTTTTATGGGATTTGTAATGCATTGCATAGAAAAGTACCCAGATCACCAGCACATTGATTTAAATCCCTCATTAAGTAAAGAGGTTGTCTTGTTAAATCATAGCCGGAGATGTTGTAAGGTGAGAGGACGAGACAGAATGAACTACTCTGTATTGATGCAGCTGAATGACTCTGTTGTGGTTCCATCTCCAAGAGTTACAGGAACCTCACTCACACTCATTCAAAGCTGAACAACTGCATTTTTGCTAGGTCTTAAACAGAGTTTAGTTTACGCTGAGGGCTACTGGGATAAAGAAACAAAAATGGTTGTATACTCCTGCATACAGTATATCTTTTTAAAAATATAACATCAAGCAGTTATTCAGATCTGTTCCCACAACGATTTGGAACACATGAGTCTCTTTGCAAAGCAGAAAGCAGAAGTGAAGAGAAATGTCTTGGTCTTTAGAGTAGCAAAACTAGAGATTAATTTCCAGTGGTGAACTTCCCCCCCCCCAATCAAATCACCTTTATTAGGCATGTACAAATATAGCAACCAACATGGCCACATTAAACAACTGTGCCAGGTCAAACAAATAAAACCAATAAAAATAAATAAAATATTCCAACAAGAAGCCCCCCCCCCCAATATACAAGTATAAATAAAAGAAAAACAGCTATTAGATCATTTAGAATTTCCACAAAGATTACCAGAGATTATAGATTTACGTCTCGCCAAGACTGCATAGAAATATTTTGCTAGTTGTAGGATGTATGCTTGTCCACAGACGACAGAAGTAGGCTCAGAATTGCCTCGTCACAAGGACCACGGCACTGGGTCAGTAATGGAGTCAAAAAGTCAGTGCGTAGGTCTTTGTACCAAGGACAATGAAACACTATATGAATCAAAGATTCAATGGCCTCCATGTTACAATCACAAAATCTGTTACTCTCAGTACCATGTACTCAGAACTATGTAAAGTATCAGTAGAAGTGAAACTGGGTAGTATTACATTGCGGCTCAAATGAATGTGACACCTGAGAGTTAAATCTCCTCTTCAAGTAATGGATTATCTTCCTCTAGTTTTCTCTTCTGAACAGCTAAACATAAACATGCAAGTTATGCGATTTATTTATTCGAAAACGTTTCTCCCAGAGGACGCAGGGCAGTGTACAAACAAATTAATAATACAACCAAAATTACAATTAAGAAAAACAAAATATTGTAATAACAATCCAAGTCAGTCAATCAATAACCATCAATAATCCAAGTTGGGAAAAAATCTTTTATTTACTATGCTATTTTTTGAAGATTTTTTCCCCTTTAAAATGTATAAACTCTGATTTCTCTAGATAAATTCAGTTTGAATGTGCATCTCAATCCTAACGGGATGTCATCATAGCGCCTCTTCTGCTGGCGCTGACTGCCATAAAGCAGTCAGCACCAGTCGTAAAACCTGGGAAACTATAGGAAGGGAAATGGAGTTGTGGTGAGTGAATGGTTGAAGAATTGCGATTATTTCATGTACACTTATATGAAGGAAGGTACAAGAACTGGACTTCATGGAAAAGGTGGTATTTGATGAAGGGCCAAATCCTATCCAATTTTCCAGCATTGATGCAGTTGTGCCAACGAGGCGTGTACTGCATCCTGTGGTGATAGTGGCAACAGTCACGGAGGCCACCTCAAGGTAAGAGAATGTTTGGTCCCTTAGCTTGGGGCTGCATTGCGGCTGCATTGGTGCTGCAAAGTTGGATAGAATTAGACTGGAAGTATTTGAAGGAAGGGGAAGAGAGGAGGCATACAAGTAAGACTGCAAAAATAGAACTATAGTAAGCAATAATATAACATTAGTATAGACAAATAATTTGTATGATTAACATTTTATGTAGCAATTGGTCATAGCCTGATCTACAACCGTTTCGGGGATACCACTGCAAATGGCGACAGTGGCCCCTGCATGCTGCCACAGAGGGCAACCTGTACTGAGGCACGAAATTCATTGTGGGAGGTGGATGATGGGAGGGGGGCAGAACAGAGCAGGGAGAAGGAGGAATTGGGAAGTTTCTGAGTGGGAAGGTGGGTGGGTAGAAGGCGGAATGAGGGGTGGAGGGGTAGATCCCGGCAGCACTAGCATGTGCCAGGATCCTATCCCCATTCCCCCTCCCTTACTCTCCTCGGTTCTGTGCCAGCAAAATGGCTACCTCAAGGAGGCCTTCGGGACTGTCCTTGCCCCCCACCCCGCAGGATGCAGTAATGTAATGCCTGCCAGCAGCTGCTCTCAAACTCTCAAGGTAGAGGTCTTTCTCAGATCTATCTGAGTTCTACCCAGCCTTTAAAAAGAGCACAAGAATGCTAGGATTTGAACCTAAAGTATGTGTTCTGCAGCTGCTAGTGATTTATCGTTCTATCTATTGCGAACAAACTCAATTGACCATAGTGCCTTATAGGATGCAAATGCCAATATATGACTACAGTGAATTTCTTTCTTCTAGCCCTGAAACCAAACCTCATACATGGGATCAAGAGATATTCCAGAGTTACCTCAAAGCCTTTCCACTACTGCAATTGTGTGCAGCTCAGTTTGGAAAAAGAAGTAAATATGTTTAGATCTTTTCAAAGGCAAGTGGGGCTATGCTGCAGA
This sequence comes from Plestiodon gilberti rubricaudatus, assembly GCA_026170595.1. Lineage (NCBI taxonomy): Eukaryota > Metazoa > Chordata > Lepidosauria > Squamata > Scincidae > Plestiodon > Plestiodon gilberti. The sequence continues at coordinate 60,966,523 of JANXHW010000004.1, read as the reverse complement.
ATGACCCTGCAAAGAGCATCATGCAAAGGAGTCTCTGGACTGCTGCAGCTAAAATGGCCTCTGATAATCAGGTTGTTGCCCCACTGATATAAATAAGACAAAATTGGCTTGAGCGCCACACTTTTCACTGAGTTGTGAATCACTGTCTATGTATGAAAAATGCACACGTTTTGAAAGCTGGTATAATTCTATATTTACATAGCTTTAATATGATGGCTTCCTATTTCTTATTCCTTTACAGAGAATATTTATTATACAGATAGATTATGGATGTGTGGTGGGAACCCCTTTTAAAATATTCCATTGAAAATAATGGTAGATGCTGTAAAATATTTATTCATTTACTGCTCTAATTTAAGTACAGTACATTAAGAAATACTGCATATATGAGTCAGACCTCAAAGGCAGGGCTGTTAACACATTTCATCTTCAGTGGCAACCTTCACTGAACCTTTAAATCATACTTGTAATATAGAATTCAGTTTGAAATTTATTACAGTGCGTAAAGGTCTTTGCATACTTAATAAGCTGCTTTATGGAGATGGAGGGGGGGTGATCTTTCCCCTGTTATATTAGTGCAAAAACTGTGCTATTTCTACATTGAAAAAAGTGGCAAAAATTTTAGAGGTGAAGAAATTCAACTGTCATACCAGAACATGTCTGAGATAAATATTTCAATTAACAGCTTACTTTTTATGGTAGAAATGTTTTGATATATTTTTCTGTTGTAAAGTTTCCTTTTGAAAGAAATGTTTGCCACTATGAACCGGGTTTGTGAATTGTTCCTCTCCCAAGTGTCATGGTAGAGCACTGGGCACAATATTTCATTTGTATATGTCAGGGGTGGCCAAACTTGTTTCATGTAAGAGCCACATATGATAAACTTCAGATGTTTGAGAGTCACAAGAGAGATGTTTGAGAGCCGCCATATGAAGTATTTAAATTCTTAAATATATTTACTCACCATGAACTTTAAACTTATGTTTTAATCCAGTGGACTCTCAGTTTATGCCTGGTAAATAATTATAAAGCTTGAAAATATCTTATTTACCTTTTATATTAATTGTGATGCAAAAAGGGGCTCAGCCAACATATTTCCGAGAGCCTCACATTATACGTCAAAGAGCTGCATGTGGCTCAGGAGCCGCAGTTTGGCCACCCCTGATATATGTGCTTTAGTGTGGAACTCCCTTCCCTGGGAAACCCAGCTGGCACCCACACTGGCAGTTAAGGACTTTTCTGTTCCAGTTAGCTGCACCTTGAATTTTTCCAAGTTTTGCTTCTTGTTTGGTTTTTGTGCTCTGTTGATTGTGATTATTGTTGGTTTTTTTGTAATAGTTTTTATGGTACAATTCTGTGCTCTGTGTAGGCCAGCGCAGCACATGCTGCACTGACCTAGGGTATTGCAAATGCACCGTAAATTGCATTGTGACACCCTGTGAGTAACAAGCGCCGGTGCTGAATCCAGGTGCCCTGCTCGACAGAGCAGGTAAGGCAGCTCTGAGCAGTGCGGGACTGGGGGAGCGTGGTGTAATGGGGTGTGGGGAGGGCGGGGGCTGGGCGGATCAGGCCCGCGATGGGGGTGGGATTGGTGACAGTGCCACATGCTGTATCCTATCCCTCTTCCTGGGTCTCTTTCCCCAACACGGGCCTGCTCGGTTCTCCACCGGCTAAAGAGCCGGCTGGGATTTGAGTTGTGGCGGCTGGGGCTGGGGGTTTAATCGGGGTAAGCGGACAAATGTCTGCTTATCCCGAGTAGGTCTCCAGCCACCTCCTTCCCTGGATAGGATACAGCATGCACCGCACGGCCCACGCTGCGCTGCCTATGCCTGGGAAGGATAGGATTGGGCTGCCCGGGTTGTTTTTAATCATTGTTAACTGCCTTGGTGGCCACTTTAGTGGGACTGAAAACTGGCAAAATGCTTAAATAAATATGATGTACATCACAATGTATGATTTGGTTAAAATTCACAAATCACAGAGGGATCAATCAGGCGTACACGATTTATGGTCTATAAGCCACCAGTGACCCTTCCTCCTGTCTATTTCCAGCTTCTTAGCAGATTTGCAAATGCCCCAATTTTGTGGGGGTTTTTTCTTACATCTTTGTGAAAACAACTAAGATTTGTCCAAGCCAATAAAAAAATGTGCCCATATGAATGTGCAAAATCGGGATCACATTATGGCAGCAGAACCCACCTATGCACACAATCATTATCCACATGGTATGAAAGCGACTTCCCTGAGCATTGCTCCTGAGGTTCAGAGGCAAATGTTGTGGAGTGGCTGAAGTTTTTCCAGAATGATAATAGAATTTCAGCAGCTCAGAAAGTTCCTTTTTCATGTACATATGGGCAATTTTGCTTTTAATGTGCCAATCCTGTACCTGTGGTTGTCAATACTTAGCCTGTAGCTTTAGCATACTAAACAGTGCCTTCATGCCCACACATTCTTCACGCACTTGAGAATCTCCACACGCTTCAGATACATGAATCATTCATTATTTCTACTTTTGTTATTTTACATTTATATTACAATTGTACCCATAGAAACAGCTTGGTATTGTGTGACAAACCAGAATAAAAAACACAATGTGGAAACTTTGCCCTCAAGTAAGCTGGTTTCTGCTCGGCAGGATATCCAAGCTCCATCTTATGTAGCTTTTGTTCACATCTCCTGATGCCATTTCCCACATCATCAGAGGCAAATCCTTGTTTGCCATAGTGTGTACACTCAACAGGGTGCTGCAGCCAATCCTGACTCTGTGGCAAAAGTATGTGTAAACTCAAGTTTGTTTGTAAATACCATCTACATAGTTGTCCAGGAGCAGGGAGAGAGGAATGCCAGTCTTGTATTTTGAGACAAGCCAGAAACTTGGAGTAGTGCTCTGACACTAGAGCAGGGGTTCTCAACCTTTGGAGGCCCGGGTACCCTCTATCACGGACCAATTTTCTGAAATACCCCCTGCTAATTAACTGCTAATTAACTGGATTAATCAATTAATTAATTAGGTGATTAATTGTTAAATAAAAAAGTACTAAACAATTTTAAATGTGAAAAATGTCTTATTTAACTCTGTGTGTAAGTGTGTGTGCGTGTGTGTGTGTGTGTGTGTGTGTGTGTGTGTGTGTGAGAGAGAGAGAGAGAGAGAGAGAGAGAGATGCAAGGATCACTTTTTTTCTCTGTCACACTTCCCAAAATCAGCACCTCCCTCCCTCACCCCACCAAAGTACATTTTCCAAAGTACAAAAATAAGCCCCAAACCAAAATCAGAGAGACAGAAGGGCTCCGAAAATAATTAAAATTTAAAATCCATATTAATTAACACTTAATTAGCTGCTGATGGGGCAGATAAGGGGCAGGGCTTGGTGTACCCCCAGCAAGAGGTCCGCGTACCCCTAGGGGTACCCGTACCACAGGTTGAGAACCTCTGCACTAGAGCAAGCTGTCACTGGGGGTGGAGCGGGGGGGGGGGGTTGGACCGCCCCGGGTGTCACCCCAGGGAGGGGTGACACCAAAATGACATTAGACAAAATGTTAAAATGTTACAGTGGTGTGAAAACCCACCACTGGTAGAAAATGGGTTTTTCCCAATCCCCGTCACAACTTGAGTGGGGATTGCATTTCCCAGGAGGCCTCCACATCATGTGGTCTGCTTTGGGAGGAGGTCCATGCGTATGACATCATGAGATCTTGCCCCAGGTATCACAAACCCTAGTAACACCCCTGTCAAGCTCCCTGTACCTGCGTGGAACACAAGGAACAAGAAAGAGGCTGCAGTGGCAGTAAAAGCTGCCTGGTATCAATCAAAGGATAAGACATCCATAGAGGAGAAGAAACAGTGAGTAGGGATGACTTCTGGGTTAACAGTGCTCTGTTCTTAAAGAGACAAGAACCTTTTTCCTCCTCTGAAGCTAGCGCCATATGTCTGTAGAGCAACCCCTCCCCTTCTCTCCCTTGGTTTTTCCACTTCTAGCCACCAATTAATGATTTCAGTGCATACACTCTCGGCTCCTGCCTTTTATTCTTGAGGCTGGAGAGAGAAAGTGAGGGATCGCACCATCCTTTTGCCCGTATTGGGTTGCACAGGGTGGGACCTTCAATAAGATGTTGGGGTGGAGGTGATGACAAGGCAATGAGGCTGAACACTGGCACAGCTGCATGCTGCATGCTATAACATGGCTAGGAATAGAATTGGGGCCTAAGTCATGCAAGCATCTTGATCTCCATGGACTCTGACCATGCCCTGATTTCCATTAGTCATTTGAAATAAGCTTCTTTTATAGTGAGAGAAATTCTGTCTTGTATATGGAAACTGTATCCCAACAGATCCATTCAACTTTGTGCTGTAAGATTCACTTGCCTGTTCCGTACTGTCAGCTGAATATCAAAATATTTGGTTTGTGTTGTTTTCAGCTGGCACCATGATAACTTTGTTGTGGGTAGACTGTTTAATTTCTCTGGTGTTGAGATTTGATAAGCCTGTGCAAGCATGAAGGACATATTTTCCTTGGATTCAGCATGCTCCTGACTTTTGGATAATTCCCAGGAGAACTGACTAAAGAATGCATTGTAATAACCATGTACCTATTTAGAAGCTGCCACGGTCTTAGGAGAATTACCACTGAGTAACTCTCTACTCCTTTTGTATCAAAAGGGCTGGATGTTCATCACCAAATCCATCACCAATTGGATTAGGTTGATGTTGCTAACTAGGTTCTTTTTGCTCCATTTTCAGCTTTAACATTTAGCAGAATAGCCAAGTCATTTGTTCATACACATCACATGGTAACTTATTACATTCCTTTTAGTGAAATTAGATTTCAAACTGAGTTATATTTTTATTTTATTATATAAGGAAACCAAGCACTGTACATATAGGCTGGTGCATAGGTTAAAAAGATCCTTTTAAATGTGGAAACCTGCAGGATAAGTACTGTACAAGCCCTCAGTTTTCCATTTCATGACTTTCAATAGATAATAGGTATTTAACATTCTTCTGTGTCCATTGAATACTCTTTATTGCATGCTTCTGACCTGGCTCAAATATCCATTTCTATAGACTGTCTGCAGTCTATGATGTTGCATTTACACCCATGAGTGCACTCTTATGCTTGTTTACTTGGAAGTAACTCCCACTATGTTCAATGAGGTTTTCTTCCAGGAAACTGTGCACAAAATTGCACATGTGTCATGGGTCATATGTAGTGATTCACCCATACCAAGTGGATATTTTCCCTATGTCTCATCTCAGGTTCCTGTATCTAGGGGTTGCAACATTCTCATGGCTAGAGAGTGTCTGTATGTTTACAACTGCCTAAAGGTGAAAGTCAGCAGCTGTGTCTCAGTGGGGGGGGGGAGGGGGAACACTTTACTTTCTGGATTTCTATCTGCAAGGCAATTGTTAAAGGCACAGAGTATCTTCCTTTAACAGGTGACCTTCCTCCCAGTACCTAGGACAACACAGGACAGTGAACTCTTGAGGGTTAAGTACAATACGAGAGGGAATGTCCTTAGCAAATAGCAACAGTGGCACAAGCTAAGAGGTTCTTCCTTAACACAGCCCAAGTGACTCATTTTCTCAATATATGGTTGAACAAGAGGAGAAGATGGTTGGACAAGAGGAGAAGATAGCTGTAATAAGTTTGTAGCCTTATTTGTGACTGCTTTGTTGTGTCAAGATCATGGTCAACTCCATCAAGATTCGAATAGAGTGTTTCATAGGATGTGGTTAGTCACAACGCTGACAAAAGTTGAAGCATGCACAAATCAGTCATCAAATCATATCATGTCATTTTTGGTGGCTTCCTATCACGTCTTCCCCACATAAGAATAGGGTTGGCAGCATTGGCCTGCAGTCTCCAGGAATCTGCATCAATCTTCAGGTCACTATGGAAAGCAATCTTGGAGATCTTAGCAGGGCCTTAGAAAGAGTTTCCACAATTACATCAAATTGGAAAAGAGTCTCCAGGATTAGCTTCGGTCAGATACGTAAACTCCACAGAAGAAACAAATGATGGTGTACATTTATTATAAATATTTGCCAGATTATGGCCTGTGGTTCTCAATGTTTTCTCAACAGAAAAACAGTGGTTCTCAAAGTTCTTTGAGTAGAAGTTTGAGTAGTTGCAGGGGTGGGGACAGAGGCGGCGGCGATCCCCAGGAAAAAGGTGATTTTTGTACTTACCAGGGGTCCTGGAGCTCTCTGGAGGGTGCGGGGAGGCCTGCAGAAGGGTTTGCAGGCCTCCTCGTACCAGTGGCGTTCCTAGGCCAAAATCTACTGGGGGCACACACTCGAGTTGGCGCCCCCCGTTTTTTCGCCCCCTCTTTCCCCCCCTCCCGGCTTTTCCCGCACTTTTGTAACGTGTTGAATGGGCCCCAGCAGCGCCCCTCCAGGAGGCAGCTGCTTCTTGCGCCCTCGTGGGGGCGAAAACAAACATTTAAAATCCGGGGGGGGGATATCGCCCGGGCGCAGGGAGAAGAAAGCATTGCAATTTTTAAACAGCCATTAAAAGATGCCCTTTCTTCCCTCCTCCCCCCTCCTCCGATTTATGCCGCCGCCGCCGCCACCACCTCCTCCTGCTTGTGTTTGTGTGTGTGTGTCGCTCCCAGGACGCAAAGAAAGCAAGCCATACGTGCGAGGACTCGGCCGGGCGCAGGGCGAAGAAAGCAAGCCATGCAGACGACTCGGCAACGCGATGAGGAAGTTCAAGTGCCTCTCTAGGAGGCGCCTCCACTCCAGTCTCGCTGATTACTAGGAAGGCGCCTCCTAGAGAGGCACTTGAACTTTCTCATCACGTTGCCGAGTCGTCTGCATGGCTTGCTTTCTTCGCCCCGACACCTTTTGGCGCCCCTTTGGTGCCCTCCAGAAGCTGGCGCCTGGGGCCCAGGGCCATAGGGCCCCATATCAAACGACGCTACTGCCTCGCACACTCCAGAGGGCTCCAGGTCCCCCGGAAAGTACAAAAATCACCTTTTAAAACTTTTTTCTCACCGGCAGCAATCCCTAGGATCACCGCCGCCATGCTGTCCACGTCCCTTAAGGTGGCTAAAATAAACTGCAAAGATAAATCTAGTTCAAATATCTGTAATAGGCTAGTTCAAAATATGTTGTCCAGGCCCCCTTCTATAACGGAGGTAGCTACCTCACATATTATCCTTCTGCTGTTTCACTGACTGCCTCATCCATTCTCCTTTAACTAGCAAGACACTCATTTGGCTCCACAGCAAGCAGGAGCAGGTTGGCAGAGTGAATTGGTAAGGGACTAGGACTACCGTAGGTTGGGAGGTATGGTATCTACATTACATCTCAGCCATGCACTATGGAATTTTTTTATTGGAAAGGCAGCAAATAAATGAACAAAGAAATAAAGGCTTAGATACTATCGCCAGGCAAGGATCTGGCAGCCTCAAATGAAATAGCATCACTGTTTAATTTAAGTTGCATATTAATTTAAATTGCATATATGTCATGTGAAGACCATCTGACAAAATGTAATTCCACCCAGTTTTATTTCTTTGGAAGTAGTAAGGGCTAATACATGACTCTTCTAAATGTAACAGAAGATACCGTAGGTCAACACGAATCTTGTTGCAATAGATTGCCAGTGCTAAAACAGATACTGATAAATATTAGCAAAAGCATTGGTTAGGCTGGTCAGCCTAACATCTGTTCCAGGGAAGATGGTGGAAAGTCTCATTAAAGATAAAATCTGAAAACACATAGAAGAACAAGCTTTGCTGAGGGAGAGTCAGCATGGCTTCTGCAAGGGGAAGTCTTGCCTCACAAACCTGTTAGAATTTTTTGAAAAGGTCAACTGGCATGTGGATGCGAGCAAACCCGTGGATATTATATATATGGATTTTCAGAAGACGTTTCACATGGTCCCTCATGAAAGGCTCCTGAGAAAACTCCACAGTCAGGGAATAAGAGGGCAGCTCCTCCTGTGGATTAGGAACTGGTTGAAGACCAGGAAACAGCGAGTGGGAGTCAATGGGCAATTTTCACAATGGCGAGAGGTGAAAAGTGGTGTGCCCCAAGGATCGGTCTTGGGACCAGTGCTTTTCAACTTATTCATAGATGAACTGGAGTTGGAGATAAGTAGCGAGGTAGCCAAGTTTGTGGATGACACTAAACTTTTCCGGGTGGTGAAAACCAGCAGGGATTGTGAAGAGCTCCAGAAGGATCTTTCCAAACTGGGAGAATGGGCAGCAAAATGGCAGATGTGCTTCAATGTAAGTAAGTGTAAAGTGATGTACATTGGGGCAAGAAACCAAAATTTCACATATACACTCATGGGTTCTGAGTTGTCTGTGACGGATCAAGAGAGAGATCTTGGGGTGCTGGTGGAGAGGTCGATGAAAGTGTCGACCCAGTGTGTGGCAGCTGTGAAGAAGGCCAATTCCATGCTCGGGATCATTAAAAAAGGGATTGAGAATAAAACGACCAATATCATTATGCCTTTGTACAAATCGATGGTAAGGCCGCATCTGGAGTATTGTGTCCAAGTTCTGGTCACCACACCTCAAAAAGAATATAGTTGAATTGGAAAAGGTGCAGAAAAGAGCAACCAGAATGATTCGTGGGCTGGAGCATCTCCCTTATGAGGAAAGCGTTTGGGGCTTCTCATTCTAGAAAAAAGGCGCCTGAGGGGGGACATGATTGAGACGTACAAAATTATGCATGGAATGGAGAGAGTGGATAGAGGGAAATTCTTCTCCCTCTTGTACAACACCAGAACCAGGGGACATGCACTAAAATTGAGTGGAGGGAGAGTTAGAATGGACAAAAGAAAATATTTCTTTACCCAGTATGTAATTCATCTGTGGAACTCCTTGCCACAGGATGTGGTGATGGCACCTGGCCTAGATGCCTTTAAAAGTGGTTTGGACAGATTCATGGAGGAAAAGACTATCACAGGTTACAAGCCATAAGTAACCTCCTGGTTTTAGAAGTAGGTTTTCTCTGTGCCAGGTGCAGGGGAGTGGCAGCAGGAAACAGGTTATCTTGTTGGCTGTGTGCTCCCTGAGGCATCTGGTGGGGCCACTGTGTGATACAGGAAGCTGGACTAGTTGGGCCTTTGGCCTGATCCAGCAGGGCTCTTCTTATGTTCTTATTTTAAAAATAGCATAATCTGGCACGCTAATAATATTGCCTTTAATATTGTTCCACTGGGTAAATATTTCCAAGACAGCTATTAAACCAACTGTACTACTAAGCTGATAATTAAAGTGCAACCTTCATCACTAGGAGCATATATTTGATTAAGATTAATTATCACTAATGTTACTATAAGCCTAACACTGCACATTCTGAATTGTAAGTTTGATCTGATTAATTAAACTGGTCTTGCATAACTGGGTAATAAATTATTCTTAGCATATTGATGCTTCCAGGTAAGCATCCTCTTCTATTTGTATTGAAATTAAAAGAGAAGAGGGAGCAATCATGACGCAGCACATATAAGTAAATAATCCATTGTTTTCTCTCAGGAAGTTGATCAATTTTTTACATCCCAAGCCCAACAATTTATAATAGATTCCTTGATTACTTATATCATTATTGCTTAATGAATATAAGAGCTATTTCTTAGCAAAATAACTAAAATTGATTTTTGTCCTTTTTATTTTTAATATATGCTCCTGTAAAAAAAGTTGCCAATATCATGTTACAATTGTAATATTACAATGTGAGAAACCAAAAGTAACCACTTGTATCACATATAGTATACCCCATTTACCACCTGCCCCGAAAATAAGCAGAATAAATCCTGTGCATGTGCGTGCGTGCAATCCTGCGCAAGTTAGGCCGGCTCTGCCCCAGCCTAAGGAGTTGCAGACGTGCAACTCGTGCCGTAAATAACGTTTGTGGCTCCTTTAGAGTAAGTGGTGCTGGTGCGGAGGCTGGCACTGCTCACTACGCCATGGAACCAACCCCACGCCGGTCGCTGCAGGTAAGTCCCATGCCACTTGGCGCGGGGGAGGGCGGGCAGGGATGCCAAGGGAGGGGGCCATTGGCCGGGAGGGGTTGGGAGGGAGCGGGGATATCAACGGTGATATCCCAAGCCCCGTCGCAGCCTTACATGGCCTCCCCGGATGTACACCTGTTCGGAAGCTGGTGTGCATCCGAGGAGGCCCATTGGACCCCGCCCTGCTTACACTGGGGGAAGGGGACAAATGTCTCCTTCTCCTGAGGTGAACCTGAGAACTGCGCAGGATGCAGCGGCCGGCCCCTTTATGCCAGCCACACTTACTTGCACAGGACTGGGCTGCCTCGTGTGTGTGTGTGTGTGTGTGTGTGTGTGTGTGTGTGTGTGTGTGTGTGTGTGTGTGTGTGAGGAACAAAAGGGGGAAAGAAAAAGAACAAATGCTAATGGACCAATCCTATTGGGTGCTACCACCGCTGGAACAAGTGTTCCGGCAGAGATATGCGCTTTATGGCATTGCAAATGCCGATCTGGAAGCGCGCAAAACCATGTGCTTCCAGGCTGCCACAGACTTGCACTAGAGCGACCTGCGCTAGATGCTATCCCTTCCGGAGCAAACCGACATGCCCCCTTGTCTCTTCGGACTTGCATCTGCTAAAGAGGTGGCACAGGTTGAGGAAACCCATTGGTGGTAGTGGAGCTTGCTGAGTGGTATGGGAAAATGTTTTCCCTTTCCCCTCCAAAGTCTCCCAATCGCGCCCCCCCCCCCACTATAGCATGCAGTGCAACCTGCTTTGTCACAGCTGCATGCTATGGAGGGAGAAAGGATAGGATTGAACTGTAAGAGAAATAGTGCACCTTCATGATCCCATAGTATAAATTATGATTTTGCAATCTTTAATGCTGATATTTCAAACTACTTGCTTTAGAATGATTCTGTTGAATGCCCCTCAAAGACAGTCATCTACAATGTAACATTTTCATATGTTCATCTGACTGTATGAGTGAGTTTTCCATTCACCTGTATCACAGCTTACTAGAAACACAAAAATGTCTGCCCTCTTTGTTGCTTCCCCAGGAACAATTACTTAGAAATATTACTTTACTCCAATGTATGTCAGCAATTAATGCCAGTTGGTGAGCATCAAGGCTTACTTGAGAGAAAATGGAGAAATGACATCCCGACACATGCATCCCCATACGTGCACACTTGCTTGTCCTTATAATCAGCTTTCTCATTCGCTTTCTCTGAATTACAAAAGGAGCTTTCTTTGTCATTAGAAGTTTATTGTACGCTTTAGATCAGTATTACAAAATAAAACCTAAAGTCAAGTTTATGAGGCATGATCTTGGCTAGGTTTGCTTCATTTTGTTCAGTTTTTTTTAAGTGCCTGTGTGTATTCATTACACTCTTGTACTGCTGTCTGGCTGATCTTTGTAATGTGCATTTAATTGTTCTTAATTTATGTTCATCTTACTGCAAATTCATTATTTACTTCATTACAGAAGGCTAAGAATGACATTATGTGCAAGCACTCCTGCTTATAAAACAAAATGCTTCTATGGGAGTTGACAAACTAATTTTTATATGCTTTTTATATGGTTAAGTTTACACACACACACACACACACACACACACACACACACACACACACACACACACACACACACACGGTAAGTAGACTTACCAGATTTCTTCCCGGGACAGAGTGCTAGACCTTTCGGAGAAGGAATGTGGGCAGGTGTAGCTTGTTAAACCTTAGAGCACAATCCTAGGCATGTCAGAGGGCACCAACCCCCAAAAGGGCACCAACCCCCAAAACAGCTAACTACTGATCTCACTTACACAAAAGCCCTATAGGATCACTATTTATCCCCTAGCAGCTGAGGTGGCAATAGAGACTGAGATGTGCCCATGAGTGCATAGTTGGTCTTCTGGCTTGCAGTTCACACTTGTACACACTATACTAGGCTTCTTTCTTCACTACCTTTGGATTGGGGAGCACATGACTTGCACGAGAAGGAGGAAGAAATAGTTCAAGTTCCTGTTACATGCTCAATATTTTACTTCTGTTTATCCCTGCTTGATCCAAGGGATGCAGAAGACACACATTTAAACATGTGTACTTGGTGCTGGGCGTCTAAGGGCCAGACTAGTGATGTGGCTATCAGGCTGGAACTTCACTGAACCGATTTCCAGCGATTCCCGGCGCGTCTGGCCGCTCGCCTTGCGCGCTGAGCTTGTCTGTAGGAGTGTCTTCCCGCAATGTTGTCCGGCCTTCTTAAGAAAGCGCAGCTGTGATTGGCTAAGCACAAGCGCGTTCTGATTGTCTAAAAACCTTGCAGGTCTGTTCTTCACAGCGGGGCCGTCGTCAAGTTCCTTGCCGGTTTTTACTTTTTAACAACCCTACCCTATGCATCTTCACATAGTTGCAAAGGCAGCCGAGACAAAATCACCCACAAGCTTCACACGTTTCTCTCTATTTCGTTTTAACACACACGTTGAGGGGGGGTTTCGGGTACTGCTCAACTACGTTTCTCTCTATTTCGTTTTAACACGCACGTTGAGGGGGGTTTCGGGTACTGCTCAACTTCCCGTGCATCTCTGAATGAGTCAAAATGGAGCAGTCATAAGCAATATTTTGCTTTCAATCCATAAGCATGAAATCGGTCTGCAGTGGAAATATTGTTCTGCTCTGCCTGTGCACACACAACAGACTGTTCCCTTGCGAGCACCAAAACGCTTCCCCCCCACACACACACTCACTCACAAATCTCTACCTACTCTTTCTTGTTACAAGAAACCTCCACGGTGATTGGAAGTAGTTCTGATTGGCATGCAACCCCTCTCCTCTCCCTCTCATCTCATTGATGGCTGCAGTAGCTCCGCAAAGCGAACCGCTGAAAACATGGGCAATCGACTTTCTGCACGCGCCAGAAATCATGAGATCGCAGTTGCTTCCGCTTGCTCCAGCAATTCCAACTAGACAGCATTTACAGCTCTGTGCTCGGCTGCGAAGCGCAGAAATCACCAGAAATCGTTGCAGTGTAGTTCCAGCTTCAGAAGGACTGTTGGCAAGAGACCACAAATTCTCTGGCCAGGAAGGCCACATTTTTAATCTCTCATTGGAACTATGTAATAACTCACCCACCCCAATTCCTTGATTGGAATTCTTTGGAATTCAACAACTCAGATTTGAATGTAGATTGTTTACTGCTTATATTTTAATTTTTAATGTATATGTATTTTAATGTTGTAAGCCGCCTTGAGTGCCCTCGCTGGGAGAAAGGCGGGATATAAATTATTTAAATAAATAAATAAATAAATAAATAAATATGTTAATACAGTTTTCACACCTCCAGGGTGGAAGGTAGCAGGGTGGGAGCAAGGCTGGAGGGTATGTGCTTAGTCACAGTCACAGTCACAGTCACACACACACACACACACACACACACACACACACACACACACACAGAGCAGCGTCACTAGGGTGTGCGCAGCCCAAGGGCGGGGCACGCGCGTCACCCTAGTGACCCCCCTACACACATAACCCCAATACGATTTTGGGGGGGCTACCTGAGGGGATGCTGCCCCGGGTGCCCCCCGCACTCCCCCGCACCTTTCGTTCATTGCAGCCGGCTTGGGGACGTCTTCCCCGGCTGGCTGTCCTGGGCCTTCTGACGAGGCCCACTGCATCACAACGTAATTTTTACGCGCATGCGCAGACCATTCCTGAGGGAAAAGGGCTGCCCTTTTCCCTCAAACGGTCTGTGCATGCGCGAAAAAAGGTATAAATTACGTTGTGACGCAGTGGGCCTCATCAGAAGGCCCACGAGCGCCTGCCCGAGAGGACGCTCCGCGGCCTTCTCCCGGCCTCAGAGCCTCCGGAGGGCGACACGCTTCTGCACGCGTCACCCTCACGGTGGCCCCCCCGCCGCACTCCAGTGCCGTCGCTGCACAGAGAGAGAGAGAGAGAGAGAGAGAGAGAGAGAGAGAGATTCCTTCAATTGCTACAAGTGTCAAGTTTATTGTTTTTGAAAGATGTCTATTATGTAGATGATTGCATTTTCTCCTCTCCTTTTATACTTTCAGACTATTTTTCCTTGCCATAAAGTGATCTATACATTTCATTTTCCATGAGAGTGTGTATCATTATAAAAATAGGTGAGATCTTTTAATTTTATGTTTATATAGAACTAGAAAATTATTCAACGGCTAAATTTCAGTGGCAATAAAAGTTGTAGTAGCTCTTAGATAAATCTGGATAACTACAGCTCTGTCCTACCACTTTATACTGTCTTGTGTATTTTATTGTAAGTTTTTGAAAGCTCAGCTTTATTTATGAGCTGGAAATTAAGAGGTAGCTGGTAGAAAGTTGCAGTGGAATAAGAGTTCTCAAGTTCATGTGAGTTGTAAAAATAAGATCATATTTCATGATGTATAATATAGGTAGGCAATGATCTATTGATGGAAGTTCTAGTGGAGACCAGGAAATTGATATTGGTTTAGAAATCCTTTCAAATCTTATAGTTTAAGAAAAATGTTATTTGTGGCCTTGGGCCACAGTTAAATAATAGAGGGAGTATGCAGCACATCCACTCTGTAAAGCTTTCTGGTACAAACACTCTTCTTCTCTTGAAGTCAAAACATAGATGACTTTTAATAACTATATATGCCTCCTTAAAAATGTTACATGCACACACTGAACAAAAATCATATTTATTTGTACAATTTTCAGATCCTGCTCTATGATGTGTTTTATTGTTTAAGCTCGGGGTTCTCAACAAGTGGTACTTGTACCACCGGTGGTACTTTGGCCAACTGCTGGTGGTACTTGGACTGCCGGCCCGCCGGAACCCCACTCTGATGTGGCACGTCAGCAGAGGCGTTCTAATATGGGGGGAGCAGGTGTGCTCCACCCCAGGCGCTGAGTGGGCGGGGGGCGCGGCAGCCGGGCTCTGGGCTGCGCAGAGCGGCGCGGCACCGGAGCCCGGCTGGCGCGCCCCTCTAAAGCAGCGCACCCACTTGGCGTGTCCCCGGCCCAAGGATAAGCCCTCCTCAGAGCGACCGCCCAGGGATAAGCGACCGGCCGGGGATAAGCCCTCCTTAGAGCGACCGCCCAGTTCGGTGGTCAAGGGCTTTCTGAGAGGGCCGAACGCGTTGCGCCGGCTTTTATAGGGTTTGCGCATTGCAAACCCTATAATAGCCGGTGCGACGCGTTCGGCCCTCTCAGAAAGCCCTCGACCGCTTTGAGGAGGGCTTGTCCCCGGCCTCCGGAGCGGAGCCTCCGGAGGCCGGGGACGCGCCGAGTGGGCGCTCAGCTCTGAGTCCGGCTGCTTGGGGGCGTGCTCCAACCCCGCCCCCCCCAGGCGCCGGGAGGGCTGGGAACGCCACTGCACTTCAGCGTTGCATTTTTGCTCCCGAGAGGCTCCTGCCTTTGACCAAGCCTCTTGGGAACACTGAGAAGGGCTTTCCCACCTGCCCAGAGCCTCCTACCTGCATTTTCTGGCCTCCTGGAAACCCAAAAACCCTGAAGTAACTGGCAATGATGTCTGAAGTAACTGAAGTAACTGGCAATGAATGGTGGTACGCAGCAGGAAAGCGTTAAGCTGTATCCCTTCCTCCTGTGAACCTAGATAAAATATAAATTACTGTATGCATATTGTCTATTAAAATTAAAATTAGGTGACTGGGAGGATTGATCTATTATAATAACTTTCACAGTGCTAGTAAAATATTTTCATTAGGACCAGCCATTGTCTAAAACACAGTACTGTATTTAAGCATTTAAAATACAGAGTACTCTTCATCAATATTCAGATATTTAAGATTTTTTTAAATGGTGTTAGGGAATGTTAAGCCCTGTCTGTAGGTTGCTTAGATCCTTCAAAGATAAATTATCTTCCAGACAGGATTAGGTTCAAACATGACTGCCAGTTCAGCACTTGTACAGCCTAGTTCACAATAATCTTCAAAGGGCGCAATCCACACTAAGTTTCCGGCACTGGAGCGAGTGCTCCGGTGCCGGAAGCAGTTATAAACGTGCCGGAAAGCACATTTGCGACTACTCGGGAGCAAGGGAGGCTGACCTCCTTCGCTCCATTGCCGGAACACCTGGGCAGCCACCAGAGAAGATAGGTCAGGATCCAGCGGGCACAGGAGCGGTTCTGCGGCGGAAATCCGAGGAGGCCCATCGGGCCGGCCCCAGTTTACACCTGGTGAAGGGGACGAACATCCCCTTCCCCGAGTAGACCTCCGGCCCGCCATTGGACGTGCAGCCCAGGCTCAGGATCTGGCGGGTGGCCTTGGGCCGCCGGCCGTATCCTTAGTCAGGATTGTACTGTAAATGTGGTCAGGTTCATGGTTGCATAGAGGAATTTAGCAGTGTGATCCAGCCCCTGTCTGATTCCGTGTCCACATCCTCTGAATCACTTCCCTTCTCTTTGCAGCCATCCACATGAATGTGACAGTATCATGGCTATGGCCATGCTGGTGTTTCATATTCTGTATGAAACATTCTGTAGATAGAAGATTCTGTATGGCTTCTTTAAATCCTATCAGTTCCAGAAAATTCCTTCCATTCAGTTTAATTATACTGCTGCGGCAAGTTCCATTTCCATTGCCTTGACCTCTTTCCCATGGTGGCTATCCACTTCATTATCATTCTTCATTCCTATGGTAACAGCATGGAAGTCAAGCCCTGAGTAATTTCTGAGAAGTCCACTTGATATTTAAAACATTTGTTCCCAGCAGTAATCAGTACGGCCTCTTCTAATAAAGTACCTTTCTCATTTATGGTTTTATATTGAATAACTCTCAAAAGCAATCATATGTCAACCAATGCAATAATTTCCACCATTAGTAGATTTTTAAGAACAAATGTATCCTCCAGAGTTAAAAGTCAGAGTAGTGATGGCCAATTGAGTCTGTAGGGAGCATCGAGTTTGACAGATTATTTTGATCAGCCTCTGTAAGCTTGTGTTATCATCTCTACTGCATGCCTACCACTTGGTGATTGCTTGGTGATAGGGCATTTTGTTCCTTGGCTCCAACTGAACAAGTTGGCCATTTTAAAGAAATTAAAACAGACTTGATTAAAAAGGGTGTGGATAATTGATGACGAGGACATCACTGCCTTTTGGTCCAAGGACCCTGGCTTCAATCCTGTATGCTTAATTTATCCTATGCATTGTTATCAATTCCATGCATGGGTATCAATGGGACTGAAGCTAATATATAACTGGAGACAGATACATTTAAGACTGCAATCCTAATGCCCAATACATGCTATAAGGAAGACTGTTTTGTTCCCAGTTTATTAAAACCACTTCTACATCTAAGTCGCCACCGTTAGCATCTGAAATGCTCTTGATATATGTATGCAAGTGCATTTGTGTATTAGTCATTTGTTTTCTTGAAGCCTGGTAAGACAGATTTCATTTATTTGTGAAGGAGTCCTAAATTACCCAATAAATCAGCACTTACTCATTTTCATGCTCTGCATCTGAACAACTTAAAAGTGGCTAACATTTTGTTTTCACATTTGGTAGCAGTTATTCCTTAGCATGAATTAAAAGGTTTTTTTTAACAGTTTTGGATCAAAGTCTCTCTTAAAATGAAACTATTCCATGAGTCTAATGTCCTGATTCTATAAGTTCCTGTGTGTTGTGCTGGAGGGATGGCTTACAGCAGTGGGTTTCCAAATTGTTCCAAGACTCTTTTAGAAGCTGATGAGATGATCAACAATGGATGACAAAATTCCCTAAAAAGGCAGCTTAACCATTGCCACTGGCTCTTGTGAGGTACAGTCACAGCAAAGTGCTGGATGTAGCCTAGGACAACTGATAGTACTGACTTGAACTGTGGGCCACTGTGAGGTACAGGAAGCTGGACTATATATGGGCCCTTGGTCTGAGCCAGCAGGGCTCTTCTTACATTAGGGGCCATAACAAAACGAAGAAAAATTCTACTACTGTATATGGAGGGAGTGAATAAAGATTCTCAGCATCAACATTTGTTCCAATATTTTACAGCCTTCTGTAGTTTGCTTTAAAAGAATTGTTTTGATGTGCTAAATCATCTGCTGATAGGGACTATTTTTCGCATAAATTAAATGCAGTGGAATCAATGTTTGATGTGTGGTGCATGCAGATAACCTTTGGCAGTGCTATCTCTGATAAAGCAGTCAGTATCTGCTTATTTAGAGAAACAACTCTTGCCCCCCCATCCTGAAATCTTTTAAGCAGCTGACACTTCTTGGTGTGTTTCATTTTTTTTTTTTTTGCTCCTTCCTATCGAATGGATCTGGACTCACGGCTTTTTAGCTGATGGTTAAGAATCAGAATCTAGCTAGGAAAGTAGCTAGCAGGGCAAAACATATTCTGTAGATCCATCGCTAGATAAGAGCATTCATGAATAACTTACATCTTTCTCTGCAAATTCATTGACTGAAGCGTCAGTCCTCTATTTCCTGAACCATGGAAATAGATTTTATAGAGACAGAGACCATTTATGAGCAGTCGGCACCTTAACAGTAGGAAAGGATCTTTGACTGACGTTATGATACATTTTTCATTGTTCTGCCATCTCCTGAGTCATACATTATATCAGTGAAAAGGTTATGCCACCTTGTTATGCCTTAAGAAATATTTTGAGTATTAACCTAACCTAGCAAGAGATTAACAAAAGTTGTTCTAAGAACTTGAAGACACAACAACCACTTGTGTATGTAAACCAGCTGGGTAGACATAAATGTGGGCCTGGGTTTATCTTGTAGGGATACCAGGGAATTGTTTGTGAATGCAGACTTCTGAAAGAGCAACAACATTCAATGATAAGAGTACAGTATCAGGAAGAATGTTGGAACTCAGACATCTGGCCTATGTTGGCAGCATTGCTTCCCCCACCCCCATACACACACAACTACCATTTCATGTGCAAATACACTATCAACCCAATCCTATGCATGCCTACTCAGAATATGTTCCATTATAGTCAATGTGGATTACTCCCAGGTAAGTGTGGTTAGAATTGCCATCTATATCAGGTCCGGGTTTGTCCAGCTCAGAATTAAGAAGACCAAATTGGGGAAATGTATACTCAGTATACACTGCAGTATACACTCAGTATACACTTTCACTGCAGACGGAGACAGTAGCCATGAAATTAAAAGACGCTTACTCCTTGGAAGGAAAGCTATGGCAAACTTAGACAGCATAATAAAAAGCAGAGATATCACCATGCCAACAAAAGTTCGTATAGTCAGGGCGATGGTGTTCCCAGTAGCAATGTATGGTTGCGAGAGTTGGACCATAAGGAAGGCTGAGCGCCGAAGAATAGATGCTTTTGAACTGTGGTGCTGGAGAAGACTCCTGAGAGTCCCTTGGACTGCTAGGAGATCAAATCAGTCAATTCTAAATGAAATCAAGCCTGACTGTTCCCTGGAAGGACAGGTACTAAGGCTGAAACTCAAATATTTTGGCCACCTAATGCGAAGAGAGGACTCTCTGGAGAAGACTCTGATGCTGGGAAAGATTGAAGGCAAAAGGAGAAGGGGAAGGCCAAGGATGAGATGGTTAGACAGCATCACCGATGCAACAAACATGAAAACGAGCGAACTCAGGAAGATAGTGGAGGACAGGAAGGCCTGGCGGGATATGGTTCATGGGATCACGAAGGGTCGGACACGACTTAACGACTGAACAACAACAACAACATACTCAGTAACTGGACAGGCCAGGATGCAGTGAATGGCTGTTTTGGGGCTGTTGAGTAGATAGCAGAGTGAACAATGTCAAAGTACCTCTAACTGGGCTGTAACCATGTAACCAGTAACCAGAGGCGTGGAAAGACTGGAGCGAGCGGAGCAGCAGCTCCGGGCGGCACCGCGGCACCGCTGCTCCGCTCGCTCCAGTCTTTCCACGGACCGAGCGAGCGCGCCAGCGCGCCCGCCCGCCCGTCCGGTGACGCGGGCAGGCGCTCCGAGGCCTTCTCCCCTGGCCTCGGAGCCGGAGAAAGCCCCGGAGCGTCCACCCCGACTGGTGGACAGGGCTTTCTGAAGGCGGCGCGCTATTTAGCCTTTTTTGCACATGCGCAGAACGTGTAAACATGCTCATCAGCTTCTAAAAGAGGGGCGGCGTATCAGGAGCGGTGCTCCAGGCAGCATCTGCTCCTGATACGCCTCTGCCAGTAACCATGACACAGGGATTCAAAAGGAACATAGGTTTTATTGAAAAGATACAGGAAAACATTTTTGCTTATACATGACAGTAGTACAAGATGCTTAGAGGTTTAGTGGTTGTGGGTGGAGGATAATTGTGAGCACTAGTCAATTATAGGAAAGAGGAGACCTGCACACACCTGCCATATCTTCTTCAGCTTCCCTTCCTCGGCTCATAAGAACATAAGAACATAAGAAGAGCCCTGCTGGATCAGGCCAAAAGCCCATCTAGTCCAGCTTCCTGTATCACACAGTGGCCCCACCAGATGCCTCAGGGAGCACAAGACAATAAGATAACCTGTTTCCCGTTGACACTCCCCTGCACCTGGCACAGAGAAAACCCACTTCCAAAACCAGGAGGTTGCTTATGGCTTGTAACCTGTGATGGTCTTTTCCTCCATGAATCTGTCCAAACCCCTTTTAAAGGCATCTAGGCCAGGTGCCATCACCACATCCTGTAGCAAGGAGTTCCACAGATGAATTACACGCTGGGTAAAGAAATATTTTCTTTTGTCTGTTCTAACTCTCCCTCCACTCACTCAAAGCAGTACTACTCCCATGTTGGTAGAGGCCCTGGGGTAAAACCCTGCACGGTGCCCTCCATATCATGCTCTCATTGGCCTTCCCACAGGTTACCGGCAGCAAGTGACAGATGAAAGGCATGACAGCTGCTCCCCCCCATCAACCAATGGGAGCATCTCCTAGAGGTCTTTAATGATATATAGTCCTCTAGGGGATGCTCCCATTTGAAGATGGGGTTCTGGTTGCAGCAATGAGGCGAATCTCTCAGCCAACTTGTACCACTGCTGCTAGCAGTACTGGTGTGTTCAAGAATTCAATGCGTGTGGGCCATCCGCCAATGCCCATCCTGGCCCACCTTTGATGCCATCCCTGAGTGGAGAATGCTCTGATCTCATGATTCTGGAATATGGGAGGCATGCACAGGCCTCCCATTCCCTTTTACAGCATCATGTTCTAGGTGCTCATGTGTGTATGCTCCAAGGAAGCAGTAGCGTCACCAGGGGGGCGGAGGCCCCCTGGCCCCCGGGCGACAAGCAGGGGGGGGAAAACGCTGCATTGGCAGCAAATCTGTGGCGGCGGTGAGGGAAAAAGGTGGTGACGGAGCAGTGAAGGAGCATCCCTGCGGGCGGGTGGGCGGCAGTGAGAAAGAATGTGCCTGCACCCCCACCCACTGCCTAGGTACCTTTTTGCTCTGCTGGCACCATTTACAGGGGCAGGCCAGTGACATCACTTCCAGTGGGTGACATCACGGGGTGTGTGTGACATTTTTTGCTGACCCCCCTCTTGCCCCTTCCACTGCAATGAAGAAAAAACATGTTCAATTATTCCATGTGGATTTCCCTTCACGTATAAGCACTGTATCCATGACAGCTTGGATCAATTCTAATATATACTAAATCTTTAAAATAATAGGGGGTTAGGGGGTTCATTATTCAGATTTATGTAGAAATATTTCATTGAAAACTAGTTTCTACTAATTCACATCTATATGTACTGTATAGCAATCCACCTTAAACATTAATAAATTTCATGGGTGATAGATTTATTTATTCAGAGATGTGGTCTAAAAATGTTGTGCAAAGTGCAAATATTATGATAAGCACACTAGTTAATTGTGGCATACTGATGTATTTGTTTTACTGAGGTATCTCCTGGGGAAATGATTTTGCGGGGTGATAATGAATGTGAATGACTGTTGCTTAATCATTTCTATATTAGCATAAATTTCAAATGAATACATTTGCTGGTGACAAGATATAATGTGGAATTATTACTTTAAAACATCTCATTCTGAATGCAATTTAACAGCATTTTTATTGCTTACAGGAAAGATGGACAAGTTATACAGGTCATGCCTCTCAGGTCCTAAGTTCTCATAGGTCTGTCCTACCTTCTGAATGGAAAATGTGGAAAACAAGATTTCCACAACAAAGATACAATTACCGTATTTATCAGCATATAAGACACACTTTACTTAAATTGTAGCCCAAAATAGTAGGGTGCGTGTTATACGCCAATACTAAAAAGATCCCTCCCCCCATGCCATTTTAAAGCATTTTTGCAGCACTTGGCCACTTACCGCGTTGTTGTTTTGCACCTCCAATCTTCGTCCCATGTTGCTGGTTGCATCGCGGCCCCGCCGGAACTGCCCGCACTGAGCAGCTCAAAGACGCAGCACCTTCGCTTCTTCCACAGGCAGACGCGAGCCTCTCAGATGCTGAGACACTGGACGTGACTGCAAAGCTCTCCGGAAAACGTCTGAGAACTCGGGCGTTTCCGGAGAGCTTCCAGACGCATCCAGTGCCTGCGCGAAGCTCCTAGACCCTGGACGCAACTTTAAAGCTCTCCGGAAACATCCGAGTAACTCTGATGTTTTCGGAGAGCTTGCAGTCGCGTCGAGCGTCTGTTGTTAACTGCTCGCTAAATGTTGTTATCTGCTTGTTTGTTCTTACTGCCTTCTGTTTTATTTGTTTTAAACAACATTTTTTTCTATGTTTTCGTTTGCATTTTAATGAAAAGCAGGATATAAACTCATCAAATAAATAATGAAGTAAAACTATTCTGGTAAACGAGGTTCATTATAATTTGGTTCGGTAGCTTTCATGGCCCGCAGTTAACATACAATGTTTAGGAATTACGGGAGTCAATGCCATGTCAGTGAATAACTTGAAGTTTAATCTATTCCAATACCGTTTGTGGGTTTCCAATCACAGGCAGCCACACACGGAACAAAAACACCATTAAAATCCAAGGTGAGCAGTCCAACGTTTCGTTCCGCAAACTCGGAACCTCTTCACAGGAACAATCATAAGAGATTGCAGATGAAATTGTCCTAGATTCACCCCCTTCTCGTTTAAAACCACAAAAGCGCAGGAAAGCACAGTCAATCAGCAGCAGAAATGACCTGACCGGGTGACCACGCTATCCAACAAAAAGAATTTTAAAAGAAACTAATAAACTTATTAAAAACTCTAATTTTAATTTAGAACTCAAAAATAGGCTAGTAACATCTGAGGCGTTACCACCAAGATTATATGGATTACCCAAAATTCATAAAAATGGTTGTCCCCTGAGACCCATTGTGAGCAATATTTGGGCGCCCACACATGGGCTATCTCAACATTTGGCGAAAATATTATATCCATATATAGGCAACACCTCCAGTTTTGTTAAAAATACATATCATTTCATAGAATTGTTACAGCGCATCAATCTGAAACCTGAATCAAGGTTGATCAGTTTTGATGTAGTATCTTTGTTTACTAAGGTGCCCCTAGCTAAGGTAATGGATCTAATTGAGGATCTTACCATCCCGAGGGACCTTATTCCATTATTTCACCACTGTTTGACATCCACCTATTTTACATGGAATGGGGAGTTTAGGGAGCAAAAAGAGGGGGTGGCCATGGGGAACCCCCTCAGTCCAGTAGTAGCCAATTTATTTATGGAAACGTTTGAACAACAGGCATTGGACTCTGCTACCTTGAAACCAGATTTTTGGGTACGATACGTGGATGATGTATTTTGTGTGTGGGCGCATGGAGAAAGTGAATTGGAGAAATTTGTGAAACACCTCAACAGTCAGTGCATGGCGATTCACTTTACGGTAGAAAAAGAACGTAACATAACCCTTTCTGGATGTCCTGGTGACACGGAAGGAGGATTTTTCAATAGGACATAAAGTTTACAGGAAACCCACACACACTGGCAGGTACCTAAATCAAAGCTCCAACCATCATCCCTCACAGAAAAATTCATTAATGAATTCTCTGATCTACAGAGCTATCAATGTCTGTGACAGAGATTCTCTGGAGTCAGAAAAATTGGTGTTGTATAATTCATTACAAGCAAATGGATATTCCACTGCCCAGATTAACAAATGTTGGTCACAGCAAAGCCGCAAAATTAAAAATAGAAGGGAAGGAACAGTTAATAAAGATAACAAAATTAATGAAACCACAACAGAGGAGAAAATATGGATTTGTCTACCGTTTATTAAGGGAGTAACAGATAAAATTGCACGCATTTTGCAACAAGGAAAAGTGAAAACAATTTTTAAACCTACATCTAAAGTGCAACAAGTCCTGGGCAATCCGAAAGATAGGAGACCGGCATTGTCAAATGCGAGAATTTACTGTGTCCCGTGTGAATGTGGAAAATGTTATATTGGCATGACGTGTAGATCGATTAAAACAAGAGTGTCTGAACACGAAAGATCTCTGAGACTCAGACACCCGGAACAGTCTTCGATCGCGGAGCACGCTCTCAGCGAAGGGCATTGAATTTTGTTCAACGAAACCAAGTGCCTGCAAAAGGAAAATAATTTTAAAACCTTGCGTCATCTAGAAGCACTTGAGATTAGTAAAAAAACAGTGGGGGGGCTCCTGAACCGTCAACAGGACCTAACCTTTACAAACAAAATCTGGCTGCCAATTCTGCATAGGATACACTATCGAGGAACGGAGAAAAGAGAAAGCGGAAACATCTCAATTTAATGATTGATGGATAGCGCGGTCACCCGGTCAGGTCATTTCCGCTGCTGGTTGACTGCGCTTTCCCGCGCTTTTGTGGTTTTAAACGAGAAGGGGGTGAATCTAGGACAATTTCATCTGCAATCTCTTATGATTGTTCCTGTGAAGAGGTTCCGAGTTTGCGGAACGAAACGTTGGACTGCTCGCCTTGAATTTTAATGGTGTTTTTGTTCCGTGTGCGGCTGCCTGTGATTGGAAACCCGCAAACGGTATTGGAATAGATTAAACTTCGAGTTATTCACTGACATGGCATTGATTCCCGTAATTCCTAAACATTGTATGAGGTTCATTATAGCTTCAGGTGTGGTACATTTGGCATGCTCTGAAGAAACTACTGAAAACTGCATATCCATTATCATGTATGTGACACGTCTGAGATAGAAATCCAATGTATGCCAAAAGGTTATATGAGGCCACTGTGTCATCACTATTCATTTTTCCCAACTGATTTTCTACAGGTAGACATTAATTGGGTTGTTTTGTCAGCGTGAAACATCTATGATCTAATTGCCTCACCTGTGGACACTCCATGTAGATTTGAAGTTAGAAAGAAAGGTCAGCAATCAATGAACAGATGGCATCTGGCAAAAGCAATTAAGTGCTGAAAATTCCATCCTTCTTCACACAAGCTGCTCAGAATGTTTAATCAGATGTTTGACCAGTGAGATCAGGCATTAGCTATCGTGTTTTGCTTTTGACAGTGATAATCTATTTTGTAGTACAAATAGAAGGTCTTCTAATGTTGAATAAAATATTTGTCATATAACAAAAAGAAGCCTTCCAAAGCTGGGAGAGAAATCCCAACATCAGAGGCATTTGCATGTACAACATTGTTTTGATTATGTCAAACATATCTGTAGGGAACAGCTTCATCTACAACTAAATCATTCACTTATCATTTGACTTTGGCGCCTTCACTATGGTTCAAATACAATCGATTACAACCCTTATTAGACATCCGTATGGTCAACAAAACAAAACAGACAACCAAGGTGTGCCATGGAGCTGAGGATCTGAAACAGCTGGTTGGAAGAAAAGCACTTGAATCTACTCGGAGGAAAGGGACCCTTGAAAATTCAACTGAATTAATTCACGAACACTGCAATCCTATGCATGAGCTCAATGGAACTTACTCCCAGGAAAGAGTGTATAGGATTGCAGTTTTATTCACTAATTGATTAAGCAAGTTGTGATGGGCAGAGAACCAAACTGCAGGCAGTGCTCCTCATTTAGGAATGGTCTTCCATGCACTTTGGATTTAAATTTAGGAAGCCTAGCAAATGCATTCGGTGTTATGCAACTGCTGAGTTGCATGAAACTCAGCTCAGGCATGAAACTCTGTCTCCAGGGTTTTCGTCTTAGTTCAGTGCTTACTGGGATACAGGTAATTAAGGGGAGGCATTCTCCTAGAAAATACAGAGTCGTGCGGAAGACATAGAATGCCAATATAGTTCCTCTATAATGTTCACATCATATCTTAATGTACCGTGCATTAACCTTCTAGCAACCCATAGTCTGAATGATTGACTTTGACTTCTGTAGCTCATTTGGACTTCAAGTTCTTTTAATGAGAGCAAGAATTGCTAACATTACCTCTCACCAATCATGCAGTAGGTTTCTTGTTGAATGGTTTAGGAGCTTATAGCCAAGAAATATGTGATTTTGTTGGTAGTACAAAAGGCAGACCTATTTCTGGACAGTTTCTAAATTTCCAAGTGTCCAAGTTTCATTATTAGTTAACTTGCATAATTTTTATAGAAGCTAACAGAAGAAGCTTTATAGAAGCTAACAGATTTCATAGAAGGAAATCCTGACAGTCATAGAATCAGAGTCAGAAGGTACCCACAAAATCATCAAGTCTAACCCGATGTGAGTGCAGGCAATCCACAACTACAACATCCTTGACAGATGGCTATGCAGCCAAAGACAGAGAGTCTACCACCTGCTGAGGCAGACTGTTAAGTTTTTACCATCAGGAAGTTCTTCCTAATGTTTAATTGAGATCTCCTTTGTAGCAATTTAAGCCCATTTGTCCTGGTCCTATTGAGCAATTGAGAAATGGTGGAGCAAATTGAGAACAAATCTGCTCCACCTTCCACATGGCAGTCCCTCAGATATTTGTGGATAGTTACTCCATATCTTAACTGTCTCTTCCCCAGATTAAACATACCCAACTCCTTCAATCTTTTCTCATAGGACATGAAATTCAGACCCATCACCATCCTAGCTGCCTCTGGACCTGCTCCAGTTTGTCAATAGCCCTCTTAAACTGTAGCATCCAGAACTGGACACAATATTCCAGGTGGGGTCTCTGACTAAAGCAGAATACAGTACAGCAGTACCATTACTTCTCGCAATCTGGATACTATACTTCTGTTGATGCAGTCTAGACCTGCATTTGCCTTCTTTGCTGCCACGTCTATTGCCCAGACAAGTATCCCCCATCTTAAATATGTGTTTCTGAGATTTTCCAAACCAATAACTTCACATTTATCTCTGTTGAAGCTCATTTTGTTCACATTTGTCCAATCCTCTCAAGATTGTCTTGGATCCTGTTCCTGTTCTCTAACCTGTCATGTTTTATTATCTAATATAAGTTTATACCTCAAATTGTTAACCAGTCCAAACCTGAATGACGGACATTATAAAACGAAGATTCACTTTCCTTTTGACCACTGAAAACGCAGCTTTGAAGTCCTTAAATTTTCTTATGTATTTACCCATAAATATATGAAAGATTATGAAAGCTTTGGCTTCTCGGTACTGTATTCTGCAAATGTCTATTAACACCTATTATAACACATGAACTAAATCCTCACGTTAGAGCCGGTGACAGAGCGTGTGCTCCGTCGCCGGAAGTAGTCGCGAATGTGCCGTAAAGCACGTTCGCGACTACTCTGGAGCAGGGAAGGCCGGCGCAGAGGCCAGCCTCCCTTGCTCCAGCACTGGAGCGCCCCAGCGGCCACTGGACCAGGTAAGCCGGGATCCGGCGGGGGCGTTTCGGGAGGGGGGCCATTGGCCCAGCCGGCCCGGTAGAAGGCGGGGTATCCCGGCCCCCGCCAGGTGGCTGGGCCATTACATGGCCTCCTCCGACTTCTGCCAGCGATTTCGCTGGCGGAAATCCAAGGGGGCCAGTCGGGCTGGCCTGCATTTACACTCAGGGAGGGGGACAAGCGTCCCCTTCCCCGAGTAGATCTCTGCTCCGGCGGCAGCCTGGTCGCTAGTGCACAGGATCCTTACGGTGGATTGCGCTGTGAATCACAGTGAAACTAGATTCTGTGAATCTGTAGTGAAACTGAGAGGTTTTTTAAATCACAGTGAAAAGACAAGGCTGCATTTGGCCAGGTAAATTTCCATTTTTCATATGGGGCTTCCAGATTTTTCCATTCCTTTGTATAAAACTATAGTTTTGGAGCTGCAAAGACAGAAAATCAATAGTGCATCAAGCCCAATTTATTTTTCAGTTGCTAAGAATACTGGTTCCAGATGGCCATATCAAAAAACACTTAGCTCAGCTCAAGATAACATCCATGCTAAAAATCCAAATACTAGATAAATAGGCTTCTCTTTTAGAACCATGTTTATCTAAAACAATATTCATTCATCATACAATCAATATCGTTTCCCAGAAAGTTTTTTTGTTAAAAAAAAATAATTAACGTCTTTAAACCAGCAGTTCTCAAAGTGGTGGGTCGTGACCCACCATTGAGAACCAAAGCTGTCCCCTGCCCCCTTAAGGGACGGGGATAGCATGGCGGTGGCAGTGATCTGGGGGATCGCCACTGCCACAAAAGTGCACGAAACGCCCCCCTCCCCGCACTTACCAGGGCTTGGCGAGCATTGGGGAGGCCTGCACAACCCTCTGCAGGCCTCACTGATCTCCGGATCGCTGTTTTGCAGCGATCTTTGGGCACTTCCGGTTTTTGCAAAAACTGGAAGCGCCTGAAGATGGCCGCAAAACAGTGGTCCAAAGATCGGCAAGGCCTGCAGAGGGTCGCCCAGACCTCCCCAATGCTCCCCCAAGCCCTGGTAAGTTTCAGGGGTGTTTCACTGCTGCTGGCTCTGTCCTTGCACATACTCAAAGTTCTCCCCATCTCATGGGGAGAACTTTGAGAAATGCTGCTTTAAACATATTGTAGAGGAATACTCTACAATATACTCAAGGAATAGTCATTGAACTTGCATGTTTTGATTGTTCTTCTAGCATCATCATGTACTCTAAGATATTGTCAATTCAGTACTAGAGTATTAAGAAGTGTTCTTAAAAGCAGCGAATGATGTTTTGCCCCTAGATGAGTGAGATCTTTTTTGAAAAATACAGCCACTTTTGGGATTCAGCACAACTCATAGACTGCTTATATTTGAGAGTACATCATTCATATAACCTTGAGAAGGAGTAGACAAGATCTGAGAAAATACACTTTTGCTTAATATAGGCCTGGTTGCTGAAAACCAGAAGTGGGCTTTGAAACGCGATCGGCGCCATTTGGAGCCTAGGGGAAGCCTGCAGAGGCAGCAACAGCTCCTCCCCCAGACCCTTCGGGGAGCTGAAAGGGTGACCAGGTACATTTAAAACAGTGTTTGTGAGTCGGGGCAGGTACGATCCTACAACGCTGCCTCCGACATTCGAGCTGGCCACCCCCCCTTAAGAGGATATCACTGGCAGCCGGGGAAAGTGGTGGGTCACAATCCACCACTTTAAGAAACCCTGGTGTATAGCATTGCAGCCTTAATTTGATTAACTAGAGTGACTAGGGCTGGAACCCTTTTCACATGTACTTGGGAGTAAGTCCCACTGAACATTGGGGGACTTGTTTCTAAGTAAACATGTATAAGGTTACACTGCACCAGACTAAGTTTTCAAGTATTCGTTGACTCTTTTAGTTTGAACTACTCTGTTCTTGGATTTCTTATCACTCAATAACATTGCTCCATTGATTGAATCACTTCACTTTAGAGGTGGCCTTTTTTTTAGTAGGATCAGTGGTGAGGTTGTCGTAAGATTGAACATTAGTGATAAGATTGAAAATATTTAATATACAGTACTTCAATTTCTCCTACAAAATGCCTCTTTTAACACACTGTAAAATGAAGTACATGCTGGATCAAACATACACAAACAAACAAATTGGATTAACTAGAACACAAAGCCAAGCACTGGTTGTTCTAACATGGATACATGTTCCAGTCACACTTACTTTTCTGGTATGCCATGCTGTTTCATCATCACCTCTGAAAATGTATAAACATCAGTTGCCTTGGCAAATCTTCACCTCTGTTTAAAGGACCCCTTTAGATGGAAAAGAACGATGTGGTGATGGCACCTGGCCTAGAGGATTGGACAGATTTATGGAGGAAAAGTCCATCACAGGTTACAAGCCATGATGAAGATAAGCAAAACTCCTGGTTTTAGTAATAGGCTGTCTCTTAATGCCAGATACAAGGGAGTGGTGACAGGATACAGGTATCTTGTTGTCTTGTGTGATCCCTGAGGCATCTGGTGGGACCTCTGTGAGATACAGGAAGCTAGACTAGATGGGCCATTGGCCTGATTCAGCAGGGCTCTTCTTATGTTCTTATCTACACTAAACATAAACGAAGACAATCTCACATTTGAGGCTCTACATTCCAATAATGCCTAAATGCCTACAGATCATTGCTGTAGTAACCCTTCTCTAAGACTCTCCAAGTACATATGCTCTGAATTCAAATGTTTCTATCTCTGAAGTGCTGCCACACTTCACAGTGAGTCTTATCCATCCCGTTAAGAGTTAAAATTGTAGTAATTATTGACATCTTAATTTTATTCATATTAATTCAGCTACCAAATGATGCCTGCAGCATGCTGGTACTTTACTAGCCAATATCAGATTGTAGAAATTAGGTTGGCAGATAAAGCATTTTTATAACACCATCAATGTATAAAAGGGCAGAGCAATTTCCACAGCCCACCTACTGTGCTATAATTAATAACCTCTCCTTATGGCAAGGACTGTGTTAATATATAAATTACATTGCGGTACTTGACAAATTAAATGCAATTATAAATCTTCCCCTAGACCAATTAGCATTTAAACAACAATTAAATGTAGGAGATATCCTTATGCAATGACCCACATAGAATGAAGACAATCTTTGCTACGGAAAATTCACTGGTAAATATTCTGCATGAAATACACAGCCCACTAGCTTCAAACCTTCGACATTTTAAATGGTAACATACCACAGTACATGTGGTGCACACACACCCAGACCACAGTGAACTCATGTAAAAGGACACATTGATACTTAAAACAGTGTAGGGATCCTACTCAATGGCAGTTCCATATTAATATTGCGTCTCCTGAAAACTGGAGAAGACTAGAATGAAAAGCTGCAGCTTGGGTTCTTCTGACTAGTCTAGGATTTCTCAGAGTTACCCTTGGGAATGGAGCCACAGTTCCTTCAGGTGATCCGACACCGTAAATGTAATGTGATTAGGGCTGCAATCCTATGCACACTTACCTAGTAGTAGTAGTAGTAGTAGCAGTAGTAATATACAGTATTTATATACCGCCTTTCTTGGTCATTGGATTTCTCCTCTGGTTTTAACCCAAGGTGGTTTACATGGTCAGGCTTCCCCAAACCCCTTAATGGGTTTTTTTTTCCTTAACAATATATAAATATTCAATCTTTCATGAACAACTACATTCCAGATGGTATCCTTTTGCAGTCTGGCCTCTCCATGGCCTTCACCTCCCACACTGAGCCAACAGCTTTACCTCTCCTCATAGAGGGTTTCACAGCTTTTTGACAGCGGTGTGTCTCGAACTGCCATTCACCGATCTTCAGGCTTACAAGGCGGCAACTCTACCAACTCTACCAGTGTGGGAAGGGTAGAACGGGGAAGGGATGGGCATAACAGGGCAGTGATGGGCAGGGAGAAGGGTGAATCAGGCCTAGGGGGCAGCATCAGTAGTAGTGGCGCACGCCGAATCCCAAGTCTCTTCCCAGGCCTGATCCACCTGCATAGAGCAAAGCAGACTTGCACCAGCGATTGAGCTGGCGCAGGTTCGAGTTGCTCCATGCTGGTACTGTTGCATCGCCGTGAGGTGATTTAGCTAGGATTGGGCTGTCCGAG
Organism: Plestiodon gilberti rubricaudatus; assembly: GCA_026170595.1. Classification (NCBI taxonomy): domain Eukaryota; kingdom Metazoa; phylum Chordata; class Lepidosauria; order Squamata; family Scincidae; genus Plestiodon; species Plestiodon gilberti. The sequence goes on along the minus strand of JANXHW010000004.1, from coordinate 60,934,704 downwards.
AGCAAACCATGTCTACTCAGAAGTAAGTCCCATTGTGTTCAATGACCCTTACTCCCAGGGAAGTATGTGTAGGATTGCAGCCTAATTGTTGTGCAGGAAAAAAAATAGCAAGATACAATGTGTAAATAGCAGTAGCAAACGGTGACCATGCCTGTCAAGAACTTTGACTAGGAGTCACATTCAGACCCAGGCTTCCTAGCTTTCTCAACTTCCCCTTCTATTTCCCTGTTGCTTGGTCGTTCTTAGCTTTCTTATACAAGCAGGTCATTGTTTGTGTCATTCTTCCTGTTCCATAGAAACAGAATGATGTGACCAAGAAGGCTTAAGGAAGAGTAGGTTGACTTTCACCACTGACTGCAACAAACCCAACTATAATCCCTTCATGTTATGCCTGGTCACACATTTTTGTTGCTTGGTTTGAGCTGATCTTTCTTATCTCTGTCAATATTGATCAAGCTTTATGAGAAAGGAATACTTAAATATTGTATTTTCTCACACATAAACAAAATATGCAGAGAATTCAGACATCAGTACTCCCATTTTGATGCTGTTGGATGCTTGGACTGGTTGTCACTAGATATCAAATGTCCCGGGATAAATTGCATGTTTCCTTTTTCTTTGGCTCACATGCCACTTCACTTAAAGTAGTTTCAGTATAATGAAAAGTTTACTTTACTTTCCCCAAGTGTTTAATAAGGGAAGAATGTAGAAATTTCTGGGAAGGGATATGAAAGTTGGACAAAGGGTAAGTAAATATTTATATTACTTTATATATGGATAGACATTTACAGAAATGTTATCACATGTTAAGCGAACTCTGTGGATTTAAGGTGATAATGCACCCTAAAACTTGCAACAATTGCATATTTTTATGATATAGGGCGCAATCCTGTGTAACTCTTGCACCGGTGTAACAGTAGATTCCCTGGTGTAAGAGCACTTATGCCAGTGTAACTTGCCGTACGCCGACGGACGCAGGACAAACACCGGCTTAACACCCCTCAGACAACTCACATGTGCAGTTCGGATGTGGAACAGATGCCGGCGCAACTCTGCCTGTGCAGGGGGCATTCTGGGGGCATTCAAACACCCCTGGAACACCCTGCACTGGCAGAATTGCGCTGGAATCCATTCCGCATCCGAACTGTGTATGTGAGGTGTCCAAGGGGGGTTAAGCCGGTGTCTGTCCTGCGTCCGTAGGTGTACAGCAAGTTAAACTGGCATAAGTGCTCTTACACCAGGGGGATCTACTGTTATACCTGTGCAAAAGTTACACAGGATTGGGCTGTTAATACCGGTAAACCTTAAGCAACACCAGATGTCTTCACATGAAATCATTCTCATATTCAGTAAATGTAGGTTTGGGAAGAGGGACTACACTCACTGGCCACATCCTCTCATCCTGATGTACGCAGTGACCAGTTTCCAGGTGGCCTGGACCATCTGGACATGAGAAAGCTACAGTACCTGCTGGAATTTTTGTTCCATAATGAATGTGCGAACTGCTTCATTCTGATGAAAGCTGGATATGCAGGCATAGCTGGTGGGTACATGGTCAACTGGGAATTGTGGCCAGCGGATGTGGTTCTGTGCCTTTCTCCTCACATTAACTGAAAGTGGAGATAATTTTTGTGTGAAGAAGGTTCAGTTTGGCCAAAATACTTTACTTCAAGCAGTTCAAGACCTGAACTTCTGCATGCTTCAGCTACATGAGCTCCTCGGGTCCTCTGAGCACAATCCAGTTAAAGTTAAGCACTTTTAAAGGTTAACTTTATTTGGATGGAGAACATCATATGCTTAACTTTGGCTGGTTTGTACCCAAACAACATGGGGAAAAAAGTGACCTTTATGTCTCATCATGTCTTCCTGATCTTGGAAGAGGGTTAGCATGAAGTTAGGCTGGGTTATGCCTTGTATGCACCTGTACATTTGGAAGTGTAACATGCTTATGTGCCTGCTTCCTTATCACCTGCTAAACCTTTAAGAAATATTGCAAAAACACCATACAATGTGCTCACTACTACAACAGAAACTAACCGATGAAGCTGTTCTGGAGCATCCCATTGCTTGAGGAATCTGATTTCCCAATGATTGGCCCTGAAAGGCTAAATACGTTTAATTCTCAAGAGTGTATGGAATTACATGTGATCCTTTTTAACGTATTAAGATGTGCATATTGTGCCCAGAGTAGAAAACATTCAGGAAATATGCTTTAATAATGCACTAGCCATAAAGGCAACAGGATAGGATGGATGCTAGGGCTGATTCTATTATGTAAGCATATAATATCATGTTTAACCAAATAATCTAGCAAGGGAATGTCTGTTCCCCCTGCAATTGCAAATGGTTTTTGCCTTTGTACCTTTAAGGTACAATTCAGATTCAGTTGTCAGTAGTCTAATTAGAGAACAATGCAATAAACGGTTGACACACTTGTCTTGTCATAACCTGTGGCAACATTTTAAGACACATGCTAAGTGACAAGAATAGAATGTGAAAAGTTAATTGGTTGAACTTTATAGTTGTGTGTGTTTGTAGGAACACAAATCCGACAAAGGCTATGGTAGCATGTGCAAATAAACATTCTTCGTCCCCTAGTGAACTTGCATTGATATCTGCAGAGGTGCCGAATGTCTTTCTTTCCCATACTACTCTGATGCATATTCCCATATTGTTCCTTCTGTGCTTACACTGTTCAGCTACAAGCCTAGACACAGTTTCCTGGGAGTAAACATTAGTGGCTCTTACTTCTGAGTAGACATGCCTAGGATTGTGCTGTTAGCAAACAGAATTACTATATTGGAAAAAAATGCAGGTGGGGTATTAAGGTGGTAAGAAGCTAGGGAAGTTGTCTGCTGGACAATGGGGATCCAATATTTTGTACTGGTCCAAAGGACAATGGGGAAAGAAGAAAATGTATTGTTCTTGACACTTTTTAGATGAATTCCAATCCTCTGCATTTCTACTGAGAAGTCCCATTGAGTTCAGTGGGACTTATTCTCAGGTGTGTATAGGATTGTAACCCCAGCAACTTAGATGAGTGATGGCAAATAACTGAAAACATATTAGAGATTTATTACTTTAGGGTGCAGAAACCATGTTGAATTACTTTATTTTTCACTTTTGTCTCCTTTAAAGTAAAAATCCATAATGCTACCAGCCACAATCTATATAAACTGGTTTTGAAGGATTATGCAGAGGTCCTATAAGGAAGGGGCAATCTAGATCCATTAAAACCAGAAATATTTTTGTCATTAACATCAACAGCATGCAATGCATATAAACAAGAAAGTCAACAACTTTTATCTTGTACAGTTATTTGTTTCTTCCTGCATTTAAGTTCTGAAGAGGAATACATGGAAGAAGATATATAAAGACAAACAGTATCAGTGTTAGATGGGCAGCCCAATCCTGTATAAGATATGGCGGCGCCGAGGAAAAAAGTGCCTTTTGGCACTTTGCAAGTGATGGCGGAGGAGGCTTTCCTGGGCCCGGAAAGCCCAGGACCGACCCGGGACTGGAGCCCAGAAACTGGGGTGGTCCCGGGCTTTTCGGGACACATGGTAAGCCTATTCATAAGGGTACATTTTTATTGACTTTTTCAAACTTTAACTTCATCTAGATATAAATGCATACGTATATATTTCAAGTGTTGAAAGTAGATTTCTTTTTTGTTTTGTTTTGCTGCTAAAGTCAGTTTATATAATGCTTGTAATTTTTAATTGGAGCATTTATTCAAATAAATATTTTTTAAACTTAAACTCTAGTTTATTCCTTGCTATTTGGTCTTGAAGGATAAACACCAACTTAAAGAAGAAGCAGATTTTCCTGCTTCAAGCAGATCTTGGACTAGATCACCTTTCCAACTCTATGATTCTACAGGTGGGCCCCCATATCCGCTGGGGATATGTTCCAGGCCCCTCCGTGGATACTTGAAACCGTGGATAAGAGTAAACACCCCCTCCATGGTTTTCTGAGCCCCCCCCACCCTGCCTCCCCTGCAGGCAGGCATGCTTGCCCCCCCCCAGCTCTTATTTTTCTTTCAGCAAGCTTTGTTTCTTCCTTAAAACAGAGAAGCAGCCTCCATTGCAGGCAAGTAGAATGAGACTATGTCCTAGAGAGGCTCTGCAAGGTTTCTGTTAACCTTGCAGAGCCTCTCTAGTACTTAGTCTCGTTCTACTTGCCTGTAATAAGCAGCCTCTTCTCCTGTTTCTTTAAGGAAGAAACGAAGCTTACTGGGAAAAAAGTAAAAGCCTGGGGGGGTCCCCACGATCCGTGGATAACTGAAACCGTGGATAGCGAATCAGTGGATATGGGGGCCCACCTGTATAATAACTGAAGACTAGAGATAGCATTTATCAGAAAGGGAGAGCTAAGCATTGTTGTCACCAGTACTCCCAGTCTACTGCTGTCACTTGTTATTTTATCCATTATTTGTATCAAACAGTAACTACTAAGGCAGGCTCATGTGCCAGGAATGCTGGTAGGCTTGAAGCTAGGATTATATTTGGTGTTGACTTTTGCTTCTCAAACGTTAAACTCACCAGTTATCAAGAGACAGTTTGGTGGAGTGGAATGAAGCAAAGTCAAGCAATTGTGCTCAAAATTATCTCTGACAAAGTGGAATCTGGACAGCGTCCCAAATATTACAATGCAGTCTTCCAGTGGGCCAAATTGCCTGTCTGTTCAACCAAAAGCTTGCTGGAGGCACAAGCTTACAGCCACTTTAGCTGTACATAACAGGCCTGTAGCCCATTAGAGGTTCTAGCTTCAAAAATCTGTTATCAGTGGCTTTCCCTTAGCCACAGCCTGATTCTCCCAGTTGGTTTGTTTGGAAAGGTGCTTTTTGTTTGTTTTCTATGTCCAACTCATTCTGAATCAACAGTTCCATTTTGCCGTGGCGGTGATTCTTTGGTCTGCGAAAGAACAGAAAGCAAATTAAATTATGTGCTTTTCTGTGATTAAAAAGTCCCCTCCCCCCTCTTTTAAAGGATTGCATATTGAGTGCTAAAACTTGGTTAGACAGGCTGAATTTGAGCTTTCTTTTAGAAATTGAAAGATGACGATTTTTCTCAAGGATATGAAATGGAAGGGATGGATCTGGAGGAAGCGTCTGTTTGAATTTGCATCATTTCTTCAGAATTCATTGGTTTATATAACGTTACTTCCAATAGCTAGGTTGCAACAAATCTCCTTGCTTTAGGGATCTTTTGATACAATGAATGACAAAGACAGCCTTTAAATCTAAAGAGAAGAGCTCCTTAAAGTGGGAGTAGTCAACATCCAATTTACATCATGCATGTGCAGGAGGAGATGTGTAAACACATCCTGGTAGGTAAAAGTCTCTTACAGCACAATCCTACCCAGTTCCTCCACTAGTGCAGCAGTGGCGGAGGGAGAGCGGGAGGTTTTGGGAGGGAAAGTGGATTTAAATCCCCTTTCCCTTCCAAAGCCTCCCATTCTCCCATTCAAGGTCTTGTAAGAGCAGTGCAGCCCGCTTGACTCCCAGGCTCCGTGTACTGTATATAGCTTTACTGCCAGAAGGGCAAAGGTTCTTTTTGGATATGGAGACAAGGAACAGACCAGTGGGAGACAGACAGAAGCTGTGGAATTATCTTGCACGAGCAACAATTCCCTCAAACACCTAAAACGCAATACAGCATTCTTAGGTCCCTCCAAATAGAAGTGGTGCCTCCTTCCACGGGACGTGTCCTTCTTGTGGGCAAGTTTGCATATGGCCCATCTGCAGCTGACCCAACGCCACGCCTGATGCATAACAAATGGCATCTCAAGCCCTGTTTTATATAGTCCTTTCCATGAGGAAAAAGTAGCTGATGCAATCCCCTGAGATTTTGCTTCATCAGGTGTGTGACCTTGACTTAATGGGCAGAAGAGTCTGGCTGAGTCGGGAGAGCTGCCATCTTGTAAAGCCCGAAGACCGGTGAACTTGATAAGTTCAAGACACGCCACCGACAAAAAGCTGTGAAAGCCTCCAGGAGGAGAGATAAAAGCTCCCAGCTGCATTGGTCGAGTGTGGGAGGCGCCAGCCAGCAGAACTGTCAGACTGTAAAAAGGATACCACCTGGAAAATAGCCGTTCATGAAAGATTGGACATTTATATATTGTAAAAAAAACCAAGGGGGGGTTAGGACAGCCTCCCCATGTAGACCACCTTGGATTAAAGTCGCAAGAGAAATCCAATGACCAAGAAAGGCGGTATATAAATACTGTATATTATATTATATTAATGCCCAGAACATCTTCTGACATGATAAGGCAAGGGAGGCATCCTTACTAACAGGTGCATACCAATGAAGTATGACTCAGCAGTTCTACCCAAAAATTAACTCAATAGTGGAGGAACAGACTGATGATCAAGGAGAAAGTATGCAGAGCACTAACTCCTCAGTATACGCAGGTCTTCCGCAATCTGTCAATACGATAGCACCATTAACAAACACATGTCAACATTATGAGTCAGGGAGATCTTTCAGGAACCGCAAGGTTTTCCCCAATATTCACCAAAAAAGTTCATATATATCTAACTCATTTTGAATCTGGTCAAGAGAATTTCACCCATCACTACCAGATGTTTTGCTGGAGGAGACAATTCATTTTCAATGTCACTTCAGGTGAATCAATCTTTAGCATTGCTGTTTGTAAAGGACTGCCTGTGAGGCCAATGGCAATCTCAGCTCCTAACCCAAATCACATGCACAAAGAACAGACCAATTGGGTCCAGAACCTTTTGGCTTAGATATACTTTTGAGAGTCATAATTGAGAGCCATGCACCTGCAAGTCATTCCATGATGATAAAGAATGTTGCACTTGGCTTTGGTAATAATTTTTATATAAAGCACTATTAAACTTCCAGGTGTCTAACATTTTGGAGGGTTTCACCTTTGACTTGAATAAAGTATGGAATGTGTTGCTCTAATTTCCCAATGTGTCTTATTTCCCAATGTGTTGGGATGTGTTGCTCTTATTTTCCGCCTTGTGGGGAGAACTTTGAGAATCAATGTCCTACACTATACCTGCCAGAAGTTACTAACCTGGCTAATCTAACACCACACCTCATGAACAGTCTGGGATAGGCGAAAAAACTTCCCATCAAGTGCCAATTAGGTGAGAAGCAAAAAATCCCTACCCAGCCCCAAAAAGGTGGTCAGCTAATCCCAGACAGTCCATAGGGCTGGTGGGATGGAGTGCAGTACCTCTCCAGCTCCAAATGCTGAGCCTGCAAATAGAGAGCAAAAACAATGACCTTGCTTCTCCCCTAAGGTAAGAGTGCCACTTGGGGGTGATTCAACTCTGTCCTGCCTCATGCGGGGCTGGCAGAGCAAGGGAACCCCCCTGCCTTTAATGCTGGAGTGGCTGCATTATCACCATATTGCAGCTGAGGCTGAGAGGGAGTGGCTTGCTGAGGCCTCTGTGTGAGTCAATGGCAAAAGTGGAATTCAAACCAGGAAAGTCCTGTTAGCACCACACACTACCCAATCTTATCCCTGCCAGTCCAGGCCAGATGGAGCATGCGCTGCATTCTATAGGGAGGCTATTCGATGACCAAGGAAAGGTAAGTAAAGATATATTTTTACTTACTTCTCTGTAGACTGCCTGGCCTCCATTGAGTCTCCTCAGACCTATGCCAGCTGTTTTCCTAGCGTAAGTCTGAGATGACTCCTGGGGCAGGTCCAGGCCGGCGATAGGATCTCGGTGTGCATGGCTATCAATGGGATCATCATCCCTCCTGCCCCCTTAATGCACCTGACCCAGCCTGCTCCCTGCCCTGGTCTGCCCGATCTTCCCCAGCCTCCAACTCACCAGCGACGATGGGGGACAGAGGAGGTTCAGTGGACCGTTGTCACCCACACGGGGCCTCTGGCTATTTGTGCTGGCAGCTGTGGCCCACTGAATGGCGGAGCGGCTGCAGCACCACTGGCACCTAGGATTTACAGTGGTGGATTGCGAGATTTGCCCTGTAAACCCAACATAGGAGTGGGCCGACGATCACTTAGCCACTATGTTACACCAGCTCTTGGCTTTTACTGCTGCCCACATCACAATCTATATTGAATGTTCTGCTTCACTGAAAAGTGATTACATTCCACAACAAGGCTGGACTATCTCTCCTATCTTCAAAAAGAAGACCCATGATCAAACCTATGAAAGATTCTTTCATTAGTTAAAGCAAACAAACTCCTATATTTCTGCTCCATAAAGGGCTTCCAATTTAGCAAAAGGCCTTTAAAGAAGATTAACCTTAATATCAGAAAAGATTATTTGGATAACTGTTGTTAATTAAAATGAAAAGAATACTTACAATTTGTAATGACTTTACTGAAGAGCAATGTTACATGAACTAATCTTTAATTCATTTGGCACATACAGAAAAATAAACTCTATTTTATATTTGTCTATGGGGAATGTGTTGGCATATATGTATATGTATATGTGTATACACACACACACACACACACACACAATACAATACACACAGAATTTTTGTTCTTGTATGTCATCCAGCATAAGCATGCATATAAGTGTAATTATACATTCTGCTAGACAATCAATTTAAAGTCCTGCATAGATTTATACACAGTGTTTGACACTAACTGTTTTGGACCAGTGATGGTGCATAAATTCTGCTTTTGCAGTCGCAATGTCATAATGCCCTAAAGTGAAATATCTCATTATTGCAATGCTGTTGTTTACAATATATAAATGAACTAATTTTCTGTTCTCTTCTTTTAGCTGGTGGTTAAAAAATAGGGGAGGAAGGAAACCCAAACAACATTTATATATGCAGGAAGACAAAATTAATGTTTTTGGAAAAGGTAGCACTGTCTGCATAAATCAATAGCAAAAGCTGACCCTTTAGGTCACTTGGGACATGAGTCAACATGTTTTGTTTTTCATTTATAAAACAGCATTAGGGCAGCCATAAAAATGTACCTTTCAAATTATCTTACCATAGTTTTGTTCTAGCTTCTACTGCGTGCAGCAGAGTTGACTTATATTTTCCCCAGAGAAACCCCATCTCCTGTAGAACGCTAGCTTGGGGGCCAAACTAGATGAAATATTAAAATGCATCATTGTCTAGTTATTTTTACTTTACAGCAGCAGCAGCATGTAGGAGCCTGATGCACATTGAGATGGAAGTATGGGAGTAGGGCTATCTAACTGTTTACCTCTGTGCTGGTTTTTTTCCCCCTCTAAAAATCCCCCAAGGCTGCTATGGGCCCCTGATTACAGCAAATGGCATAAAAATGAGTTTGGACATTATATTAATGGATATTTTTGAAACATTTTTGAATGATATTATTGAGATAAACAATCATTATTATTTGATGAACTGAGCTAATTACAACTCCTTCTTGAGATATGTGTTTATTAGTTCTGCTGCTTGTGTGGTTGCAAACTTTTTCAGGCAGATACCTTACCCTTATTATACCCCCCCCCCAATAAACACACAAGCAGGGCCAGCCCATCCACGAGGCCAACTGAAGAGGCTGCCTCAGGCAGCAGGTTGGTGGGGGACACCCATCACTGTCTGTCTACTTGCCTACCCTGCCTCGTCCTCCTACTTCCTGGGTTGGAAAAGGAAGAGGGGGGACAGAGAGGAAGAGGGAATGTGGAGAGGAGGAGACTACTGAGCTAGAACATTGGAGAATGGGGGAAGCAGAGATAAGGGGGGCAGCATTTTGCATGCCACCTCGGGCATCAGGAGATCTTGGGCCAGGCCTGCACACAAGAAAAGTGATTTTGGAATAGCATTGGGCCACATTTATTGATAAGCAGTCATGAATTAAAACAAATCTGCTGCAAGTCTTGCCTATCACTCCCCCTCCCCCCCTTAGTGTGGGCATCTAACCCAGATAAGACAGCAAAAAGAGTCTCGTTGCCTTATGGGTAGAAGTGGGAGAAAATGGTTTTTTATTTTTTCGCAGATTTTGGTTTTTAACTAAAATGAAATGAAATATATATATAAGCAGAAAGTGGCGTTATGTGATTTTATTTCGTTATTACCATTTTCTCCTGCCCCTACTTATGGAAGTTCCCAACCTAACTCCAATCTACCAGCTGTCAACAGGCAGCCTGAGCTTATCAACCCCAAGGGGTTGAAGAAGCTGAACTACACCACTTCCCCCAGGCCGGAAAGCATTTGAGGTTGGCTCTGCAATCCAAATCCAAGAGATTACCAGCCTAAAACCACTCAACTACAACAAAAGACCAAAACATAAAACCAATGCTATAGGGCAGAGGTTCTCAACCTGTGTTACACGTACCCCTAGGGGTACGCAGTCCACTTGCTGGGGGTATGGGAAGCCCTGCCCCTTATCTTTCCCATCAGCAATTAATTAAGGTTTAATTGGATTTTTACGGATTTTTACTTGCGTTAAAAGTTCGGAAAAAAGTAGCTCCGCAGGCTAACTTTCGCCTTACAGCTCACAGCTGTTTGTTGGGAGATAATTTATTCACACTAGAGGGCGGTTGTGATGCAACTCTATTCAGTTCAGTTCAGCTGCAGAGGGCGTGGTCGTGCTCCTGCCTCCTAGCTCTCCTCCTATGGTGAATGAATGCAGCTCCTGATGCAGGATGGGCATTTTTTTTTCTTTCCTAACACAGAGACAGACATCACTTGGGTAAGCTTCTGAACTGGGCCTAGTTGGGGAGACTTTGGAAACTGTGCAGGGGTGGGGTGGGAAGAGTTGAATTTGGGGGGGATTTGTAGGTGGGATTTATGTTTTTTACTTTGGAAACTGTGCATGGGTGGGGTGGGGGGAAAGAGTTGAGTTTGGGGGGATTTGTAGGTGGGATTTATGTTTTTGTGCATTTTGTTCATGTGTGTTTTTTAAAAGAGATCCTGGCATTCTTATGCATTTTTGTGCAATTTATGTAAATTAGCTAATTATGTAAATTAGCTAATTAGCTGGGGGCACAAAAATTTTGACCTTCATTGGGGTACCGGGCCTCCAAAGGTTGAGAACCCCTGCAATAGGGAACAACAAGGAATAATGTGGGGGAACCTCAAGACATCAAGACTCACAACGAAACCCCCAAATTGGGAACTCAGTTATGCTTTCCTATGTTTGATCACCTGCAAATGTGGGAGGGATTAGGTTAACAGCGATGACTTTTCTATGATGTTATTTAACTAATGGTTATTTTTTTCACAACTATAAAATTAAAAACAACCCTCCCACTTAAAACAACCCCTCCTCAAAACTATAAAGGTAAAGGTATCCCCTGACAATTAAGTCCAGTCGTATCCGACTCTAGGGTGTGGTGCTCATCCCCATTTCAGAGCCGAAGAGCCAGTGCTGTCACAAGACGCCTCCATGGTCATGTGGCCGGCATGACTCTCCTTGCCGCAGCACGTAGCATGCGGCTAGAACACGGAGCGCTGTTTACCTTCCCGCAAGCGGTACCTATTTATCTACTTGCATTGACATGCTTTGGAACTGCTAGGTTGGCAGGAGCTGGCCAAGCAATGAGAGCTCACTCCGTCGCGGGAATCGAACTGCCGACCTTTTGATCGATAGCTTATGGTTCAGCGGTTTAACCCGCTCCCTATTTTTTCTTTTCTTTTCTTTTTTAAATACGTTTGCAACATATTTTTATTCTGCTGCACTATCCCACAACTAAACCAAGAACAATTACCTTCAACAGCCCAGTTCCCCCTTTTAAATCTTTATTTATTTATTTAGAAAAGGAAAATCCCAGCCCCAAACTACGCCCAAGAAAAGGGGGGAAATCCATACAAAAACAGAGTCGGGGACTACAAAAGAAATAGGAGGGAATGGGGATAGTATAAACTTAAGGGGCCTTGAAAGAGGTAGGAATTGCTCTGCAACTCAACTCCCATCCCTGAAACACCACAATCTGAAAGGAATTGTTAGTGTCACACTTGCTTTTTCTTTTCTTTCTTTTTTAAGGATATGAGTGGCAACGTTGCAAAGAAAGGAACCCACAAAGACAAACAATGCCCAGGAGCCACTCCAATGTCTCCACTTCACAGAAAAAAAATGCCCAGAATGGAGCTCTAAACAGTGTGTGCTCACTCAGCAATGCACAAGGCACACTGAAACAAGAAGATGGTGGGAATCCACAATGGCTGCTAAGCCCCACCCCTTTGCATGAAGCACCCAATAGGGTGCTAACATTGGTTCCCTCACCTCTCATTACAGTGGGGCAGAGAAAAAACGCTGAGAAAGGGGGGAAGAAGCAGCATTTTCATACACCTTTTTGGTGGAACGCAGAGTCTGCTTTTTTGTGTGCATGTGTGCACGCACACGTGTGTGTGTGTGTGTGTGTGTGTGTGTGTGTGTGTGTGTGTGTGTGTGTGTGTGTGTGTGTGTGTGTGGTTATTACCTGCAAAGGATTTCCCTCATTCTTTGGAGGCAAGCAGAGTGGAGTTTCAATTGCCATATTGGTTTTTGAGATGCAGAATTCAACACCTACAAGAACAACCAGGCTGTATATTTTCAGGATAATAACATTTCCCAAGGGTTTCCCTTCAAAGATGCTTGTAACTTACTCTTGCTGGATAGACCAAATAGTTCCAGTCCATGCAATTTCCAATTATCTTCACCTTCTACCTAAGAAATCAATTGATTTCCATGGAATATAAATTTAAGTTGGCAGCCCCACAGTTTGTAAAAGGGTTTAATGGATTAAAGGTTAATTGGAAACAAAAGGAAATGCTAGTTTCTTTGTCTTAGCTTTTCAAGCTATTAGATTAGCTTTCTTCCATGCCAAAGCAAGTGAAAATTATAGTGCTCCTTATAGCTAGTCAGTGAGTACAAATGCTACAATGAGCTGTATGGTGCAGAAAAGACGTGTCATTTTCACAAGCATGGAGATGGGGCTGAAAGCAGAAGGTATGATCCAAAGGTAAGCATTTTTAAGTACCATCCATTTCAATGAGACAGTTTTACGTCCAATCCTGTCCACATACAATTAGAACAAATGAGTTCAATGGGACATTATCCAAACTGTATTTCAGATTTAAGTATGTGATTACCTCTCTGAGATCTATGGAACTTGAAAGTGAATAGCTTTTTAGCAAACTATGCATTGCATGTCCTGATGGAAAGGTTGACTGAGGAAGTGACAGGTTGTGGTGAAGAAGCAGGAAGAGGGAAGGTGGTGCTTAATTAACCCTTTCCCTACCTGCCACTGACATAGTTCAAAAAGACAAACCACACTGTTGAAAAGAAACAGCTGGAGAAGATGGGTTCTATGCAAAATGGAACATTTATTGTAAAAATCCCTGCCAGGGTTTAGAAAAGTCTGCCCTGAATAAAGTCCGAGGAGAAATCTGAGGACATAGAAAGGCGGTATATAAATACAGATATATGAGGAGGAGGAGGAGTGGCAAAGAGATACTTGGAAACCCATGTGTGTACTGCTTCTTAATGTGTGATTATTCCATGGAAAATGCCCATTTCTGAAATTTTGGTGTAGGCGAGGCAGCCCAATCCTATCTAGCAGGACATGGCAGTGCAAATAAGGCACCAACCACATCCTGTGCAGGATGGAGCCTGTCCTGGCACAGCCAGTGACCTCCCTGGGGTAAAGGGACATTCGTCCCCTTACTCCGAGTAGAGCCCCAGCTGCCCCAATGGTTTTACTCAAATGTGCACCAGCTATTTTGCTGGCACACATTCAAGAGCCCCATGTAACGCCGGCCAGGCCCAGGAAGGGGGATAGGATTCGGCGGAGCACACCACCACCAATCCGTCCTGGCTAACCAATCTGCCCCAAACACCTTGTTCTGCCCTCCCCACCCCCTCCGTTACCCGGCAGGAACTTACCTTTCCTCCGCTACGCTCCACTGTTCAGCACTGGAGCAGCGCAAGCCTCTCAGCAAATGCTGCTTACTCTCCAGGGGGGCCGCAAAGTGCTTTATGGCACATTTGCGACACCCTAGACCGGTGGAGCACTCACTCCACTGGTCTAAATGTAGACAGGATTGCGCTGTTAGTTTTAGTTTCTTTGTTCACCTCCAGTGTCCGAAGGGCCATGAGAGCAATATACTGTACTAGGTACTCTGCAAATGCTGGAGCAAAAACACGTCTCAACCTTGCCTTTCATGTGGTTCAGGGGGATTGTGATCGTACCTTTCCATTGGCTATTCCAGTGGTGGAAAACTCCAGCACAGCCCCTGGAATCTACCCTTGTCCATGGTTAGGTGGATGGACTTGACCAATGGACAGATGTTTACCCACTGGAGTGCTGGCATTTTATGCCTGGGCCATTGCTCCAACAGAACCACTAAGCCTTTCTTGTAGATGCTCAGGTTACATAATGTAAGAGCTTACCAAGGCGATCCAGCCCGGTGGTACGTATACATAGGGGGTTTCCTATTTGGGTGAAGGATTCTACTACTCCACATTGAATATCTACCAGGTGGAAAAACAGGACAGAAGCACCTCAATTAATTCATTCATTAATTGGAGCTTTTTATATAAGCCTGGTTCTTCTTCACAAACACCGGAGAAGGTTAATATTCCCAGAAGAATGTTCAGTAATTAATCACTTCTATTCTCCAGTGTAGAACTTTCATTTTACTATAGGAAGGCAGGCCTTAAGAAATGGCAATTAAAGAGCACTGTGAATTATGCAGCAGAGTACATTAAACACCATGGAAGGTGGACTCATTCTGTTAGTTGAAGGGCATAATCGCAAGCATACTTTCCTGGAAGTAAGCCTCACTGAAATCAATGAATGTGATTATGATCAGATGGGTACTATTACTTGCACTCATGTAAAGGAAGAACAAGGGGCGGCCCATCTATTGGACAAGGTGATGCAGCTTGCAGCAGTGGCGGATTGCAGGGGACGAGAAGGCAGCAGATTCAGGGTGCCCTTCACCCCAAGTCTACCACCGCCGCCTCCCTCCAGCCTGCCGTAGATGCAACCCATACTGGTCTGCTCCCCCCCCCCTTTAAATCAAACCGGAAGTCCTGCACTTCTGCAACAGAATAAACTGCAAGCAGCTGTTTTTTGTTTGTAAATTGTGCAGAAGCGGTGGACCTAAGGTGGCATCTGGAAAGGACACCCTTAATAGCTAAAAACACAAAAACAAACCTAAAAAAACCCTATCCACCCTTAAGATGTCATCTCAAAACATTTATCCAAAGAAACATTTAACTGATTTTTTTTCAGCAAACATATCCTGATGTATTAAATACTATTATTTAATAATGAAAATATGACTTATGTCTGGAAGTAACAGTGAAAGCTTATGCATGTCTACTCAGAAGTCCCATTCTGTCTTATGGAGGCTACTCCCAGGAAAGAGTGTATAGGATTGCGGCCTAAATGAACGAATACAACGAGAGGCTATTGATTTGTTAGTCTGTATTGAATGTTCTGAAAACAATGCCATGTGAACCAGATACACAAATATATGACTTCTGCATATGAAGGTATCACTTCCAGCTGGTAAGAAGCTTCTAAGTTTTTGAGGTTGGCCGGAGAGCCAGTCTTGAGTTACTGCTGATATTTTGGGACTGATACTGCCTTGAGGACCAGCAGTGCTGCCTTCTTGCATGCTACCTGCTCAGCCTACACATTTTTAAATAAACCATTTATGATCAAAGCCTCCAGTGCTCACTCATCCAATGGAAATTGACAGTGCAATCCAACTTAACTTTTGTGCTGGTTTAAACCAGCGGCACAGCAAGAATGGGAGGCCCCAGAATGGAAAAGGGATTCAAATCCCCTTTGAATTCCTCTTTTGGAGGGGATTTGAATCCCTTTTCCGTTCTGGACAGGTGGGCCCCCATTCCGTTTCCGTTCTCGCTGCGCCGCTGGTTAAACCGGCACAAAAGTTAAGTCGGATTGCGCTGTGAATCTGTAAAATATTGGAGGTTTAAACAATAATCTCACTGGAATATTTGTGATCCTCCCTACAATTCTCTTCGCACAATGACAGTTGCAAATACCATCGTTAATTATAACTTGTTATCTTAGCCAGTTGGCAACTGTGAAACCATGGTACATTTCAGATTGCATTGCCATTGTCTGTGAAGTAAAACTAATTAAAATTCTGGAAGGTTCTGTAGAGAGGAAAGGCCATAATTATTCAGCTTCTCACATTAAAATACAACCTGTACATTTTGGCAAAAAAAAAAAAAAACTTTTCCCACTGAAGGTTTTTGGGAATCATAAGCCTCAGAGATACTAAAATTATACTACAGAGTCTACTTCACTAGTGTGAAACCGTTTTTGATGACATATTGGATCAAAATAATTGAAATGATGTCAGACCATCTGCTGCTTCCCTTGGATTATTACTTCTTAAATCTTTTTGGACCTACAAATGCTGCTCAAATTAGAAATGTGGTACAACACAGGCTTTAACTTTTTGTGAATTTGAGGGGCTGGTCATTGCCTCAGGTGGACGGTTGGATGGGAGAGGCACCTATCAGCCTCTACTGCATCTCTGCCTCTCCGCTGCCTCTTGTTCCTTGGACATGAACAGGAAGTAAGGAAAGGAGTGGAACAGGAAGTGTCCTCTTCCATTCCCTCTTTCTTTTTGAACCTACCCTTTCTTCAAGAAGCTCTGGGTGGCATACATACATATATACAGGTGGGCCCCCATATCCACTGATTCGCTATCCACGGTTTCAGCATTGCACCCCCGCCCCGCCTCCCTTAGCGACACCACTGGTAGACCTCCTGGTTGTGTATGGTTCTCCTCAGACCCTCGCTAGGTACTTAGCTGGCGTAAGCCTGAGGAGAGGAAGCAGGTGGGTCGGGCTGGAAAATTGCTTCTAGAATCCCAGCATAAGTTACTGCTGCTGTGTTATAAACATCCTCAAAAAGGATATAGTTGAATTGGAAACGGTGCAGAAGAGAGCGACCAAAGCAAGGATATTCTAAACAAAATGTAGAATTCCAGCAAGAATATTCAAAATAAAATACTATTAAACCAGTATTATACATCCATGTGATTATGAGGAAAATAGTATTTGTTCTCTTTCATTCTGGACACATTATAGTTGCTTTGTGTTTTGCTACAGTACCGAAGGATATCCTGAAGATGGGCTGTATCTGTTCAGAAACCACGAGCACAGTGTGGTCCATGACAAATATAAGCCAAAGATTTATAGGGCTGTGTTAGAAGCACTGTTGTGCATGGTTCCAGAGAGATTGTTAATTGGCTCCAATATGTTCATTAGCACAAGATTAAGCACTTCTCAGGATCAAAACTAATTAAATATTAATGTGTCTTTCCCCTTTTTACTCTTGTTACCTATTAAGAGCTTAGAAGGGGGAATAGCCGAACATTAGATCCTCAGTTGCGCTCTCAGCTGCTGCAGTTTTCAGTTTTATTATAATAACGTATGCTCCTCCGAACATTATACTCCTGATCATTTTAAGCATTTGCCCAGTGGCGGAGTCCCAAGTTTGTTATTAACAAACTCAGTTTTATCATGTTATGAAAAAGACGCTTTCTTCAGAACTTCAACGGATGGTGCAGTTTCATCATTAAACGGTTACTCTGATTTTAATTTTTTTAAAAAGGCTTTAATAGAAAATGTTTAAGATTTAGTTCATGATTTCCAAATACTTTCTCAGCAACAAATCAAATACTTTCTCAGTAACATATCACATGCTGCTTGATTTCTGTTCTGCACATCAGATTTTGGATGCTGAACTGGTCCTTTGTTCAGTAAATCAGAAAAGATTCTGAATGATGAATCATATGGATAAAGGTGGGAACAGCTTGAGGGTGCAAACATTTAACACGTCTTGTCATGTAATAATATATAATGATGGAATGTTTAGTAATATTTGTGAAAAATCCTTCTAAACTCATCTGCACTTTAGATGGTTAGCTTCCAGTGAAGGATTTATGATGAAATGGGGTAAAAAAAAATCTCCAAGATTTATGGCCCAATCCTATGGTAGCCTTACACTAATGGATCTCGCTATCTGTAAGTGTAAGGCCTTGGCCGCCATTGCACAAACTGCTCTTACATTGTGATTTTTTCCACTGCACAACTCTTTATAAAAATACTCAAAAAATCATTCCCATTTAGTGAACCTATTGCGATTTGAATTTCTAGGCACTCACTAGAGTGGGTTACTTGAATAAAAGCTACTGAATTGTATTAATGTAAGGATTCAGACTATGTTTCAAAGTTAGCCCTTTGTTCTAAATTGCCGTCACTTTCCATCAGATCTTCCTACTCCATGCCATCTGACTTTTGCTATGAAACATGCTGGTCCCACTCTTCTTTATTCACTGTGATGTGTCCTAAAATGTGTGCAGCATTTGTCTGATCACATATCTGAGCGACCAATTGATGAGCCGTGTGGAAGACAGCAGTGTAACGAATCTCTGGAATAATCAAGATAACACTAGCCTCAAGTCACAAAATACCAAGTTTTAGTGCTTCAAGGGCACAAGGGCGAAAGGATATTTACAAGAATACAACCATCTTGGAAAATCATCTTCACTTTGATCAGTTCTGCTGCTTATCACTCAGTAGCAGTAAGCATTAGTTAACATTTGGTAAATTCATAAATAACTCACCACATTCTTGATTATCCATTGTGGATATAAATATGAAATAAAAATGAGTTTGCTATTGATAGTAATACTTTTTTTCAGTCACCTCCTGTAATGCTGTCTGAGTACATAGCAATACTGTATTATGTCTGTAGTTGACTTTCCCACTATTAATTGAATACACTTAACAAAACTAATCATGTGCAATCATTTTGTAATTATAGAACCCAATAGCCATGCAAATTTACTGCCCATGTATTTTTAGCTCAAGCTCACAGTGCAGAAGATGGCATGATGATGCAAAAGGGTCAAAATATTACAAGAATGCCAATGGCTGTAAAATGCCATGAGAATGAGAAACCACAAGAATATATAATGCCCAATGATGTTTGCATGACAACTGCATGGTAAACTATGGGATAGATAAAAAACAAAACAAAAACACCAGACACATAGTTGGCTATAGGGACATCTGTCTGGAATGCAAAGTAGGCATCAAATACTATCTAATAAATCAATTACTATAAAATAATACTCAGTTATGCTGTGCTTTCATTTCATGATAGAATTTCAAGATAATAATACTCAGTATTGGTATGGTTCCTTCTGGGTGTGTATAGCATTTTACATGTATTATCTTGATGTAGTCTTTAAACAACCCTGCAAAGTAAGTATTTTTATCATCATATTGCAGCTGGGGAGCTGAAGTTGAAAGGCAGTGGCTTGCCTAAAGACACCCTGTGAATTCATGGCAGAAACAAGATCTGAACTGGGGCACTCCTGATTTGTAACTCATGGCCCAATCCTATCTGCTGTCTTAAGACAGTGGAACAGAGTTCTGGTGGTGTGAGAGGCCATACGGCAGCACATGCAGCTTGTCACAGGCTTCCATTTTCGAATCACCGCTGTAAATGATAGTGGTGGTAATGGTCTGATACCGCAGACAGTGACCAGCTCTAGAGCAGGTAGGCTGTCATGGGGGGTGGATTGTAGGTGGGGAGGTGGTGGATCCAGACATTCTGGGGGACGAACTGGGGTGGGGAGGGGGTGGATCTAGTGGTAATGGTGCATGCCGAATCTTATCCCCTCTTTTGAAAACCTTTTTCGTCTTTGGACAGCTTGCCACCAAAATAGGTGGTGTATGTCCAAGGAGACCCATAGGTGGCCCCAAGTCTTACATGGAGGTAAATAAAAAGTATTTTACTATTTTAAATGACTTGTAACTCATTCTGCCCAGCAGCCCAATCCCAGATAGGATTGGGTTGACAGTATAGCAAATTCAGAATTTGAAAACTTTTAGAAGAGACAATCAGGAACATATGACATTAGACAACAGCAACCCAACAGGTTTACTGCCCAAGAGCAACAGAGCACAACCAGAATAAAGCATTAAAAATGTGACATTTCACCAGTACAACTGAGAAGCATAACTTGCTTCAGTGGAAGCTCTCTCTCTCTCCCTCTCCCTCCCTCCCTCCCTCCCTCCCTCTCTCTCTCTCTCTCTCTGTGAACTGAAGTCCTCTTCATGTGTAGAAATGAGGACATATTGCGCTGATGATGTGGTGCATTTAGCTATAGCCACTGAATTGAAGGGAGCACGATTCAGAAATGCAGTCCAAATTTCAATGCTTGTGAATTTAAGTGGCAAAGCTGAAGACGTTATTACAGATATAGAAGAGAGTAAATTAAGATTTAGATATTTGGTTTGTGGAGGTTTTATTGTTCAGAAACAATAACAGATTCAACATATGCTATATGGTTCTCTAACCTCCTTTCTGACAGTGTCACTAATGGAAAATTAAGTGTGAGAAGAATTAAGAAGGAATCTCAGTCCATGGTGAATAAATTATACAAATGATGCACTGTTCCCTCAGGAACATTAAAAGTATACTTTCAGAAGCAATTAATTTAACTTGTTAAAAAAAATATGATTAGCTTGTAATAGAGCACATAGGCAGTTTATGCAATAAATAGCCCTGTATGTCATTTTATAGTTTGGAATTAAGAGGCTACTTTGATAGTGGATAAAAGAAAAATTGCTGATCAATGTCTTCTCCTTCTAATATCTTTAATGAAATAGCAGACACAGAAGTGCAGTTTAGCAATTTATTACTTAACTGAATCAACACCAAATATATGTATCATATTTCCTTAGATCCTGTAGGACAGCGTTTCTCAAAATAAAGGGAAACGAGGCGGGGAGAACTTTGAGTGTGTGCGGGGGCAGAGGCAGCAGCAATGCAGGGGATCGCCACCGCTGCCGCCAAAACCGCCCCCCGCACTTACCGGGGCTTGGGGGAGCTTCGAGGAGGCCTGTGCGACCCTCTGCAGGCCTTCCCGATCTTCGGATTGCCATTTTGTGGCGATCTTTGGGCGCTTCTGGTTTTCATGGCTATGGAGGTACGTGAGCTAATCGTGAGGCACGTGGTGGACAATTGGGAGGAGATCTCCATCATGTCCCACAACAGTGGGATTCAACTATCATTCGATGGAACCATGAATTTAGTAAATGCAGGGTGTTGTCTTACATGGGGTAGTTGTGCTACATTTATTTGGTTCATTGCAATCAAAGGAAAGTTTATTGGAGACAAAATGGATCATTTAAAGTATGTACATCCCGTAGCGAAGCACGGGCATCATGCTAGTTTGGTTATAAAAAGAAAAAAATGCCATCTAGCTTTCATATTATTAATGAACATGAAATGAGCATGACCTCCTCCAAGCCCGGTACCAATCTTTAATGCATATGTTTAAGTATCTCCAAATGTATTACAAAAACAGGAAATTTCCTTTCACAGGTCTCTGAAAAGTCATGGGGAAGTCTTGCTTATGGGCTGCTGTAGTTCCATCCAATTAACTAGAGCAGTTGACTTTTGTTCCTGATTACCAGATTACCAGAATGAGCTCAATACTTGATCTGAAAGGCTTTGTTATGTCTCTACATTCCTAAAAGACTAATTCTCAGTTGTTCAGTTCAAGTTGTTCTGCTTACCAATTGGATGGCAATAACATTTTTCCCCAGCTATGGACCCTTACTGCTTAGCATAGAGGGGGTGGGGAGATGCAAACGAACTGAAAGAAATGAACAGATGGGTATGGCCAACAGCCTTCCAACTAGGTGAGAGCCACGTGGCAAAGAACCAACGTGATTCATTTTCTCACTTGGTTGACCATGTGGGCAAACCACTGTGTGAGCATACCATCACCACCATGGCGGGGGGGATAGCTCTAGAGCAGAGGTTCTCAACCTGTGGTACGGGTACCCCTAGGGGTACGCGGACCTCTTGCTGAGGGTACGCCAAGCCCTGCCCCTTATCTGCCCCATCAACAGCTAATTAAGTATTAATTGACATAGATTTTAAATTGTAATTATTTTTGGAGCCCTTCTGTCTCTCTGATTTTGGTTTTGGGCTTATTTTTGTACTTTGGAAAATGTACTTTGGTGGGGTGGGGGAGGGAGGAGCTGATTTTGGGAAGTGTGACTTGGGAAGTAAAAAAGAGATCCTTGCATCTCTCTCTCTCTCTCTCTCTCTCTCTCTCTCTCTCTCTCTCTCTCTCTCTCTCTCTCTCACACACACACACACACACACACACACACACACACACACAGAGTTAAATAAGACATTTTTCACATTTAAAATTGTTTTAGTACTTTTTATTTAATGATTAAGTACCTAATTAATTAATTGATCCAATTAATTAGCAGTTAATTAGCAGGGGGTACTTCAGAAAATTGGGCCATGATAGGGGTTACCCAGGCCTCCAAAGGTTGAGAACCCCTGCTCTAGAGTGAGACCAAAGGCATCCTGTGGCTGCTAGGAAGGGCAACAGGGATGAGAAGGCTTGAAGAGCCATTCACTTAGCAATGCTTATAGAGACAATTACTCTGAGCATCCCTGAATCTATTCCTGAGGATTTGTTGAGTGCATTACACAGCTGCAGAAAATGGTTTGGCACAAGTTTCTTTTCAATATGCATTGGATATACAGTGAAAGAACTCTCTGCCTTTTATGGCTTCTGTGCGGCATTATATATTATCACTGTAATACCTTCCTTAAGTGAGAGCTTTAATGGCATCTTAGTGTGCCTGCCCTGAAAATGGTCTACAGGCTAATGGAGAGATGCTGTGCTCAAGCCAAAACATTTACTTTGGAGGTGATAGCTCAATAACAGTATACAGACTCGGGTTCTGCGTCTGATTAGTGTCCCTGTGCTTAATTTTTTTAAAAGTAAAAAAAAAAATGTAAACACAGATCTACTTCGAAATTGGCAATAGCAGCTTTTATACCACTAGATAAAAGCTGGAGAAACAGAAACTGGAGAATAAATAGCCTCTAAACCTTATCAGTGCCACATTAAAAAGTCATAAACCTGTAAGGAATAGGTCAGGGCAAAGCCAGGCAGAACTTGGCAGAGCTGAGAAATGGTCACAAATCCAGAAAAAGCAGCTTAGGTACAATGTATTTAGGAAGACATCATTGCTAACTCTTCCGTCCTTATCCAAGAAGGCTGGAAAGGAACCAGATCACAATCCATGCAGTGTATTCGTACATACTTTGCTTTTGTACTTTTTTTTTTTTTTTGCAAAGACTGTACATTAAGAACATAAGAAAAGCCCTGCTGGATCAGGCCAAAAGCCCATCCAGTCCAGCTTCCTGTATCACACAGTGGCCCCACTAGATGCCTCAGGGAGCACACAGCCAACAAGATAACCTGTTTCCCGTTGACACTCCCTTGCACCTGGCACAGAGAAAACCCACTTCTAAAACCAGGAGGTTGCTTATGGCTTGTAACCTGTGATGGTCTTTTCCTCCATGAATCTGTCCAAACCCCTTTTAAAGGCATCTAGGCCAGGTGCCATCACCACATCCTGTGGCAAGGAGTTCCACAGATGAATTACACGCTGGGTAAAGAAATATTTTCTTTTGTCTGTTCTAACCCTCCACTCAATTTTAGTGCATGTCCCCTGGTTCTGGTGTTGTGCGAGAGGGAGAAGAATTTTCCTCTATCCACTCTCTCCATCCCATGCATAATTTTATAAGTCTCAATCATGTCCCCCCTGAGGCGCCTTTTTCTAGGCTGAAAAGCCCCAGACACTGTAGCCTTTCCTCATAATGGAGGTGCTCCAGTCCACAAATCATTCTGGTCGCTCTTTTCTGCACCTTTTCCAATTCAACTATATTCTTTTTGAGGTGTAGTGACCAGAACTGGACACAATACTCCAGATGTGGCCTTACCATCGATTTGTACAAAGGCAGAATGATATTATGAGAAATGCAGGGCTGAATGCAGGGCTGAGAAATGCAGGGCTGAATGAATCGCAAGCTGGAATCAAGATTGCCGGGAGAAATATCAACAACCTCAGATATGCAGATGATCCACCCTAATGGCAGAAAGTGAAGAAGAACTAAAGAGCCTCTTGATGAGGGTGAAAGAGGAGAGTGCAAAAGTTGGCTTGAAACTCAACATTAATAAAACTAAGATCATGGCATCTGGATCCATCAATTCCTGGCAAATAGAAGGGGCAGAAATGGAAGCAGTAACAGATTTTACTTTTCTGGGCTCCAAGATCACTGCAGACGGAGACAGCAGCCATGAAATTAAAAGACGCTTACTCCTTGGAAGGAAAGCTATGGCAAACTTAGACAGCATAATAAAAAGCAGAGATCACCATGCCAACAAAAGTTCGCATAGTCAGGGCGATGGTGTTCCCAGTAGCAATGTATGGTTGCGAGAGTTGGACTATAACAGGGGTGCACAACTTGGTAGTGGGTAGGGGCCGAAATGAACAGACTAAACTTCTTCGGGGCCTCAGATAGGTGTTGCGGGGGGCGTGGCAAGGAACCATGATGTCACTTCCTCAGGAAGTGATGTCACAGGGGGCGTGTCCATGAGCCAGAAAATCTCCGGAAATGCAACATATTAATAAATATGTAATGAGCCACCTGTGGCTCTTTAACATATAAAGTGCAGCTCTCGGAAATATGTTGGCTTCTTAATGCTTCTTAAATATTGTGGCTCTCAAACATCTGAAGTTTATCGTATGTGGCTCTTACATGAAGCAAGTTTGGACACCCCTGGTATATACCGTATATATACCCATCAATCATGATCATCATCAGGGCCTTCCCTTCTGAAACCTCACATGGCGCGGAGGTTCCATGTTGGGAAAAGTATTTCCTAACAAACTCTGTCTTGCACGTTCTGCAGCTCTCAAATGCATAACCGACCAGCAGAGGAAAAACGTGGCCACCCTGAAGTGAGGGTCCAATGGCCTGAAGAAGAGCTGAAGCATCACAGAATCGGCTGCCGGTCACCTCGGCGAGCTTAGATGTTCATTCACTCCTCCCAGAGCCTCTGCAGGACTTTCAGCCAGAGCCCATGCTTACCTCAAAATCCCAGGATTTCTTCAGCAATTCACAGTCACGTTGCTTCCTAAGGAAGTCGGCATCATCATAGCAGCCCAACTTCCCCGGGGATCTATGTCATAACCGCTGTGCCAACACCAACTCTGGCACTTCTGTAATGCAGCTGGAAGCTTCGGAATCGTCCGCTCCTCGGACGATTCCGAAGCTTCCAGCCGCGTTACAGAAGCGCCGGAGTTATGGGAAGTGCTTGGCTAGAGCGGCCCAACAAAGAAGCGATGTTGCCGCTCTAGCCAGAAAACCTTTGGGGGCCACCAGAAAACCTTTGGAGGGCCGCATGCGGCCCCCGGGCCGCATGTTGTGCACCCCTGGACTATAAGGAAGGCTGAGCGCCGAAGAATAGATGCTTTCGAACTGTGGTGCTGGAGAAGACTCCTGAGAGTCCCTTGGACTGCTAGGAGATCAAATCAGTCAATCCTAAATGAAATCAACCCTGACTGTTCCCTGGAAGGACAGATACTAAGACTGAAACTCAAATATTTTGGCCACCTAATGCGAAGAGAGGACTCTCTGGAGAAGACTCTGATGCTGGGAAAAATTGAAGGCAAAAGGAGAAGAGGAAGGCAAAGGATGAGATGGTTAGACAGCATCACCGATGCAACGAATATGAAAATGAGCGAACTCAGGAAGATAGTGGAGGACAGGAAGGCCTGGCGGGATATGGTTCATGGGATCATGAAGGGTCGGACACGACTTAACGACTGAACAACAACAACAAAGAATGATATTGGCCGTTTTATTCTCAATCCCTTTTTTAATGATCCCGAGCATGGAATTGGCCTTCTTCACAGCCGCCGCACACTGGGTCGACACTTTCATCGACCTGTCCACCAGCACCCCAAGATCTCTCTCTTGATCCGTCACAGACAACTCAGAACCCATTAGCGTATATGTGAAATTTTGGTTTCTTGCCCCAATGTGCATCACTTTGCACTTACTTACATTGAAGCGCATCTGCCATTTTGCTGCCCATTCTCCCAGTTTGGAGAGATCCTTCTGGAGCTCTTCACAATCCCTGCTGGTCTTCACCACCCGGAAAAGTTTAGTGTCATCTGCAAACTTGGCCACCTCACTGCCTATCCCCGACTCCAGGTCATTTATGAATAAGTTGAAAAGCACCGGTCCCAAGACCGATCCTTGGGGCACACCACTTTTCACCTCTCTCCATTGTGAAAATTGCCCATTGACTCCCACTCGCTGTTTCCTGGTCTTCAACCAGTTCCTAATCCACAAGAGGACCTGCCCTCTTATTCCCTGACTGTGGAGTTTTCTCAGGAGCCTTTCATGAGGGACTGTGTCAAACGCCTTCTGAAAATCCAGATATATAATATCCACGGGTTCGCTCGCATCCACATGCCTGTTGACCTTTTCAAAAAATTCTAACAGGTTTGTGAGGCAAGACTTCCCCTTGCAGAAGCCATGCTGACTCGTCCTCAGCAGAGCTTGTTCTTCTATGTATTTTAAGATTTTATCCTTAATGAGACTTTCCACCATCTTCCCTGGAACAGATGTTAGGCTGACCGGCCTGTAGTTTCCCGGGTCCCCCCTCCTTCCTTTTTTAAAGATTGGCGTGACATTAGCTATCCTCCAATCCTCTGGCACAGGGGCCGTTTTAAGGGACAAGCTGCATATTTGGGTCAAGAGGTCAGCAACTTCATTCTTGAGTTTCTTCAGAACTCTTGGGTGGATGCCATCTGGGCCTGGTGATTTATTGATCTTTATTTTGTGGAACAGGTAGCACTTCTGAGAACGCTACCTTTGGGGTCCTGGATTTGAGCTTCCTACCTAGCAACCTAAATTTGGCCTCCAGGACCGCCCAGCTACATTTCCCCACGTCGTTGGTGCCAACATGCACCACAACCGCTACCTCCTCCCCAGCACTCTCTACCGGCCTATCTAGACGAGAGGTGATGTCCGCAACCTTCGCACCAGGTAGGCAAGTCACCATGCGGTCCTCACATCCGTCACAGACCCCCCTCTCTATGTTCCTGACTATAGAGTCACCCACGACAAGAAGCCCCCTTCGCCCCCTCCCCAGAGGAGTATCCATAGTGCGACTGGATATGGGCCCATCACCTGAAGAAGGGGTCCCCACTGTAGGATTGTTTCTCTCTTTTCCAGAGCGACGTCCTCCAGCCCTGAGACTCCCTTTCCTGGCAGCTGAGGAGCTGGCCAACTGAGGGTGGGACGATGCCTCCACGTCCCTAGAAGTCTCACCCTGGTTCCTCTCTTCCTGTCTCTGCTTCTCCAGGTCAGCAACCGTGGCTTCAAGGGAGCAAACCCGTTCCCTGAGAGCCTGGAGCTCTTTGCACTGAGCACACACCCATGACTTGTGCCCAAGAGGCAGATAGTCATACATGTGACACTCAGTGCAAAACGCTGGGTAGCCCCCACCCCTCTGCTGGCTGTCTGACTGCCTAGCTTTTGAGTTTAAGTTAGGGATTTATCAAAGTTTGGGTACCTTAATGTTGTTGGAATTCCACTGCATAATAATGGCATATGAATTCAGTACGGCATGGCTGCTCAACACTGCTTTCCAAGGTGTGGAGGTTCATACTTAGAAATATTTCTGGACCAGGAATCCTCTCACTTGTTACTGGCCCGAACTCTTCATTCATCCTTTTCCATCTCTAGTTTGAAGGATCAAGAATGTTTCCACTGAATCTTTTCCAAGTGGACGCACGTCATATGTACCGTACATGCAGCATTTTATACACAATGTACATTATGTACAGTATGTACATTGTCAAATGCACAATATACAATATCAAATTCATGTTTGCAGCATAATTTTTTTTCATGCAAATATCTTATAACATATTCAATTTCCTTCTTATGAAGAGACCAGTATTTTACCATCAGTGCCTATCAGCTATGCCAGTGGTTTTCAAACTTACCTGTTGCGTCCTTTCCCCACTTCATCTATTATAATTTTAGCCAGGAATGTTAAAGAAAGAACCCAGCACAATACAAAATATAAGATTAGTGATGAACCAAAACTATAAAACTTTTTTTTTAAAGTTGCAATTAATTCCTGAAGCATTACTTGCCAAAGGGATTAATATAATAACATCAATTGTTCTTAACAATAAATAACACACCAATTTATATACACAGGGAAACTGAAAGAGATGTAATCAGCCTTATAACCACAAAAAATTTCTGAAATAGTCCATGATCAAAAATGCAGAACAACCCATACTGATATAGTTTTGTGACATGTGAATTAGGCTTAGCTTTGAGTTACAAACTGGAATCAAACTCCCCAATGCCTCTGGTTTATATTCACTTCAAGTTATTAATCTTTGATGCGAACATTTTTCTATTAAAAATATGTCCCAAATGTTAGCTGACTCCCGAATTTCAGTAGGGATATCATTAGTACACCACTTTCATAGTCAGGAAATTCTTTGCAGCAGTTGACAAGTGGACATTTTTAAAATTATTACAAAATGTACCATTGCATCCCTTGGGATAGGATAGTTCAAAATTCCATTATTACTTTTCAAAACTAGAAGTCAGAAGTCTTATACTTTTCCCAACTTCATCATGACTGGGAAAAAAGTAATTTCTGACCACACCCTTCCCAGTACCTGTCTGAGCCCTTTTGAAGAATGAGTTGTATTTTAAGGTACTTCTTCCATTGGCAAAAATCTCATTGACACAAGAGGGAGAGGGGATTTTTGTCAATCTCTCCTTCCCTCTGCAGCTACCAGCACTACAAAAAAAATCTGTTCTGCAAATGAAAAACCTTAGGATACAACCCAATACAGTCAGCTCTCGTTATCCACTAGGGTTAGGTTTTGAGAAAACTGGTCCTAGCAGATAGCGAATTCGCAGATAAGAGAAGAATTGATCCTATGGGATCAATGAGGTTATTATTAACAGTATTAGGTGCAGGAAGGTTAGGGGGGTGGGGGGTAGCTTACCTGAAGCTTCTCCCAGGCGTTTCAAAGGGCTCCATGCTGGTTGCAGGTGCCATTTTGAATGTCCTTGCTGCACACAGGAAGTCTCTGCTGGCTTCCTGAGGCAGCTGGGACATTCAAAATGGCCACCACAACTAGCGCAGAGCCCTTTAAAATGCCTGATTAGCGCCAAACAGCTGATGGGCTGGGGATTTAAAAAGATGCGTCATTTTAAATCCCCAGCTCATCAGCTGTTTGGCACTAGATAAGCGCTTTGAAGTTTAGCTCCAAATGGCTTATGAGATGGGGATTTAAAAAGACGCGTAGACCTCCACCCTGCTGCTGAAGCAACTGCTCCAGAGGAGGATAGGAAATACCGTATTTTACGCACTATAAGACACACTTTTTTCCCCAAAAAACACAGAGGGGAAAAAGCGTGCATCCTATGGTGCGAAGCCTAAAAAAAGCAGGAAAAAAATACTTACCGGGGCTTCGGGGAGGCCTGTGCGAGTCTCTGCAGGCTTCCCTGATCTTCAGTTCGGCCGAAAACAGCGATCTTCGGCCATTTCCGGTTTTTGCGAAAACCGGAAATGGCCGAAAATCGCTGTTTTCGGCCAAACTGAAGATCGGGGAGGCCTGCAGAGGCTCTCGCAGGCCTCCACGATCTTCAGTTCGGCCGAAAACAGCGATTTTCGGCCATTTCCGGAAAACAGCATTTCCAAACCTGATCTTCAGTTCGGCTGAAAACAGCGATTTTCGGCCATTTCCGGTTTTCGCGAAAACCGGAAATGGCCGAAAATGGGCGAAAATTTCGCGAAAACCGGAAATGGCCGAAAATTGCTGATTTCGGCCGAACTGAAGATCGGGGAGGCCTGCAGAGGCTCACACAAGCCTCCCCGAAGCCCCCAAAGGCCTCCCCGAAGTACCCCCAAGCCCAGGTAAGTAAAAACCTTTTTTCTCTGTTTTATGCTCCATAGGATGCATGCGTCCTATGGACCGATGCGTCCTATGGAGCGTAAAATATGGTAGTTCACAATGTTTCAGTTTTAAATGGCATTCCAAATCTATCAGGTGAGGATTAGTCAGTCTCAGTTTTGTTTATTGCCTTGTGACATGTCTTGAGACAGGAGGTCTAGTGCGGCAGAGACCTGTCTACCAGCGTGGTTCTTCTGACTGAAACTGGAGTTAGGTTAGCTAATGGACGTCTTCCAGCTCTATACCTGTAATCTGGAGATGACTAAAAAAACAAAAACAAAAAACCTCAGCCAACAAATCTTCATCAACTCATGTTGTGTTTTTACCAAGGATGAAAGAGAACCAGATGCTACCTTGCGAAAAGGTCCACTTCCAGAAATAGCATCTGTCCCTTTGGCAATTTTTTTAGCAATTATGACGCCACCCTTGGAATTGCTTCTGGGTTTGTATCTGGCACTCTGGCTGGTAAAACGCTTGGCTGAGCAGCCATTTATTCTGGGATAACTGTCAAAAAGACTCAACTGGCTCACTTTGACTTTTCTTCTATTTTAATGCTCCTGTTTAAAAATTTCAACAATCTCTAGTAGTTATCGCCAGACACTTTAGAAGTGTGTGAGAGAGAGGGGGGGGAGGGGAGACAGACAAAGAGAAGAGGAGGAAGAAGGCTATTTTTTTTTAGTCAATGCATTTTGTGTCAACTGGACCTTGAGCCATACTGCCTGGCAATCGAAGCAACGACTCAAACTCACATGTTCCTTTGCATATTTATATGAAAAGTCTCAAGGATCTGTCCACACTGCAATGAAATACTCTTATTTTCTAATTTCCCTGGGAATGCAACATATTTCTATTCTTAATGTTTTATGAGTCTCATTAAAAAAGAAACTATAAATTCACTGCAGAGATGGGACCCATAATCAACTCACTTCTGTTTCCCACAATAACCCATCCAATAGAACAAACACACACACACACACACACACACACACACACCAATCCTATCCAACTTTTCAGTACTGAGGCAGCTGTGCCAATGTGTGCGCTGCATCCTGCAGTGAGGGGGGGCAGTCACTGAGGCCTCCTTAATGTAAGGGAATGTTTGTTCCCTTACCTCGGAGCCGTATTGCAGCTGCATTGGTGCTAGAAGGTTGGTTAGAATTGGGCCCACACACACATGGGCAGCCTGATCCTGCCTAAGATGCAGCAGCTGGCTGAAATGGCCAACTGCTGCATCCTACACAGAATGCGGTCCACACTGGCACGGCAAGAGCTCACCTCGGGGGAAGGGGACATTCATCCCCTTCCCCCAGTGCAAACTCCAGAGGCCCCATTGTGCCTCCTTGGATGTGTGCCAGCTCTTTAGCTGGCGCACATCCGGGGAGGACATGTGAGGCCGGCCCGGCCCGGCACAGGACGGGGACAGGGATATGGTAGAGCACGCTGCCAATATCCCTGCCCCCCTCCCTGGCCTGGCTGGTCAATCGCCCCTTCCCCTACCACCCCGGCCTGCCCTCCCTATGCCCTCCTAGCGACCGGCGCAGGACTCACCTGTGTCCAGCGTTGCGGGTTGTTGAGGATGGCCTGGTAAATGGTGCTGGCCTCCACACCAGCATCACTTACACGCGAGGTGGCGTGAAAGTGCCTTATGGCACTTTTACAATACCTAAGGCTGGTGGAGCATGTGCTCCGCCGGCCTACAGTTATGTTGGATTGGGCCCTGAGGCAATAAGCTACCAAACTAAGTAATAAGATGCAGTAAGAAATAAGAAAGAAAAGACTGACTATGGAAAAAGAAACAAAAGAAAGGGAAAATAACATATATATATATATATATATATATATATATAGGAGAAAAGTAAAGGGGAAATATAACAGCAGTGGAATCTAGGTAACATATGGAGTCATTTCTAAAATAAACAGTCAACACCCCCTCCCCCGCCGCCATATACATGTAAAGGTGCTGCTGATTAAAAGTGATTTATCACTAACAGTAACGTAGATGTCAGGTGGTTGACTCACACAATACTTCCAATACTGCATGACAATCCTTTTCGTCATGAAACCAGCTCTGTGAATACAAAGTACTTGATGTTTAGGAATACCCAAAGAACATGCAGGGTTCAAGAATCAAAAGCAAAATATTACTTTATGAATGTGATATTGGCTTTGTTAGAAGTGTTGGACGGACCTGACAAATAGACTCAACCTAACTGCAACAATTCCAGAAGTATGCTGACTTGGAAGATCTAAGGAGATAAGTTTCCAAAGAAGTACTTTTTTAAAAAGTGAGTTATTCAGATAGTTTGAAATGAGGAGTTAAAAACCACACAATCCTATAATATATCCATAGAATCCAGTTTTACCAACATATTGTTTTATTCTGTGACATCTTGCAAAGGCACAAAAATCCTACAGGTTGGCATGGAAATTTCAGGAAACTTTTTCTACCATGTTTTTTAAAAAGGTGTAGAATGCAGAAATGATTGGAAGATGCATTAACACTGGTGCATGAGGTGGAGAGGAGTGGTCAAAAGGGAAAACTTAATAGAGGAGCATATTTGGTTGGATGCAGGGTTGTGTGAGTAGAGGTCCACTTGCAAAAAAATATTTCCCCTCTCCTCCTCCTGATAATAGCCCCCTAAACTCTTCAGAAAGCAGAGACCCTCTAGAAGGGGGTAGTGGTGGAAAGGAGCTATTGGGAAGGAGGGAATTGCCCAAAATTGGGTGAAGGCAGTAGTGGGCAGGTGGGGGTGGTCCGCCCTGGGCGGCAGCAACGGGTGTGTGTGATGGTATCGCTGCTTGAGTCCACAGCCCACACCGTGCTTCCCTGATGAGACCTGGAGTGGCGAACAGGGCTCTGTTTCAGCAGTTGTCTTTTTGCTGAAGGACCCTCCAGCCCACTCTTGGCTCTGTATGGCTCGAACTCCCCTTGATCCAGAAGCAATTGACAGTGATGCGATGATGTGACAACACCATCACGTCACCATCATACTACTAGGTTTCCAGGCTCCGCGCCTGCGCACCGGGTTCCAGGGATGCCCGGGACCGGACGCTGGTGGGTGTAGGTATCTCCCATTACAGGAGCTCTGCTCATGGAACATTCTATCTAGGAAAACCACAAGCCATTTTTTCATGTTTGAAGTGGCACTTATTGTTGTGTTTCTAAAAGGAAGAACTACTGTCTGACCACATCCTGAACAACAATAGTAAAGATCATGCTTATTTTACCATACAGACGTGCAATAACAATAACAAAAAACGGAGTACAACTGGCAAATTGTTACATTTCCATCCATGAAGCTAAGAAAAATTAATTCTCAAATATTAACTCCTAAGCTGTTCCACCAGTTACAACACCTTTCATGTCTGTTGTGCTTGCACCAAATCAAACTCTAAGATGGGCTGTACTATATCTCCAGTGTAATGCCTCCTGAAGCTTTTCAAACATGATTTGTCTTTCTGTGTGGTTGGTACAGTTCTGTTTGTTCTTTGTAAAACTTAATAAATAGAAAACCTGTGTGCATTTCCCTGATTAAACTCTAATGAACATTTATATGCAAATTATGTGCGGGCGTTGGGCATTTGGCAGGTTGCCAGAGAAGCACTCAGCACTGCAAAGGATTTGTTTATTATTGACCTGCAAGAATAAAACAGAGAAGACTTTTCAAAGGAGGGAAAAAAGGAGAAAGGTGGGCAGCAAAAGCAACATTTAAGCACTTCAGATTTAGTAAATAAGCTTTTTTTCCCCAATGAGTTTGGACTAGGCAATAAAACACAAATTGAGCTCCAATTAAATTGGTCAGTGTATTCTCATACAACCTCAGCTTTCAATTGTAGTCCTTTAGAAGGCTGGAAAATGTAGTACTTTGACATATCAATATGCACTTTGGTATTTGATTAGTGTAATGACTTAACACTAATTAATAAATAACTACCTTAATTTGTGGATCAAGGCTTTAGAAAGATTGTATTCACTACAGCTCTCTTCTCCAGTCATTTCTCCCTGCATAACTTTCCTTCCCTCACTCCCAAGTCACACCTGAACATACATTCTTTCAAAGTGCTTTCACTGCACTCCTTCCATGCAGTAGATCAGTCTTCAAACAGCAAAGGTAGAGGAGATGTCACAAAGGGAACCTTGTCATAGCTGCTAGAATCATGTTTCTCAGCGCTGTCAAGGTGCATTGATTTATGGTTTTCAAACAAGGATAACTGCGATTCCTGTCTGGGAGAAAATCAACACAGTGCATCAAATTCTCAAGGCACAGAGCAAGGTGAGCAGGCAGTTCAATTCTTGACAGCAACCCTACCCAGTAGATCTTAATTTTCTTTGTCTTATTAAAAGCTTGGTTGGTACTAACTTGTGTACTAACAGTAATTTTACTTGCTGAATAACAGACGGTATTAATTCCAAACAATCTCCTGAAGCCATATCATTAACAGTCCAATCCTTTCCAAGGCTTACAGAGGTGATCTTGCAATCTGCCACCCTGAAACTCTGGACTGAAAGCCGTGCCACTGTTGTGCACTTTGGGGGCACCGGCACAAACAGTTGGAGGCCCCATGCACATTGACAGTGGTTCCCAGAAGAGCTGCTGGAGCAGGTACCGTATTCTACGCTCTATAAGACGCACTTCCCCCTCAAAAAAACATAGGGGGGAAAAAGCGTGCGTCCTATGGAGCGAAGCCTAAAAAAACCCAGGAAAAAATACTTACCGGGGCTTCGGGGAGGCCTGCACGAGCCTCTGCAGGCCTCCTCGATCTTCAGTTCGGCCGAAAACGACTATTT
Organism: Plestiodon gilberti rubricaudatus; assembly: GCA_026170595.1. NCBI lineage: Eukaryota > Metazoa > Chordata > Lepidosauria > Squamata > Scincidae > Plestiodon > Plestiodon gilberti. Next base: position 60,900,080 of record JANXHW010000004.1, on the reverse strand, counting down.
TCGGCCATTTCCAGTTTGGAAATGGCCAAAAATAGCCTTTTTCGGCCAAACTGAAGATCGGGGAGGCCTGCACAAAAATAGCCGTTTTCGGCCGAACTGAAGATCGTGGAGACCTGCGCGAGCCTCTGCAGGCCTCCCTGATCTTCAGTTCGACCGAAAACAGCGATTTTCAGAAATGCCCAAAAATCGCTGTTTTCGGCCGAACTGAAGATCGGGGAGGCCTGCAGAGGCTCGCGCAGGCCTCCCCGAAGCCCCCAAGCCCAGGAAGTGAAAACCTTTTTTCCCTCTATTTTATGCTCCATAGGATGCATGCGTCCTATGGACCGATGCGTCCTATGGAGCGTAAAATACGGTAAGTCAGCAGCAGGGGTGGTTTGGGGAGAAACACGGGCAGTTTGGGGCAGGGATCAGGCCGGGCAGGAAGGGGAGGAGCTCAATAGCAGTGGTGTGTGCTAAGATCCTAGCTCCCCTTCCCTGCCTAAAACCGCCCCGAGTCTCCTCAGACTTACACCAGCAAACTAGATGGCATAGGTCTGACGAGACCCATTGAAGGCCAGACGGCCTATGGGGAGGTAAGAGAACTTTGGGCAGCCCAATCCTTTGTAAAGATACATAATCTTACAACCCTGTGTAAAAATCTCTTTAGGCCGGCCGTTGTATCCCAAGTACATTGCAGGCTGCCTTGGGAATGCTAGGCCGCACCTTGGGAGAAGGGGAAGTTTCTCCCCTTCCTCGGGTGTAAGCGAGCCTGGGGCCTATCGGCCTCCTCAGATGTATGCCAGGCCCAGACCTGGTGTACATTCGGGGAGGTTGTGTAATGCCGTCGTGGGCCAGGAAGGGGCTTAGGATATCGCCGCCAATATCCCCACTCCCCCCCACCGACCGGCACGGGCCAATGGCCCCCTCCCTCACCGCCCCCTCCCGGACATACCTGCAGCAGCTGGAGTTGAGTAAGTTCTGCAGCAGAGTGCATGCCTCTGTGCCGGTGCTGCTTACTTCCGAGTTGTCGAAAAAGTGCCTTATGGCACTTTTGTGACGCTTTAGGGCAGCGGAGCACATGCTCCGCTGCCCTAAGGTTATGCAGGATTGCGTCATTACTTACCTCTCCTGGGCTGTCTAAGTGCTATGGGCTAGTGGGGGGATAGGATTGGGAACTAAGATATACTTGGCTAAATACTTTTGTTGTACTGCAATCAACAAAGTTGGTCCTATTGCTGGAATGATATGTATAATTGTGGGAAGGTTTAATGTGGGAAGAATAAGATTTTGTCTCTTCCCTATCTTCCTTTAATAACTGTGACAAGTTTTCTCTTCTTATCTTCCTTCTGCTGTTTTTTTTTCTTCAAACTATTGACATCATTCTCATTCTTGGCTATTTGTGAAGCAATTTTTCCAGGCTTACACTCACTCCTCCCCTCCTATATGGAAATGTACAGTGTCTTTGATGCCATTAAAAACAAACAAAAAAAACACAATGCCACACTAGAAGTGTGATGGCATTTTTCTCAACTTGCTGATGAGTATTTAAAGCTACCAGCTGTCTTGTCTAAACAGAAATACTACACGAATGCATTGTTGTGCAATTGGCTTCTCTTAACACAAAATGGAAAAAAAGGAACTTAATATACAAACTTCTGACATGTTCAGCACACTGGACCATTACTTTGTTGCCTTGATATCATTTCTGGTAGGCAGTATCTCTTAATAACAATTAGCAGGAATTAGGGCAGTGGGTTAAACTGCTGAACCATGAGCTGTCGATCGAAAGGTCGGCACTTCGAATCCGCGATGGGGTGAGCTCTCGTTGCTTGGCCAGCTCCTGCCAACCTAGCAGTTCCAAAGCATGTTAATGCGAGTAGATAAATAGGTACCGCTTGCGGGAAGGTAAACAGTGCTCCGTGTTCCAGCTGCATGCTACGCGCTACGGCAAGGAGAGTCATGCCGGCCACATGACCACGGAGGCGTCTTCGGACAACGCTGGCTCTTCGGCTTTGAAATGGAGATGAGCACCACACCCTAGAGTCGGACACGACTGGACTTAATTGTCAGGGGTCACCTTTACCTTTAAGTCTACTATAAGATATTATTTTGTTTTATGTTGCAATCCTAAACACCAAGAATGCAAAAGCCTTCCTCCCTTGCAGAGTCCCACCCTCAAGGCAGCTAAGAATTGCGCTACCTGGATGCACATGCAACGGAGCCCTGTTGGGTGTGAAACCATGGTGCTTGAGAACATTGCCTTTTCCTCTCTTGATGGAGGCTGCAGAGGAACTCTGTGAGAAATAACTATTCTCCTCTGTGTGTCAGTGCTGACTCCTGTAAACAGGGGCATCGCTACACCCCTCCCCCCCAAAGGGAACAGGAATAGGGAATTTGGTGTACATCCTGAGGAAGTGGATTGGGTAGGACCCCAGGTCTCCAGAGGCTGCTCAGCATGAAGGTGCTGGCCAGGAGCTGCTTATCCAAGAACTCTAGAATCTACCTCAAATGCTGCTAGGTTTGGGAGAGACATTGCAATCCAGATCTTTGTTGATGCTGTACTGGGGTTTATGCTGATAAACTGGGATGGTAATTGATTATGTAAAGCTTGGAGTCAGGCTGGGAATGGACACATGGGAGAACAAATAGCTGGTTGCAGTGACGTAGACTTGAGTCTAATGACTCGGAATCGAGTTGGACTCAAGTCGCGTCAACGACTTGACTCGGACTTGACTCGGCGATTGTAAAAGACTCGACTCGAGACTTGGAGTCTTTTAAGAGAAGTGGAATTTTATTCAGGTTTAAACCCATTTTCCACATTAAATAGATAGGTATTCACAACTCGCAACCAAAGACTTGGAACTTGGGGGCAAAGATTTGGGACTTGCCTTGAGACTTGGACCCAGAGACTTGGGACTGACTCAAGACTTGGAGTCAGAGACTTGATCCACATCCCTGACTGGTTGTCTCCTCCAAGGCAGGGACCTTTCACTACAAGAGTTGCTAGGGAAGTTTGGCCCCACTGCAAGCTTTGCTGACTTAATAAATGATGGCCCATGTGAATTCCAGCTTGCTTGTCTTGTGTCTTTATTGGCAGTATGCGGGCACGGACTGAGCAAGAGAGTACCTGGCTTGCTTTGAGAGAAGAATGGGGCAGAGGGAGGGGGGAGATTTAAATTTTGCAGAACCCTGGCAGAAGTACAGTGATTCGTGTTGCTTTGTAATCACTTGAAGAGGACAAGCTTCTGGGAAGGGGGCCTCAAGAGTGCAGTATGAATTCAATCTGAGCTAGGACTTGGTAAGCATTTTTATTAGCTTTAATAAAACATTCCCAAACAAAGGAAAGAGCTATCGACAGAGAAAAAGAAATGATAAATTGTCTGCCTGAAAGTCTGTGTGATGATTGCAGGGTTATCACCATTGCTAACATATAACGAATGAGTGAAATCAACTCATCAGTTCCGTTTGCTGCCAGGGTGAGGGAGTGGTCCAGCAGAATTCAAGTAGCTGGAGCTGGCCGAGGGCAAGGAAGCCTGGCTCTGCAGGAACACTATTATCAGCAGTACCAAAGTACACTGGGTCCCCAAGTTATGGACATCCAAGGTACAACATTCGAGTTAGAGATGGCTTTTGCGCAGGCGTAGTCCATCTATTGTGGACTGTTTTTGCACCGGTGCAATAGTGGTGGGCTGGCCAGAGTCAGCCGGAAGGGAACCAGTACTATGTTGGAGACTTACAGTGCAATCCTGCATAGAGATCCGGATGGCGGCCCAGGATCACCCACTGGATCCTATCCCCGTTCCGGGCCGTGCTGGAAGTCTACTCTGGGAAAGGGGACGTTTGTCCCCTTCCCCCGGTGTAAACCGGGAAGGCCCAATGGGCCTCCTTGGATTTTTGCCAGCTAATCAGCTGACGGAAGTAGGAGGAGGCCTTGTAACGGCCGAGCCAGCCGGAACAGGGACAGGGATATGGCAGAACTACCCAATGGCCCCCCTCCCTCACCGCCTGGACCGCCCCTGCACCTACCGGCGGGAGCCTTACTTTCCTTCGATGGCCATGGGGACGTCCCGGCGGTGGAGTGAGGGTGGCCAACCTTGTGCCGGCCGCCCTTACTCGCGAGTCGTCGTGAACATGCTTTACGGCACGTTCACGATGGCTTCCACCGGTGGAACGCTCGCTTGCCGTCGTTTATTTGCACAGGATTGTGCTCTTAGTGTAAGCAGGAACAGCGTAGTAGTCAAGAAGCCTAAATCAGTAGGAGCACAGTCCGGCAGAAAGTAGGTTTATGGAGCTCTCCCTTGGAAAGTGTTGCTCCAGCAACTCTCAGGCTGAGCGTTGAACAGCTTTATAGTCTGCTCTGCAGCCATGCCCCTTCCTAGAGCATCAGCAGGATCCAATCCAGAGCAAATATCATTGCTGGCCTCCTTGCCTGGAGTAGGTGGAGAGCGTACCACATACAGCGTACCACACACGTTCCATTTATTTCTCTGAAATCTATTGAAACATTGGCAGTGTCTTGTTTGCTTGTATTTAATGAATATGTCTTCTCTTCTGAGGCCTATTGGAAATTGTTGTAAAACTTTAAAAAACAGTTTTAGGAAGCAGTTTTAGGAAGCATGATTGCACCATTTAGTAGCAATGGCAAAGAGCTGCCAGTTTAATTACCAGCACTAATAATTCCATTCATCATCTCACAAATGGTATTTGTGGTTAGCGACAGAACAATCTCAGCAACTATCAGTGACTGATTTTAAAGACACAGTTCTGGTACCATTTTTCACTTACTCAAAACTGTCTTCCATTAGGACTTTAAAACATTGCAACTTCAAGGTAGTTTTGACATCCTAACAGACTGTACTGGATAAGATCATAGAACCACATGCTGGGGACACCCAACAGAGAGGGCTGCTACCTTTAGGATGTGATTGGGTTTCCTGAAACATCTGGGATCAATTACATCTGCAGGAACTCAGGAAATGGCAAGTACTGTAGTTCTTATTCTTACCATAGGTGGTGCCAGATAGTGAGCAAGTAGTCTCCTGACAAGTGGATTACCCTCCCCTCCATTTTCCCCATTCCTAGACCCCTGTGAGAAGGCACTTGAAGAGAAGGCACTTTTCACATACTCAGAGTGCTTTTCTTTATTATCATCTATCAGTATATACAGGAAGTCCTCACTTAAAGTTGTAGATAGGTTCCTGGAAACTGCAACTTTAAGTGAAACAACTTATAACAAAACCAATATTACCGTGTTTTCCCCAAAATAAGACAGTGTCTTATATTAATTTTGGCTCAAAAAATGCAGTAGGTCTTATTTTCAGGGAGGTTTTATTTTCCCAACCTGTGGCGCGACCCCCCCCCCCCAGGCAATTACTTTGACCGATTAAAGCTTCATTCTTTCCCGAGGGTGCAAGGCCTGCACGGCCTGTACTCGAGCTCCACCATGGAGACGACATGCTAGAGAGACTTATTATGCCAATAAAGGTCTTCTGCTTCTGCTAGAGACTCTGCAAGGTTGCAGCTTCCTTGCAGGCCTCTCTAGCACGTCGTCTCTATGGTGGAGGACTCAAGTGCAGGCTGTGCAGGCCTTGCACCCTCGGGAAAGAACGAAGCTTAAATCTGCAGAATACGGGTGAAGATGCCATGTAACGTTTAATATCCTTCCAGAACGTATTAAAACAATATTCAGAACTGTCCGAGGGAACTTGCTTGCAGAGTCTTCACTGACAGCCAAGAATACTATTTAAAGTCCAAGGAAAGAAAGAAGGTGGTAAAACCAACGTTTCGTTCCAATTCTTGGAACTTCTTCTTGGGTACAACCCAGAGATTGAAGATGGAAAAAAGTTTCCTCGGACAGTTCTGAATATTGTTTTAATACGTTCTGGAAGGATATTAAACATTACATGGCATCTTCACCCATATTCTGCAAATCTTTTCCTATAATCTCAGGCCATGAAAGCTTCCGGTTTAGAAGCTTAAATCAGTCAAAGTAAGTGCTGGGGGGTTGCGTCTGGCTGATGATCCTAGCTAGGTCTTACTTTCGGGGAAGACTTATATTGATGAGTGCCAGCAAAAATCATGCAAAAATGATGGTAGGTCTTATTTTCAGGGTAGGTCTTATTTTAGGGGAAACGGTACCATAGGCTAACATACATAAACAAGAGTTAGGTTCCTATGACATATTTCTGGTCACAAAAACATCACCAAATTTCTAAATAAAGTCTCAAAACATTTCTACTAATACACTTTTTCTCTATTTTGGGGGGGGCACAGACATCAGGGGGGCATGGTGCACATTTACCACTCATTGCAGCAGGATTAAATCAAAGATTTATCAACAATGACAAGTGGCAGGCTCACCAACTTTCAAGTAGAAAGCTCAATAACTTGCAAGTTGCAGGATCAATATCATAGTTTCCACAGTGTTCCTGGAGCTAGAGGGGTTAATTGGCTTCAGCTTCCTTGCTTTAGCTGTAGGGCTTTTGTGTTCAGCAGCCTGCTAGAGATAAGATTCTGGAGCAATAATTGTTTTCAGAGCGAGTGCCTGGGGCTCCCTTGTTTTTAGCACGAAAACAATGCGGAAGTGATTAAGTGATTGCAGCTTAAAGAACAATGTTAAAACCTGTAACGAAAGGACGGTAAGCGAGGACTTACTGTAGTAAAAACATCAGTAAGTACTATATATAGAGAACAGTTCTCCATGGGCTCATTTATTTCATATGGGGAACATTAGTGAGAACTACACTGTTAATTTTATTTCAAAAATCTAATATGTGAGACAAAAATCTCGCCCCTAAATTGCATTTTGCCTCTTTTCTGCCTCCCCCCATTTTTTGGGGTGGGTGGGTGGGTACAGTCTTACACACTCTGAAAGCAGCTAGAATGATGTTTGCCTCCAATTTTACTGCACTAACAGCCCAATCCTGTCTAGCAGGACTCAGTGGCACAAATAAGGTGCTCACCTTTGTGGAGCACCTGCTAGCTTGACTAGGTACATTGGCCTCAGCCTCTCAGGTTTCACTTTTGAGTTCCAAACTCACTCATAGTTTGGAGCATGGTCTGCACGGCCCACGGCCTCTCCCAGGAGAAAACCATTAAAGCCCACACCCAACTTATGGAGTTATGGTAGATAACTTCTTTAATAACCCAATCCTATGGGCTGGTATTGTTGGCAAAACTAATGTTCTGCCAGCAGTGACTGCCTAATGGCAGTTGCAAAAGGCACTCCAACAAAGGTGCACACTGCTAGAGCGCCATCAGGAAGGCTACTAACTTGCCACACATGGCGGCAGCTCCGTCAGGACTCGCTGACAAAGGCAAGTTGGTGGGGGAGGAGGGACAGGGTGGGAGGGTGTAACAGGGTGGAGGAAGGGGTGGGTTGGCTCCAGGAAGGAGGCGGGTTTGGCAGCAACGGCTGTCACCAAATCCTACCTCCCTTCCGAGACCTGATCCCGTGTCCCACGTCCATGAGGACCTGAGCCAATAATTTCGCTAGCGCAGGTCTGAGTAGACCCTTCCATGCTGCTGTGGCTTACCCCTGGGTAAAGGAACATTACATTTGTTCCTTTACCCAGAGGAGACCTCCCAGACTGCCCCCCCTCCCCGCAGGATGCAGCATGAGCTGTTTTGGCATGCCTGGATCGGCGAAGGGAATGCCTAGGATTGGGCCCTGTGGTAATCTACCCCCTGATATGTTAAGCTTTCTCCAACAGCTCTGCGACACCCATAGGCTCCTAAATCGGTCTTGGGACTGGTGCTTTTCAACTTATTCATAAATGACCTGGAGTTGGGGATAAGCAGTGAGGTGGCCAAGTTTGCGGATGACACTAAACTTTTCCGGGTGGTGAAGACCAGCAAGGGATTGTGAAGAGCTCCAGAAGGATCTCTCCAAACTGGGAGAATGGGCAGCAAAATGGCAGATGCATTTCAATGTAAGTAAGTGTAAAGTGATACACACTGGGGCAAGAAACCAAAATTTCACATATACGCTAATGGGTTCTGAGTTGTCTGTGACGGATCAAGAGAGAGATCTTGGGGTGCTGGTGGACAGGTCGATGAAAGTGTCAACCCAGTGTGCGGCGGCTGTGAAGAAGGCCAATTCCATGCTCGGGATCATTAAAAAAGGGATTGAGAATAAAACGGCCAATATCATTATGCCTTTGTACAAATTGATGGCAAGGCCACATCTGGAGTATTGTGTCCAGTTCTGGTCACTATACCTCAAAAAGGATATAGTTGAATTGGAAAAGGTGCAGAAAAGAGCGACCAGAATGATTTGTGGGCTGGAGCACCTCCCTTATGAGGAAAGGCTACAGCGTCTGGGGCTTTTCAGCCTAGAAAGAAGGCGCCTGAGGGGGGACATGATTGAGACTTATAAAATTATGCATGGGATGGAGAGAGTGGATAGAGGGAAATTCTTCTCCCTCTCGCATAACACCAGAACCAGGGGACATGCACTAAAATTGAGTGGAGGGAGAGTTAGAACAGACAAAAGAAAATATTTCTTTACCCAGCGTGTAATTCATCTGTGGAACTCCTTGCCACATGATGTGGTGATGGCACCTGGCCTAGATGCCTTTAAAAGAGGTTTGGACAGATTCATGGAGGAAAAGACCATCACAGGTTACAAGCCATAAGCAACCTCCTGGTTTTAGAAGTAGGTTTTTTCTGTGCCAAGTGCAGGGGAGTGGCAGCAGGAAACAGGTTATCTTGTTGGCTGTGTGCTCCCTGAGGCATCTGGTGGGGCCACTGTGTGATACAGGAAGCTGGACTAGATGAGCCTTTGGCCTGATCCAGCAGGGCTCTTCTTATGTTCTTAAAACTATCAGGACAGAATCATCCTCGTTTGTTCAGAACGTAGCTGTAACCAAGGCTATGCATGCAGATTCCTTTGTATGTATTCCTTTGTTTAAACAGTGTCCCTGGCTCCTGGAAACCTGGAGCTTCTTTTGAATATTCTACCATTTGCCTAGTAACCCTACTGGTCTTGTCTGAAGCACAGATAATAAACTTAGCTAAAATCACTGCGAGTTTCCCTGTTTCATTTCCTTGGGATACTAATTCCCAGTTACCCCCTTTCCTTGCTCTTGTGGGGTGTTCACAACATCAAACATGCAGTGGTTGGGTTCTCAAGTCTATACTCACATTCTCTGCTTTCTTATTTCCATCCTCCTGTTACCTTGATGACAAGTTTTCATTGTTACCATAGTTCTTGGTTCTGAATATTAATTTATCAATTCCTACAGGCCTGTATCTATTGGGATTCTTCCACTCATCCTTGTCCACCTCATTATAAGAATGGCAATGTATCTGTTTCTATTTCACAGTCAGCATTCTATTATGCATTTCCATAACAAAGCACCATTGTATTTCCTAATGTTTAAATATAATGTTAAATATCTGAAAGAAGCATCATACATTAAAGTCTTATTTCAGATCTTTACTTCTTAGTGATTTAACTGATAAGATGTGAAGATGCAGCCTCTTTATCTTTTGAAAAGTTTATTACGGTCTTTTCCTGAAAAAAAGAAAGGAGGGGAAGAACAGTCTTTCTGTTACTGTCTTGCTGAGCAGTCCTCATTTATTTTTATGTTGTCTGGGTTTACTAGACACATTTAATCATTCTTTGTGCTGTTACTGACAGCAAAAAAAAAGATGGAAAAAGTTTTGTATATAAATCATGCAATAATCTAAATATCAATGTACAGTGTCAAATAGCTTGAGTTGGTTCCTATGTTCTTCCCGACACATTGACTAAATCCTTTCTGTATTTTGGTAAAATTTAGTGTACCCAACAACTTTAGAATTATAAATGTAAGGAATGTTATAAAGTTACTATATGCTGCTGTCTGTTTTATCAACAGTAAGAATGACAGCATTCCAGTCCCTTTTAATTATGATAGGTGATGTTGTTAACAGTTCCAAAACAAGTCATTGGCTTTGGCATGAAAGGCAACAATAATAGCACAAATCTCTGGAAAGATTGTGCTTAGATCCATGTGCATTTCAGTGGACTGTGGAAATTTCGAACGTTAAAAAAAAAAACAGTGGTTCAGAAGGAATATTCTCATTGCTGTGTTTACTTCAATACTTTTTCTAGATTAGTGGTTGCCAACTTTATGCATGTCATGGACCACTAAACTGTCAATTTTGAATCCTGTGGTCCGTGACGTCATCGGTCGGAAGCCCCGCCTATCCTGAAGTGACGTCAGTGGCCCGCCAGTGGCTGAAAACAGGTCCAGAGAGAGGGCGGGGGCCAACCTTTCCGCCCTCCAGAAGCCTCCCCAGCACCATTTCGAAGCTTGCTGCAGCTGCCTCGTAAAGCGTCTCCAAAGCGGTGCGAAAAGCCTCGCTGCTGGCGCTGCTGCCAAACTGCCACCGATTCCAGGGGCCGGACACCCCTCCCCATGGACCACCAAAATTTTCTCACAGACCACATAGTTCTTACTGTTTTCTTCTTAGAAGTTGATAAGATAATGTAACTATAAGAAGACAATGATGTGACCTTTCAATGCGGGCAGGAGGTCTGACTCAGTGGTAGAACTGCCGTCTCATATGCCTGAAGATCTGAGGATGCCAATTTGAGACACCCGGAAGTATCCACGAACTGTTGAAAGCTGTTGATACGCTGCTGACTATCTGCAGAAGCCCTCAGTGAGAGGAAAAATGCAGAGCACTTTGAGAGGGAGACAGCCATCAGTCGAGCGTGGGAGGCAAAAGAGAGAAGCTAGACTATGAAGGAAGCCATCTGGAATGTAGTTGTTCTATGCAAGATTAGAACTTTGTATGTATTGTAAAAACCACTTCAGGGGCTTAGATAGCCTGCCTATGTGAACAGCCTTGAATTAAAGTCACAGGAGAAATCTGATGACCAAGAAAAGGAAGTACAGTCGGATCTTTTTTATCCGCTGGGGTTCTGTTCCTGGAACCACAGTGGATAAGAAAATCAGTGTTATATGAAATCCGGGGGAGGGGGTGGTTGTCGGAAGCGGTGCCACATTACCTTTTTTCCAGCATCTTCGCTGCTTCCTTTCTCCTGAGTTTGTTTAAACTGACTGAAAAAACAAAAGCCACTTCTGGAAGCAACCTGTAAATGGTTCCAGAGACTCCCGGCTGCATTTTTCAGTAGTTTGGCTGGCAGGTCCCCGACAACGCTGAAAAAAGAGGTAATGTAGTGCGGTTGGACTCCCTCTTCCACAGTTTTGCCATCCGTGTTGTCAAATACGTGGATAAAAAAAACATGGTTAAAAAGGTCCGACTGTATATAAATACTGGTATTATTATTATTATTGAAGAAAAAGTAAAATGAAATCTCTAGCGCATGACTGATGCTACTGGACTCTGTAGCTTTGATGCTACTGGACTCTTTTTATAAAGTAGAAATACAAAAGGGATTATATTTAAAGAACCGGGGCCGCCCACCAGATCCTATCCCCATTCCGGGCCACGCTGTAGTGGCCCAGAGGTCTACTTGGGGAAAGGGGACATTTGTCCCCTTCCCCTGGTGTAAACCGGGGATGGCCTGATGGGCCTCCTCGAATGTCCGCCAGCAGAAGTAAGAGGAGGCCGTGTAACGGCCGAGGCGGCCTGGCGGCAGACGGGGATATGTCTGCCCCCTCCCTCGCTGTCCGGACTGCCCCCGTGCCCGCTGGGGGATTTCTTACCTTCCTCCGGTGGCCGTGGTGATGTCCTGGCGGTGGAGTAAGGGTGGCCGACCTTGCGCCAGCCTCCCTTACTCCTGAGTCATTGCGATCGTGCTTTAGGGCATGTTCGAGACGGCTTCCGGCAGCAGAGCATGTGCTCCGCCGCCGGAAGTTTAGGTAGGATCGCGTTGCCCAACAAGTTTCCTGTGTGCAACATTTTCACCAAAGTGATTGCAGCTTATGCAATTTTGTGACATCTATTTTTTTTTTGTTCACTATTACCATTCTTATGTTTGGAACAATATACAGTATTTCACTGCAATCTATCCAGAGTTTCAAGCATGCAAAACAAGCTTCAATGGGCATATTTTTAGCTTGACGAGAAGCAGAAAATGGAAGCAAAGACTCAAATAAGTACTCAGAGCTAGAATGTTTATTATGTATTGTGCATTGTCTAATGTGTTACAGTTGCACCCTTTGCCAGGGGCACAAAAAGTTGCTTCTCCATACTGACAACTACTTTCAGCAGCACGGACTCCTGAAAAAGCATGAATCTCTCAGCTATAAGAAACCATGTACACAAATCATGTGGAAAGAAAAATACATCAAGGCTTTGCCCCGCTCCCCCCAGGACATATACCAGTGCTATGCATGCATTACCCTAGGCTGAAAGTCCAATCCAGAACTGAGGCTGCATGCCAGGTGATCAGCAGTCTTTCTTAAGTGGATCATAATATCTCTGTAATAGAAAAGGAAAAGGGGGCATTCAGGTGGGTCAGGTATATGCCAATCCTCTGGAGAGGCTAGTACATCTATTCAAATGAATCACCCTGTATTATATAAAGCATATTTCTAATGAAGTGTAACCTATATTGAGATTTTTCTTGGGTTCATTATTTTAAGAAAGGTTCTCTAAACATTAAAAAAATATCTTGTTCAAGCATCTATTAAATTACAGTTTTAGATTCAGGTGAATCTGGATTAACTGGGGCTATTAGATGGGAAATCTTGGACCAGTGTCTCACAACTCTTGAGAAACACAAAAATGTGCCACTAATTTGGAGAGAAATATTGTTGGAAAATTACTGACGGCAAGAAGGCCAAGAATCATTAACAATCTGGTGCTTATTTTTGAACAGGTGTACAATTTCATTATCAAAGCCAATGGGCAACATCAATGCCAGTTTCAGAGTAGTGAATTGTTACTTGAGATATTGAGCCAATGAATAAATTTGTGCTATTTAAGAGCAACAATTTAGGCTACTCTAAATTAGAAGTCAACTGTTTTGGGAAATATTATGGGCAGGACATGTTACTGATAACCTTTGTTTTTGTAATGTCTGATAACTGATGTCTGATAACTGTAATGTCTGATAACCATGTTTTTGTAATGTTAAGAAGAACTTAATGGAAAAGATACTTTACTGGATTGTTTTATCTTTATTAATTAATTTTATATCCACATAGTAAAAGCCTAAGAACCCAATCCAGAGATTCATACAGGTAGCAATGGGCTGTGTGTATGCAGCTGTATGCATAAATCTCCACGGGTCTACCTACAAAGGGCTGGAAGTCCTAAGGGCAGCCGCATCCCTGATAGGTGGATCATCCAGGCAGGGGATGTCCAATACTGGTGCTTGCATGGATCCTAATCTAGCAAGGGTGTGCTTAACAACTTCTATTATGACAAAAATATTATAGTTACAGCGCAATCCTGTGTAGGATACGGTGGCTGGCCTAAATAACCTATCGAGTTCCTGGGCGGCCCTGGGGCAGCCTGGAAACAACTTGGGAGAAGGGGACAACTGTCCCCTTCCCCCGGTGTCAGTAAGATCTTGCACACAGTAATGCCGACTGTATCAGCGTGTCTGCAGCCTGGAGGGAGCGTTGGATACTGGGATCTCGGCCCCTGGTATCCCTGCCCCCTCCAGTCCCGGGGTGGCCAATGGCCACCCTCCCTGCCCACCCAGTCCGCCCTCCCTCCCACTGCATCTCAATGTTCATGCAGGTTCATATGGGAGGAGGCACAACATATTACTGTACATATTTTGTTTATAATTTTGTTATCCCTCAGAGCACGGATAAAAATAAATCTGACAACATGTGAACACACTTAAAGAAAGCTTCATCATTTGACTGGTGGTGAAAAGTCATGTTGTGTTGCCATTTTTCATCACACCTTATTCTATTAATAAGCACAATATTTTTTTTATCTGGGATGATCTGCTTTTTCATATAGCCCTTTAGAAAGAGATAAAAAGTGTTATGGTCTGATCTTGTGTGTTGCCAATGACCTCACATTACAAAACATGTATACAGTAGGGACCCTGTATCCATGGATCTGCTATCCGCAGGTGCACTTATCTGCGGTTGAACAAAATGCTCCCCATCATGCAAGGACATACCAGCCTGCGACTGCAGCCTTCCTGGATCGGTGGGGGGGGGGCTTATTGCGGATTACAAAATGGAGGCAGAAAGCACTCACAACCCTCTGCCTCGCTTCCTGTGAGTGCTTCCTGCAGTAGCCAAACAGCTGATCAGCACAGGCAAAGCACTAAACATCAAAGCGCTAATCTAGCATTTTGATGTTTAGCGCCAAACAGCTATGGGCTGGGAATTTTAAAAGACGCGTTCGTTGCTAAATTAGCACTTTGATGTTTTCCATGCAGAGGATGATGGCCGCAGTCTTCAGCATTAAGACAGAGTTCACAGTGCAGGGCTTTCATAGCACCCTTACCCTTTCCCCCACCCTGAAGCTACTATCACACTCTGCATGTTACTAGTTAGTCACTAATGACTACTCCTGGATCATGCACACAGGTTTTAATTAAAGATAAAATGTGTTTTTAAAAAGTAAGAACGGCAAGACCATTGTATGAATAACAGACTATCTTAAGCATAAAAAATGCATTGGTCTTTAAAGAATGAAAATTGCCTCTAACATCAATCATTGGAATTTGCTGCTTATTAAACTGCTTTCATTTAAGTTTAGGCTTTTTTTTTTCTTTTGGCAGCAACGCACTTTCCTCTCTCTTCTTAATAATTCATAGTCCAACTGACAGAGCAAGGAAGTTATGCAGGCTGCTGCTTTGTAGGAAATCTTTTCATTTTATACAATTTGGGGTGAATCCCAAGCACCAGATTTTGTTCATATATAACCTTGTTACTGTATTTGTAGTGAAAACTGAAAATAGAAAAGAATTGCCCTTCCTTTAGCAGGCTGCAATGCAATGCTTTTGAATACAAGGACAATGGAGAGCTATCCTTTGCAGTCCAGAGGGCTCCTGCAACATGTGCTAAAGATTGTGTGTAAGGTGCATGTGGGTTGTGTTTTTTTTTTGACATATTTGCATATTTGGCAAGAAGAAATAGTCTCCATGCTAAATCAACCAGTGTTTTAAAACCTCGTCTAGACCCAATCCACACACTCGTGAGTGCAACAGTGGTTTCTATATCCAAGTACAACATTGCTGGTAAAATCAATATTCAACATTTGAGGGGCATATATAAAGACACTCCACTCCTCCCTCCCTCCCTCCTTTCCATCTCAATCCAAGGAGGCCATGAAAGTCTTAAGTTGGTGCCTGAGCAACTGGCTCAGGAGGTTAGAGCATTCGTTTCACAAATGCCTGAAGATCTGCAGGACAGCAGTTCAAGACGGCCGGAAGTCTGTCGGAGAGCTGCTGGCACGCCGAGCTGATAAGCTGCAGAGCCCTGTGGAGGAGTGGAGCTAGCTGAAGCGTGTTGAGGAGAACGCCAGAGAGAGAGAGAGAGAGAGAGAGAGAGAGAGAGAGAGAGAGAGAGAGAGAGAGATGGACTGTGAAAGTAACATCTCGAATGAAGGGTTCTATGAAAGATTAGAACGTTTTTATATTGTAAAAACCCTTTGGGGTTTAGAACAGTCTGCCCATGTACACCGCCTTGAATAAAGACAGAGGAGAAATCCAATGACCAGAAAGGCGGTATATAAATACTTTATAAAAAATAATAATAATCCGGACAGGCCTGCAGTGTTTCTGGTCAGTCAGACTCCTCATGTGACAGCAGTGATGCACCCTATTTGGGATGAGATTGCAATCCCCCTGAGATGTGATTTGGATGAGACTGCACTCCCCCTGAAAAACTTATTGAAGAATAAATGGAAGTAGTATAGCATGAGACAATAGGTGCTATAGTGGGTGCCATATAATGCCTTTCCAGAACCAGATTTCTCCCAGCTT
Source organism: Plestiodon gilberti rubricaudatus (assembly GCA_026170595.1). NCBI lineage: Eukaryota > Metazoa > Chordata > Lepidosauria > Squamata > Scincidae > Plestiodon > Plestiodon gilberti. Next base: position 60,884,239 of record JANXHW010000004.1, on the reverse strand, counting down.
CCTCATCCTCATAGCACTTTTAAGATGCTTTCGATTTAGATAATTATCTACAAACTATGTTTGACCTTCAAAAGATCCATCTCTTCTCTTATTCATCTTCTCCTTGTTGATATTATTGCATCAGAACAATATTCTTTGTTGCCAAGTTTGGCATATTATTGCCAATATTCATGCAAATATTGGCAATAATAGGAATTCAATCGTTAGACCCCCAACCAAGTTGTGCATGATTGACAGCTCAATCCCATGTGTGCCTCAATAGGACTGGGCTGTCAGGCAAGTAACAACCACAGGAGCAAACATAACTCCACATCAGTTTTCAGCCAGACTCTGCCAAGCATCAGGATCATCTCTCTTTGGGAAGACAATGCCTGTCCTGTGTAAGCCCTGCCCTCTGTGTGTATACAGTTCTGGATGGATATACAGGTACATGGCAGGTAACTGGGAGAAAGAGAGAAACTGCCACAATCATCATGGAGGTTGGAATGTGTAGCAATGCGTGACACCCTCCATGATCATGGCAGAGCAAAATGTGAATTCCACAGACACGTTCAGAGAAACATAGAAACAAACAGATCACACATCCAGATACAAAGCCAAAGAGAAGCCATCAGACCCACATGATTAAACCCACATATGAATGCAGGTAAGGAATCATCACCAATATCACATATAGTTTGGCCCTAATGTTATGGCTCAATCAGGACCTCCAAGTACAGAGTTGCGGTTAAAATATTTTTGCAGGAAGTAGGTTCATTGCAAGGAAGTAGGTTCATACTGCAAGATTTAATTTCAGAGTAAGCATGTTTAGGATTGGGCTGCAGATGCCAATAAATGAAGGAAATGCAAAATTAAGCAATTAATGCCTTGAACGGCCAGCACAATAGCTTCTACTCTGTGCCGAAACATACATCAGCAACAATTGAAAAGACTCAATAGTGCCTACATGCAAACAGCAGCCAACTAAATCAGGAACAGCATTTGCTGAATTGCTCCTATCATCAACAACTCCTTTGAAATATGTTATTTCTACCAACAATTACTGAACTTTTTGCTGAGGAGTTTCAGCAATAGCTTCATTGTTAGCTGATGATTAACAGCTTGTGGTGACTGCTTTACTGGGGACAGCGCTTTGAAATCATATTCCGTTTAGATATGCAAGTCTATTACTGGTTTGATGAAAGTGTCAAAGCAGCAGACACCATAATCATATATAATTTCGGAGATATTGCTAGTGCACAAAATAAGATCAAATGACCTGCATTACAAAACTGAATGAAATTGAAAATAAACCTGGGGGAAAAACTCTTGCCCATTGATTTGATCCAAACTCTTCTTGCTCAACAGAAGGCTCATATGGCCACCACATGTTTATTTAGTCCTGCCACATTTTAGATATACCTTTAGAACAATGCCTAGATGGGGAAAAATAATTTACAGTTTCCATAACATACACAAGATCAGCAGTCAACTGATGAATTCTCTCCACTCCACCCACAGTGATTTTCATGAATAGAAATCTAAAGAGATGGATACACCTGGATATACCTAGATGTGAGTCTGTCCCATTCACCTGGATATACCTAGATGTTAGTCTGTCCCATTCACACACAAGGCAGCAGTGTCTGTGTGTGTGCGTGTTTGCACGCGTGTGTGTGAGTGAGGGGGGAGGGATGGCTACTCTACACAAAAAGGAATGTGGTGGGAAGTGAAATCTACCCTCCTCTCCCAACATACCTACATTACTGTACTTCATTTCTTTCTGCACTTTTTTTTTTTGGCCCCGGCTTACTTGTATACATGGCTGCCTTGTCTTTAGCTTAGCCTTAAGACTCAATGGAAGACGGAAAGAACCAGGGGCTTGAAATCTGGGCCAACCCAGGTTTGAGGAACTCTTGGCAAGTTAGCTCCCTCTACATTTGGACCCTCTCCCCTTCCCGTGGCTGTGGACATGGTTTTTTTTTTTTTTTTTTTTGCATTCTTGGTGAGCCACCAGCATCTACAATAGCATTCTAGCTGGTGGCAGTTCCCACAATTGTGGTAGGGAAAACATGACAGGCAGAGGCTGCTGCATAATACTGACCTGCCTGAAAGAAATCTGCATTCACTGCTGTAATAAGAGGAAGGAGGCCCACCCAGCTGGCCTCCACTGGATGCTGGCTATTCCAAATTCTCCTAAGGAAGCCAGGGTAGCTCTTAGCATTGGGACCTCCTGGAACCCTATGCACTTGGCACCTGTCCCTGCCTCCAAAAGGAGAGATGGAAGTCACAAACAGCCTGGGAGGTGCGGATGAAGCAGAGCATTGAAGTAACAGTCAAACCTTATAGAGGGCTTACAATGGCAGATCTCCTAGTCTGCTGCCGTAAGTCCTCTTATGGTGTCTTAAGTGGTGCGCTGCTCTTGAGTGCTTCAGGGCCGCCGGTGCAAGCGGCAGGAGGCCCCTCACATGTGTCAGTGGCTCCTGGATGCCACAACACTGCAAGGACGTTGGTGGCAGAGCAGTTTGTGGGCAGTTTGGAGGAGGTTCAGGTAGGGACGGTTCAGGGGCAGGGAAGGGGTGGATCTTGGTGGCAGATCCTAACCCTGTTTTCCTGGCAAGTGTTTACAACTTGCCTCTCCTTGGACTTATGCTAGCAAAATAGCTGGCATAGGTCTGTGGAGACCCATTGATGGCCAGGTGACCTATGAGGTAGGTTAAAAAATTACGTATCTCTTCCAGGCGGTCTGGTTCCACACTCCACAATTGGATGCAGTGCACACTCTGTCAGTGTGGCTGCATCACGTAGGATGGGGGGGGGAATAGGACTGGGGCCTAAGCCTCTAGTTCTTTCTTGCAAACTCTGAAACAGGGAGCCAAGCCTGGTTAGAAGCTGCAACCTCTGACCAGACAGCCTACCCCATTATCCCAGCTATGTGGGTGGAATATGTGTACTATATTCACTTTGTGGCATCACACAAGCCCCTGGACCAAGATGCTGCCATTACAAGAGAGAGACAAGTCAGATTGTCTCCCTCATCTGCTTCCGCATACCCCTACTTGACAGGAAAACTGCTACTACGTATATAATAATGTAAACTCACAATTCCTGCATACTAGGAGACAGTCCAACAATTAAAGCATATGATGTCAAGTAGATAGAAGGGAGCAAACTTTCAAAACCTGGTCACGCACTTGGATGCTTGCATTAATCAGCACTTTTTCTTCTTCTTCTTGAAAAATAGCAACTCTGTCATAAAACCTCAAAGCAATAACCCCCTGACTTAACCAATAATGGTATTATGTAGTAAGGGCAACATCAACACTGAAAACATCATCAGTCAAGTTGGCAACACAATACAGAAATGGAAAACCTATTACAGCCCACGAAAGAGAGGCATCCTCTTGAAAGTCGCAACCTTTTACTTAGGAGAACTCATCTCCCATGCCTGTTTTTCCTAGGAATTGCATGACTGGAAATTCCGTGGGATAGATATAGCTACCTAAGTAAGATACACTGGAAGAGGGATAGAAAGCAGGGGGTTGAAGTGAGGAGACACAGAAAACATAACAAAGGGCAAACTAATGGGACTTTAAACATTTGGCCCTATTTGGTCAGGGACAGTGTCAGGGGTTGATCAGGTTGGGTACTGGCCAAGGGTCTATGCCCATCAGAGGGCCCACCTAGACAGGCTGATCCATGAACACTGAGTACTAGTGGTGATGATAGTGCCCAAAACATCATCAGGTGTCCTTATGGGTGCCCCAGCGCGGGGCTTTGTCCCAGGACCCCCAACAACCTGATGCTGACATTGATCTATGTGGTTTCTTTCTTTCTTTTTTTGTAAATAGCCACAGGTCCCCAATCCAGATCAGGTCCATGAAAGGGACAAAGGGTAACATTTTCCCCATGGCCCCAATTAAGATCAGGGTCTCTCATGGCTGCTGTTGTGCAAAAAGCGAAGAACCATATGACAACATCCTTAAAGTCATTTCTAGTTTGGACTGAGGCAGGGTGAGCCAAGAGAAGTATAAATAAGGGGCACATGATGCCTTGGAAAGGAGAGATGGAAGTAGTCAGTAGTATAGGAAATGAAGTGTGTAGAAAGCAGGGACCAATGGACAATGAAGGACAACAAGTTAGGAGTGCCTAGAAAAGTAGGAGGAAGCCATAAAAGGAAAGGTGTCGAGGCAGCTTGGGGCTAACAGCCCAACCCTATCCCCCACCAACCCATCGCATGCAGCGCCACCAATGGAGTGCGTGCTGCATGCTATGGTGGGGAGGCGATCAGACAGTCCTCTTCCATCCCCAAACCAACCCTGGTTTGGCCTGCTCCCTGCCTCAATACTCCCCCAAAAACTGTTCCAGCACAGGCTGGGTAAGCCACTGGCATGTAAATAGAGCCTCCAGCTATTTGCACTGCCTGTCCCACAGCACACAACAGCAGCACAAGTTTTAGGATACTGGTCTGGGACTTATGGCAGCGTAACTTGTGATTCACTGCTGTAAGGCCCTCAATAGGACTAGGCCGTAAGTTTATCATCAAATCTTCCAGAACTTTCTTTTGAAAGTTCTTGAACGTTAATCATAACCTTGAATGTGCAGGGATGCTTAATTACATTTCTTGTAAAAGCTGATGGGAAACTATAAGTGCAATAGCTGAGTTAATATTAATGGAAGTGAAAAAGGAAACTGTTAATTTGACAAGAAGCGCAATGACGCATACCACTGCCCACATGTCTGTGGTCAGAGCTGTCGCCAGAACTGAAGCCAGTCCTTGCAATCCCCAAACCATTTCATGCATCTGCCCTTGAATGGGACAAAAAATTATTCAGGACAGTCATAATTATTTCATTACAAGTACAGGTGGGCCCCCATATCCACTGATTCGCTATCCACGGTTTCAGTTATCCACGGATCTTGGGGAGCCCCCCAGGCTTTTACTTTTTTCCCAGTAAGCTTTGTTTCTTCCTTCCTTAAAGAAACAGGAGAAGCAGCCTCTGGTTGCTTATTACAGGCAAGTAGAACGAGACTAAGTACTAGAGAGGCTCTGCAAGGTTAACAGAAACCTTGCAGAGCCTCTCTAGGACTTAGTCTCGTTCTACTTGCCTGCAATGGAGGCTGCTTCTCTGTTTTAAGGAAGAAACAAAGCTTGCTGAAAGAAAAATAAGAGCTGGGGGGGCAAGCATGCCTGCCTGCAGGGGAGGCAGGGTGGGGGGGCCCTCAGGAAACCATGGAGGGGGTGTTCGCTCTTATCCACGGTTTCAAGTATCCACGGAGGGGCCTCGAACATATCCCCAGCGGATATGGGGGCCCACCTGTACTCTATATAATTTTTTTTTCCAGACTGACTGTCCATTCAAATAAATTGGATTAGAATTTCTGCCTGTAGTAAGTCAATGCAACACTGTTGCAATGCTAACATGGCATAAAGTTTTCCTGATATTTATCTGGTCACAGGAAAACCTTTACATGCACTCTTGTTAATAATATCTAGATTTTTCATCACCACTGAGAAGCATCTATAGAATATCTCTGCATTTTGAAGTATTGCCACATTTTTATTTGTGCTACATAATAAGAGTGAAACCCATAACAAAAAAAAAAAGTCTAAAACCCCTTGAAGAGTTCTCTCATTCATCTAATTTCTTACCAATGACAGCTCTGTAAGCCATTTTTCAAATCAAAGACTTGGCACGTCAAATTCTTTCTTGCCTGTTCATTAATCATAAAATAAAGTTTAAAAATGAAATGGCTCAGTCATTAAGATGATCCGAAAAGAAGTCAGTCTTTGAAAACTAGTTTTACTTGATTTCCTCCAATTTACATCTCCTCAGCATTGTTTTTAATAATGATATATAAATGGATATATATATTTTAAAATAGCTTTTTTATAATAATGTGCATTTGTTGCCAATGACCTCACTGTCCCAAACATGCCCAGTCTCTCCTAAATCCATTTTGGTTCCTTAGCTGACATTCCTGAAAGTCAACCGGACTTCAATGAACCAATATAATGCTAATAAAGGGCCATTGATCAGGATGGAATGCTGCAGCACTGTGGGGCATCTGTGTGCCCACCTCCCCTAAAGTCTTGCAAATTTGGTCCACCTCAGATTGGCTCCCTGAAGCAATCGAGACCCACTTCTGGGTTTCGCCAAAACCCGGAAGTGGGTCTTGAGCACTTCAGGGAGCTGATCTGAGTTTCGGGGAGGCCCGCAGAGGGGCTGCAGGCCCCCTGAACCCTTTGGAGGGCCATTACAACCCCTGGTGAGTCTAGAACCCCCTTTTTTCTCCTGGCGGTGGCACAGTCCCAGGTGTGCTGTTGCCACCGTTGCCCCCCCTGCAACAACGTACAGCATTCCCTACTCCCTAGTAAAAGTTTGAGAACTGCTGTCCTATAGCAACTCTAACGTGTGCTCCAGTCTCAGAGCATGTGTGATTGTTGTAACATTGTTGTTGTTGTTCAGTTGTTAAGTCGTGTCCGACCCTTCGTGATCCCATGAACCATATCCCGCCTGGCCTTCCTGTCCTCCACTATCTTCCTGAGTTCGCTCATTTTCATGTTCGTTGCATCGGTGATGCTGTCTAACCATCTCATCCTTTGCCTTCCCCTTCTCCTTTTGCCTTCAATCTTTCCCAGCATCAGAGTCTTCTCCAGAGAGTCCTCACTTCGCATTCGGTGGCCAAAATATTTGAGTTTCAGCCTTAGTACCTGTCCTTCCAGGGAACAGTCAGGGTTGATTTCATTTAGGATTGACTGATTTGATCTCCTAGCAGTCCAAGGGACTCACAGGAGTCTTCTCCAGCACCACAGTTCGAAAGCATCTATTCTTCGGCGCTCAGCCTTCCTTATGGTCCAACTCTCGCAACTCTCTCGTGTAACATTATTGATATCTAAAAAAAGGTTGTGAGTTCAATAATTTTCTCCAAGTGATCTTGCAGTGATCTTTCTTTTAAAAATGACCCATTCATGTTTTTGCTCCTTAAACACCTCCTCCTTCACTTCTCAAGTTAACTCTATCTCAGGTTAAATCCATCCCAAATGGTTCTCTAGTCCCATTACATGTGCTTTGCTTGAGTGAACACTTTCCATGACTCCTGAGATGAAAACGAATCTTTTTTAAGTCTACATTAGCATTTAAATTACTATTTTAAAATATGAGGAACTTATCCTTATTTAACTTTTTTTCCTTTTATGAAAAGCTATTGCTATCAATATTCAATTACTGTGCTTCTTTTGCTATTAGCACAGCTGTACAGTGAGTTGATTAGCCATATGAATAAAATGTGAATGTTTCTTAAAAGATAATTGTTAAATGGAAGCGTGTGGCCTAACAGAAAAAAAAATATTAGCTTTTTCCTCTTGAAATTAATTTGAAAGTTGATTTCTCTCTCTCTAAAAGACTATTAGATGCCTTCAATTTTCTCATAGCTTATTGTAAATGTCATTGCCAATCTCAACATATAGTAGATTCTTAGCCCCCTTTTAAATGATGTAAGAAGTGACTGAAACAGTATTTGTGGTGTAAAGTTCACTCACAGCGCAATCCTGTGTAACTTTGCACCGGTGTAACCGTAGATGCACCGGTGTAAGTGCACTTACACCGGCGCAACTGCTGTTACACTGGCACAACTGCTGTTACACTGGTGCAAAGTTACACAGTATTGTGCTGTCAGTCTAGACATATACATGTGATTTGAAATGTTTTCTCTTCTATTTTCAGCACTGCACAGTGAAAATGAGGAAAATAGAATGCTAGCTTGATGCTACAGCAGAAACTAAAGTTCCTGAGATCACTAAAGACAGGGTAAAGTAACAGTAAAGACAAATGGGTTACTCCCAAATGAAGTCATAACTTCTTTTTGGAATGTGAGGAAACTTATTGGAAATTGAGAAATAACTGGCTCAGCCCAAGGAAAGATATACAGTTGGCCTTACCCATCTGCGGATTTGACTCAATGTGGGTAGCTTGAGTCCGCAGTGGGGAGGGTCGTGGTGTCACAGTACCCTCCCCACCTGACCTCTGATCCCACCCGTTTTCCTAGACAGACAGGTTTGGCTGCCCAGTCAGTAGGTGCACGCTAATCTTTGTAGGAGGCTTGGCTACACCAGCCATGATGAAGGAGCTATCTGCGAATGGCATTTTCAAACAAAGGACACAAGCTACTGAAGAGGATTTCCCAGCAGCCTTTAGGCTGCTGAATCAACTCAGAAGCTTCTGGTGTCTAAACTAAGGAAAAATTGGCAACAAATAGTGGAAGAAACAGGGCATTGGTCACAAATGTGTATGTGTGATGTATGGGAAAATCTTGCCCTTGCTTTGATATCACGTTGCAGCATGCCTCAGTTTAGCATGTTGCTATGTGAAATTGCCCTGTAGCTAATTGAATGTAGCTTGGCATTTCCATTTCTTTGTGACTGTATACTGCAGTTGCATTGATAGTTTAAATGTTTTGTCCTCCTTGTAAAATCCAAAGTGAGCCTAGTGATCTAGCTTTACTTTAGGAAGTGTTTGTAACTACTACTACTACTACTACTACTACTACTACTACTACTACTACTACTACTACTACTACTACTACTACTAAGAAATTATGAAAGGCTTTTATTGGTCGAGTATTACACTGACAGTACATAAATCATAAATGTGATTAATGAAGAAAGATGTGAGAAACAAATCTTTCCAAGTAGCATTTGAGAATGTAAAAGTGGTGCACTTTGGTTTTTATTCAGCAGAAGACTTCCTTAGCAAGTGCTCAGAGGAGCTCATTCACTAAGGGATCATAAAGGAAAAAAAAATCACAAATGATCTTTTATGACCACATGAAAAGAACAGATGGCGCAAATGAGATGAGCCTGCACAGATACACTGAAGGTAGATGACAACCACTCAGATTCAGGTTCTGAAGTAAACAATAATCCAATTATGGGCAATAGTTTGCTATTAGAAAATGAGCATAAAAAGTAAAATAAAACTGAAGCATCGTCATTCGCTGCAGCAGCTGCACGGTCTAATCAAATTCAACAATGCTAATTATTATATGTAAATTGGGACTGCAGAAAAATATCAAAGAATTGATAGGGCAATGCTGGCAGCCACAACAAATGGTGTTGATTTTTTTTTAACTGTGCAACAACAACAACAAAAGAAGGATGGGTTTGTACGTAAAGCTTTAGCTGTTAGTTGTGATTCACACAAGCATAGTTTGTAATTGGATGACTATGAACATCACAGATTACTCAGTCATCATGTTTTTCAGTGATCAAGTCACACACTTCAAGTAATCAAGTGCTGAGTAATCACATGGAGATTAACAGCCCAACCCTATCCTTCTCCCCCACAGGATGCAACCAGTGGGGGCGGGCAGAATGGGAGGCTTTAGAAGGGAAAGGGGATTCCCTTTGGAAGGGAAAGGCTGCACCAGTGGGGGAGAAGGATAGGATTGGACTGAAAATCTAGTTAGTACATGCATATTTGAACTTGCTGTTAGAGTCCTGGTCCCAGGGATGGCATTGGGAATTGCCAATTTGCTGCTTAGCCCACTGCTCAAAGCAATCATTTCAGCTGACCTCATTGCTGGGCTGCCCCTTCTCTTAATTTATCCACTGTATTCATGTGCAAAGGTCCTTAGTGTACCTGCTGGGATGGAGTTAGAACAATGAATGTTCTAGTGGTCACAGCACTCTGACAGGTGATGGAGAACTGCCTATTGTAATCATTTTACGATCATCCCTATGGTATCCCCAGTCCCTTGGAGGGGACACACAATTCCAGGGAGGGCTAGGATCCTGAGGCAGGCGAAGGCTTCCTACCATGACCAGTCAAGAATCAGGCATAGGTGGGTTCAATTCTCCAGATGAGGCCCCTCTTTATTTCACATAGGATATGTGACTTTTGGCCTTGGTGTCCCAGTAGTCCAACGGGAAGAGCTATTGATAAATAAATAATTTTATTTAATAAATAGGTACCCCTTGCGGGAAGGTAAACAGCGCTCCGTGTTCCAGCTGCATGCTACGTGCTGCGGCAAGGAGAGTCATGCCGGCCACATGACCACGGAGGAGTCTTCGGTCAATGCTGGCTCTTCGGCTTTGAATTGGGGATGAGCACCACACCCTAGAGTCGGACACGACTGAATTGTCAGGGGTCACCTTTACCTTTACGCTTTGTTTTACTGTTTCCCACTGGTTTGGTTTCTCAAATAAAGATATTGGAGGTATCCTATTTCTCTGCACACAGTCATGAAGTCTCAGCAGCATCCCAGGTGCAAGGACCCCTGGGACATGTCAACCCCAGGCCACCTTAGTATTAATCAGGAACCCTATTAAAGCTATATATCTCAAGCCCATTAGCATCTGGGATGTTGCTGTCATTTCCTTGTAGAGGAAAAGAGGCAGAGTGCCATCCAGTGAGACCCACCACCACTGTCATGGCATGGAGGCTGTTTAAAACAACAGTCATAGAGGCCCAGCGGGAGTGTATCCCACAAAGGAGGAAGGGCTCGACCAAGTCCAGGAGGATGCCGGCATGGCTAACAAGCACAGTTAAGGAGGCTATAAAAGGCAAGGAAGCTTCCTTCCGTAAATGGAAGTCTTGCCCTAATGAGGAAAATAAACAGGAGCACAAACTGTGGCAAAAGAAATGTAAAAAGATGATACGGGAAGCCAAGAAAGACTTTGAGGAACGTATGGCAGGCAACATAAAAGGGAATAATAAAAGCTTCTTCAAATATGTTAGAAGCAGGAAACCTGCCAGGGAAACGGTGGGTCCGCTGGATGGTGAGGGAGAGAAAGGGGTGATAAAAGGGGACTTGGAGACTGCAGAGAAATTAAATGAGTTCTTTGCATCTGTCTTCACGGCAGAAGACCTCGGGCAAATACCGCTGCCAGAACGGTCTTCCCTGACTAAAGAATTAAGTCAAATAGAGGTTAAAAGAGAAGACGTCTCAGACTTAATTGACAAAATAAAGATCAATAAATCACCAGGCCCGGATGGCATCCACCCAAGAGTTCTGAAGGAACTCAAGAATGAAGTTGCTGACCTCTTGACCCAAATATGCAACTTGTCCCTTAAAACGGCCACTGTGCCAGAGGATTGGAGGATAGCTAATGTCACGCCAATCTTTAAAAAAGGAAGGAGGGGAGACCCGGGAAACTACAGGCCGGTCAGCCTAACATCTGTTCCAGGGAAGATGGTGGAAAGTCTCATTAAGGATAAAATCTTAAAATACATAGAAGAACAAGCTCTGCTGAGGGAGAGTCAGCATGGCTTCTGCAAGGGGAAGTCTTGCCTCACAAACCTGTTAGAATTTTTTGAAAAGGTCAACAGGCATGTGGATGCGAGCGAACCCGTGGATATTATATATCTGGATTTTCAGAAGGCGTTTGACACGGTCCCTCATGAAAGGCTCCTGCGAAAACTCCACAGTCAGGGAATAAGAGGGCAGGTCCTCTTGTGGATTAGGAACTGGTTGAAGACCAGGAAACAGCGAGTGGGAGTCAATGGGCAATTTTCACAATGGCGAGAGGTGAAAAGCGGTGTGCCCCAAGGATCGGTCTTGGGACCGGTGCTTTTCAACTTATTCATAAATGACCTGGAGTTGGGGATAGGCAGTGAGGTGGCCAAGTTTGCGGATGACACTAAACTTTTCCGGGTGGTAAAGACCAGCAGGGATTGTGAAGAGCTCCAGAAGGATCTCTCCAAACTGGGAGAATGGGCAGCAAAATGGCAGATGCGCTTCAATGTAAGTAAGTGCAAAGTGATGCACATTGGGGCAAGAAATCAAAATTTCACATATACGCTAATGGGTTCTGAGTTGTCTGTGACGGATGAAGAGAGAGATCTTGGGGTCCTGGTGGACAGGTCGATGAAAGTGTCGACCCAGTGTGCGGCGGCTGTGAAGAAGGCCAATTCCATGCTCGGGATCATTAAAAAGGGGATTGAGAATAAAACGGCCAATATCATTATGCCTTTGTACAAATCGATGGTAAGGCCACATCTGGAGTATTGTGTCCAGTTCTGGTCACCATACCTCAAAAAGGATATAGTTGAATTGGAAAAGGTGCAGAAAAGAGCGACCAGAATGATTTGTGGGCTGGAGCACCTCCCTTACGAGGAAAGGCTACAGCGTCTGGGGCTTTTCAGCCTAGAAAAAAGGCGCCTGAGGGGGGACATGATTGAGACTTATAAAATTATGCATGGGATGGAGAGAGTGGATAGAGGGAAATTCTTCTCCCTCTCGCACAACACCAGAACTAGGGGACACGCACTAAAATTGAGTGGAGGGAGAGTTAGAACAGACAAAAGAAAATATTTCTTTACCCAGCGTGTGATTCATCTGTGGAACTCCTTGCCACAGGATGTGGTGATGGCACCTGGCCTAGATGCCTTTAAAAGGGGTTTGGACAAATTCATGGAGGAAAAGTCCATCACAGGTTACAAGCCATAAGCAACCTCCTGGTTTTTTTTTGTTTTTTTTTTGTTTTGTTTTTTAGAAGTGGGTTTTCTCTGTGCCAGGTGCAAGGGAGTGGCGACTGGACACAGGTATCTTGTTGTCTCGTGTGCTCCCTGAGGCATCTGGTGGGGCCACTGTGTGACACAGGAAGCTGGACTAGATGGGCTTTTGGCCTGATCCAGCAGGGCTCTTCTTATGTTCTTATGTTATGTTCTTAAGTATACTTACCTAGGAGCAAATTAGATGTCACATTAATCATGTCAGTTTCCCTTGTTTGTTCTTTTCATTTGTGTTTAAATAGCAGCTGTGGAGAAGGGGTCAACCCTCATTCAGACCACAGCAAGGGAAAGGGTTATTTACCCACTCTTCAGCCCTATGGTCCCAATCTTAATTGAGGTCCCTATAATTGCAACATTCATGGGGGGGAATGAACTATGAGGAAAATGCTCCCCCCACCAATGTCCACCTGGAGCTACTGCCAGGTTGCTGGATCCGCTGGGGCAAAGTACTGCTCAGGGCCCCTTGTGGTGCCGTCCACCCACCCCGATGGTGCATTGGATGCTACCACTGCCACCAGTACAGTCTGGCCGGTGTGTCCTCTGATGGACATGGACCCTTGGCCAGTGACCAGCCTCACCTGAAGGGAGGACTCAGGTTCCCTCTCAGGTGACCACTGAAGGATCCAGAAGGATCTCTCCAAACTGGGAGAATGGGCAGCAAAATGGCAGATGCGCTTCAATGTAAGTAAGTGTAAAGTGATGCACATTGGGGCAAGAAATCAAAACTTCACATATGCGCTAATGGGTTCTGAGCTATCTGTGATGGATCAGGAGAGAGATCTTGGGGTGCTGGTGGACAGGTCGATGAAAGTGTCGACCCAGTGTGCGGCGGCTGTGAAGAAGGCCAATTCCATGCTCGGGATCATTAAAAAAGGGATTGAGAATAAAACGGCCAATATCATTATGCCATTGTAAAAATCGATGGTAAGGCCACATCTGGAGTATTGTGTCCAGTTCTGGTCACCACACCTCAAAAAGGATATAGTTGAGTTGGAAAAGGTGCAGAAAAGAGCGACCAGAATGATTCGTGGGCTGGAGCACCTCCCTTACGAGGAAAGGTTACAGCGTTTGGGGCTTTTCAGTCTGGAAAAAAGGCGCCTGAGGGGGGACATGATTGAGACGTATAAAATTATGCACGGAATGGAGAGAGTGGACAGAGGGAAGTTCTTCTCCCTCTCGCACAACACCAGAACCAGGGGACACACACTAAAATTGAGTGGAGGGAGAGTTAGAATGGACAAAAGAAAATATTTCTTGATGCCTTTAAAAAGGGTTTGGATAGATTCATGGAGGAAAAGACCATCATAGGGTACAAGCCATAAGCAACCTCCTGGTTTTAGAAGTAGGTTTTCTTTGTGCCAGGTGCAAGGGAGTGACAACAGGAAACAGGTTATCTTGTTGACTGTGTGCTCTTGGAAGCATCTGGTGGGGCCACTGTGAGATACAGGAAGCTGGACTAGATGGGCCTTTGGCGTGATCCAGCAGGGCTTTTCTTATGTTCTTATGTTCTTATGTCATCACCAGACGTGAGAAGGAAAAGGAGCAGCTGTGCAAGGTTTCGGGCTTACAGCTTGGTAGGAGGCATTCTGATCCCATTGTACCCACAGTGATGTCAGCAGGAATGTGACAGGTCCAAATTCAAGAATGGTCTACTAAACCAACCAACCTTGCATGATTTTCCCATATTGGGAGAAGTGGCAGAATAGCTGCTCAGCTAACCTCTTCAATTCTGGGGATTGTGCCACTTGGAAGCTAACCACATTGCACACAGGAAACTGAAGTGCTCTTTGCAGAAGTATTCCAGATACTTGCAGAAGTACTCCAAAGACGATAGCCTGGGATGCTCACTTGCAATTAAACACAACAACAACAACAACAACAACAACAACAACAAAAAGTAACATTGTAGAACAAAATGTAAACTAAACAGAGTCAACTCATAAGCTAGTAACGTGGAGTTATTATTACCCCTTGAAGAACAGCTGTTACATGTCGAAAGAAGTATGTTTTTTCTTCATATGCTACTGGAGGGTAAGATTGTGCAAGGTTCTGTGCTGCTGCCTGCAAGTCTAATTGTATAATTTTCTTGGTATAATGCATTTTAAGTGACAGCAACTGCTAATGCATCAAGGTAACTAGGCAACACGTCAGTCTTCTGTCATTTTACATCCTACCACTTTGAAGGCTGTCATACGCTTCTCTGATACATACATTCTGACAGTCTTCCATTATCCTTTGCTTTCAGGCATATCACTGATATCTTGTTGTTTCATAGGTATCTACCTGCATTAATGGAAAGGCTTGCAAAGCACTTAGGCTATGTAGAGACATTTTTTCCCCCCTTGAGAAACAAAAAGGTGCCCCTGCAACACTTGGGGAGAAAAAGACGCACAAACTGTATATATCCCCTCCAGATCATGCTAGATCCCTTGCTATTTTTGCAGCCCTTGCGCTGCAGTTGGAAAGCTGCTGGTTGCACTTATTTATTTAATGCTTTTCACAGGACCTTCAGTCTGAATCAAGCTCTCAAAGTGGCTTACGGTTATAAGAATCAAACTGCCTAGAAACTGATTATAAAAACAACAGGCATAAAAATGATTTAAAGCTGCAGCACAGAAGTAAACACATTATAGGGCTAAAAAAGAAAAGAAAAACAAAGGTTTTTAGCTTTCCAACCAAAGAACCATTTGAAATCGAAAGATTTTACACTGCTTTGTCAATACTATGAGAACCTGACAGGCTTTCTTGGGGAGAATGTTTTTGAGAAAGGACACCACTATTGAGAAATCCATGATCTCGGATGCCAAAGGGGTTTCAGATACACCTGCACCCTGGTCAAAACCACCACTTTAAGGGCCCAATCCTATCAGGGCCTTATGCTGGTGACAGCGGCCTGCAGAACAGGGGAGCGCTTGCTGCGCCAGTGGCCGGGGCCTTCCTGTGGGCCATTGTTGCCAGCGCAAAGCCCCAGAGACTGCACATGGGTCAGCAGAACCTCTGCTTCCGCCAGTAAGTCAGTGGTGGAGGCAGATCAGGGGAGAGTTGGCTGGTTCAGGGTAGGGAGTGGTCTGGGCCAAGGGCGGCTCAGGGGCAGGAGGGGGAAGGATCAGGGGGGCAGCCATGCATGCTGGGTCCTATCCCCCCTTCCCAGCCTGCACCTGCCACCTGACTCTCCTTAGATTTATGCCAACTAAAGAACTGGTGTAAGTCTGAGGAGACCCAGTGGAGACCAGCCAGTCTACGGAGAGGTAAGTAAAAATGTTCTTGACTTACCTCTCCTGAGCCGCCTGGTCTCTTGCCAGCCCATAGCATGCAGCATGCACTCTGTTGGTGGCGCTACATACTCTGGGCTGGCAGGAGATACGATTGAGCTGTAACTTGTGCTCAGAAACTAACTGGTAACTAATTAATGATTTTCCCTCAGTTTCTCATTGGATTATTTTTATTTATTTTTCACATTTTTATACCGCCCTTCCTCCAAGGAGCTCAGAGTGGTGTACATATTTCCTCCCCTCCTTTTTGTCCTCACAACAACCCTGTGAGGTAGGTGGGGCTGCGAGATAGTGACTGGCCCAAGGTCACCCAGGAAGCTTCGTGGCTGAGCGGGGATTTGAACCTGGATCTTCCAGGTCTTTCTCCACTGTGATACGATTTTTTTCACTATTAAAGTGTTTATTTTTTGCTTTACTTGTAAAAATAATTTTCTAAGAATCAGAAAGTTCTACTGCACTTTTAGTCATGATGGTTATGTCTTACTTTGAGATTCAGAGGCAGTGTGCAGGGGACCAACAGCAGGAGAGGGCTATGCCTTCTTTCTCCTTCTTGGGCGATTCCCAGAGGAATTCCCAGGAAGGGGGGATAGGATCTCGGTGTGCACTGCTGCTGCCGCCAAGATCTTCAACCTCCCACCCCATCCCGCCCATGACCCACCTCGTGTCCTGAATCACCAGTGATCCACCAAGTGTTGCCCCTGACACCTACCTACCTGCTCCAGCGGTGGTTTGGCACCCCACCACTGCTGGCATGGGGCTTCCTGGCTCCCACACTGTCAGTAGTGAGCCACCTGCTGTCGGAGCGGCTCATGCACTCATGAGATCCATCCATGTTAGGCTCTAATAGGATTGGGCCACAGAGTTGCAATCCTAAGTACACTTACTAGGAAGCAAGTCCCATTTGACATAAAGAGTCTTAATTCTGAGTAGATATGCACAGGATTGCACTGTATGGTAAATAAGTAACTTTATTTGTTTAGACTAATAGTTGCAATGAAACTGTTTTAAAATTTACAAATGTAATATTAAAAGACATTTCAACTGGACAATCACGGATTACTACAACAATCCAGTTAAAGAATATTGGATAAATGTGCATTGCAACAAAAGCAAAGGGATCCAACTTTTTGTTTAGTTGCCAATTTCTGTTTTGCCAGGAGCAACGGCCCAATCTTATACGGTGTTGCTGCTGCAAGAACTAGCATTCTGGCAGCAGAATGCGCTTGCTGCCATTGCAAACGGCGATCTATAAGCGAGCATAGCCACATGCTTCCAGTATGCAACTGGAGATGCTGTAGAGGCACTGTGCATGGTGGCAAAGAGGCCCGCCGACTTCAATATGTTGGTGGGGTGGATGTAACGGGGTGGGGGTGAGGATAATGGGAGGAGGGCGGGGCATATCAGAGGCGAGGGCATGTCAGAGGTAGGGGTGGCACACATGACTTGCACTGAATGCCATCCCCTCCAGAGGGGACACGTGAACCTTTCATGTGTGCCATCCCCTCCATCTGGCACACGTGACTTGCACTGAATGCCATCCCCTCCAGAGCGAGCCAACACGTCCCCAGCTAAAGAGCTTGCACAGGTCCAAGGAGTCTCATTGGCAGTCACAGGGCTTACAGAGCAGAAAGGGAACTTATTTTCCATTTCCCAAGCCTCCCGATCGCCCCCCACTACCACAGCATACAGCGCAGCCTGTTCTGGCACAGCTTCATGTTGAGGAAAAGCACAGGACTGGGCCCTAATTCAATGTTTTTGTTAGTTTGACCAGTGTCAAACTACCAGAACTATTAGAAATGTACATTTACAGATATTTGAGTATTACCTCCTAATAAACAGAGCAAATCATATTTTTGGCCAAAGAGTTCTATACAGAATTTATACTATACTATACGCTATCAAAACTGCAGAAGGATATCTGCCTATAAAATATATATTTAAAAAATGAAGGAGATGAGGTGTATGTTAAGCATGTTGGTAACATTTCACAAATATTCTAATTACCCTCTTGGGTCATGCTAATGAAAGTGCTAGCTCACTGCAACACTAATTCTGAATTATTTGGTTACATTTCAGAAAAAGTAATTAAGATTTAATGTACAATCTCATTGTTCCTTCATGAAGCTTGATTTATTTTATTTTAATTCTTCTGTAACATGAAGGACTTGCGTAGCAGACCATGGAGTTTTTGTCTACTTTTCAATATCAAAGAACCGAAGCAATAAAATTGGGGGCATTTTGTCATTAAATGTGTCAATACTTTAGGAATAAAGTGAACTTGTAATGATATCCAGTTTTTAAACTGTCAAAAATAATTGTATCCAAAATTCCCTATTGATAAAGAATATTTCAGAAAATGACCACTATGTTTAGCGTTGTGGTTGTCCCAACTTCAAGCAGTGACCAGATCATCAATTCAGAAGGTGTCTGAAAGTTCTAAGGAGCCCCGAGATTCAATCAAGCCTTTGTCCCAAGACTAACATATGAAGGAGGACTCATCAACACTGGTGACCAAAACACATAAGTTAAGAAGAAAATGAGAGGCTGAAAATGAATATTGAGCCTCTGAGCCTTTCAAAGTCTTAAAAATGTTGGGTTGAGTTGCATGGGCTACAGAGAAGCCACGTATAGACCTTATGGTTCAATCCTATTGGGCCTCACTGCCACTGGAATGAGCATTCCGCTGGCGGCGCCTGCCAAAAAACAGCCATAAAGTGTACTGCTGGAGTGCTGGCAGGAAGGCTATAACCTTCCCCTGTGCATCATTGACAGAGCTCCAGCCATCTGCGGAGGAAGGTAAAGTGGCTGAGGAGGCAGGGAGGGGCGGAATGGGGGCAGAGATGGGCTAAAACTAGGCAGGGAGGGGGGGGAGGAACATGGGGCAGGAAGGCTGCAAGAGGGTGTAGATTCGGCAGCAATGGCACTTGCCAGATCCTATCCCCTCCAGCAGTAGCCTCCCTGCCTCCTCCTTTTTCCCTTCCAAAGGCTTCCGCTCCTCCCCCCTCGTTGAAATTCAGCACACGCCTTTTTGGCGTGGCTGCACCAGTGGGGGGGGGGGGGAGAATAGGATTGGGCTGTTAGTCACTCAGAGGCTCACCACATCAGTACCACAACGAGTCGCTCTCATTCCCAGAACCTTTTGAAATCTACACTCCACTTGACAAAAACAACACACCTGAATACATGTACAGCAAGCCCACACTTAAAGTTGTTGATAGGATCTTCTTGGAAACTGCGAATTTAAGTGAAACGACTTATACTGAAACCAATTTTATCATAGGCTAATTGATAAACGTAAAACGTTCCTACGGCATTTTCCCATCAACTTTAAAATGAAACGACTTTAAGTGAGGACTTACTGTAATCGAATGGAAAGGAATTGCAAAGTTCCAGACACAAGGATTGACCTTTTAAACATCTCTGTTCAACACAGTGAAGGTGGAACCTGGAATTGATATCTCAGCCAAGGGAGAATATACTGTAAGGGATAGGCTAAGCTGCAAATCTTGTCAGAGCAAGTTGTCATAGGTTCTGCTGCTCCAGTCCAACCCTACCTGCTCCCTGATTGGCTGATTTATGGCTATTAATATGTCTCCCATCCTCAGAACTTCCCTTTGGACTCCCACTCAAAGTCAGGAGAGGAGAACTTTAGGAAATTAATGAATGTATTTCCATTAAAATTATAAACAGATCCTTAAATCTTGATCTAGCCATATTTCTTCATTGTCTGTTTTTTTAATGCTTCAAAATATAACTGATATGGTAGTCCATAAATCCGTCATACCAGAAAACGTTCTTGGTAATCCTTGATTGATATTGATGCAAAAGAGCAAATAAACACTGACTTCCTGATCCATGTATCTGCTGTAGAAGACTCTTGTACTGCTATTGGAACATTATGTGTAAATAAATAAGTCATTAGCTGAAGTACTGAGAGAATTACTTCCAAAAAGAATTGCTTCCAAAAGAAAACTGTAATGGGGTCTTCTGTTGCCTTCTACACTAACTTACTGCAGGGAACCAGCTGCACCTTCACTTGTTCTCCTGGTCTTCAAGGGCGGAAGAGGGGGGGACACACCTAGCACTGCAGACAAGGGGGGGGGGCAAACACACCAAGCACTGCAACACATTTTCATTGGCCCCTTAAGACAATAGGAGAAATGTGTGTCTAGCTGTAATACAGTAATGCTTTGGGCAGTTTTTTCTGCTATCCCCACTGCATGTCTGAGATTTTGTGGACTGGACAAGTAGTACACATAATGCCATCCATGCTGGAACTGGTGTAGCATAGCGGCTAAGAGACTGAGCTGTAATCAGGACTTCCCTGGCGTCGAATCTTGCCCCAGCTATGAACACACTAGGTGGCTCACTTAAAGAACATCATTGGTTCTCAGCTTGTTACCACATCATCCTGTAATCTGTAAGTTAGAAAAAAAGTAGACCCAACCTGATGCAAGTCTCCCTACTATGCTTTGCACTTGAGTGGACTGCACATTCTGCCTTCGGGTTATTTAGAGCATGACAAATGCTTCGATGAAAACATATCCTGAAAAAATAACCACCTG
Organism: Plestiodon gilberti rubricaudatus; assembly: GCA_026170595.1. Classification (NCBI taxonomy): domain Eukaryota; kingdom Metazoa; phylum Chordata; class Lepidosauria; order Squamata; family Scincidae; genus Plestiodon; species Plestiodon gilberti. The sequence continues at coordinate 60,863,908 of JANXHW010000004.1, read as the reverse complement.
ATCCACAGTGCATGTAAGCTGAAGTACTTGGAGTTTAAAACACATTTCCTCCCAGCCAACAGGTGTATGCATTTAACTCCTGTTGCGTATGTATACCCTTGGGTAAAAATGCAAATTCACCTCCTAGTGACCTCCCTGTTAAGCTGGTGGAATATTTATGTCTCCAATACAATCGTTTGTTCACTGTCTGAGCCACATATGCATAAGCAAAACCCATAAATAAATAAATAAAACAAGTACAGGATTTATTTATTTATTTTGGTGTATATGCTCTGACCCTGAGTTGAAGGAAGACTAATACTCAAGGGACTGCTTCCAAATAAATAAATAAATGCTTGGTTATTATACAAATGTCAGACCAGTTGGCAGAACACCACCCTAAAGGGAAAATGAGAAGGCAAGTGTTTCAGGATGATTTATGGTCCGTGTCCTTTCTGAAGCGAGATAAAATGTCTAGGGAGATATGCAACCCACTTGCTAACCTTGCTGAGATATGTCAGAAGAGCAATAGGCTCATGAAGTAAACTCTCAAATGGCAAAGAGTAACTAATTTATGATTTTTTGTCAAACTGCTTTAATAGTAAACAATGGCTATCCCAATGATCTTGTCCTTGCTTACCAACAGAGGCTGGGAAGATAAGTAAGGCAATACACATTGAAACGGTTGATATATAACACACTCGCACACTACAAATCTTTCCAGTCAGGTAAGAATACATTTAAGTTTTAACATGTTTATTTGTCTATCACCAAAAAGAGTTTATGTAGCACACTAAAGCATACAGAAGACACATATTTTGCTTAGACGGTTATCAAAATGTAACTTCAATCCCTGATTTGTTTACATGGCCAGGAGGATCCAAAGCATATGAAAGACTAAGAAAAAAGCACCTAAATAATTATTGTTGGTTTCAATGACATGTACATGCTATAAATTAAGGGTTCTGTCTGATATCCCATGACTGCCCCCTCCCCAGAACGTATTGGCAATGAGGAGGGATTTGAAAATGGCAAAAGCGCCTCTAGGAGAAAGGGCAAAGTTGTATGAGGAAGCCACCCTCGGATAAGGGTGGTGGACCTAGAAAAGTGAATGTAGCAGGCAGTGATATAACAGAATTTGAAATATATAGGATTTTGATGGTATGAACCTGACACTTGTTAGTATCTGTGAGCAAGCAGCTCAGCGTAGGGATTTAGAGGGTCGTCCCATAGTCAGAATGAAGGGAAAGATGAAATTAAATGGTTAAGTTCTCAAGCATATGAATTACTATTAAATATTACCTAATGTTTAGAACTTCATTTGAATTAATGAGGCTACCTGATTTAATTGGCTCAGAAAAAGTTATCAGCTAGATTATTTCTCCAGCCAGAAAATTTGCTTTTCAGCATAACTTCTGGTAATCTTACCTTTAAGCAATTTTTATGGACAAGGGGAATACGGGTACAGTTGTAATCTTTAAGCAATTCCTTTGTCATTTTTTCCCATTTAAGTAACAATTTCCAATGTTGCAGTCTATCAACTTAATTGTTGAAAATCCAAACAGATTAGGGCTATGAGCCTAAACACACTTATCGGGAATAAATTTCAGTGAAGTTAATCAGACTTCCATATAAATATTCTAAGCGCTTAAGGCTGCTGATCAAGCACTTTCTTTGCCTAAAATCTACTCAGAAAAGGATATTGGATGTGGGGAGCAACATTTAGGGTAAGGTTAGATGTGGTCTTAATCACACAACTTTACCTAGCCTCAGGTTAGAGGTAAATAGCAAGCACGGGGACACACACACGGACACACACACCACAAAACCATAACAGAGGTGGAGGGGCTTCAGCAGTTTTTGTCCACACTGTAGTTTTGATCATGAACACACTCTTCAATCTTATCCACATTTGTTGACCTCTAATTATTTCTTTTCTCACTGATAGTGAGTTATAACATTCTCAATTTTCCAATAATGTGATCACGTGCGAATTAGATCCTTTTGTTAACAATCTTCTATACGAAAATGGCACGCTAGTGCATTATAGCTCTCTTCTTAGACAGGTGTTATTTACCACCCACACTCACTTTTAAAGCACCCCAAGAGCTCTGAATCTTAAATGCAGTAACTTTTATTTATCTGCACTAATTTGCATCAGGTTTCAGCTTCATTTTGTTCAGTACCACCACCCCCTTACTGAAATGGAGAGAAGATACTCAAGTAACCTGAATTAAATGGAACTCGAGTAAGCCTAAGGGGAAGCAGGATTTAAAACCATGCCCTAGGTCAGGGGCTCCCAACCTTTGGAGGCCCACGTACCCCTTATGCGGGCCTCTGGTTGGCCCGCATACCCCCGGACTGGCTGCTCCCACATACCCCTTTGTTAAAGTGGTTTTTTATTGGTTGCAGTGCGGGCGGGTCCTCTCACTCACACCGCGATCCAGAGGGAAAGACTACAGCCCTGCCGAATCGGCAGGGCTGTAGCCTTTTTCCCCAGGTTGCGGCACAAGTGGGAGGACCCGCCCTCCTGCGCCCAATCCGGAAAAAAAGGCTACAGCCCTGACGATACTCCCAGTAGCTCCTCTTACCTGTTCTCCTAGCCGCCGCCTTCTTGGATCTCATGAGATTCAAGATAGCAGCCACCAGGAGAACAGGTAGGAGGAGCTACCGGGGACATCGGCAGGGCTGTAGCCTTTTTTCCAAGTTCCGGCGCGAGCAGGAAGACCTGCCTACGCCGCAACCCGGAAAAAAACTCATTAACAGCTGTCCGTTATCAGCTGCTGATCGCAGCAGCTGATAAAGGGCAGTGTCTCATGTACCCCAGCCTGCGATCTGCGTACCCCTCACAGGTTGGGGCTGCCCTGGGCCTATAGGTACAGTGGAGGCCGTGCTGGTGCCCTCCAATGTTTTGCTAAATTTAAGTTCCTTCTTATCATAGGCAATGTCCTTCATTTTGGCTTTTGAAAACCCAATTAACAAAGAGAGAGAAAGAGAGAGAGAGAGAGAGAGAGAGAGAGAGAGAGAGAGAGAGAGAGAGAGAGAGAGAGAGAGAGAGAGAGAGAGGAGAATAATATAGCTGATATACAACAAAAACCAAGCAAATAATATATCTAATATATGAATTTTTCCAAAAGTGTCTCTTACGTCAAAGCCAACACTTCCTGTTGGGCATTTTTAGACTGGATAACCCAGTTCCCATATCTAATAAAGAGGCCCCATTGTCATTGTAAAGCATCATGGAATTTATTTTTCTGTACCAAAGATGTATTCCATATATCATTAAGAGGGCAGGAAAGGTGGCTTGCAACTAGTGGGAAAGTGTGTGATATACATTTGAAAATGCCTTACAATGAATCAGACCAATGATCCATGTAGCCCAGTACTGTGCCCCTGTGCGTATCAGTGGCTTTCAAAGGTGCTACTTGAGATCCATTAACTGATGATGCCAGATGTGATGATCAACATTTTCAACAAAAAGTTGAGAAAGTTCAACAAAAGTAGCTCACAAGTGTGAACCTAGCTAAATAAATGGCCCATAGAGCCTGATAAAGGTATGTGCTGTTGTGCTATATGTGTAGGAAAAGGTACATATAGGAAGAAAGAAGGGCAGCTGTGGAAAAGGCTAATACTTGTGCTGAGTGAAGACATGCAGTCCTGCACTCTGACCAGCCAAACGCTTTTATTTTCCATGTCTTTGCTTCCTCCTAAAATACAGTATTTTCGGCAAGCACAGGCACTAAAAACGTATTTGTCAAATGAAAGTTGGGATGCTCAGTATTTGGGGTAAATGCAACCATTTTATATGCCATATTCTCTGCGGCAGGGTTATAGTTATGCAAGCGTTCCAAGACCCTTTTTCAGGTTGGTGGTAACTTCTCCATGAAGCTACACTGTGGTTGGATATTATGTAAAAGCAGCTCGATATACTTGCATGTACCTGATTAGGTAATTTTGACAAGTTTTCCCTAGACTGTTTGGTTTCATAATACATTCTTATGCTTCTAATCATTTGCCGCAATGTACAGATGGTGAAAGCAGAAGTATTTCCAACAAACAAATCACAAGTGAGTACCCATTGCTTAGCAAAGGTAGGCAATTAAGATCATCCAAAAATATTGCAGCCCAAAATAACTTCTCCCTTGGTAACAAGCATATGCAATGTAATATGTTATTAAAGAGTGAATAGCTATAGGCACTTTGACCAAACATACTTGGGAAGAAGAAACAACTACCTTAAAGAGTTTTGCTTATCTACAGCAATCACAACGCAAGAATCATGATTTCAATGCTTTAAAGAACAAGTATTGTTCCATGTATGCCATCCTTTTTAAATCACACATAGTTTTTAAAAATTATGTACATTATTTATTAGTAAAATATTATGCACGGTATTAATGGTTGAAAGAGTAACAGCAGCACCAACATGAAGACAGCCTGAGAAGGTAACTCAGAAAGCTTCTTTCAAAAGGATGAATGGACCTTGGGCCAAATAAAGCCAGCTTATACATGAGCACAAAGTACGCTGGTAGTATCAGCTGTAACCTACAGTATTCCAAAGAGAACAATAATGAACAGAAGCCAAATCAAGATTCTGGAGAGAATTGACAGGACCCTCATCAACTATACCGATGTTGTTGTTGCCCAAATATTCTCAAGCAGATCAATGACACCCAAGTTATTGTTAGCAATGCTGAGGGAACTAAACAGTCCCACACACAGCAAAACTGACTTTAGTTCAGAGCTTTACTTGAACAAAGAGAAGGAACTGCAGCTGTTGTTACACAGAGACAGAAAATGACAAGACAGGACAAAGAACCCAAAGAGGAGATTAGTCAGATGTAGTGAGAGAAGCAACCCACAAGTCTTTGAACTAGCAACAGACACCGCCTACTGGTGGAGGGCAACATCTACACACCTGCTGACCATATACTGGGTGACTCAACTCACATGCTGTTGCTCCTCCCACAGTTATGATCACCTTTTACACTTGTGAGAAAGTTAGTATTTGATCTAGGATCTGAGGCTTTCATGGCCGGTAAAAATATCGTAGTTCAAATTGTTAGAAAGAAAAACTCACAAGAGACAGTGGCCATTAAGCCTGAACAATTTGAACTACGATAGTTAATGTTTGATCACATGAATGGTTTAAGCCAGTGGTGGCCAACCTTTTTATGACACGTGCCACTTTTAGTTTTTTTGTATCTTGGGCGTGCCACAAAAATAAATAAATAAAGCGAATAAATAAATAATAAATAAATAATAAATAACAGCGATTTGGAGGGGCGCCAATTCCACGATTTATTTATTTATTTCCCCCCGGCGCTAGAATTCCCACCCACCCACCCCCGTGCTGTACCTTGTGGACGCCCCGAGTCATGCTGAGACTCCTTTTCAACCCGGCTGGCTGTTTCTGCGCATGTGCAGAAACAGCCAGCCACCTCGGCCACGCGCGCGAGTCCTTTTCAAAGTCTGGCAGAACTTTTTTCTTTCTTTCGCCCTCGCAACTGCAAAAAATCCCTGAATGTGGCCAATGAATGCTACACGTTAAAAAAGGAACACATGAATACAGGAGGAAAGAAGAGGTGGAGGAAGACAAATTATACAAAGAAGAAGCAGCAGCAGGAGCGAGGACCGAGCATGTTGCAAAAACAAAACAAAAAATAAAAAGAACGCTCGCCCGTTTGCCGTTTCCTTCCTTGTGTCTCTACATCACACACACACGCACGAACGCACACACACCCGCAGTGAAATCAACGCGCTCGCCTGTTTGCCGTTTCCTTCCTTGTGTCTCTACATCACACACACCCGCACGCACGAACGCACACACACCCGCAGCGAAATCAAGAACCCGTTTGCCGTTTCCTTCCTTGTTGTGTCATTCTACATCACACACACACAAACACACGCACGAACGCACACACACCCGCAGTGAAATCAACATCTTCTCTGTATTTCTCCCAGCTGGGAAGTGCCAAGAGCAAAAGTGGGTGAAGAGGCGCTGGTGGTCCCGCCTCTCTGTCTTGGTGATTCTGTTTCTCCACTCCTGGCCATTAATAGTTTCTTAAGCATATATATATATCCCCCTTTTTTACTCAGTTCAGCCCTCCTTCTCCTTCCCGCCCATCACTGTTCAAAGCAGCTGTTCAAATACTGGGGCTGCTCGCTTTGAAGGGAAGAGGTTGCGCTCAGAGAAGGCTCCGTGCTGAGGTGGACGCAAGGAGTCGGACTCGCGCCCGCCCGAAGTGAGCGCGCGCAGGGCTGCCAGAGCCCGGTCCAACTCAGCGCCCCCCCAAGGTGGCGCTGGGGGCCCTGTGGTACAGGGCCCCCCATCTAACGAGCCTCGCCCGCCCTGTCTCGCCCGCCGTGTAGCTACATGGCGGGCGAGACAGGGCAGCGGGAGGCCGCTCAACCGGCCCCCGGCTTCTCCCTCCGGGTCCGTGCAGCTCCGGAGGCCGGGAGAGAGCGTCCTCCCGTCATGCCGGCTCGGCCTATACTGCCCAGGCCTGAGCCGGCGATTTCGCACATGCGTAAAACGCCGATGCGTTGTACGCATGTGCGAAATCGCCGGCTCAGGCCTGGGCAGTATAGGCCGAGCCGGCATGACAGGAGGACGCTCTCTCCCAGCCTCCGGAGTTGCGCGGACCCGGAGGGAGAAGCCGGGAGGGAGGCGGCGGGCGGCCTGCCACCCGACGGGCCTTCCCGTGCCACTCTGTGGCACACGTGCCGCGGGTTGGCCACCACTGGTTTAAGCTGTCGAAGATAAAGTCAAATGATATTACAAAAAAAGGCTCACAGTAGGGAGGAAAGATGAAAAGTCAAGAATCAAGGATTGTGCAGCACTTGTGCTACATAAATCACCAGTTTTATTAACAAGAACTTGCACAGTTATATTTAAGTTGGTTTCATTCCTCTGGTGCCAACTTCCACTCAGTTACTAGTAATCGCTACAGCATTTTAGTGCACAAAATGCTTCACTGTTCTTATCCAAGGGATTTGGATAATAACCCAGTTCTTATCAAAGTCTTCTTTACTGTACAATTTCTATTTTATATATGGGTGTTAGGAGCCTGGGAAGGGGGGTGTATTAGACTCCCACCTGTCACTGGGGTCCCAGCCTGTATAGGGGCAGTAGCCTAATGCCAGGTTTCCAGGGCCACGTATACCTGGCTTGTCTCCTCCAGGTTGTCTCCCTCCCTCTTCCTCCTCTGGGCCTCAGCAAGCATAGAGGCAGTAAGTGGGTGGGGGGTGGCACCCCTCTACTCCAGGCCTTCTCCAGCCTCCCAGGGTTCTGGAGGCTTTCAGCCAGCCCGTTCTCATCCCTTGCCCTCTCCCTCCCTCCTTTCTTATTCCACCCACCTGGCCTGGTCGCCCTCTGGGCCCTAAGCCTTCCCTCTGATAAGGTGGGGAGGTACCTGCAACCACTTGCCACCCCTGGCTGCTCCTTATCTGCTCCAGTCTCTCCAAGCCTGTACCTGGCCCTGTGCCAGCCAATCAGGTTGCTCCCTGGGATGGGCAAGTCTGGCTCCGGACAATGGGTAAGCAAATGATTAGTTTTAAGGCTACGCTGGCAGATCAGTGGCTGAACCTATGTCTTCCCAATGCAAGTCCAATAGTCTGTTAGATCACACATTGTGACCAGAGGCATCGCGGTACCATAAGTCACGCCTGGTCCTAGTCCCGTTACCAAGCCGGCAGGAGGTGGCCCCGCCCCCTCGCCGTTGGAGCCATTCCCGTGAGGAGAAAGCAACGGGCAGGGAGTCTCTTGCCCGCTGCTTTCTCTGCACGGAATGGCTCCGACGGCGAGGGGGTGGGGTCGCCTCCTGCCGGCTTGGTAACGGGACTAGGATCGGGTGCGATTTACGGTACCGCCCCCACTGGAGCGACGCCTCTGACTGTGACCCTTTGAACACAGCTTAAAAGCATTGGGGCTCAAGCTGTAAATTACATAGTCAAGTTTAGTTTACATCTTTAATTAATTAAAGTACACAGGCATTATCAAGGGGGAAAGGAGTTGGTCACATACACAGATACTGGTTTCAGGCCACAACGGATATTGAACAACATGAAATTGGCCCTGAAGAGCTAATCTTTACTAATTTCAATGTGCTGAAAACAAAAAATGACAATAAAATCCATCAATTGGATCTAGTTTAAGAGACGCAGTCCGCATTGTGCACACAGGTGTTGTAAATGCCGTTAGATATTTACTACTACATATCTATGGAACTCTGTATTGCGGATCTCTCACAAACCATAGCCAATTTTGCATTTTTATTGTAATATTTGTCTTCTGCACCTCAAAATCTATAAGAAATGACTAATTTAATCTTGGGGGCATGATGACATTTGTTAAAATTTGTTCTCCAGTATATTATGCAGGGGACTCTATATCTATGATCAATGTATTGATTCAACAGTGAGTAGCTATTGTTATAATCAGTTAAATGGGTTTATAAACTAAGCATGTATGCCAAATGCACAAATCTCTTTGCTTCAGAAGGAAAGCGCCCTTCACTCTGTCCAGGTGAAATTATAGTCACTGTGATGTATTTAAAAAAAAAGCACAATAACAATAATAAATGTTCTTCACATACTCACTCCCTGGTGCAATTTAATGTTGATTAACATATCCAAGGATGTACTTTTTAATCTACTGAAAACTCTTGTATATGACTACTAGCAGGAGGGTTGTACTAGCAGGGCTTCCCCAGGTGCACTGGAACTGAAGGTTGGCTATCAGCTCCTGGTGAGAGAGTGCATCTGGCCAGAAAAGTGGGCTTTTCTGCATGCAATTCAATAATGATGTTATGATTTGAAATAATGTGATCATTGACACGCCTACATGCTCCAACTCTAATTTGGAGAACATGGCAGAGGCAGGTGGCATGATAATGCTGCATCTACTGCACTGATGCTACAAAATTATTACACAGCAACGACAGTGTCGGCATTTTGACAGCAGCGTTTTTGTAAGTCTTTAATAACCAGCTGTGTCTGCTTTGGCTGGTTTTATGGTCTAACCTAACAAGTGATTTAGCAATCTTAACAGGGTTTTGTAAGGAAAGAAGTTCCTGTGCTTTTCTCCTGAACCAAAAGCAGAAGGACATGTATGAGACAGAAATCTTTAAAAAGCTATTTTTTTTGTTGAGGCAAATCTATCCGACACAGAGACAACGGGTTTTAACCAGAGTAATGCTTCTGTGAATGGAAGCACACTCCGCAAACTCAAACTCTGCTCGCACAGTGTAGCCCCTTCCACTCGTGCAAGGACTCTTTGTGTGAGTGGAATGCTCCTTCCATTCTCAGACAGAGTTCGCGTTCACAGAGCATGCTTTTATTCACAGAACTGTTACTCTGGATGTGAACCAATGAACACTGAAAGTGAAGAGCAGCTGTTGTATTTTATTATATAATGAAAATGTTTATATTGCCATGACACAAAGAGATTTTTCTGGCCTTTCACAGTCTGGTGTACTGAACATCTATCACTGCCAAGAGTATGCTATTAGGTTTATAAGAATTTCGCATTTAAAGTCAAGTACTTGGGTTTTATGGAGATTATCCACCAAATCTCATCAAATATGTCACTGGAGACAAACATAGTCAAATGTCACATTTTGTCTCAAAGGGCATGGTTAATTACCAGACTGATGGCGCAATCCTGTGTAAGTTTATGTGGCCGGCCTAAAGGGCTGGCCGCTGTATCTTGAGGCTATTCCGGGCTGCCCTGGTGCTGCTAGGCCACACCGTGGGAGAAGGGGACATTTGTCCCCTTCCACGGGTCTAAGCAAGCCTGGGGCCTTCTCAGATATACGCCAGCTCCAGAGCTGGTATACATTTGAGGAGGTGGTGTAAGGCTGGCACGGCCTGGGAAGGGGCTTGGGATATCACCGCCAATATCCCCGCCCCCTTCCAGCCCGTGCCGGCCAATGGCCCCCTTCTCTCTCGCCGCCTCTGCCGGTCCTCCCACCAAGCGGCGCAGGACTTACCTGCAGCAGCTAGAATCGGGTGAGTTCCGTGGTGGAGTGAGCAGTGCCAGCCTCTGCACCGGCGCTGCTTACTCCCGAGCAAACATCTTCCAAGTCGTCAAAACATCTCCATTCATCTTATCCATTCATCTTATTGAGTAGACCCATTGTGCGGGCTGGGGACAAATGTTCCCTTACTTCAAGGAGACCTCCCATCTGCTATAGTCCGGATTGCGATCGCGACTCATTTCCAGTTTTATCCGAAAACTGGAAGTGGGTTGTGATCGCGATCTGCATCTGTTTTGAGGCACGGGGAGGCCTGCGGAGGGGTCCGCAGGCTCCCCGCACCCCCCGGAGGACCAGCAAGACCCACAGGTAGGGTTAAAAGTCCATGTTTACCTCCCGGCGGCGGCAGCGGCGTGATCCTGGCAGTGCTGTCACCGCCATCCTGCCAAATTGCAAATACTTACAGTGACCTCAGATAAAATTTTATACTTCAGATAAAAGGTTCAAAAACCTTCAGCTATGGTCGCACAAAATTCAGAGGCAAAAAATCTTCTGTTGTCTTTGAGACAGTAGAGAGAATAATCTGAAAAGTAATTGTTCAATATCATTGTTTTTATGGGTACAGAAACTCTGATATGCCTGGCTTGCAAGAGCTGGCCCATTAAGTTCAATAGGGGGGCATTTATTTATTTATTTATTTATTCACATTTTTATACCACCCTTCCTCCAAGGAGCTCAGAGTGGTGTACATATTTCCTCCCCTCCTTTTTTTTTTGTCCTCACAACAACCCTGTGAGGTAGGTGGGGCTGAGAGATAGTGACTGGCCCAAGGTCACCCAGGAAGCTTCATGGCTTAGCGGGGATTTGAACCTGGATCTTCCAGGTCTAAGTCCGACTCCCAAACCACTACACCATCCTGGCAATTAGCATTAATATTTCTTTGACGTGAATAAAGCAGTGGCAGAGCTCCCACTAGGATTAGGGCATATGTTTCTAGTCCTCATGGATCCAGAGACTGAGCTGAACAAAATTTGTTGCCTGAAGCACAATGAAATATACTTACAAGTTGTCAGTTTTCATTACCCAGAAATCATTACACTATAATTCCTGAGAAAAATGAGAAGCAGTAGATTTCTTCAGTTCCTTTGCCATTTTTATTACAATTTTAGTTGAAATATGTGAGTGCCAAGAAAGAAGGAAATTGCATCACATGCAGTCAGGGTAAATATTCTAGATTACTTTAAGTTATTTGCATACTACTGCCAATAAAGTACAAGGCAAATCATCGGAAAAGCAATGAAGCCCCACCAAGATTTAAAAGCCCTATTAGAAATTGACAACTGTGAAAACCTGGAATGAAGTCTAATAATGGTAAATAATGTATAACAAATACTGTTATTCTACCATATTAGTTTCCAATGTTCTACCACAGTACATTTATTCTTAAGGTGCATTTTTTCCTGCAAAATACTCAGGTTAAGGGCGCAATCCTGTGTAACTCTTGCACCGGTGTAACAGTAGATCCCCCGGTGTAAAAGCACTTATGCCAGTGTAACTTGCCGTACGCCCACGGACAACAGCTCAACCCCCCCTCGGACAACTCACATGCGCAGTTCGAATGCGGAATGGACATCGGTGCAACTCCGCCGGCGCAGGGGGCATTTGGGGGGCATTCTGCCGTCGACGTACGGCAAGTTACACTGGCATAAGTTCTCTTACACCGGGGAATCTACTGTTACACAGGATTGTGTTACACAGGATTGGGCTGTCAAAGTGGGCACGCATCATGCTAGATGATAATATCAGGGCACTCTCCTCAAGCTCAGCAGATACAGGTCCTATTCCTTAGCAACATGAAACAATTCAGACCCACTGTGGAGTTATTTATTCATGTATTATCGTCTTGGAATAACCTTCATATTTGCTGGAATTCTTAAGGAGTAACTCAACTTTTGTGAGGCATCCTGCAGTTGCTGGGGATGGGAGGAGAAATGAAGCTCCAAGCCAGCATGCCACGTCTGTCCATAATGCAGGCCAGCACCACATGGGACCTGAACTCAATCCACAAGCCACGTGGTCTGCCAGGTTGTTGGCAACTTCCATTATTTGCTGTGCCAGGCAGTGGCGTCACTGGAGTTTGTGTCACCCAGTGCAGTAATGGTGTCACCCCCAGTGCGGTAATGGTATCACCATCCCATGCTGCCATGAGGTCTTGTCCTCAAGGAAGAGCCCACGTGGTTGCTGGCCGGGAGCGAAGAAGCAAAGCTTCCGCCTGTTATCACATGAAGAACAGACTGGCGGACTGCTTCTGCATACCAGCTGAATGCTGGCTAAGCTCTGCCCCCGCAAGGGAGACAGCCAATGGGGCAATGAAAACCTTGAGTAAAATTGCGGGATTTGAAGGCCGGGCAAAGTTGATCCATGTGTGACTGGCGGCACGTGGATCGTTTGGCATCACCCCTCCCTGATGGTGTCACCAGGTGCGCTCCGCACCCACCAGCATCCCCAAGTAGTGCCACTGGTACCAGGTAGGTAACAAAAACAAAATAATTCTTAAATACTTGGTAAGCCAACAAGCATGGCTTCATTTGCCTTGGTGAATCACAAACTGTGCTGGTAATGTAATACACTGTAAAGCGAACTCATAGTAAATGCAGCTTCCCATGAATAAAGGTGTCATTTTCTGTCAGGTTTTTTTTACTATTTCGACCTATCACAATGCTCAGAAACTAGCAGCTGTTTGACCAGAGACCACAGAGTACAAACATGTCTGCTTACAGCTACCATAAGTCACTCTCTAGTTACACAAAAAGAAGTAGGCCCACAGGCAATAATGACCTCTGGAAAAAACAATGATCTCAACACAGGTTAAGGTAAATGAAGTGTTTCCATTGAAAGCCATATATTTAAACTGGATAGATACATGTTAGCTTTGTTGCGTTTTATCCCATATCGCTGAGCTTATTTTTAGAGGAGATCATTCCAAACCTGCAGTGAATCTCATTAGCTCCAATTTTAACGAGTTTACAGTCACAGAAGCTTAAAAAAAATACAGCATTGTTAGTGAAGGTCCCTAAGAAATCATAAAACATCTCCCAGCCAGATGGTTCAGTCACACTAAAGGAATTGAGAGAATAAAGCTCGGCAAAGTGGAGCAATTAAGAGAACTGCCAGCTACCTATCCTGTTTGTGACCTCCCAAATCCCAGAGGTTAGAGAGAGAAGTTTTGAGGAGCTGTATCTAAATGTATCCTATTCCTATTGTGCTATATTTATTTATGCATCCATACAGAAGTTGGTGTCAGGAGTTGGCCAGGCCAAGCAATGGCTGAAGGCTCACACCTTCATTGGAGGGTCCACCCAATTGGGCTGAGCCTGTAAGACCCAGTACCAGTCAACCATTACAGACTTCCCCCATTCACCTATAAGGAGTCCTGTGTCCCCCAACCATTACCTACTGCTGGAAAGCTTAGGGGGTCAAGAAGGATAGGGTTTTGCCTCAGGGCCTCCAGGAACTGGTACTGGCACTACATCCATGGTTGCCCATTTAAAGAAAGTCCTGCAAATGGAACCTGTAGCATCATGGAAAGGGTAGTTCATATACCTTCATGGAAAGGTCTGCAGAAATGTTTCCAGAAATTATTAAGGATTCACTGCAAAAACTGTGAATATGATTCACTTTCTAGATTTGAATGTTGTGAATTCTTTGTGAATTCTTCACAAAGAAAAAGACATTTGAAAGAACACCTCTAAGAAATTGATCACAATCCATCCTGAGAGAGGAACAACCTGAGGAAGAATATGAATATATCTGGCCTAGCGGTCCCTCACCTGGTTGAAAGATCTTAAGAATCACATCTGGAGTTGATGGAACAAAATACAGGCATGCCCAGAGAACAATGAAGATGATAAAAGTCATGAGGTCCAGGAACTTCTGTATAGTACAAACCTCTTTTCTATTGCTTTTATGCAAAAGCCCATCTCCGAATCACCTCCGCTAGGCGACTTCCAGCCCTGCTCCGGGCTCTGCCGCCAAAAGGGTCACACCGGTCACACTCCATTGCGACACCACAGCCAGGGCCCAAAATCAAACACAACTGCATGGTAAAGGGAAATGTGTGGATGAATCTGTTTTGAGTGATGAATGCCTAAGGTCCATAATTGAATGCTGCCACCCAACATTTTTGTCCACAAAGAAATATCTATAATAAACACCTGTGGCAGGATCTCAAGTTGAAACTTCCTCTGTATCTTTCTTTTGAAAGCAAGTTGACACCTCATCTTCCAGTGAGGGCAATGGGATGTCTCCCCTTCAGATAGTCTGAATCAAGACCTTAACTCTATTGCACAGCCCATCTACATCCCACTACCAATTCTCAATGCACATTAGAGAATCACTCGTTTTCTAGTTTCTTCATCAAAAAATGGATCTCCTATCTTTGCTTTGGCTTCATTAGGTAAATAAGTCTAATGTAAGTCCATGCAAGGGGTGGAAAGGGGCGAGGGAAGGGCGGGGGTGGGCAGAACGAGGAAGAGATGGGGCGGGAGGAGGGCGGATTGGGCCCAAGAAGAGGCTGGGTTTGGCAGCACTAAATCCTAACTCCCTTCCCGGGTCTGAGTCGCCTTCACAGATCAACACATCTAGCCAAGTAATGGCTAGAAGGCCAAGAGCCTTGTGATTTGCCCACTACCCAGCTTCCACAGTTCCATCTCTCTCTCCCAGCTGGCACCATAGTGTGACTGAAGAACTGTCTTAACTTAAGGGGAACATGAAAATATCTAGCTTTTAAAACACGTTTCTGCTGCTTGCCTCTGGTGTTTCATTGCCTAATTTTTAAATGAATTGTTACTTTGTAAATATGCCTGCTGTAAATAAACTGCTTTGTGAGGCTTGCCTAAAATGCCTTATATAAACAAGTACGGTTCTCCCAAAGCTTCACAATCAAAGCATTTTGCTGTATTGATTTGTTGTCCAGCTAGCATTGTAGTCACTGCTGCAACACTTTAGCCAGCTGCCTCTTGTTGTACAATGTTTCCCAAACTGAAGGCACAATCCTATGATTGCCTACTCAGAAGTAAGTTCCATTTTCTTCACTGGGGCTTACTCTCAGGAAAGGATTGCAGCCTTATGGCCCAGTCCTATGGGCGCATTATGATGAGTTTTACAGATGTCGCAAATGCAACTGTGCCAGTGAGCATGGTCTGGTTGCCGCCACAAGTAGTGAGTGGCTGGGTCTGTGCTCCGATGGACTGGGGATGCCCACTGGTACATGTAAGTCCATGCAAGGGGTGGAAAGGGGTGAGGGAAGGGCGGGGGTGGGAAGAACGAGGAAGAGATGGGGCGGGAGGAGGGCAGATTGGGCCCAAGAAGGGGCTGGGTTTGGCAGCACTAAATCCTAACTCCCTTCCCGGGTCTGAGTCGCCTTCACAGATCAACGTGGACTTGCACCAGTGCTATTGCTGGTGCAGGTCTGAATTGACCCATGGCGGCTGCTGGTGCTTACCCCTGGGGAAGGAAACAAATGTTTCAACATGCTGAAACTCCCCTGCAGGATACAGCGGACACCATGTTGGCCCTGCTCCATTGCTACGTGGGGAATTAGGTATGATTGGGCTGCACGTTATCCATTCCCATAAGAAACAGTGGCCCATAATGGCTTGAAATGTCACAATTTTGAATGCCAAGGACAATGAAGAGGAGACCTAAACAGAAGAAGCAACATCAGCACCAAGTTTTTCTTTGCTGCTGACTTACGTCCTCTCTTTGACATTGACATGGCTGTATCTAAGACAGCCTTCTTTATGTCTTGGAAGTTTTGGAATCAGTGGTCTTTTAGGGACCTGTGTTCTTTAGGGATCCTTTATATGCACGTCTTTTTGGAATGTTTTTGTGGTTGAGATACCTAGCTGAGAGATAGGATCTGCAGACTTTGAGTCATTGTAATTCCCGAGACACCCTGCCCTGCTCCTGAACATTGATGTATTTAACCAACGCTTTTGGGGACACTGCCTCTGTAACTGCTAGTGCTTGATCCAGAGGACAGCTTTAAGTTTGGATTCTCTAGGCATCTGGTTTCCTTAGTATTTCTCTCTTTTTTTTTGCAAATGTGCACATACCCCTACATTAGGGCCTTCACCTAAAACAGGTGGTGTCTAGATTTGGCAATCTTGTGCTCACTCTGTCCTTACACTGCACAGAAACTCTCACTTTTGCTTCAGCTCAGAAGAGAAAAGCGATCAGCAAGAGTCGACATTGTCCCCCGACTGAGCTATTTCACGCCAACAGACACTAGTCAAGGTGAAAAGAAGCAGCACCTCATGCTCCTCAAACCCCATAAATGTCTGCGAATTGGACTGTGCTTGGAAAGAAACAAATTCCCTATTTGTGGGTTCATCACATAGGCCCCAGGGAGAACCACCTTGTTCAAGGAGCAGCACATACTAAAATTTAGCCTGGGAAATGCAAAATACTGTAGACAGTATTAAAATTGTTGGAAAAATTAAGTTAGGCAGAATTAAATTATCCAGTTTGAAATTAAGCCAGATTCTGCCCTCAATTAAAACAGCATGACCCCACTAAAATCAATAGATGGAGTTTGGCCAGAGGTTGGTTGAACCCCTAACGCCAGGGGACTTAATAACTAAGAGTGGTCAGGACCTCAGTTTTGTGCATCATCCAAAGACATATTAATGTACTTTCCACTATAAAAACAATCAATATATTATCTTCAAAAAGCTGACTGAGGCAGAATTGCTTCCAGTTTTCTAAATTCCAAGAAACCAGAGTCTGACTTCCCTATAAGTAAAAAATATGCTATTACTGTCTCTGCTCCTGTATAAACAACTGCATGCCATTTGCTTTATAGCCATTTAAGAGGTATACTCCAGCCTACCCAATCTCATAGTGCAGTGAACAAGCTACTTCAATTGGTATCCCATTAAAGCTATGGGGGCAAATCTGTACCAATTTGGGTGTGCGGAATCATTGATCAGTCCTGAGAATACCAGGTTGAGATCAACAGGAAACACCTCCTTCTTTTAAGAAAAACGTTCCATGAGCAGAAAAACAGTCTCATTACAAGGAAAGTGCTTATTCTAAACACCTAACCCATGCTGCACTCCGTGCCCAGTATTAAAAAAAGGAAAGGAAGTAATTATGCTTTTGACATTTTCAAGGTAGCAACTTGTCAGTAGATATTTTATTTCACAGCAATATGTTACTAAATGCCACTCATGCAGTTTCACAAATATATACATTTTTAATGTATCCAAATATAAAATCGTAGCAGTAATTTACTGCCATATCTAACTGGAACATTAACAACAATTTCAAATACCTTCTAATTATCTTCTGTATTGGTCTTGCTATTAGTTTTATAGATTTTTAAGGCTTTGGGGACCATAGGGTCTAGCAAGCTTGACCATAAACCATCAGCTGGATTTTTTTTTCCTCCTTTGAAAACCAATTTAAGTGAAGATGCAGACCATGCCCACAGGCCAACGGAGAATGAATTAATGAACCCTAAATGAGTTGTTAAGATTTTTTACAAGTAAGTTCTGAAGCATGCCAAGTTTTGAACTATGGAAAGGCCCTGAAGCGATTTTACTCAAGGCTTGCAAGTGCGTGAATTATAGAAAGTTCTGGTCCCTCCAGCCATCCTATTCAAAGAAGACAGCAATGAGTTTAACAAAAAAAAAGTGCTTCTAAAGTTGGATATTGACATATAATTTCTTCCTCATTTCTACACGATTTTTGCAATCACCTTTCAACAAGAGCCATGCACGTTGCACACTTGGCAATCTTTTTACCAATCCTGCAGCTTAAGAATAAGTGTGTGCAATGGGTGTGTAGTTGCAAAGGAGATCCAGTTAGGACTGTCCCTTTTTTTTCTGGCAAGGCTTTGTGCTTTTAAAGCTGCACAACAGACAGGAGCTCCAAGGTAAAACTTTTATAAAGTTCTACTTTCCCTGGAACAACAACAACAACAAAAATCAGGTAAAGTCTTGTTGCCCACAAATCCCATGAGACAAGGCAACTTGGAGTAAAATGGGCCATGTTTATTGAATTATAACAATTAATCAACTTACATCTTCAGCAGGTCCTATCTACACAAACTCCTTCCCCCTTTCTTGGGGGCACCTACTCTGGAGGACACAGCTAATCTGCCCATTCTCCCAAGGCTCCCTTAGGAGAAACCACCCTGGCTCCAACCTGAGGTCACTTCTCAGTGTCCCCAGTTTCTCAATGCGAACCCCTGGAAAGAGGGTCAAGAAAGCTGAATTCTTCTGAGGGAAGAACCTGAAGGATCACCAGCCTGCATCCCCATGCCAGACAGTCTTTTCGGACTGGTTCTGGTTCTCCCTCAGACTCTGTCGTCTATAAGGGTAGACACTGAATCCCGACTCTTACTCCCTGTTCCATACTATACCTGCCAGTTTTGGCCACACTGGCTAAACCCACCTTAAGGAGAGTCTGAGGTAGGTGGGGGAAAAACAAAACTCCACTCCAAAAGCCAATCAGGCCGGGATATGCGGTGTAAGGGTGGCAGGTGAGGCAGAACCACCCTGCCGGATTCCTCGGAAGATTGCTGCAGCCTAATCTGGCGATTGCACATGCCACCCACTTGCACCCAAGTAAGCATGCGGAACGCGTGTGAAATCGCCAGGTTAGGCTGTGGTGATCTTCTAAGGACTCTGGCAAGACGGTTCTGCCTCTCCTGCTGCCCCCACACCGCACGTCCCTGCTGAATCAGGTGTGGAGCAAAATATTCCAACCCAGCTCCTGAATCAGAGAAAGTCAGCTAATTTCAGACCGTCCTAATGAGCAGGTGGGTTGGGACATGAGCTCAGCCATTAAAGGAATGCTGAGGATGGAGGCTGAGCATGAACAGCGCTGCCCTGCCCCTGCCCCTCAGCTGCCTCAGTCACCAATCAGGTGCCAGCCCAATCCCGTACCTAGGCAAATGACGCCCCCACCCATATAGTAGATGAGGGGCGGGCGACATTCTGATACTTATGTGCAATTATGGAAGCTTTACCTACTGGATATCTGCCTATCACACCACTGTTAAAGGCACAGGAGCCATGCCAGAAAAACAGAACAGAACCATCAACCTACCATCTGTGGGACCTGTTCTAAAGACCAGCCTTTCTTCAGGTTATATCATGACTAGGATGAGCCTGACAAACCCTTGAAAATCAGAAGATTAATTAACTAAAAAAAACGTTGACAAATTGAAAACCTGATCTGGATGCAAGGGCAACATTACATAAGTCATGAAAATCTATAATTGCATCTTTGCAAGCTTCCTGGATATAGGGAGAGAGAAAGAGGCAATTTTTGAATGGTTAGTATAGTGTTTAGTAGGGGAATGTGCATGAGAGAGATATACAGACTATTTTTGCTCACATTTGGGCATCCCCAAATATCAAACTGCAATGATACAATTGATCATTGTACCAGCCCCATGAAAACAAGATGTTCAGCTCATCTGTAACTGCTCATTCTCCCATATGAGATGGCAAAGCTCCTTGGCTCTCTATGATTCCTAGCATATTATGAAGGCATCAAGGGAGCTAATGCTGGGAATTCAAAAGGGATTTCAAAGCCTTTATACTAACTCTCCATATAAATGTTTCCCAAATACAAAACTATACTTTGATTTATCAAGTTTGGAGTGATTTTGAAGGATCGCTATTCTTTATTCTTGTACCCAGGCTCCTGATATTGCCAGGTGCCCTTTGATTATTATTTTTTAACTGATAATCTCTGTCACGGTAGAGGGAGGAGCTGTCAGAGACAGCACACTGATTCAGGGTAGTAGTGCTTAGTGGTTAGCATGCACACTCCCTTCCTGGTTCCCTCCCTTCCCTGTTTGGACACACAGCTAAACTAAGGAAAAGCCTTTGTAGAATGAATTCGCTGCTACCAGCCCAGGAAATAAGGCTAGTGTGAGCCCCTCCCCCTCCTAGGAAAATACTGAACCTCAGGGGTTCCTATCAAAATCGCCTTCACAGTAGCATCTGCAGAGCGAGGAGACGTGACAATCCACTGCACTTCCCATTCCAGGAACCAGGCAGACTCAGGGTTAAAATGTAAAGTTTATTAAAAATCTAAGACAAAAGGGGATAAACAGAACCAGCAAGAAAGGCAAATACAGTGCGGCCCTGGTATCCGCAGGGGATAGATTCCTGCCCCCCTGAAGATACTGGGTACCCATGGGTAGAGAGAATGCTATCCCCCACAGCCCCCTGGCTCCCCCTGCACCTATTACCTTTGTTTGTCTTCTTAGAGCTGGCGCCAAATCAGCGTGTTTCTTGCTTAACCAAAACGCTATACGCAGCATGCTGCTTATAGCGACAAAGCAGGCAAGTAACCTGAATGCTAGAAAGGCTCTGTTACTTCCTGTCTTAAGTAACTTGGGAACCCAAGAACTTTGAACAAGATGCTGGTGCCACCGTGATCTGCCCCGCCCCACCCTGTCCCCGATCCACCCCCATACCAGCTCCTACACAGGCAGAACCCTGCTGGTGGCCAGTCTGCATTCTACATGCGCCACTGGCGGTACAAGCCCTTCCAGCCTTTGTATCAGCAGCAATGCTCCACCAACTGGAGAAGTACTGCTGCGACAGCTGACCTTGTGGTATGCCAGCGTACCATGAGGATAGGATTGGGCCATAAGTTTGTGAAACTGAAAGACTTGCATGTGCCTCCCCTGCTTACTCCTGCAGCCATCCCCCTCCCTTCCTCTGTTGTCTCCCTTGTGTCAATATCTAGACCAGGGTGGTCCAACGTTTCGTACCTCGAGGGCCACATGCAAACTTCGACATGAAACCCGGGGGCCGCACAATACATTAAATTATTAATTACTTAATAATAATGACTGATGCATGCCCCGCCCCGCTGTCTAGCATGCCCCGCCCACGCTCCCCTGAAGATCGAAAAGGTGGTCGGCTCCCGACCGCCTTTCCGATCATCAGAGGAGCGTGGGTGACTGCGGGGGAGGGGAGCTCCAAGAGCAGCCGGGGGGGCAGCAGAGGCCTTCGGGGGCCGCATGCGGCCTGCGGGCCACGCGTTGGACCACCATGATCTAGACTGTCATCCCCTCAAGGAATGGACCTGTCTTTTCATTTTCTGTAAAGTGCCATGTACATTGATGACACTATGTTAATAACATCAATAACATCATCATCTCTTGGTAAGGAAGAATTTATCTGGACATTAAATTCAACCTGTCATTCAATATGGGATTCAGTTTTTGCTGACAGAAAGCATTTGTCAGGCTGTCCTGGCAATGGTTTGGGACTTTATGAAAATTATTTTCCATCTTTGAGACTTTTTAAATAATAATCATAAATAGGGGTTTCTCAATATTAATCTTGATATTTTGGCTTTTCTGTAATTCTTTGCTTATTATAAAATTATGATTATCTTTACAAAAAGACACATATACAGTACTCGTAGTTCCAAAATGTGTTCATTCATCTACCTCTCTCATGGCACCTTCTTTGACTAGTTCCCATTGTAAGATAGCTGATTATATGCCTAATTCAACAAATCAAACTTTGAAATATTTTATAGACACATACCTACATGTTCCAGCAGCAGCCAAGACCTTAGTCCTGCTTGTGGTGTTCCCAGCAGTCATTTTCCCCTTTATTCTGGTTCATGGCCAAATGTGGGAGGCTTCCAAAGTCTTCCTGGTAACAGTAGGGACTGAGCCCTGGAGTGCTATGATGATATCACTCACTGCCAAGTGCAAAGCCTTGGGAATTGTTCTGCTCTGGAGCATTAATTTTGGGGACAACCAGTGTACACCTAACAAAAGACCCTGGTTGCTCTAGATCAGAGTTGACCATCCTTTCAACATGAATGCTCCTGGCCCTTTAATGGTTGTATAGGTGAGGGCATTCCAGCAGGTGCACAGCTGCTTTAGCAGCACCATCAGCAATTGCAGCTGCCAAGATTCTGTCTTCTACACAACTCTTAAGAATGCAGAGGCCCTAATGGTGGAAGGTTGGCCACCCCTGCTCTAGATAAATCCAGAGATAACTTGGGCAGGTCTTTCTGTCACTAGGGACAAAAATATTGCAGCTGCACGTGACCCAGAAAGGAGGAAGAGAAACAGTAGCCACAGAGGAGAGCAGATGCAGGTATTGAGGGGTGAAATAACACACATCAGAGCATGAAGTGGCCTATTTGTTTAGTAACATTAGCAACATGTCCATTCTTTGAAATGTGTCATCAATATCCAAATTTATTTGCATACTTATTAAGATAATCTGAAAATCAATTGCAGCCCAAGTACCTTGCCTTCTGACTGCTTCAATTTTCTTCTTAGATCTTCAACTTGAATGCTCAGTTCCTTTGCCTCTGCCTTATGCTGCTCCACCTTCTTTCTTGTGCGTATCAGTTCGGCCAGGGTATCTTGCTCATGCTTGTTTTGCTCACTGTCACTGTATGGCAGATCCATAAGGTCCTTTTAACACATTAAAATATATATATATACTATTTAAACCACCAACAATTTTGAATAATTTTGAATCATTAGCAAATGAGAGAGAGAGAGAGAGAGAGAGAGAGAGAGAGAGAGAGTCAAGCGGTTCATTTGCAGTGGCTTATCATGCAGGATCAGACATACTCCCACAAATATTTGAATATTTGCATGATGGCGACTGTTACCCAATTCACATGGCAAACCAGCACACAAATGGTTTGTCCTGCGGTAAAAATGATCACATTTCTAAAAGAATTTTGAGGGAAGTTGACAGAATTGATAACACTCGGGCTGCAATTCTATGTACACTTTCTTGGGAGTAAGTTCCATTGAATATAATGGGATTTACTTCCTATGAGTACAAGTGCATAGGCTTCTGTTGTAGGCACATTTCTTAGGAGAGATGTACATATCCCACTTGATGATGAAATTAATGGAACTGCTATTTAGCGACTGTGGACTGGATCTAAATTTACTGCTGTTTGCAGATGCTTTTTCCAGAAACAGGAGGAGAGGAGAGCTCATGCTAGCAACCTTCTGCTCCTGTAAGGGCTGCTTCATATGAGCTCAACTCCCATTCACAGAAGAAGCTTCTGCAAACACAGTTGGTAAGTTTGGATCCAACCCTGTGCTCTGAAGTATAATGATTGAAGCCCACCATTGTGAAGTTAAATATTGAAGTCATTTATCATGGTGTTCTGACGAAACCAAAGAAAATGATTTCATCAGTTTTCTAGTCTGTTCTCCTGCTAAGTGTAGCAAAATGCCAGGGTCATCTATGATAATGTCAGGAATACAGCTGTGGAAAATTAAAAGACATTTTCAACAAGAGACACTAGAGCTGTTACAGTTAAACTGGAGAACCTTTCAATCCATGCATTCTTATTTCAAACTATATTAAAATAAAGTTCCTCTGCTTCTGGAACACTTTAGTAAATGAAAATCTGTGCACCTCTGATTTCTGTAGCCAACTTCTCATTTAAGTCAAGTATGTACTTTCATAGCTCATTGAACTCTCTCTCTCTCCGTATTAAAGCAATAATAATTTCGTCATAAATTGCAAAGGTGCACAAACCAAAACGGTGGAACAGATATTTCAAGGATAACCAAGCGAAAAAGTTTTATTCTTGATAGTATTAAAGCATATACCATCTTTGACACGATGGTGCTTTTCCATTACTCTTGAGATTTCATAGGATGGATGGCTGCTTTGAAAAAGATAGGCAACTGCATTGAAGGGTAGTGCTTGTAAGGAGCTGGGCCACTGGTGGTTGTTACACAGGTGGTTGGACCTGGCCACAAACTCAGGATCAGTTACTCAGAGTAGAACTCAGAATTTTGTGGGGCAAACTAGACCTTACAAAAGCATGATCCCTGTGTTCAAAGGAAAGCCAGGCCAAATTCTTGGAAAGCAGTTCATGCATATGTATGTATTGAAAACACAACGTATGTGTGTATTGAAAGCACAATAAAAGTAGGATGGGTTCTTTCCCTATTCACACTTCTTCCCAGCTGTTTTTTCTTCTGGTGGGGGTTACTTTTGGTCTTTGAGTTGCATCAGCAGTTAAGTAATTTGGGTAATACCCTTTTCAGGGGAATGTACAAGAACAGTCAGGGTTCAGAACCATTATGACCACGTTGCACTTTAAATTGCTCCCGTTCCTGCACTGTTCAGGAATTTGGCAGGTGACCTGATAGTAATGGATAGATAATAATGGATAGATCTGTCAGCATCACATCTAATTTACCCCAATGATTTAAGTCAAGGCGTCATACTGAAAGGTGAGGGATTTTAAAAAACAATAATAATTCTAACGTTCTCTCTCTCTCTCTCTCTCTCTCTCTCTCTCTCTCTCTCTCTCTCTCTCTCAATGTTTGTTAAATTGTGAAGGCCATCAGTAATACACTACAATTCGTTATCAAGTCAAAGAGGCAAGTAAAACACAAAGATAAACCACAGAGATGAAGCAGTAGAGCATGGTAAGAGTTCTGGTCAGAAAGGAAGTGACCGGAACAAATTAGATTGGGTTGAAGTTCAGAGTGCAGCTGGAATAACTCAAAACGGAGTGTTGAAAAAATGGATAGGATAGAGAAGGTGCAAACTAAGGGTGGAGCAAAGCTGGACAGGAAGCCAAGATTACTATACATGAGAACATACAAATGTTCTAGAATATTTCTATATTCACGTTCTAGAATATTTCTATATTCACGTTATAGAAATGTCTTAAGAACTTGAAAAAACAGGCTGAAGCAGAGTAATTAAAAGGTTCATGTAAAACTTGTGATCAAACAAAACAAACAGCTGTAGGGGAGGAAATTAAATAAATAAACACATAAATAAATAAATAAATATATGGACCATGTCTGCATTTGATGGAAAAAAATTCTCTTTAAAAATACTTTTTAATTTTTGCTCTAAAAAAAACACAAAGAAGAAAAAGAAGCAGCAGCCCAGAACAGTATTCCACTGCACTACAATTGCTGCAACTCCCTCCCCTTACAATCAGTGTTAATTGTGCTGTTTTTACAAAGGCAGTACACAGTCGGAAGACAAATAATGCTCCCTGCTTCAACAAAGGCGATGGAAAGGCTCTGCTTCTATAACTGGAAACTGTTTGATTGCCTCATGCTGCTAAGCCTTGTTACACTCCAGCTGCGTTTAATAGGGGGCACTCACAAGAACAGTTATTCTTGCATGGAAACAAGTTGACTTGAGTACAGTATGTATTGACACTATAATCCAATCTACTTCTTTGGAAAAGAAAATGAGCTCAAGTCATCAACTTCTGCCCCTTCCCCCTCCTCCCCACAAAGAAACACATAAACAGGAAAGTGCAATGAAGGAAATGTGGCTCTTGAGAAGATATTGGAAGTTTCTGCAGCTCCAGTCCAATTGGTGGAAGAGAATGCTGCAGTCAAGAATAATACTGGAACATGTACAGAGCGGCATTCAGAAACCCAGATACTAAGCAGTACAGCCAACTATACATACTATAGTATGTGTGTGTCTGTACACACATGCACGGGCACGTACACACTGCTGCAAACTGGATGAAACTCAAAGGGGACTCCATAAGAAAAATATATTTTTCTAAACTTCATATTACATATTTTAATTCATCAACATAAGTAAAACAGGATGAACTCTCCATAGAAAATTTGTTAGGTAAACATAAATGTACACTTTCCATGATTATTTTTCCAGCAGAGGTCATTTTAATATTAAAAAAATATATACAGTATTTATTTACCGCTTTTCTTGGTCATTGGATTTCTCCTCTGACTTTAGTCCAAGGTGGTGTACATGGGCAGGCTTTCCTAACCCCCCCCCCATGGTTTTTTTTTTCCCCAATATATAAATGTCCAATCTTTCATGAACAGCTACATTCCAGATGGTATCCTTTTGCAGTCTGGTCTCTGCTGGCCGTTGCCTCCCACACTCGGCCGACGCAGCTGGCAGCTCTCATCTCTCCTCACAAAGGCTTTCACAGCTTTTTTCGGCGGCGTATCTCAAACTTGCCATTCACTGATCTTCGGGCTTGCAAGGCAGCAGCTCTACCGACTGAGCCAGACCCTTCTGCCCTCTGTTTTACCATTGCTTATTCACTGTTCTTTTCACTAATTAATATTAGGATCATTATATGACCACCGTCTGAACTGTCACTATTCATTTTATGCAAGCATTTCCTTCCTTCCCCTCCAACCCTGCACCATCCTTGCAATTTTCATTAGCCGGAGTGGCAGCAGGGGTTGGCCAGGTTGGACACTGGATAAAGGTGCACCCGCCTCAGAGGACCCACTGGGCTGAGCCAACCCCTGATCCTTCATTACCAATAAAGGGAGAGGCTGTCATTCAGTGGTAGAGCACATGCTTTGCATGCAGAAGGTTCATGGTTCAATTCCCAACATCCCCAAATAGGGCAAGAAAAAAGTCTTGTCTGAAATCCTGCCCATCCACTGTTCGTCAGTGTTGGCAATACTGAATGGGATGAACCAATGACCTGACTCAGTATAAGGCAGCATCCTATGTTCCTACTGGCAGCAGTGGTAGTGTCCAATGCACCATCAGGGAATGATATGGAAGCCCTGGTGCTGGGCCTGGCCCCAGCAACCTGGCACTGCCACTGCCATCAGTGGCAAAAGTGCCACCAACTAAGCTCATAGGGATGAGCCATGGAATACATGGCTGCTGGATCCACTCTTCAGTGACTACGCTGAGGGTGAATGTCTTATCTGTGGAGGGAACGAATCAACAGATTGCATCTTCAGTGCTTTCCCCCAAATATTATGCCTTTTCTCTTTTTCTTCCCGTTATGTATTTTA
The DNA here is from genome assembly GCA_026170595.1 of Plestiodon gilberti rubricaudatus. Lineage (NCBI taxonomy): Eukaryota > Metazoa > Chordata > Lepidosauria > Squamata > Scincidae > Plestiodon > Plestiodon gilberti. The sequence continues at coordinate 60,837,133 of JANXHW010000004.1, read as the reverse complement.
TTTTATTAACATGATACTAAAAATACAATACATAATATTTTAGGTTACGGAAAGCACGAAGCAGTATATCCTACTAGCATACAATTCTCTATTTTCTATCCAGTTAAGCCAAATATATATCCAACAGTCTATTCAGACTTCAAGACTGGATTACTGTAACACGCTCTATGTGGGGCTGCCCTTGAAGACGGTTTGGAAGCTGCAATTAGTGCAGAATGCGGCGGCCCAGGTGGTCGCTGGAGCTAGGCGGTTTGACTCTGTTGAACCGCTGCTTCAGCGGCTGCACTGGTTGCCCATTCGTTTCCGAGCCCAATTCAAGGTGCTGGTAATGACCTTTAAAGCCCTTCACGGTTTGGGTCCAGGATATCTGAGGGACCGCCTTCTCCCATACATTCCAGCCCGCTCTCTTAGGTCATCTGAGGGGGCTCTCCTGCGTGTACCACCTCTATCGCAAATTAGGAGAGTGGCAACACGTGGGCGAGCCTTCTCTGCCGTGGCGCCACAACTGTGGAACTCCCTGCCAGGGGATCTGAGAACCACCCCCTTCCTTATGACTTTTCGGCGAGGGCTCAAAACGTTTTTGTTTCGTCTAACGTTTGGGTGATGGGTTGTGGTCTGCCTCCTGTGTCTCAAGATGCTCTGCCATGCTGGTTTTGTGCTCCATACTGTCGCGCCCCCCCCCAGTGGATTTTATTGTTTTAAATAAATAAATATTCATCAAATCCACATATTGTGCCTTTTCTCAAGCTTTGGAAAGTTATGTAGTGTACAAAATATTTTCTCTCGACACCTTCAAGAGTACTCCTGCAGGAACTTAACCACTCATAGTGTCTTGATACATTTAGAAGTCTAATAGTCTCCATGTTGTTATCCAATAATAGTTTTTTAGTGTTACCTTTAAAAAAAATAAATTGTGGTGTACCTCTCAAGTAGGAACCCTCAGACAAAAGAAACTTAATACCCCACAATTTAGTTCCATACTGTGAGTTTTATTTGTTATGTGCAGAAACCTACGAAGTTAATCTCTTATCTCATAGTAACACTTGTTTGGCTTCCTCTCAGTTATTTTACCTTTCACTTTTTTGAACGTTTGGTGCAATTTTAGTTTAGTGGTACTTCATGCAGAATAGCTGAGCAGGCAGTCAACCTGAGTGCATACTGATATCCAGTGAGGGTGTCTTCACATACGAGGTTTAAAGTGATCCTTATGTTCTTATGTTAGTTGGCAGATTTCCTAAAAGCGGCTTCCTTTTCTTTTTCCAACTAGGTTTTTAAAGCTAGGTTTGACAGAAATGAAAATATCTCTCAAATATTCTTATCATACACAATATTTGAATATGTTCTGTTACAATATGAAGTTAAAAATATGCTTCCAAAGTTACTGCTGTCATTTTTTCTTCAGTAGCTGGGCAGTTCATTTTTTAATTGAAAATTTTAGTTATTATTAAATTATGAAGAGTTAGAAGCTCTTGCCATCTACTGCAAATCATCCAGAATCTACCAACAGATCCCAATCTATCCAGTCCTGTGCTAAACATATTTCATGGAACAGCTAGCCCTTGGACAGAGCACAAATGATACAGATAAAATGTTAAGTGATCTGTCATGTGACTTTGTTCCTGCTTTAACAAAATCTATTACTGTATTCTGAAAAATATTAAAATTACCATTTCAGAGACAAATGTAAAAGAGCTATTAAGCCTTCAACATGCTTCTTCTTAATGGCTTCCTTTTAAACGACCTTGTGACACTTAAAACTATTTACAATGTTTAGTGTGACAACACTTTGACGTTCTGAATATTGCCAGAGATGTACAATGCATTAGATGTATTTGAGTTCTTTGACGTTCTGAATATTGCCAGAGATGTACAATGCATTAGATGTATTTGAGTTCTTATCCAAACAGCCTTTGCTAATGTTACAAATATGCCCTGTTTATTGTCAACCCTAAAGGACAGTTTGAAGTAATGCCGCCACTCACTCTGCCGCGGGCTGCTGGATACAGGTAAATCCTGTACTGCGCAGCAAGAGGACATGGGGATGGCGGGCTGGGGTGGGTGGGAGGGGGTGATTGGCCTGCCAGGCCAAGGAGAGGGAGGGGATATCGGCTGGCATGCTCTGCTGATATTCTAACCCCCCCAGGCCTGGCCGGGCTTACATGGCCTCCCTGGAAGTGGCCCAGCAAAATAGCTGGCGCACATCCGAGGAGGCCCATTGGGGCCGCTGGGGCTTACACCAGAGGAGAGGGATGAAGGTCCCATTCCCCCAAGGTGGGCCCCGACTCCACCACCACGGGCCACATCCTGTATAGGATGTAGCGGCGGACCATTTAGGCCAGCCAGTGCATCTTACGTAGGATTGGCTGTAAACCAACAACAGAGCTGGCGTAGGTAGGAGTAACCCCATAAGGAACACTGGGGAAGAGAAAAACAGCAGAAAATTGCACCTTCTGCCCACTTTCCTCCAATACAGCATACCATACAGACTGCATTTGGCAGCCAATCACAGCACACTCACCCCAGTACTACAGCTCCTGCCAGGAAGACTACTGCTCAGATTATGGGGCTATATACCTCTATGGTCTCTCAAAAGGGAACTCTGGTGATGGAAACCATAGCGAAAGGGCATTTGGCACACAAAGGGAGCTTCTTGTCTCCCACAACACATATGGCAAGATATTGTGTTAAATCTTGTCTTCTCAGAATTCTTATTTCAGGTACTGTATTTTGCCCCAGGAGGTCTCCACACACAAACTGGAACTTCTACTTCACCATCCCAACAGGGGAATGCACCCCACACAGTTAAACAAAGGGGAGAAGGGAATCCCATGCTGCAATGTATTTTTGTTGCATCTGTCTCATGTCTCCCCCCCTCCATTCTGACCCTCCCCTAACCATTCCTTCATTTTACCATAGCTAAGAGCTGGGAGTGTCTGCTCCCTTGTTGCACTGGTGTCAGCCTGCCATCGGTGTCACATTGCCAGGACAGGTTTAGAATGTGAAGAACGCCACGCCAGTGTCCATGAGATATTGGTGGGGCATCCATAGAGGATTGGGCCATTAGATGATGGGTTTTACACAACACCAATCAATAGTTTTTATCATTGTCACTAGAACAAAATATCCATGAAATTCTTGCCAAAACGTACAAGCAACCTTTTTTTAATATAAATTAGTGTGCCCAAGAATGTGATCCTTTGTTTTAAAACACTTCGGGAAAACTCACAGATTTAATTTATATGTAAATTTCTATTTAATTAGGTACCCTTTACGCATTCTTCCAGTTGCATGGGAAGCAAGTACTTTTGAGTTTAACAGCCGAATCCTAAACAACTTTCAGGTGCCAATGCAACTGCAATGTAGCCTGGAGGTAAGGGAACAAAGGATCTCTTTCACTGCCCCCCCATCGCATCGTGACTCCCCCCCCCCCCATTGCAGGATGCATTGTGCGCTCCATTGGTACGACTGCATTGGCACTGGAAAGTTAGTTAGGATTATAATTGACCCAACCATGTGGGTGGGATGAGTGAATAGGTCTTTTTCTTGGAATTCCACGGAATTGGTCCCTCTCTGTATAAGGATAACTTCATCAGTTTTACAGTTTAGAGCAGGGTTATCAAACATAAGGCTTGTGTTCTTATGCTCTTCAAACATAAGAAGCTTCTTATCCTGTCCACTTTCCTTGGCTCTCCCAATTATCCAGCCATCAGCTGCTCTTATCTCTTTGTTCTCTTATCTCCCTCATGCCTGCTGGAAGCCAGGCAATGTGTGCAGATTGCTGACAGAAGTGATACTTGGTAGCCAGACATGAGTGCAGATCACCAATAGAAGTGATGCAACCGTGCTTGCGGTGCAGATAGAAGTGTGCTTCTGTTTGCACCATCTCCAAAAGTATATCATGGGAAAAGGTACAATGAACCCTGTACCATGTACAAAGAACAGAGGTGCAAAGAAGAGCTACCAAAATGGTCAGGGGCTTTTTAGCTTGGGAAAACAAGGTGGGGGGGAGGTAAGATGAGGTGCCCCTGAGCCAATCCTAGCCTGGTCTGCTCTCCATCCCGATCTGTCCATTATCCTCCCCTGAACCTCCACCACCACTGACTTACCAATTACAGCAGAAGATGGTGAAGGTTCTGCAGACCGCTGTCATCCATGTGTGGCCTCTGGGCCTTTGTGCTGGTGGCCACAGCCCGTAGGACAGAGGGACAGCTTTCATATTGTCGGCCTGGAACTTACAGTGGTAGATCGTGAGATCTGCCACCGTAAGAGCCAGTAGGAGTACGTTGTAACAGACCTACAGCACAATCCTATCTTAACTTTGTGCCCTGTGCTGCATGCAGGGCACAAAAAGGCTGCCGGGGAGGTCACCTCGAGGGAAGGGAACAAAGGTAAAGCCCCAGTCACACCGATGGGGCTACTTGGATGTGCACCAGTCCTAGAGAGGGGGATAGGATTTTGGCTTAGCCTTCACCGACGATCCCTCCCCCTTCCCAAGCCTGGCTGACCAATCCCACCCCCCGGGACGCCCCGTTCCACCTTCACCCATACGCCCAATGCCCAGCAGGGAACCTACAGTACCTTCCCCGATGGGTGCTCCAAAGTATCTGGGACGGGGGAGGCAGGTGCTGGCCTCTTCACCAGCATGGCCTCCTCACCGGGTGACACAAAGTGTCAGTCTAAATGTAGAGAGGATTGCACTAATAGAAGACTGTTTCCAACAGGGTTATGTGTTGAACTTCTGTTGAGTCTAGCCAGCAATGAAAGTGCATACCTGTGTAGTAAAAACAAGGGCCTGAATTTTTGTCCTCCTTTGGGAGTGTCCATACATCTCCCTACTGCTCCATCAGTGCTATCCTGGTACTGCAGGCTGCAACTAAGCATGTTGAATTGCTAAGCCTGCTTGTGAAGGCAGCAGGAAAAAAAGGTGTTGGTAGGAGAAGCTGAGAGGCACAATGGCTGAACATAGAGCTATAGAGCTATAGAGGACTGCATTCAATTCCGGACCTAGGATTCAGGGGTCTACTGATAGCCTCCATGATTAAAGGAGTTTTCAAATGGGAGGCTTAAAGCAATTCTTGCTTACATAAGTGCATAATACACCATAGAACATCAATTTGTCACAATGCTCATTCCCATTGAAATGTCTCTCTTCCTTTTCAATAAAATCTAATAAAACATTCAAAGAAATAGTGGGGGAAAGTCTCAATGGCAATGGTCTGCAAGAAAATCAATCTGAAAAAAAGAAAAGTAGTTGTGGAATCTGGAAGACAGAAGTTAAATCCGCTACAGTACATTAACTTATTTACAGTTTCTCACCTCTGCCATGATGCTTTAAAAGGAAAGGCTGGTCTCTAGTCTTGCCTCAAGGAGTCTGTGTTATAATCTTCCTCTTGTTAGTTAAACCAGGTGGGAGAAGTGAAATAAAATTGTATTTCCACATACACAGAGCATATGATTTCCAACATCCAAACAGATGAAAAATAGAAACATCTTCTACCTTATTCAGTTTATAATACTTAAGTAGTTCCCTTGAAACAATTTATTCCGGTAGAATTATAGCCAATAATTCTTTTTATGAGGGTCTCTAGGATTCTTGTCATTTTTGCTATAAAAGTCATGTAATTTGTCACACAGCATCTCTAAACCTAGCTTGTCTGGCAAAATATGCTACTCTGGAAGGTACGGTATATCTAAATATAACTCACAGCCCAGTGTGCTATCCTCTAAATCACAGTTCTCAAACTGGGGTCGTGACCCACCAGGAGAACCGGACGCTGTCCCCTGCCACCTTAAGGGGCAGGTACAGCATGGTGGCGGTGGCAATCCTGGTTTTTGAAAGCCGGATGCAGTTGTAATCACTGCAAAGCGGCTATTTAAAGCTCGGGGATGCCCATGGAGGGCCCCGCAGGCCTCCCTGCACCGTCTGGAGGACTGCAAGACCCCCGATAAGTGAAAACAATACATTTTTTCCTAGCGGCGATCCCTGGGATCCCTACCACTATTGTTCCCGCAAACACTCAAAATTCTTCCCGCCTTGCAGAGAGAACTTTGAGAAACACTACTCTTAAGTTCAAGGATTCTAACAGCTTGATCCAATGCATGTCTAGTCAGAAGTAAGTCCCATTGAATTACTTCATTGTCTAGGATTGAAGCCTAACACTGACAGAGGACACCCTTTACCTCTTCTCCTGTTGCTGGTAATCAGATCAATAGCCCTGTGCCAGAGCAGCATAGACTGTGCTCCTACACAGACGACATGACCCTATACGTGGTAAGAAGGACACTGCAAAAGGGGTTTGGAGGGAGGGAAACCACCACAATCTTCTTGCACACTACCAAAGTACCAAGTAACAGGAATGCCCATATTCTTCCCCCAGGCACTTATCAGGGCTGGTTGGAGTATTGTCCAAACTGGCACTTGTACCTGGATTAACTCTGAGTATTTTAACCTTTTGGAGTGGCTAGAGGACAGATACAAGAGCGTGCCTAATCATGCCAAGCTTAATTTTTAAAGAGCCAAGATGTACATTGATAATACTGTTGATGACTGACCTCTCTCCAAATGATGCCAAACCTAACATGATCCTTTGAAGTCCAAGAATTTGCTTATGTTTTTAGTCTACCACTGGACCAAAATGTTCATATAGCAACCACCTTCTCTGTGCTAAAGCGGAGAAGGAGTTTTAATCTGCTATTCATGTTTTCCATCAGTTATCTAGGGCAGCGTTTCTCAAAGTTCTCCCCACAAGGCAGGGAGAACATTGAGTGTTTGTGGGGCCGGGGCCATCAGCGGTGGCGATCCAGGGGATTGGATTAGGGTGCCGCAAAATTGCCCTAAACCGCCGTTGCTGCACTTACCGGGGCTTGGGGGAATTTCAGGGAGCCCTGCGTGACCCTCTGCAGGCCTCCCCAATCTTCGGATCGTTGAAAAACATGTGATCTTTGGGCGCTTCTGGTTTTCGCAAAGGCCTCCCCGAAGCTCCCCCAAACCTGGATCCCCAGGATCGCTGCCACCGCCATACTATCCCCACCCCTTAAGGGGGCAGAGGACAGCTAAGGTTCTCAATGGTGGGTTGCGACCCACAGTTTGAGAACCGCTGATCTAAGGTAAATCTGTGTAATTAGATGTCCAGCTCCTTCGAGCAAGCAAGTTCTCTGACACGTGCACAAACCTTCTCTCATATCTTAGTCTTCCTCTAATAATTTTCCAGGCTTCTACTTTTACTAAATGACAGATAAAGCAAAATGAAGGGAAAAAAATCACAGAGAAAGGATTAAAAAATCCCAACATTTTTTTTCAGGGATTGGGAGATATTTTTCCACATCCTGAAATATGATCCTGGAAAATAATGTTACCATGGCTGAAAAGCCAATTCACTTGAAAAATCACTAATATATTAAATTGCTGATGCTGACTACATGAAAGCCAATACCGGTTTATAAATTCACCAATGTTTAAACAAGCTAATGGTTTTGTTGGTTTATGCATTTTTATTTCAATCTCATTTATAAGACCTTACAGAGACAAGGCAGATCAATATTTTTGCCTCAATCCACAAACATGTTCAGCAGTATAACTTGGATTGGAACATATTTATTCCCAAACATTTAAACAGAAGAAGAATAAATGGGTTCAATCCCACCGGAGTTAATAGGACTGTTGACTTAAATTGAAGTATTCTGTCTAACTGATGTGTGGATCACAACATACAGGACTGCAGCATAAGACAGAATTCTACTGAGCTAAAGCTTTCACAAACAAGATACACTTTGATACATAGAACACTATTAATGAGTAACATACACACACACCAACTATGCCATACATAAATGATTCCTTGAAAATGAAGAATATTGCCTATGAGAGAGTATGGTTATGTAGCCAGTCTACCATTGGGCTAATGTGTTAAAACAATTCAGTGGCAGCAACCACAATAAGGACTGCATGCAGTTGTAGTAGATCAAGAATGAATCTTACAGCACTATCCTGTCCAGGGATCTGCCAGCACCAGGTGTTGTAAATGTGCCGTAGGCACGTTTACGACACTCAGCAAGTAAGCGGTGCCAGCAGAGAGGCCAGCGTTGCTCTCAGGTAGGTTGTGCGCTGGGTGGCAGGGGGGGCGTGAGGAGGACTGGGGTGAAAAGGGAGGGGTGACTGGCCAGCCAAGCCAGGGACAAAGGAGTGATCATTGGTGGCGCGCTCCACCAAATCCTATCCCCCATCCTGGGCCTGGCTGGCCTTACACTTGCTCCTTAGATTTGCGCCAGCCATTTTGCCAGCGCACATTTGAGGAGGTCCACTGGGCCTCTACCAGAGGGAAAGGGACAAAAGTCTCTCTCCCCTGAGGAGTACTCCAGCTCTGCCGGTGCAGGCCCAATCCTACCTAGGATGCAGCGGCCACCTTAGTTGCGCCGCCACCACATCTTAGACAGGATTGGGCTGTCCATGTGGAAAAAGTCAAAATACTTTAGTTGTAAAGAAAAATATTAGATCCGAGGCATGCCCATTTTGAACATAAAACACTTCCTCGGAGACTTTAAAAAGACGAAGGATAAATACTTAGTTGTAAGTAGTCAAAACACATAGAATAAAATAACCAATGTTTACAACATACAGGACAGCATCTCTGTTCATTAGATTCTATGTTGTAGATGAGAACTCACATTTAAATAGTACTGTAATACAATTATTTTTAAAAGTTATCATCGTATAGAACATGAGTACAATTTTACACTATTTCTAGGTTTTGTAGGCATGGGTCCAGTGGAAGAAAACACTGCTTTGTAAGGTAAGATGAAAAAGAGAAAGGAAATACATACTGCCATCAAAGCTATCATGCAGAAGTGAATCAACTGAAGTAAACCAGGGTCAACCACCAAGGTGACATCAAGCCCATAAATGGGTTCAGGCCACCCAATCATTGTAGCCTGGGGCTCAGTTTCTATGATGTCACATATCAGATGATTCCTATTGGTCGTGAGACAAACAACCTATGTTATGATGATTAAGGCCTGATATAATTGTATCTAGCACAAGGGAAGGAACTATCATTTCTGGTTGGACATTTGCAAACTGTCCCAAGAATTCCAGTCTGAAAACAAAAAGGTCTAACACCAAACACAGAAACCTAAATGTGAATGTCTTTACAAGGCTTCTGTTATCAACATGTGGATATTGTTGACCGGAAAACTACCGGTACTCAAAGATACACTTTCTGTTTTGCTATTTTTGCCTTTGCCAAGTATTCTTCACATTGCTCTTTCAACCATGAAAATCTTGTCTTACTTAGAACTTTCCCACACAGATTAAATAATAAAAACAGAGTTTTGCTCATAATACTGGCCAATATTAAAGAAAATCACTGATTCATCTATTTCCTGATTGCCATTCAGCCATCGCTCCTATATTATATTTTTAGAACTTTGTTCAGAACTGGGAATGATGAGACAGATCTAGTGTCGGTGCAAGACTGTTGGGTGTCCTGGAGCAAAGCTCATCACTAGACTTCCCCATGGCACCCTTGCCCCTTCCTCTGATGGTGCATTGCTGGGAACTACCAGTTCACTGAGTTTTCAGGGTTGGTGACCATTTGATGGACCCATGACCATTTGATGGGCATGGGTCCTAAGCCAGTGGCTAACCTGGTGACCTCTGACACCACCCCTGCACAGAACCGTTCCATCATTTACCCCTAATACACGTAGATATCACTTGGAATTCACAGGAGTATTTATATGCTACCCATTTTTCTTTCATATTCATAGTTTTGTTGGGCCTTTCAAAATTTTTGAAATGCTTCAGTCAAACAGTTTATTGATTTATAGCACAGATTTCATTCAAAATAGAAATGCAAATTAACGGCACGCCAGAATAAACCTAGGGATCGTTTCTTATAACTGCAAGGCAGAAAATCAATAGTCAAATATAAACTGAAAAAATATGAATTACACACATGGGGTACTATCTTATAAACAGCTGCACAGTTTAATGTTTTATCTTTAAAAGCAAGGAAAGTGATTAATTTAGATGTTTACATTTATGTAGAACTCACAGAGAAGCAGTTATTCATAATTGTTATGTATGACAATCATTGATGATTCCAGAGAATACATGAATGTGGATTTGGCAATTACAATCGGCTGTGCAATCCTGTGCATATCTAATCAGAAGTAACTTTGACTGAGCATTTTTTTAATAATGTTATGTGGATGCGTGTTATTTTTTTCTGTGAGTTTGCCTGATCAGCTTGCATAGTTTCAAATAAAATAGAAAAGGTACTGAAAAATGTAGTAGTAGTAGTAGTAGTAGTAGTAGTAGTAGTAGTAGTAGTAGTAGTAGTAGTAGTAGATAAAATTGTATAAATCGTTGTCGGCACTCTAGGAGCAATATCAAGACTTGGTAAAGCACCTAAACATCCTAGGTGTAAATGAAATCACTACACACCAACTACAGAAAGCAGCCTTACTTGAAACAGCACACATTTTACAGAAATATCTGTGACTCTCCAAGACTTTGGGGAAGGACCCCAATATTCAATAGGCTAAATCCAGCCACCAACATCTGGTGGGCTGTGCATAAGAACCATAATAGAAATGTCAATATCAAAAGCCTTCAGAAACATCTTGAAAGTTGATAGGAATTCTGATTCCTTCCCCCTTTCCCCAGATTCAAAACAATTTGCTCCTCTTTGGTTGGCTGTACTATTACTGTCTGCCTGCTAAATCAGAAAATCAACTGAATGCATATAACAAAGCTTAAAATGATCCCCGTGAAGGGAAGAGATAGAGGGCAGAATGGGTACCATATTTAGCGATTAGCAACTAGCACTCCCTTCTCCACAATCTGTAGACCCTTCTACTGGGGAGCCTGTGATTTTTTTTTTAGGGAAATGGTAGTTTCTTCGTTGTCACTACCAAGCCCCAGACAGAAAACGGGTCCTATTGGAGAAGCCTTCCTCCCTTGTCAACAGATATTCCCAAATATATATATATATATATATATATATATATATATATATATATATATATATATATATCTGCAAAAGTTGGCATGGAGGTTAAAATGTGAAAATAAAGCAACCCTCTACCATGGCTGAGTACTTCCCTACTATACTGCAGTTACCCACCACGTGTTTCTAGATTTCTGGTCCCTTCACAGACAAGGTTGGTGGTGGGCATGCTTTTCACAAAGCAGAGGCTGCTTTTAAAGATGGGAGTGGAGCAACAAACCTAGTGTGTAACCTTAAAAAAAATGATGGGGTTGATGGGGTCATCCAAATTGACTGGCTGATTTACAACCAATTGGGCATCCCCATGTGCCGTTTGACCTGATTAAATGGTTCTGTATGCCCAATCAATTGACACATGCCAATCCTAACATGTGGATTGTAGGGCCTATTGTTCTTGAGGAAGTCATACCATGATACTGTAATACAATAAATGGCCAGAGAGAGGCCAGACTGTGAAGGAAATCATCTGGAATACAGTTGTTCATGAAAGATTGAATATTTATAATTGTAAAAACCCCCGTGAGGGGGTTTGGGAAAGCCTGCCCATGTACACTGCCTTGGATTAAAGTTGGAGGAGAAATCCAATGACCAAGAAAGGCGGTATATAAACTCTCTCTCTCTCTCCCTGACCATGTGGGCCACAGCATGCTGCTGCTTTCTGCCATGGCGCTGATTTCAAAAGCGTTTTGGGGAATCATCCCAGGACACTAGCTACTGCATCATGATGACTCATCAGTCTTTCAAGAGGTTGAGCCATTTCAGAAACCACAGGGGATTTAAAGGGTCCAAAACCAAGAAAAATAGGCAAAAGCCCAGGTAAAAATCAGGAGTTTTCCCCCCACTCCAAACAGTTCACAGCTGCCTTGGATTACCACTATATATGATATAGTAGTATTCTATGTTCTTTTTTCAAAAGGCATGCCATGGGTCTCATTGATCTATAGTAACTAAACAGCAGGTGGCACTTCCAGCAGCAAATGTAATTTGTGGTACAACCACGGTAAAATGAATAACTTTCCAATTGTGCAAAACTTGACATGGGGGCATTTTCCCAGAAGAGATTCTGATTGACTGAAAGGATAAAGAAGCCAAAATGTGACTGCATTGGCATTTTTCATTAAAGCTGTGCAGTCAGCATATTCTACCAGGAAGCATTTACTGATAGCAATAAGCTTTGATCAAGTCACAGGGGAAAATGAAGTCTCTGGAACTTGAACGAGATTGAAGTAGGTTTACAATCAAAGTGGTTGTAAAGGAAGAACACAGAAAAAAAGGTCTCAACTAGGAAGGAGCAAAATCTACTGGAGAAATTCCACAAATTAACCTCCCCATACGTTCACACACACTGTCAGTTACAAACATGGAGTCAGGCCGAGGCCTGCGGCTACAACACCTGAAATACTTCAATTATATTCTGCTCAGAACTCAGACCCAACCTAGACCAGACAATGCAGATTCATCAACATATCTCCATCCTGTCTCTAAAGCTTTTCTAAAAGCAGCTGCACTGAGAGAGAGAATTCAGACTCTGTGACCCTGGGGGAAGAGAGGATTATGCTGGGAGAGAAGACTGGCTCTGTTTTCTGAGCCATTTTCATAATGTAGCTTTTCCACCCCCAAATCTGGTAGACACCTTTTCTCTGATCTTTTAAAAAACAAATGCCTATGTTTGAAAATAGGGCACTTCCGGTACATTTGATGGCACTTATAAAAAGCAAAAGCAACATATTCCGTGATCTTGTTTTTCCAAATGATTCCATTGTCACAAAAGTAGAAATATATAATGTAGCCTGTATGCAGGTCAAGAAGCAACAGTTCGAACCGGCCATGGAACAACCGATTGGTTCAAAATTGGGAAGGGAGTACGGCAAGGCTGTATATTGTCACCCTGCTTATTTAACTTATATGCAGAGTACATTATGAGAAATGCAGGGCTGAATGAATCGCAATCCGGAATCAAGATTGCCGGGAGAAATATCAACAACCTCAGATATGCAGACAATACCCACCCTAATGGCAGAAAGTGAAGAAGAACTAAAGAGCCTCTTGATGAGAGTGAAAGAGGAAAGTGCAAAAGTTGGCTTGAAACTCAACATTAATAAAACTAAGATCATGGCATCTGGTCCCATCAATTCCTGGCAAATAGAAGGGGCAGAAATGGAAGCAGTAACAGATTTTACTTTTTTGGGCTCCAAGATCACTGCAGACGGAGACAGCAGCCATGAAATTAAAAGACGCTTACTCCTTGGAAGGAAAGCTATGGCAAATTTAGATAGCATAATAAAAAGCAGAGATATCACCATGCTAACAAAAGTACGTATAGTCAGGGCGATGGTTTACCCAGTAGCAATGTATGGTTGCGAGAGTTGGACCATAAGGAAGGCTGAGCGCCGAAGAATAGATGCTTTTGAACTGTGGTGCTGGAGAAGACTCCTGAGAGTCCCTTGGACTGCTAGGAGATCAAATCAGTCAATTCTAAATGAAATCAACCCTGACTGTTCCCTGGAAGGACCTGTCCAGCCTACTGAGGCTGAAACTCAAATATTTTAGCCACCTAATGCAAAGAGAGGACTCTCTGGAGAAGACTCTGATGCTGGGAAAGATTGAAGGCAAAAGGAGAAGGGGAAGGCAAAGGATGAGATGGTTAGACAGCATCACCGATGCAACGAACATGAAAATGAGCAAACTCAGGAAGATAGTGGAGGACAGGAAGGCCAGGCGGGATATGGTTCATGGGATCACGAAGGGTCGGACACGACTTAACAACTGAACAACAACAAATTTTTGAAGAGCTTTCAGATTTAAATTTTCTGAAAGATATTGGAATTTCTGAAACCAGAAAAAAATCATGTACAAATTCTCTCCGCTGATATGCGTATTAAAGAGACAGATGCACACACAGAGTTTGTCATATCTGTGCTTAGACGTTTTCAACTCAATCATTTGTCAAAAGGCTATTCACAAGCTTCTTTCTGAGTATTGTCATTATACGTGAAAACCAGTGAGTCTGAATGGCAATGTGCTAAAAGAGTGGAAAGAATAATGAACCAATATTTACCATGGCAACTGTGCAAGTCGATGATTAACTGCATGATACATATGCTAAAAGATTTCTTTGGATAAAAATATTTTACATAACTACCATCTTTTAGAAATGTTCTTTCTAAAAAAAATTGTCAGAATCAGTGAGGAAAAATTATATGCAACTGCAACACAAAATTGGTTCATATCATTTGGAAGTACAGAGGCATTCTATTTAGTGAATATAATCTCTCATTTACAGATCACCCCAAAATCCACTTGGGCTTCCTTCTGATCATTCAAACGACCTTGGGGGGGGGGTTGAGCCTTTGCTGTGAATGTTTTTAAGGTCACTTTCTCTGCAAGCTCCCACCTTCCAGCATGTAGCGCTGGGAGTGTCTTTTGCCCCCATCCCCATTTGAGAACCAGTCATTGGTTGGTTTCATTTGGGGGCGGAGTTTTGAAGGCTATGGGAGCTCACACATCTGGCAGAAGAGCAGCTTGCTGTTTCCAGCCACCCGCCTGTAAACAATCCGAAATTAGCAGTTGTCTCTGGAGCTGGGTAGGGATTTTTTTGCTCTCTGCTTGATTGGCCTTGGTGAGCAGTTTTTTTCGCCTACTCCAGATTTTTTGGGTATGGGTGAGTTTGTTTAGCCAGGTTGGTCACAGATGGCAGGTTTTGTGTGGGTATGGGGCTAAGACTAGTGATTGGTGTGCATCCTGAGGTTAGCTGATTGGTAGAGGTGTTTGAAAATGGTTTTATTTTTTCACAGATTTTGGTGTTTAAAAAAAAAATGAAAATGACAGAAAGTGGTGTTATGTGTTTTTATTCCAATTTCTCATTTTTATTATTTTTTGATTAATTTTGCTTTTAAAGGGTTCAGGTAGTCTATACCAGTGGTTCTCACCCGGTGGTACATGTACCAGTAGTGGTATGTGGAAGGTGGGCCCCTGGCCGCCAAGATAGCAGCCACCAGGAGAGCTGCACAGCACCGCGCCGGAGCCTTGGAAACAGTGGCACAAGCTCTGCAGAACCAACAGAGCCTGAGCACAGGGGCTTCCATGGCTGGAAAAGACCCTCTCACCAGCCCTTGCCCCCATACCGTCATGTTTTGAGCTCTGGCGTGGCTGAAAACCCAAAAGTAAGTGGTGATGACATCATCACCATTTACTTCCAGTGGTATTCAGCGCGGTGGCGGCCACGGAGGTGGTACGCCGCATCGCAGGTGTTGAGAACCCCTGGACTATACCACTGTTTTTTTTGTTTTTTTTTCCCAAACAGCACTATTCACAGATCCATTTCCTGTTTTGGAAGTTTATCCACAATAACAAATATATAGGCTTCAGAAGTAGAAAATCATGCATATTTTTGGCATCCTCAGTTTTTAGTCTCTCTGTTTTTGGCCTCTCTTTCCCCTTGAAAGTTATGTTTCATTTCTTCCCTTCCCTCCCCCCCCCCCCCTTCAAAAGTGGAATAGGGACAAATGAGACTGAGTTCAGAGGATGAGCAGCAGCTTGCTAAAATATATTGTGCTACAGAAAGTAAAAGAAACTGCAGGTGTCGTTTAAGAGGGCCAGTGGAGGAGCTAAAATGGGTGCAGGTCAGAAATGTGGCTTGTGGATTTCAGGCCCTTCCTAGATTTTTTTTTCTCATAATCTAAGAAATCACTGGTCCCAACTAAGTAGCCATCTGGCACAGTTCATTTATTTGTAGGCAAATTAGACCCCCTCCCAAATGACAGTTAGCTTCCTCATCTTGAAGAAATAACAAAAGTGTTACCTTGTGAAGAAATAGAAGGGCTTGCCTACTTTAAACGAAGGATTTTTCAAAGAAAGGCTTGCCTGCTTTCCTGCCTGCGCCACCTAGTGGTTAAATGTTGTATACAAGCAAGCTATAGGGATCCGAGATAAGGAAGCAGAAGCAACAGCCTTCAGAGCTGTTGGAGGGGCTCCGCAATGCATTTTGGTTGAAAAAAAACTGGAGAAACGAGGAGGCTGCACTGAGAGGGGTAATTGGGTTGGGAGTATTTTGCTGTATTCCTAAAAATCGTTTTATATAGGTTTTTTCAAGCGGAATTTGCATTATATACCCCAGTATTTCGCATTTGCCATTTTCAAATACCTCTACTGATTTCATGGGACTCAAGATTAATTAACCCCAGATGTCCCCGTGGCTCAGGGTGCTAGATGTGATCCCTTTGACTTCAACCCCGTACCAAGTTACCATTGTACTGAGGGTAGACAGTGAGAAGCTGGGGGTTCTCAGTTGGCAATCCTCAGAGTGTGATGCCCAATGGGGGTATAGACAGCAGCTGTTGTCTCCCCCAGCATAGTAGCCCACACTAAAAGGGGCTGGAGTTGAGGTCTGGAAGTTTCCATTGCAGGTTTGATTATTTCAATAAACTGTGACCCATTTCAACCCACACCACTCTTTGTTCCATGTCATTCTTGTGGGCAAATGACCTTACAGTGAAGGGAAATATAGCATCTGGTGGCAAGGTGAGCTCAATATCACAGAAGAAGCATCACTGTGCCTCCGAGCTGGAAATAATACACAAAACATTTCCTGCTAGGGATTGTGGAGTTCATAATTTTCAAACTTTGAGCATCGGTTCTAGTGAAAGAGATATCTGTAAGGCCTGTGTGGTAGTAAGATCTCTCTCTCTCTCTCTCTCTCTCTCTCTCTCTCACCTTACCCTTTTCCTAAGACAAGGTATATTTTGCTCATGGAAGAGACTTGCACAGAGAGTTGCAAAGGGTAGTGACAGGGTCTCTCTGGGCCTACCTTGCAATAATATCCGTCTGTTTGAGCAAGGAGGTGTGCATTTTGAATTCCCCTATTTGAAGTCTCATACTACTGTACCTTTCGTGTACATCTCTAATTTTACCTGTTAATTTGCAGTTATAAAGCTCTACTGAGGCCTTAAACCAGAGTCATGGTAAGTCTTTGTGAGATAACATTCAAATTTGTGAGATAACATTCAAATATCCCCAGCTGTAACCAAGAAGAAATTCTACCACAATTTTTTTTATCATAAGGTAGTAATCTATGGTAAGGCTCCCTCTACATGGAGTGTTGCTTTCCGAATGAAATCCGCAAATGCCTGAACCCTCCATTTTGAAGTGCATGACACACGGACAAGACATGGTACTAACTGGATTGGATATTGACTGTTAATTTTAGCGTTTGCCATCTAGGGTTGAGAATCGGCAGGTCCTAGAGGAACACAGCGAGGTTAGGCTCAATATCAAAAATGTCAAGAATATACATTAGCAGTAATTTTTTATAAGCATCTATTTTCATTTCTCAGAAAAGAAGTGAAAGGATACAAATTCGGTCTAAAAAGAAAGAGTGGGCTTCTCTTTCCCCCAATTTAGCAAAGAGAGAATGTGCACCTTCCTTTCTGTTGACTGTGGAGGAGAAATAAGCTGGTGTGTCTCTCAACCTTGCTCTTCCGCACTTCACAGTCTATTTACAAACATAGCTGCAGAAATCTTGTCCACCCCTTTCATTGACGCTAGGTTGCTCTAGGCTTCTCCTGCCTAGTTCAATAGGCCTGAAGAGGCAGATAATAGCTTTACAAGGGCTCGACTTCTGATTGACAGTGAAGACTCACCAAACTTGGCTAGTAACTCAGTGGTCCTCGCTCACGCCCTGCAGCAAATCCCTGTACCTGCTGCCTCTTAACTGTGAAATGGTGCCAATCGCCTCACGTAGGCAGTTGGCAGCATACCAAGCATGCGTAAGGATGGGCTACTAGCAAGATAACAAGTACATTTGTTTTGTAGTTAACTATAAACTCCAGTTAACAGACTGGAGTTTAGCAGTGATCAAACTAAATGAGCGTGCATTTGGTGGAAATATGTGGTAGCCTGCCCCATCTTTTTTTTTTTAATCTAACTTCCAGTTTCACACTCTCATAAACTCAGAAAGCACGTTTTCCCATTTAAATGTCATACACTTGCAATTTTACATGGATACACATCATCCAAGTGCTAAACTGGCAACACTTCCTGAATTTCAAAATGTTGTCTTCCCACTTTCCATTATAAAGGATGGTATTGGAGCAATCAGTCAACAGAGGGCAGCTATGCTCCAATAGAAATTCAGTGTATATAAAGCAAATACAGCAAGTCCTCACTTAAAGTTGTTGATAGGTTCTTCTTGTAAACTGCGACTTTAAGTGAAACGACTTATAATGAAACCAGTTTTACCATAGGCTGATAAACGTAAACGTTCCTATGGCATTTTCCCATCAACTTTAAAACGAAACGACTTTAAATGAGGACTTACTGTATACCTATTAAATTCACATCAAATTAAGCTGGGGAGTGTAAGCAAAAGGGTTGATCCTGTTCAGAGATGTCACTAGGGCGTGCGCTGCCCTAGTTACCCCTCCCCCCGGACACACCCCCTCGCCGCGATTTGGGGGGGCGCCCAACAGGCACCGCTCCGGGCGCCCCCCTCAATCGTTGCAGCCAGCCGGGGAGGACGGTCTGAGGCCTTCTCCCGTCCTCGGAGCCTCCCAGGTGATGCACGCAGAAGGGTGACGCGCATGCGCGTCACCCTTCTGCGTGCGTCACCCTGGGGCGCTCCGCCCCGCGGGCCACGCTACAGTGACGTCTCTGATCCTGTTAGTGCTACTCCTTTGATTCTTTCTTCAATGTTTCGTTTATGGTATCTAGAAGACCTTCCCTCTATTCAGCTCTCTTTCACTTAATTCCTGCTAATTGGCAACTACAGTATGCAGATTCGATATTTATGTGTTCGTGCTTGCAGTTTGCTGGTCTCTCTCTCTCTCTCTCTCTCTCTCAGAATTACTTGGCATATGTCCACCCTGTTCTCCAACTGCTGATTCCCCTTATTTCATCTGGACTCTCTGTGGTCATTGCTATATTTGGAAAGTGTCAGAATGTATGAGTTATTCTAATTACCACAGTAAACAAAATCAATTTCCATATCTATGCTTGTTATTTCTGAAACGTTGCAGGTCATAAGGTCAATCTTATAACTGAGTTATAAGAGATACAGTAATAAATCTCTTACAGCTCAGTTATATGATTGATAAGTTATAATATTGACTAGAGACTCAAATATATGGTCATAGTACTCAGGAGAAATGTAACTCTGCTAGTGCCCCATCACACATGTTGGTTACCAGCTGTTGATGATCTTTCCAATAGGTCTTCTCACCTATTTCTTTTAGGTGTTGGTTCCCAGAAAGAATGGTCTAAGTAGCTGATTTTGAATTTTAGGAACACAGGAAGCTGTCTAATACCGAGCCAAACCATTGGTCCATCTAGCTCACTAACAGCGCAATCCTATCCAACTTACACCACCAGTGTAACCAGCGGGGGAGGGCAGAGCGGGAGGCTTGGGAGGGGAGATTTAAATCCTCTTTGAATCCCCCTTTGGAGGGGATTTGAATCCCCTTTCCGTTCTGGGGCCTCCCGTTCTCACTGCACCGCTAGTTACACCGGTGGTGTAAGTTGGATAGGATTGTGCTGTAACATTGATTATGATTGGCAGGAGCTCACCAAGGTTTTAGATATGAATTTTCTCTGCCCTACCTGGAGACCGTCTGCATGCAAAGCAGGCACTCCTCCTCTGAGCTATGACCCCTCCCTTGAAGTTTCTTCAACTTTTGTTTGATTGACATGTGATCTTCAGCATCCTGAAATGCTTTTGCCACATGAGACTGATTTACTCTTATGAAATTTAATACTGGAATATGCTCGTGTGCTTCATTTAACATGGTTTTTGACGGCTGCATCAGTTGTTCAACGAATCTCACTTATCTGCATTTAGATGTGACTAAAGCTCATATACACTCTGAAATGTCTCCTTGCAAACCTCCTGAGAGCTGTGACCATATATTTGGGTCACTAGTAATAAATCCCTTATAATTTATTTATAAGATGGGTCTCTTGATCTGTAACATTTCAGAAATAGCAAGCACCTGCATAGAGATTGCTAGGAGGTAGGTAATAACAAAAACGGTGAAAGGCAGACTAGGAATTTTAAACGTCTCAGCTGACTGCCTTTCTACATTAACCTTTTGCACACCCCAATCTTGTAGCGGCAGAGAACTACTTTTTGTCTACCTGGCTTCCTTTTTCTACTTACCCTCATAAGACATCTCCCCACCCTGCAAAAAAAAAATATCTCCGAATGAGCAAGGCCATCTCATTTTGTATTGCCTTACAGATACACTGGTTTGATTCCACATTGAGTTTCTGGATTATTTACAGATGGGATACAGTATACAGGGAATCTGAGAGGTAAGCGCTGCTCTGCACTCATAACATTGTGTAATGAACTTTCAGATTAGAAAGGAACCCAGCTAAGGCTCAGATAGATAACCAAAGTCTGATGGAACATTATGTGAAACCAGCTTTCCCACACCTGCATCAGCCATTAGGGATGCAACTTCAAGTTATATCAGTGTACACTGAAATCAGTGTACACTGGAGAATAACACTGATAGCAGAACTCGTGCTGTTCTTCAATGACCTTGCTTTTAGTTCAGGTCACATTCCCAGAGGCTATGTTTTATGGTGTCAGATATGTTAAAGTGCCAGATTTGGACAGAAGGAAGCTGTACGGCTAGCACAAAATTATAAAAGTAGAAGAAAACCTGGTTGGGAGATGGACGCATCCTTTCCAAGGCTACAAAAGGCTGTAATTCTATAACACTTTCCTGGGAGTAAGCACAATTGAACACAATGGGACTTACTTCTGAGTAGACGTGCATAGGATTGTGCTGAAAGTTTGCTATAGTGAACTAATTTGTAAATCAAGTGTATGCCAGTAAGAAATTAACTGTGACTTTTTTTTAAAGGGATCTGAACCTAATTATTAATGAGATCTCTTGGGTAGAAGACAGGAGAGTGCTTGATGCTGAAAGAATGGTTGGTGATGCTACCTCCCTACAAAAAGATTCAGTGCAAAGCTCTGACCTATAGGAAGGCACCTGGTAAAGAAAGTAGCAGAGGCGTCGCTCCGGTAGGGGCGGGGCCGTAAGTATCGCTCCGTCCTAGACCCTTTACCGAGCGAGCAGGAGACGGCCCCGCCCCCTCACTGTCAGAGCCATCCCGTGCGGAGAAAGCAGCAGGCAGCCTGCTGCTTTCTCCGCACGGGATGGCTCCGACAGTGAGGGGGCGGGGCCGTCTCCTGCTCGCTCGGTAAAGGGTCTAGGACGGAGTGATACTTACGGCCCCGCCCCTACCAGAGCGACGCCTCTTGAAAGTAGTATGTTCAGGAATACCCGATACCACACATATGAACAGAGGCTACTCCTGAGAATATTAGGACATAAACTGGACCAAGTGGTTGCTGTGTGTATGCAACAAGTAAGAAATTTAACTATCATGTAACTAAATTTAAATATCATGTGCCAGGAAGTCACAAGGACTTTCAAGCATGCATAGATACCAACATAATAATGGTCATACTATTTAATGCGTGAGAGTTACTTCAGTTTTGAGGAACCTGAGAACATAACTTGAATAACGTTCATTGAAATTTAACTGAAGCATAACTGGAACAAAATTAGCTGGGGATCTTTAGAGTGTTCCAGGACTGTAAATACAAAAGTGTCCAGACACTGACAAGGCACAGACCTGCTAATATATTTATTTGCAGAATATATATCCTACCATTCAACTTAGGCAAGTCTCCAAAGTGGTGAAAGACATAATAAAAACACTAACCAATAATAATAATAATAATAATAATAATAATACAGCACCTAAAACAGTATATTGGTATAATACTCTAACAGCGAGATCCAACCCAAACTTCCAGCGCCAGAGCGAGCATTCTGCCGCTGGAAGCTGTCGCAAACATGCACGTTTGCACCTCCTTTAGAGTAAGGGAGGCCGGCCTCAGTGGTGTTGCTAGCCCGCCCGGGGGGGCGGGGGTTGGCCGAGCGCCCCGGAAGTAACGTGATGTCATTACGCACGTCACGTCACGCGCACGCTCCACCCCTTTTTTCAAAAAAATCTCGATTTATTTATTTTCCCCCTATACAAACATTTTAAATCCTTGGTTTTTACCGTGTTTCGGCGCATCCATGATGAGGGTGAGGAGGAGGTTATCGGCCGGGCACGGGGCGGGGTGACTGGACTCGGCGACCCCCGGGCAGCAGCTGTTTCGTGCGCCATTGATTTAAGGGCGAAAAGAGGGTGAAGCAGCTGCCTGGGGGGGTATCGGCCGGGCGCGGGGCCGGCCGGCGAAACTAAAGCAAGCAAGCAACGCGATGACTCCGATGAGGGCGACTCACTCGGCGACTCGGAAGAGGAAGTGCCTCTCTAGGCGCCTCCCCACTCTCGCTGGCGACTCGGAAGAGGAAGTGCCTCTCTAGGCGCCTCCCCACTCTCGCTGGTGAGTCGCTGAGTGAGTCGCCCTCATCGGAGTCATCGCGCTGTTTGCTTGCTTTAGTTTCGCCGGCCAGCCCTGCGCCCGGCCGATACCCCCCCAGGTAGCTGCTTCGCCCCCTTTTCGCCCTTAAATCAATGGCACACGAAGCAGCTGCCGCCCCGCCCGGGGGGCGCTGCTGTGTGGCCACTGAAAGGGCGAAAAGGGGGCGCAAACAATGTTAAAAAATCATAGAACGAAAGCTTTCATAAACCCATAAAACCTGTGTCTTTTATTCTAATGTTAAAAAAATAAAAAAAATCCCGGACCTTTTGGCGCCCCCCAGAAGCTGGCGCCCAGGGGCCCCGGTCTAACGATGCCACTGGCCGGCCTTGTGCCTCACTCTGGCACAGGACCAAACATGCAGCTGGCGGCAGAAGGTAAGTCTCTGGCCGCATGGGTCAGCCGCCGGCGAGGGAAGGGGCACCATTGGCTGAGCCAGCCCGAGAGGGGGCAGGGATGGCGTCTGCCATATCCCCATCCTCGCATTTAGCTGGCAGAAATCCGAGGAGGCCGATAGGGCCGGCCCCGGTTTACACTCGGTAGACCTTTTACAGGATTTGGCTGTAAAAGGAGCAGGAGATAAAACAATGGAAAACCAGTAGACAATGCAGCAGATGAAAACCAGCAGTCAGAAAAATCAAAATAAGAATACTATTCAATAAAAAGCTCAGGCAATTAAAAAAGCCTTCACCTGGCACCTAACACTTAGCAGTTAAAACTCCAGCTAGACCACTTTGGGGAAGGACACTCCCACACCAAAAATACCTTCTTCCCAATTACCACCTGTCTCACGTCCAGAGAAGGACTCGTAGTGTCCAGAGAACGACCCTAGAATTCTAATAGCTACCAACGTAGTTTGTATGGGAGTAGCCAGTTCTTTAGATACCTAGGTCCCAGTAGTGTAGACTTGAGTCTATTGACTCAGACTCAAGTCAGGTTCAAGTCACGTCAATGACTCGACTCGGACTTGACTCGGCGATTGTAAAAGTCTTGAAAGACTCGATTCGAGACTGGAGCCTTTTACTACAAGTCCAATTTTATTCAGATTTAAACCTGTTTTCACCATTAAATAGATAGGGACTCGCAACGAAAGACTCAGGACTTGGGAGCAAAGACTTGGGACTTGACTCGAGACTTGGAGTCAGAGACTTGATCCACATCCCTGCTAGGTCCCATGACTTTAAAGGTTCAAACCAGCAACTTTGAATTGTGTCTGGAAACAAAAAGCCAGCTCATATAGGACGTTTGTAAAGGAAATGTGTATCTTTAAAATTTTTGACCATTTTGGAAACCAGATCTATGCCTCTGTGCACGCTCTTCTTACTCCCCCCCCCCGATGTGAGCTATTTAACCTTAACCACACATAGTGCAACATGCTTTAAAAAAAAAGATTATGATTTTGCAAGAGTTAGTAAATGTCCCATCAGCTAATTCATGGCCATGTGTTACTTAAAGGGGGGGGGGGGAGGACACTGTTATATGAGCACATAATTCTGCTGTTGTACAGGACTTTCTTCAACATTTATGATAAATACCTTGAGGCAACATTGTAGCAGCATGCTCCAGTAAGCCACACTATTAAAATCAGTTATGAACCCATTATCTAACAGGAATCAACACCTGTACTATAAACCAACTTGTCTGCATGCACAGCATAATAAGACCAAAAGAACTGTGCACTCAGCTACTGCAGTTCCTTGTGCAGTTTTAGCAGGATAAGACATTTTGTTAAGGTATTCTTTTCAATTACTCTTCTACTAGAGTGGGTAACCTTCATTGCTAAGGTTCACATCATAAATATACGCATAACTTGGAAGATGTAGGCAACTTGCATGTAATATAATACAGAGTAGCTTCATCATGGACATTTTGTACTTATTTAGCAATACAGTGGGGCCTTATTATTCCCAGGTTCTGCATCCGTGGATTCCAGTATCCGTGGAGCAGCCCGCAAATACCGGGATGCCGGAGTTCAGCACCCAACAGCCCATTTACTTACTGTGGAGGTTTCTGGAGGCCTCGTTCCCCATTGGCGCCGGCTTGGAAAGGCCTGAAGAGGCCTCTGTGGGCCTCTGTGAGCCTCTCCGTTGCAATTCAAAGTGACTTCCGGTCAAACCCAATGGGGCTACTTGGATGTGCGCCAGCTATCTTACTGGTGCACATTCGAGCGGCCCGTGTAGTAGCAGCCAGGCCCGGGGAGGGGGATAGGATTCTGGCGGAGCTGCCACAGCTGATCCCCCTTCCTGGGCACTCCTCTGCTGTCCGATGAGGAACCTACCTTCCCTGGTGGGTACTCCGATGGATCTGGGGTGGAGAGAGCAACACCGCCCTCTTCGCCGGTGCGGCCTCCTCACCGGGTGATGCAAATATGCCTTATGGCACGTTTGCGACACCCAAGGTCGGCAGAGCAGCACTCCACTAGTCTAATCGTTAGGACTGGGTGGTTATTTATTTTGCTATGTAAACCACTTTGCGAACTACTTTTTGTTGAAAAGCAGGATATAAATATTCTTTATTATTATTTCTGATGTTGTCCTTATAACATAATAGGTCACCATACTCGTAACAGCAAACATTTCTTTACACCATATGCACCACATCCCAAACTGCTAGCTCAGCTATATGCAAACCGCTTTACCTACAAGGTGCACTAACCATACACAAGCTTTTATGTATTGATTGTTCCCCTGGGGCACATCAATTGGCTTACAAACACAAAACAAAATAAAAATGAAGCAAAACAGTGCAATAAAATACAATAACAAACAATATTTGCTTTGCATTGCTCAGCATGAATATTAAGACTCATGTTGCAAAAAGCGAAACCTCAAGGGGTTCTGAATACAGCATGTGTACAAGGTTCTTGAGAAGATGTTGTCTTTGCTTTCTGAAATCTGAAAGGATAAACCCATGTTCTTCCAGCTCATGTTCTAGATGCAGATTATGCACCTTAGAAGGTGTCGATTGTTCCTCTTAGTGCTGGGCAGTGTTAAAATCAACATTGTTTCACATGTGTTGTGATTGTGAAGCACAGTCCACTGCAACTTGAACTTTGCAAATCCTGCTTTAACACCTGTTCCTCCCCTCCACTCAGTTATTCGGTGCTTTGCATATTGCAAAATTAAATTGCTTAGTAAAGACCTTGTAAGGATAAAAAAAAAAACATTACCAAGATTACATTAAAGCTCAAATTTATGGGTAAGATTTCACTTAAGTACGTTTAAGTGTTTCTCAAATGAAACAGTAGCTAAACTTTCTTCCACGTTGAATTTTGTAAGAAAAAAAATGTAAAATAATGAGAAATTGTATCTCATCTAATGAGGATTCATTAGCTTCTGCATCACAGGCTAGGTTTCAAAGATTTTTTCAGGGGCAAATTTATATATAATCAAAGAGTTAGGAGGCATTTCATGTAATGAAGCATGAAATAATGTTGGCTCTCCTAAGATTAATTTTCCCTGCATACATTGCGGCCCATTAATGTACAGAAACAGACGGTGCATAATGACAGAGTCATCTGTAGAAGTGGTTTCAGCTGTCACACAGAAAAATGAAGTGAATTTTTCTGCTGTGCTTGCCATAAATTTGAGAAATCTAACACAGAATGACTGCAGCAATTTTTTGTTGTTAAAAAAAATTCCCAGGAAACAATTTGTTTGTGTTTTACTCTTAAAAAGACAAATATTTCAGACCATCACAGTAAAATGACACCAACAGATGAAGAATTGATGAGATTCCTGGAAGGGAATGAAGGAAAATATATCAGGGGCTAATCTAATGCAAGTTTTCTGGACAAAATTCAATTAAATATTAGGAAAATTCTGTCTGCTATTGGTTTTAAATGTTTTCAGAGTAAGAAAATATACATGGTTTGTAGACTTGATATTGGGTTATGGAGCCTCTTACGTGCTTAGGTCTAATGGGCACTGTTGCAGAGGTTTACAGACTTGTGCAGCAATGTTGCCACCCTCCTGTGCCATATTTGGGGGAGGGGCATTCATGCCCTGCTCTACAGTCACACGAGGCAAGGAAGGGGGATGCTTTGTCCATAAAGGGGATATTAGAATGGCTTGAATTGCACAGTCAATCTCAAAGGCTTTCTGACAGTGCAGTTCAGCTTCCTTGACCCCTTGGGGTTGGTGTAGATAAGCTTGGGCTGTCAATTGGCAACCCACCCAAGTCAGGGTGAGAATGCCCAAAAGGGTGGTTTGCTGTCTCCTCTAGGTTAGATGTCTGCACTAAAGGGGGAAGGAGTGTTTTGAGGCGGGGCCCACTGTAGAATTGGTAAAAGACTTATGAGTGACTTTGGGCGCAATCTAAACCTACTTAGGCCGCCGTTGTAACCAGTGGCCCAGCGAAAACGGGAGGCCCCAGAACGGAAAGGGGATTCAAATCCCCTCCAAAAGGCGAATTCAAAGGGGATTTGAATCCCCTTTCCGTTCTGGGGCCTCCCGTTTTCGCTGGGCCGCTGGTTTCAACAGCGGCCTAAGTAGGTTTGGATTGCGCCCTCAATTTAATAAAGGTGGCCCAATTTATATTCCAAATGTCTTGTCTCACATGGGGGGGGGGTTGCAAGGGCAAATGCCACTTCAGAACTAATTTACATAGCGTTCCTCTTAACTCACAATTTACAATCAGCACCCAGGCTCACAGTAAGTCTTAAATTAGTGACTTCAGAACTGTTCGGTGAGGATTCAGTCTGTGAGCCATTGCCAACTCTGGAAAATGGAGCGTTCAGCAAGAAAAAGCATTTAGATGTGTATAGTATGTACCAAAGTTAAGCACCATGGGACTACCAGAAAGACCTGCCCTTAATTGAATCAGGAAACATAGAAAACTACAACATATTACAACATAGAAAACTACCTTGGCCGGACATTATGTTCCTTTTTGACCGTAAGGATTGCTTCCCCCCCCCCCCCCCATTGCATGGGCATGTTTGCTTGGGAATTGAGAACATGCTGGTACAGCTGACTATTGGTTTGTTAAACCAATAGGAGCCATGGCTGAACTTTGGAAGAGTTCTTGTATCTGCTCATGTTGACAGTGATATTTCTGACTTTCCCCATTCCAATTTGTTAGCCTCATTATAAATAAGAAATCTGTATCTTTCTGCAAACACTGTTTGAGTATTCACATTATCCCATGAGTATTAACATTGTTTCTGGTATTCGTTTGTCAAGCAATTCATCACATTCATTTTTAATGAGAGGTAGGCCGATATCATAAACCTGCCCACTTGTTTTCTTTTCCCTCCTTGTATCCCATAAAATGTTATTGCTCTTGTTTTGCTTTTTTTAAAATGCATTTTACTGCTTGTATAAAGTCATGATGTACAGCCCAGATCATTTTGCTCATGCCCATCAAGGCATTTCGAGAAAAGAAATTTGGCTTTGTCATGATCATCATCAGCTGTAAAATTCAGTTTTTGGCAATGCAACGTTAAACTTACTATCAGCAGGACTCCCCCATTGTGTTTTTTTTTAATTCTATTAAAATGTTAGAGTCCACGTTGCACAAGCATCTTCTAAGGGGAAAGAGTTCTACAAAGTGACTTGTTCCTCCATTATTTACATAACAGGTTCAGTTCATACATTCACTAGTCTGGTGCTCCTATTTGCACAGTGGAGGAGAGACATACCCGCTTCTTTCCACCATGCAGATAACTTCAGGACACCAACTCGTATTTGCCTGATTTTCATAAGCTTTTCTGATCTTTTTTGACACATTATGAACTGGAACAAGAAGTCAAAGAACATCTATGTAGTAAAATTGCAAGTTCTTTGAAACTGTGAAATACTGTGAAACGACACCCTGTGAAACACTACGGGAAGCAAGTTTTCTTGATGGCTTCAGATATTATGAAGTGCCAAAAGGGAAAGGATGAAGGAAGGAAGGACGTTATCAGAGGAAATGTGTTAAGTGGGAATGGGCATCTCAGTTTTGCAGTGAGATAGGTGGAAACCTCCTGAATCTCACCCTGGGGGAGATGCTTATGTAAGCACATTTGCACAGGATGTCACTTATGCATCTGCTATTAGTTCTGTTTCTCAAGACGTCCTACAGCACAATCCTGTGTAACTCTTGCACCGGTGTAACAGTAGATCCACTGGTGTAAGTGCACTTATGCCAGTGTAACTTGCCGTACGCTGACGTACACAGAACGGACAGCAGTGTAGCCCCCCTCGGACGCCGCACATGCGCAGTTAGGACGCAGGACAGATGCCAGCGCAACTCCGCCGGTACAGGGGGCATTCCGGGGGCGTTCAGACACCCTCGGAATGCTCCCTGCGCCAACGCAGTTGCGCTGGAGTCCGTTCTGTGCATGTGCGGCGTCCGAGGGGGGTTACGCTGGTGTTCATCCTGTGTCCGTCAGCGTATGGCAAGTTACACTGGCATAAGTGCACTTACACTAGTGGATCAACTGGTACACCGGTGCAAGAGTTACACAGGATTGCGCTGCTAACAATGTTAGAATCTTAATACATGAGAGTACTTTCAGAAGACCGCTTTACCAGTGTGAACATTGTGGGACAGGGACTGTCATGCACTTTTGGAGTTGCACAAAATACAAGAGATCATTACAAAATGTGTAAATGATATACACAATTTTCATTTCATTTCAGCACAAGTTTATAAAAATAACATCATATTTTTATTTCACATTGTCTCCTAATCATGTTTTGATCAGAGAAAGTAGTATGAAAATAAAATTATTATTTTTTCTTTCATCATCATGAACTGAGCAAAATGCTAGAAATTCTGTTAGTTATCAGGAAACTAACTCTTTTCTTCCTCCACTTGCCGTTGAAAGAGGATAGCATCATTATTGCCTTGTTACTTGATGGATGCAAGCAGTGTTCTAACAGACTGGCTTGTTAAAGACTTGCTTCATTATCAATATTAGTAAGAAATGGTGAAATCCTGTCTAGTAGCAGCTCTCTTAAATGTTGGATGATGCATTAGGAGATGGATAATTTTTGTATCATGCATGAACATGCTCCTCATTTTTACTCTCCAGGTTCTAACAGGCATTGCCTTCCTAACCTCCTATTCTGTTGCTTTAGACATCCAGGCTGCCATTCTCACACAGTGCCATTATGCCTCATTTTGCAACACTTTTCCTCTTGCTTTCAGCATATTGGTAGCTTGAAAACACTGTTCAAGTTAAATTTAAACATGCTCATTCTTCATATTTCAGGCCAGTGTGTTCCAAGAAGAAGTGTGGCACAATCTGGTTAAAATTTTAAATGGAATTGTTGGGAAAGTGCATACTGCAAAGGAGAAACGCAATGTACTGCACACAGTTCACATTACAATCCATCCACCTAGCTGAGTGTATATAAACCTTAAGGACTGAAGCTTCCCTCCGTACAAGATACAAATCAGGCTCATCCACTAACAGCCCAATCCTATCTAACTCCCCCAATGCAGCCACGCCACCAGAGCATGCACTGCATACTGCAGGGGTACAGTCCCGGAGGTCTCTTCCGGGTAAGTGAACAGTTTTTCCCAAGGGGGATAGCCACTGCTGCCCTGATGTGTCTACTTGGAACTGGCACAAGTCTGAGTGGAACTGGAAAGGCAGATCAAGGCCGGGAAGGGGGATAGGATATGGGTGGTGCTGGTGCAGCTGATACAGCCCCCTTTCCAGCCTCGGCACATCCCCAGTGTCCACCCTATTCCTTCCCCTCCCTGCCCTATTCCCGCTGCCCACTGCTGCACCACACACCAACTTAATAGTGCTGGGGCTATTTGGGAGGCCGGTGGCACGCGGTCATGGGAACATGAGTTCCGGCGATGCAGTGGGCACATAGGATTGTGCCCTAAAAAAGAAAACACGCTGAAAAACACACACGTAATAACAGAACGATCATTCCTCTCACAGCATTCGTTTGATTTTGAGTTGATACCAATTTTACTATATTCAGAAGACATCAGTATAAATATATGCAATGACAATTACATTTCATAGAAATGTCAAAATATGAGTGATAAGAATGAATTTAACATTTTCATTTCTAACAGAGTGTATTAGTTCATGACTGGAATGTTTCCACCCTCCATCTGAGTATCCATGTCCCAATTGCTAGAATATAAATGTCCTATATAAAACTTCCTACAATCTCACCTTCAGTCCCCAAAGACTTTTGAAATTAAACTATTCTACCCATACATTTCAACAGTGGTTAGATTTAAATGTAAATGAGATAGGGACATCCAAAGTGAAATTTCATCTGGAGTTCATGAAATAGACACTTTAAAAAGTTCAGTTCAGCTACTGAAAATGATCACACTTTAGTTTTCAGAAACTAGCTTACCCAGTAACAGTCAAGCAGGAGACACTGATAGCTAATGGAAAATGGACACAGAATATAAAACTTTGTCATGGAAAAGCTTACAGCCATGATAAGACAAGAAGGAAGGTTCTCTGAGTAGCGCAAAATTTTATCTGATAAGGTTACCAGGAAAGCAACCAGTTATATGGCCTCCCAAATGTTTGATTACTATGTTTTTATTTTAATTAACTCTGGCTAGCATCTAGAATTTATGTTCTAAGTCTGTGTTCTCAGAGCACGATTCCAGAGACTTTCTAGACCCGTATAAGCATGGTTCCTATGAAACCTCCAAGGACCTTTTGATTTTATTTTTGGTTCAACTCTTCATTCAGAGGACACAAGACACGGGTTAAGAGTACTGTACAGTGGGTCGCAGTGGCTTAGTGGTTAAGACACTGAACTGCAGAACGGAAGTTTGGTAGGACAGCAGTTCAAGACCTGAGTGCCACGTGACAGAGTGAGCTCCTATCTCCTGTCCCAGCTCCTGCCAACCTAGCAATTCGAAAGCAAGAAATTGTAAGAAGATAAATAGGTACTGCTATGGCAGGAAGGTAACAGCGTTCCTTTAGTCATACCAGCCACATGACCACAGAAGCATCTTCGGATGGCTCTTCGGCCTTAGAAACGGAGATGAGCACCGCACCCTAGAGCCGAACAGGACTGATTTTCGAGCACCTTTACCTACAGTGGGGAGCAAGCTCATCTACTAAAGATAATGAATATTTCCCCCTCCTTCTGATCATAATCTGTCAACAAATAATACTGTGTTTGCACCCATCTTTGCATCTCATCTTTAGCAATACCAGTCTCCTCTGGGGTGTACCATGAACCAATGGCCTAAAGATCCTTATGACAACAGAAGTTGCCATATCTCAGGCATTGCAGAAGCAATGCCTCAAGAGGTGCACTGTTGAGCCCTGGAAATAATAGCAACAGAGGCATCGCTGTTGCGTGGCGAGGCGGGCGGGGGCCCCCCAGGTGACGCACGCGCGCACATGCGCATGTCGCCTGGGGGCCGCCCGCCTCGCCACACAACAGCGACGCCTCTGTTGCTGGGGCTGCCCTTTTCCCTCAGGGACAGTCTGCGCATGCGCAAAAGAACATTATAAATAATGTTCGCACAGCGGGCCTTCCTCAGAAGGCCCAGGACAGCCGGCCGGGGAAGATATCCCCGAGCTGGCTGCAACGATTGAGGGGGCGCCCGGAGCGGGTGCCATCGGGCGCCCCCCCCAAAGCATGGCACGGACTGTGGCCGCGCCGAATATTAGTAAAGGGGGTATGTCTGGGGGGAGGGGTCACTAGGGTGACGCGCCCCCGCCCTGGGGGAGCGCACGCCCTAGTGACGTCTCTGGATAGCAGAGCCCTGAAAATAACAACAGAAGCTGCTGGCTGCTCCCGGCAGTCACTGACAGATTGCCTGGATCCTGCCAAGATAAGAACGTTGACTGAGGGCCTTTCTGTGGACAGGGAGGGGGCATTCCTAGGCAGACTAGGGAGAGGACAAGAAGTGTGTTCTTGATGATCAGCCCCCCCCCATAGCATAGAGTGCGCCCCTGCTTTGGTGCACCTGTATGTGAGGAGATCCATTGCAGAGCAGGAGGCTTACAGAGGTGTTAGGGAATTTAAATGTGCATTGAAGTGGCTGGAC
Organism: Plestiodon gilberti rubricaudatus; assembly: GCA_026170595.1. NCBI lineage: Eukaryota > Metazoa > Chordata > Lepidosauria > Squamata > Scincidae > Plestiodon > Plestiodon gilberti. Next base: position 60,804,694 of record JANXHW010000004.1, on the reverse strand, counting down.
CTATTGCTACCATTATATGCATCTTTCCCCTGAAACAGTATACAAATATCGGTTTCTAAGGGTGCAATCCAAACCTACTTAGGCCGCCATTGTAACCAGCGGTCCAGCAAAAACGGGAGGCCCCAGAACGGAAAGGGGATTCAAATCTCCTCCAAAAGGGGAATTCAAAGGGGATTTGAATCCCCTTTCCGTTCTGGGGCCTCCCGTTTTTGCTGGGCCGCTGGTTACAACGGCGGCCTAAGTAGGTTTGGATTGCACCCTAAACTTGCTACTTGGGTTTGGGCACTGAACATTTGTAGTGCTAGAAATTGAAATAGACCAGTAGTTTCTAGTTTATACTTCTCTTCTCCAAATCATTTATTTAATTCAAATCCAAAGATGTTCTTCCATTATTTTTCTGGCACTGAAAAGCTTACAACCAGCATATGGATTTAGACATAATCCATGATCTGCCATGACTGCAACTATAGATTTAAGATATTTTTAACATAGATATGTTTCATTTAAATGATCTATTCCCTATCTTCAACCTGTCGTGTGTACTTAAAACTGGAATACATAAAACCTGCATGGTTACATAAAGCATTTTCATTCTTATGTTTTATAGCCCTAATAAAATACAGTAAAAGCCGAGTTATCTGCAGGATTTTATAATACATTTGAAGAAATAGCACAGAAGTATTTTAACGTTTCAAGTACAACACAGATTCGATTTGATACACATCTTTCATGCAATCAAGGCAGCTGTCTCAAAAACTTGGCAGCAGAGCTGAAGGGAAATATAATATATACGAGTCACAGAACTGTAGATGGAAAGGTGGAAAAGCAATAATGCATTCTTCTATCACAGTAAGGGGGTCAACGTAAAGACCTTGTGAAATAACACTCGTATTTTGTTTTCAGTATAGCCAAAAAGTTTCATGTAACTGAAATCTCTCTATGGAGAGTTAAAATACACTGTTGGTCCAAATTCAAATATAATCTTGCCTCTGCATCCACCTTCAAGCCACTTGGCTTGTGATCAAGAGAACTGTTAACACATGGGTCCCTAAAGTCATCTGTGGAGAGAAATCTATTTGCACAGGCTACTTTCCTTCCACCAGTGGCTATGGAAAGCGCTAGGAAAATCTTAGAGGCAAGAAGTGACTGCTGAATGATCACCCTAATGCGGCGATTTTCAACCTTTTTCATCTCACAGCACACTGGCAAGGTGCTGAAATTGTCAAGGCACACCATCAGTTTTTTGACAATTGACAAGGCACACCGCACTGCCAGTAGGGGGGGCTCACATCTCCAAATGACACTACTAATGAATAATCCTCCCCAAACTCCCACGGCACACCTGTGGAACCATTCGTGGCACACCAGTTTGCCGCCAGACACTGTTGAAAATCGCTGCCCTAACGTTTTGTGTGTCACTGTACATTATGAGCCTTAACTGTACCAAACTAGGATGCACGTGGGCTTTTGAGATTTTGTAGAAATACTTTTTTACATAGAAGGCTGAAATTCTGGCAATGTTTCAAAATGTGATAAGTAATAATTATTAGTAATCGCCGTGTTCAGCGGCTTCATATATACAGTATCTGCATGGAGACAGAAACATATACGCACAAAAACTCCTATGGGATCTTTGAGTTTCTGCAGAAATAAGGCTTCCACATTGGCTTTAGTAGACAGCTTAATGTGTATATCTCTTCTGCATGTACAAACCGCCTCCAACCAGAGATAAGAAGGCACCTTTTTTCTCATGAGAACTCCATATGTGTAGGCTTATCAGATCTGCAACCGGGACAGAGTGCTAGACCTTTAGGAGAAGAAATGTGGGCAGGTGTAGCTTGTTAAACCTTAGAGCACAATCCTAGGCATGTCTACTCAGAAGCAAGCCCCATTGTGTCCAGGTTTCAGCACTCCCTGCTGCAGCTAATATCCTGATGACATGCCCCTCATGTGCTATTTATAGTTTTTTTTTTTAAAAGCTTCAATTGCAGCTTTCAATTGCAGCTTTTAAAGACCCATAAATAGTGCACAGGGATGCACAATTGGGATACCAACTGTGGCAGGGGTTAAGTGCTAAAGGCCTCCTACCCCTTGCTACGATTTTAGATTGTTTTGCATGACTTCATCCACTCCATGCTACTGGTAAAAACCCAGAAAACACCAGGGATCAAAAGCACATCTTGGTGTGCACATCTGACTCTTAGAATATTAGTTTCTCGGCGCCTGCTAGCACATTTTTCAGACACTACTACAAGTACACGCAGATCTGTAGAGTGTAATCTCCCTAGCCTAAAAGCCTGGTTCCCATAAAGAAACTAGTAGTGCAAATACGTCAGTTCACAGTAGTACTGCATAACGTCATGAATCGAGCCCTCAGGACTGAACCTCTCTCTTTTTTTCTTTTTCTTTTTGGCCAGTTGGTGATTTTTATACCCATGACCTGATGCTGGGATCTTAGCAGGAATTTGTAATTAAAGGTACATTGGATAGTCACTGAAAGCGAGCTATCTGTCTGAACAAGAAACAATGAATAGAACTGCAACGTGCATTGGGGATCGTTCCTGCTGCTCTAGACCAGATACTGCAAGAGAAAGAAGAAAGAAAGGTTGCTTGATTAGGAGGCACTGAAGCTGGTTTCTTTTAATCTGTCAGCTGCTTCATTTTAATGGTTGGATGTTCTGTTGTCCTTCAGTTGTACTTTTACAGTGAGCTGGCCTTAGGTAGGGTTGATGAAATTATCTGCATTCTATGTTCTCACCAAATTTTGTGGGTGAAATCCCCCAAATTCTATTTTCTTCCTGAATATATCCAAGTTCACAGCTTCTGGTTTCAAATCTATGATTGGCAGGCGACAATTCTACCACTGAACCACATTCATTCAAATCTGTGATTGCTCTATATGAGATGTTCACTGTGAACTTCAAGAGTTGTGTTTGTTCAATGTTCACCTGCGGCATTTTGGGGGCGGGGCATATCTGCTGCTGATAATCTATAGAAAACTAGAGGTCAAATAAGACTCCTGGCGCAGTGGCAGAGGGAAGAGGAAATGGAGGCAGGAGGACACTAACCGTGCAAGTGTTGTAAAGCACTTCCGTGACACCCAGCAAGTAAGGGATGCCAGCGCAGCGGCCGGCGATCCTTACCCAGGCTCCTGCCCGGCCCTGAACCCACCGGAGCAGGTAAGTCTTACCCTGGTCGGGGCCGGGGGAGAGTGGACCGGGTGGGCAGGGAGGGTGGCCATTGGCCACCCCTGGGCCTGGAGAGGGTGGGGATATCAGCGGCGAGATGTGACATATCCTAGGCCCTCTCCAGGCCCGGTGCAGCCTTACACAGCCAGCGTGAATATACGCGAGCTCCGGAGCTCGCAAACATTCAAGGAGGCCCATTGGGCCTCCCACCAATTACACCGGAGGGAGGGGATGATCATCCCCTTCTCTCAAGTTGTTCCCGAGCTGCCCCAGGGCAGCCCGGGAACTCGATAGGATATGGTAAATTTAGGCCGGGCGCCGTATCTTACACAAGATTGGGCTCTAACAGTCTAAGACATAGATTGCAATGACTTGCTGTCATAGTGTGAAAAACTCCCAAGTCAGGCAGAATTTAGCAATGCTAAAATGACGAAGGGTGGGAAGGAGGACCTCTATGTTCGGGGCGGTCTCAGTGCAGGCACCCACAAAAGCTTGCCCATAATGACCCCTGCTGGCACTACTATGTAATTTCAAACAAATTGAAGGGAACTCCTCTCAAAATAAAACACATTTCACAAATATAAGTTTCTCCAAGAGAATGCAAAAATATTCAGTGGGGTCAATTCTGTATGGGAATCTGAGAAAGTAGAATCAAACGTATGTTCACTCAAAAGAACATACAAGGAACTTTAATGCCTTGTGTCCTCTCCATTCCTAATCTTCTCCGTCCAGGATCTAGTGCAAAGGCAATTGTTGGGCCCTTGGGGTGTGCATGCCACCCTTTGCATCTGGCAAGACAGAAAAATACCTTATGTACTACCCGGATATATTGACAGTTAGCCCAAGTTCCTTTGCTAGCATCTGGCACTCTTGAGCAGCGACACCTTGCATTTTGCAAATTAAGCACTGGCAATGCATCCAATGAAGATAAATTATCTTATCCTCATGCTACCTCTGGATACATTTTTCATCTTGTCATTTTTTCCCCAGAAGAAGTGATCCTAGTTTAGGCTATCAAAGAAACCATTCCAAAATGAAATTCTAAACATATAAAAGACAAACACTTGATTAGTGTTCTTTGATTGCTAATATAGAGGTTTATGGAGATGCATGTTCTTAATTTGGTCATCAATATGACATATACATCATCACATATTTATTGGTATTGTCTCTTTTATGTATGACAATCAATGCTGCTGGTGCTTATAAATATCAATTCAAATGTCTCATCAGTATAATCAAGGAAGGATAATTATTTTGTATGGTCAGCACCATCAGTACAATAGTATAGTACAGCCTCTCTCAAACTGGGTTGCGACCCACCAAGTGGGTCGTGACCTGACTTTTGGTGGATCCTGAAACTGACAAGGAAAATGTATTGAACCCTATGGAAACCGAAACAGAGCAGCGCTGCGTGTTTACTCATGAGTAGGTGAAGGCCAAGAGGAGCGCAACGCCACCAGAATGGTCCCAATCCGATGAACGCAGGCCCCAACAGACTCTCCAAAAAGGAAGTCTCCCCCCTTCAAGCTGATGGGTTAAATACAGGGGGGGGCCTGTATCCACAGATTCCTCATCCGCGGTTTCAGTTATCCACGGTTGAGGAATCCCCCCCACAGCCCCCCCAGGCACTTTTAGGAGAAACCTCCGTTTTTTTCTTCAAAAGTTCCGAGTGTGCAGCTTCCTTTTCGGCCTGACCAACAAGACTTAGGTACATAAGAACATAAGAAGAGCCCTGCTGGATCAGGCCAAAATCCCATCTAGTCCAGCTTCCTGTGTCACACAGTGGCCCCACCAGATGCCTCAGGGAGCACAAGACAACAAGATAACCTGTTTCCCGTTGACACTCCCTTGCACCTGGCACAGAGAAAACCCACTTCTAAAAAAAAACCAGGAGGTTGCTTATAGCTTGTAACCTGTGATGGTCTTTTCCTCCATGAATCTGTCCAAACCCCTTTTAAAGGCATCTAGGCTAGATGCCATCACCGCATCCTGTGGCAAGGAGTTCCACAGATGAATTACACGCTGGGTAAAGAAATATTTTCTTTTGTCTGTTCTAACTCTCCCTCCACTCAATTTTAGTACATGTCCCCTGGTTCTGGTGTTGTGCGAGAGGGAGAAGAATTTCCCTCTATCCACTCTCTCCATCCCATGCATAATTTTATACGTCTCAATCATGTCCCCCCTCAGGCGCCTTTTTTCTAGGCTGAAAAGCCCCAGACGCTGTAGCCTTTCCTCATAAGGGAGGTGTTCCAGCCCACGAATCATTCTGGTCGCTCTTTTCTGCACCTTTTCCAATTCAACTATATCCTTTTTGAGGTGTGGTGACCAGAACTGGACACAATACTCCAGATGTGGCCTTACCATCGATTTGTACAAAGGCAGAATGATATTGGCCGTTTTATTCTCAATCCCCTTTTTAATGATCCCGAGCATGGAATTGGCCTTCTTCACAGCCGCCGCACACTGGGTCGACACTTTCATCGACCTGTCCACCAGCACCCCAAGATCTCTCTCTTGATCCGTCACAGACAACTCAGAACCCATTAGCTTATATGTGAAATTTTGGTTTCTTGCCCCAATGTGCATCACTTTGCACTTACTTACATTGAAGCGCATCTGCCATTTTGCTGCCCATTCTCCCAGTTTGGAGAGATCCTTCTGGAGCTCTTCACAATCCCTGCTGGTCTTCACCACCCGGAAAAGTTTAGTGTCATCTGCAAACTTGGCCACCTCACTGCCTATCCCCGACTCCAGGTCATTTATGAATAAGTTGAAAAGCACCGGTCCCAAGACCGATCCTTGGGGCACACCGCTTTTCACCTCTCGCCATTGTGAAAATTGCCCATTGACTCCCACTCGCTGTTTCCTGGTCTTCAACCAGTTCCTAATCCACAAGAGGACCTGCCCTCTTATTCCCTGACTGTGGAGTTTTCTCAGGAGCCTTTCATGAGGGACAGTGTCAAACGCCTTCTGAAAATCCAGATATATAATATCCACGGGTTCGCTCGCATCCACATGCCTGTTGACCTTTTCAAAAAATTCTAACAGGTTTGTGAGGCAAGACTTCCCCTTGCAGAAGCCATGCTGACTCTCCCTCAGCAGAGCTTGTTCTTCTATGTATTTTAAGATTTTATCCTTAATGTACTAGCTAGAGTCTCAGCAAGGTTGCAGAGACTCTAGCTAGCACCTAAGTCTTGTTGGTCAGGCTTGCAAGGAAGCTGAAGACTCAAGACTTTTGAAGAAAAAACAGGTTTCTCCTCTAAAAGTAAGTGCTGGGGGGGCTGTGGAGGGTGAGGGGGCGCGGGGGGGCTCTGAAAACTGCGGAGGGGGCGTTCGCCCCTTTCCACAGTTTCAGGTATCCACGGTGGGGGCTGGAACATATCCCCTGCGGATACGGTGCCCCCCCTGTATATTGAGCCCTATGGAAAGCTAAACCGAGCCACACATGTACATTTACTCATGAGTAGGCAAACATGCCTCAGCTGTGATCTAAGGCCAGGCAAAGGGAAATACAAGGCCACCAGAATAAACAGAATAAGTATGTCTTTAATGAGACAGAGGCTTTTGTGCTATACTTTTGTATAGCTTTTGTGCTCCTCACCCAAAAACAAACCAACAAGCCAAAAATGGAAGAAAAAAATGTCATATCACAAGATAGGATCTGGATGCTGGCCAGATATCTCATATACTGTATATCAAAAACAAATCATATACAAAACTGCCAGTATGGATACATCCTATTAAATTCTAATTTGCTAACCATCAGTCCAAGGAACAGTTTTGGGCAAAACAAGGTACTCTCTTCTATTTTTGTGTGAGGAGAGGCAAGTATCAGTTTAAAAAGTAGATGGATATGCTTCTATTGACAGTATTATAATATGATAATATTCTTTCATAGTGCTTGTGGTACTGTTGTGTGAAGCAGTACTATAATAATTCATACAACATAATGCAGGAATCATAACTGTATAACATAATTTATGCAGGAAAGAATACAGATAGCACAGGCAAGTAAGTCTGCAATCCTATAAACACCTATGAGTAAGGACCATTGAACTCAATGGAGCTTACTTCTGAGTAGACATGCATTGGCTTGCACTGTAAGTTTCTAATATTCCATACCAAAATGTTGCCTCTGAGAAGTATATACTGAAACTGTTTTAAATCAGAATTTGTGTGTGTGTGTGTGTGTGTGTGTGTGTGTGTGTGTGTGTGTGTGTGTGTGTGTGTGTGTGTGTGTGTGTGTGTGTGTGTGTGTGTGTGTGTGTGTGTGTGTGTGTGTGTGTGTGTATTTTGCTGAGCATATTGTTGCTAAACTATGGTAAGTTAAAAAGGTAAGTTTCATACCTTATTTTTCTCCAGATGCTCATTTTGTTTTGTCTTGAGATCTCCACACAAATGAATTGCAGACAGTTTACTTTTTCTACCAAGAAGATCTTGAAGTTCTTTCACCTGGGTCTTCAGCCTTCTGTTATCTGTGTCCAGTTCTTGTTTTTCTGTTTCAAGGATTTTTCTTCTTCCCCACTCGGAAGCGTTTTCAGACTGTAGTCTCGCCATCTGAAAATGCGTAAGAGAGAGAAAAAACCTGTTACAACAAAAACTGTCCTTAAAAACAAATAAGCAAACAAAAAGAGGTGAGGAGAACAGTAATCAAAACGTAGCATGGATATTCTCATGACCCAACATCATAGCAAACAAGGTAGAATTAGCGCCCCAAATATACCCAAGAATAGGCCTAAATGTGTGTTGGGTTATCTGAACTGTCATTTTAAAGGGTCTGGATTTTTATTTTTATTTGTCTTTGTCCAACACCAGAATAAGGGTTGTGCCACGCTTCCTGGAAGAGCATTCCACTGACATACAGGAACGCACAGCTGAGAAGACCCTTCTCTCTGGTCACCACTTGCCGAACCTCAGAAGGGATGGGTGCCTAGAGAAAGGTCTTAGAAGATGAGCTTAGCATTTGAGCAGGTTCATGTGGAAATAGGTGGTCCTTTAAATACAGGCAAATAGATCCATGCCTCTGAAGATGCAAGAACATGTCACACATCCATGTCATGTAGACCTAGCGTGGCAGCTATGTTAGAATTATAATTAAAAAATAAACTCCTTGGGGAAAGTACTCCAACTTTTCAGGAGTTAAAAGTTTAAAGAGTTAAATACTTTTAGTGTCACTTTATTTTTAGACAGGGGGGGGGGGGTTAAGACATTAGCAGGATAATCCTAGGCATGTCTACTCAGAAATAAGGGTCATTGAGTTTAATTGGACTTACTTCCAAGTAGGTGTGTATAGCATTATAATTAAAAAATAAACTCCTTGGGGAAAGTACTCCAACTTTTCAGGAGTTAAAAGTTTAAAGAGTTAAATACTTTTAGTGTCACTTTATTTTTAGACAGGGGGGGGGGGGTTAAGACATTAGCAGGATAATCCTAGGCATGTCTACTCAGAAATAAGGGTCATTGAGTTTAATTGGACTTACTTCCAAGTAGGTGTGTATAGCATTGCAGCCTTCATGTGTCATAGAAGAGTTATATAGCACATGGAACTATTCCCAGAGTTTTACTCCATGTGTACATGCTCCATATATGGAGACTTTTTCCATGTCTGGGAAAGAGATCCATGTTTTAGCCTTTGCACACTGCTTTGCCACATTTTGAAAGCACAGGTGTGCATTTTCCATGTCATCTTAAAGAAATGTAAGTATGTACAACGAAATCGGATATAAGGGTTCTGAAGCCATGTAAAAATTTAAAAACAAGGACATCTGGACAGCCCGCTGCTGTAGCTCTTTTGGAAAACGTCCCCAGAGGAGGGACGAAACGTCAAGATTTTTACTTTAAGATTAACGTGCTTTCTATGTTTTTAAACTTGTTCTTAACATAGCTTTTGGACGTGTTTTTAAATATATTTGCTGTTTGTATATTTTTACATGGCTTCAGAACCCTTATATCCGATTTCGTTGTACATTATATCGGGTCATGAAAGTTTTCAATCTATTTTAAATGTTAGTATGTTTGCCTCCCCCACCCCGCTTTTAATACATATATTGTATCTCTTATTCCATAAGCCCAGCATGGGAACTATGTTAATATTATAATATAAATCCTTCTGGGGCAGCACTAAAAGCTTTTTAGGGCGATTGTTATAATTAAGATTTTACCATTTTGCGCAAGGAAAATTGAGGTATGGAGTCAAAAGTACAGTAAATTGTTTCCTGGTTTAGCTGTAATTAGTCATGGGATAAGAATGGACTTGAAGAATTTGAATTCCTCTTACATTCCACTTCTTTAATCTTGGTAAACCTGCCAGGCTTCAGAATGTTAATCAGTGCATTTCTGACAACAGCAAATAATCAACAAAAAGCCAATAAATAAGTGATGGAGCTAAGGAAATGCCTATCTTTTGAGGACAGATGGGAGAAGGTTAAGTCAAGGGTGCAACAAATTGTCCTCCAGAATCACAGAAAAGATCGTGATCCCAATGAATTGATCTTTGAAGCTGAAATCAGATAACAGGCGGTTGTCAAATGGTCTGAAAAGGTAGAAAAGGAAACAAGCAAGCATGATGCACCAAGAAATGGGACGACGTAGTGAGTCATAAGCAGGAGAACCATTTAATGTGAAAGTTGTTATTTTCAGTGTGGCAGAAGGAAGAACTACTACTTTGATAAAATTATATGGTATGACAAACTGTGAAAGTGTGTGTGTGTGTGTGTGTGTGTGTGTGTGTGTGTGTGTGTGTGTGTGTGTGTGTGTGTGTGTGTGTGTGATCAGTTCATAAGTATACAAGCTAGTGAGTCATTGTTATTTTCAAATACCTTTATGAAAAATATTGAAGAACAATCAAGACCAGGAGGATACAAAGGTACAATAATTCAGAAGGATTAATTAAAGTTCAAGTCCAAAAGTCTAAAACGTTTGGGACTAATTAAAAAAATAGAAATTTTATTGTCAGAGGTCAAAGCTTTATAGCTTGTTAGATGCTATCCAGACACAAAATGAACTCATCTCGCATTATATAAGTTTCTGACAGATGACAATGCAGTTCAAAAACGAAACCACTACTTAATGCTGAGTAGTTCTCTGCTAGGAGTGTGCTGGTGAGTGGTTCTTCAGGAGGGTTATGAGGCAGTCCATCCTGTTCTATCTAAAAATGAAGTCCAATCATTCCAGGTAGGCTTGAATCTGCTGAACCAGATAAAGGTGGTATAAGGCATTCCAGGTGATGACTGATAGTACTGTAGCACGCGTGCCAACCCCCCAGGGTGAGGCGTGTGATGCAATGATGATGCCCCAGCGTCAGCGTGTAATGCCCCCCCCCTCACTGCCAAATGGCTCCATTTTGGAGCCAATTGGTACCGAGGGAGGGTGCACTCTCGCACCTCCCTCACAGTGTTTTTGGCGGTGATCACCACCGAAAACACTAGGAGGCGCACGGAGGCCGCCCTCCTCGCCTAGAGCCCGAAGTGGCCCACACTGGCAGCACAAACTGTGCTACTGATGGCTGCCACCTGGCTTTACGACAGCAGAAAAGTCTCTTGCTGTCATAAAATGGCTGCTGACAGAACGCACAGTGCTCTGTCGGTGGCCATTTCGCAAGAACTGCTGCAACAAGTGGCAGTGCCCCAACTCCACTACTGCACCCCACTGCACCTGCCGGACCAGGTAAGGCAGTAGTGGGGTGGGGTGGGTGGGGAGGGGACAAAATGGGGCAGAGAGAGAGGAGGAATAGGGCAGGGAGGTGGCAGAAGTGGGTGCATCTAGCAGCAATGGCACATGCCAGATCCTATCCCCTCTTTTTCAAGCCTTCTCACCTGTCTCGTGGACTTTCACTAGCTACAAACCTGGCACAGGTCCAAGGAGACCCATTGTGGAGCAGGAGGTCTATGGAGGGGTAAGGGGAATGGAGTATGGAGGGGTAAGCCTCCTGATCCCTCCCTCCTGCTGGATACAACACACACTTGTTTTTGGCATGGCTGCATCAGTGTGTGTATGTGGGGGGGGAGTATAGGATTGCCCTCTTAATTGGTTATTCAAAAATGGGGGGGAACCCTCACATCAGCTATAAGAGAAAATGGGAAGTCAATTTATAAATTTAATGTAAAAAGAAAACAAAAATACTTGTGTTCACAGTTTTGTAGACGGGATTAAAAGCCATGTATCTTTAAGAAAATTATTTATGTTTTTAAAACAAGTAAAAGGTTAAAAAGTTAAAACAAATTAAAAACACAACTGAAAAACAAACACACAGTTTAAAAACAACAACAACAATATGTTTGATCAAAAACTTTCATGGCCAGCAATTACTTGTAGCGATTTCAGAATTACGGGTAAAATAGCCACGTAGTAGCTAACAGGACAGCCAGAATAAAAACAAAAATCAATTCTGCTTGTGTCTTCTGTTGCTGGGGCTCACAAGACAGACAGAAAATTATTTAAAACTCACAGCCCAGTAGTCTCACTCCAACATTTCGTTTCCTTCTTTCCAGAAACCTTCTCAAGGAACCAATCTGAAAGATTGGAAGATGTTACATTGTGAAGAGGCACTAAGCTTCCTTTATCCTAGACACGTAAATGATTAATTAGCAACACAGGAGATCAATGCGGGGTTGCCCAGGAGTAGGAGTCCATCAAAACTTAGTGTTCCATTGCAGAGTCCATCAAAACTTAGTGTTCCAATACTCCTTTTTTATTATTGCAGCCTGTTCTTTCTTGCTGTCAAGTTGCTGATGTTTCTGCTCAACCTTGGAATTCCGTAATATAGGGAACCAGGACTTATTTACAAAGCTCAGGTCCTGTTGTCTATTAATCAGACTGGAGGCGGGTCTTTTACTAATTTCAATCGCCTCCAAGAATTATTAAAGCTCGCATATTTTTAAAGCTCAATATGCCAAGGAATTAATGAGCGAGTTTTTTTGAGCTGGATGATGGTTGGAATCATGCCTCAGGTACCTCCCCGCGTTGGTGGGTTTCCTATATACCGCATGTCCACAAGATAAATCATCTTTCCTCGAAACCAGCACATCTAGAAAGGCCAAGGAACCATCTACCTCCTGTTCCATGGTAAATTGGATTTCTTCATTAAAGCTGTTCATATGCGTAAGAAATTTGTGTAACTCTACTTCCCCATGGGATATTCCTTGGCATATCAAGCTTTAAAAATATGCGATGATGAATCATTGGAAAAAGAGAAACAGATTGTTTTCAGCACTTTAAGAGCCAATGGTTATTCTACCTCACAGATAAGTAGATGTTGGGTGCAACAATATAACAAGGTCACAGCTACTAGGTTTGGCACCAAATGCAACATTGACTCTAAAAATATGACCACAAACAAAGAAACAGGAGACAAAGATGAGAAAGTTTGGGCTTGTCTGCCTTTTATTAAGGGGGTCACGGACAAAATTTCATGCATCCTGTTACAGGGTAAGGTTAAAACTATTTTTAAGCCTACCACTAAGATAGAACAGATGTTAAATAACCCAAAGGATAGGCGTCCTCCATTGTCCAATCCGGGAGTGTACAGGGTCCCTTGCTCGTGTGGGAAGGAGTACATTGGATTAACTAAAAGATCAATTGGAACCAGGATCAAGGAGCATGAGAGGTCGGTGAGATTGAATCATCCAGAACTGTCCTCCATAGCTGAGCACGCAATAAACACAGGTCATACAATATGTTTTGAAGATACCAGCTGCCTACAAATAGAAAATAGAGTTGGCACCTTACAATTCTTGGAGGCGATTGAAATTAGTAAAAGACCCGCCTCCAGTCTGATTAATAGACAACAGGACCTGAGCTTTGTAAATAAGTCCTGGTTCCCTATATTACGGAATTCCAAGGTTGAGCAGAAACATCAGCAACTTGACAGCAAGAAAGAACAGGCTGCAATAATAAAAAAAGGAGTATTGGAACACTAAGTTTTGATGGACTCCTACTCCTGGGCAACCCCGCATTGATCTCCTGTGTTGCTAATTAATCATTTACGTGTCTAGGATAAAGGAAGCTTAGTGACTCTTCACAATGTAACATCTTCCAATCTTTCAGATTGGTTCCTTGAGAAGGTTTCTGGAAAGAAGGAAATGAAATGTTGGAGTGAGACTACTGGGCTGTGAGTTTTAAATAAATTTTCTGTCTTGTGAGCCCCAGCAACAGAAGACACAAGCAGAATTGATTTTTGTTTTTATTCTGGTTGTCCTGTTAGCTACTACATGGCTATTTTACCCGTAATTGTGAAATCACTACAATAACAATATGATGTTTCACCCAAGCCTATGGGCATCCTTTTACAGCTGGCATGGGTTTTTTTTACTTACCTGAGGATGCCCATAGGCTTGGGTGAAACGTTATATTGTTGTTGTTGTTTTTAAACTGTGTGTTTGGTTTTTAGTTGTGTTTTTAATTTGTTTTAACTTTTTAACCTTTTACTTGTTTTAAAAACATAATTTTCTTAAAGATACATGGTTTTTAATCCCGTCTACAAAACTGTGAACCTTACTGCTGGCCATGAGAGTTTTAGATCTTTAAAAAAAATATTCGTCTTTAAAAACACTAAAAGTTTAGCAAATGAAGAATAGATCTTTATGTTCTTGCTCTTTATGTTCTTGCTGAACTGAAAGGCATACAATTTATGAAAAAGAGGCTCAAAGATCTAGGCTCAAAGATCAATAGGAGACGGAGAGAAGAAAAACAGGCATAAATTCTGAAAAATTTTCTTTTGTGTTTCAAATCTATCTCTTGTAGAGTTTCAAAAGCTTAATAATGGTAGAGGTGAAAAATGAAAGTGTTTTTTTCTTGTAAATTGATTATACAAAGCACATTGCCATAAAACAATTATCAGTAAATGATCTGTAGCTATGACAAGTTTCTTGATGCAACACAATATATTTGCTGATACTGTACTTAGGTTACGGAAAGCCTTTAGTGTTTTAAATTGCTTGAGTATTTCTTGGCAAATTATTGCTACTTAAAATGAGTAACCATCCTATTGTGTTTCCCCCAGAATTACAAAAACTGGTACTGCTAGTCATAAAATATCATTTTACCCCAAAGTAACAACAATTCCCTGCTTGTTTGTTGACAGCCTGCTGCAAACACTGAGAACTGTTCTTTTTCTTTCTCTCCCTAAATATAGTTAGTAAAAACCCTTTCAGCCCTTCCCTGTAGACAGGTGTAGATTCAGATGCTTTTGCAATAGCTATTCTGATAAGGACTAGTGTAATGGGATATCGTGTCCTAAGTGGTAAAATTCTAACTCACTTCACTGCGTTCTCACCTATGGAGGAAAAGATACAGGTATCTCACAAGCAGGTAAAGTAACAGCCCGATCCTATTGGGCTGCCACGCCGGTGGTATGCACATTCTGCCAGCACCAGCCATAAAGCACTAGATGGCAGCGCAGGTTGCCAACATGCCAGTGGGAAGAACAGAGCCTTCTCGCATGCACCAGCAGACCTCAGAAGACCCACTGGAGCAGGTAAGCCTGGCACAGAGGGTCAAACAGGGCAGCGGGGGTGGAATGGGGAGGAGATGGGGTGGGGGATAGCCAGATTGGGCCCGGGAGAGTGATAGTTTCAGCAGTGGTGCACGTCGAATCCAAACCCCTTTCCTGGACCTGATCTGCCTGCACGGATCAACTTGGACTTGTGACAGCTGTAGAGATGGCACAGATCTGGGTTGACCTGTAGCAGCATCTGGGGCTTATCCCGGGGCAGGGGGACAAATGACCCCTTACCCGAGGAGATCTCCAATAGCCAAAACTCCGCTGCAGGATACAGCAGAGGCTATGCCGCCACCACTGCATCGTTGTGCGGGACGTTAGGTGGGATTGGGCCGTAATTCTTCTGTCTATTCTGAACTTCACGTCAACCTAAGATTCCTAAGTAAAGGTCCCTCTGTTTCCTAGCACAGGTGAAAAAGTAGCTTGGGGGAGGTTACGAATGAGAAAACAGGAGGATTAAGGCGTTGACCAGTTCTTCCTTGTCTCTCCTCCTCCTCCACTATCCTCTGCTTAAGATGACAGGCTCACTTTCCTTGTTTAAAAAAAAACACACACACAACTGTCAGGAGTTGAGTCCAAAACACACAACTGTTACATACATTTGCTGCATAATTTCAAGCGAAAAGTGATTTATCTTTCTACAATGCTGATGCAGTATAAATTTTAATCTTGGTTGGATTAAAAAATAGAATCCAAATGGATTCAAATATGAATTTTAGTCAAACACTCGCACAAGAAGCAGATTTGCCTTGGTAAGATCTGATGTAAAAAGGAAAGGCTATTTATCTTCTGAGTGTCTGAGGAATCCAGTTCATATCTCCAAATATTGTACAGTATTTGAACGATAATAAAAGTCATTGTTTCTGATTAAATGTAACTTCAAGATACCGTTAAAGAGATACTAGAATATAATCATTCAGCAGGAATCGGGGGAACATCTTACATGTATTAATAATTGCTATACCTTTCCAGAACAAATAGTTGACACCACAGTTTTTGCTGAAGTCAAACAACCATGTTTGCACAATTCAGTTTAGAGGGTTGGATAGCCTTCCTCTAGTTGGTAGACTGTAATACCATACGATATATCCTATTGCATAGCTTTGTGTTTGTACAGTTTCCACAGAACAAGAAACACAGGCATGCCTTCTATTTGGAGAAACAAGTGTTCCAAATGTAGTAGGCAAGCTTTCAAATTACAGAGAACTCTGTTTCAAGCTATATTTTGAGAACATCTTTAAACACGAAGATCAAAATGTTTTGTTGCCAAGACATGTTCTGCTTATCCCATTGTATGAAAGCTTTTTCTTTTCTCAATTTTCAAGTAGAGACAGAGAACAAGGGATTTCAGGCTGGTCCTCTCGTATAATTGCCTAGTAGCACCCTTGTGATCTTACACAGTATCACCCTCCGCATGCACCTTCTCTCCCCATAAAGCTCATTTCCACTATCTGAGTTACGGCCCAATCCTATTCTAAAATCGGCCGGCGGAATGAGCATTCCGCTGGCCGAAGACATCACAAAAGTGCCGTAAAGCACTTTCACGATGACTCACGAGCAGGGAAGGCCGACGCAAGGCCGGCCTGCCCTGCTCCGCCGCCCGGACCGTCTCCCGCCTGCCTGCCAGGTAAGGATCCAGCGGAGGGGGGGCAGTTCAAGAGCAAACAGCGGGGGCCGATAGGCCCAGCCGATCGGGGAAGGGGCGGGGATCAGCCTCGGCTGAATCCTGACCCCCACCGATCGGCTGAGCCGTTATCCAAGGAGGAAATCCAAGGAGGCCGATTGGCCCCAGCCGCAGTTACACTCGGGGAAGGGGATGAGCCTAGTAGACTTTCGAGTTCCCCCAGTAGACTTTCTGCTGCGGGGAGCCTGCTGCAGGCTGTCCACGTCGATCTCAGGATCCGGTGGGCGGCCTTGGCCGCCTGGCGGATCTTTATGTTAGGATTGGGCTGCCCAGCATAGTAGAAAAGTCATAGGAGAGACATACCTCAGGCAGGAAATGGTAGTTGTGGGAAGATTCAGCTCCCCATATTAATCCTTCTGTTCTCAAAACTGGACTGCAGCAACACGTAATTAGGCAGTACCAGATTTGCACAAACAGCAGTGCCCTTTTCTTTTGTAGTAGAAGCCCCAGTAACACCAAACCATTTGCAGGAGTATTCATTTGTATTAATATATGTTTATTACAGACATTATCATGACTTCTCATGCTGGATCCCTTTTTTTTTTTTTAATTTACTAGTATTACACAGAAGTCTCCCCTTTGCATAGGGAGGCTGCTAGATATCAAATCATTCACTTTTTTCAGAATCTTAGCTTTGATCATCTCCAGTGAAACATCCATTTTTCTTGGGTATCTTTCCATAAACAAGCAACCCTAATGTGACCTAAAGACGAACTACTCCAGGGGGTCAGGAAACCTTGTTAAAGGTAACAGAAGAATGCCTCAGGCTACCTTGCTCAACTACCAGCAGAACAGCTGTTTTAAATGTAAAGATCTCAAGAAAGAAAAGATAAAATCAATACAAGCTTATTAGTTCTTCAAAGAGCTGTGTTACAATTGTACAGGTTTTAAATGAGAATAGCATTCATATGTGGTTTGTAATATTATGATACTTTGAAACAATCATTTTGGGGTACTTTAGGATGACATATTGACCATTCACTAACTGGAGGCTGCATAGGATACATAAATATTAAAATAATAATAAAAAAACAAATTCAACTTTCTTAAAGCACACCAGATAAATCACTCTAGTGGGTTTACCTTGTTTTTGTCTCACTTAAGACTCTCCGCCAGCCTGTTCACACATTTCCCTTTCACATGTTCATCAACAACAGAAAGCCCTTCATGGTAAGGTAAACCCATGAGTGCTTACATCAAATTAAGGTGTTTGAAACCTACTGCTCACTACTCAATGGATAATTTGTTTGAATGTTAGCAGCCTCATGGTGGAGGTTCTAGATGGGTAACAGTAAGATCATCAATGGCCTAATCCTATTCAGACACTGCACCAACATTGCACGGATGCTGGTGTGATGTCCGGCTTATTCTAAGCCCCTTCTGGACAACTCCACACCAACGGCGCAACATGCCAAGCCTGTCCTGACAAAGCAACGCTTTATTCACAGTAACACCCCCAATGTCCCTTGATGCACTGACACAATCTTTTATCCATGGATCAGTGTCCTGATGGCAGCATGTCATTGCTGTGACATCGGCATGCCATCTATGTGATATCCGTGAACCATCACTGTTGGCACATCATCCATTTGATATCCATGTGTCATTGTCATGAAGCTGTGGTGCATCATCCGTGTGTCATCAGTGTGATGTGCAAGGAGTCATTCATTGTATCCAATCAGTTCCAACACTGGCAGCCCAAGAAATGTTGCCAGGGTCAATTGAGCAGGGGGTGGAAACAAGACCGTATCTGGCATTTTACACCTTGCATCACCGCAAACACCCCAGACTGGGAAGCTGTAGCAGTGAACATTGACCTATCAGAGGGAGCACTATCGTACTGACTGTCATCGTGTGGGTGTGGCTAGCTGGGCAGGCCACTGCAGTAGGCACTCTGAGTCCTGCCCAATGAAAGGCTCGAACATCCATACATAGTAAGGTTGGAATGCTTATGCATATCACCGTTTGATTTGACAGGTTTTCTGTACAACAACTCAATATGTTGGTGTTGAGGTTGTCTGCTAATAGCATCACCAAGGCTATGAGACGTAATGGTGAACTTTAGTGGATCTGACAGAAACTTGCTAAACCTTGCAATAGATCAAACTGTGAATGAGTTCTCATTCAGTGAGATGTATGTTTTTGGAAAGTCAAGCCACTTAATGTTTTGGGTGTTGTTGTTTTCAATGCATCCAGATACATTTGCTAGGATCTAGACCTGCTGCACTGGGCTGAGCATACACATTTATTTATTTATTTATTTATTTATTTTGCTACATTTTAGAGCAGAGTGTGCATGTGCTAATGGAAATGTTAAAAGGTTATTTATTGCAGGCTTCAACTCTAAGCAAATCCACTCAAAACACTTTCAATTAAATGAAACCTCTTCATGGGATCAATCCGAGAAGATTGCAGGGTGATACTGTCCTTAACTCACCCCCTGTCTTTATGAACCAAAAAGCGCGGGAAGGAACGATCAAGCAGCTGTCAAAAATTAAAGCGGAAGTAACTGAGTTAAAGCGGAATTTTTGACAGCTGCTTGATCGTTCCTTCCCGCGCTTTTTGGTTCATAAAGACAGGGGGTGAGTTAAGGACAGTATCACCTTGCAATCTTCTCGGATTGATCCCATGAAGAGGTTCCTAGCTGTGGAACGAAACGTAGGACTATTCCTTGGATTTTATGGTAATCTTATTCCGTATGCGGCTGCCTGGAACGGAAACCCGCAAACGGCTTTGAAGTTTATTAAAAGTTCAAGTTTTTTAAATACATGGCATTGACTCCCGTATTCCGTGAACACTGTTGGTTACTAGCGGGCCATGAAAGCTACCGAAAGAAATTGAATCCTAATAAATAATTGACCAATATACCAATGGATGGGTTCTATTCATTTCTATATCTGTTTCCCTATCCAATTTTAACAAGGGGTACCAAATTTTACTAAAGTTATCTATTTTAGTCTCTCCTCTTAAAAATCTATCTTTAATAGTAATTTTCTCCATACATGCTGTTTCCCATAAAAAGGTAAAGGTATCCCCTGACAATTAAGTCCAGTCGTGTCCGACTCTAGGGTGTGGTGCTCATCTCCATTTCAAAGCCGAGGAGCCAGCGTTGTCCGAAGACGCCTCCGTGGTCATGTGGCCGGCATGACTCTCCTTACCGCAGCGTGTAGCATGCAGCTGGAACACGGAGCGCTGTTTACCTTCCCGCAAGTAGTACCTATTTATCTACTCACATTAACATACTTTACCTAAATATCTCTGGAAAGAAAGATTCTTTAAATCCTTCCAGTTACTACCTATTTCTAATCTTGCTGTTCCAATGAGGAGCTCAATAAGATCTTTATTATTCACTTGTTCATTTTCTTCCGTAAATAAGGATAACATTAGAAGCATTTCATTAGCAATTATTTTCTAATCTGTCAATTTTTCTAACCACTTAATCACTTCTTTCCAAAATAGATCTACTTTAGGACAAGACAACCACATATGTTCAAATGACCCTTTTTCTCCACAGTTTCTCCAACACATGTTTGATATTTCTTTGTTTATCTTATGAAGTTTTACAGAAGTACCATCTATGTATTATTTTCAACATCATTTCTTTAGATTTTGCTGATACTGATCTATATGCCCGATTATCCCAAATTTGTGTCCATAGCCTTTCTGGTATTTTTATATTCAAATTCTTTTCCCACACCATTTTTGTTCCTATAAAACCAGTATAACCTACATTTATAATACTCTTATATACAGTTGCAATTAGTCCTTTTTTCTTATCTCCAGCTTCTCCTAAACAATAATTTTCAAACACTGACAATCTAAGTGGACCTGACCTAGCATATATTTTATTTACAAAATCTCTTACTTGAACCAATTGTAGCCAATTACATTTGATTTGATTAGCTATTTCTTCTGTCTCATTGAAATTGGTTTTCCTTGTATAAATAAATCTCTAATTCTATAAATACCTACTTCTTTCCATCCTTTAAATTATGCTAATTTTACATGAAATTTAAATTTAGGGTGTTCCAACAAAGGGCATAATGGAGATATTGAAGATGCTAGATTTTTCACATATTTACGCCATATCCGTAGTGTTTCTTTAATAAATGGATTTTTAATTTGTACCTTATTCATCATTACTTTATGCATATATAAATATAGTCTAATCTTATCACTTCCTTCTATACTTTCCATATGTACCCAATCAAGATCCTCACTTTCATTAATAAGTTGTACAACTTGTGAAATTTGAAAGGCCTCATTTATCTGCAATAAATTTTTCCAATCTTTTTGCGCCATCCTATCTTATGAGCCAGCGGGTGTCGCAGTGGGTTAAACCGCTGAACCATGAGCTGTCGATCGAAAGGTCGGCAGTTCGAATCTTTTGATGTTTACTCAAAAGTAAGTGTCATTCTGTTCAATGAGGCTTATTTCCAAAGAATGGGCATAGGATGCAGCCTTAATTTATTAAATTGAAAACTGAACTTGTCATAAGCAACAACTGTCATGAGAATCACCCCTTATAATTACAGTCCAGAGTGAACCAACACCATTACAGTGATAGAGTGCAAATTATGGATTTTTTCAAGAATAACTTTATCCAAGGAATGATGATTTGCTAGGTGCCCAATTCTTCTGCTTTGCCTCACTGGTTCAATCTACCTCCCCAAATCAATGGCAAAATCCATACTGATTTTAATGGATGTGGACTGGGCCTCTTGGAAAAAGGGATTGAAGGAAAGAGGAAAATGCAAAAAAAGGACAAATACAAAAATAAGAGTAACCATTCAGGCAGTTTATTATCCATAAATGTATGTATAATCATAAAATGCCTTACCCCTAAAAGTATACCTTATGCTAACAGTACGGTGATCTGACATACTTTTTTTAAAATCAACGGTATAGTCTTCATCTTATAGCTTTGAAATATCTGTACTTTTTAAATGGCCAAATCCCCCCCCTTTTTTAGCTCCTATGATTGTTTTTAAGTCAAATATAAAATGAATAATATAGAGGAAAATTCGCATTTTATTTTAAAATTTTTAAACCTAGCATTTATTATAATTTTATATGCTGGGGGGGGGGGAACAAAGGAAGCTGAGGAACTACCTCTGGATGTGTAGATCGTATGAACCATACACCTACATAACACACACACTCCCTTAAAAGATGCAACCTCTTCAGGTCTTCTCCCTTTGCCCCAAAGGACATCATATACTAAAAATATGACTAGCTGTAACCTAAAGTACATTATGGTCTGTGCGTAGGGTACATTGTGTACACTGTACAGTTACTACTGATAAAAATAAAAAAGCCTAAGGGCCAAATCAGAAGCCTGCTGTGTTTGATGTATGCACTGCTGAAGGATTGTGTATTAACGTATGATCACAATGCTTAATTTATTTTTAAATGATCCAGAATCAAATCTTCACAGGAAGTGATGTCATCTGCACTGGACATCCTCTCCTTGTTAATCCTTAGTTTTTTGGATACTGAGCCTGTAATCTTCTTCTGTGCATTTACTTGTTGAATTTATCAAAGCTGCAAATAATTGGGCTGATAGGCTTATTAACACTCTGTGAGGGAAAGATACATTGCCAGCCCAATCCTATGAGTTGCAACCTGCTTTATGGTGGTGTGAAATGCTGACTGCATGCTACCCGGCCACTGCTACAAATGGTGATTGGCAAGGCGCATATGGCAGTGGTTCCAGGAGCTATGCCGGCCCCAGTAAGATGGCAGGTGAAGTGTGTAGTGGGTGGGGAGGGGGAGGGCAGGGGGAGCAACTGGGTGGTTCAGGGGGAGGGCAGCAGATGGAAAAGGGAAAACCACAAATGTATGTGTTAACAGTTGATTCATCTAGACCGCTTCTGAAAAAATCTCAAATTTACATTCAACAACTAGTCAGGGAAAAGCTGGAACCCCTGATGTTCATTCCAAATGGGATTTTTAAAACCATTAGCATGCTTTTCTAGTAGTTGATTGGATTATGACAGAAGAAACCAGCAGGGGTGACAGTAGTAATAGATTACACAAACTGTGTTCAAAACCCTATGTAAATGGCAAAAATTGTTTTAGGCAAAGGGATTATAGCAATTATTTCTTCTAATTTAATTTGAAATCTCCAAAGGGTAACTGCTTTGGAGCATTCTGAACCAAGAGATCTGAAGTCGAATATGAGCTTTCATCCCTTAATTTGTCCCAATGACATCCTAACTTTGCAGGAAGCAAAAAAGAAGAAGAAAAAAGATGATTCATTAATTCCCACATTTGTTTCCAGGTTTCACAGCAGACATTTGGTTTACGCTTCAAAAAGGACATTACGGTGCTACCATCTAAAATGTTTTAATGGGATTTGAAACAGTGTTCATTGCCCTTTCTTCACAAATGACGTGGAAGTGACAGGAAAAAAAATGCCTTGTCTTCATCATTTGAAGTTGAGCCTGCTGGTTTAGGTTAAAAACAACAACACATTGCTACAATCTTCCTCCTAGCATATGGAGCTTCAGCAGTCATTAGGGAGATTGGTCTAACTCTTGCATATCTTTCTTCCTATCAAACAGCTGGTGAAAGTTCTTTTTCCCTTCATTTTGGGCTATACACCTTCATGTGTAAACAGGGTGAGATTCTTCGGAGTCAGCAGAAATGTGTCTTGCAGCCAAGCAATAATTCCAACAAGGATGCAGAAAATGCATGCCTCAGAAAAATACAAACACAATTACTAAATTAGAGGTATGTGATAGCTGTCCCACCCTGAGACGTTTTACTAGCCTTACAATGCAATCCTGACTAAGGATCCGGCCGGCGGCCTAGGGCCGCCGGCCGGATCCTGGGCATGGGCTGCCTGGGCCGGAGGTCTACTCAGGGAAGGGGATGCTTGTCCCCTTCCCCAAGTGTAAACTTGGGCTGGCCCTATAAGCCTCCTTGAATTTCCGCCAGCTAAATAGTTGGCGGAAGTAGGGGAGGCCGTGTAACGGCATAGCTGGCCCGGCAGGGACGGGGATTTGGTCGACGCCATCCCCTTTCCCCTCCCAGGCTGGCTAGGCCAATGGCCCCCCTCCCTTGCCTGGTTGGATCGCCCACGCGGCCGGCGACGGAGCACCTATTTCGCCGCCGTCCGCGGGGAGATCCAGCACCGGAGTGAGGGAGGTTGGCCTTGCACCAGCCTCCCTTACTCCAAAGGCATCTTTCAGCCTGTGGCTGAGTCTCTTTTGCTTCTGAAGAAACCCCAACTGACTGGGGAGAAACGTCAAGCGGGAAGATTTCAAGACTTTTTATCGTCCTGTTAGCTTTGGATAATCCTTTTGCCTGCTCTGCATCACTCTGCATCGCGGTAGAACTGAGGAATTTCAACTGACAAGCGTAAGATTAATCTTTACTTCTTCATTCTAAGAGCTGAAATTACATGGCTGGAAATCCCATAAATATTGTGTCTTTGAGTATAATAACAAGCCATGAAAACTTGCATGTATACAGAAATAAATGCTTGAATGAATCTGGCCCATATTCTTCTTTTCACAAATATATATCTGCGTGTTTTTTTTTTTCAAAGTAGATACAGTTCTGTTTATGATAAGACTGGTGGGGGGGGCAGTTTCAGGAGCTTGAATGAAAGTACAAATCTAACTTCACTTTATTCTACATATTTAATCAAACAGGTGTGGAAATATGTTTACATTTGCAGCAGGTGTAAGTTCTTGTCTGAACACTGTGCATAGAATTTCAATGTATGATTGTAGGGTGATGTGTTTACATTCTATTTGCCAAGTTGAGGAAACTGATTTTAAAATCCTTTTATCATGAAACAGCCGGGGCCCTGAGATGGTGGACCTTTTGCACCCCCTACTGACTCAGTTTCATTCCATAGTTACTCAGATCCAGTAGAAATTAGCAAAGCCAACCATCTTATCTAGCTACATTTCCTATGTTACTGCTATCTTTTTAAAGGTTCAGACTCAACCTTGTCTGTTGCAGCTCACAGTACATAAAGAATTTTCAATAGAAAAAGCAACTTGCTTAATCATAAAGGAACCAAAGTGTGTACCCAATTGTGTCTTTGTGTGGATTTCCCTTCGTTGTGCTGTGTTGTTGTGCTGTATGGGTTGCTACTTCAGAAGCTTTCCTCTGGAAGCTTTCTGGTACAGAGAACCAGAGGATGCAGTAGGAAACTAGGACCTTCAGAAGCCCCAGAACGTGGGCAGAACAGAAGCATATGTGCTCAGAAATGCTTGCTGAAGCATTTTGGATCCCACCCAAGAAAAAGGCTAGCTTTTCAAACATTGGTAATCCTTCACTGTTTATTTCAACTTGAATTGAAAAGCAGTTATTTTCAGTCACCATTTAAGCTGTGATGGGGTTTAAATTGAATGTAAAGAAAAGTGATCTATGTGAACACCACAGAAGAGAAACATACATGTACACATCTACTAACGGGGAGCAAAACCCTTTATCCAAATTTGGCAGAGTTTCCATACTAAAATAAAATCCAGTTAAGTGGAGATTGTATCTAATGAACATGATTCCGTAGGACTAAAGGCATCATCATCTCCAGAACACCTGACACTTGTCTGTACAGTGAAATCATTCAATGGTTTGCCCCCCTAGTCATGTACTATACATAGAAACATTGTCGGATTGCTTCAAACATTTTTTTCTGCACATAGCTAAAGACTGGTGACACTTCTGAATGATTAAAATGCCTGTTTATTAAACCTACTGTACATGTGGAGATTGACAGCCCAATCCTATCCTTTTTCCCTTCTGCTGGTGCAGCCATGCCAAAAACAGATGTGCTGTATCCAGCAAGGGGCAGATCCCCTGCCCTTTCCCTTCCATAAGCCTCCCACCCTGCAATGGGTGGTCTCGGACCTGCACTAGTGATTTCGCTAGCGCAAGTCTGAGGAGAGAAAGGGGGCAGGGAGGCTGCTGCTGGAGGGTATAGGATCGGCTGCTGGATCCGTCCCCTCTTGCAGCCTCCCTGCTCCCCGTTCGTCCCCACTCCCCACCCAGTTTTGCACCCATCTCCGTTCCGCACTACCCCTACCCCTCCCGCCTTCCCTGCCATCTTACCTTCCTTGGTGGGCAACTGGTGCTCCAGCAAAGCATGCAGGAAGGCCTTTCTGCCATCACCTCGGCAGCACACTACTCAGCACACTGCCGGAAGGTGCTTTACAGCTGCTTTTCAGCAGCCAGCGCTGGCGAAATAAGTGTTCCACCAGCACATCAAAGCCTATAGGATTAGGTTGTGAGACTGACTTAAAAGGCTCTCACCTTTCATAATCATAAGTAATATTGATGTAGAACTTGAGATGCAAAATTGTTGATAAAATATAGCACCCAAAGCAACTCTTAAAAAAAACTATTGTAATTTGTTATCCTACATACATTTTACATCAATTAAGCTGTATCCCAAAGATCAGGTTGAAAACACACATGGTATTTCAAAATATTTTGCATTAGACAGACTACACCCATCTCTTTTGTTGGATAAGCAAAATTGAGATACACTTTCTATTAAGTCTGATATTTTGCATTTGTAACCTAGCAATATTTTCTACATAAATAAGAGAATATCCCATTATTACATCTGTACATATTCAATCAGCCTATTTAAAAAACATAAAGTGATATAATGAGCAAATTCGTTTTCCCTGAAAAAGCCAAAACAACTCATGCTATTTGCAAAACACATTTATAAGTCTATACTGCACACCAGTGGTCAGTAAGAGAACATACACATTTCTGTGATTACAGTGCAAAGATTCCCAGCAACATATTTCATTGGACAACCAGAGCATAGTACATACTATTTTAGAGGGATAATGAACCTTTACCATTGGATAGTCAAGTTCTTACATTGAAAAAAAAATGAAACTTGAAGAAGTTCCTTGGAAAGGCTCTCTTTCTGTAGTGAAATCGTGCTGGTTATAAATTAAGCGGTTCCATCATAGAAGATTAAAACTGCTGGTGGTACTCGGACCGCTGGACCACTGGAACCCCAGTCCAACGCAGTGCTTTTGGGGGCACGTTTTTGCTCCCAAGAAGCTCCAGCCTTTGGCCGAGCCTCTCAGGAACGCTGAGAAGGGCCCTCCCACTTGCCCAGAGCCCCTTCCCTGTGTTTTCTGGCCTCTGAAAACCCAGAAGTAACTGGTGATGATGTTACCGTCAGTCACTTCCGGTGGTACTCAGAAGGAGAGTGGCACCGGAGGTGGTACCCAGTCGGGAAGGGTTTGGGAACCCCTGATCTTGTTTGTGGAATTGTACCGATGTATTGTACCGATGTGGAATTGTACCGATGAGGCCAGCGGGTGGCGCAGTGGGTTAAACCGCTGAACCATAAGCTTTCGATCGAAAGGTCGGCAGTTTGATTCCCACGACGGGCTGAGCGCTCGTTGCTTGGCCAGCTCCTGCCAACCTAGCAGTTCCAAAGCATGTCAATGCGAGTAGATAAATAGGTACCGCTTGCGGGAAGGTAAACAGCGCTCCGTGTTCCAGCTGCATGGTACGCACTATGGCAAGGAGAGTCATGCCGGCCACATGACCACGGAGGTGTCTTTGGACAATGCTGGCTCTTCGGCTTTGAAATGGAGATGAGCACCACACCCTAGAGTCGGACACGACTGGACTTAATTGTCAGGGGATACCTTTACCTTTTTTACCGATGTATTACCAATCAGCTATTATTCTGT
The DNA here is from genome assembly GCA_026170595.1 of Plestiodon gilberti rubricaudatus. Classification (NCBI taxonomy): domain Eukaryota; kingdom Metazoa; phylum Chordata; class Lepidosauria; order Squamata; family Scincidae; genus Plestiodon; species Plestiodon gilberti. Next base: position 60,777,631 of record JANXHW010000004.1, on the reverse strand, counting down.
TTTAGATTTATCGACTTTGTAGAGACCATTGTGCATGCACAGTTCATTTGCTTCTTTTTGTCTTTTTGTCTGAGTTACTGGTATGCACAAGCATTTGTATACAGTGATAATACATAGTGCAAAAGGGAACCTTGGTGTGACGTACAATCACATTAAGGTTTCTTTTGGTGCTATGTATCATTAATGTGCACAGGTAAGCTGAAGTAAATCACAAACAACAACATATGACGTAAATGAACAGGTAGAACCGAAAATGGCAACAAACCGAGGATGCACCAGTTCCAGAAGTTTTAGAAATTCTCCGTGTCAAATCTGATATGGTTTGAATGCCTGGTTTGACGTGAAGTGAATGTAGAACAGAGCCAACCTGTCGAACAGCAATGGAATGGGGTAATCTGCTCATCCTTACTTTTAACATAACCTAGAATTTCAAAGGCAAACTTTAAGGATTGTAATGATGTAAGGATTATTCATTCATTTTAAGAATTTTGTTTATTTAGAAGATTTACACACTGCCTGCCTTTCACTTGGAAACATCCTTTTGGCAACATACCTGCTTTAAAGTTTCCTGACTGGACTTTCTCAGATCCTCATATTTGCATTTCCATAAAGATTTCTCTGACTTCAGCTTCTCTACCTCCTTTTCCAGAGATAAGCGGATTCTGCAACATTGGAAGAATAGTCACAAAACAGTACTTAACGAGATTATATTGGCTGTAGAATTATTTTGTTCAACTTGTGCCTTTTTTCATTTTTAAAAGTGATTAGATCCTAAGCATTCATGTTGCAATGCTCAATTGCTGGAACTCCTTCCATAGACTGTGATGAATCTGTAGTTTCAGAAGGATCACTTTCCTATTCACAGAGAGCGAGAGCGAGAGAGAACTACAAGCCATGAAGCATCGTACCATGAAAAACTGAGGTCCAACTCTCAGTCCTGAATTCAAGTGAGCCAAGTACTATTTGCAATATTGTTCACAATCCTAATGGTATTCAAGTGGACCCGGGAAGGTGGATCGAGGCCACAAAGGGGGATAGGATACCTGAGCCAGTGCTGCCGCTGATACCGCCCCCTTCCTGGCCTTGATGTGCCCTCGTCCCCATCGTGTTCATCCCCTTTCCTGCCCCATTCCACCTCCCCCCTCCTGCCTCTTGCACTGACTTACCAGGGCTGGGGGTCATCAAGAAGCTGCTGGCGTGTGGCTACTTGCAACTTACAGCAGAGACCCAGCTGCCCAAAGTAGTGTGTCACATTTTGCAACAGTTGGAAAGGACCTTCCGCTACCAGAATGCTAGTTCCAGAAGAGCAAGGCCCCAATAGGATTGGGGGCTCAACCTCTCTTCTACTTGCTTCCATTTGGCCGCTCCCTCCAGTTTCTCTTCTTCCTATCTTATTCCCCACAAATTTTCTTAAGAGGGTGTAATCTTGTGTTCACTTAAGTAAGAGTAAGCTCATTCGGACTTCCTTCTGGGTAAATTGGAATAGGCATAGGATATGCTTAGCCTACTATCCACCCATAAGAGATTAATTGAAAAGGCATACCATACAGTACTGTACTTTTTATTTGAGAAGTATTAATTATACTGTCCTTTAACTCTCTCTTTTACTCTGTAGCCATCACTCACTCACAATTCCTTAACCATTTCTTCTCCAAGATGTTCCCCCTGCTAAGCCCTAAAACATAGTGTTAAAAACATGCTATTATTGTAAACATAATGTGTAAAAGTTTATTCCAGTAAACCACTGCCATCTGTGTAGGTCTCACATACAAGCCTGACTGTCTATTGACTGGCTAATAGCAGTTCTTACATAGCCAGGTGTGTGTGTTTTTCAAGCCTGGCTCTCATTGCCTGCATGTAAAATTTTCTAACATTTGTTGACATCTGCAAATTAGCATGGCCCAGCTTTCTGCCTTGGTGCAGGTGGAAACCCTCGAGCGTTGCCGAAATCAAGCAAATGCTTAAGTTTATTCTTATATGCTTTTCTGAAAATGAGTTTTATATTAGAAAGTAGGGCTGGATGGCTTTTACATGAAGTAAGCTATTATCTTAGTGCGAAAATTTGCTCAGGGTGTTGCAAATGTGTGGTATTTTTCCAAAGAAATGGTATATAAATAAAGGATAACGAATTTTTATCCTCGCATCAGCACTATGAGTTGGATTAGGCTGAAAAAGACAAGACTGCTCACATTGCTAAATGACTACTGAAAATGTATAAGATTTTGCAATTAGGATAGAATAACTTCAGATTATAAAGAATATTTATATATCACTTTAAAGAGAAGGGAAGGGACTTTAAAACTCTTAAACATACTCAAGGGAGACACTAGCAATAGATAGTGGAACAAATGCTGTGCTGGCATTTGTAGGATAGCTGCTTCCTCCTCCCCCTGCTAAATACAAGAGAGCCACAGGCATCGTTACAGCGTGCGGCTGATGTGAGATGCACCGGATGATACCAATTTGGGGGGTGACACCACAGCTGTCCAGGCTCAGTCTTCTTTGGCTCCTCTGAGTCGCTTTTTTGTGTTCTCGCTAGCAAAGCTCACGAGAACACGAAGAAGCAACTCGGAGCGGCCAAAAATGGCTGAGCAAGGGTGTTACCCTCCCTGCAGGCTACAGGAAGGGGTGTCACTCCCTTGGTGAGGGGTATCCAGAGGTGTAGAAGTGGGGGGCAGGCCCCCCCGGGCAGCATGTGGGAGGGCAACTCGCCAAAGGCGGCAGAGACAAAATGGCGGCGGCAGCAGGGAAAATAGCATTGGTGGTGGCGAATAAGGCGGCAAAAACGGCAGCAGAGACGGCGGAACAGGCTTCAGATGGCCTCAGAAGCCATCCGCTGCCTCAGAGCAGCATTTGGTTGTGCCCCCTCCCACACGCCCAAGCTCTGATGGACCTTTTCGGCTGGCTGATGTTACTCGGGCGTGGGGCAAGACCGGCTCCATCGGTGACATCGGTGACGTCACTGGGGGTATCACTCCCTTGGCTCACCTGCCTTCAGCGGCTCTGCCACTGAGCTGAAGCCAAGTTGTGTCTTTGCGAAGACGCAACTTGGCTTCAACGTGGAGGCGAAGTCACCGCTCTGAGGACAACTGAGCAAGGGTGTAAGCCCTCCCTGCAGCCTGACTTGCCCGTCTTCAGTGGCTTCGCCTCTTCCTGAAGATGTGACTTGGCTAAATTGGCTCAGAGATGGAGCTGCCATGCTGAGGTCAGCTGAGCAAAGGTCACCCCTCCCAGTCCGCCTTTCTGAAGGCTCCGGCAGCCGCTCCTATCCGACTTGCTCGGAGCGGCAATTACAGTAGTTCCAGGTCGAGTGGAGCTCGACAAGCCGGAAGCAATTAGTAGTGATGTGATGAAGTCTTTGCAATTCCATTTAGCCATGTATGTATGTATGGGTTCATTCACAGTTCATACCATTTCTGTATGGGTGGGACAATTATATGGCAGGAACTGGACATCACTGGTACATTATTGAACCTTTGATTCCTTCAATTGTATTCTCTTTGGGAAGGAACTGTTTTCCTTGTTGGACTCTAATATATATTTACTAAGCAATGATAGCAACAGCTGTCATTGGCACATGCAATAATAAGACTGTAATCCTACAACTCTTTCCTGTGAGTAAGCCCCATTGAACATAATGAGGCTTGTTTCTGAGTTGACATGCACAGGATTGCACTGTTAATCATATTTCTCCTATTCTAGATCCTGTTCTGTCAGTAAGATGCTTTTAAAATACTCCAACAGTTTCTATAACGCAGTGGAGTAGACAGAGAAATTTTTTAAGTGAAGCTACCATTTTTCCAGGTTATAATAATCAACCTCACTTCTGGAGAAACAAGGAGAACGTAACAGAGAAGATATTTAAGGCAACAATATGCTGGAAAATTTAGCTTTCAGACTCATCATTCCATTACCTGTAATGTACGATCTAACAATATAGAGTTTGATACCCAAATAGACCTTAGTCCTATTTAAGTAACTTTTAAAAAAAAGCTTGATCAGAAAATCTAGTTTTAAACTTACTTTTGTTCCTTCTGCAAGATTTTCTGTGATTCATAGAGATGCAAATGCAGCCCAGAAATATGTATTATTTCATCATCCTGAGAATGTTTTGGATTGTCTTTGTTTGGGTTAGGATTTTCCAAAGAAACTGTACATTTGCCTCCAGAATCAAGAACTTCCAGATTGGACCTCACATCTTGGTGATCTCCTGAAGTATTTTCAGATGCATAAAGGACCTAACATGAAAAAATGCATGAACAGTTATACTCTTTTCAGCAAAATTTATTTATACCTAGTTAATACATCTCTCTCTCTCTCTCTCTCACACACACACACACACACACACACACACACACACACACAGACTTCTTTTTAGAAAAAAATTCAAAATAAATAAATACATCCTATGCCTGTTTACCTAGCAGACACTTCTTACCTCAGAAGTCTTGTTGTTCTGAACATATTTAATGGATTTTTTCTCCAGAGGTCCCAAGTGATATTCCTTCATCCAGAAAGAACCAGTTTCAGAGGAACCAAACTTCTTTTTCCAACTATTTCCAGCCTCCACTTCATTTTCTCTAAGTAAACCATGATTTATTTTTTTCAGAGCACTCAGCTCTTTCATTGTGGCTTCCAACTTGAGCTTCAGTTGCCTTCCCTCCTCACGGGCTCTATTCCTTTCTGCCCTAACTTTGCTCCATTTCTCCCTCCAATTGGCAGTACAGTCTGACCACCAACGCATAGTCTTCTCCATTTGAGTTGCCCTGGCCTTAGCTTCTTCAAGTTCTCGAAGTCGTAGTTCCTCACAAATTTCCCAGTCACTGCAGTTATATATATACATACAGGGGTGATAGGATGATGTTGGAACGACTCTTTGGGGTATTACATTTGAGTTACAGGTGCTACATCTTACAGCACAGTCCCTTCCTTCAACTTCATAGGGTTCTTTGGCTTGTTTACTGAGATAGTGCTCATCTTCCATTAGGTTACAGACAGATTCAAAATTCATGTCTCAGGATAGTTTACTTGTTTTCACCCCTAAAACAAAAAAGGATAATTAACTTTACAAACTTTCACAGAATAATTTCTAGTTTTTAGATTGTGAGCCCTTTTGGGACAGGGAGCCATTTAATCTTTTGATTTTGTCTGTAAACCGCTTTGTGAACTTTTTGTTGAAAAGCAGTATATAAATACTGTTAATAATAATAATTATAGTTCAACAGGACATTAATGGCACACTATTTAAACCAGGTGTGGGGAACCTCCAGCCCGCGGGCCGACGATCCGGCCCGTGACCGGAGGCTCCGTCGCCGCCTTCCCGCGCCGCCTCCTTTTAAAACCAGTCTTCCTGGACCTGCGCAGAGTGCGATGCCGGCCAAGAGGGCAATCTCTGCCTCAGCTGCGCTCTGCGCAGGTCCAGGAAGGCCGGTTTTAAAAGGAGGAGGCGCCGAGGTGACGCCGAGGTGACGCTGAGCCTAGCGGCGATCTGCGCAGGTACAGAAAGGCCGCTTTAAAAAGGGAGGTGGCGCTGGAAGGCGGTGGCGGCGGCGGCGGCGGCGGCTCGGAGCCTGAGGTAAGTTGGAGAGTGGAGGGAGGGGGTTTGGAGAGCGGTGGGTGGGAGCGAGCGAGCGAGCGGTAGGTGGATGGGTGGGAGTGAGAGCGAGCGGTGGGTGGGTGGGTGGGTGGGCGAGTGAGCGGTGGGTGGATGGGAGCGGTAAATTCGTGGGGGGGTCAAATTTGTGGTGGGGGGGCCAAAAAAATTCGGGCGGCCTCACGGCCGACCCGCAACCAATTATCCCCATGGGAAAATGGCCCCCCACCCCAAATAGGTTCCCCACCCCTGATTTAAAACAAAGCAATGTCTACAGTTAAATCTACTCATTTGTGGTGCAAAAATTAAATCACGGAAAACAATTTGTTTTGTGAAATTAATCTGATTTTACCTAAGTACTTTTTTTCCCTTGGAAGCTGATTTATTGTACTGATAGCCTTGCAAGCAAGAACATAGTAGAACTCAATCTTTTCAAAAGGTCCAGTGTTGTTTTTCAGCCACAATCCTATTGTCAAACATCAACAATAACACTGATTTGTGGCACAGTATGGTTTACATGATAGTTATGAAGTAAAACAAGCCTTGGATCCATTCTTAAAAATGAGTTCCACAGAGCTTACATCATGGAGTGAATTAGAGTCAGAGGTTCACCATTTCAGCAGATCCACAGTCCTGAAATTATATATTGTGAGCCATCATTAGGATGGTACTTTGGCAAAATATTTCATCTCTCTACTCTTTCTCTCCACCCTCAGTTTATACATTACTGAGAATATGTGGCAGTTTATTGCAATATATTTATATTTCCTCTTAAAGAAGTATTCATATCATAGTGAAAAAAAAATATTTTGCTTTTATTAAGACAAAAAATGTCTCCAAGTACGGTATATAAAAAGATCAAAAAGCCAAAGGAAACAGGTTCTCACCCATTATCCCCAACACAATCTATTTCTAATCTACAACATAAATAAAACTCATCTACAAACTGGTTCTTCCACTGAGTCTGATAGATTCTACAGCTGAATTCAGTTGACAGCATTGAAGACCACTCTTATGACGTGGGAGAGCACTGAATTTTTCAGATTTATTTTCCTAGAAATGCTGTTAACAGGGTTGGGGATTATAAGCCAAACGTCTCAGGAACCTACATTAATTTTTTTCCTAAAATGATGTATTTTTCTACATCAAAGAGCAGAATACATAGATCTTGGCAATGGATGTGTGTGCAAATGACATTTTTTCCCCAGATATGCAGCTGTTAAGTACAATTCAGATGTCAAATTGCATGCAGCATTATAGTCAAAATATAACCTGCCCAGCATTTGCAAAGGCAAAAAAACACCATAACCCCACGAAGAACACTCCACCCGTCCACACAAGGATATCTCTAGAGTTCCTGATTTCCTTATCAAGCTGACACTGCCTGTCTTTCATTGACAAGGTCAAAATAAATGTGTGCGTAATTGAGCGATGTGGCCTGAGGGAATGGGTTTTATAAGTAGCAAGAGGAGTGGCTATAAAATGGGTGAGACCACAGCAGAGGATAGGGGGACATTACTCTCGCTGCAGTTTTAACCCTGATCACAGTCCCCCTGCATGTTTGTTTGCTTTTGTCGAAAATAACCTTCAGTTGAAAGCCAAAAGAAGCTATTCTTTTTCTTCCACATCCTCTTGTCTTCTTAGCTGATGGGTACAAAAACCAAGAAGGCAGGGAGAGGGCGAGGAATGCTTCTCAACTATAATTTAAAATCTGACTTTTCAGGGAGCAATAAGATTTAAAAGAAAAAAGTCTCCCCCATTCCTCCCCATCCCCGCCCCGTTCCTCCCACTGCCTGCCCCCTGTGTGAGCTTAACTGTGGTCCCACGCATTACTGGCTGCAATAGTGGGCCAGCAACTATTTTGCCAGCCAGCCCCCCCCCCACCTCAGCTGTTCTTATCATTCAGGAAGGGCAAAGGTCAAGTGCACAAGTAATAGTTCTCATTTCTCCAAGTATCATATCCACATCCCTCAGACTGCACAAATTAAGAAGCATCCCGTACAACAGGACAAGCCAACCACCAATTAGGAACTGGTTATTATTATTAAGAGTATTTATATACCACTTTTTAACAAAAAGTTGTTCACAAAGTGGTTTACATAGCAAAATAAATCAATATATGGTTTCCTGTCCCCAAAGGGCTCACAGTCTAAAAAATTGATATGAATTAATGGATACGTTCTTGTTTGCTTTAGTTTTTAGTCCACTCTTTTCATATGCATAGGGCCTAATCCTATACTAATCCTATACAGGAGGTCTGGCTCAGTTGGTAGAGCGACTGTCTCATATATGCCTGAAGATCTGAAGGACAGCAGTTCGAGACGGCCAGAAGTGTCTGTGTCTGTTGGAGAGCTGCCGGCACGCCGAGCTGATAAGTTGCGGAGCCTCTGTGGGGGAGGGAAATTGCAGCTGCACTTGAGTGAGAGTCAAGCTTGCCTGTCAGCTGAAGTGTGGTGAGGAGAATGCCAGAGAGAGGCTGGACTGTAAAAGAAACCATCTAGAATGAAGGGTTCTACGAAAGATATTAGAACATATTATTGCATTGTAAACCCCCCTTGGGGTTTATATAGCCTGCCCATGTAAACCACCTTTGAATTAAAGTTGGAGGAGAAATCCGATGACCAAAGAAAAGGCGGTATATAAATACTGGATCATCATCATCATCATTAAATAATAATAATAAATATTATTATTATTATTATACTAATAATTATTATTATTATTATTATTTAATGATTATTATTATTAATAATTTAATAATAATTATTATTATTATACTCACCGACCGATATTCTAGCTCCTCTTCTGCTGGTGCTGAACAGATCTTTAGTTAGGATTTCACTGCCAGTCTTCTAAAGCTAGGTGGGTCCCGGTGCTAAAATGTTTGGGAACCACTCACCTAAAATAATATGCACCAACAGCATCAATAAATTATTTCCTTAACTTAAGTATGTGTTTTAAAAGAGCTGAATTGATTCTGTTAGACTTCCCAGTTTTGGCTCTTTGCTAATGGAGTTCTGTGGCATGATTTCCTTAAGTAAAGGAAGTAAAATCTTCTCTAGTGCGATGTTCTATATGTTCTATATTCAAAATAAATAAAAAGAGTGTAACCAGTGGATAATTTCTAGGCACTCCTTGCTTGTCACAGAATGTACCATAGCTACTGTACCTTCGAAGCCAAAAGACATTACTGTAGATTTCATACTTAGTAACCATTTTAGCAAGAAAAATATGTATGAAATCATATTGGTGGTAGATGGGATTTTATTGGCTGAACTTCTAAAGAGATTGAGGAATGTAAGTAATTGTTTCTGAAGTCAATCGTAATTTATGTTAAGTAAATTGTCTCCAGATTTGTCTTCCCCTGTAGTCAAGTCCTTTTAGGTGTTTTGCCAATAATGTGATTTTCGTTTTTTCCTAAACTTGGATGAATAGACTGTGAGAAATCCATGTCAATCAATGCAATAGTTAACACATGAATGTGTTGGGTTTCATCTGCCTGTTGTGCTCAGGAGGAAAGTGTTCACTGTTAATGCAGAGAAACCTAACACCTGCTTATCTACCTGCTTATTATTGGTCTATGGATCCTGGCTAATTTCACAGACATCAATAGCCATTTCAAGTTCTATGCCTTAACACTTTGTTTTGACATTTTCTTCACTGTGCCCTCCTTCCTATCTCTTGTGCACATGCAAGAGAAAACTCATAGCAGTGAATGGTAATTAAAGTAATTTATTTCCAAGAGACCAATCCTATTCTCCCCCCCCCCATGCAGCAGCCCCAAAATGGCTATCACAGCATCCTGCGATGATGGGGGAATGTTGTGGAGGTCTCCTCTTGGTAAATGAACAATCATTCATGATAAACCTTCATGGCACGGGGGGGGGGGTCTACTCACACCTGTGTTAGCTAAATAGCTGGCGCAGGTCCACAAGGACCCATGCCATGGGATTGGGTCTGGGAAGGGGTTAGGATTTGGTGACTGCCGCCAAACCCACCCGCTTCCTGGACCCGATCCACCCATCCCCTCTCCCTCCCAGCCCAGTTCCACTCCTCCCCACCCCCGTTCCACTCTCCCGCCAACCCTGCCACCTCTCCTGCTGACTTACCTGCCGATGATGCAGGCAGGAAGGCTCTGGCAGCGCACTACTGATGGCACTGCCTACTACTTTTATGATAGCACTGACCGCTTTACGGCATGAATGGTCACTGGACCATGATTTAAGAAGGATAAGGATTTGTTTTTCCTCTTTGTCCCAAAGTGTGATGACCAAAAACACTACTGTATGTTAACTAGTTCCACAATTCCATAACTAGTGAAATTACATATATCAACTAGTTCTGCAATTGACTAATCCCACAATTCACAACAATCAAAAGATCATTTGGAAAAAGAGAGGATCATCCAGATGTGCTCAGCTTTCGTGGTTTAGGTAATAAAATGACAGAACAAACACTGTCAAGATGATCTCAAGCTACAGGGGCAATATGATAAGCTTCTGCCTATACATGAACAAGACCAGATGAACTACAGTCTGCCTTTTGCAAACAAGAAAGAGATCATTCATTATTCAAGTCTCATCAGTCATGGACTACTAGACTGCAGGCCATTGTCTACCCTTCATATTCTCCTCTCAAATCAGGCATATAATTGTAATTACTTCCAGGAGACTTGGAAACCGGAATAAAGATGTCTTCTCAGATCTAATATATGTCATATACACACACACTTTCTGCATGTATCTAGTAATCACAGGCAAGTAAGAGGCTTAAAACAAAGTTTGTACTAATCAAAATATTCCTATTTGTTTCATCAATTTAATCATTTAATTTCTTCTCTGTCAAGATGAGATCAGAAGTAGTTAAAATGTCTAGTTTATTGTTTGACAAGTATGACTAAACTGATTTAGGGCTCAGTCCAGCCTAACTCAGCACAAGTCAGGCACAATTGAGGCACAATTGCAGCGTAACTGTGGCCTAAAATAGGGCTGAGTTAGGCTGCAACTATGCCTGAGTTAGGCAGGAGGCAAGAGCAGTGGGCCAGGATCGAGGCAAAACTTACCGCAGAGGCAGGCAGGCCCCTGTGGGGAGGTGTCCGTCTTGTGGAAGCGAAGAGCCCCCTCCTGAGCTCGTCTGTGTGCACCTACCACAGCTGCTGCAGCGTTCGCAGCAGATGGGCAGCCACAGGTGGGCCTGCAGGCACTGGGCGTGCAACAGTCAGCTGAAGGGCAGAGGTTGTGCCAGTGCCAGCCGCCCCAGGGCACCCTGTGCATTAGCCACCTGCCGCAGGGGGGAGTGCCACTGCCCTCCCTCCTGCAGAAGGGGTAGCCACCCCCAAGCCACGTTGAAGCTGCACGTGGGAGTCATGGGGGGGGCGGGGGTGAGAAGGGAAGGAGGGGGTGGGAACGGCACGCACAAGGGGGGTCTCATGAAGTCTGGAACCGCCTCTGCCAGGACATGCCCGTGCGCTGCCTGAAGCCCTGGGCCTCCAGGGCCGTGGTAATGCCCACAAAGAAGGCATCCCGGCATGCCTTCTGCTCCGTGCCCCAGCCAAGACCGAGAGATGCCTTGGGCTTGTCTGCTGCGAGTGGGAAGGGCTCACGCAGCTCATCACGCCCTCAGATGGGGCAGCTCCGGCGGGGTGGGGGGTGCCAGCGTCCATCATCAGGGAGTGGGAGGAGAGGCAGGCACACAGACAGGGGGTGCTGGGGAGGGGCACGGGTGGGTCAGAAACAGACAGACAACAAGGCTGGTGGGAGAGGGGTACAGGGAGAGGGGTCTGCAGAGACCAATAGGGACACAGGGGTCACTTCGCAGATGAAGGCAATGCAGGAACGGGCGCCTCTCATGCAGACGGACCGAGGGCGGAAAAGGACGCCGTTGACGGGCGGACCGAGGGCGGGTGAGAGCCCCGGTTGCCGAAAGGGCTCTTCACGGACGTGGCGGACGCGAGCGGATCCAGTATGGGCGCCGTGTCGCCTGTCACTGTTTGCCTGCCTGAGAGGCCCCCCAACTCCCCCCTCCCCTCTGAGCCCTGAGGGTCTGGCAGCCCCCCTGCTGTGGTGTCCCTGGGAAGGCAGTGGCAGTCCCTGGATGGGAGTCATGCAGGGGCTTGTGTGCTGGGCGCTGTCTCTCTGTGTGTGGGGCAATGCTTGTGTAACATTGGGGACATGTTGTTCAAGGGGCCTTTGCCCAAGGGGCATCTTTATTGTTCTGGAACATTGGCAGAGATGGCCAGGCGAGGCTGCCAGGGGTAGGCACAGCAGCCACTCAGAACGTAGCAGCAGCAGCAGCAGCAGCAGCAGGCGTGCCCCATGGACCTAGAGATGCAGGCTCTTCCCCTGTGGAACCACAGCCTGCTCCATAGAAAGGGGAGGGACAGCAAGTAGGAAGCCAGGGAGGTGGAGCAGCAGCAGCTGAGGAGGGTTGCAGGGCTGGCTCCCTGACCTCTGGCAGCATCAAGGCAGACAACAGTGGGGCAACCAGACTGCAGCCCCAGGGGTGCTCGCAGGAAGGTAGGTGGTAGTGGATGTTCCTGGGGAGACAAAAAACAAGGGGGTGGTCCATGGCAGCTGGTGTGTGGTAGCAATCGCCATTGAAGAAATGCCAGTGTGCCGGTTGCAAAGGCCTGCAGGGAGAGAAATCAAACACAGCTGACAGGTGTGACACACATAGCATGGTCTGCGCTCCTTCCCTGGGTGTAAGGTGAGCATGATCCTGTAAGGGAAAAGGGTCAAAGAGAGAGACAACAACACAACTTGTGGGTCACAACCATGGCACACCTAGCAATACTGACCTGTTCGTTGACCCTGTGGGGAAAAGAGGGGGGGGGCAGCTGGTGTCTACATAAGGGTTACAGTTCCACACTCATGGCATTGTGTGCTCACATTAATACAGGCAGCTATGAGACAAGACATTGGTAGAGAGGCATTTCAGAGAAGGCATTGCAGGCAGCTATGAGACAAGACATTGGTAGAGAGGCATTTCAGAGAAGGCATTGCAGGCAGCTATGAGACAAGACATTGGTAGAGAGGCATTTCAGAGAAGGCATTGCAAGCAGCTATGAGACAGGACATTGGTAAAGAGGCATTTCAGAGAAGGCATTGCAGGCAGCTATGAGACAAGACATTGGTAAAGAGGCATTTCAGAGAAGGCGTTGCAGGCAGCTATGAGACAAGACATTGGTAAAGAGGCATTTCAGGGAAGGCATTACAGGCAGCTATGAGACAAGACATTGGTAAAGCGTCATGTATCCTACCTATGTTTCTATATGCAAAGAGGCAGAAGTCAGACCACATGTCAGCACGAACCCTGCTCTTACCTGCACTTACCTGCTGGTGTTGTTGCCTGTGGGGGGGGGAGAGGGGCTGGGAGAAAGACATGGGTTAGCAAACACTTGCATGGAGACAGCTGCCCAGGCACAGCTGTAAACAGTTTGGCCACAGCCAGAACAGCCCTCTCTGCCCTAGAGGGGGGCAGAGAGGAGAGAGGAGAGGAGAAGAGAGAAGTGGGGTGTTTGTGAATTTTGCCCTCCACCGACAAAGTCCCACTTTGTGGCTGCTGGGGGACAGGACCCCACGCCACGTGCTCAGAGAGAGAGAGAGAGAGAGAGTGGAGGGCTGGGGCTGGGCTTTTGTGGGAAAGAGGCTGGGTGCTGATAGGGTAACTATATGAGTCCATGTCCAGAGTTATGCCACAACTATTCCGTCCTAACTCAGGCACAACTCAGGCGTAGGGTGTTAGAACTTTTCGGGAGAGGGCTGGAGTGGGTAAGGTAAAATGGCTCCTATGGGTCTCCTCAAATTTAAGTCCACCTTTTTTGTTGACCTAAATTTTGTGCTGCAGTTGTGCTCAAGGGGGCGTGTCGGAGCTTGCCACTGTCTGGAATCCGACTCAAATTCGTAACCGCCCCCGTCACTCCCCCGACACGCCCCCAACACGCCCACTTTTAGGCCAAACTTAGGACGGAATAGCTCTTATGCCGAACTTAGGACTGAATTGGTCAACTTTCCTTAACCCGTCCTATGTCAGTCACAATTGCAGCACAAATTCGGCCTCTGCGGCACAATTCAGGCACAACTCGAGCCTAAGGCGCTTAGGCTGCAGTTGTGCCTGAATTGTGCCGCTGAGGCCTTAGGCTGGACTGGGCTGTTATAGAACTATCTCCACTACAATAAGCGAGCCCAGACGTTTCCTTCACTTCCATCAGTGATAACTGACAACATGGGAGAAGGTCTGTGTTAAAGAGAACGTTTGACTTTGCAAAAACATTTCCGCCACTGTTGCCACGATGGATTGTATCCAAATCCTGTCTTGCACAAGTGTTGTTCCTTGCTCAAGCAAGAAAGGAAGGACGTGATTTTAGGTTATTCCCCTTTTATAGCAAGAAAGGAAGGACGTGATTTTAGGTTATTCCCCTCTATAGCCCCCTGCACCCTCAAAATAATCTGCTTCTGAGGGTTGCGGCAGCTTCAGGAACAATATGGGATGCGGCACAGAGGGAAATGGAAGAGAGCTGCACATCGAGAGAGTTTGGGTAGAACCCATTGTGAGTTAGGGGCACATTATGAATTGGAAGCCAGGTTGCTCCACCCTGATAATCAGCTTGATACCTGCCTGCACCCATGCATCTTGATAGGCATATTTCTAGTTGATATACAAACATCAGTTCTCCACAGAATGGCGGGGTTGCTGTCGCAGCAGCATCCCATGAGATATGTTGGCGGACCTTGCAGTCTGCTAGCATATCTAGAAGATAGGATTTGGTGGTAAGCAACCTTTGCGCACAAAATATCTCAATGTTTTATGTTCAAAATGTATGATTTCTAATAAAAGTTGTATCTGAATTATTTCATAGACTGATATATTTGCCTCTCTCACAGCCCAGTCCAGCCTAAGGCCTCAGCAGCACAATTCAGGCACAACTGCAGCCTAAGCGCCTTAGGCTCGAGTTGTGCCTGAATTGTGCCGCAGAGGCCGAATTTGTGCTGCAATTGTGACTGACATAGGACGGGTTAAGGAAAGTTGACCAATTCAGTCCTAAGTTCGGCATAAGAGCTATTCCGTCCTAAGTTTGGCCTAAAAGTGGGCGTGTTGGGGGCGTGTCAGGGGAGTGACGGGGCGGTTACGAATTTGAGTCGGATTCCAGACAGTGGCAAGCTCCGACACGCCCCCTTGAGCACAACTGCAGCACAAAATATAGGTCAACAAAAAAGGAGAACTTAAATTTGAGGAGACCCATAGGAGCCATTTTACCTTACCCACTCCAGCCCTCTCCCGAAAAGTTCTAACACCCTACGCCTGAGTTGTGCCTGAGTTAGGACGGAATAGTTGTGGCATAACTCTGGACATGGACCCAAATAGTTACCCTATCAGCACCCAGCCCCACCCAGCCTCTTTCCCACAAAAGCCCAGCCCCAGCCCTCCACTCACTCTCTCTCTCTCTCTCTCTCTCTCTCTCTCTCTGAGCACGTGGCGTGGGGTCCTGTCCCCCAGCAGCCACAAAGTGGGACTTTGTCGGTGGAGGGCAAAATTCACAAACACCCCACTTCTCTCTTCTCCTCTCCTCTCTGCCCCCCTCTAGGGCAGAGAGGGCTGTTCTGGCTGTGGCCAAACTGTTTACAGCTGTGCCTGGGCACCTGTCTCCATGCAAGTGTTTGCTAACCCATGTCTTTCTCCCAGCCCCTCTCCCCCCCCCACAGGCAACAACACCAGCAGGTAAGAGCAGGGTTCGTGCTGACATGTGGTCTGACTTCTGCCTCTTTGCATATAGAAACATAGGTAGGATACATGACGCTTTACCAATGTCTTGTCTCATAGCTGCCTGCTTTGCCTGCTATGATATATAGGATACATGCCTCTTGACCAATGTTGTGTCTGATTGCTGCCTGTACTAATGTGAGCACACAATGCCACAAGTGTGGAACTGTTAGCCTCATGTAGGCACCAGCTGTTCCCCCCCCCTTTTACTCCACAGGGTCTACTGACAGGTCAGTATTGCTAGGTTTGCCATGGTTGTGACCCCCAAGTTGTGTTGTTGTCTCTCTCTTTGACCCTTTTCCCTTACAGGATCATGCTCACCTTACACCCAGGGAAGGAGCGCAGACCATGCTATGTGTGTCACACCTCTCAGCTGTGTTGTATTTCTCTCCCTGCAGGCCTTTGCAACCGGCACACTAGCATTTCTTCAATGGCGATTGCTACCACACAGCAGCTGCCATGGAACACCCCTGTGTTTTTTGTCTCCCCAGGAATGTCCACTACCACCTACCTTCCGGGGAGTACACCTGGGCCTGCAGTCTGGTTGCCCCATGGTCGCGCCTGCTGCTGCTACGTTCTGAGTGGCTGCTGTGCCTACCCCTGGTAGCCTCGCCTGGCCATCTCTGCCAATGTTCCAGAACAATAAAGATGCCCCTTGGCAAAGGCCCCTTGAACAACATGTCCCCAGTGTTACACAAGCATTGCCCCACACACAGAGAGACAGCGCCCAGCACACAAGCCCCTGCATGACTCCCATCCAGGGACTGCCACTGCCTTCCCAGGGAGACCACAGCAGGGGGGCTGCCAGACCCTCAGGGCTCAGAGGGGAGGGGAGAGTTGGGGGGCCTCTCAGGCAGGCAAACAGTGACAGGTGACACGGCGCCCATACTGGATCCGCTCGTGTCCGCCACGTCCGTGAAGAGCCCTTTCGGCAACCGGGGCTCTCACCCGCCCTCAGTCCGCCCGTCAACGGTGTCCGTTTCCACCCTCGGTCCGTCTGCATGAGAGGCGCCCGTTCCTGCATTGCCTTCATCTGCGAAGTAACCCCTGTGTCCCTATTGGTCTCTGCAGACCCCTCTCCCTGTACCCCTCTCCCACCAGCCTTGTTGTCTGTCTGTTTCTGACCCACCCGTGCCCCTCCCCAGCACCCCCTGTCTGTGTGCCTGCCTCCCCTCCCACTCCCTGTTGATGGACGCTGGCACCCCCCACCCCGCCAGAGCGCCTGCCGCGAGGCACCGACATTTCCCCATCTGGGGGCGTGATGAGCTGCGTGAGCCCTTCCCGCTCGCAGCAGACAAGCCCAAGGCATCTCTCGGTCTTGGCCGGGGCACGGAGCAGAAGGCATGCCGGGATGCCTTCTTTGTGGGCATTGCCACGGCCCTGGAGGCCCAGGGCTTCAGGCAGCGCACGGGCATGTCCTGGCAGAGGCGGTTCCAGACTTCATGAGACCCCCCTTGTGCGTACCGTTCCCACCCCCTCCTTCCCTTCTCACCCCCGCCCCCCCATGACTCCCACGTGCAGCCTCAACGTGGCTTGGGGGTGGCTACCCCTTCTGCAGGAGGGAGGGCAGTGGCACTCCCCCCTGCGGCAGGTGGCTAATGCACAGGGTGCCCTGGGGCAGCTGGCACTGGCACAACCTCTGCCCTTCAGCTGACTGTTGCACGCCCAGTGCCTGCAGGCCCACCTTTGGCTGCCCATCTGCTGCGAACACTGCAGCAGCTGTGGTAGGTGCACACAGACGAGCTCAGGAGGGGGCTCTTCGCTTCCACAAGACGGACACCTCCCCACAGGGGCCTGCCTGCCTCTGCGGTAAGTTTTGCCTCGATCCTGGCCCACTGCTCTTGCCTCCTGCCTAACTCAGGCATAGTTGCAGCCTAACTCAGCCCTATTTTAGGCCACAGTTACGCTGCAATTGTGCCTCAATTGTGCCTGACTTGTGCTGAGTTAGGCTGGACTGAGCCCTAAGGGCACAATCCTGCGCAGAATTAGGCCGGTGGATTGAGTGCTCCATCGGCCTAAGGTGTCGTGAAAGTGCCGGAAAGCACTTTCGCAGCACCTCTAGTGTAAGCTGCCCTCCAGCTGCTGCACTTCCCAACCCCGATAAGCCCTGTGCCAGGCGGCGGGAGGGCCAGGGTGTCAGGGGAGAGGGCCAATGGCCCGTCCGGCCTGGGAGGGGGTGGGGATATTAGCATCAGGCTGCGCAGATATCCTCGTCCCCTTCCCGGGCTGGGCTGGCCTTACACAGCCTCCCTGGTTGTGCGCAAGCTCCAGAGCTGGCGCACATCCGAGGAGGCCCATTTGACCCTCAGGCACTTACCTCAGGCACTGCACCAATTCTGCCTAATTGGCACTTACACCAGGGGAAGAGGCACTTACACCAGGGGAAGAGGCACTTACACTAGGCACTTACACCAGGGGAAGAGGACGAACATCTCCTTCCACTGAGGTGAGACCCAGCCACGCCAGCATGGGCCTCATCCTGTGCAGGATGCAGTGGTCGGCCATTTAGGCCAGCCGCTGCAACTTGTGCAGGATTGGGCTGCCCAGCTCACTACCAAAAGGAAAACCTGCTTGATAGGATCCTTTTAAAACCAGGCAGTGTTAAGAAAATGTTAGTTTAATTCCTGAGACATGACTGCATTGCTGTTGTTTATATTTGAACATATTGTGCACAGGGTTGGATCTGCTTTCAAAAGAAGCCACTGGAGGGCTGGCTGTCACCCCCGGCTTCAAAACTGACAACAAAGACATAAAGAAAAGGAAGAAAGGATTACTTGCAGGGTGGAGCATGGTTGTAAGTGAATTAGGCAGAATATACAGCTGGCATGAGGTAAACTGCTCATGTTCATCCAGCAAACATGTTATTGAATTAAGCTAATTCTGATGTTATCTGAAATAGGAAACCTGTATGAAAGGAACATCTGGTAAGCAACTATGACTTGAAAAGTCTCCATCTATTACAAATTTGGTACAGAATTCTCTGCATGTCATTAACAGACCAACACCAATCCCCCACCACTACCAGCAGAGAGCATGCAGGGTGTAGTCCAGAGGTTTCCTCAAAGGGAACTTTGTTCACTTACCATGGGGTAAGCCTCCACTACCTCAATGCATCTCCTTGGATCTGTACAAGCTATGCTGGTGCACAACGAGGAGAGTAAGGGAGAGGGAAGGTGGATAGGAAAGGAAAGGAATGGGGTTAGGGCCGGTGCTGCTGGGATCCACCCCCTAATTCCCCCATTCCATCTCCTGCCTTCTCCCTTCACCCGTTCTTCCCCCTTCTCTGCCTCATTCCTCCCACCGCCTGCCTCCCGTGCTGGTTTATATGTGCTTCTGCCGGTAGCCAGCGGCAGCATCGGGCCTGCGGCACTGCCACTGTTTGCGGCAATGGTTTTGGAATGGCTGCCTGTGGTACATACAGCATGCCACCATAAAACCATTTATGACAGCAGAACGACTGTTCCACTGTCATAAGTCCAGTTAGGATTGGGCTGTTAGTTTGCTAAACGACCCCCAAACTGGGTACTTCTTGCCTGGAATTATTAGATCAACCACCAATGTGTTCGAGAGCAAACTCTTCAGCTCAAATTCTCAGTGCAAATAGACCCACATGATTCATGAAGGCTTTGTGAAGCTTTGGCTGCTATCCTCTGCGCACATATCTAGGAGCAACCCTGCTGTACCCAGTGGTACTTCCTTCTGAATAAAGAGGCACAGGGTGGGATTACATGACTGTTGGGTTCTAGTATGCATTACTGGGTCAATCTAGTGGGACATGACCATTTCTTATTCTAGAGTCTCAGACTCTGTGCTAAAGAAATCAGTATGAAACTCACATCTGCTTCTTTTATTTTACACATTTCTAGGTCACCCATTTCAGGCATATGCAATGATAATGCCATTTAGCTGGCCCAACATTGCAACCGTACATTTCATTTCATCGCAGGCTAGTAGAGAGAGGGATTTCCAAAATTATTATTTTACATAAGCAGCTATGATTATGGGTTACACAGTAGGTAAAGTCAAAGAAGGCTTGTATACTGTGCTAAAATGTTATATGCGAAATCAGATGTAGGACATAGTATCGGTAACACCTCCACCGTTTGCCAAGAGCTCTTCCACAGGTCAAACACAGGCTGGACAAGGACATATTCCAGGTTCCTGCACATGGCTTCTTATTCCTGCCAAAAGGGTATTTTCAAATCTCTGGTTGCAATCCTAATGCTATGATTGTCATTTTAAAAACTCAATCTATCCATTAAACTTTCAGTTAAATATTGAAATAATAGAAGTTATATGTTTCTATCAACGTTTAATAGAAACCATCTATTAAATTTTCTGCTATCATCATTCAATGTAGCATCATCAGATAAAGAGAAGACAAGTTTCCTCAACAGCAAACATTTATAATGTGTTTAGAGGAACTGAGTCCACGACAAAGCGGCACACTGAAATGACTGGGACTGCATTTTAATCAGCCCCTTTTAGTTATGCTCTACCTAACAAGAGAAGGGAAATACATTAAGGCATATTCTTAACCTCGGTGAGGATAAATAGTCCAGGCATTAAATCAAAACTGTCAGGTAAAACAGATGTGCGTAATGCAACCCCTTGGGTTCCGAGCTACAAAACGTAACGTCAAAGTAATTTTCAAAGTGTTTTCACTACCTTTCCACACCCCTGAAAATCTGTCTGCAGCATTTTCATAACTATGAACATTTAACTTTCACTCGTATAATTCTTAAAACACTTGAAGAGGACAGCAGATTTGAAGCAGAATCTCCAAAGTTATTGTACCGTGGCCTGTGATGCTAAGCCCCCAGTAGAGTGAGGCAATATTAAGCGAAAAACACCACACATTTCCCGTTCAAATTCTTTTTGGACACGAATTTGAGTAAGAACTACACTACTTGCTACATAAGGTAACTTAGGCCCCAATCCTATTGGGCAGCGACTTATGCTCGGATCCTATCCCTCCTTGGATTGCCCCTTGGCTCTCCTTGGACTTACATCAGCAAAATGGCTGGTGTAGTTCCGAGGAGACCCATAGGTGAGGCAAAGCAAAGCCAGCCTTTGCTTAGCTTTGTGCTGTGCCACTTCCTGTCTATACAGGCCGCAGAGAGAGAAGCGAAAGACGTCCTTCCCCGCCCACTCTCTT
The DNA here is from genome assembly GCA_026170595.1 of Plestiodon gilberti rubricaudatus. NCBI lineage: Eukaryota > Metazoa > Chordata > Lepidosauria > Squamata > Scincidae > Plestiodon > Plestiodon gilberti. Next base: position 60,757,121 of record JANXHW010000004.1, on the reverse strand, counting down.
CTGGCTAATCAGAATTGAGTCTTTTCAGACTCAATTCTGATTGGCTATTTGCTTCCTTTCGTGTCTCGTACCACAACAGTGAACGTGCCCTCTGATTCGGTGAAGTTCAAATTTTCCATTTCCTCTTCTGTGGCACCGCAGCTCACGTGCATTGCCATGCGAAGGAGGAGAGTGCAGGACACACTGCACTCTTCGCGTCGCTTCCTTCACTTTGCACCACACGCAGGGTGTCACAGCCTTAAAGGTTTGCTTGTAAAATGGCAGTTCAGCACCTGTGCACTAAATAAAGAGCTGAAACTACCTCTTAAAATGGTAATTTGCTAAGAAGACAGTGCACCTGTGGTTCAGATCTTACAGTGCCTTCCAGTATTTATGTTAGCATAACTGAAGGGGCTGACAGAACCCTAAATGTTTGTTTAGTTCCCACATATCAGAAAGATCTCCACTTTACCTAAGAAACACTGCAGCTTTTACTCTTCTCCAGGGACAAGATAATAATATATATTTACTAAGTTTGAAAGGAGAGAACATAAGATATGTTTTCCATATATATGTTCCAAAATACCGTATTGGTCTGAGTATAAGACTCACTTTTTTCTCCTAATTTAAGTTTTTAAACTAGGGGTGCGTCTTATAATCAGGCTGTTGCAAGTTAATGACAGTGATTTAATTAATTTTTTTTAATAGCACCAAACTTTAAGGATGCGTCTTATACTCGGGACAATGCGGTATTAAGAAACTTCCCCTGGAAGCCTGCAAAAGCAAAACACAATACAAGCTCTTTTACACTGGGCTTCCTTTGTTTGTTTAGTGTAGATAGAGCAAAGCAGAAATCATTAGAAAAAGAATAATTTTAGCATCGTATTTTATTAACCATTGCATGTAAAATATGCACATCATTTATCACTCTGGGATTTTGGAATAGGGTACGTCTAGCTCAAAAAGTATTGATCAACTTGCAATCTGGTCTAAGCCATTCAGGACAAAGGAAAGCACATCACACATAGACATGTCTCATGGAAGGAACGTTCTGGTCAAAACTGAATTTACACAACAAACAAGTCCAGCTATTACACAATGTGATTGTGTCACACTACCTAAGCAAGGCTATTACAAACATATAGGTAACTGATTTGCCTCTGTGGTCATGTGTCCCTTTGTCAAGCTACAGGCTATAGTCGAGTTGCTATAAAGAGATGCATCCTTGGTAATTTCTACTAGCTGTCGTTTGCCTTCTGGGACCAATATCCGTCCATCTGTACCCCCCCCCCCCCCCCGGTAATCCAAAATCACCCCTGGTGATACTAGGATAGGTTGTTTTGTTTTCTTGCATTTTCTTTGAACTTTTGGATCAGGCTAATTGTTTTCTTTTTAAAAATCCAAAAGCATATTTCATGTGTTATTGTTGATGGTCACAGCCCCTATCTACAGTAATTTTTCAAAAGGACATCAGGAATATATAACTATTACTTAATGCACATTTTAATGCACATTTTAACATCCACACTCTGGCTGTTGCACACTTTCCACTAACAATGGTGTCAGAGTTCCAAAAAAACAAAATATGTATCCTACTGAGTGAAGACACTGAACTATCCTGTGCATTAACCTTTTTTTCTATCCAAGGAGAAAACAAACCTTAAAGATACATTCTGTTTATATATTTATAAAAATATTAAGAAAAGCTCAAGACTTCCAGAATAGAAAATAAATATGAATTCCTGAATAATTAAAGTGTGAAAGGCATGAACACTTTTGCAAGATATAAACAATAAACATAGAGTACATTAGCCTGTGTTAAACGATAACGTGGAATTTAATATAATGCAAAAAGAGTCATTAAGAGATGAGAAATGGTTGGGAGATAAAATCTAGTTAAGTCCAGGTGAATCACACACTCAAAACCCTCTCTCCCAGTTACACTTCTATTCATTTTGCATGCAAACAACCAACAATATCAGTCTTTAAGAAGATATAAGAATAGGCAAACACCCCTTACCCTATGGGTCTGAGGAGCTGTTCTTGCTTCTCAGTGTTACAGACATGTGTAAACAAGAGAATTTCCTGCATCTTTTTCTCATCTGCACAGCTCTGGGGGCTGGCCAACAGGCTTATTTCCAGCATTAAAGCCACTCCACACTAAATGGAAAAGAGATTCCCATTGGCCAGGTTTGATCAAAACTAATACAACAACACATTTATTTTAACACAATGGCATTCATCCAATGTAAAACATTTGCTTGTTGTCCCATTATTAACATTGCATAACTCCTCCATTCAAAGTACGAGTAGACCTCTGGCTGTGCACAGTGAATAAATTGGACACACTGGAACAGTCATATTCGCCCTCATTTCCCTTGTTTTCACTTGCTAACAAATGACTGTGTTTTAATATTCTGAGATAGAGCAACATCGTCATTCATCCATTTCCATGCATACATGTAAGAGGGAGTCACACTTTACAATGTTGGCAGGGTCAAATGCTGGTGCATGGGCATCAAACTTCCTTGCAGTGTAAAGGGTGAAACAAACATGTGCTTGCAAACAAATGGGAACACACAGAGAGCTTGCAGAGACAAATCTGGATTGCTCCAGCTCAGAGGTGGTGCGACTGCGACCTGGGACACCACCTGACACCACCATATCTCTGTCACATTATGCTGAAGGGGGGGACGGGACTCTTACTGTAGTCTCCATAAACCTGGAAGTGTGAGACTTCTAGTTTTATGTACAGCTACCATGCAAAGCAAGAAGTTCCTTCGTTTGCATGGTCCCTTTAAATAAAACTGGAAGTCCTGCACTTCTGGGTTTGTGGAAACTGTGCAAGGAGCATGGTAAGGGGGTGGATGATGATCTTCAGACTGGAGGGAGGCGGTGGCAGATTCAGGGTTAAACTTAAATGAATCCACCACCCACTCGCTCCCCTTGCCATTTGCCTCAAACCGCATCAAGTTGCCTCATGGTTGGACCACCTCTGCTTTAGTTCCTTCTCATGTGCATGTGTCCACAAACTGGATTCCCCATTATTCTGGTGTTCCAAACACCAGTGTAAAGGTGATTGTGTAACACCAGTGTAAATGTTAATTGACCTTTCCATTTATTGGTGTGCTTCCCCTGTATCTAGAAAAGGATTGGAAGGCTCACGCAAAATAGGGAGAGTGAAGCACCTGTGGGCTGCATACAGGAAAAGGGAGGCAATGTATTGTGTTTTTGAAACTGATAGATAGAAGCAAGCATGCAGTGCAGATCCATGTGATTACTCACACAAACAAATAACTCATGAGCATACGAAAATGCATGAATGAACACATACTGTAGTACATCCTGGAGCCATTCAGTATGTATTCACTTTGTTTTATGTTAGTTTATTTGAAACCAGTTTTATCTGACTTTCTTGCCACAAGGCAATTCAAAGAAGCTTACAAAACAGAATGAAATTACAATAAAATTAAAATTAAACCCCCAAAAAAGAAAAGAAGGCTGAAGGTACAGAAGGCAGTACAGCAACAATAAATCCAAACCCCATCACTACTGCAGTCCACCATTAAAAGCTGAACAAAACAGCCAGGTTTAATTGAAGGCGTGCAGGATTACGGGTAACTGACCCTCAGCAGGGAGGGCATTCCACAGGGTTGGTGCCACCACTGTAAAGGACCTGCTTCTGGTGAATGCCTGTCATTATTACCCCTGTGGACAACAGCAATCCGAGCAAGGTCTGAGTTGACAATCAGAGCATACAGTAAGGTACATATGAATCATATGTACCTTACTGTATGCTCCAATTGTCAATTCAGGCCTTGCTCTTATGAAAGGAGATGACCCTTAAGTAGGCTTACCTTTGTCCCGGAATCGAGCCTGGCTTTGGCCTAGAACGGACCCAAGCTACTCCCAAGGGTGCACTGCAGCAGGCCAATGAGGTTCCAGCTTTGGTCGCGTCGTCGACCAGAAGTGCTGGAAGCCAGAAGCCCATTGGCCTGCCGCAGTGCACACTTGGGAGCGGCTTGGGTCCGTTAAGCCTACCCTTAAGGCATCCAGGTCCCAGACCATTTAGGGTTTTAAAGGGTAACAACCAACATCTTGAATTGAGCCCTGAAACAAATTGGCAACTGATAGCACTCACAAAGAATTGGGGTGATATAGTTTCACTGAGCAGTTCCTGTTTAACAACTTGGCTGCCACATTTTGTACAAACTGAAGTTTCCAAATACTTTTCATGCATTGCAGTAACCTAATCAGAAGGCGACTACTAAAGGATGGATAACTGTAGCTAGGCCAGACCTCTGCAGGAAAGGCCACAGCTGGCACATCAGCTGAAGATGATTATCTTAACTCCTAATCACTGACGCCACTTGGGCCTCTAGGGAAAGTTCCTGATCAAGAAGTACCCCGATTGCAAACCTGCTCTTTAAGGGGGAGTGCAACAACCCCATCAAGGCCAGGTTCAACATACCTCCCATTCCTAGGATTTCTACCCTGCCTTTCTGTAACAAAAAAAGGAAGGCAAATTACAGACATAATAGCAATTAATTTTAAACCAACTGCAAGGAAAATCTGAAAGCAGCAGCTGCAGGCAAATCCTTACTAAGAACCGTTTTCTGAAAAGGCCAGCGGAAATAAAACTGTCTTCACTGCCCATCTACAAACACACAACAAACATCATTCTCATGGGAGGCCGTTCCAGATTTGGACGCCACAAAGTTGCTCTAAAATGCCTGGAGATTCTATGGAGGCCAATAACCATTGTGATGAGTTGGCAGCAGGAGTGTTCTCTAGCTGAATCGTTAGGCCTCTGTTTCCCTATCGAATGAATAAGGGAACATACACATGGCAGTTTTCCAGGCTCTCCATTTAGCCTTTGTAACATTAGGTCAGAGCTACAGAAAGTTTGTGGGAAGAAAGTTTTAGTAAACAAGGTTGTTTTCGCCCTCCATTCAGATTGGAAGATGGTCACCCAGGTTCCACGACAGTTCAATACATCATTGATCCCTCTTTTGTGAGTGGCTTAGATCAAAGGTGAATGAGCCGCAGTACCAGCATTTCCCCATGTACATCTGCAAACATACATCAAGTGCACTTCTGAATCATTGCAATACCTCTCTGCAGATTCACAGGAACTGTGGCTCTTTGCATCTCAAAGCAATGTTACACTTGAAGATGGTGCTGGGCATGAGCGCTTGGCACTTACAATTCACACTGTTTCCTTCCTTGAGTCCTTCATTGAGAGTCATGTGCCAGAGCAAAATGCTACTCAATTGACAGATCTCAAAGGTGATAAGGCCATTACTGAGAGACACTATACAGTATATACTATGCATGTGAAAAATGTCACATCCTGTAAAAAGTTGTCTAAATCCACATCCCTGGAAAACTCTCAGTGCATGTTAGAGACACATTTGATATGACTAGTATATGTAAATTGTTACCTTCACATGAGAATTGTGCACTCAGCTACTAATATTTTCATGATAGGTGTAGCCTTTTTTTTTTGGAGCTGTCAGGATTTACCGAAAATCATAGTGGACATATTCACAGCCCCCTCCATACGGTAGAGCAGTGTTTCTTAAAGTTCTCCCCACGAGGCAGGGAGAGCATTGAGTGTTTGCAGGGTCAGGGACAGCAGTGGCAGTGATTCCGGGGATCACCACTGGTGGGAAAAATGTACATTTTGTACTTACCGGGGGTCCTGCGCCCCTCCGACAATCGTGTCAGACAAACACTGGAAGTGGTTGCAAATGTACATTTTTTCCCCGGTGGTGGTGATCCCTGGGATCGCCACTGCAGTCATCATGTCATGTCTGATGGGCGGGGTGTCCCTTAAGGTGACAGGGGACAGCATCTGATTCTTCTGGTGGGTCGCGACCCACCAGTTTGAGAACCGATGTGGTAGAGGTTCATATGCATTTATTCATTAGATTTTTATTCCACTCTTCATCCAACAACTTCAGGAGATGTTTTCCTGCGTGGTTAGGCTAAGAAATAGTAACTGACCCAAGTTCACCAGTGAGTTTCAGTTCTACAGTAAGTGGGGATTTGAACCTGGGTTTTTCCAGTTCTAGTTCAGCACTCTACCAATATACCAGAATGCTTGTACAAAATGGTGCCTCCACACCATCCCAGCCTGGCTGCAGGACTTCCAGTTCCCCTAAGTGATCCCAAGGGCTATAAGAGGGTGCTGCATGTAGGACCTGGGCTTCCTCTGAAACGTAATCTGTGGGCTAGATGGATCGTTCATTAAGAACTTCCTAAGAGAAATTGAAGGAAATGTAAAGTTAACAATATTATATTCTCAAACTAAGGGACAAATCCTACGGTCTCTCTGTGCTGACAGCGACGTTTTAGCAGCACAAGGTACTTTCTGGCTGCACAAAATTTGGGCAACTGTAGTGTGCTTCCGGGCCACTGCTGCAAATGGTCAGTGGCACAGCATGCTCAAGATGCCTCCATTGGTGCCAGTAAGTTAGCAGTGGAGGCATGTCATGGGCAGGGGGGAGTTTCAGGAGGGATTGGGAGAGTCAGGGGCAGGGAGGGGGAGGGAGAGGTTGGATCTCAGCAGCACTGACATTTTCCAGACCTTATCTCCTCTTCCTCAAGCTGCCTTGCCCTTTTTCTCTCCGTGGACATATGCTAGCAAAATTGCTTGCATATGTCTGAGGAGACCCATGGTTGTCAGCCTAATGGGGGATAAGTAAAAATAAGCAAATATTTTTGCTTATAATATTTAGCTGGCTGTCCAATTCCCCCCCCCCCCCATTGGATGCCACATGCACTCTGTCAGTGCAGCTGCATTGGTGCCAATGGTAGAGGTAGGTTTGGGCAGTAAGTCTTGCAACAGATCACAGTGGCAACAATTTTTATCTTACTCCTGCCCCCCCCCCCCGACTGCTGGATTAAATATCTAACTGGGAAAGTCCCTTTCATTTTGTGAAGCTAGGAAATTACAATTATGTGAAGCTTAATTATGTGAAGCTTCACAATTATGTGAAGCTAGGAAATCACTTTTGTTTACCAGACATTCTATTTCATGCTGATCTCTGGACTTTTCATCTGCTTTGAACAGCAGAGACTCTAGAGACTGTGTATTGACTGAATCAACACCATATATAAGGCATCTCCAAGTTTTATATGTATGTTTTCTCTTAACATATGTTACTTAACACATTACATATATGTTACAGTAACTATAGCAACATGCAACATAAACTGTTCACACAGAGAAATAACTGCTGGATGACATGGCACGCAATTCTATGCCAATAATTGTTCATAAAGATTAAGATTAAATGTCCCACAATTCAATTTTTGGACCACACAGTTTATGGGCCAAGAAAGAAAGCCCACTAAAGACACAAAGGCAATTGGTGTCTAACCTAAGAGTCTTTATTCAACACTTTTCCTAAAATCTCATGGAGTTGAAAAGCTTTGTACTAAATTCCATAGACACACATTTGCCAGAGAAGACAACTGGGACTTCTTTGCTTTAGAAAGACTCACTCATCAGCTAGCTGATTAGAATATAATGTTGATAGTTCCGACCACATGTTTCGATAGATGGATGTTTCTACAACATCAGGGAGGAGACTTCTCATCTCACTAGGGCAGGATGGATTTCCTTCTGGTACATTTCATCTCTGGCTGCGCACCAGATAGATTTTTACAGGGCAGTTCATATTAGCAGATCCTCAGAGGGAGCATTAACAGGAAGTAAAAAGCAAAGCTCCAAGTCCCTTAATGTTGAGATCCAGCTCCAGGCAGATACAAAGGAAAAAGATGATCAATCCAAACGTTACAGAAGACAAGCAAAAAGACAGTTTGCTCCCCTCAGAGGATCAAGCTAGATCAAAACTCTCTTAAAACAGCAGAAACCAGAATTTATTAAATGGATGCACATTCGTTGCCATCTCTTGTTAAGAGTTATTTCGTACAAGTCCTTATTTTCAAAGGAAAGATGCATTGATGGATTGATTGGAATATTTATATACCACTTCTCAAAAAATAAAGTTCACAAAGTGATTTACAGAGAAAATCAAATAACTAAATGGTCCCCTGTCCCAAAAGGGATCACAATCTAAAAAAGATGCAGAAGAAACACCAGGAAACAGTCACTAGGGTTAATAGGGACAATTACTCTCCCCTGCTAAATACAAAAGGAGCACCACATGGAAAAAGTGCCTCTTTGCCCACTTAGCATTTGTTGTAGGCACAATGAATTAAAATTAACACTGTAGGCATTATAATTAAAAATTAGGGACCAGCACTGGCCTGAAAGGGCTGTTGGGGCAGTCGCTCCTACCATCCCAGGGGGTCCTTAAGATTTTATTATTTACTTATTTATTTTAAAAAATTATATCCCACCTTTTCCTATGCCGAAAGGCAAATGCCCAAGGCGGCTTGCAACAAGATTAAAATATTACGTGGAGATTTTCATGACTGGATACGATTGCAATTGTATTGGGAAGTATGGGTTCCATAGCCATGTATACAATTTAATACGAAGAAATAAAATCCTTAAAACCGCAGTTGTAGTTCAATGAGTTCTTTAAAAATTTAAAACTTTTAAAAACTTAAAGTGCAACAGGAGTTAATACACACAGAGACTCATACCAACGGGCAAGGGATCCTTATTTCTTAAGCCAAAGGTTTTTCATCTAGCAGCTGTCAAACTGCGAATGCCTTGAGAAAGCTCCACGTGAGGAGTGAAACGTTGGCTTAAGAAATAAGGATCCCTTGCCTGTTGGTATGAGTCTGTGTGTGTATTAACTCCTGTTTCACTTTAAGTTTTTAAAAGTTTTAAATTTTTAAAGAACTCATTGAACTACAACTGCGGTTTTAAGGATTTTATTTCTTCATATTAAATTGTATACATGGCTATGGAACCCATACTTCCCAATACAATTGCAAAATTAAAATACATAATTTAAAATAATACATAAAATAAATTTAAACAATATATAACCATACATAAACAAATTTAAAAACAATAAAATCCACTGGTGGGCGACAGTATGGAGCAGAGAAGCAGCATGGCAGAGCATCCTGAGACACAGGAGGCAGACCACGACGCATCACCCAAACGCTAGACGAAACAGAAATGTTTTGAGCCCTCGCCGAAAAGGCATGAGGGAGGGGGTGGTTCTCAGATCCCCTGGTAGGGAGTTCCACAGTTGTGGCGCCACAACAGAGAAGGCTCGCCCACGTGTTGCCACTCCCCTAAATTGCGATAGAGGTGGCACTCGCAGGAGAGCCCCCTCAGATGACCTAAGTGAACGGGCCAGAATGTATGGGAGAAGGTGGTCCCTCAGATATCCTGGACCCGAACCGTGAAGGGTCACGGAATCACGTGGCTGCCGGCCATTGCCCCATCCGGCCCCGCGCGCCGGCTGGGGCTTGGTTGTGGCAGCAACGGATTGGCTGCCTTGCCTCGGGGGGCAGGACTTCGGGGGGGACGAGCAAGGCAGCATGCTCGTTCCCCTCAGTCTCTCTCCGGGCGTCGTGCCCCGCCCTCCCTCCTTTCAGGCTGAAGTCTAGCTGGTCGCCCCTTTGGGGGGGCCGGGTAGGAATTTTTTCTCATTAACCTGATTGGCTCTTGGTTAGTGGGTTTTTCGCCTACCCCAGCCTGTGGGTTGGGTTGGTGGTAATTAGGCTTTCCTGGGTGTTAGTTTTATTTGGTTGCTTTAGGCAAGGGGCGTGCAGGAAGGGTAGCTAGGGAGGGCTTAGTTGGCATCCATCCTGAGGTAAGCATGGTCTGGGGGTAAGCTAGGACCGCTCAGACGATGCTGAAACGGGTCGCTGAGGCAGGCTGGCAACCCCCAGGCTGGATTTGCTGTGATCACCTTAAGGAGTGTCCTGAGGCTGGTCACAGCTGTTCAGCTGCCTCGACCCCTTCAAGGGGTTGGCTGGGATAGGCAGCTCGGTCGTGGACCGAGTGCGCCTGGAGCCATGATGGCTCATGCCCGTGTAGATCTTGGGGGAGGCAGACGGCTAGGACCGTTTCCTCCAGCCTAGTCGCCTGCACGGCAAAAAAGGGGGTGGTTTATTGTTAGAGCCCTGCTGCATTTGTGTTCATGATAGTTAATAAAGCAACCCTACAGTCCAAGCACCTGTCTGGCGTGTTTATTGGGGGGGGGGGTACAGGGGTAAACAAATCCTACTGTGTTAACTAGGGTTTACTCCCAGGTAAGTGCACATTGGATTGCAGTCCCATTCGTTTCACTCAGAAATGTTTAAACATGTGCTTAATCCTCCCATTGCAATCAACAGGATTTCCTGTGGCTGAATTGTGTCCCTTTTTAACAAATGAGATAGATGAACACCCCAAATAGAAGCGTCGCCTGATGTGGGGCGGTGGGCCCCAGGGCGTAGGGCGCTGGGCCCCCTGGGGGGGGCGCAGGCCTCTGTAAAATTTCTGGGTTTTTTTCGGGGTTTTTTCCCGTTTTTTATCAATTTCTTTGTTTTTTTTCTTAAAATCACCCCCCCCCCCCGCTGCAGCTGCCCCCCCCCAGGGCGTGTGTTTGCTTTTGGCCCACTTATCTTGCTTCTGAGGAGCACAGGCTCCATTTTCCCTGGGTGCCACCATCTTGGACTGAACAAGATGCATACTGGGGATTGTAGTTTTTTATCCCTTGCCTTGCTGCCTTGCCTTGCAGCCCAGGAGTCCTGACTCACCCGCCCCCCCTAGAGGGCATTACGGGGAAATACACCACATGTTTGATGTTTGGAACACTTTCAAGTTTATTCTGCAGAGCAAAATTCACAAAATTCACATCATTATGAATGCCTCATCATGTGTGCTGCTGGAAATGGAGACAGGAGGTACAAAGTGGACAAGGAGGCTTCCAAACTGAAATAAAAAAATCCCAAAAATTTGCGGCGCGGCTGGGCCGTAGGGCATGAAGGTTTACGGCCGTGCGTTTTTATGGGGGGGGGGCGTCAAGGGTTTGGGCCCCGGAACAAAAGTGGTCTGGATCCTCCTCTGACCCCGAAGCATAATAGGCATATATAAGGCAACAGCACCCCCAATCTGAAGAGGCTCCTTCCTTAGCTACAACAGAAACTCAAACATATCGTTTTTAGATACTTGAATTCAAGGGCTACTTTTATAGTTTTGTTTTATTCATGACTGAGAGAATAAATACATGAGTGACCTTTTCAAAGTGCAGTCTTGCAAGTCCTCTTGCTTTCAGCACTAATCCCTTTACAGCATACAATTCAAGGGGAAACTATTTGGCTGGAAAGATTAATGTAACTCCTAATTTTGCAGTACTGTATAGTGGCCTATTAGGTAATATTTCAGTAATTACAATCATATGGTATACTCCCACACAGAGGGTCTGAACATGAGAACATTGGTTATTCTAAGTGGAGAGTCTAAGAATTTGCGTGTCCACAATTTTATCATGATTCAGTGTGTAGCCTCAAGCATAACATCCAGAAATGTCCAGCCAACTGTGGACTTACAGTAGATGCAATCAGCAACCCAAATCTGGTGAATCCCCTTGTGTCCCTCCTTTTTCCTGTTCAAGAGATGCAAGGATCTCTTTTTTCTCCAAGTCACACTTCCCAAAACCAGCTCCTCCCTCTCCCACCCCACCAAAGTACATTTTCCAAAGTACAAAAATAAGCCCAAAACCAAAATCAGAGAGACTCCGAAATCAGGTTAATTAAGTTTTAATTAAAACTTAAAATCCATCTTAATTAACACTTAATTAGCTGCTGATGGGGCAGATAAGGGCAGGGCTTGGCGTACCCCCAGCAAGAGGTCTACGTACTCCTAGGGATACCTGTACCACAGGTTGAGAACCCCTGCCTTAAGGGAATCCCTAGACTGGCTTCATGCAAAAAGGAGCTCAGCTGCATGCAGCAGGACCCTCTGCCAGGCAGCCATGTGCTATGGAAGCAGGCGGAGGAGCCACCACGATTCCAAAACTCCCACCACACAGACCGGCAGCGAGCTGTGGGGGCTGGGGTGGCAGCAGCTGGCAGGGTGCCGCTGTATGGGCGGAGGGCAGCAGAAGTTGGCACAGGACCACAACGGGGCCTGGGGGCAGCTGTTCCAGGTGGGGGGCTCGCATCATTGGCGCAATCATCATTGGGACATCATTTCATTAGATATGTTAAAATGGAAATCCACTGCTGCAAATGGTTTATATTCCAAACAGTTATACATCCAGCAAAAATACTAATACCTTTACTGAAAACAAACCAGCTAAGACAAGGGGTTGATTTGATAGCAGCTGCACTAATGGACAAGTGTATTTTGTGTGAGGTAAAGAATATGGATAAGGTTACCTCAGCTTTTGAGAGGTTTTTTTCTCCTTTAAAAGCTTCATTTTTCTGGGGTTTAGCATGGTTCTTCTACTGTTCCCACAAAATGATCACAGATGCATTACAAGTTAAGGATCTTGTAAGACTGGAATTTGAACAAGTCTAAAGAAACCCATGAATATCTAAACAGAAATTAAACTAAAATGAAAATGGGACAAGGCTTCAAAAAGTCATTTTCTGCGCAATTCTCTGGAAATAGCCGGCGGCAGAGCGAGCACTCTGCCACCGGAAGCCATCACAAACGTGCCAGAAAGCATGTTTGTGACAACTTGGGAGTAAGGGCTGCCCTCACTCTGGTGCCGGATCGTCCCTATAGTTGCTGTAGGAGGTAAGTCCAGCTCCGGTGGGGGCGGTCTGGGTAGCGAGGGAGGGGGGCCATTGGCTGAGCCGGCTCCGGGGGGGGGTACGGATGGTGGCCGCCATATCCCCATCTCCCTTCCGGCCAGCACGGCCTTTACACGGCCTCCTCTTACTTCCGCCAGCTGAATAGCTGGCGGAAGTACGGGGCCTCCCCCGGTTTACACCGGGGGAAGGGGACGAATATCCCCTTTCCCCGAGTAGACCTATGGGCTGCTCCAGATCAACCTGGAAAGGGGATAGGATTCGGCGGGCAGCCCTGGGCCGCCTGCCGGATAGTTAGGCAGGATTGCGCTGCCCAACAGCACCATTTTTAATTAATCAAAGCCATTCAAAATAGGACGTAGAAGCAAAAGAACAAGAGCCTTTTGAAAAGTGTCCCTTGTAGCTATTTCAACCAACGTGTGGCATTTGAAGGAGAAGTGAGTTCAGTTTTTGAGTTCCATACATATACTAGCTTAAAACGGAAAGCAGATGGTGCTGATATGTAGAAACATTAAGAATAAATAGCAATCCTAAGGCAAGCCATCTTCCTTCAGCAGTAAATTATGCCTTAGAGCCAATTTCAATGTGACGCCAGGCATCTAAAAAAAATAAATCCCCATGAAAGGTGTTTTAACATGCCCCACATTTCATTTACACCAGTTCGGCTTGCCTGCATGTGCAGCAATAGCATCCTAGAGATATGGCATCCATTGCGTGTGAAGTCCAAATGGCTGCTGTAATATTGGCTACAAAGTGGCTGGGTGCCTGCTTTAAACAGAATGCCGCATCCATCAAGTGCATCCTTCTGCACATTTAAGTCCCATTCATTTTACATGCAAATGTGATCTAGATTGTGGCCTAACAGCACAATCCTATGCATATCTACTCAGAAGTAAGTCCCATTGTGTTCAGTCGGGTTTACTCCCAGAAAAGTGTGTATAGGATTGCAACTTAAATGTGGTCAGATTTGGTTTGGAACAAGTTAATCGATTTACTCTTCTGTAGCTGTCCTGGGTTATGAATGCAGATACCAAATAGCAGAAGTGAAACTAGCCCTCCCGGCGCCCTGTGTAGCCAATAGGAGGGCGCCCAGAGGGCGGAGGGAGGCAGCTGCGCACGCAGCGCGGCTCCAAACACGCCCCCCCCTGCCGGTTTCCTTGCCATTTTGGAGCCGATTGGGCTCCAGGAAGGGTGGCAGGGCCCAAACGAGGACGGCCGAGGAAGCGAATCACGGTAAGGACGACGAGCGAGAGACACGGCGGGCGCAGGCCGTGGGCGCGCCCCGCGCCCACGCCCGGAGCAGCTGCTCCACGCACTCCGCCCTAGTTGCACCTCTGCCAAATAGTATAGGATGTTTATATCTCTCTATATTGTGTATGCCTCTGTGCATGCATATCTCAAGCTAAACAACTCCTACCCTAAGTGTATCAGAAAATACATTGAGCTTCATTTATGATAGCATTTTTGTTTGACGGTTCCTTAGTTTTACCCACAGATAGTTTGTGAATTTCAAAAAAAGAAAAAAAATCTTCCAGCTGCCAGAACAGAGGGTGAGCAGCATTGTTGGAAAGCCACCTGAGTTAAAAAAGAAAGAATGAATATAAGAAGAGTTCTCAGAAGCTTCTATCAAGTTTATTACTGAGGCTGGAATTCTATACCTACTTTCTTGAGAGTAAGCCCCATTAAACAAAATGGTACTTACTTGTGAGTAGACATGCACACAATATAATAAGATAAACTTACTATAACCCTTTGGTCCATATTGATTAATGGCAAATTATCCTTTTATTTAGATGCCAAACAAAGGTCATTTTAATGAACCAACAGGTGAACACACACAAACACACTTGTGTTAGAATGTTTTCTATTTACACGTGTGTGTGTGTGTGTGTGTGTGTGTGTGTGTGTGTGTGTGTGTGTGTGTGTGTGTGTGTGTGTGTGTGTGTGTGTGTGTGTAATAGAAAACATTCTTTTGTGCTTCAGACAATAGTATATACTTCTTGATTGTACTGGGTTGCTCTGACTTTAGGATTGTGCAGTTCACCGTATCAGGCTTCACAATTCTGTTACAGGTTTATAGTTGACTATGCATGTGCATTTTGTGCTGTGATCTTACCTTTCCCAAAGATTACTAGTCCATTGGTCTTATATTTATAGGATTATCTCTGACAGCTGACCTTCAAAGAATAGGAAAATCCCTATTGAAAATACCTTGTGGTAAAACTAAGATGTTTAGCTCATAATTTGTAGTTATTTTCCAGGTGATTTCCATAGTAATTCTAGAGGGAATAACTGTTCTAGGAGGACTTAAACCTGCAATGTATTCATCTGATGAACTATGAAGGTCACCAAAATCCAAATTCCTTTACAAAAACTGTTAGTCACATTCACTTGTAAATTATAGGTCCCAGGAGATACTATATTTTATCCATACAATAAAGCAGAAAGAAAATACACACTGCAACTAGACAGACTGTTTTGCTATGCAATTGGTAGTTGTAGTTCATTTTCCCCACTGTCAAGATGTTACAGTAAACCTGAATGTTACTGCATTGTATTTATTAAACATCCTGGTTTCTACAGAGACTAGAGTAGAACGGTAGCTCAGTACAGAAAGTCACAGGTTCAACCTTCAGGAAGAGATGGGAAAGACTCCTGTCTGAAACCTGGAAAAGTCACTGCCAGTCAGTGTAAACAATACTGAGTTAGAAGGACGAATGACATGACTCAGTAGGTTAGACAACAACAAATGCATTATCTTTTTTCCTTGCCAAGGAAGGCTCAGAACAATTAGCAGGAGTTATATTTTAATAGTAGCCCAATCCTATGTAAGGATACGTGGCCAGCCTAAAGGGCTGGCCGCCGTATCCTGTAGCATCTCGGGCAAAGGAGAAGCTCATCCCCTTCCCCGGGTGCAAGACGGCCGAGGCCCTATGGGCCTACTCGAATGTACGCCAGCTCTGAAGCTGGTGTACATTCAAGACGAGGATGTAAGGCCAAACCAGATCAGGAGAGGGCTTGGGATATTGGCAGAGTGTGCCACCAATATCCCTACCCTCTCCCCGCCTGGTTCGTCCAATGGCCATCCTCCCTTGCCCAGAGGCGTTTCCACGGTAGGGGCCGCACCATAAGTCGCGCCCCATCCTAGTACCGTGTTTACCAACCGGAACGAGGAGGCCCCGCCCCCTCACCGGCAGATCCATTCCGCGCTGCGAAGGTGACGAGCAGGGAGTCTCCTGCCCGTTCGCCTTCGCAGCGCGGAATAGCTGAGACAGTGAGGGGGAGGGGCCTCCTCGTTCCAGTTGGTAAACACGGTACTAGGACGGGGCGCGACTTACGGTGCGGCCCCTACCGTGGAAACGCCTCTGCCCTTGCCGCCCGGTCCGCCCTCCCCCGACCCCTTCATTGGCCAGTGAAGAGCTTTCCTTCTCCGGTGAGTGCAAGAAGTCCCCCGGTGGAGTGAGGGCTGCTGGCCTTTGCCACAGTGGCCCTTACTCGTCGGGAGTTACAAACGCGCTTTACAGCACATTTGAAACAGCTTACAGCAGCAGAGCGTGCACTCCGCCGCTCTAAGTTTAAACTGGATTGTAAGTGGCTGCAATATGGTTGGTCCTCTGATACAAGTTTACAGGATCAGTATGCAACTAGTACATCATTCACTGTATTCAGAATTTTGTTCGCAGAATAGTAGCACCCTCTTAATAACTGAGGGAGGCATAAGAGCCATTCCTGATCCTATAGCGCTCCTTTCCCTTATACACGTCTGCCTTGTTTCCCAGCACGACTAGGATGGCTCCCTGACCTGTCTTACAGGCTTCCTGGGAACCACTTGAAACTAAAGACTACCCTGACTGATAATCTGGTTTTTCCTTGTCCTTTCTGGGCTTCTATAAGCTAACAGAAGGACATCCTTTTAGTGATGTTTTCAGCAAATTGTTTTAGCACTAAAATATTATTTATTATTAAGAATATGTAGTATATGCCTTTTTCAACACAAAGGTTCACAAAGTGGTTTACTGACAAAATCAAATGATTAAATGGCTCCCTGTCCCAAAAGAGCTCACAATCTAAAAAGATGCAGAAGAGACACCAGCAACAGACCAGAAATGACGGGCGTCCTCCCGGCGCCCGGCGTGTGGGGGCGGGGCCTGCGTCGTGTCATGTCGACACACACACCCCTCGTCCGATTTGCACCCCCGCCCGTTTTGAGCTCATTTTGGAGCCGAACGGGCTCCAGGGAGGGCGGAAGGGCCGATACAGCGCTTCGCTACGGTAAGTGCTCCGTGTGCGCCCCCCGAGCGCCTGGAGTTCCTGCTCCACACGCTCCAGCCAAGTTCCGCCGCTGCAACAGACACTAGAAAAGACACTGTGCTGGAGTGAAAGGGGGGGCAGTTACTCTTCCCCTGCTAAAGATAAGAGGAGCACCACTTGAAAAAATGTCTCTTTGTCAGGTATGCAGCTATTATTCAAATCAACATAGGATCTAAATGTATTCCCTAAAATATTATACTTTTTTGGTGGGAGAGCCGTCAACTTTCCTCAAGGTAGTCTTCTATTGTGTGGAAACTGTGTTTTCATAGCTGAAATAAACTGCAATGTTTTATTGCTGAGAAAACATACCACCAAAAAATAACAGTGTTGTAGCAGTCATGAGCACTGTGGTTGTGCATGAATCACAGGCCAAATCTATTTAACATGGCTGAAAGCTGTTCCATATGTTATGAAGAAATCATGTTTGCAAAACTGCAGTAGTGTTACAAAATGTTTGCTGCAGTAAATACAAAAGGTGAAGACCAAAGCAAATGTCCATTGTAACACCAGGTGTACAGCGTAATCCTGTGTAACCTTGCACCGGTGTAACAGCAGATGCACCGGTGTAACAGCAGATGCACCGGTGTAAGTGCACTTACACTGGCATAAGTGCCACTTACACCGGTTACATAGGATTGCTCTGGTGGTCAGATAAAAACCAGTGTCGCTGTGGCAAATGCTATTTCCACATAGAAATGTGAAACTGCCTATATGGAGATTTAAATGCGGTTTCCCTGGGTAGAAGTTCAACACGCTATCTACCACTCCATACAACCTTCCAGAGAGGAGGAGCTCTTAGATCACTAGCAAGAATGCTCCACAAACATGCCTGAGCCACTTTGTGTCTCTTTTTAAAATGTTTTCTTTTTTTTTTAGAATGGAAGCTTTAATGTTTTCTTTTTTAAAATCTTTGAAGACTGAGCAATAGCTCATTTCCCTGGGTTTGTCTTTTGGCACAAAAGTTGCCATTTTGGAGGAGGCAAAGCTGAAACAGCAAACTACTCCTCAAAAAGCTGCTTTTCTTGTTGATCAAGGCACGGTTGAGTCTTTCTGTTAGGCAGTGGTTTGCCAAGAACAGGGTTAGGACAGTGTTTGCATGACACTGCAGATGGCTTCATTGGAAGGGACAGTTGCCATTTGAAAGGAGACCAACATTGTCAATGTTATTTACATGCAACATTCTTGCACAGAGGGCAACACGATTCACAAAATGGAGGCACAGCACCAATGCCATATACAACAGCAAAATAAACTTCTACTCTGAAAGCGGGTACCAAATCAAAGCGAACAACCCCTCTATTCTCCAAATTTCCAGCTAACATCCGAGTTTGGAAAGCTGGCAGAGAGCCTAGCTGTTTCCCTTGCAGGGTTCCTGAACCCCCCTAACTCAGCTGGAAGGCACATGCAAGCTTTCTAGCTGACCATCAGACTCAGGAATCTGAAAGAGAAACGATGGAAGTACTGTTCTCGCTGTTTTCCTTGAACAAAGGGAATGTACAATTACTTCCACAGCTCAGAAGATTCCAACTTGAAAGTGACTGTCAGTGCAGAGAAAGCTGTCAAGACTGAAGGACATTGGAAAAGAAGTGTGTACCATAAGCGATTCAAAGAATGGTGTTCTACAGAAGAAGAAAACACATGGAGGCAATGCATTATCCTTCAAAGTACCATAGGGAAAAATACTGACAACTCTTTTTCAACATGTCTCCAAAAAGGATATAATTTCTCAGTGATGAAGGTGTTTATTGCTGCATTGTAGCATCTTAAAAGTTAAAGCAATATAGCATAACAGCTGCGTAGTTTGCAAGCAGGTTAAATACATGTGATCAAATACGGTTGCAACATCACACTACACACCCTATCCATGGCTGGACATTAATTAGCTGCTGCTGCTGTTTTTCAGTGCACAAAATTGATAGTAGATTGGAAACGTGATGATACATAATTTATTTGGAATTGGCTATAACAATAAAAATATACAGGTGCCACATTTTGAAAACATGCGTAACCAGAAATAAGATAACTAGAAAAAAATCATCAACAATAAATTAATCACCTGCAAACCACATCTGAAGCAGTGATGCAGCACTTATATGCTGGTGCAACAAACCTAACAATCCTATGCATGTCTACTCAGAAGTTCAAGGAGAGTTACTCCCAGGTAAGTGTCAATCAGACTGCAGCCTAGGGATAAACCTAAGTGAGGCTTGCTTTTAGGTAAAGATGTATAGGATTCCACAGCTAGTCCACTTGTTAAATTTCTTGTTTCTGTGCAATGATACCATATTATCAGCACGATCCTGACTAACTATAGGCCAGCAGAGCTAGCACTCTGCTGGCCTAGGGTGTTGTAAATGTGGTGGGAAGGACATTTTCAGATGGAGTGCTGTGCCGGACAGTGCGTGGGGAGGGTGGGCAGGGGGGCCAGGGCTGGGAGGGAGCAGGAATATCGGCGCTGAGATGCGCTGATATCCTGAACCCCACAACCTGAGTCGGCCTTACGGGCTGGTGTGCATCCAAGGAAGCCTATTCCAGATGAACGTCCCCTTCTCCTGAGGAGAGCCCAGGGCATGCTGGTGTAGGCCGCAATGGGCGCAGGATTAGGCCGACCGTGCATACTTACACAGGATTGTGCCATAAGGGCTCATAAGGCTGTGCCAAAAAGGTGTATCGGGGGGGGGGGGAGAGATCAGGAGGCTTGGGAGGGTGAAGGGGAATTATTTCCCCATATCCCTCCATAAGCTTCTCGCTTGCCAATGGGTCTCCTCAGACCTGTGCGAGCTCTTTAACTGGCACAAGTCTGAGGAGAAGAAAGGATCAGGGAACTTCCAAACAGAGGGGATAGGATCCAGCATGTGCCAGTGCTACCAGATCCACCCCTTCCCGTTGCCTCTCTTCTCCCTATTCCTTCCCCATCCCCACCCAGCTTCGCTCCCTCCCCACCCCCGCTGCTGCCTTACCTGTACCAGTGAGCATGGTGGGGTCAAGCAGTGGAGTTGCAGTGCTTTTGCATCTTGCAGCAGCATGCGCAAAATGGCCGCTGATGGAGCACTATATACTCAATTGGCAGCCACTTAACAACAGTGGAAGTTGCTTCTGCTGTTGTAATGGGCTCCGCATGACAGTCCAGTCCTCAATAGGATTGGGCTGTAAGGACTATTATTTAAATAAGTTCTTACCATCACTTACAAAAGAGGTCCAGGAATCAATGTGTTAGAAGATTCTTATAGAAAATGTTGAAGGAGTAAGATAATATGACTCAGAATATGCATTTTTCCCTCAATCCCTGTTATTCCAGAGATCATCAAGTCACTATGCTAGTATTAATGAATGTTGGGAGTATGCCCTACATTGAACATTTTAAGAAAATCTGGGATGATGTAAGCTTTTGGCGAAATGTTACCATATTAGAAACATACTCTACCATCTGCTCTTGAAGAAAAAAAATTGACCCGGTGGGTATTTATAATCAATTGTTTTGTCTTTGTAAAGGGTGTGTAGACTCATGGAATGCTCACAACAATGTACATTGATAGTCAATGTCCAGAAGATATAACATGTATAAACAAAATTAAAATGTTAGCAAATGTAACAAAAGGCCTTTCAACCGAAAAAGTTAGGAAACATTTTTGCTTCTTTTCTAAGGTTTAATCACTGAAATCTAAACTCAAAAAGGATTTCAACAGTGCAACACACCAGTACAATATGTGGGAGTCAAAGGAAGTTTTAAGAAAGTTCTGAAATCAGGCAATGGTTAAATTCAGTATATTTAAATACTGTGATATATGCATCCTGGCAACTATCTTATCTCTTGGCTATAAGCTGTGTACTCAAATGAAAATAATAACACTAATGGGATAGCACACATGCTGAGATTTATCATTCCAAAACATTTAGCGCATCAGTTTTGCCAACTTTTAAAAGAATGGACAAACATGCTTTAGTGGTTACAGATGCTATTTTGCTTTCCAAAGAAAAATTAGATTAATGTTGGAGGTGAAACCATTGTATATAGCAATTTAGGAACATATCTGGTATCCACACTATTCCATAGGCCAATCTTAATCATGGTACAATTCCAGCATTTGACAGACAGCACAATCCTGTGTCACCTTGCACTGGTGTAACAGTAGATGCACCGGTGTAAGTGCACTTATGCCAGTGTAATTGCACTTACACCGGTGCATCTGCTGTTACACCGGTGCAAGGTGACACAGGATTGTGCTGTAAGTCTTTCAAAAACCCACTGACGCCACTGCAAAAACTCTCATTGATTTCAATTTGCTTCACAGAGTCAAGCGAACATTTGCTTGAAATAATGAATGGAACTTTCAAAGAAACATGTTTTTATGGATACCTTATACAGTACAATGGTCTTCTAATTTGCTGATCTCAGCCCAGTTTCTAAAGGGCTAGAATGACTATGTGATAAGTAGCTATTTGTTTTTTTCCTTAAGTACATTGTCTCCATGGCCAGGCCAGCCATGAGGCAACCTGATAAGACTTGTGTCAGCACAAATGTTGGGGGTGGGCAAGGGGTGGTGGATTTGGGACTTCTGGTTTTATTTACAGGGACCGTGCGAAGGAAGGAGCTTCTCATTCATGCGGTCCTTTTAAACATAACCTGAAATCCTGCACGTCAAGGTCTGCAAAAACCACATGACAGAGCACAGTGAGGGGCTTTTTATTTCCCCCAGAAGAGAACCACCGGTGGCATCATTGGGCAAGGTCTCAGGTCATGCTGCCCCTGATTATCTCAGTCATTCCTTAAAATAACACTGTAAGGTAGACCTCATTATTATCTCTCTATTACAGTTTGGAAATTGAGAGATTGTAGTTTGAGTAAGGCCACCCAGGACCTCTGAGAGGGGGGCTAAGGGGGTAATTTGTACCTGTGCCCAGGGAAAAAATGGGTCAAAAGGGGGGCCCTAGAGCAAAAAAGGGGGGCCCAGGAGCCAAATTCATATGTATTCAAAATAAACTTTGTACCCCTTGATAAAATTCCTCTGAATGGCCCTGAGGCCACCTAGTTAAAAGCTGAAGTGAAATTTGAACCAGGGACCTCCATCTCATAGCTCATGCTCAAAACCATTGTGTTGCACCAGATAACATGCTCTTGGTCTACTGCATTATATGTAATCCACTCTAAATAGGGTCGTCAACGTATTACTGGATATTCCTCCTATGCCTTTAACAGTACAGTAGTGTGATCTGCAGGCATTAATGTTTTACATCCATGTGGGAGAAAAGCTTGCTTTCTTGATTGCTGCACACCAAGCTGCTAAAAAAGAGAAGGTCAGAGAGGACAACGTGTGAATACATGGAAGAGCACTCCAACTTGCAGAGCATATTACTAGAGAAAATGATCTATGTCACAGCTCAAACCAAGTCACACATGTGTATTAAACAATCAAGGAATTAAGCATTTAGAAAACATTGCTACAAAACCAAAATTTATCTACATTTTATCGACATGCTACATTTATCGACAAGGCAGCTGAATTGCTCTGCCTACCCCAAGCCCAACAGCCTTTGAGACAGACTTTGTAACTCAAGCCCTAGGGGTCACCAGCCTGTAGTGTATCCCAGAGCCAGACAACCTCTTGAGATTGGTTCTGGTTCTGCCTCTCTGTCTGACTCTTGCTTCTTCCTCTGACTCTTGCTTACATAAGGACAGACACCAAATCTCTACTTGTTGTCCCGCACTATCCAGTAGTGTAAGTAATAGTAGTGGCCAACCTGGCCAATAACATCCCGCATCTCCATGGCAGTCTGGGGTAGGTTAAAAAAAAAAAACACCTCCACACCAACAGCCAAAAAGCAAAACAAAACCAAAACCCAAAACAAAACAACAACAAAACAACACCTCCTACCTGGACCCCTAGAGCAACCAGCTAGTCTCAGACTATCACATGGGTGGGTGGGCTGAAGCGCGAATCCTTCCAAGATCAGAATGCTGGGTCAAGGCTCCACCAAAGTCCCACCTCCGGCTGGCCCCAAGCACCAATAGAGTCTCTACTTCAGCTGCCTTACCCAGTCAAAGAATGCTCCCACCCTAATTAGCAGCAAAGGGGCTATGTTCTATAACATGTAGATGTGCATGCTACCCACCCCTACACTTTCGTATATACACGACAGACACAAGACACAGAGATGCTAAAGTACAAATAGACAAGAAGCATGTAGAGCTACACTCTTTCTCTCTTTCATACATACAGACACGGAATGGTTGGAAGAACCAGTGCAGGAGAGGAAAGATCAGCTTTCCTCTTCTCTGATCTAACATTTATCTCGCAGTTTCAACACAAAACAAAAACCCAAACCAGCCAAAAGCAGTCAAAGAGCTGGCACAGATTTGAATAGACCCGTTGTGGACCATACCATGGTGGAGTAGGTAAGTAAAAGTATCTTTTTTTTCCCAAGGTCCCCTATTCCACCATGCTATGGTCCCCAATGGGCCTATTCAAATCTGCACCAGCTCTTTGACTGGTGCAAGTACATGTGGGCCCAAGGGGGCATGTCAAGGTCTTGAAGGGGGCATTGGATATTGGCGCCACTGCTGCCACCAGTATCTGCCCCTTGCCCTCCTCTGACATGTCTCCAGTCAGCCCTGATCCTTGCCCTGATCCTCCCCCTTCCTTCTCACCCCGGTCAACTTACCCGCACCAGCAGTGGCTGAGCGGTCCAGTGGCGTATGTGTGGTCACGAGCCATTCGTGCTGGCAACACTGTTGCGCACCATCACTGCAGCTGCAGTGCCAGCGGGCAGGGATACTCATCTAAAATGTGTTCCTAGATTTGCTACAGGGAACATTCATGAGTTTATTTCAGCCTATATATTCAAACAACATAAACATTCAGTTGTATGGTGATGGGTCCATATTTATGTTCTGACAATGTGTGTCAATTTTACAGTACAAATATCTCAAATCCACATTGGGCCCCTGGTGAACAATTCATGCTGCCATTGTGCAAATGCTATGCGTTTTGTTTCTACAAATAGGTCACCAGTAGTCATTGGTAATGTCCAGTGTACTCCATGCTTCAAGAATCCTGTCTTTCAATAACCAGCTTTCAGGCAGAAATCAGAGTTTAATAGTTTGCTCAGGGCCTTACTCCATACATCTATCACCAAAGCTTTTTGGGATTAATAGCCCCACAGGAAAAGGTACAAGGTAGGAAGAATCAATCACATCTTCCAAGCAAAGCGAGTCCATGTAGCTCTCCTCCCTGCATCTGGGGTAAGTCAATTCTCAGGACAACTTGTCATGTGTCTGGGCGGAGGGATTTTTGAATGGAACAGAGTGGACTGGATGAGAACCTCTTTCTTTTTTGAGTGAGCCATTAACATATTGTACTGGAGAAGTTATTTGGTGTTCAGTGATGCAAAGATAGGAACCATCAAATAAGGCAACAAGCAATGAAAAAAATAACTATTTTTAATTAAGATTTAATTTTTAAAAATTCAATTTTTATCCAGGTTTTGTGTGGAGTACTTGAGCCTGATAAGGTGTGTGTGTGGGGGGGGGGGGATAAGTGAGAACTCAGTGGGAAAGAAAATAAAACTATAAGACACAGATAAGTAGTTACCAAGTGGAGCCTGATAACGTATGATAGAAAAGAATGAACAAAATAAAGTCTCATGTGGCCAAAATGAGATTAATGTAGGAAAGAAAATAAGGTAAAAAAATAAGGTAGAAAAAGAGAGCTATGGCCAAATTGAGCCTGATAACAAGGTCCGCCACCCGTAACTTGCGCAGGATTGCGCATTCAGTGATTTTCTGAGGCCCCTGTGCAGTCAGCACCATCACATATAATTCGCCTTAAAGCCAGGATAAATATAACAAAAGAAACCTGTGGCACAAGAAAGAAACTTTGGACATAGAGACATCTGCTTTATGGCTACATTTTGCCATAATCCCCCTTATCATTTATTTATTTTTGTTAGAGGAGTTCAACTTTAAAGAAAAGTGTGGGAGAAGGAAACTATACCCCATGTCTGTCTTAGTGCACTTATATGAAGAATATTAAAGATTTTTTGAATCAGACTTACAAAAACGAAAGAACAGGATCCAAGGGAATGGAGCACACATGGTAAAGAGCTTTCCCCCACTGACTTTCTTTAGTCCTTCTTCCACATGGTTAATACCTCATGATATCCCTGTTTCTGCAAACAGCAGGGGGCTGATACAGTATGTCTGAAGCCAGCTCGGACAATTTCGACTGTACTAAGCATGTTTTCTTTTAAAATCTCAAGACACGGACAGTCTCATTCACAAGCCAACAAAATAGTATTTTGTTTTATGGCTTCAAAGGCAGAAGAGAGGACTTTTGAGTTCTGCAAAGCCAGTGGGATTCTGCAAGACTAAAGCATAAGTTGCATTATAGCTTCAAAGTGGCTCCCTGAGTTTCCAGAGGGAATATTACAAACCTAACCTCAGCAAAACATCTGGCACCAAAGTTGCTTTCCATATATACTGTAGGGATCATAAAATAAATGTTCTGCCAGGTTTTCCAGAAAGTCTCAACCTTCTGTCCATGTGTATCAGGGTCTGTACTGTATACCAATTACGTGCAGCCAGCAATGATCTATAGGGCTATTAATACTAACTGAAGGGCTGCTTCAAACATTTTATATTTGAACAACAAAATGATCTTAAGACCTGAATCACTGACACTTTCCTTTCAGTGTTATGTAGGGGTCCAATGTAGAAGTCCTTCAGAAATCTACGGGAAATTGACAAGCATCTAATAATTCAATAGTAGCACTGACAGGGATCTTGAGACTCTTGTAAAAACTGCAACATCTGAACAGCTTTGATTTGCAACAATTCAAAAACACATTAACTGAAAGCAGAGAACTAGGTGAACTTGGGTCCAAGCCAAACTTGACAGAAGATCTGCATGTTGGTATCATTTGCCAAATCCTCCAATGTGCTTTAAAATAATCCAACCCTGTTTTATAGGAAAGGTGTGTACATGGAACTGTTCCTCCATCTATATTTTCCCCCCTGAAACCATCTCTGTCCAGCTGTGACCCCCCTCCCCTCTTCTCCCCACCCAGTTTTTAATGCGTTCTAATTCTGGCTTGGCAGACAAATAAAAACCATAGTTTTATGACTGGGACATACTGGCAAACAATGGTTTGTGCTAACCAGGAAGTCCATGTCTGCCAGTATTTTGGAGGCAGCTGAATGTCTATTTATTTACTCTAGCATTAGGGTTCTTCTTGACAGCGCAATCCACACTAACTAAAGAATGGCGGAGTGAGCACTCTGCCATTCTAAGTCATCACAAACGTGCCATAAAGCACGTTTGCAGCGACTCTAGAGTAAGGGCCACTGGCGCATTGGCTGGCAGCCCTTACTCCACCGCCGGATTGTCTCTGCGGCCGCCGGAGAAGGTAAGGGATCCCTGGCCCGGCGGGGCAGTCTGGGCGGTGAGGGAGGCTGGCTGTTGGCCAACCCAGCCTGGAGGGGCGGGGATGGCGGCTGCCATATCCCCATCCCCTTCCCGTGCCGGTGCAACCTTTACACAGCCTCCTCAAAGTTGCACCGGCTAAATAGCTGGTGGAAATACGAGGAGGCCCAACGCCCGCCAGATTTTATTTTTATTGAGGTTGTTGATCTTGTGTTTAACTGTATTAGCAGTTTTGTTTATGGGTTTAAAGACACCTTGAACAGCCCCTAATGGAAGGGAAAGGTGAGATATACATATTTTAAGTAAATAAAGCCAGAGTGAGAATTGGAGCGCACCAGGGAGGATGAAAGAGAAAGAGAGAGCATCAAAGTCCAAGGTTTTCTCATGTAATGCAGGGTCATACTGGCATCTGTAACCATAAACATGGTTCTATAGCAACACTTGGGGACTCTCTGACTTATATTCCAATTCCATCCTGAAAGTTGCTATGCCAGCCAATAATCATTTACCAGGAAATGTTGAGCCAATGCTGCGATACAGCAGCTCAGGTCAAAGCTACTATGATGCCATCATCAGATGTGGCATCGTGGTGACAAGGGAAAAACTATGACGCAACAATAAAATAAGCAAAAATGGATTTGGCCTGGGGGGGAAGGCTGGAAACAACAGCAGTATTCCTAGAAGTTTCTCAGCCATCAAGGAATCCTCTACATTAGCGCACACTCTCATCTCTTTGACATTTTACTAAGACAGGAAATGGAGAGAACGTGTAGTATAGAAGAGAGAGCTAGCCCCACTCAATTTGCATAAAAAGTCATCAGTTCTATTAATGCAAGTTACTGTGTGTCATTACAGTCCCATTCATGTATTAAAATAAGGATGGAAAACTATTTCAGTGTCTCTCTCCAGGCATTACAGCAAGTTGAGAGCCAAAATGACTAGTGAGCTTTATATGCAACTGTAATTTTTCTACTGATTAATATATTATTCATATGCATTGGTGGAAATTACAACATAATGAAGTTACATACAAATATTCATGAACTTGTTCTCTGAAACTGCATTCTGTATTTAAAAATGCCATATATATTCCCTAGACTAGAACATGTTTGCTTGGAGATTTAGTTTAAGCACCATGCATTGGTTAACCATTCTATTAAACAGAGATTCAGACAGAGCACACCCATCAGCGACACCACTGCAACTGTTCAAAGAAGTACATAAATCACTTTAAAGACACATCCCACTGAACACTTTTCCTCTGAAGAGAAATTTAGTAGCATGCAAAATGTGAAATACTTGAAAAAGCAGAATGAGGTTTTGCAAACAAGATTAAAATATGACGGGCATGTAATCTCTTAACGCAGCAGCTCTAAATGTGTTCTTGTGGAGGTTTTTACTGATGTGAGATAACGTTCCCAAATAAATGTCAGTGTAAACATTTTTTGGATGAGGTTGGAATACTGAGACTGCAACTTAAGACTTATACTTGAGTATATAGGGTAAGTCTTCTTTATATATAGTATGATTCCCGCATTCACTAAATACAGAGAGATGGGGAGTGGGAGCATACCAGGGAGCATACACTACATCAAGGTGCTCCCTTACCATGTGCCCGAAACATGCCCGCATTTAGCACTTGTCTGCAGAGGGAAACACTGAATGTGGGTCGCGTTCCTTCCCTTCATTGAGGATCCTGTCCTACCACGGACCTAAAAGGTACCATTAAAAGAGGTTTCCATGCCCTTCTCAAGGGAATATGGCTTCCAAGTCTGCTCAAGCAGATTTTCCCGGCTAACCTCCTGGCTCAGAGGAAGAGTGGGGAAATCTCCTTTGTTAGTGTCCAACATGTTGCTGCAGATCCCACAATTCCTGGCAAATAGAAGGGGCAGAAATGGAAGCAGTAACAGATTTTACTTTTTTGGGTTCCAAGATCACTGCAGATGGAGACAGCAGCCATGAAATTAAAAGATGCTTACTCCTTGGAAGGAAAGCTATGGCAAATTTAGATAGTATAATAAAAAGCAGAGACATCACCATGCCAACAAAAGTACGTATATTCAGGGCGATGGTGTTCCCAGTAGCAATGTATGGTTGCGAGAGTTGGACCATAAGGAAGGCTGAGCGCCGAAGAATAGATGCTTTCGAACTGTGGTGCTGGGGAAGACTCCTGAGAGTCCCTTGGACTGCTAGGAGATCAAATCAGTCAATCCTAAATGAAATCAACCCTGACTGTTCCCTGGAAGGACAGGTACTGAGGCTGAAGCTCAAATATTTTGGCCACCTAATGCGAAGAGAGGACTCTCCGGAGAAGACTCTGATGCTAGGAAAGATTGAAGGCAAAAGGAGAAGGGGAAGGCAAAGGATGAGATGGTTAGACAGCATCACCGATGCAACGAACATGAAAATGAGCGAACTCAGGAAGATAGTGGAGGACAGGAAGGCCTGGCGGGATATGGTCCATGGGATCACGAAGGGTCAGACACGACTTAACGACTGAACAACAACAAAGGAAAGGCTGCAATTAATAATATATACTTTTCTGGAACACATTGAACACAATGGGACTTACTTCTGAGAAGACATCATCATTATTAATTATATGTATATACCGCTACATGTGAAAAGTAATTCATAAAGCAGTTTATATAGCAAAATTAAATAGATGAATTAGTTTATAAACATGCACAAAGATCAACCACCAGAAGGGTACCGGTCATTGTTGTCAGTGACAAAATAATTAATAGCAAGGAAGCAAGTAGTAGCTAAGGGATGTTCTTGTGGCCGTACCCAAATATTGCCACAAGATGTCCTTCTAGTACAATGAATAACAAAGCAAAAAACAGAAAGCTGTTGGCTTCTATTTCTTGTGGTTACTTGGTTCATAGTTGCTTAGATTTAATGTAATTCCAGACTTCCAACACTTTTAATGGATAAATGTGGCTCAGTGTTTGCCTGGAGAAATGGAAAAGAAAGCAGACAAATATTTAGGGCTAGCTGTATCTCTGGATTTGTTACAGTTGCATTTCAGAAATTAAATAAGAGAAGTTTTGTAGCTGAATTTAAAGTCCATTAGGCAGTCTTCTTATTAGGTGGCTTGAAAATAAAAAAGATGGCAACTGAAGACACTAAATTGTATCAGAAGTGCTTTATGAAATTTAGTAATACAGATTCCTCTAGTCTAGAACAAGGGTAGCCAACCTTCCACCATTAGGGCCTCTGCATTTTTAAGAGTTCGGTAGAAGACAGAATCATGGCAGCTGCAATTGCTGATGGTGCTGCTAAAGCAGCTGCACCTGCTGAAATGCCCTCACACCTATACAACCATTAAAGGGAAGGAGAGCAAATCAATGCACCCCTGATGACTTTTTACACAAAATATCCAATCTAGAAAAAGAAAAAGAGACAGTGTTGAAGTGAAAATGAAATGTAGAAGAACGAGCAGAGAGTAACATTTAAACTTGAGGCGGAGGTGCAATTCATCTTTACTCAAGGGAATGTCATTCTACATTCAGCTTGAAACGACTGTTCTGTTAGTAAGATACATGTACTTCTCAGCCATTTTGTTTTTAAACCTTGAATTCCTTTGTGAGACTTACGGCCAAATCCTGTGTAACTCTTGCCCCGGGGAAGTGCGTGGTGCCCGGGGCAGGGTGTCGCGCAAGTGCCGTAAAGCACTTGTGCGACACCCGGAGAGCAAGCAGCGCCAGCGCTGTGGCTTGCGCTGCTCGCCCCGCCGTCTCCCCAACCCTGCGCTGGCTGGGGCAAGTAAGACCTACGCCGGTCAGGGCAGGGACGGGGGGAGGGCAGACCAGGCAGCAAGGGAGGGCGGCCATTGGCCGCCCAGGGCCTTGAGGGGGCGGGGATACCAGGGGCCGAGATCCCTGGTATCCCAAGATCCTTCCAGGCCCCAGATATGCCGACATGGCCGGCGTTAATGTACGCGAGCTCTAGAGCTCGTGCACATTCAAGGAGGCCTCCCGCCGCTTACATGGGGGGAAGGGGACGATCATCCCCTTCTCCCAAGTTGAACTCAATAGGATGTGGCGGTTGGCCCTTTAGGCCGGCCACCGCAGCCTACACAGGTTCGGGCTGCCCATAGCTTCAGAAACATCACAACCTGGAAAGGTACATTACTAGAGAATTTTGCTGAGCAAGATGAGGAAATCTGGACTCCAGCTGAAATGTGGACAAATCCCAGTTTGGGAAGATATTATTACCTATGTTGTGTTTGTGGCTCAAAAATTTGAGCAAAGTTTTTAATTATGTTTTAGCTTTGCCCAGCCACAAAAGTCTTAGTATATCTGTTGCACCAATATTGCACTCAGAGCACCATTTGTAATGTGGAAAAAAATGTAATCTTTCCCCCAGAAAGTTGTAAGTGCTGTGACGAAAGTAGTTCTGCAAATGTGATAGGCAACACATACTGTAGGTTATATTTTGTGTCATAATGAGTGATATAGCTTTCCACTGTGAACTTTTTTGTATCATTCTTATATCTTGGAGCCTGTTCAGTACAGTAACATCGATTACAACATAATTCATGCATGTCTATTCAAAGTAAGCCTCACTAAGTTCAATGGGACTTACTCCCAGTTAAGCATGTATAGGATTACAGCCTTGATTTTTTTAAGTGCTAACAGTGACAAGGCTACCCCCTCCTTAATGCCCTGCTGTTTCGTGATCATTTTATTTATGTTGCTTACCCTTTTGGAGACTATGCATATATTCTCCACTACACTGGAGATTAAACTGTATTTAGAATGTTTTTGAAGGGAATAAATCACTATCCTTCTCCCTCCCTCCCCCCCCCCCACTATGTGCAGCCAGAATATCACCTTAATGAATAAATGGATTTTGAAGAATTTTGTAAAAGCTAAAATGCAGTGGTGCCTCACATACCACATTCACCTGGAACCCACCAGAAATCAGGTCGCGACCCACCAAGTAGGTCTCCACCCACAGTTTGAGAAACACTGGCCTAGAGGCATTTGTTCCTGCCTAGGTCATCATCTTTCCCAAGAGAAAGACAGAACGAAGATCATGTTACAATGAGGTTGCACTTTACCTGGAAAGAACTACTATTAAGTGCAGTACATTGAGGCTGCAATCCTATGCACACTTACCATGATTGAACACAATGGGACTTACTTCTGAGTAATTGTGCACACTACAGGCTTGTGCTATGATTTCAAGGGAAGCCCCCTGTTTAAAATGCAGCAACTTTTATTGGAGGCCCTAGCTATAATAATAATAATAATAATAATAATAATAATAATAATAATAATAATAATAATAATAATAATAATAATAGGGCAAAGCAGGCTACATTCTTCCCACCCCTAGTCCCGGTTTGTGCCTTGCTCCACCACAGAGCTGTATTACGAGGTCGCTCTCTCCAGCCCCGCCACCCTCCAATACGTTGCCCGGCAACGACCCCTCCCACATTCAAACAGAACCAACTGCTGGAGCGGCAGCAGCTCTGCGCATGCTCTGTAAGGTGAGGGCGATTCAGGCGCCGCTTCCCTTTCCGGCTGGGTGGTGAGCTTGATCCGCCGGCTCCTGTCAACATGGTCGCAGTGAGAGTGGTGCGGCGGCATCATCGTCTTCTGTGGGCGGCAGGTAAGCGTGCCACGCTGCGCCGCTGAGGGCGAGGGAAGAGCGTGGGGAGCCTACCGATGACGGCTGCCTCTGAGGAAGAGGAAGGGAGGGAGGCTCGGACTCGGAGGCAGCACCGCCTCGGCTCTTGTGGGCGGCCTTTTCCTCCGCGAGGAGCCACCGCACTTCCTCTTCTTGCCCCCCCCCCCCCCTTGCGCAGGGAGGAATGAAGCGGAGCCACCGGCACTGCCCGAGTAGCGGGCAAAGAACAGCGGCTCTGCTCGGCCCTTCTCCCTCCCTCCCTGCGACGCTGGCAATCAGGCCTCGCATGATCGTCGCCACCCCGCCCCAGCGCGTGGGCAGGCCAGCAGAGGCGGCTGCTCCTTGCTAACCCTGGCTGATTGGCGGCGAGTGGGTGGAAGGGACAAGAGCAGCAGCTTCCTCCCCTCTGTCGCTTCCCAGCGTGGGCTTAGGGTGATGATGTGTGCTTGGGCTTTCTGGGACGTATCCCCAGGGATGGACTTCTTGCCTGGGCCAGTCGCAACTGCTGATCTGGCCAGTGCTGTCACCCCTCCATCACTCACCTGCCTGTTTGCAACATTGGTACCTACCGTAGATGTTGCAGAGAGAACAGGAAAGGGAAGAGAGGCCTTCATCCTCTCTGTTGGACTGGCTGCCCCTCACCCTCTGGATGTGCAGCATTTGGAAGCACTTCCTGTGCCACCCAGAGAGGTAGAGCAAAGGAAGAGGACTCCTTGTTGTCACCACTGCTCATTTTTCACCTGCTTGTCTCTCTCTCTGGGCCATATGTGGTTTGAATTTGATCTGTCAGATTTGATCCTTAACTGTTGTGTGCCCACCAGAGGCCCTTAGCAGCAGCAGCTTCTGCTGACTTGCTAGCCTACCTGTGTGCCACTTGGAATGAGAGAGTGACAAGCAAATGAGTAGAGGTGGTGACTGCCTACATTTGCTTGCCTCTGCTTTCTGGGCAGTTGGTGGTCATGAGGAGCAGCTGCCCCCTCCGCTATGCTCTCTTTGGTTGGTGCAATGGTTAGGATTGGGGCCACTGCACCACCCAGAGTGTGGCAGGCAAATGAAGTGAGTGAGGCAGGCTCTTTGTAGCTGCTTCTGGTCAGTTGTTCACCTGCCATCGCACTGTGGATAGCAATACAGGGACAGTCACGCTTATTGGGACAATCCCAGTTGTTGTGCAGTGCTGAGAGAAAGCTGCAGTTTGTCCCTCTGGATGGTACGTTGAGAAGCTGCAGCACTCTCCCAAGGGAGCACTCCTAATTGTGTAGTACCAAGAGAGGGGGGAGCAAGCGTGAGTGGGTGGGTGGAGGCATGCTCCTTGCAGCTGCTTCTGCAAGTGAAAGTGCTGCTTCAGTAGTGAAAGTGCTGCAAAGGGTTGCTGCTAATCCTCCTTCACTTGCTGTTCCAGTGGTTGAAACTAGGCTCTCTGGAGAGTGAGTGAGGGGAAAGATTGAATCCTGCTTTAAGAGTATTTGGTTAAGCATCCCAAACCTAGTACTGGACCTGGTTAAAAGCTGCTTTTCTGAGGTGGGGTTGTGTGAGTGAAGCAGATGGAAATGAATGAAGGTGGGACTGGTGGCTGTAAAGATTGGGAGATGTACAGTACATTTTTGTTTTTCCAGTTGTCCCCCTTTGGAAGACGAATGCTGAGGGAAGTGATGGGTCAGTGGCAACAAGCGTGGGCTACCTGAGTAGTAAAACTTTTCTGAAGTATAAAATCAGGTGGAACTTACTTGCAGATGCATTACAAGTTAGTGAGCTTGAATGATCGCACTCTTATAGAAGCTAGTTGTAGGATATGAACAAGTATCAGTGTATGTGGTGTTGCACATTATAGACCAACATATTTTTCTCTCTCTCTCTGTTTCTTCTCTTCTCCTACTGGTAGTTGCTGCATTTATCCTTGCTGCAGATGCAAATCTTTTTGTGAAAGACTTGGATGACTCGTAAGTATGCAATGTTTCTGTTGGAAATTATGAACTAAGGGATGGTTTATGTTTATATATTGTTTGAAGTGGTTTTGCTGTACATTGTTTCAGTCAAGATTGCTTCATACACCATCCTGTTCCTGCAATCAAATACTGTGGTTTCGAAATACAGACAACACACCATGCCATGCTTGCATGCTGTGCACAGTTGGGTCTTTTCTGTAATGGACATGAAGCACAAAAAAGAAATAACACTGCACTAGGCATTTTCTTTTAACAGAGAGAGGAGGTGGGGAATACTCAGGATGTCTTAACATAATGCAGTACTTTTCTTTCCCCGTTTGCACATAGTAGTTATAGGCAGGCCCTCTTACCTCAGTATCTAACCTTTTAAAGCTTATCCATTGAAAGAACTAAAAGGGTCACTAACAAATTTGTACAGTGTACAAACTCTGAAAGCCTTTTCCTTCTCACAGTATTGGCTTCATTATAAACAACAAACGGAATACTAAGATCTATTACTTTTAAAAACATCGTCAAAATGTTAAAATCAACGAACTTTGAGATCAGAAGAGACTTGGCAGAAAAGAAAATTAACCAGATGTCTAAGCATTTTAATAGAGTTGACATGATGAATGTCACTTCAGTAGGGCTTCCATAATCCAGTATCACAGCTAATAAAACCCAAAGCAGCAATTTATTCACATGAAAATAGTGACATTGGTAGTATATTGAACTTCCCCCAATAATAATGTCGGTTTTCTCGATGCCATCTTAGTTCAGTTTGGGAAGATGTTATGCAGGGAGGTGTATAGTATACCATTTGAGCCTCCATTTTGTTCTGATTGCTCAATACCAAGTATACATGTATGAAATTGATAGTGTCATGGACTGGGAACCTAGAATGAGAAATGGAATCCCTTTAATCGCAGGGATGCCACCAATTAACCCTATTTTGTAGGTGCTATATAGAATACATGATTGTTGTAGTTGAGCCCAGGTAGGACCCTTGCATCACCCAGACATGTTTTTTGATAATATAAACTAGGTCAGTCCTTCATCCTTAACAATATTTTAACGATGTTTTTTATTGTGGACTAATTGGTAGGAGGCCACTTTGACTTTGTTGAATTTGAGACCTCGGTGGAGGGATGAAGGAAAACTAGGCTCCTCAAATTATGTTTGGATTCCATCTACTGATTATATTTGTAATGTTTTCAATAAAATTAACAGCGCAATCCGACTTAACTTTTGTGCCGGTTTAACCAGTGGCGCAGCAAGAACGGGATGTTCCAGAACGGAAAAGGGATTCAGATCCCCTCCAAAAGAGGAATTCAAAGGGGATTTGAATCCCTTTTCCGTTCTGGGGCCTCCCGTTCTCGCTGCGCCGCTGGTTAAACTGGCACAAAAGTTAAGTCGGATTGTGCTGTAAGGCACTGCTTATCATAAATATACCACACAATTTTATCTAATAAGTTGTATATAACAAATGTCATATAAGTTTAGATTTGATACCTGTTTTATATATTTCATTTTTTGATATAAAATTGTTTTCCCATTACTTGCTTTTTCATTTTTACTTGTACACAAGTGTGTGTGTGTGTGTGTGTGTGTGCGCGTGTGTGTGTGTACACACTTTATCAGTGGGTTGTAGCAAAAGTCATCCTGTACCAATGCAATATAACATGGAAATCATTACCCTCTGGGATCTGGTAGGTTGGATGCCTTCCAGCCTCTAATTGATTTCTGAACTCGAGTGTGTGAGTGTTTCTGATTATTTTATTTTATTGAATTGTTCTCCTACTCCATTTTTTCTCCTCCATCTTTTAATGAATTGTCTAATATTTCAGCATCCATTTTAGGTGCTTAGTAAAGTACTGTTAGGATTGACAATGATATAACATTCCACACAGCAGTGTAATCTGAGAACCTGCAGTAGCAGAGACACTGATTTCTTTCTCTTTCTAGTTGAATGATAAAGATAGGAAAGACGGGGCTCACAGCGCAATCCTGTATAACCTTGCACCGGTGTAACAGTAGATGCACCAGTGTAATAGCAGATGCACCGGTTTAAGTGCACTTACACCAGTGCAAGGTTACACAGGATTGCGCTTCATGTGTCTTTACTATGAAGATCCTTGTGATGCTCACTGAAATTTTATATTGTTGCTAAATATATATCCAAACAATAGGATACATTTTCACAGCTTATGCTTTTTTTTAGGTTTAAAGAGGACCGTAAAGATGACATTTGGCTTGTAGATGTGAGTATGACAGTATCATGGAACTCTATTCAAAACTTCATTAGTCTTTATTACCTTGCCTTAAAAAAAGGACCTCTACAATTAATCTATGCTAATCTCCTAGAGAAACAAAATGTTTTCTTAAGAGTGTTTTTCTTTTTACTATGAGTTGAATGTCATGGTACAAGGCTTTGACCCTTGGAATCTGAAGAAATTGACTTTTTTTTAATTTAGGGGAGTAACGTGTTATTGCAAACAGACTTTTGTAGTGTTTACACATGAATCCCAAGAAAACTTAATTGCATTTGACAGTAGAAGTCGGTGTATGTCACGGTATGAACTGTAGAACAGTATGTTCTGTAAACAAAAATATACACAAATATGTAGGTGTGATTATGTCTTGTGGTATACAGTTGGCCCTCTGTATTCGCGGGGGTTCCGTTCCCAGAACCTCCACAAATACTGAAATCCGCAGATACAAGGGCCAACCGGAAAGCACTATAAAAAAGGGGGGAGAAGGTAGAAAACATGGGGATTTTACCCTTTAGAAGCAAACAACTGCGTCTTCTTCCTTTAACAGACTGAAATCAAGACTCTCCTCTTCCAAGGTCACCCCAGAATGCATTGCAATGCATTCTGGAGCCATTTTGGGAGAGGGAGGGGGAGTCGTGTGACCTGTAATAACAGTAATGGGAAAGGGGAATAAAAATGCAATGCAGTGTATTCAACAATCACTCACACAACTAGGCCCTAAATATAAGTGGTTCCTAGGTAGAAAGAGAGAGGAAACCTGTTCAAGAAAAAGGAGTAAATTTTCATAAAACCAAGTGGAAAGCACTTATGTGCAGAAGTTCCAAATTCCAATTCCAAGTCTTTTCTAAAGATTCCACAGACTCCTTATTTTTGACTTGTTTGCAGTTTTATGCACCTTGGTGTGGGCATTGCAAGAAACTGGAGCCAGTATGGAATGAAGTCGGTAAAGAGATAAGCAGCATTGGGTCTCCTGTAAAAGTTGGGAAGATGGATGCCACTTCCTATTCTAGTAAGTGCACTTTAAGGTCTCTTCACCTGTTTTAGGGTTTATAATTTATATAGTTAACAATGTAAGTAAATTAGCTAGTCATCAGCATTTGATGTCTGACATGGCGGGCTGGCTTTTTAACAAATTGCTTTTAACAAATGTAAATGTGGATGACCCACTGGGGCTGTTTGTTTTAATTGCTTTTAATTGCTTTTAATTATTTTAATTCTTGATTTTAAATGTATTCATGTATTTTAATGTTTTTATTGTAAGCCGCCTTGGTTGCCCTGGTGGGAGAAAGGCGGGGTAAAAATTCTATAAATAAATAAAAATAAAATACAAAGCACAGTTAGAATTTAGAACCCAGTAAGTGAACTGGCAAGCCCTCTGGTTTGCCACTTTGTCATTGTAGAAAATATGCAGAAAGTGTATCATTGTATAAAGTATCTCATCTGTAGCCTGTTCCTATGGGAACAGGATTCAGTAAGCAGCAGTTTTAAGATGTGGGATGTTTGATGCTGTGTTTACTTCTACAAAACATGTCAGTAAAAAGTGCTGAAGTATTTGAATTGTGATTGAGAACATGCATACTTGTGAATTGTTAATGACACAACTGTGTTGTTGTTTTTTTGGTAGGCATTGCTTCTGAGTTTGGTGTTCGAGGCTATCCAACAATCAAACTGTAAGTTGACATTTCTGCCTGGTATTAAAATGCTAGTACTTGTTATCATCTCACTAGGTCTTTCCTAGTGTCCTTAGCCCTCCTTCATCTGGATATTAACAGTCTCCAAAGAGAATTGAAAAGTACAGGCTGCACCATACTCCATGTATTTTCCTACAAATGGGATCAGACAGTCTGTGGTGTTCAACTTTGAGTATTTTTTAATTTATGGGTTTCATGAAAATAACAGGAAAAATGGAAATGAAATTCAACTTGACTCATTTAACATGAAAAGTATTCATCATCCAGTGTTGTTTGTTCAGCCAGTGTTGTTCAGTATTATTCAGGATATTCTGAATCGAAGGAAAAAGTGTATGACAGGTGTTGGAGACCTGTTAGATTCCACATGAATTAATGTTGTGAGTTATTGCAGAGCCTAGCTATCACCTCTGTATTATAAGCAATCCTTATTATAATCTCATGGTGGTGGTGTTAGATTAAATTGGAGTCATTGACTCAGTTCAGACAATCCAACTGTGACCGGAAGGAGTATTGAGTCCTTCTCCCTTCCTCTCTTTTGTACATCCACTTGTGAGGAAGGAATCCTGAGAGTTTGTTGAACATAAGAAGAGCCCTGCTGGATCAGACCAAAGGCCCATCTAGTCCAGCTTCCTGTATCACACAGTGGCCCCACCAGGGAGCACACAGCCAACAAGATAACCTGTTTCCTGCTGCCACTCCCCTGCACCTGACACAGAGAAAACCTACTTCTAAAACCAGGAGGTTGCTTATGGCTTGTAACCTGTGATGGTCTTTTCCTCCATGAATCTGTCCAAACCCCTTTTAAAGGCATCTAGGCCAGGTGCCATCACCACATCCTGTGGCAAGGAGTTCCACAGATGAATTACACGCTGGGTAAAGAAATATTTTCTTTTGTCTGTTCTAACTCTCCCTCCACTCAATTTTAGTGCATGTCCCCGGGTTCTTGTGTTGTGCGAGAGGGAGAAGAATTTCCCGCTATCCACTCTCTCCATCCCATGCACAATTTTATACTTCTCAATTAACCTCAGTTGTTGCCCAACTGTTGAAACCTGGAAGATGTAGCTTAACTGAGAATATAGTTTAAAAGGATATTAATAATTTTATAATATATTATTGATTTATTTCATTCATTTTGAAGTGACTGAATTTTTTGAACTTGGAAGGTACAGTATGAAGATCCCAAATGTAATTTGTTTAATGTTTACCCTGCCTTTCACTAGGATAGATGTATATATCCGTCATGTGTTTGGAGTTGGTATAAGTTCATACACTGTACTAATCAGCTAGTACTAAGTACTACAGTGGTACCTCGCAAGACGAAATTAATTCGTTCCGTGACTCATGTCGTCTTGTGAATAATTTCGTCTTGCGAGTCACCCCCCCTGCCGTGCCGGACGCTCCAGCCACAGCTCGGCTTCTCAGCGTGGCTGCAAGCTGATCGCGGCACAGAGCCGCTCTGCTGCGAGCCAGCAGCAGATCTCTGCTGCCGATCTCTGCTGCTGAAATCGTCAAAGGACTCGCTACAGCATCCCTGCGGTTGTTGTAACGCTGGGCTGGCGGTTGCTGGCGGTTGTCCTCCGTCCTCTCTTCCTCACAGACCTCGCGGCTTGGAGAATGCAAAGCTGCTGCCCGCCCATTTTCCTCTTTTCTATTTCTGGCTTTTGCTCGGACACACGCACACGCACACACACAGGGCTTGTGACTGCAGCGTGTTGTTTGGGGAGATCATACGGAGGCTTTGGCTGTTCCTGCATGACCGAGCAGGAGGAGCTGTTTGGCGTTGCAGCGGGTCCTGTTACATTTATTTACACAGAGAGAGTCAGCGCGGCGGCTTTGCAGCAGTCTTGCTTGCACATACACAGGCCACCTAAACTAGTGGTAGAGAGGGAGGTGACTGGAGGCATCCGGCGCGGGGGAAGGGACAGTGATGCCTCGCAAGACGAAATTTAAATTCGTCTTGCGAGTCACCAAAAAACTCGCAAAACACTTTCGTCTTGCGAGTTTTTCGTTGCGCGAGGCATTCGTCTTGCGAGGCATCACTGTCGTTTATTCTATAGTTTTCTAACTGCCTTAATTGCATACACAGTTTCAGATTCTTAGGAAAGTTGCATAAGTAGTATAGCAGAAAAAATATGATTTTACTACTTCATTATACATTTGGGAATAGGAAAACTACTTCACTAGGCTTTTTCAAGTTGCTGTCTGGTTTTATGCAAAACCGTGTTCTCAGGAATTTTTATAATAGTGTATTGGCAGATGAAGAGCTTGTTGATTATGTTCTTCTGCATGGTTCAAACAATACAACTGATCTAGAAAAGTGCACGTATAACAGAAGGCTTGTATTCTCACAAATGACTGGAGTTGGAGCCCAACTGTCACATAAAATAGTAAAGAGTTGACTGTATTCAGTCTAGGTGCTATTTCCCTGGATTCCAGAGAACACATCATGAAACCAACTGCCTGATCTACTGATGTGTGCTGAATTTGGTCTATTGTCCTTTCTTCACCCCACTCCTAATATATAACTTACTGTGGGGAAACCTTACTTCTCCATTCACCCTTTCCTGAATGAGGCAGTTGAAATGTATTGCTATTCTGTGTCTATAAAATATAAATGAATCCTACTTCTTTCACTAATTACCTTTTGTGGTCCCATAGCACTGATCTCTTATTAAATGTTACAAAAATATTGTAAAACTTCAAATATTTTAATTAAGGATTTTTTTATTTAGGTTAAAGGGTGACTTGGCATATAACTATAGAGGACCTAGGACCAAAGATGATATTATTGAGTTTGCAAACAGAGTAGCAGGGTAAGTATTTATGGATTCAATTCTATACAGAATCTGGGGTGGGAGTTACCTTTCTAGAAAACACAGGACAACAAAGCAATGTGGTTAAGTAGGCCCTTGGTGCACTGTGACCAGTGTGGCTCAGTGCCCTCGTTGGCAAGTGGCCATACTAGTTCTCAAGGTCGCTGAGAAGAATCTTGCGTTGTAGTGGATAGTGTATAAAAAGAGGAGGTATGAAGTTACGTCTTGCCTTCTACGCAGAAGATTTCAGTGAACTGAAAAATGTATTTAACCTGCACATGCGGTTCATATGCAAGCTCTTAAACTTGCTTTAGGTGGAAGGTTCCTCTTCATCACTTCAGCCTTGTTCTTATGACTGCCTCGATTGTTGTCTTACAAAGTGCTCACATAACTGAATCCATCAATTCCCTGACTTAGAGGGAATTTTGATTAGGTGTAAGGATTTGTCACCACAAAGCAGCTTCATTTTTAATACCTTATTAGTTACTCTTATTCCAAGGTCAGTTCCTCCTTATGTTCTCAAGGAAGGAAAGAGGGAGATTTATCTACTATTCCCTTTTACAATTAGAGACACAGATTTTCAGTTAAATCTGTACAACACAAACTAACCAATAGTTTTTGGTAACTGCTTTCAAAACATAATACTTTTTCAAACTTTTACTTCAACAGTTTGTTCTGATTTATAGCAAACAGTTCTTGCATTTTTAAGGCCAGATAATATTTAGCTGCCACATATGACTCATGTTGAATCTGTAAATTACTTGAGTATCTGGAAAACCTAAACGTTGCGTGTGCTTAAAATGTTATAACTAGTGTGTAGATGTTAGAGCTCTAACATACAATATTTGATGGCAGTCTATTAGCAGTGGAAAAACTATGTGCAGCAGCTTAATATGGCTTAATATGGTGTTAATATAGAATTGTTCAGGTGAGTGTAGCAGTTAGCTCTCTTAACAAATGTTGGTTTTCAATCAATTCTTAGAAGTCTTCATAACAAGCTACCATAGTAGGCAATATTAGTGTAAAACACATAGTACGTGATGAAATGGCCACTAAGCATTCTTAATTAAGTTTTTAATGTGTTTCCATATTTAATTAAGTAATGATGCAACTATAGAACATAGTTGCTGAACTGGTAAAAGTAATGAGGATGATGTAACTTGCTCTTGGAGACTCAGTTATCAAAATGCTGTCTATTTTTTAATGCCGTTTTCACTTTAAGTAAGCTTTTAGTTCAGCAGTTCCCAAACTTTACAAGAACGCAGGGAATGCTACGTAGTTGCGGGAGGGGGGAGCCGACAGCAGCGATGGCGCTTCAAGGGTCATGCTGGCACCGGGGAGGAAGGTTTTTTTCACTCACTGGGGGGGAAGTTGCTGGCTCTCTGGAGGGTGCAGGGTAGGCCCACACCCCAGATTACCTTTCAAAAGTGATTTGAAGCTACTTCTGGTTTTCACAAGAACCAGGAAGTAAACCGGAAGCTTCAAATCACGTTGGAAGGTAATCTGGGGTACGGGTAGGCCCGCAGAGGGGTCTGCGGACCCCCTGCACCCTCCGGAGAGCTGACACGACCCCTGGTTAGTGAAAAAAAACCCTCATTTTTTGCCCAGAGCCGGCTCAATCCTGGGAGTGCCGTCGCATGTCCCCACAAGTTACCCCCCCTTAAGGGGGTAGTGACCGATTCTCCCTAACTGGGTTTTTTTAACACCCCAGTTTGGGAACCTCTGCTTTAGTTTGTCCGGTCAGGGCAAAAGTGTATACCTAATGCTTTTGATAGTGTTTCAGATGCTGTTTCAGATATCGGTACAATACATCTTAGATTAAAATGCAAAGGAATAATATGGTATTTGAATGCTAATTTCCAAAATGCTAAAAATTTTGAATGGATAATAACCAATGCTGATGTTAACATGATTTCATATATATTACTACTATATACAGTATTTTATTTAAAATATTTATCTTGCCTTTTGAACCCTCGGGGGTAGCTAAAGGTGGCGTACATCAGAGAGGAAAAAAGAACGCACACACTAACAGATCAATAAAACAATTTAAAAGTCATTTTTTAAAAAGCAAAACACAATACATTCCCTACAAAGTCAGGAGAACAGAATCCAAATCAGCAGAGTGAACAACAGAAAAAAGAAACCTAACAATGAAAGGCTTGACTTAACCCACCCATCCCCATTGCAAAGCCAGCAGGGGAGGAACAGTTCTAAACTCATCTGGAAGTAAGTTCCGGGTACCACAACAGAAAAGACTCTGTAATGAGTCATTGTCAACCATATATGTATTCATGATGGTTCCCACAAAACTGGTTAAAGTTTCTCTGGGGCACAGCAATCACCTCGAGATACAGGTTTAAAGTGAGATCCAGGAGTACCCCCCAAACTATGAACCTGGTCATTCAAGGGAAATGTGATCCCATGCAAAACTGACTAACAAACTAATTTCTCAGTTGCAGATCTCTTCTCAACAGCCCCTCTTTCTTGCCTGAATTTAATTTCAGTTTGTTTGCCCTTGTCCAGTCTATGACAAACCCCAGA
Source organism: Plestiodon gilberti rubricaudatus (assembly GCA_026170595.1). Classification (NCBI taxonomy): domain Eukaryota; kingdom Metazoa; phylum Chordata; class Lepidosauria; order Squamata; family Scincidae; genus Plestiodon; species Plestiodon gilberti. The sequence continues at coordinate 60,713,845 of JANXHW010000004.1, read as the reverse complement.
CACTGATTCAAGATTTCCACAGCTTTTGACTGAATATTAGAAAGCTGGTCCACATACTGGTGACCCCCATCCCCAAATCCCTGGATGACCTCCCCAGGCAGTTTAATGTAGGTGTTAAGAAACACTTGGGACCAGAGAGATTCCAGAAAGTAGTGTTGGGTGACACCTGTTCAAAGTCATGACCTTTGATTTGTGGGGTTCCATAAAATTCTATATCTTCCAGAATGGGCCAGAACCACTGCAGAGGTCCCATCCTGGCAAGGTGATCAGGAAGGATACCATGGTCAATGTTATCAAGCCACCTGTATACATATATGAGTTGTAACTGTTATACCTGAATCCATGTTGAGAATTTTAGCCTGTCAGAGAGACTAGCTGGTGTGGTGAGACTGTGTTGGCCATTAACGAGAATATCGTGGTCCAAACGGCAGGCTAAGTGTTAAAAAAAAACCCAACAAAAAGCCCTATCAGTATTATGAGAGAGACACAGTAGTGCAAACGTGTACTGTACGTAGGAGCTGAGAAAAGGCTATTTCCTTATTTTTCTTACTCACACTTGCTTACTGATCTGTCATCTTTGCCTATTTTTCAGGCCTGTTATTCGGCCCCTCCCTAGCCAGCAAATGTTCGAGCATGTGCAAAAGAGGCATCGTGTACTTTTTCTGTACATTGGTGGGGAATCTCCATTAAAGGTTTGAGGCTTTGTTAAATAAAACCCTTTCTCCTTGCTTCTTACATAAGTAGTGTTAGAGGGTAAGTAACGTTTTTCTAAAGATGTTTAAATAGCTAACATCTCAGTCTTGAATACTTTTGCCAGGTGCTTTGAAGCCACAATTTTAATTGTGCTTAGCGACCAGGTTCAGTGTAAGACGGGAGATTGTATGGAACTATGAAATGAACGAGAACAGTCACTTTCAAACACTAGATCTTTTTTTAAAAAAGATGACTACTCCAAACTTAGTTGTTTGCTTGGAAAGACAAAATGGGCTGCAGATTCTAATAACGAGATATTAAAAGCAGAATATAAGATGTGACAATATGGGATGGGGGGGGGAGGGAAGAATAGCAGAATGCTACTGAGGATACCTGAAACGTATTGTAATAGAGAGAGTGGGAGGAACAAGTGACAATGGAGAAAGCTATCATTGTAGTATTGACTGTGAGAGTGAAACGCAATCATAAATATAAGTGGCAAAAGATGTGAGAAGCAATATGAAGGAGTCTTGCCAAGAGAGAAGTACAAAGGATAGACAAAGTATGTGTGACTCGGTACAAGAGATACTGAGAGATGATATAAAAATCAGACTACAGTACTCATTATCTAATTGGCTTCAGCTTCGCAAAGATAAACTAGGATGAAGCAGCTAGCAGTATTGGCAGTATCAAGGATGAAGAGGGGCACAAATCAAATAAAGTTTACAAAGGTCAATGTTAGATACCATTTAATAACAATACTAATATTTCTATAGTTTTATTAAATTTATACATTCTATTAAACCATATTAGCTTATTTAATTTTTATAATATTTCTATTCTGACTTTTTTTTCTTGGAGGAGATCCGAAGTGGCTTTCAGTATCTATTATAAACCACAAAGAATACAAAAATACAATAAAAACAAATATTAGTTTGCAGCAGCAGCAAACTAATCAAAATCATGAGGGGAATCATGCAAGTTCAGGGGATGCTTATTTAAATAGCCAGCTTTTTAAGCCTCTGGCAGAACACGGCTAAAGGGAAACGCACACTCGAGGGCAGGGAACTGAACCTCGGAAGGCAGTGGGATGCACAAGAGAGCCTTCTTCCCTGATCTTAACCATCAGAGGGCCTCCTAGCACTCTCTTGGGTATCCAGAACTGGAAAAATCTCAGATCCAGTTTCTCTTAAACTTGAGAACTTTAAAATAAGCGACTTCTCCTGGAAAACAGGTAAAAATCCAGTTTATAAAGGAAGAAGTGCTTAGAGATCATTTAACCTCATTATTTAGGTGATTATTTTTTGAAGTAGTATGGAAATTTTCATGACTTGTTGCAATTAGTAAAGAAGCACAATTTATGGGATTTCCAGCCATGTATATTTTAAAATTGAAGAAAATTTTTGTATTGTATTCTTTTTTTCATGTTGTAAGCCGCCTTGGGTCCCTTTGGGGAGAAAGGCGGGGTAAAAATACTGTTAAATAAATAAATAAATTTACCTTGGACAATGCTGGCTAAAATATTTATCTATTTAAAAGCATCTAGATAAAAGAGTAATTACTAGCAGCTAGTTTGAACCTATTACAATTCTAGCATGTCTTCTCAATCTACTGTATTGTCCTTAATGTTTGTGGTTTTGTAGTAAAGTAGAACAGAGTTGATGGCTCAAATCTTAAACTTGAGCAGTGGGTTAAATCACTGAACCATGAGCTGTCGATCGAAAGGTCGGCAGTTCGATTCCGCGCGACGGCTCCTGCCAACCTAGCAGTTCGAAAGCAAGAAATTGCAAGTAGATTAATAGGTACCGCGTCAGTCATGCCGGCCACATGACCATGGAAACGTCTTCGGACAGCGCTGGCTCTTCGGCTTTGAAACGGAGGAGATGAGCACCGCTCCCTAGAGTCGGACACGACTGGACTTAATTGTCAAGGGATACCTTTACCTTTACCCTAGAACAGAGTTGATGGCTCAAATCTTAAACTTGAGCTTTTGACTTTGTTTAGCATTACAGTGAGAAGAATCGTATGGCTCAGCAACCTCCTGAGGTTGAAAAAAAGTTCTGTTCTGTTTTTATTTTCATGTCAGCCATAGGGGGGAAAAAACGTCTTGTACAAAGCTAGCACAATGGGGAGAAAGGCCTTTTTCCCTAACAGGGTAAATTTCCACAGATGTGGCAGGAGTATTCAACCCTGAATTTGTATGCTAAACTAGTGAACCACAGGGGTGTTGTGTCATAAGTGTGCATATGGATATCCATTCTTGGAACCATCCTCTCAGTTCAGTCCAACATTTTGAACAATGTATCTTTCCAATGAGTAATATCGCTTTTTTTTTAGATAAACAAAACCGGCGTCTTCAAGTTTGTTTTATTCATCAGAATCATGAAGACCATGAATATCTCAATGTATTTTACCTAGATTGTCATGAATTGTTTGGCATATAACTGTCATAATATAATTAGGTGCCTTAAATTTGTCTCTTTCATATAGTCAACCATACTAAATCTGCCTTATCTTAAATTGCTTCTTATTCCTGGGGTCTAATTTAGTCAGTAAATTGTTGTCTGATTATAATTAAGGTTTTCTGTATCTTCCTGCAAGAGTCTCTACTGTATCCTGCCAGGGAACGGTACCGCGATGCTTACTATCCTCACTGGTGGGGGGAGGGGAACGGGTAAGACCTGAGGATCATTGTGCATTGGCATAAAAAATTGTGAAGGGCCCTTTAGTAAATTTTGGTCATGTTTGATTCCTTCTTCCCCTACCCCAACACTTATCTTTGTACAGTGAAGAAAAAATATTTAGCAATGAAATAATATGCAAAATTGTATTCTGCACATAGGAATATTTATGGAAATTGAGAAGCTGCTTTAAAATATCTATTTGTATTTCCACAGGAAAAATACATAGAAGTTGCTTCCGAACTAATTGTTTATACATACTTTTTTTCTGCCTCAGAAGAGGTGCTACCTGAGGTAAACATATTTTTATTGTATTTGAACCAACACTGATATTTGTCATGTTTAGAAACGCCCCTTGATTCTTACTTCTCTGTTGATGTTGCTTTACATTAATGAAAGTAAGAATAATAATTTTAAAGTAATCTTTTTCCAGGACCTGAAAAGATCCATTTATGTGTGGCAGGACAACTGTGGTGAAGCAACCACAACTTGACAAGACAAAGCACTGCTAAATTTTAAGTGTATTTTTTCATCAGCAGTGGGAGCTTTACTGGCTAAAAGTAAGAAGAATGTCCCAATGCTTTGTTGGCTTACCCGCGCTTTGTTGGCTTACCAGCGCCAGGGCTTTTCCTGGGGCCACTGGCGCACAGCCGCTCACTGCTTGTGTTGTATGGCATGTTGCTTTTTGCAACAGCCATAAAGCATGCTGCACTACTGGAATGCAAATTCTGGCAGCACAGCTAGCCCATAGGATTGGGCCCACAGTCATTTGTTCAGTATAACTTTGAAGTTAGAACTGGTAAATTCTCTTCCTATTTTGTAAGCTATTCTGTTTGATCAGAGTCCTTAAAACTAAAAGATGTACTTTGATGCTAGTGGGTTGTTTTTTTTGGGGGGGGGATATGTACTTATTGTAGATTCATGTTATGTTTAAGAACCCACTTTAATGCTATACTGAATTTTTATAAATAGCAAAGCATCCATTTAAGGGTGTGAATGTATTATATTTTAAAATGTCTGTTTTGGGTTCTTCCCTTTTCTAGAAAAAAAAGAAAAGTAAGAATCAAAATTACAATTTTTACTTCTAGACAATTAGTAATATCTTTTAAAATCCTGTTATTTGTTTTTAAATACCACTGCATTTCATAAAGATGCCCTAAATGCTGCTTTAAGCATTCCAGTTATAGGCATATTTGCAGTGGTATATCTGTCCCCCAGTGATTCATTATTGTGGTATTCTCCATTGTACGAGCATAGCAGTAGTTAATACCACATTTGACCACAATTTATTATAGTTTAACAGCAGTCACATTATTTTATGATGATGGCTTTAGTGGTGGCAGACCTTTTTCCATTGATATTAATAACTAAGAAGGTCTTTCAATACAAAGTTGGCAAGAATACTTGTGTGTGTGTGTGTTTTAATTATTTGGCAGTATGGTTGAATTGTTTCTGTGCAGTAAGTATTTTTAGTGAGTACAATATACCTTTAGGGTTTAACGTTCTGTGTGATAGCAGCTATGAGGCTGTTTTAATTGACTCGAGGGATAATCCAACCTGTGTGCTGTCCTGGGATCTGTCCCTTTCTTACTATCCTTAGAGCTTTGAAACACTTAAAAATGGAGCCTGGAAATAAATACTGCTAGTTCCTGATAAAAAGAAACAAAGGTTCTTATCTCTAACAGAAGAGTCTACTTGTTACATTGAAATTTCTTTAAAAATGTTAAGAGCCCCTTATTTTGAGCATATTGTTGTGTCCATTTATATGGTGCTGAAAAATCAGATTTTTCACCTGTTGCACTACAAAACGTTTGTCACCTTTTCTCTTGCCAAATACCAACACTAGACTGGAAAATGTCAGCAGTGACTTGAGAAATGCAAGAAATGAGCTGAATGATAACAATGCCTAATTTTAGGATCTCTGTGCTTTTGGGGGGAGAACTTTTAATGTATTTGATGTTTCACATCTCCAGTTCTCCACTCAAATTTATATGTACAATCTCCTAGCTTTCCCATTATTCAATTGGGGAAATTGGGTTAAGGAAGAATCGCCCTGTAGATAGGCAGGGATGCCGATGGTTGCTTTGCACCTTCACACTATCATTTTTATTCATGTGACACATAAGCATCTATAACATACCCACTGGATATGAAATGAGTTCATATTTCTCTAACCATAGAAGGCTGAGAAATCCAAGTGTGTGTAGTCCTCAGATATGCAATCAAATGGTTTTGTTTGACATTCAAACATTTGTTTCAGTTTGTTTGTTCTCGTTCCTTACTTTTTCAGCATGTGAAGCCTCCTGAGATGCCTGCTGTTCTAGTCTTTAAAGATGGAAGTTATTTTGTATATGATGGTGAGTTCAAGTTTATAGCAGTCCAAGGATATAGCCATAAGTATCCAAGATTCATAGGATTTATTTTTGTGTGGTAGGAGAATGCACAGCCTAGATGCTTTTTTAAAAAAGGCAAGATCACATCTAGATCTTTTTGAAAAATAGACAGTCTAGGGCTACAGTCCTAGTGTATAAAAAATTAATAAAAAAGGGGGGGGGGAAGCAATGTAGACCCATTTTTCCCTTTTTTGGGGGGGAGAGAGAATAGTAACATTGTACATCATACTCTATGTCCGGGGTTGGCACGCAACAAACTGGGCAGGAGCCAAAGCTTCCCAAGCCAAGCTCTGCGTGGGCCACTTTCAGTTACCCAACAACCTGGAAGTTTGGCAGTGACTTGATGACGTCACCGCCGAACGTCCAGCCCCTTTAAAGAAAAAGATTATCGACCCCTGCTCTACATTCTCCTTTTGATTTAGAGATGCAGAAGAGGATACCAGCCTGGCTGAAATTGTGATTGGTGTAGTTGACTAATCACAATTGTATAGCTTGTACATCAAACTTGTTACTGGTATCTCCAGTGTGTTAAACAGGTGTTCTAAAAATGGAAGTTGCACACAGTTTTTGGCTAGACCTAGGCTGCAACCCTATATACACTTTCCTAGGTGTAAGGCCCACTGAACTCCGTGAGATTTTCTTCTCAGTAGACATGCATAGGATTGTAAACTTAGGGTGTACCCGGATTCTTCAGTTACCCCTTTCAGCAAGGTATTCTTTTAAATCATTATTGAGCAATATGTTAGACGACCGCTTATATGGACAAGTGCATTGAACCATCCATAACCACAAGGACAATTATTTTTCTTAATTCCTTCCCCTCACACTTTAGCCCACAAGCAACTTCTCCTAATAATAATTAATTAGTATTGTAAATCGCAGAAAAGTATTGGTCTTTATCTCTTTATGTCATATGCTTTGAGCTATGACATGTTCTTGAGATGGTATAGCATAGTGGCTCAGAGGGAGGTTACGAATTGGAAATTCCCTAGTTTGAATCTGGCCTTTGCCATGATTTCTTTAGGAAGCCTCAGCTCTCTAACTGTACTAGGGAGGTAAAAATAATAACTTGCCTTACAGGGTTCATGTAAGGAATACTGCCGGTTCATGTAAGGAATACTGCCAGATAATATATCAGAAGCACTTTTTATACCCCTTTTAATTTTGCTATTCAAATATTTGCTATACAAATGCTTGGTATTGTTACAAGTTATAGACCATACTGTTAGAGTTGCTGTTGTATAGAGGCTTTAACAAGGCATTAGTTAATAGTAATACCGGATTTCTCTTCCCCATCTTCTCTTCTCTCTGGAAAAAAAAAAGAATATGAAGATGGTGACCTATCATCCTGGGTAAACAGAGAGAGATTTCAGAGCTATCTTAATATAGATGGATTTACACTCTATGAACTTGGAGACACAGGTAAAATGTTTTTCTTCAAAGTATTGCCATATTTTAAAAATAATTACCTTAATTTTAGAACGGAGACTGTTATAACCGGCAACTATTTTGCAACTAGAGGTTAATACGGGTAATGCGGTCATAGTGAGGAGTGAAAAAAAAAGTAGCGAGCCAGCCGATTTGAAACAGTACCGATTTATCCGGGTAGAATGAAGCAAAATACACCACGGACAACAGACATGAATCAAACCCAAAAAACTGAACCGCTGAGGACCCGACGTTTCGTGTTTTAATCCAAACACATCTTCTGGGGGCTTCCCAAGGCTTAGTAGATGTTAACTGTCAAACGCCTCGTGCTGTTGGTTGTTATAACTGACGTAAACGCTGCGGAACTTTGAGCTCCCTTCTTGCAGGGTTGCTGATCCTGCAAAGAGCACCTGCAATAAACCTCATTCAGAGTCACTGTCAATCCGTATGTTTCTTGTCTTGTATCCCAACGTGTGTTGATGTTCCGTTTTCTCCCTGCAATTTGTGAATTATGGGAAGCCAAATGCAATTGGCCATACTTAATTCCTGTTGCCTGTTCATCAGGGCATGGGGCATTCTTTGGCTAATAGCAAGAGCTTCCAGATTTTTTAAAATGTCTAATTTGCTTTCTGTTCCTAAGGAACGTGTGTCCTTGTAATGTATTGTGTGTCCTGTGGCCAGTGCGTGTTCCGCTGTCGCAGAAAGTTGGGAGATCTTTCAAGGGAGAAAACGGAACATCAACACACGTTGGGATACAAGACAAGAAACATACGGATTGACAGTGACTCTGAATGAGGTTTATTGCAGGTGCTCTTTGCAGGATCAGCAACCCTGCAAGAAGGGAGCTCAAAGTTCCGCAGCGTTTACGTCAGTTATAACAACCAACAGCACGAGGCGTTTGACAGTTAACATCTACTAAGCCTTGGGAAGCCCCCAGAAGATGTGTTTGGATTAAAACACGAAACGTCGGGTCCTCAGCGGTTCAGTTTTTTGGGTTTGATTCATGTCTGTTGTCCGTGGTGTATTTTGCTTCATTCTACCCGGATAAATTGGTACTGTTTCAAATCGGCTGGCTCGCTACTTTTTTTTTCACTCCTCACTATGACCGCATTACCCGTATTAACCTCTAGTTGCAAAATAATTATTGGTCTGAGTATAAGACTCACTTTTTTCTCCTAATTTAAGTTTTTTAACTAGGGGTGCGTCTTATAATCAGGCTGTTGCAATTTGGGTTTGCAGCTGCCCCTCCCCCAGACTCAGCAGAGAAAGGGCAGCAAAATACTCACTGCTGCTGCTCAGCTGTGCAGTGAGGGCCTTTGAATGGCATGGGACATTGCTGGAAGAAGCAGCGAGGCTAAGAGGAGATTTAATGCCAGTGATTTAATTAAATTTAATGCCAGTGATTTTAATTAAAAAATTTTAATAGCACCAAACTTTAAGGGTGCGTCTTATAATCAGGTGCGTCTTATACTCGGGACAATATGGTAATATATTTAAATACACCCACAGTTAAAGGTGGTTTGTGTGTGGTGGTGGTGGTGGGGCTGTGTGTTTGATTTTTTTTTTTTTACATAATGATGGGCAGCCCAATCCTATATAAAGATACACGTATAAAGTATCCTGCGCCCTTCCTGGGCTGCTCCGATGAGACCCAGGGACATTTGTCCTCTTCCCCCCAGTGTAGAGCTGCCTGGCTCCAATGGGCCTCCTCGAATGTACTTCGGCTTCCGAGCCGATGTACATCCGGGGCGGAGAGGTAAGGGCCGCCGAAGCCGGGAACGGGTGCAAGATATCAGTGGAGTTTGCCACCAATATCCCTGCCCCCTCCCGGCCCGGCTTTCCCAATGGCTGCCGACCGGTGTATCTCTTACATGCACCAGCGGCTGCAGGGTCTCCTGGGAGGTGGAGTAAGGGCTGCCGACTTTCTGGTGTCAGTGTCTCCGAATGTCAAACATGCTTTACGGCGCATTTGCAACACCTGGTACCTGCGGAGCATGCGCTCTGCAGGCAAAAGACTACGCAGTATCACGCCGTAAGATACATAAACACATGTGCTTGTGTGTTCTACTATGCACTTCTGTTGTTTGGATCCTAACTTATAGTGCTAAACAGCCACATAGTTTAATGTTTAGAGGAGCCTAGTGTATTCCAAAACATTTTCCTTGGAAAGCTAAAAGAAAAATGCAAGCAGGAATAATGCAAAGCTCAAACCTTTTCCCCCTGATGTTCTCTGAGAAGGGAATTCCTATCACGCAGCTTTAACCTGCATTCTAAAATGGTACTGTTTCAAGGAGGGCTATAGCATTTTTTTCTGCCTATGTATTGACCTTAATTGAGCACCAAAAATACAGAACATAGAAATTGAAACAACTTTAGAAAAAAATCTTGATTGTGATGCATGTTTCTCCCTGCTCATCCTTTTAAAGGCTTTATCATGTCCAAAATGATCTTTCTTTAGAGGATTGATGTAGCTTAAGTCTGTTCTGGATGCAGAACAAGAACTTGAGAGAAAATTTAATAACAGGGAATGGCTTTTCTAATAACCGTTTTAAAGTATCTTGTTCACATTCTTTAAAACATTGTTAGCTACCTTTCAGGGGCAGTAGGAAAGAATTTAGAAAATTTAAGAGTGATAAATTTGCTATGTAGAAAGATTTATTTAAATTCATTGTGCTTTTATATCTTATTTCACTCTAGGAAAACTTGTTGTTGTTGCAGTTATTGATGATAAAAACTCCTCTGTTGAACATACAAAGTGAGTTGGTCAGTGGCTCTCTGTTTTTAAGTGATACACCATTTTTAAAAAATGACATATGAATGTCATCGTCATCCGCCACTCTCCTGTTTTTCTGTTGTTGGGTTCTAAGTCCTTTAAGGTATGAACAGATCAGAAAGGAGGACACAGAAAATAAATGATACACTTAAATTATTATTTTGAAACCTTTTTACTCTGACTTCCCCTCTTTCTCTGACTTCCCCTCTAAAAAAAATAGGTGCCTAAGGCAATTAACAATTCAGAGAAAAAATAAAAACACATCTTAGAAACAAATTGCCAGTAGCCATCACTATGATCTTTTTTTTTTACCAGATTTGGGAAAGGAAGACCAAAAAACAACCACCTCTAGCTGCCATCAGAAAGCCAGGAGTGATTAAGTTGGTCTTGGTTTGAGAGGGAGAGAACTCACCAGTTTGAGAAATGATGGTCTAAACCAGGGGTGGCCAACTTTTCAGTATTAGGGCCTCTAAACCAGGGGTGGCCAACCTTTCAGTATTAGGGCCTCTGTGTTCTTAAGAGTTATGTAGAAGACAGACTCTTGGCAGCTGCAACTGGGACCAGAAAGAGGAATATGACCAATCCCCTTTTTCTGGCAATGTTGTATCAAACTGCCACCTCTGTACCACCTGTGGTCCATTACTACTTCTGTGGTGGTGGCTGCCCCCTTCCTCATCTCAGTAAGCGCATAACACCAAGCAGCACCTACAGCCAGCACCCAACCAAAATTCAAAGAACAAAAGACCAGCAACTAGGGAAGGCGTTTTAAAAGGAGTCCAAGAGAAAATTAAGGACAGCAGAATTATTCCTGCCAAAATGGGTTTAGGAGAAAAGGATTTTTTTATTTAAAAATAAATGGAAAACCACTTTGCTTCCATGGGAGTAGAGTGGCTTCCCACCTCACACCTAGGCCTTCAGCACTACTGGCTACCCAATCCTGAACCATCCACTCTCCAACACATAATATCCCATCTTCCCTCTCACTGAATGAAGGTAGTCAGAGTCCAAGAGGTGGGGACCCTCACCCTTGTAATATCCCCAAAAGTGTGTCCACCACCTTTGGTTGTCAAATCCATGAGGTGAGTTGTCATCGGGCCTGTTGGCTGCACCGTATTCCACCTTCCTCCTCTTAGCAGCTGCCAAGGGACAGCTGGAATAAATGATGACACCACTACTGGGAGAGTCTGATGCTGGTCTTTGGTGGCCGCAGAATGGCTGGGGAAATACCTTGGAAGTTGGTCAAGCGTGTGGGGATCCATAAATAATTGTATGATTAAGGTGGCCTACATATTTTCTGATCATGGTGCATACCAGCTCCTTGGTGGATGTCTCATTCTGTTTTTATGGTGTCATTTTTGCATTATATTGTCAATGTGGAACATCTTGTTCAGTGCCTGAAAAAAACCTTGAGAGTTTGCTTATAAATATTGAGAGTGGAAAATTATGGTTCAAGGTGTATTTTTTGCATTCCTACTGCATTTTGATCATTGAAATTTATACCATAAAAGATGGGAATTACGAAGCAGTTCTAGTTTTTTATACTACTGGGAGGATTCACAGGTCAGCCTGTTTCCAATTTATTTCTGTGCCACCTTTCAGATCAATGGGAGAATTTGAAACTGTTCAGTTCTGTACTAGAAGTTGAAATTTGTTTCCACTTTTTTGTATTAAGCAGAATTGGGTGTTTCAGTCAGGCTCAACAGGAGAATATCATAGTATTAAGATCAAACTGAATGGAAGCTGGATTGTCTTATAAAATGAGAATCCGTGGTCCAATTCAGAAATAACAGCCCAGCCGTAGCTTCATGTTTGTGAGCTCATTCCTTCCTTTGTGTGCTTCAGGTCATTGTGTTTCATGCTAAAGAGATAATCTTTTTGTATTGAAATTCCCTGAAATCTTTCTTTTACAGGTTGAAGTCTATCCTTCAGGATGTTGCTAAACATTACAGAGATCACTTTCATAGGTATGAGTACTTACCGTATTTCTTCGAGTCTAAGGCGCCATTGATTCTAAGGCGCACCTTTACTTTCAGTACCACCAGCAGGGAAAAAAAATCCATCAATTGTAAGACTCGCCTCCATTAAATCTACCTGCTCAGCACCAACTCTCCCCAGCATGTCTCCTGCAGCTGAGGATGACTGAGTGCACTGCCTTTGCATAGCATTTCTGGCCCAGTCAGAAAGTGCCATTTCTTTCGTTACCTGGGCTTGGGGGAGCTTCAGGGAGGCCTGCGCAACCCTCTGCAGGCCTCCCTGATCTTCAGTTTGGCGAAAAACAGTGATTTTTGGCTGTTTCTGGTTTTCGCGAAAACAGGGAATGGCTGAAAATCACTGTTTTTTGCCGAACTGAAGATCAGGGAGGCCTGCAGAGGGTTGCGCAGGCCTCCCTGAAGCTCCTGCAAGCCCCAGTAAGTAAGAAGATAGCATTTTGGGGTGCTTTTTGGAGACCTTCGATTCTAAGACGCACCCCATTTTTTGAAATGCTTAATTGGGAAAAAAACATGCGTCTTAGAATTGAAGAAATACAGTATGTAATTGTCGTGGTATGAGTACTTTTGCTGTACTACTTATTAATTTGCTCCTATTTGACAGAAATATTATAGATTCTAGAAAGTACATTATTGTTCATTCTAAGATATTTTTAAGCAACAATTTTGTACCTTGCTGTTTATAGGAACTTCCAGTTTGGCCATATGGATGGAAATGAGTACATCAATAGTTTACTAATGGAGTAAGTACATCAGTTTTTTTTAAGTTTCATGATACTAGTGAATTGTAGTGTAATTCCCATTGTTGAAACATTACTATTCCCATGAATGTTGTAAACAACTTTGAAAGTTCAAAAATAGTATACAAGTCTGGTAAATAAATACATAATCAAGGCTCAAATTATTCTTTATGTCCTGTTCATAAGAATTGATTTTACATGGATTTCTTCCATGTTATTTGCCGTAAAGTAACTTGTGTCTGGAAAATGATTTACATTGACTGTTTGCCCAAGTTGCAATGTCCTGGGTTTGTAGTGTATGTGTTTTCTCTTTGGTTTTTGTATATATAAGAAGTTGGATCAGGCTCTTCAATATAACAAATAACGCTTGATCATTTTTATATTAACATTTATTTTAAAGAAAACGTTCCGAGTGTTTATCACATTTCCACTAGATGGCAGCATTTGCCAGACTTTTATCAATTCAATTTTAATATCTCTAGATTCTCTTTTCAATCAAGCACTGGCTAATAATTGAGACTGTACCCCTGTTCAGGTGAGATGCTAAACCATGATTTAGGTTGTGAGAACCTGTGATGTACCTCAAAATTTCACTGTGCTTTATTCTTCCTCCTTTGCACATGTAGTTACAGATCCTGCTTTATTTGAACTAGGTGTACAGTTAGAATAAACTACAGTGTCCTAAATTCAGAAAAGGGAAACTGCGGATTATTGAAAATCAAAAGTGGAAGCTTTCAGTCCCTTCCTTGGAAAGCAAAAGGAGTAACAACTATTCCTGGAATTTGCCATGGCTCATTTATGATGATCTGAATCCAGCCACTATGACAAAAGATGGGCCAAGTTGGATGTTGTCAGCATACTGATGCATAATCCTACCTAGCAACCTAATATACATATTGAACTCGATGGGGTATTAGGTAGATCCCTGTAAGACTCTTCCAAGAACGTTATACAGAGGTGATAAGCATTATAACCATCTGTGATCTTCCTGCGGCAAATGAGCTGAGCCACTCAGTCTGAGAAATAGGGTACGTCCCACAATCAAATCACTAGCGGCTCAGGCAAACATTCAGACATGAATACAATTCCTATAGTGCAATCCTGTGTAACCTTGCACTGGTGTAACAGTAGATGCACCGGTGTAAGTGCACTTACACCGGTGCATCTACTGTTACACCGGTGCAAGGTTATACAGGATTGCGCTGTTAGTCTGTTTGCTCACTAAACGCTGAGACTTTTTCATCTTTGGTTTCTGAATTATTTGATTAACTGTTTCAGTGATTTGACAACCCCCGCTATCGTTGTACTGAACACATCCAATCAAGAGTATTTTATACCTCGTAAATCAATTGAGAGCACTGAAGATATGGTTCAGTTCATCTATGAGATCTTGGAAGGTGTTGTAGAAGTAAGTGTATCACTATGATTCAAAACCTCTTAACTTTTTGAATTGCCTAACAATTCACTGACTATCTTATTTGACTTTCTGTGTATGTCTTAAAGCTTCTTCAAAACCACAATGCCAGGAGCATCCTTAAGAAACGTCAATATTTGGTGTTATAGCATAGTTATGTGTAGCATACTGGGCCATGGTTTTTAGCAGTACAGGAAGTCCTCACTTAACTTTGTTTCATTCAATGTTTCGTTTTAACGTTGATGAGAAAAACATCTTAACGATTTAAAACAAATCTGGTTGGCTGCCCGGTATTGGAAAGCTTGAGAACGTTTGTCATCTACTGGAGGCTGGAAAAACTACAGCCGCCCCAACCAAAGCTTTCATTCATAGTCAGAGTGTTTGGCGAGGGGGAGGGGAGTTTGGTAAAGAATCTGAGGAAGGAAAGGGAGCTGCTACTGAGCAAAATGCTCAACATGCAGTGGGGGTTGCGGCGGTCAGGAGAGAGAGAAACTCATTGAGAGAGCAGTGTGCATGATGGAAACTAGCTTGACTCATGTTCTTGCAAGTGCCTGAGAGCAAACGCTCATGCCAGCTGCTGTTTCCCTGGAAAGGTTGAACTGACTGGCCAAGAGAGCCCAATTGGGTGGGCGTTTCAGCAAGTAGAGTGTGTGAGAGAGGGGGAGTTTACCATTTTTCTCTGGTTCCGTTATACGTTGTTTCACCTAACATTGCAGTTTACATGAACCTATTAATGATAAGTGAGAACTTGCTGTATTACAGAAGGGCTAGACTGAGAAAGATGGAGGATTTGAAGGATTGAAGAAAATAAACAGGTGACAGTAGATGGACAAATGTCAGCCACTTGGATATGCAAATAGTAATATGCCATTTGCTACATCGTATTTTGCCAGATGGCAGTTCCTGAAGGAAGCACCACCACAAAGTTGTAACAATACCCCCCCCTTCTGAGCAAAATAACTTAGAATGGTTAGGAGGTGGAGGAGGTGTTTCTCAGCAGGTACTGAACACATCTTCTTTGAACAATTTCAAAACTTAGGTGACTATTGTGAAGTACAGCTCTCAACCTTCAGAAGGCAATTTCTCCGGGGGGGGGGGGGAATGGTACTAGTAATTTCTTCTTACAGAAGTAAGGCTACATGCATAAAGGTGACTGGAGACGAAAATATGAGCAAATAATCGTAGTGCCACTTCTCCCCTTTTGAAATTTCAGGCACAAGGTGGTGATGGAATTCTTCAACGAATCAAGAGAATAATTTATGATGCCAAGTCTACTGTGGGGGTAAGTAAAATCCCAAGTACAGTTGCATAGCTTCTGTATCCATCAAATTTAAAATACACAGCTCTCGCTTATGCATCTGAATAAATCATGTCACACAAAGTTTCAGTTTGATCACATGATTCTGAGTATTAGCTCCATCACTGCATATCTTCCTTTTGAAATGTAGTATGGGGTATTAAGAATAATTGAATGGTCTCTGAATCTGTTGTGAGGCTCTGAGAACATAGCAGAGCTGGAGCATGGGGATGCTGCCAAAACCAGCTTCCGTTTGGCAAGTCAATCTTCAGCCATTATATCTAGCAGTTCTCATTTATATGGGTCGCTGCCATTGTATTGCAAAGTTCTTTCTTTGACTGTGATCCACATTTCCTGCCAGAGTTTTGGAGATGTGCAGTGTGTTGCTAGATGTTATGGTTGGACTGAGATAGCATTTTCTTGAGCTATAAGCCTTCAGGCAATTAGAGAGCTTATTTTTCAGCCAGTCTCTATTCTAACTGACAGCCCAGTCCTATCTGGGCCTTGTGCTGCCGGAACATGAGTTCCTGCACTACAAAATTCTTTGTGGCAGCATGAAAGCCGGACTGCTATTGTGGGCTTCCAGGCCACTGTTGCAAATGGGCAGAGGTGTGGAATACATGCCACAGTTTCCAGATGCTCCACTGGCTTCGGTGAGTGAGGGGACAAGGTGAGAGAGGGTAGGGGGTGGTTCAGGGGAAGGAGAGGGTGGATTTTCGTGGCAGCAACTTGTGCCAGGATCTTATTACCATAACCTCACCCCAGAATGCCCCCAGCTGTCCTCAGACACATACCAGCTCCATAGCTGCCAGGGCTCCGAGGAAACCCATAGGCAGCCAGAAGGCCATCCTTATCTCCTGTTTGTGGGCTGGTCGCCTCCCCCCCCCCCCCCGTATGCAGCTCCGTTGGCATGGCTGCATACTATGGTGTGGCAAGGGATAGGATTGGGGCCTGAATTTGCAAATGGAAACTTAGATGTCAATGTTGGATCACCACAAGCAGAAATGGATGGCATGCCAGCAGTGAGTTTGGTAGATCTGTGAAATATTGTACATGGTTTTCCATGTGCATCTTGAATGTTTTTTTTGGGGGGGGGACAAACCCTGCATGGATTCTCCAAACGTATTTGTGCAGCTTTGCCCAAAATAAAAGGGAGATGATGGTGTCATTATTATTAATTCAAACTTAATTTCCTCAATCCAAGAGAGTCAAGAAAGCTAGTTAATAAATAACATAATGCAGTATATTTTATAGCCCATCTTCAGAACTTAATGTGTAAACATCTGGTTGATCTTAAGTCTGATTGAATTAGCAAGTGATTTCTGATTTCTCACATCTATGTCATATATTGGGTGCCAGTTCTGGAATTCACACAAATTGCAGACTAAATAAGATTCATAAACTTTTGAAAGATTTGAATGGAAACTTAGTTCTACTGTAACTAAGTTTAAGTTTATGTAACCGAGACAATTACACATACTTCCCCCATTAATCCCTCTACTGTCTCACCTTCCTCCGTTGCCTCCTTTGTGTCAGTCTCTAAGCGGTAAGCCATACTAGATAGGGATGTATCTTTATGTAAAGTCTTGTGTACATTGGTGGTGCTATATAAATAATATGGAAAGAGATAGCATTTCCTCTTCCTCACTCGTTAATTTCTATCTTTAAGTGGGTCGTCCATATGTGAATATCCCACAGGCCTAAAAGCAGATGAGGGTAGAATAGGAAATAAATAAGGGATGGCTCAGACTTACCCCTGATTTTCTCTTCTCCCCCCCCCAAAAAAAAAACCACCCCTACACTCTTTGGGTGAGGGTTAGCACATGTGTGTGTTCCTTGTACTACAGCAGAATAACCCTAGCAACAGTGGGCATGCTTCAGACATCTGCCCTGAGGCTGGGCAAGGAATCTTGCTCCTTTTCCGATGGTTGAGCCTGCCAGCTGCTTGCCCTGGAGCCTGGACTTCCGGGAGGAAAAAAATGAAATGGGTACAGGGAGACATAAAGGTGTAACAATTACAGGTTGATTACCCCTTATCTGGATATCCGAAATCCAGTCTTTTCTGAAATCCAGACATTTTGGGGGCTGTGACTTTTAAAAAACTTTTTCCAGCTGCTGGCTGGCATATTGCAAGGCATGCTGGGCACAAAGCTATTAAAAATATTGTACAAAATTAACTTCAGGCTATGTGTGTAAGGTGTATATGAGACATAAATGAATTTTGTGTTTAGACATGGGTCCCATCCCCAGTTTATATTTATGCAAATATTCCAATATCCGAAATCCAGACAACTTCCTGTTCCAAGCAGTCTGGATAAGGCATACTCAACCTGTAATGTTAAAATAGGGGGGGGGGGGGATGTCCCTTATTAAACTTGTGTTTTAGTGTTCCACTTGTATCATATAGCAACTTTTGCAGGATTCTTGGATATGAGAACATCTTTTTTTCCAAGTTCTCACATGTGGGATTCTAAACATTATTGTGGAACAAATTGAACTCCAAAAACCTATTAACATAAACATGGTATTTAGCATTATAGTCTTTATACAAATTAGGAGAATCTTTGATATTGTCAGAAATATAAATTGTAGATTTGTGTAACTTGCATTTCTTATGGGAGAAAAGCATCTTTTTCCAGATATATTAAATGTTGTGAAAGTGTCATTAATAGCCATTTCTTTTCCAACAGTCTGTTTTCAAGAGTTCCCCACTTCTGGGCTGCTTTCTCTTTGGTCTACCACTGGGTGTCATCAGCATCATGTGTTATGGAATTTGCACTGCTGACACTGATGGAGGTTCAGATGAAGGAGAGGCATCGAAGAAGGACACTCCAAGCAGGGAACTGACTGATGAAGGCACTGAAGAAGAACAAGAGGAGGAAACCAGTGAACAATGTGTAGACCTTCTAAGTGGAGAACAAGAACAGAAAACTATAGTGGAAAAGAAAAAAGACTAAATTTGCATAGTTAATTTTTTTGTATGATTTCCAAATAGAGACTTATTTATTGAATTCAGCCATTAACCTGTGACCTTCAGAGATGAGAACTTTTTGTCTATTTTACTGCATGCATTCAGTTTGCTTGTCTGTGAAGAGAAGTGAGATGGAGGTCTGGATTTTGAAGACTCTTATCTTTATCCTGCGTGGGGGGGGGGGGGAGGAATCCTAGTAAGGAAATGTACATGGGTGCAGGCTGCAGCTGGGTGCTCTCTCTTCTGGTTCCTTTTACTGGTGGTTTAAAAACTATTTTGACAGTGTGGCCAAAGTAAAGACTCTCCTCTTTTTAATTTTGTTTTTGAAAGCAGGGATGTTCTCATAAAGCCTAGAGTGAATGTGTAAATATTCTTGAGCTTTAGAAACTCTTATTGAGAACATGTCTTTTGGATGTTACATAAATGTATTTTATTTGAGCTACTGTAGTTTCTGAAAAGCAATACCTTTTTTGTTTTGCTTTTTAAAATAAAAATGTAAAGTCTAATACAGAATTCTTGTGGCAGTGCTAAAGACAAGTATTATAGTCTCCTTAGGCTTGCTTTTTAAATACAAGCTTAAATTTAAAGATAGTATTTGTTTTCTCAGTCCATTTGATACTATGAAAAAGTGCTAGAGTAAAAAAAATCATGCCTGTATTTAACTTAAAATTAAATGCCTTGTTTCTAGAGAAAATTTCCTGAAGTTCCAAATACTTCATAAATTTTAAATTCAAATTACACAAATTTTCCTCATGGAATCATTATTGGAATATCTCTGTGTGCACTGCACGGTTCATGACAAGTCTTCCTTCAAAATGTTTTTCTGTGGCTTAAATTATTTTGCCACAAGTTTAGTCTCTGAATGTAGACAACATTTATTGAAACAAATATCTTATTGGCTTGTTAGCATTGATACATGCATTTGACATCTCTTGTTGACTTCATCTTGTTGACTGTGGAAGACAACTTAATGAGCTGTAGTACTGTTAATGCTTATAGAAAAGAGGGGTATTTGTCAGTGTAATGCATTTTCATTAGCTGTTTAATCATATAAGTCATCTCTAATGCTGCCCCATGACATTGAAAGGGGCTAAGCTCTCTCCAGAGTTGGGATCTCAAGGGATAAGCTGTAAGTTGGTGTTTGGGGCATTGATACCATGGTGATTACCATAGCAACCAAGCATATGCTGCTCCTTTTCAGAACTAAGGCTCCATTGCATTCAGTTGGAAACTGAAAAACAAAAGCTTCAACAATTCTGTGTAATATGACTACTGAACCTCAGCCCTATAAGGCAGCTTAACATAGGTTCATATGTACATGAGCTTTAAAAAGTTTTGTTTTTAATGAGTTAGATTTGCACTTAATTTCCACTAAAGACAGAATATTTCATTTCAAAAGCAGAAACCATGAGAAATGCCAAATTTATTACTTTTTGTTGACTATCACTGTACCCCAAGAGTGATATGCTTATTTCATTGCATTACCAGAAATGATATAGCTATGTTATATCCCAGAAATGTTATAGCTATAGCTCCAGGTTATAGCCTGGAAGTTTGAGCCTGAAGGAGCTAAGCAGGGTCGACCTCGGTTCCCGCTTGGATGGGAGACAAGCTGCTGACGAACCTCGCAAAGACACTGAGAAAGCATCGTGAGAGGGTGGAATGCGGAGAAGTCAGCTAGAGAGAGAACATCTAAGACAACCGTCTGAGGGTGAACTGCAGTGAACTGTGAAGCTTGGAAGTGCAAAGGCCAAACCAGAAGGAGGGCTGCACTTGAAAGGGAAAACATCTCGAGCATGGAAGGTTCTATATAGGAATAGAACAATATTGTAAAGACCCTTATCAGGTCTAAAGATAGCCTGCCTATGTAAGCCACCTTGAACAAAATCTGATGAGAAATCTGATGGTGAGAAAGGCGGGAGATATATATATATATATATATATTGAAAGCTTGGTTTGTTCTTTTGTGTGTCTGAGTGTTAAGCCATGTTGCTTCAGTTGTAAATAATGAAAGGATGGCCCAATCCTATCCAGGGCCAGCCTGCAAGGTGCAGGGACGCTGACGCAGCCTCCGCTACATCCTGTGGGCCTGCTGGGGACCAGGCCAGGCAGGAGAGGTAAGAAACACGAGGCTTTGCAGTTTTTTTTAAAAAAAGAAGCCCCATTTTACCTTTGAAACTGCAAAGGGTCAACATTCCAAGCATTCTCTTGCTGCAGTAGAGTCGGAGAGGCTTGAAAACGCTCAGCTTTGCAGTTTCAAAGGTATTTTATTGTTTTGGGTTTTGTTTTTTTTGCAACATCCTTATTGTAGGCCGCATCCATAGTTCAAAGACTTGCTTTGGGGGTGGGGGGGAGTGCAGCCTATACTCAGGACAATATGGTAGTTTGTGAAAGAAAACATTTTTTTATCATTTGAACAGCTTCGTACTGAGAGGTATCTATTTTAACCTTGATGGTTACTTAAGAACTTCTTAAGTTAACACTGGTTTACTTTATTGGATCAACCAAGTGTAAATGTATTTTATACAATAATAAAACAGTACTTTGATTTGTTTTCACTATTTAGTGCTTATTAATCGCACTTGGTTTTACTCAATTCTTTCTTTTGGAGAAGGGAGTTTTTCAGATAGTGCTTGTCAGTGGCGTCGCTCTAGGATGGAGCTCTAAGTTCTGCCTCGCTCTGAACCTTTCCTTACTCCCTGGTACGAGGTGGCCCTGCCCGCCGTTGGAGCCATTTAGGCTGGCAAAGGCAATGCGGAGGAGACTCCCCTACACGTTGCCTTCACCGGCCTGAATGGCTCCAACGGTGAGTGGGCGGGGCCACCTCGTGCCGGGGAGTAAGGAAAGGTTCAGAGCGGGGAGGAACTTAGAGCTCCACCCCACCTAGAGCAACGCCACTGGTGCTTCTCCTATGCTTGAAGCACTTGCAAAATTTTACAATTGACAGAATTAGATCCATTTCCCATAAAAATTTGCTATCTAAAATATTAGTACTCTTTTTCTTTCCCTTTGCTCAGTACAATGATCTTTTTGTACACGGTGTCTTTAGTTTGTTCCAATTGGAACTTTGGAGAAAATTTGCCTTACAGCCCATTCCTAGGTGGGGACAGCACATTGGATGCAGGACTGCCGGCATGATATCCGCTGCATCCAACGTGCCATCCAGGTGGAGAGGCCAGAAGGGTGAGTGGTGTTTGACTTACCTGTGTAGCTTCATGGACCCCTATGGAACTTCTTAGAGCTACACCAGCTCTGTTTCTGGCATAATGCTGAGGAGCTGCTGGGGGCATGTGCAGGATAGGGGCTCGAAATCTGGCGACTGCTGGCTCCACTTAGTCTTGCCCTGCTCCCTGCACCTTTCCCATCTCTCCATTGTCGGGGTTGTGCCAGCGGCTGCTCTGTGCCCCACTACCAGTGGTACACAGCTTTCTGGCTGCTGTACCAGCATTCATGCAGCAGCAACAGCAGCCGATGGAGGGGTTGCTGTGATGGTGGGGCCATCTTTGCTTTGGCATACCTGGCAGTATGCCAGCGCTTCCCACTGATAGGATTGGTCCATTAATTTCCTTGTATATGGATGGGCTGTATCTACTTAAAAAGAGCTAGCACAGATTATTGTTTTCTTAGGACTGTTTCATGAAACCATAGTCATGTCGTAAGATGCAACTAAACTACGGTATATTATGGGTAAGCATGTATATACTATGTAGCAAGTAAGGGCTCTAGCCCTTGCTCCCACCACAATTTTAAACCTTATTGCAGCCCCACCTCTGCTATATTTAGAAGGAGAAAAGTCCATTCAAAAGGACCATGAAAATGATTACTTTTTCTTTTCTTTTTCTTTTAGTTTTACTTGCAAGCTTTTGTTTCTCAGCATCTTCGTTTTCCTTGTATTGGTCCCTCCCATTTGTTTTGCAGCGTTGTCTAACTGTAGGTGCCATAGTAGTAAAGGTAACTATTATACAGATGGTTCTAAATTGCATGAAGAATTCTCCTTGCCTATCAGTGAGTTTCACAACTATGTATAGTATCAAATACCTAGAATTCCTGTTTAATGTAATCAACCTAAGGAGTCTACTCCACCTGTTGGAGGTCATTTCCAACATCCTTAAATTCACAAGGAAAGTTCTGCTGTAGCCAAAGACACCTTCAAAATACACTAGGAAATATGAAGTGTGGATCAGCTTAACATTTTGGGGGGAGTTATATGGGAACAGAAAATTTGTCCCCCTCCCCGCTTTCTCTCATTTAATTTTCTTCAATGAACCACTGATGATACCTGATGCATCATCATTGATGATGCAAATGAGAACAGAATCTGGATTATTTTGGGTAACTAGAAAATATATATATGATACTGTTGTAATTTCTCTGCACTGGTGTTTTAGAATATTGCCCAGTGATGCAGTAAGACCACCCAATGTTTATATTCTTTGACTCTGAATATGACCTGGCAACATATAGTGCTTACCTCTATACTTCAAGCAAGCAACACACACACTCCTACCTCTTTCATCTGAGCTGGAAAACAATTCAACTCAACAGTCATCTGCAAGACTGCAACTCCCTGCCTGTTTGCCTCTTTGTCTTGCTGCTGCTGCTGCTGCTGCTGCTATGGTAGAAAAAGAGGTCGGTCTCTCTTCCCTTACCCTATCCTGCTTCTGCACGACTGCACCACCAGAAATGTAGTTTTCTTGATGTTTCTGTCACCAGCAAGTGCTTGCATCTGCTTGAGAGTTCATAATTTAGTCTCTCATGATGAGCAACGAATTACCGGTAACGCTTTTACTTGAATAGTGAGAACTGATTAGAAAACAAGAAATTATTATATATCTCAATGTTTTGTTTTGTACTGGGTCCAAAGCACTCTGTCAACTGGGAAATGGGTTTTGGGATTTGGGTTTTCATTGCCTCTTTTTAAACTTTAGCTGTTGCACAACTTTAAGTGCCTGGAAACATTAATTAAATTAAAAATACATTATTGGAAATTCATGGACCAGTGTCATAGTTTGCATGTGTGTGTCTGTGCATAAATTTATATTGAAATACAAAAAATTACCTAAAAGAGCGTAGGTTCCAAATACCCTACCCCTAGGGGTTGTTGTTGTTCAGTCGTTAAGTCGTGTCCGACCCTTCGTGATCTCATGAACCATATCCCACCAGGCCTTCCTGTTCTCCACTATCTTCCTGAGTTTGCTCATTTTCATGTTCGTTGCATCGGTGATTTTATTTATTTATTTTAAAAAATTATATCCCGCCTTATCCCATGCCGAGGCAAATGCCCAAGGCGGCTTACAACAAAAATTAAAAACAGTTTAAAATACAGAAAGTTTAAATACATAATTTAAAAACAATAATATCAATAAAAACCACTGGGGGGGGGCAACAGTAGGGAGCACAAAAGCAGCATGGCAGAGCATCTTGAGACACAGGAGGCAGGCTACAACCCATCACCCAAACGCAAGACGAAACAAATGTTTTGAGCCCTCGCCGAAAAGTCATGAGGGAGGGGGTGGTTCTCAGATCCCCTGGAAGGGAGTTCCACAGTTGTGGCGCCACAGCGGAGAAAGCCCGCCCACGTGTTGCCACTCCCCTAACTTGCGATAGAGGTGGTACACGCAGGAGAGCCCCCTCAGATGACCTAAGAGAGCGGGCCGGAATGTATGGGAGAAGGCGGTCCCTCAGATATCCTGGACCCAAACCGTGAAGGGCTTTAAAGGTCATTACCAGCACCTTGAATTGGGCCCGGAAACGAATGGGCAGCCAGTGCAGCCGCTGAAGCAGCGGCTCAACAGAGTCAAACCGCCTAGCTCCAGCGACCACCCGGGCCGCCGCATTCTGCACTAATTGCAGCTTCCGAACCATCTTCAAGGGCAGCCCCACGTAGAGCGCGTTGCAGTAGTCCAGTCTTGAAGTCACTAAGGCGTGGACCACCGTGGTCAGGTCCGATCGACTCAAGTACGGCCGCAGCTGGCGCACCAGCCGAAGCTGGGCAAACGCACCCCTGGCCACAGCCACCACCTGGCTTTCCAGGGAGAGCTGTGAATCCAGAAGTACTCCCAAGCTGCGCACCTGTTCCTGCAGGGGGAGTGCAACCCCATTCAGAACAGGCAGATGACTCAGTACCTGCATCGAAGCTTTCCTGACCAGTAGGACCTCTGTCTTTTCTGGATTCAATCTCAACCTATTAGCCCTCATCCAGACCCCAACCGCCTCCAGGCAGCGCTCTAGGACTTCCACAGCCTCCCTGGAGCGAGATGGCAAGGAGAGGTAGAGTTGGGTGTCATCAGCATATTGGTGACACCCAACTCCAAATCCCCGGATGATCTCTCCCAACGGTTTCATGTAGATGTTGAAAAGCATGGGAGACAGAATAGAACCCTGTGGCACCCCACACTGTAAAGGGCAGGGTGCCGAACAGGCATCTCCCAGCATCACCATCTGGGACCTGTCAGCCAAGTAGGAATGGAACCACTGCAAAGCAGTGCCCCCTAGTCCCAACTCGGCCAATCGGCCCAGAAGGATACCATGGTCGATGGTATCGAAAGCCGCTGAGAGGTCCAAAAGGACCAGCAGGGATGCACTCCCCCTGTCCACTCCTCGGCGAAGATCATCCAGCAGGGCGACCAAGGCTGTCTCCGTCCCAAAGCCCCGCCTGAAGCCAGACTGAAAAGGGTCCAGATACTCCGTTTCATCTAGTATCCCCTGGAGCTGAGACGCCACCACCCGCTCAATCACCTTACCCAAAAAAGGCAGATTGGAAACTGGCCGATAGTTATTTAAATTGGAGGAATCCAGAGATGGTTTTTTCAGGAGGGGCCGCACAATTGCAGTCTTCAGGATGCTAGGCATCACTCCCTCCCGCAATGATGAATTCACAATAGGTTCCGCGCAGATCGTAATAGCCAAGCTGGGCAAGGGTCAAGCGGGCACGAAGATGATCTCAAACTACAGAGGACCCTATCCACATCCTCAGGCTGTATAAGGTGAAAAGAATCCAAAACGATGGAATTGACAGATGCCGTAGGGACAACTTCTGGAACTGTTAAACCAGAGTCCAAGTCGTGGCGAATCTGAGCGATTTTATCTGCGAAGTGCCGTGCGATCTCATTGCAGCGGTCCGTCGAACACTCCAACTCACTTGCTACAGGAGCCGAGTGGAGCAGATACCGGACAACTCGAAAGAGCTCCGCTGGCCGGCTACTCGCAGACGCAATGGTGGCAGAGAAAAACGCCTTCTTCGCTGCCATCACCGCCATGGAGTAGGCCCTGAAATGGGCTCTAGCCCGTGTTCGGTCAGATTCATCACAAGTTTTCCTCCACCGTCGCTCTAGGCGTCTGCCCAGTCGTTCATTGCCTGCAGCTCCTCAGTAAACCAAGGAGCCGCCTTGGCTCGACGACAAGGCCGTGGCCGTTCGGGAGCGATCTGATCCAAGGCTCTAGCTGCCTCCCCATACCACAGGGCAGCCAGAGCATCAGATGAATCACTGACCCGGGAAGCTGGGAATTCCCCCAGAGCCCTCAGGAAACCATCCGGATCCATCAGTCTCCGAGGGCGGACCATACAATTCGGTCTCCCAGCTCTGCAGGGGTGATTAAACGTTGCCAGTCTAAAACTCACCAGATAGTGATCCGTCCAAGACAGAGGAGTGATCTTAATCTCCTCCATGGGCAGATCACCATCCCCATACCCACCAGTGAACACCAAGTCCAATGTGTGCCCCGCACCATGCGTTGGGTCCTTGATCCATTGAGACAGGCCCATGGTCGCCATGGCGGCCATGAAGTCCTGAGCCGCCGCTGTCACAGGGGCCTCGGCATGAACATTGAAGTCCCCCAGCACTAACAGACGTGGGGACTCCAGTGCCACCGCCGAGATCACCCTGGTCAGCTCAGGTAGGGAAGCCGATGGGCAACCAGGTGGACGGTACACCAACAGCAATCCCATCCTGTCTCGCCCCTGTAGCACGATGCGGAGACACTCAAACCCGGTACACTGTGGGACAGGGTATCCGGTGAGGGAGATGTAATCTCGATAGACCACAGCAACACCACCCCCTCGCCCCTGTAGCCGCGGCTGCTGCATCACCCAGTATCCCGGCGGACACAGCTGGGAAAGGTTCACACCCCCAGCCGCATCCAACCAGGTCTCCGTGATGCAAGCCAGGTCGGCACCCTCCTCCAGGATTAAATCCCGAATGAGGGAGATCTTGTTATTAACCGACCTGGCATTTAATAGCAGCAGTTTAAGGCCACAGGGGTTTCTCCCAGGCGCTCCCCAGGCTCCGGGGTTGGGGGAAGGCCTAGAAAGAGGGATGGTCTGCCTATGACCATCCCACCTTCTCCTGGAACGGCCAGGCCAGCCCCCACCGCCATATCGCCCTCGGCCCGTTACACTTTTTATGGTGGCGCCACTACTCCCTCGAATATCCCAACACATCTTCCCGGAAAGGGCTCACACAACACAAACACACACTTAAACAAATATAACCCCAACACAAGACAGTAACACTGCCTCCAGTGTCTCTATAGCAGTTTAAGGGGTAGGGAAAAACAACCAGGAAATCACCCAGACAAGAGGCGCTCTCACCAACCCCAAGTCCAGAAGGAGTCCCGCTGCCCCCTATACCTCCCACTACTCCTCACCCCACTCTCACCAGGGTTACAGAGACTGAGAAGAACAGGGCCCTCCAATTGTCGCTCAGAGGATAATCCCCTCTGGTGCTGCAGATGTTAAAAACCCCAGGATAATAACCTCCAAACCCAGAACATCCAAGTAAGGAGGTAAGTCTCTTCTCCAGGGCACATACGCATTTCATGCCACTGCCAATCCACAACCAGATAAAGATAGACGCTCCAGCAGAAGATGAGAAGTTCCACAAGGGAACAGAGTCGGAGAATAAATGTCCTTGGTGTGCAGGTATCCTCAGGGCTACGATCCACGGGCTAAGAGCCAAGGGCCAAGAGCCCTTTGGCTCTCGCCCTTCGGCTCGCGCCTCCGGCAAGCCAGAGGCCCAAATACCTGTAGGAGGGAAGGGAGATGAGAAGCCCTTCAAGGTCCAGCACTGTCCCTTTCTCTTGCTGCTGCTGCTGCTGTTACTGCTGTCCCAGCTTTCCAACTCTACCCAGGTGGACTCCCTCACGCAATCAGCCCACTGACAGCCACACCCCCTCTCTTCCACAAGCAAGCCGGAGGCCCAAATACCTGTAGGAGGGAAGGGAGATGAGAAGCTCTTCAAGGTCCAGCACTGTCCCTTTCTCTTGCTGCTGCTGCTGATGCTATCTAACCATCTCATCCTTTGCCTTGCCCTTCTCCTTTTGCCTTCAATCTTTCCCAGCATCGGTACGTGGACCATAACCTCAGTTCTAGTAATTACAACTCATATTCAAGTGGTGGTGGGCAACTCAAACCTTACCTTGTGTGCAAGTGTTATAGGACTGGCTGATGCCTAGGCAGAGGAAACTGGCCAGAAATTGTGGCTTGTTTCGTCCCATGGATGAATTGGCAGTAGTTTCCACAAAAAACAGATCAAACGTTTTAAAGGGTCTTTAAACGTCTCTTCCTGGTGCTGAAAGTCTCATTCCAGATATGGCCAATTCTAGTAGTAAGTCATTGCCTCCCCCCAAAAGACTTTTCCCAGTCACCTTGAGGCAGTGATTTTCAGTTGCCACTCAAGTCAGGGCTCCCAATACAACTAGGGACACATGCAGGAGTGTGTCCTGCTCTCTCCCTTCTAGCACAGCATTCCTCTTCTCCCAATTGCATGGGAGACAGATGTCATCCAAACCTCGCATGTGATCGAAACACTATTTTTTAGTATTTCGATTGCGTGTGAGGGAGCGATTTGGACAGAGTCCTCCGTCACCACTACTAGAACAACACGAGCAGTATATTCTTCTACATGTCCCTAATCATACCTTGGGTTTGAATGGAATCATCCAAATGGCTCTTCATATTACTGCATTTTCAGTATTGGAGTATTTTGACCGCCCAAACTTAATATATATTAAGGTTCACCCTAGACTCATTCCAGGAGAAAGAAACTTACAGTTGTGTAATTTCAGCACCCCTTCACTTCTGATAGAAGAAATGCTTGTGCATTCATAACTGAAGCAAAGAGGAAAGGTGCAAATGGATAGCTTGAAGCATAAGCAATTCTCACCTGGTTTTCACACCAGGAAAGCTGTTCAGACTTGCTATGGTATAATAAACAGAAAGGATTGAGAAACTCGTATTGTTTTTCCCTCTCATTATTGGGTTAAGTGTGAACTTGTAAAAATCTTGATACTTTTTCTCAACAGTGTTCTCCTCATCCCACCTTATGCAAATTTCTGTGCAGAAACTGAACCTTTTTGTTAAAATAATCCTTAAGAATGTACTTGGGCCAGGGCCATTCAGAGGAATTTTATCAGGGGGTACAAAGTTTCTTTTGGGCCCCTACCCTACATATGAATTTGGCTCCTGGGCCCCCCTTTTTTTTTGCTCCAGGGCCACCTTTTTACCCATTTGTTTGCACAGGGCTTGGGTACAAATTACCCCCTTAACCCCCCCCCCTCAGAGGCCCTAACTTGGGTCACTCAGGAAAGCATGATCAATATATAAAATCTGAGAATATTTTCAGGGACCCAAATGCCGTTCCAAATGAAATCCAAGAGCTGCTAAACACACTCGTTGGTTGTAATCTTCAGCATGTTGACTGCATAGTAAGCCCCACTGAATAAACCTGAAGAGGAGCTTGCTGCTTTGCTACAACTGAAACTAATTGTTCACTAATAAGATGTGGTGAAGACCAGCAGGGATTGTGAAGAGCTCCAGAAGGATCTCTCCAAGCTGGGAGAATGGGCAGCAAAATGGCAGATGCACTTCAATGTAAGTAAGTGCAAAGTGATGCACATTGGGGCAAGAAACCAAAATTTCACATATACGCTAATGGGTTCTGAGTTGTCTGTGACGGATGAAGAGAGAGATCTTGGGGTACTGGTGGAGAGGTCGATGAAAGTGTCGACCCAGTGTGCGGCGGCTGTGAAGAAGGCCAATTCCATGCTCGGGATCATTAAAAAAGGGATTGAGAATAAAACGGCCAATATCATTATGCCTTTGTACAAATCGATGGTAAGGCCACATCTGGAGTATTGTGTCCAGTTCTGGTCACCACACCTCAAAAAGGATATAGTTGAATTGGAAAAGGTGCAGAAAAGAGTGACCAGAATGATTAGTGGGCTGGGGCATCTCCCTTATGAGGAAAGGCTACAGCGTTTGGGGCTCTTCACTCTAGAAAAAAGGCGTTCGAGGGGGGACATGATTGAGATGTATAAAATTATGCATGGCATGGAGAGAGTGGATAGAGAAGTTCTTTTCCCTCTCACACAACACTAGAACTAGGGAACATCCACTCAAATTGAGTGGAGGGAGGATTAAAACAGACAAAAGAAAATATTTCTTTACCCAGAGTGTAATTGGTTTGTGGAACTCCTTGCCACAGGAGGTGGTGATGGCACGTGGCCTGAATGCCTTTAAAAGGGGATTGGACAGATTTATGGAGGAAAAGTCCATAATAGCTTATAAGCCATGATGGTGATAACCAACCTCCTGGTTGTAGGAGTAGGTTTTCTTTGTGCCAGGTGCAAGGGAGTGGTGACAGGATACAAGTATCTTGTTGACTTGTGCTCCCTGAGGCATCTGGTGGGGCCACTGTGTGATATGGGAAGCTGGACTAGATGGGCCTTTGGCTTGATCCAGCAGGGCTCTTCTTATGTGAGTGGATAATTCGGGGGCATTTACAGTCAAAGGCGGAAAAAATGCACAAGTTGAAGTTCTTAATGCTTCTTAAATATCATTCCCTATCAGCACGTTCTGGCATTAAAATCTATATTTGAATTCATCTTGGGAAACTGCTGAGGTTTTACCTTCTAAAAATCTGTGCTACGCTCATTTGATGCATAGAATTCTTTGCTTAATGTATTTACTGTATTTAAACCCCACCTTTCTGCACAGAAATAGTAGGTGTGTGTATGTGGGGGGGAGGGAGTGGGTGACCTGTCAGCCAATCAGAACGTGCTCACCTCTCATACAAAAAAGACTCTAATTATACATTCTCAAATTCTCATGACTGGTCCAGATTATCGAGTTTAAAACATGCATCTTCCCAGGAAAGTCCGTTGTTTGTTAAAAGTTTTTAATTAAAATGTTTAAAACAGTCTTAACGTTTCACCACTGATATCCGTGGTATCCATCAGTATCTAGATACCACAAATATCAGTGGTGAAACGTTAAGACTGTTCTAAATATTTTAATTAAAAACTTTTAATAAACGATGGACTTTCCCGGGAAAATTCATGTTTTTAACAAGGCTCTAATTCTAGTTTGGAAACCTCAGTTCAAATTCTTACTGCACTCCATACATCAATACAGAGGTGCCATTAGTTGGGTGAAACGATGTTCAACATGTTTTTGATGGGATCACATCCCCCCTAAAGGATCAAGTTCACAACTTGTCTTGGAGCCAGGCTTATCCTGGAGGCACAGGTGGCCTCAGTGAAAAGGAGTCCTTTACCATCTTCAGCTGGTTCTCAGGATGAGGCCATTTCTGGAGAAGTGAAAGCGCCCTTGAAAAGCACTTGAAAAATTCAATTGATACAAAATGTGACAGTGGTATTATCCCAACCTTGTGTAATTTGCATTGCTTATCGGTTTCCAGGTCCAGTTTAAGATGCTGGTGGTTGCTCTTGAACCTCTAAATGGGTATGTTAAGGACTGCTTTCACACACATGTGCCTTTCTCTACACTCAGATTATATCAACTGCTTTGGGTGCTTTTGCCTGCCATCTGCAGTCCAGCGGTCCAGTGCTACAAGCGTGGCCTTTTATGTAGTGGCACCAATCCTGTGGAATAGATGATCAGTTAGTCCTTATACTTCAGTGTTTTTGGTGTTGCATTAAGATGGCTTTTCTGTCATTTTTTGAAGGGGGAAGGTCATGGTGATCTCATGGGCATTGGGGCTCTTGTTTAAATCTGTTTGTTTTAGTACTTTTGGGGGTAGTCTCCCTCTGTTGGTAATTTATGTTGGAATATTTGATGTGATTTTATTTTGTATTTGGTCATTTAAAAGGTAAAGGTGACCCCTGACAATTGTCCAGTCGTGTCCGACTCTAGGGTGTGGTGCTCATCCCCATTTCAAAGCCGAAGAGCCAGCATTGTCCGAAGACGCCTCCGTGGTCATGTGGCCGGCATGACTCTCCTTGCCGCAGTGCGTAGCATGCAGCTGGAACACAGAGCGCTGTTTACCTTCCCGCAAGCAGTACCTATTTATCTACTTGCATTAACATGCTTTGGAACTGCTAGGTTGGCAGGAGCTGGCCAAGCAACGAGAGCTCACCCCGTTGCGGATTCGAACTGCCAACCTTTCGATCGACAGCTCATGGTTCAGCGGTTTAACAGTATATTTAAAATGAGCTGTTGGGGGGGAGGTGGCATAGAAACTTAAACAAATTAGTTGGAGTTCTCTTAAATAGGTACAGATAATTCTCAAGGATGTAGAACTCTTTAAATACTACTTTGCATTCTGACAATGGTCCACTTGCTATGATAGAATTCATTTGACAATGCTGTTTCTTTAAGAATGGACAGGCTGACTGATGTGTGATCTTCTTCCCTGTGTAAGGTTCTTTATGATTCTGAGTGGCTGAAATGAAAATGATAGAATATTTTTTCTATTTAATAAAAGAATGGAGTTATTCCAAGGTTGCTTCAGCTTATCAGGTGAGTCTTCTCATTGAATGTACGCAGTCTCTGTAAGAGCTTTTCTTTTGATCTCGTGTGTGTCTGTGTGTGAGGGTTCACTTTTCTGCATGTAGAAAGTCTACATTTATAGAGAAACTACAGATTTGGCTTTAAGAATTTGTGCTTAAGTCAACAAAGAATTCATTAACATCTCCTCTTGCTGCACATCAAGGCAGATAAGCAATGACTGAATAATTTTGTCTTGACCTTCAGTGATAAACATACTCAAGCAAATTACTACTTTCCCAGTAGCCAAATGTTAATTCTGTGGTTAAAGTATGGTACACACACTAACTTATCATTTTGCCACGTCTGTTTGATCATATGTGCAATTGTTAGACAGGTAATTACCAGATAACTAATTATTACATGGGTCATATATTTTTTTCACCATGAAAAACATTGTGTTTAAGGAGGGTTTCCCCTCCCCTCTGGCACATTTGGTTCTAATGACTCCAATTATTTTCAAGATCTGGGAATAAACTCACTCCCCTGCTCCTCCAATAGCAAAGCAAGAGGTATGACTTAAATCACTTGGTGAGTGAAGAACAATATTTAAGGCAATGACCATTTCTCTTTTCCTGCCTTTTTGCAACATTTTGTTGACAATCCCATACATGGTTTAATTACCTTTTATTACTAAGAGCCATTGATGCACTCCAAAGTTACAGTACCACTAGAGCCCAATGGTGAACATTCGTGGACAGTGTCCATAGTTACAAAATGCCTGGGCGCATGCTGATAAACCCTGCCATGCTCTGTAGCTCTTCCTGGTGGCAACATTTGTCTGAAGAAGGGGGTTGAGGGCTTGCTGACATATTCCTGAACCACCTTTAATTACAGATGCCCTCTTCTTAGAAAACATCTAAGGAGAGCTTCAAATGACACTTGTGTTCTTCTAGTTACATATACAGCAACCCTCATTATTTAAAATGCATGATGTGAGGTAGCATGGCAACAAACCACACTATGGCGTCTAGTTCACATGGTGAGCTACTACACATGAACAGCTAATCACATGGACCACTCGGCATATAGAAGGCGACACTGCAAATAATCTTAAATTGGCCAGTGTATCATTTGGCGTGCAGAAAGGCCATTATGGATTTCTGTCCTGGGACATGGAGATTGGAGGGCAGGGGGAAGCTACATTCATAGCAGCATTCAAAAGCTTGCTTTTGTATGGTCAAGATTAAATTGTAAAAGAGCAGTGTATTTTGTTGTGGTTACTCTTTTACTTGCTATGAATCAGAAATGTTTTTTTTAACCTCATAATAACCAGAGTTATTTCTTCAGCACCTAAGTGCCAAGGTGCTGTACAGTATGTTAGATAAAATTAACAACGGTAAAAAGCCAGGCTCACAGGATTACAATCTAAATAAACAGACATAGGAGAAAAAGAAAGGAAAAGAGAGTTTGGGAAGACACCCGAAGAAGGAACGTACTAATCGCATGGGGTTCGGCACAGAGGCACAGGATTGTGAACTGAAACAAAAAATGCTAGGAGGTTGGTGGGAACTGGTGCTGACAGTGATTTTGCCAACTTAAGGTGGCAAAGTCGAGCACAAATTCACCCACGATGTACAGTTATAAAAAGGAGAGCGGGTCAGAAGAAAAAATTTTTTTTGCCTTGCTTCCAGCCTTTCTTGACAACTGGCCTAGAAACAAAAGCAGAAGAGAAAAAAATAGCTTATTTTTGGACAGCCTATTACCTTTCATGCTGAGGGAACTAAATGGTGTCCCTGAACAGGATGATTTTCTGCTCATTAAGCTTATAAATTTTAGGTAGCAAGAATGATGGACATTTATTGACACTGAGTATATTGTATTCAATGGGCCACTTCACAAATTACTATACAGACAGGATGAGAAGAAATGTGAATGATTTCCTCTATCTCATATCCACAGTGATGCACAAAAAGTGGGAACTCTGGATACCAAAACAGTGCGTGTATATCAGTCCAACATGTTTTTCTTTATATATTTACACCGAAAGAAAGGTAATGCAAAGTGTTGCTACCAGCTGAAGGAGCAGTGCCTGCTATTGAAGTCAATGGGAAGCTCTTGTGGATGGCAGAGAGGAGCACAGGAAGCTGAGTTGGATCATTAGTCTATTTACCATAGCTCAATATTGTGTACACTGACTGCCAATGGGATCCCCAGTGGCATGCTCTATCGGTGGCCATTTTGCACCGCCATGGCACTACCTTGCCTTACCTGCTGGATAAGGTAAGGTACAGTAGCAGAGGGGGCAAAACTGGGTGGGGAGGGGAGGAATGGAGGGAGGAGAGGCAGCAGGAGGGGGTGGATCCAGCAACAATGGCATGCACCAGATCCTTTTCCCTCTTTTAACAACCTCCCTGCACCTTTTTTCTTCTTGGACTTAGACCAACTAAAGAGCTGGTGCAGGTCCGAGAAGATCCATTGTGGAGCAGAAGGCTTATGGATTCCCCTTTCTCATCCAAGCCTCCCAATATGCCCCCCCCTGCTGGATACAGTGTGTGCCTTTTTGGTATGACTGCATTGCAGTGTGTGGTGGGGGGAGGATAGGATTGAGCTGTAAGTTGCTTACAGCACAATCCGACTTAACTTTTGTGCCGGTTTAACCAGTGGCGCAGCGAGAATGGGAGCCCCCAGAATGGAAAAGGGATTCAAATCCCCTCCAAAAGAGGAATTCAAAGGGGATTTGCATCCCTTTTCCATTCTGGGGCCTCCCGTTCATGCTGTGCCGCTGGTTAAACCGGCACAAAAGTTAAGTCGGATTGCGCTGTTAATGTTTTGCCAATGGACTTGATTGTGTTTAAATCTCGCAGCCTTAAATGATTATGATCAACATTTCTAATTTTACACCTGTTCTTCATCAAGGTCTCTGTTTGTTTCTTAAATGAGAATATAATAAATACAGAACTGGTACTGTGATTGAGAAGTTTGATTAGGCACAAGGGCTAAAAATGTATCCACTGACTTCCCATTTGTTAAGAAAGGACACTTCTGAGTCTGTCACATGAATAAAACATAAGCGCTGTCATTAAAATGCATCGCTAACTATGCTTCCTTAGTATTGTTGTCTATTCATGAATGCATGAAACTGAAAAGGTATTAATATTAATCACAAAACCGTTGCATCTGTACATTTCTATAAATGGATCAAACAGGTAATTCATTTTCTTAAAAGTATGGAAGAGAAAGGGAATTGTCAAAGTTTTTTTGTTTTCCCCTTCTAAAGGCCCCCCTTCCGCCCCCCGCTCTGTTCCACCTCCCACAGCAGACCTACGTTTGTCAGTGAGCGCTCCATGTCCTGCTGTCGTGTGCAGGGTTACTCCAGCCTTGCTGTCAGCATTCTGGATGCATGCGGTTCTGTGCACTTTCGGAAGACTATTTGCAATGGCTGGAAAGCGCACCTTGCTGCTGGAACGGTAGTTCTGGCAGGGGGGGAATAGGATTGGGCCATATGTCCTATTGAACACAGTCCTATTGAACACAGTGGGGCTTTCCTTAAAGTAAACATGCGTGGTCTAAAATCACCACAGAGTGGAGATCTGAAGCTCGGGACGGCTTGCGGAGGGCAGTGCAGGCCTCTCTGAACCCTCCCTGAACTTATTAGATGCAAATTGCATCTCAAATGCTCTCGCGGCGGCAGCAATCCCTGGGATCACCGCCGCTGCTGGCCCCACCCCCTCAAGCCCTCAAAGTTCTCCTTGCCTTGCGGGGTTTGAGAACCACTGTTCTAGACTGAAGAGCCCCAAACGCTGCAGTGGTAAAATAAGTGTAAGCAAATTTAAAAAGCACTCTATGTAGCTTTAAATCAACAATGCTTTCTGCCTAAAAGTAATATTATACACTACAGTATTCTGTAATTAGATAGCTTCTGCAGTTTGACCTCAATTGCATATGTATGCCCATTTATGTCCTTTCAGTCTTGCTACTGCTGCTGACAACTTTATCAACAAAGGATCCGGTACCAAACGCTGCCCCCCTTTTTTCCTGACAATGTGCCAGTATCTGCTCCTCCCACTCTCCAGTGTTCTAGCTCAGCATTTTCCTCCCCTCCACTTTTCTCTTCCTCTCTATCCCAACTTTCTTTTTCCAATCCAGGAAGGAGGAGGAATCAGGTAGGCGGACAGAGATGAGCGCTCCCCATCAGCCGGCTGCATGAGGTGACCGATTCAGTTGGCCTCATGGATGGGCTGGCCCTGACCAGGTATGGCCATCATTTATACTCAGGAATAATTTAAACAGCCAGGAATTGCCTGAAAGTGTACAGTGACCTCAAGGAATTTCATGCTCACCACAGCTGGCTACGTGATGAAGAACCCATCCCATTTCATTCACTTTAGCCATGACTGGGCTAGATGACTGGACAATGTAATTTTTTTCCCCACTCACTTCTCCGCACACTGTATGAGCCAATGACCATTTCGCCATGCAGTCAAGTCAGCTGTAATAATATTGAGCGAGACACAGAGAGCCTTGTGTGCAAAAGAGGTCTCTGCACATGCAAGACAGAATCTCCACGCACACAATCACTGGAGAGTTAGCATTGCCAGCTGTGCTGATCATGTTTGTTTGTGATGGAGATGGGAAGCAGTAAAAAGTGACCCGAATTCCTTCCACCTTTCCAAGTAGGTCACCAAAACAACCATCAGCTAGGAGACGTGCAGTGACCCAATTTGGAAAGAGCCACTGTGCATACATCCTCTGAAAATGACATTCAGTACACTGCTGAATGCATCAAAAGGATTCAGCAAGGTGCTTTCCAAACGGGTTTTTACCATTGCTATCTTATGCAAGTCTGTTCTGAAGTAAGTCCTGTTGGGTCCCATGGAACTTACTCCCAAATAAGTGTGTCTAGGATTTCAGCCTTCCTGACTTTTTAATCAACGCATTTCCAAGTCACTTGCACACTGTCTATATAGAACTATTTGATCTTGTGTACTTTTGGAAGAATAATTCATAACGTCAGTTTTAAATTACATAGTGGCTTTCAGAGCGAGATCCTTAGTTTTTATAAATACAGTCCATTCATATATCCATCTCCAACACTGTTCTCAACAAAGAGGAGTAAATTGTACAGTCTGTTCAGTTGACCTTTGAAAACATTTCCCTCAACAACAAATCAAAAAGCATTATAAAATTAAGAATGCATGTGTACTTATGTGAGCATTAGTCATTCTGATATGGAAGGAAAAAAACAGACACAGCATACGGACACACTTTCCAGCATTACATTTTCAGAATGTAATGATAAGTGGCATAATTACTAGCTAAATGTACTGGGACAATTATTTACTTTCTGAGAATTGCCCTAAATAATAGCTCTTGAAATTAAAAGCAGGATTTCAAAGCACTATATCAGTGATTGCGAACCATTTGGACTTGGTGTGTGAAAGATTTTGAAAATGCCTAACTTGACTCTGCTGGTGTGTTCCCCCCCCCTGAACTTTTAATAGTACTTTGACTATTGCTACTTTTAATAGTAATTTTGAACTGAACTGAAAACTATAGAACACATTGCATTTTATTTAACATCAATTAGTGACTTTTTTTTGTTGCTGAGTTTTACTAGAGAATAATTTGAAAGAGGTCTGCTAAAATCCCTGCCCTAAATGTTTAAGACAAGCCTGTAAAACCTCTGTGAAAATGTAAGGTGTGTTGGGGCCCTGGGGGAAATGCTGGCGTGTCATCCAAAATGACCTCACGTGTCACCTGTGACACGCGTGTCATAGGTTCGCCATCACGGCTCTATATGGACAACAGTTATCTCTCTCATCCCCACATACGGACTTGGTTGCACTGAAATGGTATAATGTGTCCGATATATGCACTCAAGACTCCGTGTGAGTAACAATCTATTAAAAGCAAACATTTTAAAGAAATGAAATAAACCCCCTAGTAAAATTCCACCACCCTCTGCCTCAGTGGCATTTCCACTGTATGGGTGGCACCGTAAGTAATGCCACATCGAGTACCGTGTTTAGGAACCGAAACGAGGAGGCGCTGCCCCCTCGCTGTCGCTACCATTCAGCGCGAAGAACGCGACCAGAAGGAGACTCCCTGTCGGTTGCGTTCTTCGCGTGGAATGGTAGCGACAGCGAAGGGGCGGCACCTCCTCGTTTCGGTTCCTAAACACAGTACTCGACACGGCGTTACTTACGGTGCCGCCCCTACTGTGGAAACGCCATTGCTCTGCCTACTACAGAGTACTTCTGTATTCACAGGTCCTCCAATTCACTGGGGACTGGGGCGTTCTTCTAGGCCCATTTTGGGCTGGCTGCAGAAGGAGAGCAGAGGCAGGTTGGTGGTGCAGAAGCTCCATGCTTCTCAGCCAAATGACTTGAGGCTTCTGGAAGCTCCTGCTCAAACAGAGTGGCCAGAAGGTGGGAGCCAATGAGTGAATCGGAGGAAAGCCAATGAGTGAAACCAGAGGAATTTGCCTCTGGTCTATTGATGGGCTGTTTTAATGGGACTCGGGGCACAAGGCCTACAGATGCTTTAAAAATAGATTTTGGGACAGGGAGCCATTTAATCACTTGATTTTATCTGTAAACCACTTTGAACTTTTAGTTGAAAAGCAGTATATAAATACTGTTTATATAAATACTGTTAATAATAATAATTAATAATAAGAGTTAACATTCACATGGCCAGCGATAATCAAAGAGCACTGCCCAGTAACGAGATTAGTAGCAATGGTGATCTAGTTAAAAAAGATGTTTTTTAAATTCAAACGACGTTTCTTCCGAGTCTCATCAGACCTCTTCAGGTTAGGCAGATAACAGGCAGTTGGTGGCCCGTGCCTGGTAGCTTGCCTATTTACCGTATTGGTCTGAGTATAAGACTCACTTTTTTCTCCTAATTTAAGTTTTTAAACTAGGGGTGCGTCTTATAATCAGGCTGTTGCAATAATGCCAGTGATTTAATTAAAATTTTTTAATAGCACCAAACTTTAAGGGTGCGTCTTATAATCAGGTGCGTCTTATACTCGGGGCAATACGGTAAATAACAAAGGAGGAGCTCGTGCAACAGATAGCTGGAGCCGATAGCTCACAGATTGAGGAAATGATCAATTAGCCTTCAGAGAACATATCCTGGGAACATGATGGGCTCTGCTGTATTGCTTGCTTAATGCTGGGATCCAGCGTAAGTCCTCTGAAGGCTAACTGGTCACTTCCTCAATCTGTGAGCTATCGGCTCCAGCTATCTGTTGCGCAAGCTCCTCCTTTGTTACTTAAATTTACAAATTTACTCAACCCAGTAAATATTTTAATTTTGCTCCAAAAACATAGGACTCTCATCTCTTTCTATAACTGAGTTTCCTGGCCTCTTTGACATGAATTGGTCCATGCAGGACCAGGAGGCAGACAGACTGATTATCTGGCTGCAGTGGATGCTCTGTGTATCATTTGCAGCTGAGGAGAGTCCCCTTGGGGATGGTGGGAGCAGGGACGAGTTAATGGTAAATTGAGCTTTTCAAGTATTGGCATTAAACACTCAAAAACATCTCACACAGTTTTTCAAGTGTTTCATTAGAATTCTCAAAAAGCCCAATTCATTTTCAGAGCAAGAAGGGGCAAGCATCTCTACTCATCTCCCCCTCTTTCTGCTGCAATTGTAGACCTACCATAGTTGTTGACTTAAGGACAAAATACTATCCCTTCCTTGCCATCCTGTACCAAGTAGCGCGGCTGATGGAGCACATAGTGCATACTATTGGGGGGGGGGGGGAACCAGATGGAGAGGTAAGTAAAAAGCGTTTTTTACTTACCTCCCCACAGGCCACCTGGCCTCCAATGGGTCTTCTCAAAACTATGCCAGCTCTTTAGCTGGCATAGGCCTGAGAATATTGGGGGGGGGGGTTTCGGGCCAGGAAAGGGGATAGGATTTTGGCTTGTATGGCTGCCACTGAGATCCTCCCCCTACCACCCCCAGCTTGGCTGTGGCAGTGATCCACCCATGAGCCTCCCCTGACCTACTCTCGCTGCTGACTTACCGGTGACAGCAGGGGACGGTCGAGGTTCTGTGGGCCACTGTCGCCTAGGTATGGTGCTGGCAGCTGCTTTCCCGCCACTGGCCCGAGACTTACAATGATGAATCGTGAGATCCGCCACCATAAGCTCCAGTTAGGACTGGACTGTAAGTTAATGAAATCATCCATGGTATACCTATTTTCAGGATAAACTTGTATCACTCACTCTATTTTTTTTAAATTTTTAAGATCTTTCATGATCCACCTTGATTGTTCTTACCAAATAAATACTTCCATTGCACACTCAAAAGTTTATGTTGCTG
Organism: Plestiodon gilberti rubricaudatus; assembly: GCA_026170595.1. NCBI lineage: Eukaryota > Metazoa > Chordata > Lepidosauria > Squamata > Scincidae > Plestiodon > Plestiodon gilberti. The sequence goes on along the minus strand of JANXHW010000004.1, from coordinate 60,673,398 downwards.
CTGCAGGGGCTGACAGTTTGAATGTATCTTAAAGTGGGCATACAAACACAGTAAAGTGCCTTTCATGAAGCTGATGATAATCAAAACAATCTGTTATCACTCCAAGAAAGCTAGACATGGATAGAAGCAGACTGTATAATGAAAAAGTGAAAAAGTATTCTCATATAACCATATGGTCCATCATCCTACATCAGACTGCAAAATATCTAACTTTTTGATCTTATCAATATGGCATTATGGTATAAATGCAAAACACTGAAACCTGAAGTGTGAATTACTTTTAACCATCTGTATTCAGTTCATGGATTTTCTTTATCCCATTATAGTTCAGCTTGACTGTATTCCTTTGGGGTGAGTGATTTTCTCCATTCCATTTCTATTTTGTTTCTCTGGTTCATTCTGCGCAGGGGAAATTCTAGAAGCATCCTTGTTAGGGTTGGAAAACTCTGTAGTTAAGTGAATGGATGCAGGGTCAAAGGTTAAGTTGGAATTTCTGGTCTGAACTGGATTCATGGTCTGTGGTTCTTCTAGGCCTGCTGGGATCTGTGCTATTATCAGTCTGTGTTTACTCAGTATTATCTTGCACAGCACCATTATTATGCAGACTGAAACACGTGAATGCTAAAATTGATGTACATTGTGATGCCCCCATTGTCGCACTGCTATTTCCTGTTCTTTCTCTTAAAAGGTTTCATTGTACTGTTTCATTTGACTAGACTATTGTTTCTGAATTTGCACTGCGATTACATTTTCCTGATGTTCGGACCTTGATCACTTTTAATTAAAAATTGTACTGCTGACAGCTACGCATAACCTGTGACTTTTTGCAGGAACCCTTCTTGATAGCCTCAAAGTCTATTAAAAAAACTGGAGTTATGAGGTACAGTTTATTACTTTATCAAAGTCCTGGCACATTAAGGGGAAAAAACCTATGAAAATAATTCTTTTGATTTTCATCAAAAGAGCAAAGATAGACTAGCCAGGCAATACGGGTTTAGCCAGGTAGTAATTTTACCATTTTATTTAATCACAGGACCTGAGACACATACCTCTGCAACCTCTCTTCTTTCCTACAAGTGAGACCAGATCATTTTGTACCACATTCTGGCAGAATTCCCCACCCCCCATTCCACTTAGACAACAAGCAAAGTTAAGCAAGGTTGGTCTGACAGGCATAGGGGCCACATGATGAAATACAGTCGGACCTTTTTATCCACAGTTTTTCCACCCATGGATTTGACTCAACACTGGTGGCAAAACTGTGGAAGACTGAGTTCAACCACACCACATTACCTCTTTTTTCAGCGTTATCGGGGCCTACCAGCTGCTTCCTGTCTTCTGCACGCATCCAAACCGCTGAAAAAAGAAAAAGTGCAACTGGGAATCTGTCAGGTGCCTGCCAGCCACTTCCCGCGTGTTTAAACTGCTGAAAAAAGAAAAAATGCAACCAGGAGTCTATGGCGCCATCTACAGGCTGCTTCCGGTAGCGGTTTTTCTTTTTTTCAGTCGGTTTAAACAAATGCAGGAGGAGGGAAGCAGTGAAGACACTGGAAAAAGGGTAGTGTGACATCGCTCCCCACCCCGATTTTTCCTATAACACTGTTTTTGGTATCCACTGGGATTCCGGGAACAGCACCCCAGTGGATACAGAGGTTCAACTGTATGCCTTGGACAACCATAAGAAAATCGGCATGTGATACAAAGGCAATATTGGAAGTGACTCACCAACAGCCCATAAAGGCTGAGTGTACTGTATGTGATAACTCCACCACATGCTAATTCAGCTCTAGGTGAGTGTAGCCTGGATTGAAATCTACAAATGCTTTTACAGTCCAAGGAGGAGTCCCTAAGCATCCCTCTCATGATATACCACATACATAGACAACAGGCCAACCATTAAAGCTTAGACTGCTGCTGATCTCTTCAGTGGTGTTCACAAGGAAGGGTATATAACATACCACCTTAGGCTCCAGATGCTGCAGATTCTTTCCTTTTCCTTAGTAGTTGCCCATTGTATGAGACCTACGCAAGGATACTTCTCCCCTTCGCTTCTTTGATCATGGCTCTCTGCCAGTTTTAAGTCTCCCCATTTACAAAATAGGAATAACAGTGACCTTTCCTAACAGATCTGATCTGAAGATGAAAGAGGAAATGATTATATAGCAGCTCGTGAAATGAAAGTGATATATAAATTAGTAATAATGCCTCTCTCTCTCTGTGCATTTTACAAAGGTAGATTCTGTTTAAAGCCTGAGTTAAACCTACATATTTATTTGGGGTTCTTCTGTGAAGATTAGAAAAAGATGGTTTATGTTATGTTATTTTTTAACATGTTATGTTTATGTTATGACATTTTTGTTATGTCTGGTTATATTGTTGGCCATAGTGAACACTATAGCCAGAGTTTCCTTTTGCATAGAAATTAAAATAGAGCTATATTTTACAATAATAAAGAAATGACGCACTCTATTACCTACAATAACTCAGTTTTTAGTTATGTGTCTAGTTGTATGCTGCAAAATGATAGATGAATCCATTTTTTGAAAGTGAGAGATTATAAAGATTAAAGAGTATGATGACTTTTATCAAATCTCTAATGCTTTCTTTTGGTGCTGCCTTTAATTCTTATCTCTGACACCACATAAACTGCAAGATATTGGAGGGAAATGTCATTTATTTTCATATATTCCCACTATAAGGCAGGAAAATATTGAATTTTGTAATTCGATGAACCAACATCCAACCAAGCATTAGTTATAGACACAAATAAAACTCAATATGGTGTGTCACATTGAAAGATAAAATTAGGGAAACACTGCACCAATTTTATCAGGGTCGTTGTCAAACGTAATTTGGCCCATAAAACATTATTCTCAAGGGTTTTTTTTTTTTTTGACAAAGCAGAATAAATGGTGGTATGGTAATTGAATAATATGCAAATCATATTCACACTGAGTCATACTAGTTTCTCATGATGACTGTTTGTATTGCAAGAATAATTCATCTGTGTGGGAACAGTACACCAAATTGTCCAGATGCCTCTTTGTGATTGCCCCCCCCATCAAAATAAGGGAAGGGCTTATGAATGGTGCCTTGCAATGATCCACTGGCGTCGACAGGGGGCGGCGGGGGGGCTGGCCGCCGGGGGGTGTCGCGCGTCTAGGGGTGACGCGCGATCACCCCCCCACTTACAGTTTGGAGCGGAGGGTGGGCCCGCCCGCCCTCCCCTGTGTCCGTTTGGCTCCAAAATGAGCCGAAAACGGAGCGGGGAGGGCGCTCTGCTCCTGCGCATGACGTCACGCGCAGGGGCGGAGCCTCCCCTTAAGGGCGACGCGCGCCCCCGCTCTGGGGTGACGCGCGTCGTCGCAACGCGCCTGCAATGATCAGACATTACTTCGCCACCCACACACTTGTGAGGATGAGGCCAAATTTCAGAGCAATCTTAACTATATAAATTGGGGGATTGTGAGAGAGATAATTGCAGACTGTATGTCTAAAGGCCCTACTGCCATGATCCACAAACCTGGCAATTATGTATTCTGGTTGGTGTGAAATGGCCAATGGTTTCACAAGCTTAACATGTTCACAATCTGCTGTACGATAAAATAGTCGTCGGAGACTCTTCTCAGTGTGCCCCTACCATCTGAGGTATGGTGGGTGGCAAATGAAGTAAGGGCTTATTCAACTCTGTCCAAATTTAGGAGAAGACCAAGGTCTTCTTTTTAGATATTTTTCTTTGAGTTCACCAACATTCACACTGGTGTGTGTCAGTACCACTGAATAGAGCATTACAGAGGGGTTTTTTTTTCTTATTCCAAAACATTGGGAATGCTTCTCATGTTGCCTTCCAATATTTAAAAAATAAAAATCTGCAGGAAGGAATAAAGATACAGAGTAAGGACTTCCCTAAAAGGATTGATTTATGACTTTTCTCTGTTACAGCTCCTTTCTTCATCTTCTTTGCCACAAATTGTAGACTACTCTTACAATAGTTGTTGCAAAGAGAAAAACTCAGACTAACTTCCATTTTGGGATTTCTGTATCACTGTGTCATATTCCATCTGTCCACAATGCACCCCATCTCCCCCCCCCCCGAAATGGGACTCATTCCTAAAGGGTTTATTGATGTATAATATCTTCTATTTTGTCTTTCTGCTTCAAATTCAAATCTGGGTCCAGATTCTCAGCAGTTCCTTTTTAGGGGTATGATGTGCTTTGTCATGCTATTTAAAGTTGACTTTGATTTCTCAACACCATCATCCTACACATTATTCTTGTTAAGAAGAGTCTGCATTCTTTTTCCTTTTGATGTTTTGCCAACCTACTTTCCCCTCTTCACTTTCTTTTTTTGTCTTGCTCTCCTTATTTCTCATTGGTAGAACAATCAAATTATGAGTGCCTGGAAGCTTTTAAACACTGATGTTACTAAAATTACTACCGCAGATTTCACTGACTGTCTTGGAGTCTATAATAAGGAATCCAGTTCTTCAAGATGTCTATTACAAGGAGGTTGAGAACACAGACATCCTATCTTTTCTTTGGGTTGATTTTCTTCTATTAATACAAGTGATAGCCATTAAATCAACCCAAGTACATTTCTAAGGGTCAAACTAAGCCATGTCTAAACCATGTCCTTTGATGTGTCTAAACATGTATTTGGTGGCGGGTTGGTGGCGCAGTGGGTTAAACCACTGAACCATGAGCTGTCGATCGAAAGGTCGACAGTTCGAATCCGTGTGACGGCTCCTGCCAACCTAGCAGTTCGAAAGCAAGAAATTGCAAGTAGATTAATTGGTACCATGTCAGCGGGACGGTAACAGCGTTCCATGTGCCTCGGTGTTGAGTCATGCCAGCCACATGACCATGGAAACGTCTTCGGACAGCGCTGGCTCTTCGGCTTTGAAACGGAGATGAGCACCGCTCCCTAGAGTCGGACACGACTGGACTTAATTGTCAAGGGATACCTTTACCTTTACCTTTACCTTACTGTTGCTGCTGCTAAATAGCAGTCATGGGGACCCTGACATGTAAGTAGTGCAATCACCCCTCTCTCCCATGCTGGTGGATTTATCCAGATTGGGATCCCCACAGCTGCTATTTAAAATAATAACAGCAGCAGCAGCCAAAAACACATGGGCAGTCCAATCCTAAGCAGGTGTGATGCAGCGGAGCTGGTGTGGCCCACACTGCATCCTATCCAGTGAAGCAGCAGGCTGGAGGTCTCCTTGGGGTAAGGGGACATTCAACCCCTTACCCTGGGCAAAGCCCTAGCCTGTGCAAGGGGACTACTCGGATCTGTGTGAGCTAAGTAGCTGGCGCTGAACTGAGAAGCCCCGTGATGGGCTTTCAAGTCTGAGAGGGGGAATAAGATTCAGTGTGCACCAGCATTACCGATCTTGCCCCCCTCCTGGGCCTGATCCACCTCCCTCCTCCGCCCCATTACAGCCCCTTCTTGCCCCTGTTCTGCCCTCCGCCTGCTCCTTTGCTGCCCAGCAGTAGCTTACCGGCACCGTTTGGCTCTCCTTCTGGCTGTGGCTCTGGCGGGATGGCGCAAGCCTTCCTGCTAGCACCACTTACTTTCTGGCACTTTAACGACAGTCAGCACCAGCGCTGACTAAGCTTAGGATTGCACTGAAAGTCAAATCATGTGTTTAAAGTCATATTTAGGAAGACTGGTTTTTTTTTTTTAATCCATTACTGGGCTGCTTTAGCTGGCGCACATCTGAGTAGCCCCACAGAGGGATAAATGTCCCCTTACCTCAAGGAGGCCTGCCCCGGCGCCACTGCATCCCAGCATGGGGCTTTGGTTAGGATTGCGCTGTTAGTAGTTTTCAAGCATTCTGTCTGATTTATTTTCTATTCCACAGTAAGTTTGTTTAGCATGTAGGAGGGGTCGATCCACTCTGCAAGCTTCCAATAAATATAGAATTGCTTTTGTATATTTAATAACTTGCTGTGTGTCTTATTGGAACATGTCTCTTTGTGTCTATGCTCAAGCTTTGTGAAATGCTCCTGAAGGGATTGTTGCTTTGCTTTTCGCTTATTTATTTAGGTTAAATGCTAGACTACTAAACAAAGCCCAAGAGAGTGCTTTTAATGCTCCACATTCTATACAGTGTGTTCTCTTCCCAACAACTGTCTTAAAAAAAATTAAGTCCCATTTATCTTATTCACAGCTTAGGGTTGCCAGTTTTGAATTTTAAAAATTTGGTACCAGGGCAGGGTCAGAGGGCAGAACAGGATGCAGGAGCCACGAGAGAGAAGCGAATGTGAGAATAGTCCTAGAGATGCTCTGCTTGAATGACTTTCTTTTCTTCCTAGTCATCGCCTGCTCTGCCTCATTGATTGTATGGTCAACTACAGAGGAGCGCATGCACACGTTGCAATCTAACATGCAGCAGTGTGTGAAATGGCATTCTGGGGCAAGCTTTATGATGCAAGGGACACTTTTTCAATTGGTGCTCCTCTTATATTTAGCAGGGGGAGAGTAACTGCCCCCTTTCACCCTAGCACAGTGTCTTTTCTGGTGGCTGTTGCTGGTGTTCTTCTGCATCTTTTTTAGATTGTGATCCCTTTTGGGTCAGGAGCCATTTAAGCATTTGATTCTGTCTGCAAACCGCGTTGTGAAAGTTTTGTTGAAAAGCGGTATATAAATACTGTTATTAATAATAATAATAATAATAATAATTAATATTGTGTTGGGACTATTGAGGTAGTAATTCTGTGTCCAGGCTGCACCGTGTGTGCGCGCGTGCGCAATGTAAATGAATATTCCTCCTCCATACAATAACTCCGTCTACATAGAAACAATGTTAACTTGATGTGGAATAATTTTTTTCACAGAGGACATTCACAGCGCAATCCTACCCAGCTCCTCCACTGGTGCAACAGTGGTGGAGGGAGAACAGGAGACTTTGGGAGGGAAGGGGTTTTTAAATCCCCTTTAAAGAGGATTTAAAGTCCCTTTCCCTTCCAAAGCCTCCCGTTCTGCCCTACACCACTGCTGCATCAGTGGAGGAGCTGGGTAGGATTGTGCTGTCAATCATGTTAGGTCCCACCTATGTCTGAAGCAGTACAGCCCAGATGCAGGTTGACAACATACGAGGCATTTGGCTTTAGTATGTATGTGTGGACTGCAGAACTAGATTAAAATCTCACTGCTAGATTTTATATGAGAAATAAATACATCCAAATTTAGTCAGATAAGTCTGGCAATCAACCCAGTTTTTGCTTTTATTGTTGCTTTGATTAGATGTGGCAAGTTGACTAAGTAACTAAGTGTATATATAATATATATAGGAAGGTGGAATATAACTGATTTGAATAAATGTCTGGCTTTTATACAAAAACTATTGACAACTGGCCAAAGACTTAAAAAAAAACCTTTCATGCTGCATTGTCATCAAATGCATTTATTAAGGTGCAGTTATTACTATGGCGGCATAAACTCCTAAGCTGCCATTTAATTAGTAATCCAACCATGTTTGCTAAATAAGGTATAGATGACGTTCTATTAACTTGTAATATTTATATAGTAGATCTCAAGGGGAGATTACCCTTGCAAAACTTTCATGTGAAACAGTAGGTTGTTATCCTGTACTTATGTATGAGTAGATCCTTTTTCAGGGAACCACTCCAACTTGTGACTTGAAGTGACAGTTGGAGTCTGCAGCTCCCTGCAAGTACTTGTACTTCTTTATTGCCAAAATCATGTGGAGGTCCTTTGTACAGTGTGCCCTAAATCATCTCCACTCTAAGAGATTGTGCACTAACCTGGTCAAAAGAAACCAACATTCATTGTTTCAAGTGTTTAGATAGATGAACACTGGATTCCACATGTGTTTTAATCATTCACCCATCTTATATTTGTTTATGAAGTCTGGTCACCCAAAGCAGCTGAAATTGAAAGGCAAACATGTATTTAGCTTTTCTTTGAATTGAAGGTGGAGATTGACTTTGACACCTAATTGCCCAAAATGTGTTCAAAGCATGATTCCCCCTCCCCCACTCAATTCTGCATGGCATTTTATACAAACCAAAACAAAGAACAAATGAGTTAGCACCTTTTTTCTAGAATGTTTATTGAAGAAATATTAAGGAAAAATGACTGAAGAAATCATGTTTCCAGCCTTCTCAGAAGCATCTTACTGTACACCATTTGAACCATTGGACATATATGGAAACATGAGTAGACCCCTGACCTAATTCAGAATGACTTTTTGTATATTCTTATAAGATTCATAACATAGGATACATTCAAAGGGACATTAATCCCTTTTCCCCAGTGTCAGCCCCAGTGGTCCAAATGGGCCTCCTCAGATGCACACCAGCTATTTTGTTGGCACACATCCGGGGAGGCCATGAAAGGCCGGCCAGACCCAGGAACGGGGTTAGGATATGATGGAGCACACCGCTGATATCCCTGCCCCCTCCCTGGCCTTGCCAGTCAATGTCCCCTTCCCCTGCCATCTCGGCCTGCCCTCTTCCTGATGCCCGGCGCAGCATGTACCTACATCCAGTGGCGTGGGTGTCGGCTGGCAGTAGAGTGAGCAGTGCCAGCCTCGGTGCTGCTTATTCCCAGGGTGCTGTGAAAGTACTTTATGGCACTTTCGCGACACCCTAGGCCGGCGAAACAGCTCCGCTGGCCCTATTTTGTGCAGGATTGTGCTGTGGGGCTTTACCAGTGGTAAGGGAACAAACGTTCCCTTATCTCAAGGAGACCTCCAACCCTGCCGACTCTTGCAAGCACCGGCATAGCTGGATCGCTGAGCAGAGCGTGGATAGGATTGTGCTGTCAGTCGTCACTTTCTCCAAGGTTTCCAGGATTATTCTGTTCACTGGTGGTCCAAAACTCTACAGTTTAGAAAAACGTAGAGTGGGAAAGTGGGAAAGCGACTAAGTGGGAAAGAGACATGAAAGAGATTTATAACGTTATTAGCAGTATGGAGAAATTGGAGAAGGGAACACCCTTTTCTCAAAATTAGAATAAATAGAATTTGGGATCGTATCTTGTAGTAAAAACTGAATTTTGAAATTGATATGTCCACTGAAACGACAGGTTCTACAATCTTGTTGCCAAGTATTTATGTGACTAGAATTATTAGTATTTCTATCAGCAATTATTAATGAATAAACTGTACCTAACAGGTAAGTAGCATTGTTATTCTGAAAAAGGCATGCTTACTTAATGAAGAGACACAAGACTGTTTTCTTAAGTGGTAAAATGTTTTGTTTGATTAAACGTTAATGAGTTTTAGGCAAATAGTGGCTACTAGTTATTTATTTACCATTGACCAACTGTTTCATTATTGCAAATTAGGATCCTGATGCCTGAAAAGTTTATAGTACGTTGTGTTAATCAGAGGGATGACAGAAGCAAAGTCACTACTTGAAGAAATGAAGAAATGTCCGTATCAGTTGCATTCAAACCTATTTACTTGGAAGTAGTAAATTCCATCGATTCAAATGAATTTACTTCTGTGTATGTATGTTCAGATCAGCAGACAATCGCTCAGACTTAAAAAGATCTGTCACAGCCAAGCAAGACCTTTTTGTGGCTTGCCACAGCCATCTCTTACAACTCAGCTCAAAAGTTTGTAAAGCACAAATTTACAATGTGGTCCAAGGAAGATGCAGGTCAGGGAAAATTCTGTTGTGAGTGTGGAGCTCTGTTTTGAGGTCAATAATTTTAAGATCAGGATACATGACGATGACCATATAGGCAGCCCAATCCAGTGTAAGGATCCGCCGGGCGGCCTCGGCCGCCTGCTGGGTCCAGAGCTCCGCTGCGGGCAGGCAGCTCGCAGCGGAAAGTCTACTCGGGGAAGGGGATGCTCGTCCCCTTCCCTGAGTGTAACCGGGACTGGGGCCGATTGTACTCCTCAGAATTCCGCCAGCTATTTTGCTGGCGGAAGTCGGAGGAGGCCGTGTAATGGCTCAGCTGCCCAGCGGGGACCTGGATATGGCGGAAGACATGCCCCCGTCCCCGCCCGAGGCGTCTGAGCCTATGGTCACCCTCCTGGCTCCGCCGACCCTCCCCCCATCCACCGGATCCTATCTTACCTGGGTCTGGCGGCTGGCCGAGGGGTCTGACAGCGGAGCAGGGAAAGCCAACCTTGTGCCGGCCTTCCCTGTTCGAAAGTAGTCACAAACATGCTTTATGGCACGTTTGCGACTACTACGGGCGGTGGAACACTCATTCCACCACCCGTATTTAGATCAGGATTGCACAGTGAGCGTATTAGTTGGTCCTGTCTTGTATAATTAGGGTCACATTGTGACAATGTTTACATTGCTGTCCCTTTTTCTTTCTTTCTTTCTCTTTCTTTCTTTCTTTCTTTCTTTCTTTCTTTCTTTCTTTCTTTCTTTCTTTCTTTCTTTCTTTCTTTCTTTCTTTCCAGCTATCAATTAAATTGACATTTGACCATAGAGACGATTGAAATGTGTATAAAGGTGATCAGGAATACTGTAGTCTTGACAGAGGAAGGTGTGATTTGTTCAGTTCAGTGTGTTCAAACCCCATTTTATACTTGTTGCTGTGAGTTTTCGGACCTATGTTAGAAATTCAACACCTATCTTAAGACTATATTTATTTACAACCTTGATCAACTTTGATTGGCAATAACCTAAACTCCTAGAGATAAAGGGGTATAATAATACCCTTTTCTGTGCTTGTTTGAGTGGACGTGTTATGTCAAGTGCATTTTTCTTTCATTGTTACAGGGCTTCTTCTTTTCCATTCTATCTTTCTGAACCATTACCTTAAGGAATAGAAAGACTTATGTCTCCATATTTCCAGTACAGAAGATATGGATAGAGAGTAATACCCACCTGGACAGTGCAAGGACACTCGTACTGCTACTATCTAAAGATAAATGATACAGCAGTGAGATTTTTCAGGCATGCAAATTTATATTTGTTGTGTAATCTTGAAAGCATGCCTGTACCTGCACACATAAATATAGTGCACAATATAAAAGAATGTTCATATTCCAGTGATTCTGATTGCTGTACAGAATAAATAATGCTGTACAGATTCTGGATTGGAGATCTACCGAATTTTGGAGAAATATATACAATGGTGAATATGTTTCACTCTCTTCTTTTAGTTTTCTTTTTAGCGTATGTTTTAACAACCAAGTCAACAAGGGGAGGGCAAGCCCAGCCCTATAACTATATTATTAGCTTCTTTCTTGTTTTATGATAGAAAAATATAACATCAAAGAAACTGCCTGAGAAATGCCCAGACTTGCTGACTCCGAAGAACTAAAATTGTGAACAGGAAATTTCTAATAGTGCTTTGCGTTCCCAATTAAAGACGTTTCTGGGGCAGCCTTTAAGAGGCTCGGGCTGCAACCTTATGCACACTCCCCTGAGAGTAAGCCCCATTTAATGTAATGGAACTTGCTTCTGAGTAGACATGCATCAACTTGAATGGTCAGAGTCACTTTGAGCACATAGTACAGGAGGCTCATAGTTGTTTTGGAATATCTCTTTGTTGACTTGTATGCAGGTTGAACAGGAAGGGTTCAAGCGGGTGTCAGACAGATAGCAGTAATGCAGCATCAGACCTCCAAAAGCAACCACACCTTTGCAGCTCCCAAAGCTGCTACTGGCCATCCATTGAAACTCAGGTCTACATTTCACAAACAGGTGGGCAGGTACAGCTGTTCCTAGTCTGTACCACTTTGCATGGGAGGATGGAATCCTCTTCTCTACTAAAAACCTACATGCACATAGAAGATTAGCATGTCTTGTCAGGAGAGAAAGCGAATTTCTGGCCCAATTCAAATCTCCTTCTTTTTCTATCCCTTATTACACTTCCAGGCAGAACACAGTTCTCAGGCATCTCCCTGGCAAATTAGATGGGATGCGACCTGCATTCCAGGATCTAGATCAGTTGGCCAATAGTGAATGGCCATTAAGCAAGCACCTGAGATGTATACAAACACTAGAAAAGTGGTCATCTTTTCACTTTGCACAATTGAATAGCCATGGCACTATATAAAGACATCCTTTAAAAGGCAATAACAGCTAGGGAATAGCTTTCATTAAAGGACTGAAGAATGTGAACAGAGAGAGCAAAAGGTTATGTTTACTTTTCTAGCCATGTTCCAGAAAAGATAATCTGTCAAAAAATTCACCTTGCTTAGAATTTGTCTGCAGGATATACCGGTAATGAGATAAAGTTTGAAACTTTAAAGTTTTCATTCTGTGGAAATAAATTACTCCTCCTTCATTTCAAAACATTGCTTATTCTTCAATAGATTTTCATTTAGTGTTGCATTTGTAGGGGTTAGGGGTTTTATCTTCAGTGCATAAAAATGTAGGAGAGTGTGTTATATTTTTAAAAATATGGAGTAAGTGCTCTGAATATAAATATTTTTTTATCAAAAGTGTTTTCACCAAAATTTGTATGGAATATCAGATGCTAAGCAATATAAATCAATAAGACTCATAGTGCAATCCTGCACAGGATGCGGGTTGTGCAAGCGCAGTCTGGGCTCACCTCGGGGGAAGGGGATGTTTCCCCCTCCCCCGGTGTAAGCACCAGAGGCCCCAATGAGCAGCCTCAAATGTGCGGCAGCTCTTTAGCTGTAAGGTCGGCCCAGCCCGGGAAGGGTCTTGGGATATCGGCACCGATATTCCCACCCCCTCACAGGCCAGGCTGGCCAATGGCCCCCTTCCCTACCACCCTGACCTGCCCTCCCCACGCCCTCCCGCTGACCGGCCTAGGACTTACCTGGGTCAGCTGACATTGGAGTCTGGGGGATGGCAGAGTGAGTGGCTCTGGCCAGTGCCGCTTACTCCTGAAGAGCCGCAAAAGTGCTTTCTGGCACTTTTGCGACTCCTTAGGCTGGCGGAGCGAGAGCTCCGCTAGCCTGAAGTTATGCAGGATCGAGCTGCCCGTTTTCCAAAACGAGATGCTTTCTGTCAAAAATCTCAAACATTTGGAAGAGATAACATGAAAAGGCAGGCGTTTTATTTGATGGTAGATAAGAAGCGGAATGCATTTTCCCAATACGTTGTTTCTCACATAGAATGACCGCTGACACCCGTTAATGGGAGAAAGTCTTGAGATCTGGTCCTGAATAGTTTTGCTCACATTGGATAAATATCAAGGAAGCAAGAACACTTCAATCAAATGAACTTTTTGTTCTGGAGAGTAATTGCAAAAGTTTAAGGCTTTTAAGATTTTTACCCCAATATTTTATGCATACTTATAATGTGATTTGAATGTCAGCTTTCTCTAACATATTAATTGTACTCATAAATTGCAACCAACATATTCTTTAAGACAACCAGATATTTGGGCAGCTACAAATTTCAAGGCAAGGAAGCTAAATTTTTATTCTCACTTGAGCATCAGCCGAAGTACTCATCAATGTCTGGACTTCAAAATAAGTTTCTGGAACTTTTTATGAGCATCAGAAGGCACTTGAGAGTGAACCTCACCCTAACTATTTGACTTTGCTAGTGTGATAGGCTTAGGTCTATTTTATTAGGGATATAAATGCAACTGGGAAAGTTGCATTTGGCTGACTCAGAGAACATCAAACAAAACATTGCTAGAGATTGTCAGCTTTGCTACTGAACTTGCTGCAGATTGACTCGCAATGGAAGGTAAGCATTTTTGCCCTTTGCATTCTGATAACAAATATTTGCTTCTCCACAATATCTTTGTGATGTTGACATAGCATTTGGTTTCATGATGTTAATACTGCTGCAGCAGTAATGTGCTAAGTGTGGGCAGAATATTATTTGTTGGTGTGGCAAGTCATGGTACAGATGGAGCTACAAGAGCGTAAGAATGCTTTTGATAGATGGACCAGGAGAGTTCAAAACCAACGCCTGCAGTGATACGCCCCCCCTCCATCCCTGTTGTTTGTCCTTGGCATCTGGTATATTGTTTTTGGACAAGAAAGTTCTGTTTCCAGCTGTCATGGCTGGTTGTTGTCTGATAGGCCTGTGCAGTGACGATGTGGGGGTATCTGCAGATTGCTGCAGTCCCCAAATTAAGTGATAATGCACATGCTCATTCCTCTGTGTATGTAGCCCCAAATTTTGTGTTCATAAATAATATAATGGGCATTTAAAAAAAATACATAACTCTGTATTTTGTCATAAGAAAAATCCAGAGGTTGAAGGAAACTGAGATCTAAAATCCTGTAACGGGGATATGGTGATTAGGGCAGGGAGGAACTCTGAAGCCAGTGCCTTCCTTCTTTCCGCTGCTCTGCCTCTATCTCAGGTCATTACAGAGAAAAGTAAAAGCAAAATACTTCCCTAACACATCTGCTTCTCACCATTCACTAACTACACTTATTCCAGTATCAATTTGCAGGGTCCAGTGCATATGTCTGACTCTCAGGGAGGAAGTTGGGAACGTAACCATGCACAGATGCATGAGGAAGCCAGACTGAAACAGACACAAGCATTCTTGGAAACCTGGTGGGGCCACTGTGAGATACAGGAAGCTGGACTAGATGGGCCTTTGGCCTGATCCAGCAGGGCTCTTCTTATGTTCTTATGGTCTTCTTGACTGGATGTTGTATTACCATCTGGGCATCCCTACTGCCCCTCTGATCTGATCAGGTGGGCTGGGATGCTCAATCAGCTGGCATTGGCCAAACTCAGCAGGTGGGCTGGCTAGACCTATTGTTCTTGGGAAAGCAGACACAGGGCAGAATACATAAAGCAACCTGTCTGTTTGGCCAGGTAGTATTTCTGCAGTGGCGCTGATTTCAAAATGTCTCAGGGAAGTCTCTTTTCTATTGAAGTTTGTGCTGAGGTTTTTCTTGAGGGAAACACATCGGGGGAAAGAAGATTGCAAGATGAGCTCTCCATCAGACAGCTTCCCAAGTATCTAAGCAAGAACATAGCTGGTATATGTATATGTATATGTATATGTATATGTATGTTCAGGGAGGGAAGTGTGAAGGAGGAGGAGGTATATCTATAACACTAGAAAATGTTCTCTTTCCACCCAATATGCATGAGAACTTAAGCAAAAAAATAAAAATAAAACCTATGAGCTTTTTCCAAAGCAGCACATAGAAAATCATGCTATGAGACTTTCCTGCATGCTCTCCCCCACTGCAACCCCTTGAAAATCTGGCTTGATGGTTGGGGGCCCCTTCAGGATATGATGGCGATGCTGCAGCAGGTGGGAGAAATCATCAGAAATCTGAGGGCTGCCTTGTACAAGCAGGGAAGTGCCTTTCCACTTACTCAAGTTGCATTTGGATACAAGCCTATATCTTTAAGTGAATAAAAGCCAGGGTGGTGGGTTGGTGATGAGCGAGATCTTCTCAGCTGTGTGATTCTATTGAATCAGTGCTATTAAGAGGCTGGTGGCACAGCTGTGTAAGATTTGAATTGGCTGATGTCCTGCGGTGCATGACAAATGGGAACTGTACATATGAAGCTGTGCGTGCTAATCCAATGATTAACTTGCAATTTGGACATGCCATTTATGTTACCTTCACGTTTGATTTTAGCAGAATGTATCCAGACTCATGCAGAGCAGTTACACAAGAATCTGATCTTTCTGTTTGGTTACAAAGAGCTGTAAACCTGACATTATGTAATATTAACAGGGGAAGATCAAAACCAGTTAAGCTCTCAATCTGATGAGTGTGAAAACATAAAGCTCTGACTTCTGCCAGCTTCCTTTATAGAGTCCTTGAAATGTACATGGAGTACAGCAGGCTGCTGCATAAGCTTGATCAAGGGATTTCAAAAGCTGGGTAAAGATGACACACAATTTCACCTGGATTATTTACAGCATTTCAAACCCACTGATGTAAATGGGAATTCAGTGGGACAAAACTAGTTGAAGTGCCTGTATGTTGATATAAATTACTATTGCACATTCTGGCTATGGGAAGCTGTGGTTCTTTTATATTTTAAACATAGCAGAGCTCAGTATAGCATTGTCTGGAGGTGGTTGCTCTTAAATTGAAAAACAAAGGCCTACCCTCCACCACGTTATAGCATGCAGCCACGCCAATGGAAGTTTCGCTACCTGCTGTGGTGGTGGTGGGGCATTCAGACCAATTGCGTTGCTAGCAGGGTCACATGGGGGGCGATGATGCGTTTCTTGTCGTTGCCCTGCCCCCTGAGCTTGTGGAAGCCTTCATTTGAAGCCTTCCAAGAACCAGGGCAGGTGGGAGGGCCGGGAAAATGCACCGATTTTGGCACATTTCAGCTCCACAGCTGGAAACGCAGCCCTGTGGCTGCAAAAAAGCAGCCACGGAGCCCAAAAACCCACTGTGGCTCCTCATGAGGAGACAGTGGTTGTCACCCAGGAGCATTGGCCCTGCTATAGCGACGCCATTGGATCAGACAGCCTGCAGGAGGTAAGTAAAAATATTTTTCATTTCTGGTAGGCTGCTCGATCACCTATGGGTCTCCTTGTACGTATGCCAGGCATCTTGTTGGTATATGTCCTAGGAGAGAAAAGGGGTGGATAAGTTTTGAAAAGAGGGGATAGGATCCAGCATGCATGTCTGCCTCTAAATCCACCCCCTCCTTCCCCCAACATGCCCCTTACTCCCTCAACATGCTCATGAACTGCCCCGCATGTCACCTTACCTGTTCTGGTGCAGGCCACTGGCCATGGCAGCAGGTCTCTGATGGTACAGCTTTGTGGTGGCAGCTTGGAAACGGATGCCAGTGGCGCACTGTCTGATTTACAGCAGCAGGACAGTGTCCCGCTGCCATAAATCCAATGATAGGATTGGCTGGCAGATGACTTCAGTTTCAGAGGGATCGTTGCAATAATCTCTTGAAGCAACAATGAGTCTTGTGGTACCTTAAAGAGTAGTACATTTGTGGTGGCATAAGCTTTTGTGTGCACTTAATTAGATGCATGGTGTGGTCACCTAATACACAGTTAATGTACTTCAGTGCTGCTTAATTAACTTTCTTACTCAGTTTGGATGGATTTTAGATAGCCTTGTAGCTGGGTAAGAATTAATTTTTTAACACTAAAACCCATAAAAATATCAAAGCTAAATTATCAAAAGTTGTGTAACATAAACACTTCACGGAAAAGCACTATAAAAGTCACTTAAAAGGCATTTTATGGCCTTTGGAGCAATGCATGCCTTGTTAATCAGGATGTTTTGATGAGAGGACAGAAAGGCTTTTCTTCCACTCTCTCGCCTAGATTTACAAAGAAATGAGTGTCGGCAGAGGTATATGAAATGTACTAATAGCCACGAGAATAAAGGAGGAAAGCACCCTTGGTGACCGTCATGCAGGATCTTTTTGCCACAGAAAAAGCGGAAACTTTAAGTTTTGTTCATTCAAAGGCTTATTTTATTTTATGCTTTTGTTGAGCACTGGACGGTTCCACATACTTCCCCCACAGCATAGTTGTGTGGACGCAAATAACTTGTAGAAATATATATATACATATTAAAAGAACATATTCCAATTAGGATAATGATATTTATCCTAACTAGAATATTTTTTTTAAAAAAACGATCAGATGCAACAAGGCAAAAACAAATGAGCCCCTATTTCCTGCTTTCCTTAGCCCTTTTTAGACTTGCAAAGCCATGTCTAGTCAACGTGCAAATGTCTCTTGCCCGGAGAAACCTACTTACCGGTATGTGTCTACAGCTCATATGAACATAGGTTTTTGAGATGTGGTTGGGCACCCACAAGGCATAGTCCTCTCCTGACCATTCTGCCCTGCAACTGTAACTGGTATTCAGAGGCAGTCCACCTCTAATAGCCATTGATAGATTTGTCTCAAAGGACTATATTAGTCTGAAAAAAGCCTTTTGCAAAGTAAGTGCTGCTTATTCACCAAAGCTGGTTAGACACCTGCAAATTAACAACAGTCTCTTGGTTCATGCTGTGTGTCTAAAGTGAGGGAAACAACCTGAATAGATACTCGGTGTCATTTTTTCCACCAATCAATGATTTAATCAATTCCTTCATTTTCCTGCAGCCTTAGAAGTAAGAGATGTAGACCTAGACTGCCTTCAGAACTGCAGAAACCATTACACCACACAGTTTCTTAATGCAAATAAACTTATTGTGAGAAGGGGCCAGGCCTTTGGATTCTATGTACATTTCCAAAACCGGGAATGGGATGATGACAAGGACAAGATTGTATTCACGGTGGAGACAGGTAATTGCCATTTGTGTTATTATTAGAATGTTCATTAAACACTGCAGATATTTTTCTATTATTGGCGATATGGCATTTTAAATGGAAATCTTCTCTTCACTGATTTCTTAATAAACAGGGACACCTCCAATAATGCAGTTTCCTTTAGTGCTGATTCGCTACAGCACTCTTTGTCCCAGCCTGATTGGCAGTCATTCTGACCGATGGGAGCAGTGCATTCTGGGCTAATCAGACCTGTTTCCTGCCTATTAGATCCCTTTGTCTCCAATATCACTGTTTCATGCAGTGCTCAACTTTCAGAGAACATGTCCCCTGCACTATCCAAAGGATTGCTGCTGTAATATTGATTTATCGTACAGGTAGTTAATATTTGACCCAATTTATAGGCCATTTTCTGTGCAATTTTGTTCATGTGAGTGATCTGCCTCTGTGAGCACTGCAGTATCAGAGGGTGGAAGATTCATGGAAGACCATACAGCCCTTGATCTGAATGGATTGCATGGAACATGAAAACATGTCTTTTAATGAAACTGATCACATGGTATTCCATGATGAATAACCTCATCCAGCATTACACTGCTCATGCAAAGAGATCACCTGTGTGTGCAGTTTAAGGAGCAAAATAAGGTTTGGGTTGACTTATCACAGCTTGATCTTATGTGTGTTTACTCAGAAGTAAGTTTTCCTGAGCTCAGTGGGACTTACTTCCAAGTAAGTGTGTGGAGGATTGCAGGCCAAATGTATTGTTTTTCTCTTATTGCTTGTTATCCATAAAATATTATTTTGATGGAAGGAGGGGGAGAAATCAGCTGTACTCTCCATTCTCCTATATTTTTCTGGTTGCCAAACCTCATGTCACTTTCACATAACTTACATGGGGATGGCTACTACTTTATTCTGTTTCAAGAAGACAACTTCTCATTGTAAACAGGGCTTAGGCAAAACTTTCAACAGTGCTTATATTGAGATTTGATTTCTTAACACTGTCTTGAATAGGCCCCAAACCATGTGAGTCGCTTGGGACAAAGAGCACCTTTCCTCTAGGTGGAGCTCCAGATCAAAGCTGCTGGAATGCTTGTTACAAGCTCCACAATGAAAGATGTCTCAGCATCAGCCTGTGTCCTCCAGTCAACGCATGTATTGGGTGCTATGCTTTGAATATGTGCCTGGTGTCATGTGATCACTCAAAGTCCCAAAATCTTGGAGACTTTTATGTCCTCTTCAATCCTTGGTGCTCTGGTAAGTATTGATAGGCAATTGCATGGTAGGCCATTGTAGCTAGATGAGGAGACATAGGAAGGGCCCTTCTGAATCAAGCCAAGGTTGCATTTAGTCCAGTATCTTGATTTCCACAGTTGGTCAATCAGAAGTCTCAGGGAAGCTCAAAAGAAGAGCTCAAAGTCAGTAGTCTTCTCCTGCAGTTCTTTTCCACTGTATGTCCATTGAGTGACATTCAGGCCATATAGCTTCCCAAACTAACACCCAAATCCTATGCCCAGAGCATGCAGTGCTGCTATCTCAACCTGTGCTCTGTGCTGTGGGCCAGCTGGGGACCAGACAGCCCAGGATTGGGAAGTAAAGATATGTTTTACTTACTCTCCGAAGACTGCCTGGTCCCCAGTGGGTACCCTCAAACCTATGCCAGCTCTTTTACTTGTGTAAGTCAGAGGAGACCCCGAGGGTGGGTCCAGGTCAAGTAGGGGCATAAGATCCAGCGTGCATGGTGACAATGATTTCTAGCAAGATTTCTAAATTTCTCTTCTATACTACTACTTTAGATGATCCTGTATATTTAAACAGTCAAGCCCAAAGAGAAGAGTATGTCCTGAATGAGCATGGGATTATATTCCAGGGTCTTCCCAAACACATTACCTCTCATCCATGGCATTTTGGACAGGTAAATGCAACACTCTGGGGGAAAGGACTGTTGTAGATGACCTTTAATGTGTTATGCAAAAGCATGGTTCTATTGAGCCCTGTTCAGATCTGCATCCACACATTCCTCTGATAATGGTTAAGGGGTGGGCTGGGGAGAGCATGCCAGCAAGCCCTCTCCCTGTGCCAAAGTGCTCTCGAAGTCCACACACCAGCATTTAGAGTTTGTCTGCAGTGACAAATGCTAAATGTGTAGGGGAATGGCTTCAGAAGTATGTTGGCATGGGGGCAGGGCGTGCCAGCGCATTTCCCTTACCCCCTGGCCACCTGTCCTAGGAATGTGTGGACACAGGTCTGGACAGAGTTTGGGATACAAAATGTATTTTTAGATCCCTAAAGTGGTCGTCTTCAAATGGTCTAACGGCTTTCAGGGTTCACCTCTCAGGGAGAACTTTGAGAAACACTGCACTAATTTAATGGAAATATCTCTTTGACATGAAAAAAAGAATATTAGAACTTATTTCTGCTTCTCATTCTCTACATTTTCTGGTATCAGTATTGTTTTGTATTTGCTTTTGTCCTGCCTTTTGCCACATTTGTCTCATCTTCCTGTCCCTGTTATTCTGCCACACACACCCCACTGTTGGCTTCTGCTAGAAGAAGGAACATGTATTTCCTATTATTTGGGTTCATATTTAGTATCATAACTGAGTGCTCATTTGTGTGTGTTTAGTTTCAAGATGACATCCTGGAGATTTGTCTGAAAATTCTGGACACAAGTACAAACTTCCTGCGTGATCCTGGCATGGATTGTTCTTGTAGGAATGATCCCGTGTACATCAGCAGGGTGGTGAATAATATGGTAATGTTTAATTACAGTAAGATGGTGACAGCTTTGGTTTCTTTTATTTAATCTTCCTCTGAGAAATGTGATGGACATTGCAGACTGGAATCATATGGCCATATTTTCCAATAGCATCTCGCATTGATCTGGTTAGATCTACCTTCACCTGTGCTGGACTTAAGGCTGGCAGCAGGGACAAACTCCAGGAAAATGCCTAACAGCCCAATCCTATATGGGTCTTATGCCGCCGGAACTAGCATTCTGGCAGTGTAAGGTGTTTTATGCTTCTGCCATTGGGAGCAGCCAGGCCACTGTGGCGAGAGGCAGCCCACCAGTGGATCCGTCATGTCCCCCAGTACCGGTATCAGGGTCCAGCTGATCCAGGGCATCCTGACCATGGAACCACCAGCTCTCCCACTCGCAGTCACAGTGAGTGGAGTTGGTGGGCTCCCCTGCCTGGAGCCAGAGAAGGAACTTCAGCCGGTTGGAAGTTATCATTTTGCTGGAATGACATCATCCTGCCCTCTGCCTAGAGGTGGCAGTGATTTCATGATGCTGTTAAGTCAGCGCAAGGGGTGGGTGGGAGGTGGACGGAATGGGCCAGGGAAGGGGAGGAATGGGGAGGAAAGATGGGGCAGAATGGGGCAGGATGAGTGCTGGAAGGGGGCAGTATTGGCAGCAGCGGTATTGGCAGCAGTGGCGCTACTGATATCCTATCCCCCTTTCAGGCTTTGATCCGCTATCTCAGGTCCATTCAGGTTTGTACCAGCAAAATAGCTAGCAGAAGTCTGAGTAGACCCGTTCCGGCACTGGAAGCTTACCTTCTGATAAGGGAACAAATGTTTCCTTAAATAAATGTTTAATCTGGTAAAATAGCTTGAAGATGGTTGGCTCTCTATAAATATATATACCGGTATATGTTTAAATGGCTAGTATGCCATAGCTAGATATCAATGATATATGTGAAGAAATCATGCCTATTGCATAGGATAACAAGGAAATGAACATGTAACTTAGCACGTCTAAAACATCGACGGTAGTGTGTGGTGTTAAATTTTTCATGCATCGTCTCAGGGCGGAGAGTAATTCTTTCAGGGGTATTCTGATCACGGACCATGCCACTGTTATTTTCAAAATAGAAATGATCAGTAAACAGGAAATGATATATGAAATATCTCTGGCACATTCAATATGGGCATAGCAATTATGCACCCTCTAACATTAGTGCTTTTCTGTTTCCAGATCTGTTGTCATAAGAAGAAATGCATCCTGAAACTTCCACCCAGCAATAATCATCTGCAGGGACTCAATCCTTTAATGTGGAATGGAAGTGTTCCTATCCTTCGACAGTGGTATCACAACAAATGCAAGCCAGTCAAATATGGACACTGTGGGACGTTTGCTTCTGTGATGTGTACAGGTAGGAAGTGTGAGGAATGGGCTCAAGAGAGTGATTTGCTATCAAAGTCTAGGTTCTGTAGTCCCCAAGTTCAACGTCATTGTAAGGTGGTGGGGAGTGGGGACCATAATGATACAATAGAATTTATCTTAGCAAAAGATTCTTTAGAATTCAAGAGGGTTGCTTTAGGATGTACTGTTACCATCCTGACTTGTAGTTTTTGGTGTGCACAATGCTCCCACCATGCACACAATCATATGTAAACCCTATGGTGACTTTGTAAACCCTATGGTGTAAACCCTATGGTGGCATCATTCTTTGATCATGTTTCTGGCAATAGATGTCTTTTAAGAGCACTTGTATCCATAGTCCACACCAGAACCTGTTACCTGAGGTTGTGGAAACATCCTAAGTGATGACTGAAGCGAGCTTTTTGGACCCCATGGCTGTTATTGCCAAGGAAAAAGGGTTCCCGTTGGTACCAACAGGATCTTTAAACTGTAGAAAATAGTAAATATAGAGAACCTGATCCAGATCAAGACCATGACAAGGAGTAGAACCAAAGTAGTCCATAGTATCAAAGCCCTACCATGGTCCTGATCTCTCTGTGTGTGGGGGGGGGCCTTGATCCAGCTGCTATTTACCATACAGCACATATGGGCAAGTGATGCATTTCGTTTGGTAAATGTAGTTTGTCCTTAAAACTGCCTCAAAGTATAATCTTGGTATCCTGCTTCTTGACCTATCTATACCATGGGGGGGGGGAGTAAGCCTCCACCCCCTCCCTCGGCAGTTCCAATCTCGTTGTAGTTTGTTCCTATACTTAGGGTGCATTTGAATAGTGACAAATTATAAGCTATTTAGTTTATTACTGTCAAGTCTACTGTAGGTGGGGTTCTTTTTGGGGGGGGGCATGAGACACTGAAATATCTTGGGCTGACTTTGTAGGAAACTATGTATGGATCAAAAACTCCATTAGGACATCAAAATATGTACGGATAACTCAAGAATTATGCATAAATTGCAGAGAAGCTAAATGAATTCTTGTATTTCTTCACAAAAAAGAAAACTATTAAGTCTCCCTTCTCAGCCTGTAGCAAAAATATAAAAATACTTCTAAACAGTGGGAAGGAGAAGGAAAATAGGCCACCTGAACAAAACATGTGTTAAGTATATGTATGCAAATTTACATAATTTATTCCAATCACTGGATTTAACTTTTTCAATTTCACATTTCCCTGACTATATGCAATGGGCACTTTTTCTTCTTTTCAAAGCACACATCCAAGGGCTTTATAGTCATTATTTGCTGGTTGCATTTGCAAACTTTTATTGAAAATGTCTGAATAAGAAAAAAAGCTGCAGATGGAAAACACTTAGAGAGTGAATCTCTGTGAATAATAGATGTAATCTGAATGTTATCCTTAGGGTATTTTGAATGATTTTTAGCATTAGGCCAAAAGGTAGTAGACCACAGAGAAATATCTAGTTCATATGTTTACCTAGTTACACAGCTCAGTTCTAAGCACGCTGCTGCCTCCCACACTAGTGCTGACTGCTGTAAAGCAGTCGGCGCCAGTCGCAAAAGCCTCCCTGACAATGCGCTGCTGTGGACGCCAGCGGGAAGGCCTCCGCCTTCCCAGCCGCGCTAGAGGACCTCCGGATGCATGCTGGGAAAGGTAAACTGGGGGGAGGGTGGAACGGGGTGGGGAGAGGGCAAAACTGGGTGGGGAGGAGACATATTATGGGGTGGGGAGGCTGCAGGAAGGGGAGGATCCATCTTGGAAGGCTTCTGCTGGATCCTATCCTTCTTCCCTGGCCTCCCCACCCCTTTTCTCTCCTCAGATTTACGCTAGCAAAATTGCTAGTATAGGTTTGAGGAGACCCATTGCAGGCTTACGCAGGGGTAAGGAAATTAAACATCCCCTTTCCCTGCAGAAGCCTC
The DNA here is from genome assembly GCA_026170595.1 of Plestiodon gilberti rubricaudatus. Lineage (NCBI taxonomy): Eukaryota > Metazoa > Chordata > Lepidosauria > Squamata > Scincidae > Plestiodon > Plestiodon gilberti. The sequence continues at coordinate 60,649,187 of JANXHW010000004.1, read as the reverse complement.
CCAGTCCCGCCCCCTGCACAGGATGCAGCAGCTGCCATATTGGCGCCTCTGCATCGGCGGAGTGTGTGTTTAAAGGATAGGATTGGGCTCACAGTGACTTTTTCCAGATGACAATGTGGGAATATGGACTACATAGGTGTTTGAAGTAGGATCAGGGTGACGAGCTCCTCCTTGAACAATTATGCATTTGTTCAAGTCTGATCCTACACATAACATGGCTAGGCACCTATCAATGAAATTGAGAATCCTTGGGGGGTTCCTTGTCATACAGTGAAGTCCCTAATTATGTACACTTGTACACATATACTGTAGGAACTATTCAGGTGTAGGATGGTCTTCAGGCTAAAATTGTAGGGCCACTGCGATCCTGTACCTCCCTGTAAGGTAAAGGTATCCCCTGACAATTAAGTCCAGTCGTGTCCAACTCTAGGGTGTGGTGCTCATCCCCATTTCAAAGCCGAAGAGCCAGCGTTGTCCGAAGACGCCTCCGTGGTCATGTGGCCGGCATGGCTCTCCTTGCCGCAGCGCGTAGCATGCGGCTGGAAGACGGAGCGCTGTTTACCTTCCCGCAAGCGGTACCTATTTATCTACTCGCATTGACATGCTTTGGAACTGCTAGGTTGGCAGGAGCTGGCCAAGCAACGAGCGCTCAATCCTGTCGCGGGAATCAAACTGCCGACCTTTCGATCAACAGCTTATGGTTCAGCGGTTTAACCCGCTGCGCCACCCGCATGTGTGTGGTCCTCCCTGTATGTGTGTGGCCCTCCCTGTATGTGTGGTCAAATCTCCAGTTTATCTTCTGAAAAGGTTTTCTTTTCTGCTCTGGTGTTAGAAAACCATTGGGTCTTCCAGCAAATGCTGCTGCTTTATTTGTTCATACATGCTCTATAAGAATTCAATTACTCACATCAAAGGTTCCACATTTCAGTGTTTGGGTGTTTCTCTGTTTACAGTTATGAGATGTCTGGGAATCCCAAGCCGAGTTGTCACAGGCTTCTACTGCCCTTTGAATGCTGTTGATACTTTCATTGTGCAGGATGTTTTTGACTACACAGGCAGAACCTTAAGTGGCAAAGAAAATATTTGGTAAGTGTGATGTAGACAAGAAGTTTGTTGGATTTCAACAGAAGAAGAAATCAGAGATGACTTCTAGTCATGGACCTGGGACACATGGAGTCAATAGCTTGGCAAAGGATTCACTAGATGGCTTTCAGCTCAATCCTAACTAACCTCCTCCCCACTGATGCAGCTGTGCCAACAGAGCACGCGCTGCATCCTATGGTGGGGGGCAGTCGTGGAGGTCTCCTCATGGTAAAGGAACTTTAATTTCCTTACACTGGGGCAAGCCTCCTCTGCCCAAATGGGTCTTCTCCAATCTGTGGCAGCAATTTTTCTGTCTGAGGGAAGAGGAAAAGGAACTAGGGAGGGGGAGGAGGAAGGGGAACTAGGATAGAATCCTGGTGCATGCTGCTGCTGCTGCTGGGATCCACCCGTCCCTCCCCACTTTCCCACCTGCCCCCTCCCTGTCCAGGTGTTCTCCCATTCCTCTCACTGTCTGCTCCCGCGGGTAGCTGGTAGCAGCAGCGGTCCACCAACACCACTGCCATTTGCGGCAGCGGTTCCAAAAAGGCTGATGGCAATGCGCACATCATGTAGCCAAATGGCCATTTATGACATTGGAAACTATTCCATTGTTGCAACTGCTAGTTTGGATTGGGCTAACAGAAATGCAGATTCCTTCTCTATTAGCAGTGATGCTCTCTGCTATTTCAGTCATAATCTACCTAGTGGAATAGTAAACATACTTATATTTTGATTTTGTTTAGGGTTGTTATGCTTGGAGTCCTAAAGCTTAGACTTCTAAATGAATACATCTACACCCAAATGCATGACATCTGTTTCTAATATGGCACTTGATCTTTATATTGTCCATACAACACTGGGCATGTATCACAAATTGCTAATGAATTTTCATTACTAATGAAATCCAGAATGCTTTTGCAAAAATTGACCCTACTCTCAATTTTACCAAATTTGGTTTGCCCCCATTCTTATGATGCACCTGTCCTTTTCATCTTAAATAGGAGACACCACTGCTGGAATGAATCCTGGATGACGCGGAAAGACATAAATCAATCTGGTGGTGGCTGGCAGTATCTGGATCCAACTCCTGTAGAGACCAGTAAAGGTCCATGAAACCTTTGACCCACTCTGGAGATAATCATGTGCAAGAAAGTTTTACATGTGATTAGTAACCTGAAAATAATAACTGTTGACCAGATTGAAGATAGGGGATATTGTTTCCCATGCATATCACAAGACATATATGTTTTCATCTGCAGTGTGCAGTTCTGACATTGGGAGCAAGTTCACATGCTTATCTTGATGCCTGTTCACATATTCTCCCTGCTGATATGCATGACTGTATGACTGTTGGCTAAACTTTGTATGACTGTTGGCTAAACTTAACATAGTGATGAACAGGCATAAATCTTTGGATCTTTTCATTTTCTCCATCCTGTGCAGGTTTGTAAAAGTGGAACAATTGCCCCAAGTGTTGAAGGCTCTCATTGCATGCTTAACATGCTGGAACAGGACGAACATTTCAAAGCCAGTGGTATTACTTCGTAGACTTGTAACAATTCGTCTGCATACCTTGTCTGACCAAGCTGAATGCAGTCCACTAGACATATATTGTGGCTACCAACCCATCATGTTTCTTGGAAATGTGGGAGCTGCACCAGCTGGCTGCACCATGTTGCCAGTGGAAGCTAAGGCCAGACCATTCTAACGGAGTACAGCTGCATCTCTGCCCTCTGACAATGTGTCCCTCCAGAAACTGGATTAACCCTAGCATAGGACGAAGCTACATATCATATGTATCCTATGTTGTTCCTGGTCTGCCCCCAGCCTGGGAGCTCCTCAGGAGAAGAGGACGTTTGTCCCCTCCCCCAGGTGTCGGCAAGCCCAGGGCCTATAGGTCTCCTCAGATGTATGCCAGGTCCAGACCTGGCGTACATTCGGAGAGGCCATGTAAGGTTGACCCGGGCTGGGAAGGGGCTTATCCGTGGAGTGTGCCACCAATATTCCTGCCCCCCTTCCAGCCCGGGCTGGCCAATGACCCCCCTGGCCCGCCCTTCCCCGCCCCTGCGCTGAGCGGACTAGGTCTTACGTGGGTTGTCCGGTGCAGGTCTGGGCTACTGGGGGTGTGAGCGGTGCCGACCTCTGCGTCAGCGCCGCTTACACCCGAGTTGTCACAAATGTGCTTTACGGCATGTTTGCGATGCTTTAGAGCAGTGGATCACACACTCTGCCACTCTAAAGTTACACAGGATCAGGCTGTTAAGCTGGAAGTAAGTTCCACTGAACTCCACAGGTTTGAACTCCACAGGTTTGCGTGATAAGAATGATAGTGACCTCTTGAGTCTACTAGCTTTCATAGTGGAGAAAGAAGAATAAGCCCAAAATCTCTGGACCAAGCCCCAAGAACTGCCCAGTCTATTGTTGATAAATGTAGATTCTTAAATCCATTATTCACTAGCTAATTCACTAATTCAATGGCTAATTCACTAGCCATTATTCAGGATGCCATTCAATGGCTAATTCACTAGCCATTATTCAGAATGCCACCAAATAATAAGGTTTCTTTTGTTTATCAGGGTCAGTGTGCAATGGTCCTGTTTGGGTCAACAGCATCAGAGATGGAGATGTGGATAGCGACTCTGATGGGTCTCATGTATTTTGTCTGCTCAATGCAAGGAGTACCGCCTGGGTTTCTCAAGGCAGAGGCAAGAAGACAAAACTTCACTGTGACAACTGGCCTTGCGGGCAGTGTATCAGCACCAAGAGTGTTGGTAGTGACCTCCGTGAGGATGTCACTAACGCTTACAAGCATGAATTAGGTAATGACCGATGCATTTTAATTAATTAATTGTCCACCACACTTCATTCTTCCAGTCAGGCTTTGCTCCAGATTTCAGTGCCAAGTGAGGAGAGAACTATTTTCCTATATTGTTAAATGAATGTCTTTATTTTATTTTACGGTGATGTGTGCTACCTTAAGTGCAGGGATGGTGACTTATTAGTGGTTTAATAAATAATTAAATAGTTAATTTAATAGGTAATAAATGTAATAGCTTATTAATAGTTAATAAGTTAATTAAATAGTTATTTAACAAATAGTTAACTATTAAATATTAATAAATAAAATAGTTTACTATTTAAATAATAGTTAAATAATATTATTACTAATAATAATGTATGAGGATAAATGAAATTTCAAAGTGTCAAATGAGAGGTAGTTCATGGAACTTTGATTTATCTCCCCCTTCCAGGTTCTGCACAAGAGAAAAAAGCCCTTTATAAAGCTTGCAGAAAAATTAATTCTCAATACCTGAATGCTCCTAATTCTGAGATAGAGAAAGATATATCATCTCACAGAAACAGAAGTCTGAGAGACACCGGGCTGACAATGAAGTTTAAAATGGCTCACTGTCCTCTATATGGTCAAGATGTTCAAATGAACTGGGTGCTTGAAAACGTGAGTGACGAAATGAAAGACAAGAAATTCAATCTTTGTGCTCAGGGAATGATGTACAGTGGATGTCCATTGGATCACTTCTGGAAGGACAATATACATATCACACTGGGCCCCAAAGAAGGTAAGACACATTGGGGTTTTCAACCCAAATGTATGTTAAACAGTGCCTTTGAGCCCTTCTGCTTCTTGTGCCAAGTTTTGAATGTTAATGAATTAACAGAAAGACGAAGAGAGCCTTCCTTTGTGCATGTTAGCCAAAATATTATTTATTTATATGACAATTTACAAATACAGGTTGATTACCCCTTATCTGGACATCCAAATTCCAGTCTATTCCAAAATCCAGACATTGTGGGGGTTATGACAAAAAACGTTTTCCAGCATTTGGCTGGCATAGCACAAGGCATGCTGGGGCACAAAATTATTAAAAAATATTGTATAAAATTACTTTGAGTCTATGTGTATATGAGACATAAATGAATTTCGTGTTTAGACTTGGGTCACATCCCCAAGATCTCTCATCTGGTCTTCTCATTACAGGTTGAGTATCCCTTCCCTGGACTGCTTGGGACGGGAAGTTGTCTGGATTTCGGATTTATCTGATTTCAGAATATTTGCTTTAATATTCTGAAATCAGACAAATCCGAAATCCAGACAACTTCCTGTCCCAAGCAGTCCAGGTAAGGGATATTCAACCTGTAATGGGAAGAGCAGACCCTCTCCAAAGGGGCTCCTAATCTAAAAATCAACACAACAGAGAAAATAGAGAAGTGAAGGAAGAGTTTATATGGGGGAGAATACGCATGCATTTCATTTGCATGTACTTCGACTTCAGGTTCGATATTTGTATTGGAGAACATGAAAATGCAAAAAATAATTGGCCGCCACTTGTGAAAACACTCTTTCACTTTGCTTTATTTCACACAAATGGTTGTCATGGAGCCAAGAGCCCTGCTTAGTTGTTCAGCCATATGTACATTCTACATATAGTAGTGGGAGGGGGAGAGAGAGATTGAGTACTGGCAAGCCCTGCATCGAGCCAAGGGTGAAATGTTTCAGGGTGGTGAATGTGAAGAAAACTCTCCCTGTCCTCAGCACTTGTCACTGCAGACAAATGCTGAACATGTGTGAGTAGCGTTTGGCAGAGGTGTCACTAGGGTTTGCGTCACCCGGTGTGAGAGCTCAGCGTGTCGCCCCATGATGAACCCCAGAGGTGAATAGGGAGAAACAAGGTTGGGCTGAGCTGGGTTCTACACAAGATAACCATCAGGCAGGACTATGTATTTCTACAGAATAGTCCTGGTCAGTGGTGTCACTAGGGTTGGTGTCACCCGGTCCGGTAACTCATTGTGTCACCCCCATTAACTTAATTTTAATATATAACATTACAGGTTTCCCAACTCGACTCTCAGAACAGTCAGTCTCACTGGTCTGTTTTGAGTTACGGAAATCCACTTTTTGTTACATAAGGCAGTTGTGTTTTATTTTTCTGGTTATTTGGCCATACATTTTGATAGAATACAGATAATTCACAATGGTTTGTTTCATTGCATCTTTCATGCCATTACACATCGAATGATATATGACATGATGATATTAATCATAAATACAAAGTTCTCACAATTTTGGCCACTAGTGATGTCACACCCCTGAGGGTGTCATCCAAGGTGGTCCGCACCCCCGCCTCCCCTAGTGATGCCACTGGGGTTCGGAAACGCATCACTGGGATGAAGTTTGCTGATGCCTTTCCCATGCATAGAAAGTATGCATGCATGAATGACTCAATAGGCTAAGGGATGTTATCGACAGCCTGAACCTAAACATATTTAATTGAAAGGAAATCTCACTAATTTGCGGGAACTTACATTTAACTTGCTTAGTCTACAGTCTATGACATTTGTATCCTCTACTCAGGATGTACTAGACTTTTTCTTTGGTGTCACAAGTTTAAAAACAGCTTACTGGTGATCATGTAGTAATTCTCCACATGAATGCTTACGTTTGGTTCTGTGAGTAATGATCAGCCTCATAGACTGTGAAAATGCCTACTTACATCTTTGACTTACCAAGATGGTGATAGTAATACATTTCTGCTGAATGGTATGCCAAATGTCATGATTTTCCTGCAAAGAACACAATCATTTAACAACTCTCCCCTTCCCCAATTTTTATCCAACACTTAGAATGCAGGGTATCTGAAGATAGAAGCTCACAAAAAATGTGTGTGAAAATTTTGTCTTACAGCAAAGACAATCCTGCTAAACATACCTTATGATAATTATGGGCCTCACCTTTGTGATCATAATATTATGAGAGTGGTAGCTGTCTCAATGCCAGAACGTAAAGGAGAAGTCTTGATGGTGGAGAGGGATATCTTAATTGACAGTCTACCCATTGAGATAAAGGTAAGATCTTATGGGCTAGTACCCTGAGTTAGCAACTGCATTCAGAAATATGCTAATTAAAGTGATGAGTTTTTCGATTTTCCAGCATGGATAAGCCTGATGTACTGTTCAATTGTGAGTTTTAAGAGTACAGTAATTTAAAAGCCATTCAGAAACAAAGTATAAATAGGCTTACCAGATCTCCAACCGGGACAGAGTGCTAGACCTTTAGGAGAAGGAATGTGGGCAGGTGTAGCTTGTTAAACCTTAGAACACAATCTTAGGCATGTCTACTCGGAAGCAAGCCCCTTTGTGTTCAGTGGGGCTTGCATCTGAGTAGACATACCTAGGATTGTGCTCTAAGGTTTAACAAGCTACACCTGCCCACATTCCTTCTCCTAAAGGGCTACATTCTGTCCCAGGAAGAAATCTGGTAAGCCTAATTATAAAGTACTGTTTTCATTTTATTTTAGTCAGTATAAATCATTCTAAAAGCTTGGGATTTGGGAACAATGTAAAAACTATGTTAAAATCTCCTTCATTTTGACTAGATTTTAGAAAATCCCAGACTGAATACATTATGCTCTGCAGAAGTCACCTTCTCCAATCCCCTCAAAGAGGACCTTAAAAATTGTGTTCTGAACCTGGAAGGCTATGGACTGATTGGTGAACCAACAGCTACAGAGTAGGTTAAACTTAAGGGGTTGGGTTGCACCTTTGTTGAGATGGCAGATGGCTCTTGTTTCCACCTCAGTTGCTGTATCAGATATTCCACTCAGAATCTAATTTATCATGCAAACATTAGCCTTAATGGCAGATGCTCATTATCCAATGTTCATTAAATGACAGGAATCATGACATCCAATGGTGTCCATCCAACCAATCACACTACCACTTATTTGCTAAACCAGGGGTCTCCAAAGTTTTCCGGCCGAGGGTTGGGCGGTTTTAATGGAAAGGCCTCCATGAATGGTGGCCCTGCCCCTTCCGACCATGTCACTCCTGCGTCATTGTGGAGAGCCGCTTGCCGGCCGTGGCAGCCAGTGGAGAGCCGCTTGCTAGCCACCGCAGCCTCCCACTCAGTTGCCCCACATTCCCAGTGAGGCAGGGGGAACCCTGTAGACAGGCTGCATTGGACATCCTTCTGTGGGCCAGATGAAATTGTCCTGCAGGCCAGATGTGGCCCACGGGTCGTAGTTTGGAGACCCTTGGCCTAAACAGTTGCACACACAAAGAAAGATCACTAACACATGCATTTTTCCTTTTTTATCTCCAGATTGGGAACATTGGCTGCTAATCACATGGCACAAACCTGTGTGGAGTTTACTCCCTACAGATATGGTAGACATCGGTTCATGGCCTGCATCAGCTGCAACAAGTTTTGTAACTGCAAAGGATATGCCAGTGTAGACATGGGAAACCCGCCAACGACTTCTGGAGAAGGTGGTGCATAAGCAAAAGAGAGTCTAAGACAAGGGTGGGGAGCCTATTTGCGGTGGAGGGCCATTTTCCCATGGGGAAAATTTGCTGCAGGCCGGCCGTTTGGCCTGCCGCAATTTTGGGCCCCCCACCGCAAATTTGACCCCCCCACGAATTTACCGCTCTCCGCTCTCCGAACTCCCTCCCACCCACCGCTCTCCGAACTCCCTCCCTCCCACCCACCGACCGCTCTCCTTACCCCCACTCACTCGCTCTCCTTACCTCAGGCTCCTCGGCTCCAGGCCGCCGCCGCCGCCTTCCCGCGCCTCCTCCTTTTGAAAGTGGCCTTCCTGTACCTGCGCAGATCGCCGCTGAGGCTGAGAGGGCAATCTCGGCCTCAGCGACGATCTGCGCAGGTACAGGAAGGCCGTTTTCAAAAGGAGGAGGCGTGGGAAGGCGGCGGCGGCGGCGGAGCCTCCGGTCCGGTCTCGCGCAGGCCGGACCGGATCGTCCCGCGGGCCGAAGGTTCCTCACCGCTGGTCTAAGAGAAATGTCTTAAATAGATAAATAATTAAAAACGTTCTGAAGTTCTATTATACGGAGTTAGTAAAACACATTATATGGTTGGGGGCATTTGCATGCATGAGAGAGAGAGAGAGAGAGAAGTTATGGGCTAATCTCAATATGCTTGGTCAAACTGAAAAGTAAATATCTGGGCAAACAGATATATGCATCTTTACATGTTTATGCCTGCCATAAGCATACAAATATATTTTAAAATCTGCCATAAAAAATGTATCAGCACTTTGCATTTTTTCTAGTCAGCTAAGAAATAAGTACTTAGAATCAAAAAACATTTCTCAAGTTGTCTGAGCATGTCAAGATACTCCCATCTTTTGGAATTGAACCTGTAATGTAGTAAAGTACACATACCCCCTGATTAAAAGTGGAGCACACCCAGTATTGGAAAAATGTATTTGTTTACTTGTGTTCAACAGGCAAGCTTATTTAGGTTTAGGCTGCAATTCTATATACTTACTTTCCTGGGAGTAAGCCCCATTGAACACAATGGGACTTACTTTTGAGTAGACATGCATAGGAATGTGCTGTTAGACCCCTAATGAACTCATAACTGTTTGTTGGAATCAGACTACCTGTTGGTTCGCTCTGCTTTATGTATTCTCACCCACAGGTTTCTTAGAGAGGCAGCTCAAGATTTAAAAGCAATTGCAGTTGACCCTCATTCAACCACACACCTCTGGTTGTGGTTCTTGCTGATTGTAGTTCCACTATGTCAACTTGTAACTTATAATTGTTATACCTGTAAGTATAACTTGAACAAAAACACTCAGGGCCCAATCTTATCCAACTTTCCAGAGCCGATGCAGCTGCAATGCATCCCTGAGGTAAGGGGACATTTGTTCCCTTATCTTGAGGAGGTCTCTATGAGACAGGGGCCATTGGCCGGCCTGGCCTGGGAGAGGGCGGGGATATCTGCGGCGCATTCTACTGATATCCTAGGCCATTTCCCAGCCCAGTTGGTGTTACTCCACTGCCTCGGATGTACGTCGGCTTCAGAGCTGCCGTACATCTGAGGAGGCGCATAGGCACTAGGCAGCCCTACACTCGAGGAAGGGGACATCTCCTGAGATGTTCCTGGGCTGTGCCGCCACGGCCCAGAAATGGGCTCAGGATATGGTGACCGGCCCTTTAGGCTGGCTGTGTATAGTTGCTCAGGATTGCGCTGTGATTGACGCAAACGTGCCGTAAAGCACATTTGCGACTACTCGAGAGGCGGCTTTTTTTGGATCTGGCAGACCCAGGGTATATGTAAAAGGTTTATTAAAAGTCTAATAAAAGAAATTGGAGATAACAAAATCAGAATTGAATTTGGCAGGAAAAGGGTTGATTTAACCTGCAATAATTACTAAGCAGTGCAATAACACAAATAGTCAGCAGATGGCACTGAGGCACTGCAGAATCTCACATGTGCGCTTTTAACTCAGAGGTTTGCTGCAAGGTTTGAATGAGTTTATAATACAATAGCATGGCGTATACCCCCAAAAAATATAAAAGCTAATTATTCCTGATTAATAAACTGTTCCCTATCTGGTTGTACCTGGGTGATGGAACCGCCAGCTCGTCCTACTCGCCTTCTCCATGGATGAGTTGGTGGGCTCTCCCCTGGTCGTTCGGAGGAAGAAGAGAGTGAGCTTCCGGTCAGGAACTGTTTTTGTTTCTCAGCTGGAATGATGTCATCTTGTTACCTGATCTCTACCTCCCCCCTTGGGTTGGATTTACTTGACCCTTGATCTACCACTGTAAAGGGTAATTAAGTTGTCCTTTTGTCTCAATCACCTGGAAGGTAATTCAAGCCACACACACTTGTCTTGGAAAATATAAAATACGAGTTTGGCTGCAAGATTAACATGATGTGGCCAGAGTGGGGATTTCAGCATGCTGGTTCTGCATTGTAGCTAGCACTCTCTCCTGATACCTACACATCCATAACACCTGCTCAATTGTATACGTGTACAAGATTATTATGAATGAACCAGAACATTCCAGTGTTCTATAATCTGAAAGAAATGAATGCCATAAAAGCTTCCTAGAATTTCCCACCATTTGGAGAAGGATAAACACTATCATTTTCATGCATTAGCTGTATACCTGGTCTATGATGATTTTTTTATTTGTGTTTATTTCACACAATACCTTCTTCAGAATTCTGTTGGCTTCTTACACACTATGTTTGCCTCTGTGGTGAATTGGACATAATAGATCCCTGCATGTTTTCATTTTTTTATTTCCTTTCTTAGAGTTCCCTTTGTCTGCATTGTAATGAAAGGTTTTGTGATCTGAAACATGCCAGCCTTTTTCTGAAAAGCCATTTTCCAGTTAAGCATGTGGGCTATGCCCGCACTTCATTTAGAAATTAGAAACCAGAGAAGGCACATACCTGGGGACATTGGAAACCTGAGGAATGTCCATCATCATAAGCAAGACTAATTTTCTATTCCTGCCATGAGTGTGATTAGGTTGCCCTGTTGTAATTAGTTAGACATGATCAATAACCTTTTGTTTATTGTAGTTTATATTACTTCTGCTGGTTTCCCTACTAAAATTTTATTTGCATGAGAGAGGATAAAGAGTTGAGACATGTTCAGGAATTCATGATCTTCAAAGGTAGAAGAAAAATATCCTCAGGGACATTCCCTTATTTTTACTCAGTTCTGACTAATAAATGTTCATTTTCTCCTCATTAACACTAAGCCATGAAGCGATCAAATGGATATGTTACGGCTCAACCATTTGTGACCATACAGTTTCATCCTAACTATGATTGCTCAGAAGTAAAACCAATTCACTTCAGTGAGACTTATGGCCCATTCCTATGGGCCTTCTATGACAGTGTATCTGATACGTTGTCCAAAAAGGCTCAGCAACGGCGCAAATATTGCGCCTCTGCCAGGCCATACGGAGCAGCTGCTGCTGCTGCGAAGTGCTACAACTTTAACAAATTATAATGCAATCTGTAGTGGGTTCTTTTAACTGGCCCTAAATTCAACCTCTTTTGCAGTGCGGGCCTAAACCTAGAACCTGTGCAGGATGAAGCCAGTCCCACAGAACAGGAGATCAGAAATAGTACGTTCTCTGTTCTTCCTGGCTGGCCTTTTAGGGCATGGAGGCCCCATTGCAGCATTATGTCCTCCCAAGCTATGCAGCCTTTTAGGTGGAAATGCTGTCCTGGTCCAGAGGAGGCCCTTCTCATGTTTCTGACACTGTGTAATTTCAAGGGATTGGTATGGAATCTTTCCTTCACTCTTGAGTGTCTCAGGGTCCTCACCAAACCTATTCTGTGCCAAAACTGGGTACACCCAAAGCCCTAGCCAAAATCTGTAGCCAAATGTTCTCACCCCATCCCTTCAGGCCACCATTGCCCAGTGCATGGTGCCCAAAGCATTGTATTCCAGCTGCACAAAGCTCACCTGCATCACAGCAGTGGCTACTCCAATGTGAAATAAGCTCAACCCTGTTATTCCACAGTCACTTGCTCCAGCACGTGGTACAGTATGTTTGCTATTGGTGACCCTCCTGCAGCCCCATCTATAGATCAAGCCAATGGCCTAAGCCCAGTTAATTCCCATTCCTGCACTTTTTGTCTCCTTCTGAAGGCTTGCATCAGGAGGACAAAGACGATGGGAGGACAGTGGACTGATTGGCTTTCCTCTTTGTAAGCCCCCCTTTCCCCATAACTGAATGCTCGCCTCTTCCACAAATGTTTCTAATCTGACTACAGACCTTTCCAGTGTCATCCTTCTCATCTGATGAGGAATGATAGGGGCAGAGGATGCTTGGGGGGCTCCTCTAGCACCCTCCCCCCTAACCCTTTTACAGGCCTTTTAGAGGTTCTGTATGGCACCTAAAAACGTTTAGATGCCATACAGAACCTCTGCCCTCCAAAAGGTGAGGAGTGTTTCCAAATCGGGTCTGCCAATTTACCAGGCTGCAGACCTCAGCATTACTTTCAATTCTCTTCTGGGGGTGGGGGGAGGATGTGCTGTAATCAGCTGAAGCATTAAAAGGTATAAAATCTACATAGACATACCTAACCAAGTATGAGAAGCAGCAGCTTCAGCCGCTTTTCTGACACCTTTCAATAGAGAGGATGTGCATCGGGTTCAGACCTCATGCTGTTCAGAGGGCAACACCTCCAGATCTGTGCCCTATGATATGAGCAATGTCCCTGGGCTCCCTCTTCACTCCTCCAAGGATGCTGCCCCAGGCCCCACAAGGTACAACCTGGAGAGCCTTTTCCTCCCAGGCCAATCATTATGATTAAGGTAAGCTGCTCAGTGCTTCTGCTGTGATAAGGGATTTGGGCCTTGCAAAGTGGCTCAAGCGACTGAGCATGGCCCTCCTGCATCTCTGCCAACCAGAAAATGTCTCATCCTCTTATGATAGCCCTCATCATCACCCATCCCAAGCTGCTCACATCAAACCACTGCCAAAAGGCACCACTCACAATCAGGCCAGATTTTTTTGCCTGCTGCGCTTGGCCCAAACTGAGGGAGCCTGGAAGGCAGAGCAGTGAACGGCAGCAGAGATGGCTCCTCCTTCTGCAGGCCCAGGGAAGCTACCCCTGCCCCTCAGCCTCGTGCTTTGTAAAAAGGGGTGGTGCAATTCCACACCCCACAGCAACAGGCGTGTGGGAAGGGCACCATTGTAACAATTTATGATGTGCCCCAGCTTGAATGCCAGCCTCTGAGGCTTTGCCATCCACAGTAACTCCTTCCTTTTTGAACAATGAAGAAAGCACATGCAGGCAGATAAAGTTGTGGAGAAATATCATGTGGTTGAGATTTTTCAGAGCTGGGTCTCTCTGAATCACACCTTCCCAAAGAGCCCAGTCCTATCCCCTACCATCTTCCGCCATACAGCCACGCTGCTGGAGTGTGTGCTGCATGATATGCTGGTGGGGGAGGCGATAACATGGCCAGCAGTGAGAGATAAGTTAAAAACTTTTTCACTTACCTCTAGTAGTCTGCCTGATCGCTAATGGGTCTCCTTGGACCCATGCCATTTTGCTGGTGTAAGTACATGGAGAGGAAGAGGGGGAAAGTTGAAAAATCGGGGATAGGATCTGGCGTGTGCCTTTGTGCTGAAATCCATCCCCTCTAGCCCGTTTCCTGCCTTGGTCCCAAACCTCTCCCTCCTGCCCATGAACTGCCCCTTCCACTGCCTTGCCTCCTCTGGTGTGACACAGGGAGCCACCAGCTGCTTCTTCTGCACTGGGCTGTTTCCAAATAGTGGAAACGCATTAGACCAGTGGTTCTCAAACCTCCCCCACCACCACCGTGATCTACCTACCCCCCTGCCGAGGGCACCATGACCCACTTTGTTTTCCGGCAGTGGGCCTCCTTTGGGCCTCCACAGACCTCAGAGGGCATCCTGAAGCAACCGGAAGTGACTTTTTGAAACCGAGAAATAAATCGGAAGTCACTTTCCGATTGCTTCTGGAGACCTCTTGAGACTTGAGGACGTCTGTCTATCTATCCGGACATTTCTAGGTGATCTTTTCCACCTCTTAAGAAACCTTCAAGAATGCTCATTTTTTTTAATGTAGTATCGAAATGACACCATTTGGGATGGTTTGGATGTCTTTCCCCATAGCACTATACAGGGTGAAATGGTGGTCCAGGTGTATAAAGGGGAAAAAGCATGTGCACACCCTCTTCCTTAGATGATGTGGATGAGGCAGTTTGACAGTATTATTTGAACTAGCCCAGTGTGCTTTTCTTTGCCTTTTTACTTTCTTTAAAACAGCTTAAAAACCCTGAAATCAGAGAAGCTTGAATTATTGAATTCTGAGCCATATAGCATATCTGACCTATAAAAGGACAGCCCTAACAATGTCTACTTAGAAGTAAATTCCACTCTGTTCAGTAGATCTTTCTCCCTTGTATGTTCTTTCAGGACGGTAGCATTACACAGTTAAACTATTGATGCATCGAATGTGTAGAAATCAGGCTAGATGCTTACAAGGCAGAAGTTGTGGTCCTGATATCTCATTCTCAGACCAGTCGCTTTAATCCATTTTTGATCCTATCAAAGTGAATACAACATTCCAAAGTTTATAATGACTTTTTAACTTTGTTTCGGCTTACCATTGCAAGATACTATTTTTCTGCAAGAGACAAAATTCCCATCATTGTGAAAACTCTTTCAGCAAAGGCAAGTCTTTTAGCAGTACTCTGGTGGCTATTCTATTAGCTTCTTCTCTTCAATAATGTATTAAGTGTGTAAATAATTGTCAGTAGTCTGGACGTATGCTTCTTAAGTATTTCTAACCCATATCCTTTCGCATCTTGTCCCCTGAGTACATGGTTCAGAGGAATGAGATACTTAAATCTTGATGTGAAAAGAGGTCATTGCAGCCTCCCTGAGGCACGAATGGAGGGTTTTAATCTTTCAGTACAACTCCTGTTATCCTGCCCAGCTGTTTGATGGCAAAGAATTGTGGAAGCCAACCTTCCCCCACAATCGGATCAGGCAGACAACAGCAGGTTGATGGAACAGTTCAAGGTAATTGGGTTAGGGCCACCGAGGAATGTAGTTGTATGGACAAACCATTGCTAGGGTGTTATTCTAGGAACAAGTAGTGTTGAACTCCTGGGGCATATTCACACATCAAAAGTGTGTCCTGTCTTTGAGCACAAGTTTCAGGCAGATTTTCAACCCATGACAGTGTTTTTTCACATACTTCATTACAGGCTGACTATAGCTTTGTTGCTCCAGATACGAGGGAAAAGGGAGTGCTGCTGAACTGCCGGTGTTCCTAATCATGGGGAGAAAGTGACCCTGGTTCAATCCTCCTCAGAGAAACACTAGCTCAGTTGGGATGTTCTCTAACCATGCAGTCATACAGAGTGTCTGTGAGCCTTATTCCCACACCAGTGGGCTCTCTGCTCTCCTCCAGGAGAGCATTTGTCTTTCCAAAGAAATGCTGTCCCTGAGCACGTGCAAGGAAACAAGGCTGTGGCGCATATTGGCAAGGGTAGGACTTGCTGATGCGCTGTTGTTGGACTTGTAACCATGTGCAGTGTCCACAGTTACAACCACCTCTGCATAAAGCTACTGGACCTACGATCAGCAAGGGACGTGACTACGGAGAATATCAGTTCTAGCTGGCACACTCATGTTCTCCCTATACCTGGGAACAGCATCCCCAGGGATAGTAGTGTTGCGATGCAGGCCCCCCCACGTGACATCACCCCTGGAAGTGATGTCACCACCGCCACTGCTGCAAATCCCTTCAGAGGCGCAGGGCAGGAGGGTGGGCCAAACCGATCACTTTCGCTACCGCCACCTGCTGTTGTCGCTCCCTGCTCCACTTTGTCACCCCTGCATGTCGCCAGGCCCCCCCCCCACAATGCTTCTGCCCAGGGACATGATGACTGAGACAAGCTTATGTGACAGAGTAATTGGATTCCTGTTTCATCATGCAACCAGCTTTTGAGTCTCTGTTTCATATTGTAAAAGGTAAAGATATCTCCTGACAATTAAGTCCAGTCGTGTCCGACGCTAGGGTGTGGTGCTCATCTCCATTTCAAAGCCAAAGAGCCAGCGTTGTCCGAAGACGCCTCTGTGGTCATGTGGCCGGCATGACTCTCCTTGCAGCAGCGCGTAGCATGCAGCTGGAACACGGAGCGCTGTTTACCTTCCCGCAAGCGGTACCTATTTATCTACTCGCATTAACATACTTTGGAACTGCTAGGTTGGCAGGAGCTGGGCAAGCAATGAGCTTGTAGGCCATAATGTAGGCCAGGGCATATTCTTTTCATTGTTTGCAATGGCCCTTCTCCTCTAGAAAGCTCCGCCAGGTCTGCGCAAGGCTTGCACCCTTCTTCACAATTTCAGCAGCCTAGTTCATCACCTAAACGGCTTGTCTTTGCCACACACACATGCCTGGTTAATGTCTCCTCTACTCAAATCAGCTGTCTCGAGTATTAATTAATATTTTATCTGGCTTCATTAATGGCTGCTATTTTCTTAAATACATTTTATATCTTTTGTTCTGTCCTCTAAGTTCCATTGGTATTCTTCTCTCAGCTCAAATACTTGCCCTGCCTCTCTATCTTCCTTTTCCTGTCTCCTACAGTCTCTTATAAGACTTCCTTCAAACTCTTTCTACCCTTCTCTATTAATTCTACAATCTAACTTTGAACTCTCTCATCATCAGTTCTGAACCTTTGTACCTTCCACCTCTTGTTCCCTGTTCCTTTTGTAATCATGACTATATCTCACAATCAGTCACTCCGCTACAGAATGTCTAATGGCCTTATTAGCAGGTGCATAGTCAAAGCTTCTTCAGTTCCCACCCGTGGGCTTCTTCCTGCAGTGTGCTGTGTTCCTTCAGTGAGGAGATGTGCTCAGCCCCCTGCAAAAAGACACTCAGCAAGGAATGGATGGCTGCACTACATCTTAATTCTCTTTTGTGCTTTGAGCTTCTCTGGAGTTCATGCAGTACTGAAATTTTAAGTTCATGCTCTTTTGTTCTTCAGAGAATGGGGAAAAAAGAAAACTAACAAGGGTATTTTCACTGTGAATGTGTTATACACCACAAAAGGTCATCTGCAGATAATGAAAGCATCTAATTAGAACTCGAGCATATTGTGACAGCTGCAACACATTACTTAAATAATAAGAGGTGAAAATTCTTTGGTTCCAAACGTAATAAGTGCTAATTCACAGATGAGAAACAAGGCTATATTTCAAGGCATGCAACATCCTGCTGCTATGCACGCTGGGGATTTGCCCCCGGGTTTGTATAAGGGTGAAAGCAGCAAGACTCTAGCTATGGTGGTGTGTTTTGTCTCTAGACTTTTGATGTAGTTCTGCTAGGAATGTTACCAAACTCCTCTCGCTAAAATTTGCAAGAGGTCGCATGGTTCTGGATCGCCTCCTGCTTTCCAGGTGATAGAATTTTATAGGATATGGATATTATAGGAGTCTATATGTTTGTGGAAAAGATCCGTACATAAATGTAGACTTTGCAATGTGTTATCACACCAGCTGTTTGGCTAGGAAATATGTGAAAATATTTGGGGAAAAAGGGTAGATTTTAAAATATGAATGTTTTTTAGTGAAACATCTGGGGATTTTTATCAGAAGAGAGCAAATGAAAATGAAGGAAACTGCAGAACGTTTAGACTATTTTTTTTTCCGTAAACACATCTTATGTCCTCCTGGTTCCAAGTACAAGCCTTGCCCCAGTATCTTCCTTTATCTGTTTCCGACAATATTCTGTAATACTGTACTTCATTCTTCTAGGCTTTTCCCACCGTTTTCTATTACAAATTCCAAAACCTAACTTTGCTCTTGCTCATCTGGAAGTAATGAGTGGAAACAGAGAGATATGTCCACCCCTAGACCATTCTGATGATGATTGACATTTGACAATATTGTTGGCAATGTATTCCTCATACACTCCCCAACAGAATGCATAGTTTGCTTTTCTGCAGTATGTACACACCATGGGTTATGCTGATGAGAATAGAATGGCCCTGGGACTACATATTTATTTATTTAATTTATTTAAAGAAATTATACCCCACCTTTCTCCCGACAGGGCAATCAATAGGCAGGGTCTCATTGTCTGATACAATTACTCACTGGCTAAAGAAATATTTCCTTTTGTCTGTTCTAATTCTCCTGCCAGTCAATTTTAGGGGGTGTCCCCAGTTCTGGTATTGTGCAAGAGGGAAAAGAACATCCCTCTATCCACTCTATCCATCCTATGCATAATTTTATATGTAATTATGTTCCCCCTCAGGCTCCTTCTTTCTAGACAGAAGAGCCCCAAACGTTGTAGCCTTTCCTCATAAGGGAGATGCCCCAGCTCATTTTTGTTGCTGTCTTCTGCACCTTTTCCAGTTCCACTATGTCTTTTTTGGGATTTGGTGACCAGATGTAATTATACTCCAGATGTGACCTTACTGTAGATTTGTAAAATGGCATAATAATATTGATTGTTGTATTCTCAATCCTGTTTTTAATGATCTCAAGCATGGAATTGGACTTCTTCACAGCCCCTGTACACTGGGTCAACACTTCCATCAAACTGTCCACTATGTTCTGATGAGGACTTCCTAGTAAGCGGTACCGGCCTCCACCCTGGCGCTGCTTACTCTTTCGGTGCCGCGAAAGGGCTTTACGGCTTTACATAAAGCTTTACGGTTTTACTGTACTTTCGCGACACTGAAGACCGGTGGAGTGCGCGCTCTGCCGGCCTATTTTTAGGCACGGTTGGGCCCTGCATTGAACAATATCACAGAATACAAATAAGCCCTGTATCTTACACCATATACCTGCAAGGAAGACATTTCTGCTAGTGAGGGAGAAGTGCTGCATAGTGAACTCAATCTACCTCTAGGATATTCTCATGCACCATTGATCAGAGCATGAGATGGAATTCCTCCTTATAGACTGAGGCAGCAACACGTTTTTGAGTCCGAGGATTTTAAGCCTTCAGTTGGTATCAGTGTCAAGTGATATGTAATTATTGGCCATTTTGTAGGAGCTGTGCCATGGCATTATTTCTTGGGAGAAAACTCTTTCAGTAGTTGCTTGAAATAGAGTGCCATACAGTAGGCTACTCAGTAACTGACAAAGTCCAATACTGGCGGAACAAAAGTTAAATTGACAGGAAGTTCAATTCAGAGGTGGTTACACTGATTGTTTTCCATTTTCTCCCTCCTTCACTCTCTCTTCAGGTTTTGTTCTCCTCCATGTCCCGTTCCATTATCCTCTTTTTGTTCATCATTTGTGATTCAGATTGTAAGTTAGCATTTTTGTAACATCATCCTAGTTGAACCCAGGCTAGTTGAACCAGTGGCGTTCTTACTATGGGGAAGCTGGTGTGCTGCGCCCCAGGCGCCAAGTGGGCACAGTGCTTCCGGGGGGCGTGGCAGCTTGGGCTTGGGGCTGTGCGGCGGGGCGCGGCACTGGAGCCCGGCTGCCGAGCCCCCGGGAAGCAGCGCGCCCACTTGGCGCATCACCGGCTTCCGGAGGCTCCGCTCCGAAGCCGGGACAAGTCCTCCTCATTGCGACCGCCCAGTTCGGCGGTCGAGGGCTTTGTGAGCCGGCCGAACGCGTCGCCGGCTTTTATTTGGGTTTTCTGCACATGCGCAGAAAACCCAAATAAAAGCCGGTGACGTGTTCGGCCGGCTCACAAAGCCCTCGACCGCCGAACTGGGCGGTCGCAATGAGGAGGGCTTGTCTCAGCTTTCAGAAGCCAGTGATGCGCCGCTTCCGGGGGGGCAACAGCCGGGCTCTGGCGCGACGGGGGCGCTCCAGCCCCCGCCCCCCCGGGCGCCGGAACGCATTAAAACGCCACTGAGTTGAACTAGAGTATTTGGGTTTTAGCTACAATTCCAGTGAAGTTGTTGGGATAAATCAATCTAACCGATTCATGGATCAGGATTCCATGAACTAAGCCTTTGCTTTAATTAAAATTGCCTGGCCCTAAGCACCATTGCTTCTTTATCTTCTCTATTACCACTGAAAAATAATGGATTCATTCTGCTTTGGCTCTCTATTGTCGCCTCCACTCCCCCCCCCCCTTTTAATTGCCCTCAATTGTTGGTTCACTTCCAATGGCTTGGAATTATGAATTGTGAGCAGTATTACAATAGTGGACAGTCCATACAGCCTCCCTGAGTAGGGACTATCATAACATGTGAACGTCTACTGACAGCAGAGAAGGTGTGTGCAAGAGCAGCAGCTGCTGTCCAACCACTGCCCAAGAAGCCAGCTTCTCTTAGATGGCCTCCAGCTCAATCTTGCTCGACTTTGTTAGAACACAGATCATACATAATCAGTGGCCCTTTCAGATACCCCTATGTTCAGTGGTTAGGTTCGTGGCAACTGAGAACAGGAGCTGTTCTGTGGTGGCACCCTGGCCTTGGAATGTGCCCCCCCCTCCCAAGTTTTCCTGGCAGTTTCAGGAAAACTTCTTTCAATCTACCCAGGCTTATGCCACTCATAAATTGTCTTTCTAATGTTGCAGTTTGTAACTGTTCTAAAATGAAAATTCATATGTTGCTTTGATTTTATTATTAGTTGTCAGATTTGGTGTCAGCATTTTTAGCATAAATAAGTGAGGTCTGACCCATCAGTTGAAAAAAGAATATAACATAGGTCTGAGAACAAACAAGGTTTGGGCTCCTTTGAGCATTTTCCTGTGCTCCAAGCCTCTCCTTCCCTGATGCACATTTTTTACATCCCTGATGATTAGGGCCTCATAATGGTTGTTCGCAAGTGGCAGGAGATGGACTCGGAATTCTAACTTAGGATCTCATATTATTGAACTTATGGCTCACAGATGACAGAAATATCCTTCTACAAGGACACTCTACATGCATACAGTAGAGAACGTGCTTCCTTTCTCTTACCAATTGCACTAACCATCATTAAGTGTCTCATATTTATATTCCTGGAGCCTCTTCCTGGTTGTCGGCAGCTCAGCGATTGACAGTAGAACAACTTTAAATACATTTCCTATGAAGCACGCACCTGTTCATTAAAAATCAACCTGGAGAGATCTCGGAGCAGTTTGGCAGCAGATGCTGTTGCTGCTGCTGCTGATAATGATGCAGGCTGTTTGACAGGCAACATGGATGCTAATGACCCTTATTGCTGATGTATATGAATGCATCATAAGTTTATGTGCCCTTAAATAGCTTCTCCTCCATCTCTAGCCCTCCCCTCCCTTTAGTGGAAAAATGATATTTAGGACTGGCAAAATAAATGTTTGTGTTAAAGCTTATATCAGGAACCAGTGATAGTATTTTTCATAGTGTTCTAAGTCCAGTTCTTTGGAATCATCTGACTGAGGCTACAATCCTACACAGTTTCCTGGGAGTAAGCATGAGTAGACCTGCACAGGATTGTGCTGTGAGCCTGTTCCTGTAGGTTTGCCTGCCCAAGTATTGGGTGGATAGAGATCTAACGTTGCAATCCTATGCATGTCTAGTGAGAAGTAAGCTCCGTTGAGTTCTCCATTGAGTCCTATGCATGTCTAGTGAGAAGTAAGCTCCATTGAGTTCAATGAGCTCCATTGAGTTCAATGAGACTTACTTCCAGGTAAGTCTTTATAACATAGTCTTTATAACATAGTATGGTTGCGAGAGTTGGACCATAAGGAAGGCTGAGCGCCGAAGAATAGATGCTTTTGAACTGTGGTGCTGGAGAAGACTCCTGAGAGTCCCTTGGACTGCTAGGAGATCAAATCAGTCAATCCTAAATGAAATCAACCCTGACTGTTCCCTGGAAGGACAGATACTAAGGCTGAAACTCAAATATTTTGGCCACCTAATGCGAAGAGAGAACTCTCTGGAGAAGACTCTGATGCTGGGAAAAATTGAAGGCAAAAGGAGAAGGGGAAGGCCAAGGATGAGATGGTTAGACAGCATCACCGATGCAACGAACATGAAAATGAGCGAACTCAGGAAGATAGTGGAGGACAGGAAGGCCTGGCGGGATATGGTTCATGGGATCACGAAGGGTCGGACACGACTTAACGACTGAACAACAACAAGAAGTCTTTATAGGACTGCAGCCCAACAAAAGAACATGGATGTTCCATCATAGTTGGAAATCGAAGAACCTAAAAAGAGCCCTGCTGGGATCAGGCCAAGGGCCTATCTAGTCTAGCTTTCTGTATCTCATAGTGGCCCACCAGATGCCTCCAGGGAGCACTGAAAACAACATGATACCTGTATTTTGTTGCCACTCCCTTGCATCTAGCATTCAGAGATAGACTACCTTTAAAACCTGGAAGTTGCATATAGTTATCATGGCTTGTAACCTGTAACTTGAAGGATTTAAACTTCATAAATCTGTCCAAACCCCTTTTAAAGGCTGGGTGCCGTCACAACATCCTGTGGCAAGGAGTTCCACAGAGTAATTACACTCCTCTTCTTCACAAATCTCTCTTCCCTGTCTTTGGAATGTGACATCCATTCAGAGTGAAAGATAATTAGAAGACATTTTGAATGTAGGCATGGCCAGAAACAGACAGTCCTGGCGGTGTTCAGCTGTAGTTAGAGGGGCTGAAGTAAACACGGCAACTGTTGTTTTCAAGAATCTGAATCAAGATTAGCAATTATGGGGCAGGGGAGTGCTACATGCTAGTGCCAGTATTATTATTATTATTATTATTATTATTATTATTATTATTATTATTATTATTATTATTATTTTATTTTGCTGTCTGCTTGATTGGCCTTACTGGGTTGGTCTTTCGCCTACCCCAGACTGTCATTTGGTTGAGGTGGTTATTCTTAGCTTTCTGGCCACTTTTGGCAGATTTCATGCAGGACAGGGAGACAGGAGCAGGGATTTTGATGTGCATCCTGAGGTAAGCAAACAAACGTCAATGGGTGAGCTAGTACCGATCCCTAGAGGCTTGCCAGCTCAGAGAGACTGGCTGTTGGGCTCTCCGACTTGAATTGAAGGCTACCTCAAAGGTTTCCTGGCTTGGGGGACAGAGGCATCGCCAGGCGCCCCCTGACCTGGAGCCGCCCCCCCGGAGCCCCCCAATAAAACTGTCAAAATTTTTAGGTTTCGTTTTCGATTTCTCTATCCCAGTGCTGCCCACTCTGAATGGTAACAATCTTGCTCTCTGAGATCCGATTGAACTGGCACTGATTTTGACATAGATGTGTCTGAGGGGAGGGGAACTGGAGTGTAGCAACACCAGAATTCTTTTTGCCATTAAAGTGAAAGGGGTCTTGAGCTTCCTTTGACTCCTCAATTGACCGGTCAAAACAGTTGGGTTTTTTTGGGCTCCAGAACCCTACAGTGTTCAAACTTAAATGCAAACTTTTGCAACAATCCTGAGTTCTACGTAACAAAACAGGTGTGTGTGTGTGCGCGCGCGTGTGCGTGCGTGCGTGTAGGCGTCACCTTTTATAGCTCGAGCAGCAATCTCGTTTACTTGCCTTTCCCATCATATCCGCATACACCAAATTAATTAAAGTACTGTATGTGCTTAGTAGTAATAAGCAGCTCAACCAGCATTTTCAGTGTTTAATGCAAGATGCTTATTTATACGTCTTCAAGAACCGGGTCCTTTTCTATATTCATTATTTCGTTCTTGCAGATGACACCATAACCTTACAGAATTGCAATGTATTCTGCGTTGCGTCACATAATACTTTTTATATTTCCATTTACTTTCTCTTTCTGATATACTTTCTCTCCAGCTCAATATATTATGACGGCTTCTTGGCTCCTGTTGTCTTGCAGTGCCAAACCAGCTTGATGGTTCACTTCCCTAATTAGTTTACATGGTTGCGGAGAAAAAGAAACCGTGAAGGCTGCTTTTCGACCCCATGATGTCTACTTCTTAATTTTTCTTTGATGTCAGAAGGACTTGAACAAAAGGGCTGATTTCCAGCTAGTAAGGCTCCAATTTCTGTATTAAATCAGATATCCAGAAATCTATTGAAACATACAGTGTTTAGCTGCTCTGAGTCTGGTTCGGAAAAAATGGATTGTCTTCGGCTACTCTGATGCCTTTATACTTAGCATTAAATAAGCAGTTTAGAAAACAGAGGGCAACATCCCAACTGCTGCTTCCACCAGGGCTGGCCTATGTCCATGAGGCTGAACTAGGAGGGTTGCCTCCTCAAGCAGTAGGTTATGCCCACATCCATCCACCTAGCATTCCCTGGACTACTGGCAGAAAAGGAAATGCGTAGGAGAGGAGAGTGGCTGGAGGTGCTCTAGCTCACCACTCTTCCACTCCTTCCTGCTCTTTCTTTCCTCACTCAGGGAGTGAGAGGAGCAGAGCGTGGCACATCAACAGGTAAGAGAGAGGCAGCATTTGACCTTGGGCTCCAAGAGGGCTTGGGAGGGCCCTACCTTCCACCATCGGGAACTCCCTCCAGGAATGGAAGGAGTGCTCCACTCACGCAAAGGGTCCCTGTATGAACAGACTGCCTCTTCTATTCATGGAGGGAGTTTACATACCTGGGATGCTACCCAGAGGGATGCTGTTCACAGGTTCATGGAGATTTCTCAGCTGACCAGTTTACCCTTAAAACAGCCCTAAGCCTCCTCGATATACATTTATACTGGTGCAAACCTAGTGCTCTGAAAACAAGCTCTTCTGACTCCTTCTCCTTCTGTGGACCTTCTCCACTGCATAGGAACATCTTAGCCCTAGACCAGGGGTTCTCAACCTGTGGTACGAGTACCCCTAGGGGTACGCAGACCAATGGCAGGGGGTACGCCAGAGCCTGCCCCTTATTAACATCAATCAGTAGTTAATTACTTGTTAATTAGAACTTAAATGAAATCCCGTCTGTCTGTCTGTCTGTCTGCCTGCCTGCCTGTCTGTCTGTCTGTCTGTCTGTCTCTCTCTCTCTCTCTCTCTCTCTCACACACACACACCCCTAAGTAAGACATTTTTAACATTTAAAATTGTTTTAGCACTTTTTATTTAATGATTAATTAGTTAATTAATTAATTGATTAATCCAATTAATTAGCAGGGGTACTTCAGAAAAATTAGAACGTGATAGGGGGTACCCGGGTCTCCAAAGGTTGAGAACTCCTGCCCTAGACCAACAATGACAATTTTACCTTACCAACTTGCCTGGTGCTCACTGTGGCTGTGATGAACCAACTTCCCATGTTGGCTGGACTGTGTCATACATGCCTAATGTTAGTACTGTACTCCTGACATACTGGAAGATGTGACAAAGGTTACCATAGCTATGTGGAGTTGCAACTTCATGGATTAATTTTGAGAGACATTGCAAACAGGTGTAGTAGTTATGGTGTTGGACTTATTTATTTATTTATTTTTAAAAAATTACACCCCGCCTTATCCTATGCCAAGGCAAATGCCCAAGGCGGGATACAACAAGTTAAAATACATAATTTAAAAAACAATAGATAAAGTAAGTTTAAAAAAACAATAAAAGCCACTGGGGGGTGACAATGTAGAGCAGAACAACAAGGCAGAACATATTGAGGCACATGGGGCAGACAACAACCCATCACCCAAACGCAAGACGAAACAGAAACATTTTGAGCTCCCGCCGAAAAGTCATGAGGGAGGGGGTGGTTCTCAAATCCCCTGGCAAGGAGTTCCACAATTGTGGCACCACAGCAGAGAAGGCTCTCGCATGAGCTGCCATTCCCCTAACTTGAGACAGAGGTGGCACTCGCAAGAGAGCCCCCTCAGATGACCTAAGAGAGCGGGCCGGAATGTATGGGAGAAGGCGGTCCCTCAGATATCCTGGACCCAAACCGTGAAGGGCTTTAAAGGTCATTACCAGCACCTTGAATTGGGCTCGGAAACGAATGGGCAGCCAGTGCAGCCGCTGAAGCAGCGGTTCAACAGAGTCAAACTGCCTAGCTCCAGCGATGACCCGGGCCGCCGCATTCTGCACTAGTTGCAGCTTCCGAACCATCTTCAAGGGTAGCCCCACATAGAGTGCTTTACAGTAGTCCAGTCTGGAAGTCACTAAGGCGTGGACCACCGTGGTCAGGTCCGATCGACTCAAGTACGGCCGCAGCTGGCGCACCAGCCGAAGCTGGGCAAACGCACCCCTGGTCACAGCCACCACCTGGCTTTCCAGGGAGAGCTGTGAGTCCAGAAGTACTCCCAAACTGCGCACCCATTCCTGCAGGAGGAGTGCAACCCCATTCAGAATGGGCAGATGACTCAGTACCTGCATCGAGGCTTTCCTGACCAGTAGGACCTCTGTCTTTTCTGGATTCTATTAGCCCTCATCCAGACCCCAACCGCCTCCAGACAACGCTCCAGGACTTCCACAGCCTCCCCAGAACGTGATGGCAAGGAGAGATAGAGCTGGGTGTCATCAGCATATTGGTGACACCCGACTCCAAATCCCCAGATGATCTCCCCCAGCGGTTTCATGTAGATGTTAAAAAGCATGGGAGACAGAATAGAACCCTGTGGCACCCCACATTGTAAAGGGCAGGGCGCTGAACAGGCGTCTCCCAGCATCACCATCTGGGACCTGTCAGCCAAGTAGGAATGGAACCACTGCAAGGCAGTGCCCCCAAGTCCCAACTTGGCCAGCTGACCCAGAAGGATACCATGGTCGATGGTATCGAAAGCCGCTGAGAGGTCCAAAAGGACCAGCAGGGATGCACTCCCCCTGTCCATTCCTTGGCGAAGATCATCCAGCAG
The DNA here is from genome assembly GCA_026170595.1 of Plestiodon gilberti rubricaudatus. Lineage (NCBI taxonomy): Eukaryota > Metazoa > Chordata > Lepidosauria > Squamata > Scincidae > Plestiodon > Plestiodon gilberti. Next base: position 60,622,109 of record JANXHW010000004.1, on the reverse strand, counting down.
GGTGACCAAGGCCCTGGATATGTTAAATGACTGTGCCTTAGAGCAGCTTGTCACGGAACCGACCAGAGGACAGGTGACTCTGGATTTGATATTGTGTGGCACTCAAGATCTGGTCAGGGAGGTAAATGTTACCGAACCATTGGGGAACAGTAACCATGCTGCGATCTGTTTCGCCATGCATGTCGGAGTGAGAGTGCCGAGCAAATCTGACACGAAAACCCTTGACTTCCGAAGGGCAGACTTCCCCAAAATGAGGAGACTAGTTAAAAAAAAAGCTGAAAGGGAAGGTAAAAAGAGTCCAATCGCTCCAGAGTGCATGGAGGCTGTTTAAAACAACAGTCATAGAGGCCCAGTGGGAGTGTATCCCACAAAGGAGGAAGGGCTCGACCAAGTCCAGGAGGGTGCCGGCATGGCTAACAAGCACAGTTAAGGAGGCTATAAAAGGCAAGGAAGCTTCCTTCCGTAAATGGAAGTCTTGCCCTAATGAGGAAAATAAACAGGAGCACAAACTGTGGCAAAAGAAATGTAAAAAGATGATACGGGAGGCCAAGCAAGACTTTGAGGAACGTATGGCAGGCAACATAAAAGGGAATAATAAAAGCTTCTTCAAATATGTTAGAAGCAGGAAACGTGCCAGGGAAACGGTTGGTCCACTGGATGGTGAGGGAGAGAAAGGGGTGATAAAAGGGGACTTGGAGACTGCAGAGAAATTAAATGAGTTCTTTGCATCTGTCTTCACGGCAGAAGACCTCGGGCAAATACCGCTGCCTGAACGGCCTCCCCTGACTAAAGAATTAAGTCAAATAGAGGTTAAAAGAGAAGACGTCTCAGACTTAATTGACAAAATAAAGATCAGTAAATCACCAGGCCCAGATGACATCCACCCAAGAGTTCTGAAGGAACTCAAGAATGAAACTACAGGCCAGTCAGCCTAACATCTGTTCCAGGGAAGATGGTGGAAAGTCTCATTAAGGATAAAATCTTAAAATACATAGAAGAACAAGCTCTGCTGAGGGAGAGTCAGCATGGCTTCTGCAAGGGGAAGTCTTGCCTCACAAACCTGTTAGAATTTTTTGAAAAGGTCAACAGGCATGTGGATGCGAGCGAACCCGTGGATATTATATATCTAGATTTTCAGAAGGCGTTTGACATGGTCCCTCATGAAAGGCTCCTGAGAAAACTCCACAGTCAGGGAATAAGAGGGCAGGTCCTCTTGTGGATTAGGAACTGGTTGAAGACCAGGAAACAGCGAGTGGGAGTCAATGGGCAATTTTCATAATGGCGAGAGGTGAAAAGCGGTGTGCCCCAAGGATCGATCTTGGGACCGGTGCTTTTCAACTTATTCATAAATGACCTGGAGTCGGGGATAGGCAGTGAGGTGGCCAAGTTTGCAGATGACACTAAACTTTTCCGGGTGGTGAAGACCAGCAGGGATTGTGAAGAGCTCCAGAAGGATCTCTCCAAACTGGGAGAATGGGCAGCAAAATGGCAGATGCGCTTCAATGTAAGTAAGTGCAAAGTGATGCACATTGGGGCAAGAAACCAAAATTGCACATATACGCTAATGGGTACTGAGTTGTCCGACGGATCAAGAGAGAGATCTTGGGGTGCTGGTGGAGAGGTCGATGAAAGTGTTGACCCAGTGTGCGGCGGCTGTGAAGAAGGCCAATTCCATGCTCGAGATCATTAAAAAAGGGATTGAGAATAAAACGGCCAATATCATTATGCCTTTGTACAAATCGATGGTAAGGCCACATCTGGAGTATTGTGTCCAGTTCTGGTCACCACACCTCAAAAAGGATATAGTTGATTTGGAAAAGGTGCAGAAAAGAGCGACCAGATTGATTCGTGGGCTGGAGCACCTCCCTTATGAGGAAAGGCTGCAGCGTCTGGGGCTTTTCAGCCTAGAAAAAAGGCGCCTGAGGGGGGATGTGATTGAGACTTATAAAATCATGCATGGGATGGAGAGAGTGGATAGAGGGAAATTCTCCTTCTCGCACAACACCAGAAGCAGGGGACATGCACTAAAATTGAGTGGAGGGAGAGTTAGAACAGACAAAAGAAAATATTTCTTTACCCAGCGTGTAATTCATCTGTGGAACTCCTTGCCACAGGATGTGGTGATGGCACCTGGCCTAGATGCCTTTAAAAGGGGTTTGGACAGATTCATGGAGGAAAGGACCATCACAGGTTACAAGCCATAAGCAACCTCCTGGTTTTAGAAGTAGGTTTTCTCTGTGCCAGGTGCAAGGGAGTGTCAATGGGAAACAGGTTATCTTGTTGTCTTGTGCTCCCTGAGGCATCTGGTGGGGCCACTGTGTGATACAGGAAGCTGGACTAGATGGGCTTTTGGCCTTATCCAGCAGGGCTCTTCTTATGTTCTTATGTTCTTAAGGCTGTCTCCGTCCCAAAGCGCCGCCTGAAGCCAGATTGAAAAGAGTCCAGATACTCCGTTTCATCTAGTATCCCCTGGAGCTGAGACGCCACCACCCGCTCAATCACCTTATCCAAGAAAGGCAGATTGGGAACTGGCCGATAGTTATTTAAATTGGAGGAATCCAGAGATGGTTTTTTCAGGAGGGGGTGCACAATTGCGGTCTTCAAGATGCTAGGCATCACTCCCTCCCGCAGAGATGAATTTACAGTGGGTTCCACCCAATCGGCCAGACCAACCTGCGCAGATCGTATTAGCCAAGCTGGGCAAGGGTCAAGCGGGCAGGAACACGGCCTCAAACTACAGAGGACCCTATCCTCATCCTCAGGCTGTATAAGTTGAAAAGAATCCATAATGATGGAATTGACAGATGCTGTAGGGACAACATCTGGAACTGTTAAACCAGAGTCCAAGTCATGGCGAATCTGAGCGATTTTATCTACGAAGTGCCGTGCGATCTCATTGCAGCGGTCCGTTGAGCACTCCAGCTCACTTGCTACATGAGCCGAGTGGAGCAGATCCCGAACAACTCGAAAGAGCTCCGCCGGCCAGCTACTCGCAGACGCAATGGTGGCAGAGAAAAATGCCTTCTTCGCTGCCATCACCGCCACGGAGTAGGCCCTGGAATGGGCTCTAGCCCGTGTTCGGTCAGATTCATCACACGTTTTCCTCCACCGTCGCTTTAGGTGTCAGCTCAGTCATTTCATTGCCCGCAGCTCCTCAGTGAACCAAGGAGCTGCCTTGGCTCGACGACAAGGCCGTGGCCGTTCTGGAGCGATCTGATCCAATGCTCTAGCTGCCTCCCCATACCACAGGGCAGCCAGAGCATCAGATGAATCACTAACCCGGGAAGCTGGGAAATCCCCCAGAGCCCTCAGGAAACCATCCAGATCCATCAGTCTCCGGGGGCGGACCATACACTTCGGTCTCCCAGCTCTACAGGGGTGATTAAAAACTGCCAGTCTAAAGCTCACCAGATAGTGATCCGTCCAAGACAGAGGAGTGATCTTAATCTCCTTCATGGGCAGATCACCTTCCCCGTACCCAGCAGTGAACACCAAGTCCAATGTGTGCCCCGCACCATGCGTTGGGGCCGTGATCCACTGAGATCCCATGGTCGCCATGGCTTAGACTTAGACCTAGAAGATACTTAGACCTAGAAGATCCTGCTCAGCCATGAAGCTTCCTGGGTGACCTTGGGCGAGTCTCTATTTCTCAGCCTAACCTACCTCACAGGGTTGTTGTGCAGACAAAAGGAGGGAAGAAGCTATGTACAGCACCCTGAGGAATGATGGTATAACAATGTGAAAAATAATTAAAAAAAATAATTGTTGACAAAGTCAGCTCTCTGTGTTGGAAAAAGGGGATGGATTTTGTGCCAATCTTGGGAGCTTAAGGACCAGGACTAATATTTTGCCTCTGTTTAAAAGCAGATAATAGGATTAGACTGTTACTGTATTTTGACTTTTGGGCAGCCCAATCCTATGTACATTTGTGTGGCTGGCCTAAAGGGCCGTCCACTGTATCCTATGGCCATTGTAACTTGCATTAGTGTGGCCCAGGCGCACCTTGGGAGAAGGGAACTTCGTCCCCTTCCCCCGGTGTAAGTGGCAGGGATCGCAATGGGCTTCCTGAGATGCACGGCATCTCTGAAGCTGGCGTGCTTCCGGGGAGGCTGTGCCAGTGCCAATATTCCCACCCCATCCAAGCCCAGGCCAGCCAATGGCCCCCTCCCTCGCCACCCCTCCCCGCCCTCCCTGCACTAACCAGTGCAGCACTCACCTGCGGCAGCCAGCGCAAGTCCAGGTAGGTCGTGAAGTAAGCGCTGCTTACTCTCCAGGTGCCAAAAACATGCTTTACGGCACATTTACAACACCCTAGACTGGCGGAGCACTTGCTCTGCCAGCCTATAGTTGTGCAGGACTGCGCTGAAAATGGGGTTATAAAGAATACAAAGGAAAAATGCTTTTGTAATATTAGCCTTAATTAAACTACTATTCTACATTGAGTATCTAGTGAAATATCTCTTGTATGACTTAAAAGATGGAAGGTGTTGTACTGCATTCCATTTAAAATAATTTCTTCTATTTTTTTTGGGGGGGGGAAGGTGAATTTTGGAAAGGAGGTGGGAGGAAAGAAAAATAGCACAACAAGGCCAGGGTTGAGATGGAAGTATAGTATGTTAGTAATGGAACACTTAAAGTTGATGTCATGTTGACAGAATGGATCATATAAAAGCTCATTTAGTAGAACAGAAATGGACAAGGGACAGAACAAAATCTCTTTATAAGAAGGTCATTTAGACTGTGAAACAGTATGGAACCTTTTAGAACATTTTGTTAGATTAATGGAGCAGTGAATCGTACTCATTTACTCTGCAATATGTCTTCTTTTCATTCCAGTCCTCTCGCCACTACAGCTACCAGTGTTGCTGCTGCGATTACTTCTTTTTCGAGTGTGTGTCACTTAAATAAAATAAAACTTCTCACTTGGAGAGAACTGAAAGCGAGACAGATACGTTTGGTCTCAGAAATCTGTATACTGTACTGACTATAAAAAAACATATGTTCATGTTCACTGCTGTGTTTTTTTTTTTTAAGAAAGAACAATATCCTTGCAGGCAGTATAACATATAAGGATAAAGAGCTGTGGGAAAAAAAACCACACATCACAGTACAGCAGAGTTACACAAAGTGCTTTATAAGACAAGAGAAGCACCTGGTCATAGCCGCTTGGACAGGGAGACATAAAAACAACCATACAGGAAAAAGAGGTCTACAGACACCCCCCCCCCCGGCTGATCCTCTATCCATGGTTTCAGTTATCTGCGGATAGCAGATGGCCCCCCTCCCTGAACGACCCCCCCAGGCACTTACTTTTAGCATCAGAGGCTTTGTTTCTTCTTCAAAAAGAACGTGCCTGTGGATCCCCGCGGATCTGGGTTCCGCGATAAGTCAAATTGGTGGATCCCGAATCCGTGAATAGAAAGGGTTCACATGCATGATGCATCATAGAATGATGAAATAAAACATAGAAAAGACCACACTCAATATATTTCTTTAAAAAAACCTCATATAGTAGACCCAAAAATTTTAAGCAATGTGATCTAAAGTCGCTTCTGCTTCTTGGGCCCCTCTGGGATTAGGGACCCTGAAGCTTAAGCTTCATTAGTTTCATAGTAGATCTACCCCTGGGTCCACGGGAAATGGTGAAACTGCCATGGAGGGATAAATAGGGGCCTTTAATACTTCACCTCTGCTATGGTTTTGATCCTGATCATGCTACCCTGCATTCTATTTTACTAGAGGACACACTTCCTTTGAAAGGGACTATGAACAAGATTGGAAATTTAGTTGGGACAAATACTTCCTACCCCTGCTACACTGTCAAGCTTTCTATGCACTAGTTATAAAAACAGAAACAAAAAACCCCACCCAGCCAAATTACATGTTTATCATAATGTGCAGTTTGGCCCTCATTTACAGGGTTGCAAGACTGGATGCATCTGGAAAACTTGAGATTCCAGTGGTGTTCCCCATTGATGTCACAAGCCAGCCCCCCCCCCCGAAACAAGGGTTGGAGGAGGATGTCCAATAGTGGAGGGCAAGGAGGACCCAGGAGTAGCAGGATGGCATCCAGTGATAAAGGGGAAGAGTCCAGCCCCAGTGGCGTCACTGCAGGGGGGCAGAGCTCTAAGTTCCGCCGCGATCCGACCCTCCGTTACACGGGTGAACGAAGCGGCCCCGCCCCCTCGCCTTCTAAACCATTCAAGGTGGTGAAAACAACGCACAAGAGACTCCCTGAGCATTGCTTTCACCACCTTGAATGGTTCAGAAGGCGAGGGTACGGGGCCGCTTCGTTCACCCGTGTAACGGAGGGTCGGATCGCAGCGAAACTTAGAGCTCCGCCTCCCTGCAGTGACGCCAGTGTCCAGCCCTAGCCCCAAAATGGCCTGAAATTAATCTTTGCTGCTTGTCTGTCTGAGGAAAAAAAGCTGAAGAAATGGCCTCAGTTTGGGAAAACTGGCAACTGATAGAGCTGTTTCCTCTCAAACCAAATCAAGATGAAATTGTCGTTTTTAGCTCTCCCTTTGGGAGACTCCAATGGCTAGCTAAACGAAGTCTCTCTAGTCCTCTCTAGAAGCAAATGAGAACTAGAGAGACTTCTTTACACTAGCCGCTGGATTTGTAGACAATTACAGTTTGGGAATGACGGATCTGTGAGTGGAGTTTACACCCTCAGGGGTGTAATACTAAGCAATGGTTTGTACTGAATTTAAATCTGAATGAACCTGGCCCTGTACCCTCTCCTTAGAGCAAATTGTTAAGCATGAAACAGATGCCGTTCAGGGTTTTATCTGTGGTTACGGCCATCTATAATTGCTTGGAATGTAAGGAACCCCAGTGGATCCAATTAAGGGATTGCCTGTCTCCATCACATGTCGGTGTCAAGTAAGGGGAGAGTTTCTGATCTTTACCCAATGGACTCAATCTGTGTTGAAGTAAAACATGAACATAATGGCCTAGAAATCTCTTGGCCCACATTGAGAATTTAAAAACTAGCTAATGGGTTTTGTGGTTCATAAACAAAATGGAGCATTTGCTTCCTGTTTAGTAATTTCTTTAAGATGTGTTCTTCATGCTAAAAGTGCTAAATACAAGAATCTGAAATGTGTTTTTTTTTTCTTGCATTATTGAAGTTTGTAAACCTTACCACAAGACATGGCTTTTGATTTCCATTGTTATACTGTATTCTTATACAACTATGTGAAGCCTGGAAAGAATATATTCTTACATAAGCTTGGGATGTGGACAGTTTCAATCTTTGTTTCCTCCGAGCTTTTAGTCACCGTAACTTTTTTTTAAGTGATGTGTTTTTTGTTGTTGTTATATCTTATACTCTGGTGCCTTAGCTGCTTCTTGTTAGGCAAAAAGATGTGATATAAATAAATACGGCAAACACAGAAATATGTAATAGCACTAGACTAGACTTTTCCACCTCCTTATCTCCACAGTCTCGTTGCATTTCACTCATTCAGTTGACAGTTACTTAATTTAATTCAAGGACCCAGGACGCTTCCTGAAATTTGAGTCTCGGGGACGCACTTGACTGTTGCAGCCTCCTTGCCTACATTGCTCCTACTTATGCTCTTTCCCACCAATTTATTCTTGAAATAAGCAAGGATAAATTGCATGCTTCTCAGTTTGTTCCTCATTTTTGAATCAAGAACACACATTCTGATCTATCTGGATTCTGATCGATCTGATTATTCTTGGCGCTCATATCTGAGCACTTCATTTACTGAGCAGACTTTGCTACTAAACCTACACTCAGACCAGATGTAAGAACCCTCCCTCCTTAAATATATAATATATAATAATATACAGTATTTATATACCACCTTTCTTGGTCATTGGATTTCTCCTCCGACTTTAATCCAAGGCGGTGTACATGGGCAAGCTGTCCTAACCCCCCTTGGGTTTTTTTTTAATATATGGGAAATGCTGCTGAGGCACCGGAAGAGCCAAGTTATCACATGGGCTGCCCTTTCAGCAGCGCTGCTTCTGCACAGATGTCACTTTGCAGAGCATCCCTCAGCCGCTGAGCTGTGAAATGATGCCTCAGACGAAGCAGTGCTGCTGAAGCAGTGGCCCACGTGATAATTGTGCTCTCTCATATCTTGAAAATATGGCCAAGTTTTGCATATTTTCTCTTCTGTCATTTGTAACTGAGTTGCTAGGTTAGAACAAAGTGCTTATTTCTGGTCATCACCTGCTTAATGACATCACTTCTGTCTTATAATGACATCGTTCCTGGCCCTCAGCAGGTGCCATGAATGCTACTCAGCCTGCTGTATAAAATGAGTTTGACTCCCCTGCTATAGCTACTATATATCTACTGTCCTCCATTTCTGCTATGGTGCAGCTCAAACAACTTGTGTTTATAATCTAGCTTTTGGCCTTGGGGGATGAGGTAGCGGCTAGTGATTGGTGGATGCAATTGGGCTTCTTTTGTTTTGTTTTTGGCCTTTCCTTGTAGCAAGTAGCTTGATTTGCTCGGCTGTATCATCTCAATTGTTTAGTACTCTGTCTGTCTGTTTTGTTTTTGTTTTTTAATGACTCTAGCATACCTAGATTTCAGCTGGACACCTGGACACAGTAAATGTCTAATCTCACAGTTAGGGGATGCATTCAGAAAAAAGGTTCCTCACAAGAAAATGAATGATAGGAAATACTGTACCTTATTGTGACAATCACATCTTAAAGCAAACATAAGAATTTGCTGAAGGCCAGTTTGGCTGAGACCAGTGGTGTCACTAGGGCGTGTGCTGCCCTCCCAAGTGACGCCTCATCCCTATACACTCCCTCTTATGAACCTTCGGCATGAGGCCGCACCGTGATTTCGGGGAGGGCGCACGATGAGCCGCCGCTCCGGGCGCCCGACGGACCGCTGGCCTGGGCGCCCCCTTAATTGTTGCAGCTGGCTCGGGGACGTCTGCCCCGGCCAGCTGTCTTGGGCCTTCTGAAGAAGGCCCGCTGCGCGAACGTTATTTATAACGTTTTTGCGCATGCGCAGACCGTTCCTGAGGGAAAAGGGCAGCCCTTTTCCCTCAGGGACGGTCTGCACATGCGCAAAAACGTTATAAATAACGTTCGTGCAGCGGGCCTTCCTCAGAAGGCCGTCACACATCGGCTGGGGAAGACGTCTCTGGAGCCGGCTCCGGGGACATCTTCGGAATCAGAGGCGACGCGCGCAGGGGAGGTGACACGTGTCACGCGCGTGCGTGCGTCACCCCAATGCACGCGTCAACCCATGGTGGTCCGCTATGGTCGCTTCGCCATAGCGACACCACTGGCTGAGACAACAAAATCTTGCTTGTTTCACATTTTTTATTTCTGTTTAATGGAAATGCTCTTCATTTATTTTAGGGCAGAGGTTCCCAACCTCTTCATCATCGCCACTTACTTCCAGGTTTTCGGCCGCGCCAGAGCCCTGAAAACAACAGTAAGGGAGTCAGGGTGGGTGCGAGGGCATTTCCCAGCGCAGGAAATCCGCACACTCGAGCTCTGCCGGTTGCCCAGGGCCACTTACTGTCATTTTCAGTGCTCCAGTGTGGCACGGCCGCAATGGCGTCCACCATCTTGCCACCCGAGTGATGGCGTACCACAACCAGTGGTCTTGATGCAGGCCTTACATCAGTCCTGTCAGGGAAGGAAGTAGTATTATTTCCACGTTACAGCTGGGGAGCTGAGGCTGGGAGGGAGCAGTTCACCTGAGGTCCCCTGGTGAGTTCATGGCCGAGAGGTTTGAAACATGGAACTCTTGCTTCGCAGCCCAATATCTTAGCTATTATGCTACTGTACACCAGTTCAGCCTTTGTAGGCTTTTCTAGTGATGTACCTTTTATGCACTGTAGTATTTCCACACATGCAAGCAAAATCCATCTGGCTGGAAAAATTGGAGGTAGCCATGTTGGTCTTTAAGAAAAAATCCAAAGGCCACATTGTTTTAATACCTTTATTAAGACCAACCAAATGAGACAAAATATTGAGCAGCAAGCTTTTACGTGCTTAAGAACCCTTCATCAGGCTGGATGGTAAGGAAAGGGGGGGAAGGTGTGTGGGGCGGAGGAACATGGGTGTAATGAAATGGCCCCAAATCAGTGAGGCTGAGCAACACGAATCTTCATAAATCACCCTGACTCTTTCTGAAGACTTAAGACCTTTGGGAGGCCTTTTCTCTAGGTCCAGGTCATCCCTCGCCGCCTTTATTTGCTTTTCTTACCATGCAGCATGAATTCAAAATCTTTGGGGCTCACAATTTTATGTCATTTTAGCTGGTCTCAATAACAGCGCAATCCGACTTAACTTTTGTGCCTGTTTAACCAGCGGCGCAGCAAGAACGGGAGGCCTCAGAACGGAAAAGGGATTCAAATCCCCTCCAAAAGAGGAATTCAAAGGGGATTTGAATCTCTTTTCCATTCTGGGGCCTCCCGTTCTCGCTGCGCCGCTGGTTAAACCGGCACAAAAGTTAAGTCGGATTGCACTGTAAATGTATTTTCTAAAAATTTGGCTGGAGTTAGAAAATGTCATAAAATTTGGTACAAAGGTACATTGCCACATGTAGTGACTGGTTGGTTCATGCCAGCTTTTGCCAGCTTGGGCGATGCATACAGTTTTTCACAAAGTCTTTTGATGTATATATTGTAAGAAACCCTGTGATCTCTCCTGGGCTTCTTGCAATGGTTTAGTTCATGTAATCCTAGCAAGACCAATTTAAATTGGAAATGAAGCAAAGACACAGCATGGGCTGCTGTTAGCTTATACCTTTTGTAAGGGAATGAAACTGCACAAACCTGGCTAGCATTATGTATAGCATAGACTTAACCTCAATTTCATTTGAAGTATTGAAGCATTCTGTGTGGTAAGTTTGCCTCATGAAAGGGCAGTGTGTTTAAATCCATCTTCTGGTACAGCTCCAGCCCTATTCAGACTTTCCAGCAGGTTGAAAATAATTGACTTCTTTCTGGGTATTTGTAAAACAGAATAAGGAAAATGTATTTTGTATTTTAGAAAATTTATTTAAGATTGTGTGTGTTTGTGTGTGACGCATGCACGCACGCACGCACGCACGCACACACACACACACACAAGATAATTTATTTCCTTCATCTGTGTGAAGGCAGGAGAATGAGATCCTCTAATCAGCTTCAAATGTAGGTTATAAAGTCTGACAAGCCATACACCTTCTTTACGAATTCACTAGTTTTACGAGATGACATTTTGACATCTGGTTCAAAATCCCTGGCAATAATACGTCATTAGCTCCATGCTTTTGATGTTAGGTAGCTTTTAATAAGTTGCTTAAAAAAAAAATAGAACCATAGTCACAGTTTAACGGCTTATATATAACTTGTCTAGGAGAAAACTAGTTTTCACCAGAGTACACAGTTGACATCTGTCTCCATAAAAAACTACACAGAGGAAGAATAAGGTTACTTTCTGTCTACTGTCTCCTGGTAGACAGAGGTAATTTACCTCTAGCCACTGCTTAGTACACAGTCTGTCCAATCAATATATTTACTGCTTGCAAATGTTGCGGCACTGGTGTGGAATCTCAACCATATGGAAGCATTTTCCCTTCGTTGCCACATGTACAATGACTGAATGTACCTGCAGGATGTATCAATATGACAAAGTGGGGACTGGGGCTTGGTTGAGAATGGTAAAAGTTCTGTTAACGACCTCTTGCATTCCTCATGGAGCTATGCCTTCCAGGTTCTCTTGTCCAGAAAGCATGCAAATAGACCATGGCTAGGAACAATATAGAGGAAAATACAGCAGTAACTGAAAGGTAAAGGAAACAACGGGTGAAATGTAAAGGCTGCCTAAGCTCATACAAGCCATCACTGCAACCCATGTGTAAAACAGCATATTTGTCTCAGGGTGTGCACACACCTGCATCTGTAGAGCTACCGCTTTTCAGGATAATCTGCCTGACCATTTTGTGGCAAACAGGTTGTGAGAATCTATATGCGGCTAAGACAACAAGTGAACGAAACAAGTATTGTGGGGAGAGGGCAGGCACCGTGTAGGCAGGGAAAAGTGATCTGGAGCCACAGCAAGGTTTTTTTTCCCTTCCTCCCTGTCCACTGCCTGACATCACCGCCTTTGCTGTGGGAGGTGCATGCACCTCCCTCCTTACCTCCCCACTGCACTCTGTCTTCACACAGAGCTTAACGTTTAAAGGAAACATGCCCCTTTAAACTTTAAACACCATGCAAGTACTGAGTGAAGGGAGGGGATAGCAAAGTGCTCCTTTTTCATGCTGCATTTATAGGTTAATAAAGGGATGTGCTTCCTTTTTAAACTTTAAATCCCATGTGAAGATGGAGCACAAGGAGGGAAGGGAATGATCTGATTTTCGCTCGTGTTTAGCGAGCGGTGAGCGGTTCAATGCTGCTTGCACCTGTGGCAGGCTGGAGCAGACTTGAAGGGCACCCCGAATCTGCCACTCCTCCCACTACCCACCCTGGTGCAAGCTGCATCAGGTCGCATCATGGCCGGGCCAGCCATGCCCTGCTCTATATAGAAATGTGCATGCTCCTGACATGGATTCTTGGTGACTAGACCCTATCTGCTTGCACTGTCAGTCCCAACAAGACTGCCCTTGGGGCGAGAGCACATTACTTTAGTTATTGCATTAGTGGGAGATAATGTATTTTTTTTAATGAGAATTAGAAAACTTTACTATGCTTTAATAAGTAGCTGATAGAATGATGTGGTACGAGTTTTCATTCAACCATTTTAACAGGTTGCATTGATCCGCTACATTTCATATTGATTGTGTGCCTTTTCAAGTGGTATCCCCTTTTGGTGAGGCATTAATATTTCAGATACATCCCTAGGTTAATGCAAATGTGATATATCTGTTTGAGGATGATTGAGCTGTCTTCTAATAGTTATACACAAATGAAACAGGTATAATTTATTCGGCTGCATGCGTGAATCATGAATAATGTTATCAAGGCATTTCATATTTTGTAGAATTCTCCAGAGGAAGCTTGCAATACTTGTGAGGAATATGGACAGTTTCATTTGCATTTTGCAGTTGAATTGATATTTTCCCACAAGACTGCACCAGAAACCTACCCTGTATATTATAAACCATATGTTCCAGTCTTGGTGCAGGGCTAATGTCAGAGGTGAGACAAGTTGGGGGTCCCTGGGGTCCCCAGGGTCCAACCAGCCACTCCCTGAAGCTTCTAGTATCGCAGGCGGTGATAACATGAGTTATTCAATTCAGTAATGTATGCTGTCTCTGCCTTCTCCCACCCTCTTCATCTGCAGCTGAGCTCACTCAAAGGCCGCTCTGATGCTGCAGGAGAGCAGAAGGCTGCTGGATTCTCCTCTTCAACTGCTGGCAATGCTGAGAGTTGAGTGTCCAGAGAGGGTTCCCCACTCCTTTTCCAGTCCAGATGTCCAGGAAAGGAAAGGAGAGCAATGCATGGACCAGAGGCATCGTTAGGGGCGGTGGGCCCCAGGGTGGTGGCGGGGGTGTGTGCACTTACCTCTGTCCTCACCTGTGTGTGTGTGTGTGTGTGTGTGTGTGTGTGTGTGTGTGTGTGTGAGAGAGAGAGAGAGAGAGAGAGAGAGAGAGAGAGAGAGAGAGAGAGAGCAATGTTGGCAACAGCCTCTCTTTCTTTTACAGCACAATTCTTTTATGGCACAATCCTGTGTATCTTTAGAGCTCTCTCCACCGCTCTAAAGCATGTTTGCAATGACTTGGAATTAACTGGACCACCAGCACGGAGGCCGGCAGCCCTCACTCTATCGCCCTCTGGACCCTGCGCCCACTGACAATGGTAAGTCCAGTGCCGGTGGGTGCAGGGGCGGGAGGAGGGCAGCCGGGGGGGGCATTGACCGGCTCAGGCTGTAAGAGGGCGGGGATATCAGCGGCGTGCTCCACTGATATCCTAGGCCTTTTCCCAGCCTGGGCTGGCCTTACTCCACAACCTTGGATGTACACCAACTTCAGAGCTGGTGTACATCCAAGGAGGTCCATAGACCCCGGGCAGCCCTACGCTCATGGAAGGGGATGAATGCCCCCTTCTCCCAAGGTGTTGCCGGGCAGCGCCGGCATGGCCCGGGAACGGGCTCAGGGTACGGCGGCAGGCCCAATTGAGCTGTTAGTTGGATGTCTCCACATCCATTGTTTCCTTATACACTTGCTCGAAAACTGTTTCCCAAGGGCCCCACCCTGCTGCTTCCTCTACCATTTTTCTTTCATCTGCCCTGCCTCTTATCTACTTCCTGGGATGTCTTCCCACTCCACAGACTCCTGCCCCTGTTCCTCCTGTCTCTGGGGCTGCTGTACAGTTTTTAATCACAGCCAAACTGGCAGTGTCCCCCCCCCTCTTCATGTAATCTAGACCTCAAACATTCTGCTTCTGATGGTTTCATTCCTTTCATTCTATTTGTTACAGTGTAGATCAGGTACACAAATTCAGATTAATTATGTTGTGATAACAAATGAAGCGTTCAGTAGTGATATCCTTTAAGTTTTCAAAATGAACTTGAAAATAGTATATCACCATCATTCTAGCATAATGAACATTGACATGAAAACATCTCATTTTTCCTCTTCAGAATTAGTTTGAGAATATGAGCACTATTTCTCAGGAGGATGTTTGTCAAAAAGAGGTATTAACTGATGAGATCTAGACAGCTTCAAAAGCCCTCCATCTTTCAATGGTATAAGATTGTACTTGAAGGAATCCCTTGTGTCTGTGCAGCTATGCACTAAATAAATAAATAAATAAACCCTCTCTGTTGGGTTTGTGGTACAAATCCATGACTGGTTGCCAGAACCTTTTGATTAGCCAAATGAACCATGGCAGAAAATAGATAACACAGACACACTGATAATAATTTGTGAACTTCAAAGTGGGGCATGCTGCTGAATAGGAATTGTAACACCAAGATTAATTTAGGACTACTGATGGTTAATCTCTTACTTTTTCATGTCAGCTTTGATATATTGATCATTTGAGATACGAACAAGTCACATGTCAGTTTCTTTCTTATAACTTGAGTAGTATCTGTCAGGATGGTGGGTGGACATCATGCAACTCATGGGGACCTTTCTGCCAATAGTCTCAGAGAGATTGACAGGCTCATCTTCTTATCTTCACTCTCCCTCTATTTCAAGTGTATAGCACCAGAAACTGAGGGGGAAAGAAATCACCAATGCGATGTAAAAGGGATGCAGGCTGGCGAGAAGGGATAAGAACATAAGAACCCTGCAGGATTGGTCCAAAGTTCCATCTAAACCATCATCCCGTTTCCTACAGTGGTCAACTAGGTGTCTCTGAGAAGCCCATAGGCAGAAGATGATAGCAGGATACCTACGATAGGGGCCTTTTCTGTTGTGGCATCTTGCCTTTAGAATTCCTTCCCCCTTGAATTTAGGGCTACTCCCTCCTTGCTGGACTTCCACAAGGATCTTAAGACTCTTTTTTATTTGTTTCACCTTGCTTTTAACCTCTTTTTGGAGGTCACCTGACAATGTAGCACAAATGCAAACATTATACAATGGTCACAATCCGCATATGGGGGAAAAAAGGTTTTGTTTATTTGTTTTACCTTGCGTTTAACAAAGGTTGTTTCTGTTTTATTAACTATTTATTATTGATTTTTAAATTGAAATCTTGTGTGGTTATATTCTGTTGTGTAAAGGTGGCTTAAGTTCCTGCAAGGGCGGAAAAGTGGAGTATAAGTGTTCTACATTTTTTTAAAAAAAACCTCTCTCCCACTGTTACTATCTTGCATCTGGTGGTATTCCAAGCATACTGCCTCTGAACCTGAAGTAAGGTGGTTTGGAAGGATGCTTTGCTTACCAGAAACCATGGAAACGCAGGAGTATCTCAGTCAGTACTATGCAAGTGTGAAATGCACACAATTGCCAGTGGTCCAGGTCCACACTGGAGGTTCCAAACTATGCAGGAAGTATGTGCTTGCACAGTATGGACTTGAGGTCCTGCTTCCACCACCACTTCCTGGTAAGGATGGGCTGTTCTTTTCCCTTTTGATAGCTCCATATGGAGGTGGGTAATTTCCACCAACTGACTACGTTGATGCAGTCACGACTCACGAGAGAGCCAATGCAGGGTAGCTGAGAGTATTGAACTTGAAATGGGGAGATCTGGACTCAAATCCTCACAACCATGAAGCCTACTGGGTTATTTTAGACTAGTCAGTGTCCGTCACCCTAACCTACCACATCATGCAGTTGTTGTGAAACCATGAGATAATCCCCATGTATGAGACCATGAGCTCCTTGGAGGAAAGTTGTAAAATATGTTGTAGTAAGTAAAGCAAAATCTAGGATAAAGGTGCAAGATTCCTAGAGCAGAGGATGTGGCTGGTTTCTGAACCTTTTCTTTTGCAGATTAAGCACTGCTTGAATTAATAAGTGAAATGAAGTTTCTTTTTTAAGGGATGAAATACATTTAAAACAACCCTTTATTGTATGGGTAGAATTTTGGCATAAAGGTCGAAAGCATGCCCTTCCTGCCCTTAACTACTGACTTAAAATATATCCAGTGCATATTCATAGATGTTTATGGTCAGAAGGTCACTTTTGAATATAATATAAACCACAGACTTTCCTCTAGTTAAGGTCAAGGGAATTAATTTGCTTCTAAAAAGCTAGTTGAGCTAAGGAATACTCAATTTGTCTCATATGATGAGGCTGCTCCAGAAGTCACTGCTGAGTGCCTAATACTTTTTCAAAGAGCATAAGATTATTATATTTTAAACTTCAAAGAATGCCTCGGTATTATGCTGACATAGTCAAGTATTCCCAGCTGGAACTGCCCCACAAAGTTTTTAGCATGATGCCTGAAGGGTAGTTTCATTTCCTTCTCTTGTCTTTTAAAATGTTATTTCACGAAGAATTAGCAGGTCACTTTTTTGTTGTTGTTTTTTGTATTGCCAAGGTAAGTAAAGGTAAAGGTGACCCCTGACAATTAAGTCCAGTCATGTCCGACTCTAGGGTGTGGTGCTCATCCCCATTTCAAAGCTGAAGAGCCAGCGTTGTCCGAAGACGCCTCCGTGGTCATGTGGCCGGCATGACTCTCCTTGCCGCAGCGCGTAGCATGCAGCTGGAACATGGAGCGCTGTTTACCTTCCCGCAAGCGGTACCTATTTATCTACTCGCATTGACATGCTTTGGAACTGCTAGGTTGGCAGGAGCTGGCCAAGCAACGAGAGCTCACCCCGTCGCGGATTCGAACTGCTGACCTTTCGATCGACAGCTCATGGTTCAGCGGTTTAACCCACTGCGCCACCCTCAAAACACACGTGACTCAACAATTGGAAGTAAATAGGGCCATGCATTATTGAATATTATAATGCCAACAGGATTGGCGAATGTAGCAGGTCCTATACAAGTTCCACCCCCTCATAGTGCGGGCCCCTACCTGGGAGGAGACAGCCTGTTGGAGCCCTCCATTTGGCAGACCACCCTGGCTCTGAACCCAGGGTCACCTCCAGGTTCCCCAGCTTCGTCATCACCAAAAGTCCCTGAAGAGGGGATGGTCAAGGAGCTGAATTGTGCTGCCCACCTCAAGCCAGAATAGCCACCAATAGCTTGAATTGGTAAACGTCCCAATTCAAGCCTGCTGGGCAAAACCAGCATCTCCACACTGGGTAGCCACTGGAGTCTCAGTGGTCTTCCCTTGGAGGCATATTTTATCCATATTTTCTATTTCCCTGGCCATGGGTATCTCAGTGCATTCTCCAGAGGACATTTGCACCATAAGTGCCCAACCTGGGAGTAAAATTGTGGCACATTTTGAACATCCAGGTTGATTTCTGTTGTGCTTCCCTTGGAGACATATTTGCGAATGGATTTTGGCCAAACAGGCTATACCTGCAACTAGCATAAAGACACATGTACTGCATCTTTGGAGGAATCCAACCTTAGCCCCAGGATTATTGTCTACTAGTAAGTTGCACACATGATACATTTAGATGCACAGTTTCATAGTAATGCATGGACTCCTAGGAATAATTGTAAGTGCCATCCCATGTTTCAGTAATATTTGGGGAGCTTAGTATTAGTCAAATTGCCGTAGAGAACATTACTTTGTGAATACCATGAAGGATTTTCTAGAAACTATTCCAAGAAATGTTGAATTCAGCCTGTCAGCTCTGTCTCTGTTGACAATTGTTGATTATACCTCTGTGATAGCCACCATAATTTTCTACTCCCCATAAGACCATCAATGCCACTTCTGTGATTTCAATATTTTCCATTCATGCTTCATCTGCATCTGCTGTTTGATTGTAGCATATACTATGTCCAGATGTGTTACATCTCTTTGACGGTTGCACCCTAGTCCTTCATTGACGCTCCTTTCTCTCACCACATGGGTCATGTTATGCTATATTTAGGGTGAGTTGCCTTTTAAAACATTAATCTCAGGATGATGGAACTAAGGTCCTTCAATTTTTTTCCTTGCATTTGTAACCAGTATATTATCAAACTTTTCTGTGTGCTGATAATAGCGTTGAAATATCAAGGCTTCTAGCAGTTTGACGCTTCCCCCCTCCCCTTCCTCCCATCACCTGATTTAAGCGTTTCAAGAGAGGGTGAAAGAAAAAGAAGTGCAAAACTGATGATCAGTCACTGGCATTTGCTATCACCCAGATGGGATTACTGTTCCAGACACGGATGTCTGATTACCTAGAGATTAATTGTAACCTGTGCCAAAATGAAAGATACTTCCTAATCTGAGCCATCTCTGCCATGTTAATAATGTAGTCTAGCACACTTCTTGGCATTTAGAATATATGGCAGGAACATCTAATTTCTCACTTTAACAAATGCTACAATGGTTACCATGTTATATCTCATCCAGGCCTGAGATTACTGTATTACTTTTCCATTTGTTGGGATTTACTTTCTCAGTTACAATTTACTGCAGATCATTTCTGTCTCTGCTGGTTAACTACAGCAATAGAATTCATATTAGGAACTCAAACTAAACTTTGGAAATAAGCTAAATAAGCTAAATCCTACTCACATCCGTGATTTATGTATCCCATATCATTTACTATCAGTTACTGTCTGGGTTTGATATATTATCAGATTCTTTGATCATTTATTTACTATCAGTGTCTGAGAACAGCTTGTTTGCTCACTCTATAAACTGTAATTACTAAATAGTGGGCGACTGTGTTGGTTCATTAGAAGAACAATCCAAAATAGGGTAGTGCTTTATTTAAAACCAACCAAAGGTAGCAAAGCATCAAAGCATGAGCTTTTGAGTTCTACAGAACTCTTTATTCAGTGAATGTTAAGCAAAAATAAAAAAAGGAGAGTGCAAAGCACGCTGCGCCGGATCCTAGTCTGGATCAGGCCAGGAACAGCGGGGATGGAGGTCACCTTGGGGGAAAGGGATGTTCATCCCTTTCCCCCAGCAGCCCCTGTGGGCCTCCTCGGATGTGCACCGACAAAATGGCCAGCGCAAATTGGGCTGTGTGATTAGGATTAAGGATATTTATATACTGTTTTTCAATAAAAAGGTTCGCAAAGCAGTTCCCAGAGAAAATTAAATAGTTAAGTAGCTTTCTGTCCCCAAAGGGCTCACAATCTAAAAAGATGCAGAAGAAACACCAACAAATAGGCACAAGAAAATACACTGTGCTGGGGGTGGAGTGAAGAGAGACAGTTACTCTCCCTCTGCTAAATCTGAGAGGAGCACCACTAATGTGGCATGTTGTAAGTCTGCAGTTTGTACAATCCAAAGATAGACGGGGAAGGAGCTCTGTCTGAAATCCTGCAGAACCCATTGCCAGTCAGTGTAGGCCAGTGGTTCTCAAAGTGGTGGGTTGCGACTCACCACAAAACCCGGACGCAGTCACTCCCTCCTTAAGGGGGGTGGAGACATTGACAACGTTCCATTGCTGCCACTGCCAGCGGGGAAAAAGTTTTTTTTAACTTAACGGGCTTGTGTCATCCCTTCAGAGGGTGCAGGGGTGGCCATGGCCCCTCTGCGGGCTCCCTGCGCTTCAGATCAGCTCTCTAAAGCGATCAAGACCCACTTTCGATTTTTGTCTGAAACCGAAAGTGAGTCTCTATCGCTTCAGGCAGCTGATCTGAAGCACGGGGAGGCCCGCAGAGGGGGACACGCCCCCCGCACCCTCTGGAGGGCTGGCAAAACCCCTGATAAGGAACCCCTTTTTTTTCAGCCGGTAGCACAATCCTGGGTGTGCCACTGCTACCGTCAGCCCACCCCTGCAAGGACTTACGACTTCCCAATTCGTGGGGAGAACTTGTGAGAACTGCTGGTGTAGGCAATTTGGTATCTAGAGTTCTGGGGCAAGGGAGCATGCTGTAGCCCTAGAAGTGATGACACGCGTTGTCACTTCCAGGTTCGGGCGCTATCCGCAGCCCTTACATTCCCCTCATCTCTCCAAGTGGTATGCAAAAGCTGCCGATTGCCTGCTGCCTCCATGTGTTGCCCCTTCTCACAATCATGAAGAGAAGAGGCAGCGCACAGAGGCAGAAGGACTCGGCAGTCGTCATGTTCCGCTCACTGGCGTCGCTTGAGGTGGGGCAGAAAGCTACGTTCTGCAGCTTTCCATCCCACCGTTACTCTCTTGCATGAGGCACCCTGCCCCCTCGTCGTAGGAGCCCGTCAGCGGAGAGAAAGCAATGTGCAGGAGAGTCCCTGTGCGTTGCTTTCTCTCCACTGACGGGCTCCTATGACGAGGGGGCGGGGTGGCTTGTGCAGGTGAGCAATGGTGGGGTGGAAAGCTGCAGAACCTAGCTTTCTGCCCCACCTTGAGTGATGCCAGTGGTTCCGCTCAAAGAGCTCCAAGTGGAACACAAGGACTGCCAATTGCCTTTTGCCTCCATGTGCCACCCCTTCTCTTCAGTATCGTGAGAAGGGGTGGCACATGGAGGTAGCTGGCAAATGGTTGCCCTTGTATTCCACTCAGAGCGTTCCGAGCCCAACATGAGGGAAGCCATTAGGTGGTGGAGCTCAGAAGAGTCTCCAGGCCCCCCGTGGGTGGGGGCTGCCGCCGACACGACCCCCACAGCCGCCCCTGGGGCATGTGTCAGCAGCATAGCGCGCCTCCGCACGTGCGGACACGCCCCTGGTGCTTTTTGGCTCCTTTTTGGAGCCAAACGGGCGCAAGGGAGGGTGGGAGGGCCGAACTGCAGCCGTTCTCAGCTACGAAGAGGACGGGGCGGCAGGTAAAACCACACCCTGGGGCCAAACACCCCAATCACCCCCGGTGGTGCGACGCCTCTGGTGGATCTTGAGGGTTGCGCTCAGGGCAGCTTCTCCTCAGACCCCACCCTAGTTATGCCCCTGGACTTGGTGTAGGTGAGCAATTCAGCTACCTCAACTCATTTTCCAGTTGTTGGTGCTGCAAAGCTGGAGTTGTCGGAAGGCAACCTCCAGGTTGAAGCCAGGGGGTTGATGCACAAGGGGGAAGTGACAGTAGCGTGCCTGCACTAAAGAGGGAGGAGTTTTGGTTTAAATAGGACCCGCGGGAGAATGATTATTTTTTCATCATAAGTCAATAAACATGGCCCATTTTACCCAAAGATGATCTTGTCTCGTTAGTTGTGGAGGATACCAACAGAAAGAGAATTGGTCTAACTTGCTCAGTATTGACTTATACCGACAATAGGCATACTCACTAGAGCTCCGAGGTTCCACACAGGGGTCTTTCCTAGACCTAACTCGGTCTATGCTCGGGATTGAACCTGAGACCTTCTGCATGGACCAAAGCCCATGCATGGACCAGAGCCACACTTGCTTTCCACTATCCATTTTGAGGGCAGTAGTGGTTGTTTTAGGAGATGTTAGTGTCTGAGCTGGGTTTAATCAAATTCCCTTGCTTATTGATGTTGATGCCAGTTTGGTTAGGGCTACTTTGAAAGTTAGCTTTTTGCTTTCTTGGTGCAAGAACATCCAGTGATTATGATCTCAGGACAAATGATTCTGGGATAAACACATGGTTGTCTTCTCCTGAGTTCACTGCTGGCTGTAATGATTGAGTACATGGCCTTGAATTGGACCTGAAAGTAAATTGGCTGTGACTGGAAGGTATGAAGTATGGATATGATATGCTCATGACGGCTTATCTTGTTGACAAGGATGATGACTATTTGTAACCGGATGCTTGCTGCTGGCCTTGAGGGACAGTATTAGGCAGGAAATAATACAGAACAACTTTGTTGACCTTTTGCCGGCACCCAATCATTTCTATGTTTCAGAACAGAAAATATCCAAAACATCGATACCTTGCTTAATTTCAAGAATATACTCAATATTCCTATACAAAAGGCAAAATAATATTTCTTTTCTGCATTCCAGTGCGTTTAACTAGGACAGCATAATTCTATTTGGATGTAGCACCAACATCACATGGATGCTAGCGTAATATCCGTCATAGCCTAAGCCTGCCCAGGCAATGCCAGGGCAGCCCTCCCAGTAACATTGGCACAGCCCTTCCTAGCAGTGCCAATAGTGTCCATGGAAACCCCAACACAGCCCATCACCCATGAAGCAGCGTCCAGACATCGGCATGATGTTATGTCCATGCATCATTGGTGTAAAGTCGAAAGAGCGAATCACCACATCCACACAGCCCCAATGCCTGCAGCCAGAGAAGTGCTGTCTCCTTCCCATGGTTAGCAGAAGTGCCTCTTGCAGTGCTGCTCATTCCCAGTGTCAGGCAGAGAGGTGTGTCCCTCCCCCAATGCTCACTGACCCTCCACCTGCCTTTCAGGGTGAATTGAGTGGGAAAGGCAGGTGGAGAGTCAGTGAGCATTGGGGGAGGGACACACCTCTCTGCCTGACACTGGGAATGAGCAGCACTGCAAGAGGCACTTCTGCTTCGTTAGGGTTTAGGAACCCTAAAGACACCACACACACACACACACACACACACACACACACACACACACACACACACACACACACACCATGACACAAGGATGCCACAGCACCTCCATCTCCTAGAGGGGCTGCAGTGGCATCAGCAAAAAAAAAAGGGTACAAGCAAAGACCTGCTAGGAGCTCTGCAATGAGGGTTAAATTCCCTTTATCCCACTCACACAAACACATACATCCAAGGAATACCTTTTTACCACAAAAGAGAAAGGGCAGAAAAATAGTTCCCTTGGAAGGAGGCAGCCTTGTACAACAGACACACAAGTATCTCCATGGTGAGCTTTTGAGTCCCTGTGGGATCATTCGCCACCTGGAATGAACCAGGGAAGAGACTGGGACAGGTTACAAGGGGAGCCTCAACTTCATGCAAGAAAAGCAGTGTCCTGGTAGCCCACTGACCAAGTCACAGGCTGGGAGCCAGGTGAGATGGGTTTGAAAGTGCCAAAGGAATGTATTCTAACCAGCAAGGCATTCAACTTTTACATGATGGGCTAGAAATACCCATAGCAGGGACCAAAGAAGAGGGGGAGGCATGTCTAGAACTCACACCAGCTACTACACAAAGTTGCTCTCTAACCACTCAGCTATTGCAGAAGGCAAGCAATGCACACCTCATCTGGCATTTAATACCTTGCATCACTGCAAACAGGCACACCTGGCTTGGAGACTGTAGCACATTGACCTATCAGAGTGACCACTGCATGGGCCCATCATTGGGCTAGCATGTGACACAAGGCATCTACTGCAAGAGCTCATCCAGCTAGCCACACCCACAGTCCCACCATGCCCTTTGCTTCATCGCTGGCACCTGCTTTAATAACACAATTTTTCAGTCACCTCTGTCTATGAGGCTAATCCTACGTAAGCTCTGTTGTTGGCATAATGTTTTTCCAGCGTCAGGGGTGTGATCATCATCTGAGGAGGGGGTAGGAAATGATGTACATCAGGGGTTCTCAATCCCTTCCCAGCTGAGCACCACCTCTGGCACCACTCTCCTGCTGCGTACTACTGAAAGTGACTGGCGATTACATCATTGCCAGTTACTTCCAGGTTTTCAGGTTTTTGGAGGCCAGAAATGCAGGTAGGAGGCTCTAGGCAGGTGGGAGGCTCCTTCTCAGCATTCCCAAGGGGCTCTGCCAAGGGTAGGAGCCTCCCGAGAGCGAAAATGTACCACCGAAAGTGCCGCATCAGAGTGGGGTTCCAGTGGACTGGCGATCCGAGTACCACCAGCAGTTGGCCGAAGTACCACTGGTGGTACTAGTACCACTGGCTGAGAACCCCAGATGTACATCAACCCCTTCTCATTCTTTCCACATCCCACCCACATCATGCCCCAATCTCCTCCCCATTTTGACCTCCCCACTGGCAGAGTTACACCAACGTCCAAGCTCTGTTGAAGTTATGATGGTGCAGCATTTTTACAACATTGTGCCAACGTCTGTGGCATTCATTCGTGGGCGAACTTCTACATCAGCAGAACTGTCTTTATGCCAGCATATGTGCAGATATGCCAGTGTATCTTGAGAATAGAACTGAGCCTTTAGAGGATTTTATGATTTGCCAATATTTGGCAAAAATATTTCTCTTAAAAGAACAAGCACAATCTTTTGTTGTTAACAGACTGAAACATTGATGTTTCTAGGATGATTATCCTAGATCAGGTACATGATGATCAGGTGATGATACCATCTATCCTACCATGCTAGTGATTGGGAGGTCATGTCATTTTCAATTTTATCTTCTTTCAATATTGTCATTCAAACTGTTGTTCAGGGATTAATTTTATTCTGGAAAGGTTGTTTTTTTCCTTCAAGGTGGCAAAAGTAATTCGGATGTCTGGCAGCTAAATCATTTCAAAATTTTATATCATTTCAAAACTTCTAACGTGTATGGGTCTTTTAGAGCATAATGCATTTTATATTAAGTGAAGCTGTATCAGTTCCTTCTAAAGGAAAAATAGAAAGGAAAAAGAAATGTGGTGACTAAAAATTAACTCTTTGCATGCAAAATGACAGCTCAGTACACATGACTGTAACCCATTTACCTTGCAAAATGAGATTTAAATGAAATCTTAATTTTTCATATCTTTAAAATGGGAGTGGTAGTCAATTGTCTATTACAGGGGTGGCCAATCTTTCAACGTTAATGCTCCTGGACCTTTAATGGTTGTATAGGTGAGGGCATATCAGCAGGTGCAGCTGCTTTAGTAGCACCATCAGCACCTGCAGCTGCCAAGATTCTGTCTTCTACACAAGAATTCTATTCTGTCTTCTACACATTCTCTTAAGAACTCAGAGGCCCTAATGGTGGAAGGTTGGCGGCCATCCCTGGTCTATTAGAATGCCCGATTTGTTCTTTTTTCTCAAGTATATGTATAATACATAATTTTAGAGATAAGTTTGATAATGTAATGGTAAATGATAGGATTTGGAAATAGTAACACTGTTTTGTTAAATTGTGTGTTTTTATGTTAGGTGTTTGTACAGGAAGCTAAAGCCCAAGAATGTTGATTGCTTTAAAATATAACCAAAACCCTTTCCTGTCAGCTAGATCTTAATTCCTGATATATGGTAAACAAAACAAAGGGCATTATTTCAAAGTAACAGATGCTTAATTTAGTAGTATCAGATAGCACAGAGTGTGATTTAGAATACATGTATTTTCAACCATTTGTGTAAGCTAATATGCCACAGAATGTTCACAAGTATTTCAACTTCTGAAGAGAAAGGGATTGTCATGAAATTTTGTCATTAAGTGAAACTACCATAAAGGAAGGGGCAAAGCAGGCTATGTAATGAATCCACTTTTATAAGAAAATTACCCTTCATGTTAGTGTGAATGTGTGTATGTAAGTGACAGACTGAAGTATTGTATGCAAGTGATCAGGGACAGAGACAGAGGAAGCAATAATGGAATAGAGCAATGATGTAGCCAGGATGGAGTGCAAGGTACAGCCAAGAAGGAAGTGCTGTAGTGAGAACGAAACTTCATAATGGGTGTAATGATAGGTTTCATCTTCTCTTTGTGAAAAGATTGATTAGTAGGCATGAGATTAAGGCATTTTTACCCAAGGGTTATATACACATCTGGAGTTAAATGCATACACCTGTGGGCTGTGAGGAAAGGGGCAAGAAGCCTAAAAAGACCAGTGACTTGATTTAACATACCTAAAAAAGACGTATCCACCCAGTGGCGTTTTAAGCCACTCCGGCGCCCGGGGGGGGCGGGGGCTGGAGCACCCCCCTCGCGCCAGAGCCCGGCTGCCGCCCCCTCCAAGCAGAGCGTCACCGGCTTGAAGGAGCGAGCGCGCAGCCAGCAGATCAGCTGGCTGGCGCTGAAGCCGGCTTGGCTTTAGGCCGAGCTGCCCTGGAGGGAGGGACTCAGGGAGACGACGAGGGATGGATCGAGGAACGACGAGGGGAAAGCAGCGGGCGCGCGGGCAGCCAGGCTAGAGGCAGATCAGCTGGCTGGCGCTGTTTATGTCGGAGGGGAGGGCCGCAGTCTACCTCCGACATGAGCAAGCTGACTTTAGCGCCAGCCAGCTGATCTGTGGGCTGCCGGGAGGAAGGAGAGGACGAGGAGGAGTGCGCAGCAGCGGCAGTCGGCTCGGGAGCCGCTCGGCTGCACTTGTTTCTAAGAACAAGAGGCGCGAGCGGGCGCCCCTCGGAGGTAGCGTGCCCGCTCGTGCCTGGGGCGCTGCACACCTGAACCCCATATATTTGTACGCCTCTGTATCCACCAGAATTGTATTGGAGAGACTTCAGAGATAGTGTTGGTATGTTGTTGTTGTTTCAAAGAAGTTTGTTAAATCACAGACTGGTCTGAAAAAGAATTTCTGTAGAAAGTGACTGTGACTTAATAAAATTGAGCTTTACAGGTAAGTGCTGGCTAAATTATGTTTAACTAGTTTAATAAGAATTTTGGTGCCATTGCAGTGCCCAACTTTTGTAGTTATCATTAAATAACTCTGAAATTCAAATCACGGCTTGCTCATCTTCTCTTACCTAAAACAAAAAATTGTTATTTGATAAAGTGGAGGATGACATTTTTTTTTTTTAAAAAAATGTACTTTGGCTATTCTGCTCCTTGGTAGGGCAATTTTTTTTTGCTTGCAGTCAATTATTTAGATCAGCCTGATCAGTAATAGTGGATTGTTTTCAGGCCCTTCCATAGTGATTATGCAGTCATGAAAGGATGAATCATGCTGAATCCCCAAGCATTTTAGTAAGCTGCTAATGCACTGTGGAAATATATACCACCTACACTCTAAGTTTTATTCTATTGATTTAAATTGAATGTGTCTAACTGATGGCAACACAGCAGGTGCTGCAGAGAATCAAAAGCAGAAGGATTAAATGAGCCTAACATCACATTAGTTGGTTAAGCATTATTTTTAATTGCCTAATTTTTCTGAGATTTCAGAACACTGTTATTTGCAGAAAATCTGGTGGGAACGACAGCCTTCTTCCTCTTTCCCTTTCAAAATCTACTGGTAGTCTGTTCTGGCAACAGCAGCCCCATTCTATTGCTAACAGCGCAATCCTGTGTAACTCTTGCACCAGTGTAACAGTAGATCCACCCGTGTAAGTTTACTCATGCCAGCATAATTTGCTGTACGCCGATGGACGCAAAACAGAAATCAATGTAACCCCTCTCAGATGCTGTGCACGCGCAGTTCAGATGCAGATGGACGCCAGTGCAACTCCACCGGCGCAGGGTGCATTCCGGGGGTGTCCGAATGCCTCCAGAATGCCCCCTGCACCGGCGGAGTTGTGCTGGCATCTGTCCTGCATCTGAACTGCGTCTGAGAGGGGTTACGCTGGTGTCTGTCCTGCGTTCATCAACGTACGGCAAATTACACTGGCATAAGTGCACTTACACCGGTGGATCTACTGGTACACCGGTGCAAGAGTTACACAGGATTGCGCTGTAATTTCAGTAACATTTCAGTTAAAAAGGTAAAATTTAAAAATGTTCATCTGAAATGGTGAGTAGTTTTAGCTCAGCTCTGCTAGTATATGTTTGGTACTGGAATCAAACTGTCTGAAATATAATTACTGAAAGATGAACTATTCATATTATACTTGCATGTCCCTTTATTTGAAATAAATTAGAGCTTCCTCCAAAAAGCATGCTACATCATAAAACAGTTGTTTATTATTTATTTTATTTATTTAAAATATTTATATGCCACTTTTCTAAAAATTCAAAGTGGTGTACAACATACAAAACACTAATACAATGAAAACCCATTTTAAAAAAATCATACTTAAAATTAAATATTAAAATACAATTACAATTAAAAAAAACATAATACAGAGCAGCATTAACAGTAAAAACAGGGAAAGAATCCATCATTATATATCATCAGAGTAGCCACACCATGCTTCTTGTGCTGGGCTCCGGATCATAGACTGTTATAGACATCTTCTTTTTCCCAACATGTGTGCAGCCTAGCCTAGTTCCTGGCTGGCCTTCCTGGGAGCCAGGAAGGACTTCACTCTGCAAGGGACGAGGTCAGATTGAACTCAGTCTTAGGAGAGATCAAGCTAAAGGGGCCATTAATTGGAAGGAAGATTGGAGCCTGTGGGATGTCTGTATGTCTCATTTCCTCTAGGTTTTCGCGCCGTTTTTGGCACTTTAGGTGGTCCCACCTGCCCGCCCTCGCTTCAAATGAATGCCACTGATGCAAGCACAAATCCTACTGCATAATAAATTAAGTTTCAAACTGCCCAGTGGCCAGGCCACAGGGCAATCTTTTCAGATTCCTATGAGAAGAAACCTTTCCCATCAACGACTGAAGCCTAGGTGCAGCACACACCCTGCCATGCCTTTTGTCCCTCAGGAACTTCTGTGATTGGGGTACAATTAAGCCTTTGTGTGCTCCTGGAAGGACACACTCCTCCAGGAAAACTACGCTGCATACCCAAAAAGAAGCTCCAAACTCCTTTGTCCACCCAGAAATGCTTTCGTTTCCTTTGTGCAAATTCCTATGGCTGCTCCTGCTGTGGAAGTAGAACTTTGTCACTTCTCCATCCCTTGGAGGTGTCCATACTGTTTTTGTCACTTCTAAACTCCCTGGAGGTATACATGCTGTATATTCGGAGGTCTCTTTCCCAGTAGAAAACATTCTTTCAAAAAATTGCAAATGTTGCACAGGCTGAAAAATATATCCTTTTCCTAATTAAATTCACTATGTATATGAACAAATGACCACAAAGGGAACCGTTAAATCTTCACCATTTTTATATCACTGTGTACATTCTGAGGTTCTTCTATCCATTTGCGGCTTTGTGATCATTCCTTGAAACAATGGATGGTATTGTGTTGGTCATATATGTAAAGTGATCATTTGATAGAATCAACCTGTGCAAACGCTAGAAGTGTCCCAGCTTCTTTTCATGCAGCATGCAGCAATTACAGTGCTTCATGGTGAGTTTACATAACTACTCAGTTAATTAATAGAGCAAATATCGGCCTTCAGAAAATGTTTGATAGCTCTGAATTGTGAGGGCCAAATCCTGCAATTCTATGTCTATATGTGTGAAAGTAAGAAGTTCAGTCTGCTTTCCCTGAAATACAGAGTGCCAACATTCATTTTATTGATGCTTTGAATTTGCCATTTTGTAGTTTACTCAAGGGCAAGATGGATGGATGTTATTCTGGAGGTGACAGACTTGACCTTGGGGGAGCTGGGGATGGCAACGGCCGACAGGAAGCTCTGGCGTGGGCTTGTCCATGAAGTCACAAAGAGTTTGAAGAGACTGAACGAATAAACAACAACATTTACAAGGCTTATTTCCAAGTAAATGTGGATAGGATTGCAACCTTAGATGCTTTCTCCACCTTTCCAAAGTCTTTTTCCCAGCACAGAGCACAGGAAAATATGTTATTCACCATAAGTATGTTTACGTCTCCCCTCAGCCTGGTTATCATGGCAGTGTGACCAGAGTGCAGTTGTGAAGGTCAACAAGAATAATGATGCCCACCATCTGGATTTAGTGTGCTCCTTGCAATGGTACAGGGGAAATGGTTCTGTGTGTCCAATGGACAGGCTAGCCTTGGACATGGCTAGCCTGTCCATTGGACATGCTGTGCTATTGTCATTACTATTAAGTGCCAACCTACAGAAAGTTTCAACTAATCTAGTATAATTGGGAATATAGGTGTGGTCCCAGCATCGGGCACCTCGGCCACTAGCACTACAGAGGTTGGCTCTTGGCTGGACAGGAGAACCATTTAGGCAGAGCAGCTTTTCACACCAACAGTTTCAGATGATATACAATTATTCCTGAGGATCACCTATACTTCTACGTTACTCACTGGTTCTCTGCACTGACTGATCATTAGTATATTTATTTAATTTTTACCTGCATTTCCCTATTGGCGGGCGGCAAGGGAGGGGGCCCATTGGCCGAGCTGACCTGGGGGCGGGGATGGCGGCTGCCCTATCCCTGACCCATTCCCGGGCCAGCGTGGCCTTTACACAGACTATTAAAATAAGCACAATTTTTCATACAGTAAGTACAGATATGGACAATAAAAAAATTGTATAAAATTAACAAAAAAACCCCACTAAAATATAAAAATCAACAGACTCAAAGAAAAAGTTTCAACGATCCAAAACGTTTTATTAGACCAAAACAAACAAACACACAAAACCATTTGTAAATAAATAAAAGGGGCTATACACTAGTTATACACACTAAAGGTACAACTAAAAGAAAGAAATAGCAGAAGGGGGCCATCTGCAATGAACATGCCTCTCATATTGCTTTGGTCTTCATTTCAATGGAGAAAGAAGCTGGATCAGCAAACAGCTGGTTTTTCTGTGGAAAACAGATGCATGATATACTTACTTGGCATACTGATTGTACTGTGTTCCCTAATGGCATAATATAGAACATTATAGAAATTCCCACTTTCAAGCTGAGAATAATTTGACAACTTTTTAGAATACATGTTGAAAAAAACCAGATTGAAGCCGATAAAGCATATTTCTGAGAAATAGCTGATAAATAAATAAAAATGCTAATAAAGGCCTGGTAACATTTCAAAAACTGTGTTTGTTTCATTCAGAGCACAATCCATTGGAAGTATCGGACGGTGGAGCGAGCACACTGTTCTTCGAAGCTTTTGCAAATGTTCCATAAAGCACTTTGCGATGACTAGCGAGTAAGGGTTGGCAGCCCTTACTCCACCGCTGGATTGTCCCTGCAGCCACTGGAGAAGATAAGTGCAGCACCAGCTTGTGTAGGGCGGCAAGGAAGGGGGGCCATTGGCTGAGTCGACCCAGGGGGTCGGGGATGGCGGCTGCCATATCACCGACCCATTCCTGGGCCGACATGGCCTTTACACAGCCTCCTCGGACTTATGCCAGCTAAATAGCTGGCAGAAATCCAAGGAGGCCCATTGGAGCCTCGCGCGTTACACCGGGGGAAGGGGACAAACGTCTCTTTCCCCTGAGTAGACCTCCGGGCCAATCCCAGAACACTGATAGGATCTGGCGTCCGGCCTGGGCTGCCCGCCGGATACTTACACAGAATTGCGCTGCCCGTCTAGTTTTGATAGCTTTCAATGTCTCTTATGTTACAATAGCATGCCCACCATGCCAGTGAATATTGTCTAGGGCCAGCCTGGTGTGCACAGGGCTGGGTGCAGGCTGGGTGAGGCCGGAAAGGCCTCAGCAGGGCAGGGCATGGGCCATTGGCCCACTCAGTGTAGTGCTCCTGTGTGCGATGGAGTAGCCGAGGAGCATCAAGGCATGGCAAATGCCTGCAGGAGACTTCCTGCCTATGAAAAGCGGAGGCTTAGGACCCAGAAGGCATCCAGGCTGGGTGGGTGGA
Organism: Plestiodon gilberti rubricaudatus; assembly: GCA_026170595.1. Classification (NCBI taxonomy): domain Eukaryota; kingdom Metazoa; phylum Chordata; class Lepidosauria; order Squamata; family Scincidae; genus Plestiodon; species Plestiodon gilberti. The sequence goes on along the minus strand of JANXHW010000004.1, from coordinate 60,590,347 downwards.
ACCAGGAGTGGGGAGGGACCTGCTTCAGTCAGTGCAAACTTGGTGGCCCAATAATTCTCAACTCTGAATGGGTTTATGGCCTGAGAGGTGACTCTTTGACCAGAAACAACAGCCCTGGAACCTCTGCGTCCTTCTTTGAAACGTCCTTCTTCTGTTCTGGAAACATCACAATATCCAGTTACTGCAAACCAAAATTTGATAGAGAAAGAAGTGGAGTGAGATTCCAGGCCAGGGAGTGAACAGAGGATGGACAGATACTGTGAAGAGTGGAGCCTGGAGTAATGGTTACCTATAATAACCAAAGTGGTATCCTGTCAAAAATGTACCAGGCCACTCAATATGGGGCCCAGTACAGGTGGCCGGACTTTCTCAGAGCTGCTCCAAGCACCTGGAATGATGAATTCTCATACTATGAAACTCATCATTACCTTCTGTCAAGTACAATGTGTCCTTTCTTTGCCCTGACATTGCTGTTATATATACACAGCATGTTGTCTATTGAATTGAGGAGAAAAGAACATTTTTCCTACAGTGCAGGTTTAAAGACACTCTGATATAGTCATGATGACAGTTGTATAAGTAACTGAATACAATGCAGTAACAGTTGCTGAGTAGTTTGGAGAAAATCTGTGAGTTTTAAAACAGCGATTGCTAGATCATGCCGTAGCTCCTCAGCTGAAAAGGCACCTTTGTGATTTACTGTCTTACCTGTGCTGTGGGGAATAGAAACTGTTTCTGTAATGAAAACCAGCAACAGAAGGCAACACGCTGCTGTATGCACTTCCAGTAATACTGGTGGGAGGCTTTTGTTTGAATTGGACAACCAATGGGGAAAAGATAATGATGATGGTGATGATAATGCAGGAGCATCCACAAAAGCTTATGCTACAACTAATTTGATAGCCTTAAGTGCCACAAGGTTCTTTGTTCTTGTGCTGCAACAAGCACTCTTCTGAAATGAGTAAACATTCAGTGGAAGTAAGCGAGAAGCGATGCACACTGGGGTAAAGCATCTCCCAATTTTATACATATATGGATGGGATCTGACCTGGCTGTGACTCTCCTGGAAAAAGATCTTAAGAGGTCATGGTGGATAGCTCAATGAAAATGTCAACTCAGTGTGGGGCAGTGATGGAAAAGGTAAATTCCATGCTAAGGATTATTAGGAGGGGGAATGAAAATGGAATAATCAATATCAGAATGATCATATACAAATCTATTGTGCAGCCATATTTGGAATACTGCAGACAGTTCTACAACCCAAATCCTATTCTCCCCCCCCCCCCTCTTGCCAATGCAGCAGTGCTGAAATGGCTACTGCTGCATCCTGCAAGGGAGGGGCAGTTGTGGAGGTCTCCTCTCTGGGTAAGTGAACAATTGTTCTCTTACCCAGGGGTAAGCCTCCGTGGCACAGGGGGTCGATTTGAACCTGCGCTAGCGAAATTGCTGGCACAGGTCCACATGGACCCGTGCTGTGGGATTGGGTCCAGGAAGGGGGTTAGGATTTGGTGGCCGCCACTGCTGCTGAACCCACCCCCTTTCTGGAACTGATCTGCCCACCTCTGCTCCCATGCCCTGACCTACCAACCCTGCCACCTTACCTCCATTGGTGGATTCTTCCGGCTGATCCGGAGCACATGGGAAGCCTCCAGCCTTCTCACTGGTGCTTCAGCAGCACATGCGTTTGCGCGCTGCTGAATCGCCTTTTATGACTGTCACAGCGCCAGTAGAACGGCCATTCCGCTGCTGCCCGGCCTGAGTAGAATTTGGTCACTTAAAAGAATGTTCTCAAAAGAATGTCTTAGAACTTGAAAATGTTCTTGAAAAGAAAAAGGTGACCGAAGTGATCAACAATTAGCACATTCCCTATACGAAATGGCTAAAGCATTTGTAACTTTTTAGCTTAGAAAAAAAGTGGACTGGGGCCAAAACAGGTGGGCACCTACATGTACTTATTGCAAATTAAGTAGTATTTAGAAATAGTGGAGGGGGCCCCTCTAAATTTGGAATAACTAAGGCAGAGAGTAGCAGGTCTTTAGGACTTTGCTGCCATCATAGCATTGATCCTGGTTTAAAGAACATCAATCATGGGATTCATTGAGAGGGAAGGTGGGGTATAAATGTTAATGATAACAATAATAATCAACATTATAAATGTATAATTTTTATTATACATTTGAATAACAATAAAATCAAGTTTGGCCCTGAGAGAACATTTGTCTAGACCAGCGGTTCTCATATTGGTGGGTCGCGGAAGTGGATCTAGATCTCATTGGAGCAATGATCTGAAGCACAGAGAGGCCCGCAGAGGGGACCTTGGGCCCCTCACACCCTCCGGAGGGCTGGAGCAACCCCTGGTGAGTTAAAAACGTTTTTCCCCAGTGGCAGCACTGCCACCACCCTGCACCCGCCAACACTTACAACTTCCCCACCTGCTCTAGACCATGTGTTTTGCATTTTTGCCTGGTTTGGCCCTTAATGGGTTTAAAAGAGATTAAATTCAATCATGAAAAATGCAACCATTCAGGGTCTCTGAGAGGGGGGTTAAGGGGGTAATTTGTACCCGGGCTTAGGGCAAAAAATGGGTCGAAAAGGGGGCCCTGGAGCAAAAAAGGGGGGCCCAGGAGCCAAATTCATATGTAGGGAAGGGGCCCAAATTTTTTTGTACCCCCTTATAAAATTCCTCTGAATGGTCCTGCAACCATTGATCAATTACTGTTAGCTGTGATAGCCAAGAAGACCCTCAATATTCAGATTAGCGTACCTCTCAATACCAGTTTCTGGAAACATTTGGTTGAGAACAATTTTGGAAAGAGACTGTTGCACTAGATAACCCCATATATATATATATATATATATATATATATATATATATATATATATATATATATATATATATATATATATATATATATCAGGACTCTTATTATTCTGTGACATTTTGAAATAGAGACCCACCTATTTATGCAAAATTGGTATCATTCACCTAATGGCCTTTAGAGAGGGTTGGCTATAAATCTTAACTAAAGAATAAACAGGACCTTCGGGATAGATGAAGACTTGGAAGATTGCACTGAATGTCATGACATTAGTATTCATTCTCAGTGCAGCTTTAGTGCCCTTCCATCCTCTTTCAATACAAATTCCCTCTACCTTTCCTTTCATTCACTTAAAAGTGACAGCTTTAAAATATCTGACATTAAAAGGCAACTTAGAAAAAACCAACTTGTGAGTCATAATCGTTTCTCTAACTTATTCGGCCTTTTTTCCCCCATGCAGACTCCACACCAGAATGACTATAGCATGGGAATTCAGAACTCCGCAAGGTAGCAAGAGTCAATAATGTGTCATTGCACAAGTGCCTTTTGTTTGACAATTTTCCTGAAGACTGGAAGGATATATAAATATACAGCAGACAAATGGAATCCACAGGGACACTTTTAAGATCTTTATGAATATTTGAAAGGGCATCTGGATCTGTGGCTACGCAGGGCAATCAATTGCTATGAATTTTTATTTCCCTCTACACTCGACAGGAACGGCATGACAGGTATGTCTTATCAGTAAACTTCACTTAAAGAAACATGAGACTTCATTATGAGGAGTCTGGGGGAATCTCAAAGGCAGATAAATAACTTCATTTAAAGGGAGGGAGGAGCTGTAAGTTAATTATTGTCACCATCCGAAAATGAATGATTCCAGTTATGATTAGACAGTAAATAGTAATCTTTCAATCACTGAATCGCTCTTTGAAGTTTGGGAAAAGAACGCTTTCTGATTTGCTCTGGGGTCTGCGGCGCTGAAGAACAGAAGGAGCTTTTTTACATGGGATTGAGATCAGTCTGGAAACTGAGGCCCTGAAGTAAAATAACACTTTCTTACAACTCAGAGGATTGCTCGTCATATTTATCCTCTCTTGAGACTTCATGATAATATTTTCCTGCTACAAAATCTCTGGCTTCAAAGGGCCTTGCATATTTTTTTTATTTTTTTTTAAAAACTGTTCTGTCATGCCAGAATGTATATCTGCTATTCTATTCTGGCTATCGTGTAAGGGGACCAACAGTCCTAAACTAACAATAATATTTCTAGGTTTAGAGTGTATTTAAAGCAGGCCCACACAACAATGTTCTGGATGCTGACCCAGAAGGGTGACAGCTGTCTTTTAAAGCCAAACGTAAGGGAAAATCAAGCCTTTGCAAAGGAGGGCTTCACTGCCACTCTCTCCTTGGGCTGCATCCTGCATGCACTCTCCTGGGGGTAAGCTCCATTGAACACTATGCTGGTGGTACCCACCCATGCTAACCTAGGCAGAGAGAGGTGATGTCTAACTGGGCCGACCTTGTTCACAGCTCATTTCCCCTCCCCCCCTATCCATCCTGAGGGAGTCCTTGAAGCAAGAAGCAATGAGACAACCTCATCCATGACTGTCCCTGCCGCTGCCTCCACCCCCCTGTCTGTCTCTTTCTGCTCCCTCCTTTTAATGTTGGGGGAAGGAACTGAAAGTTGCCTTTTGTCTGGCTGGGGGTTAGATGGAGCCTTATAAAAAAACAAAAACAAAGCACTCTGTGTACATGAAGCAAGTGCTGAGCCCAAAGCCTCTGACAATTTATATTGTTTGCAGCTTTTGAACAAGCCCCGACCCCAATCACAGGCTGCTGCTCTTATTTGAAACCCCCAAGTTCATGGCATTTCAGAGCACTGCAGGTGGATCTGGGGAAGGAGCAACCAAACGGGAAGTGCCAGGTGAGAGTGGGGAGCGAGACAGAGACGGAGAGACACACATGTTTGGAAGATGGTCCTTCTGTGAACTGAGCAGGGGAAAGAAAAATAATTGTTCAATGGAAGAAGCCACATGTTAAATGTAGGCACTTTCAGCAAGGAGACTGGTGCAAGTAGAGAAGCGGTAGTTTTGGAGCCAGAGCTACCTGGGAGACCGTGTAAGTCCAGCCCGGTTGCGACGGGGCGCTGGATATTGCTGCGGATATCCAGGCCCCAGCCCAGGCAATACCCCCCTCCCTCTCTGCTCTTGCCCGCCCTCCACCAGCCCCTGTGCTGACTGGCCTGGGACTTACCTACAGTGGCCGGCACTGGGTTTGTCCGATGGCTGAGTGACTGGTGCCAGCCTCCACGTTGGCGCCACTTACTCGCACGTTTGTGACACCTTAGACCGGAGCGGCGCCAGCCTAGCACTATGCTGGATTGAGCTGTTAGCTAACTAGCCTCAAAGAGGGAATAACCTTGTTCAGATGGTTACCGTTGCTGTAAGGGAAATTGTTGCTATGAAAATGGCGAAATAGTTGTGTTGGAAATGAAACCCTAGATCAGTTAGGAACCCAAGATAAATTAGAAATCTATGTTCAGACACCCTTAACCAAAACAAAGAAATTTTGACTTTAAATAGCCAAGCTTTCACTTAACACCTGAGGAGGTTTTATCCTTATAATATTGGCTGAGAAACATAATAAACTCTCTGCAAGAACTTTATTCTAGCTCAGGTTTATCTGACAAGCCTTGATTGACAGGAAAAACTTGATTGAGAGGAAAAAACTTCGTCACCTCTAGACTGGTAAGCGTGCAGGAAAATATATATTTGAGATTTTTATTTAGATTCCTATATTGAACAAAGATTTGTTAGCAGAGGAACTGTTGACTTTTAATGGAGGGAGAGCTACAGCTGACAATTGTTTTATGATCCCACAGTGGATGTATAAATTTTACCTGAATGCCACTAGGTTGAATGCTGTATTTATTGATTTAAAAATGGCATTTCATTCAATAGGCCATGAAAAACTTGAGCAAAATCTTAAAATTGGGGCATTGATTTAAGGCATCTGCTTCTTTTGGAGGCCAGTACTGTCTGGCCTGATGACCACGCTGGTGTGGTCACTGACCCAGAGCCGGACATCCTAGAGAGTGAAGTCAAGTGGGCCTTAGGTAGCATTACTAACAACAAAGCTAGTGGAGATGATAATATCCCAGCTGAGCTACTTAAAATCCTAAATGATGATGCTGTGAAAGTGCTGCACTCAATATGCCAACAAATTTGGAAAACTCAGCAGTGGCCAAAGGACTGGAAAAGGTCAGTTTACGTTCCAATTCCAAAGAAGGGCAGTGCCAAAGAGTGTTCAAACTACCGCACAATTGCACTCATTTCACATGCTAGCAAGGTTATGCTCAAAATCCTACAAGCTAGGCTTCAGCAGTACGTGGACCGAGAACTACCGGAAGTACAAGCTGGGTTTCGAAGAGGCAGAGGAACTAGAGATCAAATTGCCAACATGCGCTGGATCATGGAGAAAGCACAAGAGTTCCAAAAAAACACCTACTTCTGCTTCATTGACTATGCAAAAGCCTTTGATTGTGTGGATCGCAACAAACTGTGGCAAATTCTTAAAGAGATGGGGGTACCAGACCACCTTACCTGTCTCCTGAGAAACCTGTATGCGGGTCAAGAAGCAACAGTTTGAACCTGCCATGGAACAACCGATTGGTTCAAAATTGGGAAGGGAGTGCGGCAAGGCTGTATATTGTCACCCTGCTTATTTAACTTATATGCAGAGTACATTATGAGAAATGCAGAGCTGAATGAATCGCAAGCAGGAATCAAGATTGCCGGGAGAAACATCAACAACCTCAGATATGCAGACGATACCACCCTAATGGCAGAAAGTGAAGAAGAACTAAAGAGCCTCTTGATGAGAGTGAAAGAGGAGAGTGCAAAAGTTGGCTTGAAACTCAACATTAATAAAACTAAGATCATGGCATCTGGTCCCATCAATTCCTGGCAAATAGAAGGGGCAGAAATGGAAGCAGTAACAGATTTTACTTTTTTGGGTTCCATGATCACTGCAGACGGAGACAGCAGCCATGAAATTAAAAGACGCTTACTCCTTGGAAGGAAAGCTATGGCAAATTTAGATAGCATAATAAAAAGCAGAGATATCACCATGCCAACAAAAGTTCGTATAGTCAGGGCGATGGTGTTCCCAGTAGCAATGTATGGTTGCGAGAGTTGAACCATAAGGAAGGCTGAGCGCCGAAGAATAGATGCTTTTGAACTGTGGTGCTGGAGAAGACTCCTGAGAGTCCCTTGGACTGCTAGGAGATCAAATCAGTCAATCCTAAATGAAATCAACCCTGACTGTTCCCTGGAAGGACAGGTACTAAGGCTGAAAGTCAAATATTTTGGCCACCTAATGCGAAGTGAGGACTCTCTGGAGAAGACTCTGATGCTGGGAAAAATTGAAGGCAAAAGGAGAAGGGGAAGGCAAAGGATGAGATGGTTAGACAGCATCACTGATGCAACGAACATGAAAATGAGCGAACTCAGGAAGATAGTGGAGGATAGGAAGGCCTGGCGGGATATGGTTCATGGGATCACGAAGGGTCGGACACGACTTAACGAATGAACAACAACAACTGTCTGGGTCAGTGCAATAATGTAGAGAGCTCAGATTTCTCGTATCTCCATAGAACTTCATAAGAAATACTTCTGAAGGTACTTTGGTATGTCACAAAATCATCACAGCTTGGAGGATCTGTAGGGACTGGTCTAAAATACATCTAAAAATACTTTTGAACATCTATGGGTTCTCAACTGGCACTCCAATAAGCAATTGCTTGCTGTATAATTTGAGTAATAGGGACATAAATTGTAATGCTCAGAATTATTCATGAAAACGTATTGTTTCATACTATATTAATTGCACATTAATTGCAAATGACAATTTGCATATTTATCTAGCAAGATTTGCTTCCCAAATTCAAGCTTACAAAAGATTTTTTTTTTTACAGGTAAGGGATGAAGTCAGGGAGGACATCAGGAGTCAGTCAGATAGGTCATTAGCAGCCCAATCCTATTCTCCCCTCAGTCCCCTGTCAATGCAGCTGTGCCAAAAAGGCTTGCACTGCATCCTGCGCGGGGTGGGGTGGGGTGTCGGAATGCTTGGGAAAGGTAAGGGAAAACTTTCCCTTATTTCTCCATAAGCCACCTTCTGGCCAATGGGTCTCCTCGGACTTGTGCCAGCTCTTTAGTTGATGCAAGTCCAAGCAGAGGAGGCGAATTGGTAGGTGAGGAAGGGGACAGTATACAGTGCAAGTCACCCACGCTGGATGCTACTACCCTCCACCTCTCAAAGTGTCTCCTGCCCTCCCCTGTTCTGCCCCATTCCACCCTCCCCCACCCCATTCTGCCTCTGCTGCCCCATTCCACCCTCCGCCGCCTCGTTCCACCCCTGCTGCCGACTCACCATCATTGGTGGCCGCTGCTCCATCCTCTGGTGCATGGTGGGCCTCTGTGGTCTCCCGGACAGCGCTTCAGCAGTGCACAGCTACTCACACCGATGGAAGGTGTTTGCGACTGCCATAAGGCAGCATCCACTGTCGGAACACTAGTTCTGCCAGCAGATGAGCCCAATAGGATTGGACTGTAAGGCACTCCTACACACACTTATCTGGAAGTAAGTACCATTAAACTCAATGAGACTTTCTTCTGAGTAGATATGCATAGGATTGCTCTATAGCTGAGGGCTCATGCCCATCATCATTGTGTCCATACTTGAACACTCAGTATTGCTGGAAGTGCCCAGTGCACCAACTGGAGATGCCATGGAGGCTGTTGCATGGCTTTGTCCTAAGGCATCTATTAACATCTATTTCAATCCAAAGCTGCCACATGGTAAATGTCAATGCATCAAACAACCACATGGTTACCAGGCATTACTCTAATTGATTATTGTATCATTTGATGGGAGGCAAGATTCTGCTGCGCAGGTGAAGGTAAAATGATGGGAATGAAACAGTTGCATAAAGGAGTATTGAAAATCTCTCTCTCTCTCTCTCTCTCTCTCTCTCTCTCTCTCTCTCTCTCTCTCTCTCTCTCTCTCTCTCTCTGAAGGAAGTTATTTCGCCTTGAGCTCTACTTTCAGTCTCATAATCAAAACTGGTGAACATTCAGTGCACTGTGGCAAAAAATATTGCTGGCAGATCCTTCAGTCTGAGATTTTGAAAATTGCCTTTTTCTGAGGGAATTGCCTTTCTCTCCATATTAATTTGGAGTGTTTGGGAATTAGAGAGTGAATGTGTGTTTTTTTTAATCTGCAAAGAGTGCAATAATGATCTTACCAGTGTATTCCCAGTCCAGTTATTTGTGATAGACATGGGAATATTGATGCATACATTGAACTCTGCCACTTGCCTGGGATCCTACATGCCTCTAGCAGGCTTTCAGAATGCATTGGACATATTCATGGAGGCAGCAGATATTCCTGCTTATTTTGTATGTGCACCTCCATTCCTTCAATTAAAGTGAAGGGAGCAACCCACAATTTTCAAGACCTGTGTGCAAGTAATTAGAATGCAAGTAAGTTCTGAATATCTTTTGTTGCTTTAATAATATGTTTAAAGACAGCTGTATGTACAAAAAGATGACTAATTTCACATGCAGCTGTCTTTAACACATAGAGAGCTGGTTCATCTCTAAAAAAACTGCACTCTGTATTTCAAAAGCCAAAAGATAATCACTTCATAATAAAGTGCCGTTGACATTAAAAACAAAATATCTCTTTTTTTTTGTAATGGAAGAGAAATTATATACACTAACCAAGCCTTTCAAAGTGCACTATAACAAAGCCCTATATCTTGAGGTATTTATTAGACTTATCATTGTATTGAAGTTGTTGTTTGCTTAAATTGCTTTCTATAACAAATGATGTGATATAACGGAAATAGCGGGTTCTGTTGCAAACCATTAATTTTCATGGACCAAAAGTTGACATTCTCTGCATGTAATTTACAATTTACATGACAGGAGGGTTTTCCCCTTGTAGGATTTTACCTTATTAGCAATTACCGCTGCAGAACTGAATAGCAAAATAGTAGGTGATCTCTTTTCAGATCTGCAATGTCTTACAGATGGGTAACACTCTAAACACACACAACAACAACCCCCCCCCAAAAAAAACCCCTCAAGAAGTTATGCCTGCAACCAAACCCTCCCAAATCATAAAGGAGCCTGATTTTTTTATTTTTTTTATTTTTGGAAGAAGAAGTTCTAGTGTTTCATCTGAGCTGGTACAAGTCTGCTCTTTGGATTGTGATAAATTGCCCGGCATGGGTCTACTGGGATGACAAGATATTATTCTTAACCCTAGAGTTATCAAGGCCTATTATTTTCAAATAGGCTTGACAGCTTTGGGATGGAAAAGGCAGAGGGCGGAGGAAGGAGGAATTATTGTACAGGTATGTGTGGGCGTATGTAATTTTCCCACTAGCAACACTGAAAATGCTAATAACAGAATAACTCTAAAGAGAGCTATTACCACGAACATTTTGCCTTGGCAGATCTTTTCCCTCATCTGACAGGTGGGGTTGCATATATTTGTAATGTGCTAATAAAGTAGAACATTTTTTTCTGCCTCAATAACATGACAATAACAGGGCGTCCTGCAGCAGTGAGGCTGGAACTGTAGCACCTCCTTCTCCCAAAGTGCAGCTTGCTTGTGATGTTCATCCAGGTCCTTTTCACATAGGATTTACTATGCAATGGCAATTATTATGCAAGTTATTACAAAACCTTATTGTCAGCAATAAGCTGGGGGTGGGGGGAGGAGTTGCTGGTCTTTTTTATATATATATATAACCCAGCAAGCTACAATGCTGTGTGTATATTTGTGACACACCAACATAACGTTTCCATCCTCAGTGGACAATGCTCCCCTTGCAGAGCCCACTGTTTCCTGTCCCTCCTTTGCGAACACATAGGCTGTGAATGCTTGATGGTTTGTGGCAATTTAGTGTATTGAGCCTTGGCATCGGGGGTCAGCCAAGTAGGGCTGCCTTGGGGCCCATGCCCATAAGAGGGCCTACCCTGTTGGGTTAACCTCTGAACTGTCAATACCAGTGGGAGTGGTACAAAAGCACCATCAGAAAGCGGGTGAGAGTGCACCCCCGTGTACAGTTTTGGCCCAGGGCCCCAGCAACCTGGTGCCAGCACTGGTTGACTGAATGCACCAAAAAGCCCTCCTCTCAAATTAGATCCATGAAAAAGGACCATAAATGTACATGTACATAAATGAAACAAATGTGCATAAATGAAAAAAAAAATGCAGAAGCAAACCTCTGGGAGAGAGGTGCATTTCATAGGAAGCTGTCATATAGTGAGACAGACCACTGGTCCATCTGGGTCAGTACTGTCAACACAAACCGGCAGTGTTCAAGTTTTCGTACAGGAATTTTGTCTCTACCCTGCCTACAGATGTCAGGGATTGAACCTGGCATCTTCTGGATGTACAGCAGATGCTCTACCACTGAGCCAGTGCATTTAAGATGGCATTTGGGGCCTCATCCTGTGTTTTTGGGGTAGGTGAGCATTAATACTTGATATGCAGATATGTGGTACATTTTTTTAATCTAGAGCAGGGGTTCTCAACAGTGGTACTAGTACCACCAGTGGTACTTCGGCTGACTGCTGGTGGTACTTGAACCACCGGAACTCTGCTCTAATGTGGCGTTTTGCTCCTAAGATATTATGGTACTTGAACCTCTAGGCCACCGGAACCCCACTCCGACACGGCACTTTTAGCGTCGTGTTTTCACTCCTGAGAGGCTCCTGCCTTTGACAGAGCCTCTCGAGAACGCTGAGAAGGGCCCTCCCACCCGCCCAGAGCCGCCTACCTGCATTTTCTGGCCTCTGAAACCTGAAAACCCAGAAGTAACTGGCAATGATGTCATTGCCAGTCACTTCTGGTGGTACGCAGCAGGAGAGTGGCGCTGGAGGTGGTACTCGGCTGGGAAGGGATTGAGAGCCCCTGACCTAGAGTCAAGACTGGCATCTTGTTTCAGAGCTGGAGATCAAAGTGGGAATTCAGGACATCATGTGTGAGGAGGTTTTCTGCAACCACAAGGCAAAAGTGTAACTTGGAAAGGTTGAAACTGGCATTGCTGATTCTGAGCAGAGCCTGTGGGACTTCACACAGGAACCTTCAGGGTAGCAAACTGCTAACCATGAAGCACAGGCAACATGTATGTCAGTATGGACTGCTGCTGAAGTTCAGGTTTTATGCTACTGGAAGAGAAAATATATGTCCACTTGTATGAGAGATGTGCTTCACGTGAATATTTTTGTCAATGGAAACTGGCATAACTTGACTTTTTCAATGAATATATATAGGCTGGATTACATGGGGGGGGAGCGTAGTGGAAAAGCACATGCTTTGCACATAGAAGGACCCAGGTTTAGTCCTTGGCATCTCCAGGTAGGGTCTGGAAAAAGAATCTGGAAAGCTGCTACCAGTCAGTGTCAACCTTGCGGAGCTAGGTAGACCAATGGGCTGACTCTGTCTAAGGAAGCTTCCTGTGCATTATGATGAGCTACTGAAATGATGATCAGATTGACTCAAAGTATGTAAATGATAGACTTGCAGAAATAAGTATACATCAATAATACAGACAGTACATAACACCTTATATACACATAGCTGATGACCGTCCTAAGGTGATATATTTTGAACTCCTATTACATTAATGTATGTATGTGGATGTTTCTCCATTTTTCATAGATTTACACCACAATCATATGCGTGTCTACTCAGAAATAAGTCGTATTGTGTTCAGTGGGGCTTACTCCCAGGACAGTGTGTATAGGATTGAAGCCTTAGAGCAGTGATGGTGAACCATTTGGGCTTGGTGTGTCAAAATTTTTGAAAATGCCCAACTTGACTCTGCTGGTGTGTCACCGCCCCCCCCCCATAACTTTTAATAGTACTTTGACTATTGCTACTTTTAATAGTAATTTTGAATTGAACTGAGCTGAAAACAACTATAGAACGCATTGCCTTTTATTTAACATCAATTAGTGACTTTTTTGTTGCTGAGTTTTACTAGATAATAATTTGAAAGAGGTCTGCCAAAACCCCTGTCCTAAATGTTCAAGACAAGCCTGTAAAACCTGCGAAAATGTAAGGTGTGTTGGAACCCTGGGGGAAATGCTGGCGTGTCACCCAAAATGACCTCGCGTGTCACCTGTGACACGCATGACATAGGTTCGCTATCATGGCCTTAGAGGCTAGTTTCCAGTTTCCACCATTGGGCCACATTGACCATCTTGAATGTCATGCCTCCAACCCACTCAAGAGAACATGAGCAATGGACATATGCCCCTTAACTGGCTACCCTAACCATTTTGTTGCTATTATAGGAAATGAATTTGAAAGCCTTCTCTCTCACTCCATTGCTGTCTTACACCAGCTATGTTACAGTTGCCAAGAGAAGGTGCCATCTCAAAGTACGATCTCAGACTTCCATGGCCAGCAATTACAAATCCCGTGTCAATCCAGTCTTTGGGTGCCATCTCACTTTGGTGTAGCTTGGCCTCTGCTGACAAGAACCTCAGATGAGAGGGAGAGATGACAGCCAGCACTGCATGCAAAGAGAGGAAATGCCTTCTCCGCAACTAGGATCCCTGTAAAACATGTATGATACTTACAAAAATGTATTTATGCTCACAGTTGCATTTGTAAATATGGTGCCTGAAAGATTGATTTTTGTCATAAACCCCCCAAAAGCCATTTCAGTCTTAATCTTTTTGTTGAATGATATATTTTTTTTCATGCTCTGGTAACCTTATGTCTGACTGCCATCCATTTTTAAAGGACAGAAACAAAACAAAACAAAAGGAATTCTGGGATACTCTCACAAAAGAAGAATAATGCCTCCCCTCAGGCTTCCTAGTGTAAATATTTCGAACAATTCCGCTCTTGTCTTTTATTGCAGAAGTTGAAAAGTGGGCTCCCTTTCTTCCTGCTCTGCACAGGTTGAAAGAAAAAGGTAAAATACTCAAGTTGACTTAAAGAGCCTGAAAGCACCTGTCAAAGTGTCTGAGATCAAGGAGCCAGCCGCAGTTTCAAAAGTATAGTTTTAAAATACCTGTGTGAAAAGGAAGAAGGCTCCCTTAATTTGTCATAAAAGTCTTTTGTGGTCTCAAGTAATAGAGAGAGCCAAATTGAAAGCTAAGAGCTTGCATGACTCATCTGAAAACTGAATAAAATCCTTTAACCCATGGAAACTGGTTATATTATTGAAGGATGTATAGGGTGAGACAGAACTGGGTATGGCCCCTGGCAGGGCTCACTAGCATCACTGCAGGGGGGGCGGAGCTCCAAGTTCCGTCAGGCTCTGAGCCTCCGTTACACGACGGGAGAAAGTGGCCCGCCCCCACGCCTTTAGAGCCATTCCGGCTGACAAAAGCAAGCGGGGCCGTTTTCTCCTGTCGTGTAACGGAGGGTCAGAGCCCGACGGAACTTGGAGCTCTGCCCCCCCCTGCAGTGACGCCAGTGGCAGGGCTGACACCAGGCATGTGGGCCCTCAGGAAGCTGCCTGTCCCAGGTGGGCCCATTCAACCTGGGTGGACCCTGAGAGAGTTTGTCCACCATGACACAATGAGTATGAGATCAGAGGTACATAGCCTCAGGGAACAGCAGTGTACCATGAGCCCCAATGGCAGCTAAATGGTTCTGCAAATAGAAAGGACCTAAAAATCTGTGCAGCTAATTCCCCATGCCCAAACTGACTTGGTGCTTGTGTTCCTTGAATAACAGTTTCTCACCATGCTGCATGACAAACCACTTTTGAAACAGAGAGCTTTCAAAAGTTTGTGATATAGGTTGAGGCTACTGTAGGTCCACAAAAAAACCCACCCAAAAACAGTTTTTTCAATCCCATGGATTGCGAGAATTTAGGCTTTCATGGCTGGCAAATACTTATTGTTTAAAAAGACTTCAACAGGTCTTCTGGCCATGGTCCACTAAAAAAGTTAAAAAAAGATAAAAACTTGGATTGTTCCCATGGATTGTTCCTGGAGTAGCTCTTTTGAATTCTGTAGCCACACTGCAGTTTAGGTGGGAACAGGGGAGGGGGTGGGCAGAACGATGAGAAGTGAGAGGGAGGAGGGGTGATCAGATTTGGGAGGGGTGGGGATTGGAGGCAGTGTACGCCAAATCCCGACCCTCTTCCCTGGCTTGATCCACCTTCCTGAGTCCAGATGCGTCGCTACGGTGGGGGCGGTACTGTAAGTTCCACACCATCCTAGTCCTCGTTTACTCTCCGGTACGAGGTGGCCCCAAACCTCGCTGTCAGAGCCATTCAGTGCGGCGAAGGCAATGGGCAGGAGAGTCCCTGCCCATTGCCTTATCCACACTGAATGGCTCCGATGGTGAGGGTGCGGGGCCACCTCATACCGGGGAGTAAACGGGAACTAGGACGGCGTGGAACTTACAGTACCGCCCCCACTGTAGTGAAGCCTCTGCCTAGGTCAACGTGGATTTGCACCAATGATTGGGCTGGTGCAGGTCCGAGGTGCCCCAAAGCAGCTGCTGGGACTTACCCCAGGGCAAGGGGACAAATATCCCCTTATCCTGAGGAGACCTCCAGCAGCCAAAACTCCCTTGCAGGATGCAGTGGAAACCGTGCCGGCACCGCTGCACAGGGAGTTGGATATGATTGGGCCAGTAATCTGATACATAGATAATGCAATATTTATGACGTGATGTTGGGAATACAAAACAGCAAGATCACTTTATGGGTCTTCCATAGGTTTCCTCTGAACAAGATTAGTTTAGACAGGTGTACATTCTTCGTGGTGGAGGATTGATTCTATCTTCGGCGAAGATTTCCTATTCTTACCTGTTTTCTAGTTGTCCAGTTACTTAAAACCTTGTGGTATTGTTTCCCGGTAGTTTTACCATCAAGCAATCACAGGACCTAAATGGATAAAAGTAAAAACTGTATTTGGGTTGTTTTGATTATAGTGCCTGAGTTGACCCCCTAAAAGTATCGTGTATATCCTAGTACCAGCACAGTGTTCCAGTTCTCCCCTAATTGGTACATGTAGAGTTTTCTGAACTACCCCTCGCATGCAATGTAAAAACTATTTCAAAATGGGAGGTTGATTTGGATGAACCCCTCCCCACACAATTTGGAGCATGGGGACAGCCCCGCAGGAAGGGGAGCAGGACATGGTCATGATGTCCCTAACAGTATCATCCAAACCATTCCACAGCTGATGTTGTAATGGGTGGGAGTGCTTGAGAGACTTGGAGTCAGAGACTTGATCCACATCCCTGGTGCTTGCATGCATAGAGGCCCCATCAGACTAAGCAGGGCCTCTGGAGCACCACCTGATGAAGCAAAGAGGGATGGAGATATGTGAAGTGTCTACAGTACTCCCATGTCCTGCACTACCTTGGTGTGTTGCCTGCCTGTGCAACTGCAGCTACGTGCCAAATTGGGCATAGAAGACTTCAGAGATACGAGATTTATTCCTTCTCTATGGTGTAGAAAGGGTTGTATCTTCTGCATTTTCTTGATTTTTGTCTACCTTATAAGCTCATGTAGAATGAAACAAGAGGATGGATTGCTATGACAATATGATGTTGGAAATCAGGATGTTGGAAATTCATTGCTTTTCAGTTTAACATTGTAACATTCAAGACAATAGGGGAAGTGAATAATTAGCCTAAAGAGCTGTGCAGAATGGGATATAGAACACAGGGCGGTATAAGAACCAGAGTGCTTTTAACTTGATTTCACAATCACAGGAAGAGTCAGCAGGGGTTGAGAATGAACAGTAATATAATGCATGTTCGTTTGACATAAAATTGAGATTTTGTCCTCCTCCTTTTTGCATCAGCTACTTTAACAAGCTGGTGTTACTAGTGTCCTAAAGCAGGACATATCAACTGATAGCATGTCAGATTCCTAATGCAACGGCTGCTAAAGTATTATGTGAATTACATAAATGGAAGCTGTATGTAATCAGGCCTTTTTGAGAAGGGTTCTGATTCAATGAGTAGCAATTTTGGTTTTCCTGTTCTTGGTGTCCTGCAGAGAAAAAAATGACATAATGGATAAAACCGTTATACTCCCATGCTTTTAAAAAGGGGCATAGTTTGTAAAGATTTGTCAGGGTCCTTTAGATTAGGAGGGGTGTGTGTGTGTGTGTGTGTGTGTGTGTGTGTGTGTGTGTGTGTGTGTGTGTGTGTGTGAGTGTGTTTGCAAAGATGACTAAAGGAAGTTTGTAGAATTAAAATGTTGTGTTTGAATGTCCCCAAGTTCTAACTTAGACAAAAGACATACAACTTCATATGGAGTTACGTATTACTCAGCTCCAAATGTATGAAGCTGCTTTGTCTAACAGCGCAATCCTGTGTAACCTTGCACCTGTGTAATAGTAGATGCACCAGTGTAAGTGCACTTATGCCAGTGTAATTGCACTTACATCGGTGCATCTGCTGTTACACCGGTGCATCTACACTTACACTGGTGCAAGGTTACACAGGATTGCGCTGTAAGACACGTTCATCTTCTACACTGTCTGCCAATAGATTTTTGAGGATTTTAGAGAGGTGTTTCTCCCAGCTTCCCAGAGAATGAACTGGCACATTCTGCATGCAAAGCATGTGCTCTACCACTGAACTACAGCCCTCTCCCTATAAATTGTCGGCAAATACACCTACATTGCTGAAGCAACTGTAATTCTAAGGGTTTTAAGGTTGCATTTAAACGTTCCTATAGTTTCACTACATATTTCTGCTTTGACGAAAAGTGATATTGCATGTTCAGGGCACATAAAGACAACGTAGATGCATTCTGAAACCTGCATTGCTGCTGATCATGACCAGGAGGTGTAGGCCGGGTGTTCTCTGACTACAATAGCAAGAGCTGGCCACAAGAGTGACTTGGCTCCTTTGGCTGTGGGACGTTTGAGACTTTCATCTTCCAGTGGAGTGGTTAGCAGCCAGATGGTGCTGTGGTCTGAGGATGGCATTGGCCATGTTTGACTTTCCCCCTTGCTTCCTTTGGCTTCAGCAATGAGGGAATTATGTCACCCACAGCTCCTCCACTCTCCCAAGACTCCAGCAACGGACTTACTCCCAAGTGTGTCCTTCTTGACCACGTAGTAGCTGGTTTTCAATAGAGCAGTTCAGGCTGCACGTACATAAAGCCTTAAATGGAAACCTTGCAAGGAATTCGGGAATAGGGTCCCCTTTTCAGTACTCAGCATTTCTATGCTGACCCCATCTGGGTTCAACTAGGCTCAGCTCGTATGCCTCTTCTCAGCTCCCATTATCATGGAAATGGAGTAACTTTCTTGCCTCCCCAGCCATCCTGCAGAAGAAGTGATGGCCACTAGAACAGCAAGGGTCGTAGCTGGCATAGCCACCTCCACAGAAGTGAGTATGTTACGTAATATTCACAGTAGTGTTTTCCAAATACAGCCCCCCCCCCCGCTATCCACGGATCCGGTATCCACAGATTCAATTATCCACGGATGGCAGGAACCCCCTCCCCTCACACTCCCCTGGCAATTCTTTTACCTTGAAATTCTGTCCGTGTCTTGCTTTCAACAAAGGCTATAAGTAGCATGCTGCTGCTGCTGCTTCATAGCACAGACGCAGGATCAGCCGAAGACCAGGAAGCAGTTTCAGTTTCTGTTTCCTGGTCTTCGGCTGAGCTTACGTCTTTGCTGAAAGCAGCAGCATGCTACTTATAGCCTTTGTTGAAAGCAAGACACGGACACCATTTTAAGATAAAAGAATCACCAGGGGAGTGTGCAGGGGGGCTGAAGGGGACTGTGAAGCTTGAAACTCGGCTCTACAGAGCCCATTTCAAACCACTGTTGCATTTGCGCTGTGCTGGCATGTTTCCAGCCATTGGCGCGTTTGTGCAACAATTAGTTAAAATGGGTGCGGGGGGCTGTAGAAGATGGCATTCGCTCTTATCCACGGGTTCCAAGTATCCACAGGGGGGGGCATGAACCAATCCCCCACAGATACCAGGGGGGGGCCTGTACTTAGTTTTCATGTTTTCATCACATCCTAACATGTATGCATGGCATTTGCTGTGCAGAGTGTGGACCAGATCATTATGGTTTGTGGTGGGTTGCTGTTCCCCTCTCCATCTATGTGCTAGTTGACTTGCTGCCTCTTACCTCTGGTCCAAGATCTTCCCACTAGCTATTATGTACAATGTTGTGCCATTGTGTTCAGAAACTTGACTGTTGTGCATCCTTTCAACAAGTCATTGTGCAACAAGTCATTGTTTTATTTCTTTTTTATCCTTTGAAGGAGTCAAGATCCACAATAACAGTTTGGCTTCATATTGCTTTATTTGGAATAGTTCGCTATAGCTGTGAATACATAATGTTTGCTTCTGGAATCAAGAAAAAATGTATATTTGTTGCCATGGATTCATGAAAAGTCACGGACAATTTCCCCCTACCTAAAAGCACAAGCCATTTTGCAGTTTCTTCATTTTGTCTAACTATGGCACAGTAGGGATCTTCTTTATTTTCTAGGAAAGTGAGGCTTTGCCTGCAAGACTCTGATTATCACCTTGACTCACAAAATCAATTAGGATTTTACTTTTCCCTTGTCATTATCTTTCTAGTGCACAATAGAGCATGATCAATTCTCAGATTGTCACCTCCTAATTATTAATCACTATCTATTGCAAGCAGCTAGAATTTTTGTCTTCAGAAGCTGTATATTATTTTCAGAGATAATTAACTCCTTCAGTCCTTAGTAAGGGCCTTTCAGATTCTCTTTTCTGTGTAGTACATAACTAATTTGTTAATCATAGATTGAGGGGCCACGCTGGCGTGTGAAAAGGCTATGGATGAAGAAGAGACTCCTCCCATTATTTTCTTCTAGATATGCATAGGAGTGTTCAAAGTAGGGGCTGTCCCGTTGTCTTATCGAATCCTTAAAATTTTGGTACTATTCACAAGGGTCATTGATACTACAGTAATTCTTTCTCTTTTCCTTATTGCTTTGCATTCCTTAATATTCGTTTGTATTAATGATACAGGAGGGCCCCCGTATACGTGAAAACTATGGATAGGGGCGGATGCCCCTTCTGTGTTCTTTTTAGGGTCCCCGTATACGTGAAAACTACGGATAGGGGCAGATGCCCCTTCTGTGGTTTTTTGAGGGTCCCCCGCCCCCTGCGCGTGACCCCCCTGGCTATTACTTTTAGGTGAGCAAGGTTAATTTATTCCTTAAACAAATGCTATAAGCAGCCTCCTGCTTATTGCAGGGGCAAGTAGAGCGAGACTAAGTGCTATAGAAGCTCTGCAAGGTTAACAAGAAGTGTTTCTGTTCAGTGGCATCGCTAGGGCGTGGCAGGAGGGCGGGCCGCCGGGGGTGATGTGGCGGGAGGGGGTGACATGCTGGGAAGAGGAGACGCACCTGCTGTGCGCAACTGGAAATCTTTGGGTCATGTGTGCGCCTGTGCAAACAGTGGAGAGGAAGCGGCGCAAATAATCCCTGGCCTGCCTGCCCAACGAGATGAAGAAGGCGCAAAGCATTGGGCAGCGAGGGGGGCAGCAGGCGCATCACCCCCTCCCTGTATGTGAGTTACGGTCGGGATGGGGGAGTGCCGGGTGGCAGTGGCGGGCGTGTCACCCCCTCCCTGTGCCCCTGAGAGGTGGGGGTGACGCGCTGACCTCCCACCCCTAGTAACGAGCTAACCTCCTGCCGTAGTGACGCCGCTGCTTCTGTTAACCTTGCAGAGCCTCTCTAGCACTTAGTCTCCTTCTACTTGCCTGTTCCATTAGCCATGAAAGAAAATTGTTAGATGATGGTCTTCCAGAAGCATTTGAAGTCATGGAGCTGTGCCGGCATGGAGGCCGGCAGTCCTTATTCTGCCACCCTCTGGACCCAGGACCCACTGGTGGAGGTAAGTCCTGCACCGGTTGGTGCATGTGTGGGGTTAGGGCGGGGAGGGCAGTAAGTGAAGGGGGGCCATTGACCGAACTGGGCTGGGAGAGGATGGGGATATTGGTGGCGCGCTCCACCGATATTCTAGGCCCTTTCCCAGCCTGGTTCAGTCTTACCGCGCCACCTCGGATGTATGTCAGCTTCAGAGCTGGCGTAGATCTGAGCAGACCCATAGGCCCTGGGCAGCCCTACACTCGGGGAAGGGGACAAATGTCCCCTTCTCCTGAGGTGTTCCCCGGGCTATGTCAGTGTAGCCAAGGGGAGAGGCTCAGTCTATAGCAGCCGGCCCTTTAGGCTGGCCACATAAAGTTTCATAGGATTGTGCTGTTAATGAAAGTTTTCCATTTACAGTCAACTCTTAATCTATTTGTTATGCTTACTGATTGCAACTGCATGAGCGCAAGCTATCTTCCCCTTCTGATCCCTCCCTTCCAAAGCACCCATACTGCCTAACACATCAGTGCACATGTGTACATGGTGCTGTGTGCCTGCCAGGCAAGTGTAGCCTAGGCCAATCTGTGTTGTTTTTGTTTGCGCTGAAGGCAAGACAGCATCAGGCCTCACAGGCTTTAGATAAAAAGGCCAACTTTGGGTCATTGGAAGACCGAACACTGGCTTGTGAGAAAATTCATGACCAGCTGCTCCAACTCTATGGCTCTGCAATTCAAAACATTAAAACCCAATTTAGATAATTTATTTTTTTTCTTCTGCACCACTACACTGTTGTTGTTGTTGTTCAGTCGTTAAGTCGTGTCCGACCCTTCGTGATCCCATGAACCATATCCCGCCAGGCCTTCCTGTCCTCCACTATCTTCCTGAGTTCGCTCATTTTCATGTTCGTTGCATCGGTGATGCTGTCTAACCATCTCATCCTTTGCCTTCCCCTTCTCCTTTTGCCTTCAATTTTTCCCAGCATCAGAGTCTTCTCCAGAGAGTCCTCTCTTCGCATTAGGTGGCCAAAATATTTGACTTTCAGCCTTAGTATCTGTCCTTCCAGGGAACAGTCAGGGTTGATTTCATTTAGGATTGACTGATTTGATCTCCTAGCAGTCCAAGGGACTCTCAGGAGTCTTCTCCAGCACCACAGTTCAAAAGCATCTATTCTTCGGCGCTCAGCCTTCCTTAAATATTCCTTTTTTTTTTCCCAAACCTCTGAATAGTAGATAACTGAGAATAATGTAAGCATTGTCGAGCTCTAACAAAAGTTTGTAGGAAGAATATTTTTCAAACTAACCACTGTTTCCACAAGCCAAAAGCATCATTTTTAAACCAACATTATTTTTCTGTTGCCTTGAGTTTTTGTCTTTTACAACGTGCAGTTCTTGTAACTGTATTGTAAGGTTATCAAAACACTATGAGCAGGCCACGGCATCTCAGTAAAAGCAGAATGAAAATATCTGTAAGGTTTGGTCACAAAAGCAATAAAACCGATCCAGAGGGAGCAGAAAAGCAAGCAAAGAGGTTGTAGGTCACCAATCTACTGCATTAGTTAAATAAAACACACACAAATGTTGAATGATATGAATGTGAGCTAATAGGGTAACGTAATACGCAATAGGTAACGTATTTACCATAAGCTTCAATAAAACATCAGGAACGTATAAATGGAGTTCAAGGATCCAAAAGTCATGTTCTCTTTTATTTCTTTGGTAAGCAAGACACCAAGTAAATTTTTCAAGCTGCTAAATCTTTTTACTTCGTTTTGAAATAAAATATCCACTTGGAAGAATCTGCTAGAACAATTACATTTGCTATTCTGACAACGTAGCTAAGAAACACTAGTCTACAAGATACATAGTCTCTCTACAAATGGAGTGTCACCTATATTTAGCTTTGGGTGTATGGTACATAAATACCTGCAGAGCATGAAGAAAGATGCTATTGTTCAATTTCCAAGCTACAAAGATAAAATGCTGCAGTTATAGTTCACCTACAGGTAGCAACAAGTGGGAAAAAAATGTAATCCTGTAAATTCAAACCATTAACATTTTAAAGTCTATTTTGGATTTTATGAAAATTGGGCTTTATCCATCTGGATTGGAGAGTTGCTTTATAGAGAATTTTCACCAACATTTGTATTTGGAAGGAGACATTCAAAGAAACAATTCTGCAAGAAGAGTTTCAATTCCCTAAGAAGTTCAAAGTACTTTCCCCCTGAAAACAGAAAAATAAATAAGACAAATCAGAATCACCTCTCGCACCAATATATGAAAGGAGAGTATAATTAGGCAACCAATACACTGATGTGAAAAATGGTGCATTAATTCATGCTACTTGTCATTTGATTTTCCATTTCCTTCTTCTCAAGAACCAGGCTCAAGAGAACTTCTTCCTTGCTGTCTGCTTCTTCTCAGCAAGGCAGTGCACCTTCTCTGCTGCACCACCCCTGAGCCACTCAAGTGGGAAATGATCACTCCATTGTCCACTCAGGGCGCCAGCACAGAATAATGCTGGTGGAACGTGCACCTCCGCCAGCATTGGGTGTCGCTAAAGTGCCGTAAAGCAGGCACCAGGGCCGTCGCTGCTTACTAGGCTGTTGCCCATGACCCGCGTCACCAGACACAGAACACAAAGTCCTGTGCCAGTCAGCACAGGGGCATGAGGAGGGTGGGGGACCATTGGCCAGCCCGGGCTGGGAGGCGGTGGGAATATCGGCACTGAGATGTGCCGATAACCCGAGCCCCATCTCATCCTTACATGGCCTTCCCAGTTTCGTGCCAGCTCCAGAGCTGGTGCACATCCAAGGATGCCCCATTGTGGCCCGCGCCACTTACACCGGGGGAAGGGGATAAACATTCCCTTCCCCCGAGGTGCACCCATGCCATGCTGACACAGCCCGCAATGGGCCTTGGATGCAGCGGCTGGCCCTTTAGGCTGACTGCGCATAGTTACACAGGATTGGGCTGCCTGAGGAACTGGTCAAGGATTCAAAGAAGTCATGCTTGTTTTGGTGTGCCCATGACCCGCATCACCGGACACAAGACACAAGTCCTGCGCCAGTCAGCACAGGTGTGTGCTTGTTTTGGTGTGCCCAGAATGGCTATTGCCCTCCTTCGCCAGCCTGTACATGGGTACCCTCCTGTACAGGGGTACTCTTTGTGAATAGCTGTAACTGGATTCATTTTCACAGATCAATGATCCACGTATGCTGTGTACAGATTGTACCTGCATTTAATGGAATGTGTGATTAATTCTACCCAAGTACAGACTGACAGTGGTTCGACTCAGATACACAGGCAGCCCAATCCTGTCTAGCAGGACGCAGTGGCGCAAATAAGGCATGCACTTCATCCTGTACAGGATGTGGCCTGCCCCAGGGCAGCCCAAGGCCTCCTCAGGGTAAAGGGATGTTCGTCCCCCTACTCCGGGTAGAGCCCAGCTGCTGGTCCACATTCAAGCCAGCTGTGTAACCCCGACAAGGCCTAGGAAGGGGGATAGGATATGGTGGAAGAGGCCACCAATGATCCTTTCCTGGGTCTGACCAATCACACACACACCCTGGAACGCCCTGTTCTGCCCTCCCCATGCCTCTCCGCGTTTCACCTTCCCCGTCGGGCATAGCTCTGGATCTGCAGCAAGTAGAGTGGCGCTGTCTAGTCGCCAGGTACCACAAACATGCTTTATGGCACATTTGCAACACACTAGACTGGCAGAGTGGTTGCTCCACCAGTCCAAGGATAGTCAGGATTGTGCCATGGGTGTAGCAGAATGTGTGAACAGCCGTATTTGCTATAATTGATGCTTGAAGGTAATATATTTAGGTCTATAATATATAATGTATGTCCTAAGAATAAGTCTACAATCCTATGCACATTTACCTGGGAGTAATGTCCAATCCTATAGGATCTTGTGATCTGGCCCACACCAGAGGGGGAGGTGTGGTTGGCAGGGGGCGGGGAGGGGGAGGATCTCAGTGACAGTCACACATGCTGGATCCTATCCCCCTTTCCCAGCCCTCTCCTTGGACGTATGCCAGCAAAATAGCTGGTGTGGGTCTGTGGAGAGGAGACCACTTACCTCTGGCTGTCTGATCACCACCACCAACCCACACACACCATTGCATGATGCACCCGCTCCATTGGCACAACTGCATGGAAGAAGATGGTGGGGGATAGTATTGGGCCATAAGTCTCATTGAACTCAATGGGCTTATTTCTGAGTAGATATGTGTACGACTGTATTGTAAGTGTGTGTGTTCTGTTCACTTTTTATTGGTACTCATGAGAACAAGGCTTAAAAATACATTTTGTTTAAGAACTGAAATATTCCATTTCATCCTAGAAACTAAGCTGAGAGTGGATTTATTCTGGGCTGCAACAGACTTTGATTGTTTCATACAGATTGGAGCAGCACTTGGGAAAATTCTTTCTGTATACACAGAAGACTTGCAACAAGGGACACTTCAATTATATTCAGGATATGCTGTAGTATAGTGCTTGCTCTTTAAGAAAAAAACAGCTTTTTTAGGTCTTAGAAGATGTTGGCTTTCACATTTCTTCTAATAAAATCAGCAAATGTCTTGAGCAACTTTAGAACCTGATTGCTTGCGGCTCTAATTAATTTGGCTTTTACTGTAATGACTTCTTAGTGTGAGGCCAGATTTATCAAAGTGCATCACATTCTGTTGACGTCTAGTGCTGTTCTTCAATTCAGAAACTTGGCATCCGTGTGAAACGCAAGTGGTATTTCTGTGAGCGTTCCAAGAAAGAATTAGGAGACAGAACAGAAAAAGTAACTTGCAGTCCTTCCAAGCACCACATTTTGGGACAGGGTGCGATCCTTCCAGGATACAAGCCTCATTACTCCGCAGTGTCCAAATTCCCCCATCGAAGAATCTGAATGGCTGTTGAATTATATGTAGAAGAACTTGAACTTAAAACAGGAAAGCCATTTTCCGAGGATGTTCCAAGACATCCTGTATAGAAAGCTCCAAAATTGGATCTATTAATTATTTCACTGTATTTTATGTGCTCAGCTAATTAGTTCAGTGTCATGCTTTGTGAGGGTCAGGGCAGGCCACAGGGGAACATTCACAGAGCACAGCAGTCAAGTGCCCCCTTTATTTAGGATACTTTGCTGAAATACTTGGCTTGCATCACTGCATCACTCATGCTGAGATGCCAGGGCAGGAGGTAATGCACCAGAAACTGACTTGCAGGGAGACCTGATTTGAGAGAGCCCCCCCCCAATTGCCAGGAGGGCAAAGGTTCTTTTCAGATATGGAGACAAGGAATATACCATGGATGAATGAAGACAGGAACTAAGTATGGTTTTTCAGGTTTTCGTGGCTGTCAGATAAAGGTAAAGGTTTCCAGGCTGTGTGGCCACGGTCTTAAAGTGGAGTTTAGATACCCGACGTTTTGCTCATTCTTCACACCCTCTTGAAGAAGCTCTTTGTGAAGGATGAGCAAAACATTGGGTATCTATTTGAACTCTGTTTCAAGACAGGATCAAGGATGTATTTGCTTTGCACATGCAAAATCTCCCAAACAGAGTCTCCAAAAAGAGAAGTGGCACCTCCTTCCACCTAGTCCCTCTTGAGGCTAGGTATGAGTGGCACAGTTTCAGCCATCCATGCCAATGCCAGATGTGTGTCTAATGTAATGGGCATCAATAGACTCCTTTTATACAAAGAGATCCTATCTTCAGCAGAAAAAAAAAAGGAAATGATGCAACTCCCTGAAATCTGGCCTCATCCAGGCGCATGACCTTGGACTGATCCCCAGAGCATCTCACAATATGAGGCATCAACAGGCATGTGGATGCGGGTGAACCCAGTAGCGTCGTAACGTAGGGGGCCCTGGTGTACAGGGCCCCAGGCGCCGAGCTTCCGGGGGGCGCTCACCTCGGACTCGAAGCTGGAGGACGGCGCCCGCCCGCAGCCATAGCGGGTGGGCGGCGCTCCAGCTTTCAAGTCTGAGGTGAGCGACAGCGTCGTCATCTAGGCAACGCGCAGCGCGTGCCCAGACCCTGTGGCTGCGGGCGCGCGCTGTGCGCGTTGCCTAGACGACGACACTCTCTCGCTCCTCGGACTCGAAAGCTGGAGCACGGCGCCCGCTAGCCCCAGGCGTCGGGAGGGCTGAAGACGCCACTGGGCAAACCCGTGGATATTATATATCTGGATTTTCAGAAAGCGTTTGACACGGTCGCACATCAAAGGTGCTAAGCTAACTAAGCATGACTCAACAATTTTACCCAAAGATTAACTCAATCATGAAAGAACAGACTAACCATTGGGAAGAACATGTGCAGACCACTAATAGCCAGACTGGACTCTACAACTGTCAGAACTAGTGTTCCGGCAGCAGTAGCTGCTTTATGGCCATTGCAAATGGCACTCTAGCAGCATGCTTCCGGAACACCGCCTGAGAGGCCAGAGTGACCCACACATGGCGGCAGAGCAAGGAAGGCCCACCCACTTAGGTATGTTGGTGGGAGGGCTGGGGGAGAACAACGTGGCAGAACAGAGGTGGGTGGGAGGTGTCAGAGGCGGGAGGGGTCCCAGCCAGGAAACTTGCAATGGATGCCATCCTGTCTGGGAGCAGCCAGCATGCTCCCTTTGTCTCCGTGGATATATGCCAGCTAAAGAGCTGGGACAGGTCCGAGGAGATCTACCAGTGATTGGGAGGCTCCCAGGAATGCCAGCCAGAAACCAAATGGAATTAGGACAGACTGCATACTTGTTGGGAAAAATAGAATGTTTATAACAGTATGAAGCATGTGATGATATTTTATGGTTCTTCAAATCACTGGTTCCATCTCCTTTCCTCCACACACTTTTTCATTCCAGTGCAGAACATTTGAAAAATCCACATCCATTTTCTTTGATAAAATGCAAATTAAATTGTTTTTCTTCATTGGTTTTTCCTGTGTCCTTACGTTTTATTTTAAATCTGATTTCCAGTAAATTCATCTGTTTCATTAAAGTACCACTCACAGTTAAGACAGCTACAAAAGATCAAAGTGTTCAACATTATGCAAGAATGAATTTTGCAAGAATAAGTAGCAGTTTCAAGTACAAGAGCTTAAACTTTTGTATAAGCTGAAACTTCAAAGGCTTTATGAGCATCTTTTAGAAATGCATTATGAAGAGCTTGGAGAGGCTTGACATCTGCCTATTGTTCTTTTGCTAGGGATGCCTGTTTGTCTTCTTGTTGGATTATTTACAGCCCGGTCCAGCCCAAGGCAACTGCGGTACAATTCAGGCACAATTGCAGCCCAAGTGCTTTAGGCCAGAGTTGTGCCTGAATTGTGCCTGAGTTGGGCTGCAATTGTGACTGAATTGGGTTCAGGCACAATTCAGGCACAACTGCACAATTCAGGCACAATTGCAGCCTAAAAGTGGGCGTGTCGGGGGCGTGTCGGGGGTGTGACGGGGGCGGTTACGAAATTTGGTCCGGTTCCAGACGCTGGAGAGCCCCTGACACGCCCCCTCGAGCCCAACTCAGGCCCAAAAGTTGGGCCAGCAAAAAGGGTGGACCCAAATGTGAGGAGACCCATAGGAGCCATTTTACCTTACCCACACCAGCCCTCTCCTGAAAAGTTCTAACACCCTGGGCCCGAGTTGGGCCCGAGTTAGGACCGAACAGTTGTGGCCTAACTCTGGACATGGACCCAAATAGTTACCCTATCAGCACCCAGCCCCACCCAGCCTCTTTCCCACAAAAGCCCAGCCCCAGCCCTCCACTCACTCTCTCTCTTTCTCTCTCTGAGCACGTGGCGTGGGGTTCTGTCCCCCAGCAGCCACAAAGTGGGACTTTGAAAACTTTTCTAACTCCCCTCTTCTCTCTTCTCTTCACCTCTCTCCTCTCTGCCCCCTCTAGGGCAGAGAGGGCTGTTCTGCCTGTGGCCAAACTGTTTACTCTTGTGCCTGGGCAGCTGTCTCCATGCAAGTGTTTGCTAACGCATGTCTTTCTCCCAGCCCCTCTCTCCCCCCCCCACAGGCAACAACACCAGCAGGTAAGTGCAGGTAAGAGCAGGGTTTGTGCTGACATGTGGTCTGACTTCTGCCTCTTTGCATAGAGAAATATAGGTAGGATACATGCCTCTATACCAATGTCATGTCTCATAGCTGCCTGCATAGCCTGCCATGATATGCCTCTTTACCAATGTCTTGTCTCATGTCTGCCTGCAATGCCTGCCATGATATGCCTCTTTACCAATGTCTGCCTGCAATGCCTGCCATGATATGCCTCTTTACCAATGTCATGTCTCATAGCTGCCTGCAATGCCTGTCATGAAATGTCTCTGTACCAATGTCTTGTCTCATAGCTGCCTGTATTAATGTGAGCACACAATGCCATGGGTGTGGAACTGTAACCCATATGTAGACACCAGCTGTTCCCCCCCCCTCTTTTCTCCACAGGGTCTACTGACAGGTCAGTATTGCTAGGATTGCCATGGTTGTGACCCCCAAGTTGTGTTGTTGTCTCTCTCTTTGACCCCTTTCCCTTACAGGATCATGCTCACCTTACACCCAGGGAAGCAGCGCAGACCAGGCTCTGTGTCTCACACCACTTGGCTGTGTGTGATTACTCTCCCTGCAGGCCTTTGCAACCGGCACACTGGCATTCCTTCAATGGTGATTGCCACCACACAGCAGCTGCCATGGAACACCCCCAAGTTGTTCGTCCCCCCAGGAATGCCCACTACCACCAACCGTCCGGGGAGCACCCCTGGGCCCGCAGTCTGGTTGCCCCATGGTCGTCTGCCTCGATGCTCCCAGAGGTCTGGGAGCCTGCCCTGCAACCCTCCTCAGCTGCTGCTGCTGCTGCTACATTCTGAGTGGCTGCTGTGCCTACCCCTGGCAGCCTCGCCTGGCCATCCCTGCCAATGTTCCAGAACAATAAAGATGCCCCTTGGGCAAAGGCCCCTTGAACACCATGACCCCAATGTTACACAAGCACTGCCCCACACACACAGAGACAGCGCCCAGCACACAAGGCCCTGCATGAATCCCAGCCAGGGCCTGCCACAGCCAGCCCAGGGAGAACACAGCAGGGGGGCTGCCAGACCCTCAGGGCTCAGAGGGGAGGGGGGAGTTGGGGGGCCTCTCAGGCAGGCAAACAGTGACAGGCGACATGGCGCACGTCCGCCCCGTCCGTGAAGAGCCCTTTCAGCAACCGGGGCTCTCACCCACCCTCGGTCCGCCCGTCAACGGCGTCCGTGTCCGCCCGTCAACGGTGTCCGTTTCCGCCCTCAGTCCGCCCGTCAACGGCGTCCGTTTCCGCCCTCAGTCCGCCCGTCAACAGCGTCCGTTTCCACCCTCGGTCCGTCTGCATGAGAGGCGGCCGTTCCTGCATTGCCTCCATCTGCGAAGTGACCCCTGTGTCCCTATTGGTCTCTGCAGACCCCTCTCCCTGTATCCCTCTCCCACCAGCCTTGCTGTCTGTCTGTTTCTGACCCACCCGTGTCCCTCCCCAGCACCCCCTGTCCACCTGCCTGTGTGCCTGCCTCCCCTCCCACTCCCTGATGATGGACGCTGGCACCCCCCACCCCGCCAGAGCGCCTGCCGCAAGGCGCCTACGTTGCCCCATCTGGGGAGTGATGAGCTGCGTGAGCCCTTCCCGCTCACAGCAGACAAGCCCAAGGCATCTCTCGGTCTTGGCCGGGGCACGGATCAGAAGGCATACCGGGATGCCTTCTTTGTGGGCATAGCCACGGCCCTGGTGGCCCAGGGCTTCAGGCAGCGCACGGGCATGTCATGGCGGAGGCGGTTCCAGACCTCATGAGACCCCCCTTGTGTGTGCCGTTCCCACCCCCTCCTTCCCTTCTCTCCCCCGCTCACCCCCCCATGACTCCCACGTGTAGCCTCACCGTGGCTTGGGGGTGGCATCGCAGTCTGCAGGAGGGAGGGCAGTGGCACTCCCCCCTGCGGCAGGTGGCTAATGCCCAGGGTGCCCTGGGGCAGCTGGCACTGGCACAACCTCTGCCCTTCAGCTGACTGTCGCACGCCCAGTGCCTGCAGGCCCACCTGTGGCTGCCCATCTGCTGCGACCGCTGCAGCAGCTGTGGTAGGTGCACGCAGACGGGCTGAGGAGGGGGCTCTTTGCTTCCACAAGACTGACAGCTCCCCACAGGGGCCTGCCTGCCTCTGTGGTAAGTGTTGCCTCGATCCTGGCCCACTGCTCTTGCCTCCTGCCTAACTCAGGCACAGTTGCAGCCTAACTCGGTCCTATTTTGGGCCCCAATTGTGCCACAATTGGGCCTCAACTGTGCCTGAGTTGGGCTGGACTGAGCCCTTAGAATCAACAAGAGGCTGTGCGGGGGCACATAAATACACATCAAATGTGTGTTTGGAGAGATATTACAGTCAAACAGGCTTTTTCTTTTGTTCTTATCTTCATTATTTAAAGTTTAGAATCTGACCTGACTTTTCTGAACTAAGTTCCATCATATACATTCTCCAGAGTACAACTGTTACTTAATAGAGAGAATACAAATGTGAATTGTTATCTTAATTGTTTTCAATATTTAGTAAAGTCCTCTATGATGATAAATAATTAATGACAAGTAATTTATTGTATTATAGGCTGCAATCCTATGCATACTTACTTTGGAGTAAGGTCCATGAATTCAATGGAGCTTACTTCTGGGTAGAAATGCATAGGACTCCCCCCCCCCAATGTAAACTTAAGATTTGACTTCTTATTATTGCATCTTTTCACTGTTAAAGAAATGGCATGTAAAGCATAGGGCATGCTCCTTGCCAAATTAAGCACTTGGTTTATCTTCTAAGATGTTCATGGTTTCTCTTCATGTTAGACATTTCCCATCAGGATATGCAGGTCTAAACCAGTTTTGATTAATTAAACAACTGCTTTTTTCACATAAAAACCCCAGAATCTTTCAACTTGTTTAGTTCATTTGGGCCCAGTCCTATCCAACTTTCCAGCACTGATGCAGCCACAATACAGCCCCGACTTAAGGGAACAAACATTCTCATACATTAAGGAGGCTTCTGTGACTGCCCCCCCCCACAGGATGCAGCATGCACCCCATTGGCACAGCTGCATCAGCACTGGAAAGGTGGATAAGATTGTGCCCATTGTCTTATTTCTGAAAATCAATGGAAGCTTCCCCCCCCCAATTCTAAACAGTGCATGGTGGTTTCACAGTCTGGATTAGAATTGCAAAGCATCAAAGCCCCCCCCCCCCCATCTATCCCTCCACCATGGTTTCACTGTGTTTTGCATACTGCCCAGTACTATTTTTGAGACAAAGGCAAATAGGCCAGCATATGTACTATGTGTACTTTGGTTCTTATAGGCAATACAGTACATTGCAGGAAAGGGTCCAATCCATTCTATTCAGTTTCTTTCCTGTACTGCACAATTACACCTTAAAAGCTGATCAAGAAGTTTTGCTGATCAGCCAGTACTGGCTTCAGGGGTTCAATAGCACTCAGGAAGAAAGGAAAAGGAAAGCCAGGAAAGGAAGGGGATTGTGGAGTGTTTCCATCCTGGGTGCTGGCTGGCATGATGGTTCTCAAAGGGAGGCTGGAGTGGAGGTGGCTTCTCACAGCACCAGTGGGTTATGATCCACACTCAGCAAGGCAGGGTATGGAACAGCTGGTGGGATGAAGAACATGATGTTCCTAAGCCAAGAGTTGTTTTCACCCCATAGAATCCTATGGGATTCTTAGGTGGGTAACTCAATCAGGAGGTCCTCTATTGTTAGCTGTGGGTTCCCTAATGCGTTCTACCTTTGTCCCACCGCCAACCCCCCCCCCCCCAGTAGAGGGTGCAGTTGCTGGCTGAAAGGCCATTGGATCATTTCCAAGATTGAGCTTCATCATGAGTTTGGTGAGGATTGTTGGAGGCGTGACAGCTTACCTTTGTCTTTCAGAAGGTTATTTTTCCCAACTCAGGAATGCAGGGAAGTGGCTAGAGTAATACACGATTAAATCTTCTGTTCCAGCAGGATTCAAAGCTGGAAAGCTTCGTTTCCATTTTGGAGGCATGAAAACTGCATTTAAATTAGGAGCATTGATTTCCAAAGGTCAAGGAGTGTGTGTGGGGGGGAAGGGGGGGCTATTGTATGGCTCCAATGCTAGATCAGAAATGTGACCTTTCTGCCCCAAGGATCTGTGACCTTATGCCAACAGTCCTTCTAATAGTCATGGTACCAGGCAGGCACTCAGCACCAAATACTCGTGTTTAAACGCATGTCTCCTACAAGTCTTGAAACAAGCAGAAATTGACAGAACTGAAATACTGATCATGTAACAAAGGAAGACAGGATTATTCTTTATTTTCATAATCTCTATAGCTGCGTGTCTGTATCATTTTGATGATAATGCCAGATATCAGATCCTTTGTTAAGACTGGAAATCTTCCGATATGCTGAGGCCTATTCAGCCATTCTCAAATTGAATAAACACACAGTCCAATCCTGTCTAGCAGGACGCGGCGGCATACATAAGGCACCAGTCGCATCCTATCCAGTACTGGGCCTGCTGTGGTGCAGCCGGTTGCCTTCTCAGCGTAAAAGGATGCTTGATTTTAGCAATTACCATGTGTTTGCAGCCCATCTTGGTCCCTGGGATCATCCTGAAATACAGGTTGCCAGAGGTGGTCATCCTTCATTTCACCTCGTGTGTTGTATGCTAGAGTATTCAAACTCATCCCCTCCCCAGAAGATTAATTAAAGTTTAAAGATGAATACATTGACTTCTGGCCCAATCCAATCCAAATTTCCAGCACCGATGCAGTTGCAATGCAGCCCTGCGGTAGGGGAACAAATGTTCCCTTATCTCAAGGAGTCCTGTGTGACTGCCTCCCGCACTGCAGGATGCAGTGCATGCCCCATTGGCATGGCTGCATCAGTGCTGGAAAGTTGCATAGGATTGGGCCCTTAATATCTTTAGGAGGTATTTGCCTCGACCCCCATTCTATACCAGGTCACAGATCGTGGAATTCTGTTTCTGAATCCTAGCAATTTTCATGCTTTCAGTCCTAACACAAGATATTGAGATGGAGCAGATGGCGCTGAACTTTGGTCCTTCCATTTGTGATGCAAATGCCTTCGCGCTGCTGAACCAGAGAAGATTGAAATGGAACCTTTTATTTCATTTGGGGTTGTATTTTTGAGAAGAGTCACAGAGGCGAAAAAAAGTCAATGCCTTTTCCCTGTGGAGTCAGTCAGCCTTCAAAATAAAGGCCTTTAAGGCCTTTTGTATCTCTAGGTGTTTCTGCTTCATATCTCTGTAGCATAAAAAGGCAGCACTGGCAAATGACTGCTGATTTTAAAATGAAAAGTGAAAATCGTTCCGATCAGATGACTGTAAATGAATCTCAGCAAAATGGCTTTGGGGACCAACCATTCAGATCAAAATGATTGGCAGCTTTCCACTATAAAACCATCAGTCCTTCGCAACAAAACAGAACATTTGCCTAACAAATATAAAAATAACACCTTTTGGAGAAATCAGGGAAGATTGCCAATCTGAATATGAAAGGCTGGAAGGAGAACAAAGCCAGTCTGAGATACACAAATGGGGATATTGACAATTTGTCTATTTCAGAAACAAATGACTAACACCAATTATTCACAAAACCTATTATTTCACAAATCTGCAGTTTCCCTTTTGCCAGGCAGGACAATATCATTATGAAGTCAAATATATCATTAACAATATAGCAAGAGAATCAATTCTTGGATTTGAGTTTCAAATTATTCATTTCTCACTGTAAGAAGTACTTTGCATTTTCTTACAAAGGCCTGTGTCTTGACTAGAAATGATCAGTCAAAAACCATAATTACTGGTGTGAACGGGAAGTACTGTATACACAATCCTAGTTTGGAACTGCAGGGCGAATGACAACAGATTGTTTTTTACTATGTGGTGACTTAGCATATTGTTCATATATTCACTTGATAAATTAGTGGTCTCTACTGTCCTGCCAAGGTTGTATATTGTCACCCTGCTTATTTAACTTATATGCAGAGTACATTATGAGAAATGCAGGGCTGAATGAATCGCAAGCAGGAATCAAGATTGCCGGGAGAAACATCAACAACCTCAGATAAGCAGACGATACCACCCTAATGGCAGAAAGTGAAGAAGAACTAAAGAGCCTCTTGATGAGAATGAAAGAGGAAAGTGCAAAAGTTGGCTTGAAACTCAACATTAATAAAACTAAGATCATGGCATCTGGTCCCATCAATTCCTGGCAAATAGAAGGGGCAGAAATGGAAGCAGTAACAGATTTTACTTTTTTGGGTTCCATGATCACTGCAGACGGAGACAGCAGCCATGAAATTAAAAGACGCTTACTCCTTGGAAGGAAAGCTATGGCAAATTTAGATAGCATAATAAAAAGCAGAGATATCACCATGCCAACAAAAGTTCGTATAGTCAGGGCGATGGTGTTCCCAGTAGCAATGTATGGTTGCGAGAGTTGGACCATAAGGAAGGCTGAGCGCCGAAGAATAGATGCTTTTGAACTGTGGTGCTGGAGAAGACTCCTGAGAGTCCCTTGGACTGCTAGGAGATCAAATCAGTCAATCCTAAATGAAATCAACCCTGACTGTTCCCTGGAAGGACAGGTACTAAGGCTGAAAGTCAAATATTTTGGCCACCTAATGCGAAGAGAGGACTCTCTGGAGAAGACTCTGATGCTGGGAAAAATTGAAGGCAAAGGATGAGATGGTTAGACAGCATCACCGATGCAACGAACATGAAAATGAGCGAACTCAGGAAGATAGTGGAGGACAGGAAGGCCTGGCGGGATATGGTTCATGGGATCACGAAGGGTCGGACACGACTTAACGACTGAACAACAACAACAACAACAACTGTCCTGCCAATGACTGGGGAAAATCTCATCTACTTTCACACCTGATCGGGGATCCAAGGAAGAAGGGAAGATTCAAGGAAGATTCTTGCCACTTGGAAGGACAATATGAACAGTTGGCCAGCTTATGTACACAATGTACTATGTTACCACTTAACAAGAGCCATCTGTGTTCACTCAGCACACAATTTCAATAGAATAAAAGGTTGCATTTGCATGGTTCTGTACATTTCATTTTGGGTGGCATTGCTTATTTCAGACTGTGAACCAAAGGTTGTAGCAGTGGTTAAATGTGTCAGTAAATGTGACTTTGTGTTTAGGGGTCACTCATATGATCTTTGGAGGAATGGTGGCTATTTCAGCATCAGAGTAATTTTTACAGAGCACAACCAGCAAATATTAAGTTTTCATTTTTGTGCAATTCAATAAGAACATAAGAACAAAAACAGAGCCCTGCTGGATCAGGCCAGAGGCCCATGTAGTCCAGCTTCCTGTATCTCACAGTGACCCCACCAGATATGGGGCAGTCACAGTCATGCATTATTGCGTACGTCCCTCTGCAGTTGAGGGATTACTATGTGTATGTTAAAGCCCCTGGCTGGGATCCAAGCAGTTAGTGCTATAGCATGAGATATGTCACTCAAGAGGAAGAAGTCGAACATTCCACTGGGCATGCCCAAACCAGCTCATTGCATCATGATCCAGTGTATCCAAAAGGGGTTACAGGATTGTATTTTGCATGCACAAGGTAAGTACAGCTGCTCTCTATGATTTCTTTTTGGCAAATACAGCCGGCATGAATGGATGGCAGTTTTTCCAGTCATCTACTTGCTCTTGTAGTGGTGGTGGCAGTGGGACAGTGTGGCCTCATCCCTTGCTATCTCTGGTTCCAGCAGTGTGACGATGACAAAGGGGAATTTAAACCACTGAACCATGAGCTGTTGATCGAAAGGTCGGCAGTTCGATTCCGCGCGACGGCTCCTGCCAACCTAGCAGTTCGAAAGCAAGAAATTGCAAGTAGATTAATAGGTACCGCGTCAGCAGGATGGTAACAGCGTTCCATGCGCCTCGGTGTTGAGTCATGCCGGCCACATGACCATGGAAACGTCTTCGGACAGCGCTGGCTCTTCGGCTTTGAAACGGAGATGAGCACCGCTCCCTAGAGTCGAACACGACTGGACTTAATTGTCAAGGGATACCTTTACCTTTCCCTATTGAAAGAACAATGTTATTTAAGAGTCTTCAGTGGATCAGGAAGCATTTTTCAGTTTCAGCTCCCAGGCTCCGGAACAGGTTGCCTCCAGAGGACCATTTGGCTCCCTCGCGTTTATAACTGTTTGGCACCTGGCAAAGACATTTCTATTTGACCAGGTGTTTCAGTTGTTTTGATTGTCCTGCTGAGTCTATTCCTTCTTCCTGGCTGCTTACATCTTTATTTATTGTGATTGCCTGCAATGATGTTATAATCTGATGATTGTGTTTTTTGCATTTTATTTTCATGGCTGTATTAGTCCTTTGATGTGAGCCACTTTGGGAACTGTGTTGGGGAGGGGGCATCAGTCAGGATAGAAATAAGTACAAATAATTGGGAGCTGATGCCAGTAAGTCTGCAAACTGGTAGGTCATGCAGAGTCTCACAACTACACTGGCAACTCTTTTACTAACATCTTCAAAATCATGGATGGACAGACTGTTCCATGCTTTCTGGTGACCATATACAGTACTGTAAGTCGTTTTTCTCCCTTGCCCATTTTATCTACTCTCTAGACTCTAGAGAGATTTGTATGTGTCCTCTTGAATCAGACATGGATGTTACTAGGCTTTTAGGAGCATCTCGCTATATATATGTCCACTCATGAGCAGGCAAGGATACATTTTTTAAGTTAAAATATTTGTATTGGGAGTGGCACATCCATGATGACATGGGAAGCATTCTTCATATGGTTGTTATACTATATTGATTAAGTCCATTAACCTCATCCATAGAATTGTCATAAAGTACCCATGATGACTGCAAGAAGCTGGAAGAAGAACAAATGGTTTTCCTGGGTATGTGAACTTGTTTTTCCAATCAGCAAATATTATCTCCATTACATGCCTCTGCTTTCCCTATTGTAACTGAAACAATAACATATTCTTCCCCTGTTTACTCTGCTTCCATTTACCTCTCCTTCTTCTGTTCTTTCTCTTGAGTCTCTGTAGGCCGTAAGCCCTTTGGGGCAGAGTCTTGTTCTGTCATTCTGTGTGAAGTGGCATGTACATTGATAGTGCTATATTATTGATGATGATGATGATGATGATGATGATGATGATGATGATGATGATGATGATATATTTGATGCACATTTTTGCA
Source organism: Plestiodon gilberti rubricaudatus (assembly GCA_026170595.1). NCBI lineage: Eukaryota > Metazoa > Chordata > Lepidosauria > Squamata > Scincidae > Plestiodon > Plestiodon gilberti. The sequence continues at coordinate 60,552,419 of JANXHW010000004.1, read as the reverse complement.
ATGGAAATATTTTGCAATAACAAGGTCTACACTACAGTATGACCCCTGTAGCCATGGAGGATAGGTTCCTCCCCCCCCCCACACTGATACCGGAAATCCATGGATGGGGGGAATGCTATCCAGTGGCCCCCTGCTCCCATTACCTTAGTTAGGCTTCCAGTGCTGGTGTCAAGCAAGTGTGTCTCTTTCTTTACACAAATGCTATAAGTCTGTCAACTAAGTTAATGGGCACCAGGGTCCCTGGCAAGCAGCAGATAAGTGAATCCATGGATACCGAATCCACAGATAGCCCCCCCCCCACTCGTATTTGCTATGTTATACTGCAAGGTATCGAATGGCAAAAAAAAAAACCAACCCCAAAAAACCAACCCAAAAGTTGCAGAGCAAATGGTTTGTCCAACTTTTAACGATAACCAAGTTTCTAATAGAAAATGGTCTCATAATAAGAACTCAGCACCCCCTTTTAAAATGCAACACTTGAGCATGTCACAAAGAGTAAACTGTATGATTAAAGGAAGAGACGGGTTTATGGCCCTCAAATATGTTTTTAGCACTTACATCCTCACAGCAGACACTATGATTTATAAGGAAAATAGACCCGATAATTAAATACTCTGAAACGCTGCCCTTTGGAGGTGGAAAAACAGACACATAGACACTTTCATTTTAAGTGGTATTCATGTCTGCCATTGCAACACTCCAGCCCACAGGGAAAGTAAAATTAGGGCACAGAAAAAAGGAAAGAGCTTGAAAACCCTTCACTTAACTGTTCTCTCCACTCTCTTGACAACTATAGCCTCTCAGGTATGAGTGCATGAAGTTAAAGGAAAAAGAGAGAGAAGACAAATAAAATGGTTTATCTAGCTTTGTCCATGGAGGTACATACAAAGCTACCTTATACTGAAACAGACCGTGGAGCCATCTAGCTCAGTATCTAGGGCAGAGGGTCTGGGGCTCAGTTGGTAGAACAGCCGCCTCATATGCCTGAAGATCAGAGGATGAGGATGGCAGTTTGAGATGTCCGAAAGCATTCCATGAGCTGTGGAGAGCTGTCGACACACCGCTGACAAACTACAGAAGCCTTGGTGAGAGAGAGAATTCTGCAGCTGGCACTCTGAGTGGGAGACAGTGTTGCCATCAAGTCGGAGCACGGGAGGCGAATGCCAGAGAGAGGCCAGACCGTGAAGGAAACCACCTGGAATGAAGCGTTCTATGCAAGATTAGAACATTTATAATATGTAAAAAACCGCTTTGGTTTGTAAACCGCCTTGAATTTAAAATCGGTGGAGAAATTCGATGACCAAGAAAGTTGGTATATAAATACAGGTGGTATTATTATTATTATTATTATTATTATTATTATTATTATTATTATTATTATTATTATTGACACAGACTGGCAGCAGCTCTTCCAGCTTGCAGACAGGACATTTTTCCCTGTCCCACCTGGAGATTGAATCTGAGACCTTCTGCATGCAAAGAATGTGCTCTGCTACTGAGTAAAGTCCCTTTCCTTGTGTCATCTCAAGAGATGCTTGTAGGTCAGGAATTTTTTTTATTTTTCAAAGTCATCAATAGTGGAAATCTCTGAACAGGTTCTGTAAGCACACAAGAGAATACAGCACATCAAGCCACTTCCTGTGCTTTTAAAAATGTATTTCTTGTTGCTTGGTACAACATAATTACATTTTATCAGGGGGCTTTCAAGGTGTCATGGTTCTTATAAACTGATTTTAACAGATACAGCCCATGAACAGTTTCTCTCTTACAAATGCCAAGTGTGCTTCAACCTGCATGACAGGAGTTCAAATCCTAGATATGTTTACATGCAGTGTATCAGGGATGGCGGCAGGGGAGGTAGAACGGCCATGCTGTAGTCCACAGAAAATAGCGAAAGCAGGTGGAGCACATGCACAGTCACAGGGGAGGCTGCAGGTATTTTTCGTGGACTATGACAGGGCAGTTTTGACTCCTCTGCCGCCCCCACATCGCATGTCCCTGTAGTGGATGTCCTTGATTTTGGCTGTTATTTTCTCATTGGCTCTGATTTGTAAAAATAAAAAATAACTGACCATACAGGAGTCTTATCTGGAGGCTTGTCTGGAAAAACGATGACTTTAAAGTACTATGCAAATATAGATTAAGAATGAAAATACCCAAAGCATTTCAAATCATGACAAATACATTTCAAAGTAATCTTTATTCCAGGTCATATGTCCATCCGTTGAGCGTCGTTGTTGTAATGTTATTGGTATTACTGATGGGGGCAAACTTCAGTTGGGGGGGCAGTTTGAGTTCAAGCAAATTTAGGTGCAGAGGCACAATAGGATTGTGCCAAAAATCAAACGGAAAAAAAACCCTTATTTTACAAAGGGGGATTGAGCAACTGACATTGGAGAATCTCATGAATCATAAGAGATGCCTCGTAGAACTTGTCCTTAGCTGGAAATGAAGGTCCTGCACCTACTCAGAAGCATCATTTCTTGCTAGAGATCATGGGATTGGGTGTTCTCTCTGCTTCCTGTACTGAAATTGAGAAAAGTGCAAATTCCATGCTCCTTGTCAGTCATCATTTCCTGGTTGGTCATCAGGAAACCCCTTGAGGGTTTCCAAGCAATCAAGAAAAACACTGCATTTAATCCAAATGGTTTTTGAGACAAGGTTGGAAAGGGGAAGACTACAGATCTCTAGTTGGTGTGTATTATAATTTGGAAAATGTACCTCTCTGCTCACCTCACAGTTAGGTTATGTTTGTTACCCCCTTTCCCTTCCCATAGCACTGCTGCTCAATGTTTCAACATCTGAATATAGCTGCTCTTTAAAATGAACAATAAAGTAGATACCAGTTTATCTGTCAACAGCAAACCAGAGCAGCATATTTGATCTCAAAATCTTCCTTTATCTTTATCTTTATCCTTTATCTTTCCTTTATCTTTATCTCAAAATCTTTTATATAAAGTACTAAAATCTTGGAGTTTCCATATTTTTGTACTGTATACAATAATTAAATACAAAAGACATTTTCCCTCTCATAGTATTTTCTTCCTCTTTCAAAATAGTTCCCCAACAATAACTATAACCATCACATTAGTGACATGACCTTCAATCCGAAGGTTTCCCATGTTTTATTTATTTATTTATTTATTTATTTATTTATTTATTTATTAAAAAAATTATATCCTGCCTTATCCTATGCCGAAGGCAAATGCCCAAGGCGGCTTACAACAAAAAATAAAATACATAGTTTAAAATAATACAGAAAATAAGTTTAAACAAAACATATTTTAATACATACATTAATACATGTATTAATACAATGCATCAGTTTTAGAGACTGATCAAAAGACTTCCCCTCTGCTCATGTCATGAAATATGTCAACCTACTACTGGCAAATTTGAAATTGCTTGGATTATTTCTCGGGCCAATCCAAATTGAGAAGGCCCACACCTTCTTCTTCCTCCCCACCCAGTCAGGTTCCCCAATAACCAATTCCCCCACAACCAAAGGCATCGCTCCGGTAGGGGTGGGGCCGTAAGTTTCGCTCCGTCCTAGTCCCTTTAGTGAGCGAACAGGAGGCGGCCCCACCCCCTCACTGTCGGAGCCATTCCTGTGCGGAGAAAGCAGCAGGCAGGGCCTCTTCCTGCTCGCTCGGTAAAGGGACTAGGACGGAGCGAAACTTATGGCCCCGCCCCTACCGGAGCGATGCCACTGCCCACAACCTTTCCCCACTTCCTTTTGTCCCCCCACAACCCTTTCCCACTTCCTTTTAAACAACACTCAGTTTGGGACAGCAACAGCAGCAGGATTCTTCAACTGCTAAAAATGGGGAAGGACAAAGACCTGATGTTTCTTGTAGTCCTTCAAAAACCTGTTGGCAGTGCACCTGGAATGCAGTTTTCCCAAGGACTGCTGCTGCCTCCAGGGAGCACGGGAACAGATAACCCCTATCTCCTTTTCCTGTTTCCCGCTGCTGCCCCACTCAGGAAAGGGAGGTGAGGAATTAGGGAGCTTGGGAGATTTAACAGTTAGGTGGGCAAACCAAGGTTTTTTTCTTCAATTCAGATTTTAATCCAAACTGGCAAAGAATTCAAGGATCTGCTTAGCCCTGCTTTTGAGGAGAAGCCCAAAACTCATTACAGGACTGAGTCCAAAGTTTCTCAGGAACATCTCTGATTTATGTAGCCTTAAATACACTATTTGTAATTTGACCTTTTTTTCCCCATCCAATGCTAATATATTATTCTGGAAGATAAGAGCCCCAAAGTGATGTCAATTTTCCTGTTCTCTCACATGAATGTCACACATGGGTAAGAAAATCTCTATGCAACTCCTGTCATTCTGACTAATTTTATGAGTTTTTCCTCCCCAACCACTTTTACTGTACTTTAAACATAATTCATCAAATATACCAGGGAGTCTCATTACTTGTGTGGAATCGGCTGATTTTGTAGCAGATCAGCCCTTATCACAGCAGGAGGAAGTTTTCATTTTACAGTACTTCACTGTAATGAATGATAATTACAAGTTTCGGGGAATACCACAAGTGGATATGTAAATATATTGTGTTTGATTAAGAGGAAAGTTATGAACAGAACACTGAGCAGGCCCTTTAAATTGCATTCCCAGCTGTCTCAAATAATGTTTAATTAAGAAAAAACAGAAAATAGTATGCATGTTTGCCTACAATACAGAATGGTAAGACTGTAAGGCTTACCTTGAATATTGGGTGAATATCTGAATGATATGAGGAACGATTGTCTTTCCTCCACATTCCTATCTAAGGCCATGATCCAGCCAAAGTTAAACATTTTTAAGTTCCATGTATTTCAAGGAGAGGTTTAAGCACATGCTTAGTTTTCCAAGTTTATAGTTACCGTATTGGTCTGAGTATAAGACTCACTTTTTTCTCCTAATTTAAGTTTTTAAACTAGGGGTGCGTCTTATAATCAGGCTGTTGCAATTTAATGCCAGTGATGTAATTAAATTTTTTTAATAGCACCAAACTTTAAGGGTGCGTCTTATAATCAGGTGCGTCTTATACTCGGGGCAATACGGGGTATTTGAAATATATTTAAAATATTCTCATGCCACCTTTCCACGAAATTTCCAAGGTGGTTTACAAAAGGGAAACAAATAATAACAATAAAATTACAATTGGAAAAAGTGTATCCACAATCAAAACACCAGTGACAACAGTCTCACAGCGCAATCCTGTGTAAGGATCTGGCCAGCAGCTCATGGCCGCCCACCGGATCCAGAGCCCCGGCGGCTGTTCTGCCGCCGGGCCGGAGGTCTACTCAGGGAAGGGGACACTTGTCCCCGTCCCCGGGTGTAAATCCAGGGTGGCCTGATTGGTCTCCTCGGATTTCCGCTAGCTAAATAGTGGAAATTTAGCTAGCGTCCGGCGGAAATTTAGCACCTCGTCCGGCAGACACATGGGCGCTCCGGCGATGGAGCATGGGAGGCCGTTTTGCGTCCATCGGCGTACGGCAAGTTACACTGGCATAAGTGCACTTACACCGGTGGATCTACTGTTACATTGGTGCAAGAGTTACACAGGATTGCACTGTGTATTATGTAAGGGCTTCCTGTGAGACCCCTCTTTAGGGAGACTTGCCTGGTCTGTTCCTTTGCCACCACAGCCCCTTCAACACAACACTCTCAAGCTTCATGGAACAGGAACCTTGGTCTGTTGTGCAGTCTCATTGAGAACCCACCAATCTTTCTTCTTCTTTGCCTTGTGTGAAATCAAACTGACAGCATTTCTAGTGTATCTATCTCTTCTGTGTACAGTATCTATCTCTTCTGTGACTGTGAATGTTGTGGTGTGTGTGTGTGTGGGGGGGGGTCCTTTTTCTGTTTTTGTCATTTTGTTGGAGGTCAAGATCAGTCTCAGGCTTCCTCTACCAACAAACTTCCTTAACCAATACAACACATCCCCAGCATAAGGAGAATCTCTCTCCCTTGTGGTGATCTCTTTGGAGTTTCAGCCAAAGGGTTTGATCAGTGGGAGAGACTGTGTGAAGTGCTTTCACGGCCTGTTCTTGGGCTCACCCTTGCCTGTAGCCCTTGCTAGGGCTACAGAGAGCCATTCCCGGATGCACTGGCGTCACTGGAGCGTGGCGGGGGGGGCGGGCCGCCAGGGGGTGACGCGCGTCATGGGGTGACGCGCGCACCCCCTCGCGCGTCACCTCCGTGACGTGCGTCGCCCTCCGGACGCTCCGAGGCCGGCCCGGGAGCCGGCCTCGGAGCGTCCGACCCCGTCGACGCTCCAGGGCCTTCTGAAGGCCCAGGCAGCACGTCAATCCGGGTATTTCCCGGATTTTCGGGTCTGCGCATGCGCGAAAATCCGGAAAATACCCGGATTGACGCGCTGCCTGGGCCTTCTTTCAGAAGGCCCTGGAGCGCCGACGAGTTCGGACGCTCCGAGGCCGGCTCCCGGGCCGGCCTCAGAGCGTCCGGAGGGGGCGACGCGATGCGGGGGGGGAGCCGGGTGGCCCCCTCCCCCCGCGCCTATAACGTCGCGCCCCTAGGGGGGGTGACGCGCGTCCCCACACTAGGGTGACGCGCGTCTAGTGACGCCCCTGCCCGGATGCAATCCTTCACCACAGTCTGAACAATCTGTATCCTGCTCTTTCCTTCTCTACTAATCCCTCTGTCTTCCCTCTTCCTTCCTTCCCTGCACCCTAAAACCTTCTCTTTCTTTTCCTGAGTTCCTGTGGCAAGCCCAGCTAAGCTGCCTATGTCCCTCTGTCTTCATGTGCCCCCCTTTTTGTTCTGCCCTTTTTCCTTCTAAGGAGTTCCTCTCTCCTCCCCACTCCTTCTTCTAACAGTTTTCCATAGGGCTCCATCATGTATGCATGCTAGTGAGAAACCTCCTCTGTATAGTTAAAGAAATGAGTGTACTAGTACTGTATAATGAGTCCGACAACCCCCGTTTTGGTCTTTGAGCACTTTTTAGTAAACTTTGGTGCACACCTTAACTTTTGCCTCCGTCATCTTTTACTGCCAAATTACATAGCCACACTATTAGCTACGCACACGATTTCCTGTGCATCGATTGCAGGGATTGCAGAATCCCTGTACATGATTGCTTCCTCCCTCATGTGCACATGTTACGTGTGCTTTAAAAAAGCGCTGCCAGTAACAACTCCCAGTAAGAATCTTGCGCTCAGGTCTTGAATCCTGTGTAGCAGGGATGGATTTTGAAATAGTGGCAGGAAACCTTGGTGGAAACAGCAGAGTCACTTAAGTAGCTAGTTTATGCAGCATGATAGGTGCAAATGGAAAGGATGGAGACTTAGGGGGACGTATAAAGTAATATTGGAACTCAAAATAAAAATAAAAAAAACAATGTGAATCACGGCGTTCTGTTCCCATGGGCATAGCCTTTGTTTCTCAGCCAGAACGTGATACACAAAATAAAAGCCTCAGATAGACCACTCTGGAAATATATTCTTTAATGGTACCGTTTTTGTCAGAAACATTTTCTGCATCCATGGGAATAAAATGATTGTTTATATATTATTTCTGATTTCAGCCTCTTAACATCCACTTGTGTTATGGTTAATGTGCATTATGGATGCATTACTAATCAAGTCAGACAGTTAATACGTGGGCTTACGAATGCAATACTGGAGAAGCAAAAGCCACACACTAGAGAGATAGAGGAAAAAATGAATAGTTAAGACTAAGATGCAGAAATATCCAGAGTTGCATAAGTGGCAATCCACTTCTGCAATAGGGCTTTTCTGTCCCTCCTCCACACAGCCTTTTAGATGCCTGTCAAAGCTTCTTCTGAGGGTTCAGGGTGTCTCTGGAAGTGTGGGAAGAAGGGCACAGTTACCTACAGTACAAGCAGAGCTCCACTCAAAGAACGGTTTTCCATACTATTAAATGAATGGATGGATGAATGACCCCTTGAAAATCCATCCACCCCCTTCTAGAAAGTCTCCAGCTCTCAGTAGAATCTTTAGGATTAGATAAGTAGGCTTTCATTTCCACAAATCTAGATATAACCCCATACTACTCAATCCCACTGCTGGCACGAGTACTGGAACTTTGTATTTCAAACAGTTTTGACCTTCAGATTTCAGTCTGATTTAACCCTGCTGAATTTCAGCTAGATGGAACTGCTACGGTTGTTGCTTAATTCCTGGTGACTCAGACACTAAAGAGACTAGCAGTGACTCATCTTCCAGGATGCTTTCCCCAAAGTGAGACATTACATGCTGCATAATTGGTGATGTAAAGTTTTCAGCCCTGTTTCTTTTTAATAGAAACAAACAATTACAGTGTTTACAGAGGAGGAGGCACCAACACTGAGGCCTGTACTACCTCCCCACTGCCCTCCACTGGACCCTGTACCACTGGCGTCGTTGCAGGGGGGTGGAGTTCTAAGTTCCGCCGCGGTCCGACCCTCCCTTACACTGGTGCACGAAGCGGCCCCGCCCCTTCGCCTTCGTAACCATTCAAGGCAGTGAAAGCAACGCGCAGTGCATCAGTGCGTGTTGCTTTCACCATCTTGAATGGTTCCGAAGGTGAGGGGGCGGGGCTGCTTCGTGCACTGGTGTAAGGGAGGGTCGGACCGCGGCGGAACATAGAACTCCGCCCCCCTGCAGCAACACCAGTGCCCTGTACCATGGAGCAGGTAAGTCAAGTGCCACTCTGAGCGGCACAGAGCCTGGGAGTGGGGTGGGGAGTGCAAGGAGGGAGTGTAATGGGGTGGGTGGTGGGTGGAGAGGGCCTGGGAGGGGGAGGGATCAGCAGAGAAGGCCTCCGCTGTATCCTTACCCCCCTCCCAGGCCGGAAAGCCCTACACGGGACCCCTTGGTCCTGCGCCAGCAGCTTAGCTGGCACAGATCTGAGTCTCCTGATTGAGCAGGCTGGGGCTTGACATGGGGTAAGAGGCTCCAGCCTTCTCAATCTCAGTGCTGGATACAGCGTAGGCCATGCATCCCTACTGCGCCAGCACTGGATAGGATTGGGCTGCCTGATGGACCAATGGTCTGATTCAAGGCAGATTGTATGAATTGCTACCTGTATTGGCAAAATCAAGAGTTCCAATGCATTGCAGCCTTGTTGCAGGCACCTACGTTTTTTTTTGTTTGTTTGTTTTTGCAGTGTCATCTGAGTGGCAGCCATTTTTCCTGTTGCCAGCCAGCTACTTTTTCTTTTTTACCAACCATGTCTTGGGATATCACTGTATCCCAGTGTGCTTAGAGCAAAAATAATGGCACCTGCCAGGAGGCAACTAGACAGTTGAACCCCTGCTGTTCCAACAATGATGGAGAGGATCAAGTAAATGGCATTTTTATTTTTTAAATAATAACACACAGGAACAAATTGGTACAAATAGGAGCCCTGAAAATGGGCTATTTCATATCCATCCATTCCATTTGTGTCCCAGAATTTTCGTTTGAGGAATGAATGGGCTTTCTTCATCTCAGATTCCATTTCTTCTGAGAACAAATGCACATCCAAATACCCATTAGTAGTTCCTTTTGTTAATACATCCCACACAAAAGAGATTTATGCTTCCTTGTCCTGAGAATGAGCACAGCATAATTCCTGTATGGTTTGGGGAGACTTCAATTGTGCTTCAGACTGACATCTCATTACACTGGGTAACTCTCACAATTTGTTCACAGTGATAGAGCCATAATGTATAGCACCCATAGAGAATGGAAGAGAGCCATTCTCGGTGGTTCTTAGGCTTATAACCAATGCTGATCAAAGGGCAATAACTTTACAGCTGTGTATATAAAGTCCATGGGAAGCAAGTCAGCTGTAAAATGCTGCTGCGAGGTCTGCTGCATCCATACTCCCCAGGAGGAGCACGTGGTATGGCAAAATTATCTTTATTTCACCACGTGCATCTACACTATGGATAATCAGCTTCCACTATGACTGTATGCACACTGTGACAAGTACGATTTCGTATGTGGCCACCTGAATTCACTCCATGTTTGTGCAGAATAAGGAAATGAAGACATGAAAAACATTGTAATATTAAAATATTAATATCACACCGGTTGACAAGGTCTGGTCTAATCATATAACCGATCAATAGCGTCTCCTGACAAAACTGGCTAACAAAGCCGCACATTTTTAAACAAAATCAAATATTTAGGCTGCAATTCTGTATACACTTACCTGGGAGTAACCCCACTGAACACAGTGGTACTTAAGTTCTGAACAGACATGCATAGGATTGGGCTGTAATAGTACTTGATGTTTTACACTGATCCTTTTCCTTACTATCTAACCTGAAGAAGAAGAGTTTAGTAGGACTTGCAAATTCATGGTTACATGTTTTGCTTTTTTTGTTTTGCTCTGGTTGGTACAGTTTGAAACTTGCCACTGCCACGAACTAACTAGGTAGCCTTGGGCAAATTACTCACTTTCAGCCCCTGCTCCCCAGTTGAAATACTGTATAGGTATGCTTACCATCCATCCCAGAAAAACTGGGACTGCCCCGATTTCCAGGGCCTGGTCCCGGGAACCAGGGCAGTCCTAGTCCTCCGGGGCCGCCGCCGCTGCTCCAGTGCTTCACAGACGATTTTAAAAAGGTAAAAGGTTTTCCTGTCGGCTATCTTGGATCTCACGAAATCTCCAAGATCCATGATGGCAGCGCCCAAATCTCGTGAGGGCACATGAGGCAGTAGCACACGCGATTTGGGCGCCGCCATCTTGGATCTCACTAAATCTCACAAGATCCAAGATGGCAGCGCCCAAATCTCATGAGGGCACATGAGTGAGTGTGCTATTGCCTCATGTGCCCTCCAGAGATTTGAGCACCACCATCTTGGATCTCTTGAGATTTAGTGAGATCCAAGATGGCCGAAAGGAAAACTTTTTACCTTTTAAAAATCATCTGTGAAGCAGCTGAAGCAGCAGCAGTGGCAGGAGGAGGGGGTGGTCAACCTCCTTGCAGTCCTGGCAGGCCCGAGCAGCTGGACAGCCAGGAATCAGACGGCAGCAGCAGCAGCAGCAGCAGCAAAAAAGGCAAGTGGGGCAAAAAGGGGCGAAAATGGGGGTTAAATAATTAATTAAATTGAAAAAAATGGCCGCCCTAACGGGTGGTGAGAGAGCACTTTGCACCTGCCAAAAAAAAAAAAAACACAACCCCAAAAACAAAAACCTGGGAATAAAAATATTTTTAAAAATTCTGGAGGGGGAGAAATTGGGTGTGTGTGTCCCAGTTTGGGCACCTCAAAATATGGTAAGCCTATGTATTAGTAGGCTTACCAAAGTCCCGGAATCGAGGCATGCATCAGCCTAGAGAGGACCTGAGCCGCTCCCAAGTGTGCACCACGGCAGCCCAACGGCGGTCGCGTTGTTGACTGGAAATTCTGGAAGCTGCAACCCCATTGGGCTGCCACGGTGCACAGTTGGGAGCGGCTCGGGTTCTCTCTGGGCCGACGCACACCTCGATTCCGGAACTCTGGTAAGCCTATGTATTAGGCAATATAAGCCTATAAAAGCAAGCCTATGTATTGCTTCCGTTGCAGGGGTTTTGTAAGGATTGGAACAGGATTAATACATGTGAAACGCTTTGCATGTTCAAAGGATCCTATACAAATGCTGAATTCTATTATAAAAGCATTATGCTAACTTTTGATTATAAATATTACTATTAGTAATAATATTAGTATTAGTAATCCAAGTGCATGGTATTTTAAGAGTAACAATAAGAAGAGGTCCCTGCCTTGAAGAACTGATCATCAAATAGAGAGAGGGGAGAAAAATGGAGAAAAGAAGAATATGCATTTAGTTTAAATTACAGGTGCTTAGGGTGAGTTTCAGTGGCAAAACAACACTAACAGCACAATCCTATGCATGCCTACTGAAAAGTAAGCCACATTGAGTTCAGTGGGGCTTATTCTCAAGTAACCATAGGATTGCAACCTAAGGCTGTATTATTTACACTTACCTGGAGTAAGTACTATTAAACTCAATAGGATATTCTTCTGGGTAAGTATAAATAAGATTGTGCTTCCCTCCGCTGCTGGATACAGCACACTCGTTTTTGGCACAGCTGTACCAGTGGGGGGGGGAGGGAGGATAGGACTGAGCTGTCAATATGGGAAACAAAGGGAAAAGAGGCATCAGAGATAAGCTAAGGCTTCATTTTACCTGACCATGAGGATGAACCATGAGCCTACAGACATTATAAAAAAGGAAAGTATACAAGGAACTGAATGATTGCGGAAAAGATGAGAACTTTGACCGCAGAGTTTGAGATTGCAAATATGGGCAACTGAACATGAGGAAATGGGTGGACTGCAAAAGGTCTTTGGACAGAAGAGGGCCAAAAAACAGATCCCAGCTGTGCCCTAGTGAAAAACAGAGGGCAGCAGAAAATGAACTTTCCTCCACAGAAACGCTGAATAAGTGATTGGACAGGGAAACAAGACAATCAACACTGAGCAGAAACACAGACACCTATGACAGGACAGTTGTCAAGCAGCAGACAATCAATTGTATCAAAAGCAGCAGAAAAGTCTATCAACGGGTTTTACTAGGCAACTGTTACTAGAGATGACTGAGCCACCACTTACTTGCCTCAAAAATCAATTGGGTGGCTTCTTGAGTGTTGAAGTCAAACACTTAAAACACCTCAATGTCTTTTTCAAGTGTTTAACTTGGACATTGTAGTAGTCCAAATCCACTTTTTCTAAATCTCCCCTGTCTGCTGCTCCCCAGTTTCTTTTTTATCCAGTTAAGGGAGAAAACCATGATAGAGAACAGGGCAGATGGGGGAGGGCAGAAGAGTAGCAGCATCTGATACATACCATACAGAATCTCGAACTGGGTCATGGGACATGACTGCAAGGCATCTCTTCAGCAGTTAGTCACACACTTTGAGCATCATTTCTTGAAAGGGATCATGGTTCTTGTAGGCAGGTCCCATGTTCTGAGGGGAAATGATGCAAAGACAGACACCATGGGACCTCTTCTGGCATGCTGTCCTGCCCTAAAACTCTTCCCAATTCTCCAAAATACGGTTTTGTTTGTTGGGGACATGGACAGACTGGATGAGGGAGAGCTCCATTTTGAATTGGCTTTGCTCTAAGGGAGCTGTTCCCAACTGAATGATATCGATCAATTCAAGCAGAGGAAGTCACACTTTTGAGCCTCTTTTTTAAATATTCACCCCATCCCTAGTGTTACTTAGCACAAACAATCTACCCTCCCATACCAATGAAGTGCTAAGATGGCTTCTGCAGCAGGTGATAGTAGGTGGTTGGGCTCCCAAATCTGGGGCTTTGGAAAAGGTAGGAAAGCGTTTATACTTCTGTACAAGTCATTGCATATGTTGCAGAAAACTCTGAGGCATAACACAGAAGCCACATTCTGTGTTATGCATGTAGAATCCTAGACCCTTTGGATATGCTTCGTGTTCCTGGATCACTAAGGTGGACGTACACAATGAGATCCCAGATAGCTCCTTTTTCAATGAAGATTCTGCTTCACGGTTACTCTTTCTGCTTTCTGTTGGTTTTTGTCTATTGTGTCAACAGCTTCCTCCGGTAGCTCTGGAATATTTTCATATGAGCAAATCGTACCAGACGAATAGCATTTTTCATCCAAAGATAGCATTTTAAAGAGAGTTAAAGAGTTACATTTTCTGTAACTTTTCCGACTGCTCTCTTGAGTTCTCTGTCTTTGGAGAGATAATACTCTGTACAGTCACCAGGTGTCACTATTTGCAGTTTCTCTCTTATGGAAGTTAATGCTGTGCTCTGTCACAAGGAGATACCGTTTTCTTTTTTACCTGTCTCGTCCATAAAGACTAATCCTGTAATCTGTTGTGGTGTGTTCAGATAAGACTAGAAAAGCAAGCAAGAAAAAAGTGTTTGTATCCACAAGGGTACACATATAAAAAAGACAGCTTACGTATGTCTGCTTCTGCACCTAGACCGAAGGTAATCAACTATAGAAGGATAACTATCCATACAGGTTGTCTAAACTCATCCTAATTGGACAATATTTCTATGCTAATTGAGGAAATAACTACATTTTAAGTATGGCCTGAAAATTAATGAAGGCAGGTAAACAAGATGCAAACATCTGCTGTTTCTGCGGTTTGACAAGACACTTTGCCTTATTGATCACACACATTATTTCTAATTATTACACTTTTCTCTGATGTATAGTATAGCTACAGCCTGGGTACCAAATCTCTCTTCTTCTTTTTCCAGCTAGTGCTGCTAAATTAAGCAGCTCCTGCAGATGCCAAATAGACTGTGAAGCATTGGAAGAGATCAGAAACAGGAAATATTTAGAATTTCAATCACCATTTTGCGTATCTGAAAAGCAGGAACTGTCTGTGCTTTCAGAAATGTTTCCTAATATGAGAAGCAACCAACGGCAATTGGAAAATGATGTGCCGCACACTTAAAAGACAACATAGAGTTACTGCTAAGCACCAGATGAAGATCAAAATAAATGTATCAGGCACTCACTTCTCTGTGATACAAACTGGTACATAAAGTGGCATAATGGTGACAGTCCAGGTCTTCTCAAGGGAGCTTTGAGAGGTGTTCTGTATGCATTACAGCCCTCTACCAAACAGGCAATATATTCTAATAGTTCAGCGAACCACAAATGTTAGGTCAAAACTCAGCAGCTGACAATGGAAATCCTCTGGCGAGGTAATTGGGCTGTTGCCAATGGCTTTTGGGGGCAATCCCAAGTAAATAAGCATTTCAGAGCTCTAGTGGATTTATTTACAATAGCTAGTGAAGCTACAGATAACATCTGGAAGAGGTTGTAATGTATTGAAACCTCCTGACAGTGGTTCAGTATGCAGAATACCACAGAGAATAACATTGCACTAAAAAAGATTTGTAAGGTTTTTTTTTTAGTCACAGCGCAATCAGTGGAGTCACTAGGGTGCGCACCGCCCCAAATCGGGGGCGCGCGTGTCACCCTAATGACTAGGCCACACCCTGATTTTGGGGGGCGACCCAATGGGACGCTGCCCTGGGTGCCCCCGGTTCTGCCCCCCCCGTTGCAGCCGGCTCCGCTCCAAGGCCTTCTCCCGGCCTCGGACACTCCGAGGGATTTATAATGTTTTTTGCGCATGCGCAGACCATTCCTAAGGGAAAAGGGCAGCCGTTTTCCCTCAGGAATGGTCTGCGCATCCGCGAAAAACGTTATAAATAACATTGTGACACAGTGGGCCTTCGTCAGAAGGCCCTGGCGCGTCGGCCGGGGAGGTCGCTCCAAGGCCTTCTCCCAGCCCGAGGCTGGGAGATGGCCTTAGAGCGGAGCCTCCGGAGGGCGACGTGTGCAGGGGAGGTGACGCACGCGTGGGTTCGCGCGTCGCCCTCTGTGCGCGTCGCCCTCCGGCGGTCTGCCCGCGCACGTCACCCTTTGGGCAGAATGCCCCGCGCGCTTCACAACAGCGACGCACCTGAGCGTAATCCTGTGTAACCTTGCACCGGTGTAACCGTAGATGCACCGGTGTAACAGCAGATGCATCGATTGCGCTGCCAGTGTGAATCCTCAGAATTTGAAATAATATATTTTTTGGGGGAAATAGAGACACAGATTCACTGCAGACCTTGGCTTAGAGGTTGAAACGTCGGTCTGTATATAAATACCGGACTTCCTGGACTTTCGTTTTTAATTTTTTCATTGCCTGCTTTTATTAGTGGCCTCTTTGAAAAAAAATTTACGTGGTTTTTGGAGTTCTTTGTATTTTGTACTTCTTATACATGGCTAATTTACCCATACAACCTTCTTCCTGTAACATAGTAGCTGGCCATGTTAGCTTTCGTGCCAGACATCAGATGTGTTCTTCAATTTGTCTCATGATCACTGTTTTTGTACCTGATACAATACCGCACTGACTGGAATAATTGATAGTTGAAACATGATACGTTATTTAAGGTCTTTGTTTTAATCTAGAAAACGCTTGGTTTCCCCCTGCCAATTTGACTGCACGAGGAAACCACTATGCTCTTCATACTGATCAGGAGATTCTAGTTATTTTCTGCCATTTGCTTTTCGTTTCATCTCAATTTGAGACAATTGCTTTAGCCATTTCTCCATATTGTCTGGGTGGATCTCACACAAAAACAGATTGGGCAACACATTGTGGGGCTCTTAGGACCTTGACAGCGCAATCCTGTGTATGGATCCGGCCAGCGGCCTATGGCTGCCCGTCGGATCCTGAGCTGTCATTCTGCCACCGTTCTGCCGCCGGCCGGAGGTCTATTCATGGAAGGGGACACTCGTCCCATTCCCCGAGTATAAACCACGGCCGGCCCTATTGGCCTCCTCGGATTAGAGGAGGCGGCCGTGTAACAGCCTAGCCAGTCCGGCGGGGATGGAGATATGGTTATGTAATGATATTAACAGCACAATCCTGCACAAATAAAAGCCAGTGGAGTGCATGGTCTGCTGTACTAGAGTATTGCAAAAATGCCATAAAGCACTTTCACTGCACCCTTGGAGTAAGCAGCGCTGGCACTGAGACCTATGCTGCTCACTCCGCTGACATCCCCAACCCCAGTTGCTGGATGCAGGTAAGTGCTGCGGTGGGAGGGCGTGAGGAGGGTGGGCCAGGGTGGCAGAGGAGGGGGCAATTGGCCAGCCAGGCCAGGGAGGGGGGAGGGATTATCTTCACCGCCATATCTTCACCTCCTTCCTAGGCCTGGCTGGCCTTACATGGCCTCCCCGGGCATGCGCCAGCAAAGTAGCTGGCGTGTATCCAAGGAAGCCCACTGGGGAATGAACATCTCTTTCCCCTGAGTTGTGCACTTGCTCCGCCGGTGTGGGCTGCATCCTGTGTAGGATGCAGTGGCCGGCTGTTTAGGCCAGCCGGTGCATCTTACGCAAGATTGGGCTGTAAACCTCATATTAATGCTTGAGAATTTGCACCAGTGAATAAAAACATTTTGTGTTTTAATTCAACATTTTTTTTCCAAAAAAAGCACCATTTTCAAACACCTCTAGGTATGTGCATTACAGCCAAATCCTATCTAACTTTACGTCCTGCGTTGCAGAGCGGCTGGTGCCATCGCTGCATCCAGGGAGCAAAGAGGAGGGCTGTAGGTCACCTTGGGGGTGACCTACAGATTCCCAGATTTTTTAACAATCTGCTTCCCTATCCGCTCACCTCACTCCTTCCTTGCATGGTCCCTTTTAAACAAATCAGGAAGTACACTTTGTTTAAAAGGGATCATGTGAGGAAGAAATGTGGTGAGTGGGCAGGGAAGCAAATGGTCCACTTCCTGCTCACTTTTAATGATGTGGCTCCATCGTCAGCAGGCGACAATAGACTTGCGATGATGGGCTCCCCAGTCTGCTGGTCCTTCCACCGCTCGATGTGAGCCACATCATTCACATCACGGACAGGCCAGCCATGGCTTATTAGGGTGAATAGGCCTAATTGTAGGAGATTGTAGGAGATGCTAATTGAGGAGATTGTAGGAGATGCTACCGCAAAAGGGAGCTACAGCAGCCCTGACTGTCTCTGTGACAACCCCTTCTGTCAAAATAGGCAAGAGAGGGTAGATGGAAATTCTTGACCCCTATCATCAGTGCTTCTGCTGTGGCAGCCGAACCATGAGTGTGGGACGCAGTTCTGATGGACGTGGTGACTCCAAAGAACGCCTGATTTCTTCATGAGGTTCAGTCCTCTTGGGATCCATTGACAGAAGACAGGCAGTCAGCGGCGGAACAACGGTGGAGCGTGTGGAGCAGGAGCTCCAGGTGCTCGCGGGCGGGGCGCGCGCTGGGGGAACTCATGGTGGACGCGCTGGGGGAACTCACCAGTCCGAAGCACCGCGTTGTCTGGGCCCTCCCACCCTCCCTGGAGCCAGTTAGGCTCCGAAATGACCGAAAAATGGGCGGGGGGGCGCATCGACGTGACGCGAGGGCGCGTCGACATCACGCGATGCAGGCCCTGCCCCCATGCAACCTGGCGCCGGTAGGGCGCCTGTCGCCTCTGCAGGCAGTCATAGCAGCTGCTGCTCCTCTTCTGCAAGGGTTGGCAGTAGGCTCTGCTAGAGCTGTTTGAATATGCCAATACCTGATGCTGACCCTAGAGTTCATTCTTAGGTCAAGAGGTTTTGAATAGAGCTGTTTTTACATGGCCATCCTGTGTTCACTCCAATTCATCACCAGATGCACTGTGATTTGCAGGTCCTTTCATTCAGATGATCCAAAATTGGCTGTGTACCAACAATTTCAGGAAACTAGATTTCAAGCCTTTGAATCACTGCAGGATTCTTTTCTACATTTGTATTTAGGTCAGAGAGGTATTCTCTGCTGTGTTCATTAGATTCAGAAAGAAAGACAGATTCAGTTTCTTTCTTTTCAACTTCATCCAAGCTCATGTTTGTACTGCTTTTTCAGGAGACACCCAGGCTTTAATAGATACTGTGTGTGTATTGTGTATTTCATACCCAAGCAAGCTTCCTCTTCACTCTAGTCTACATAACTGATTAAAGGCAAAATGGCGTTTTGCCAGCGTCTAAACAGTTATTCTGGCAGAGACTTTTTAACATGAAATGTATATTATTTTAGACGATAGAACATATCCTCTCCACCTTAACCATTTTCTCAGATTTTAAGCTATGAAAAGAGGAGATAGTTTCTTCATTGCAATAATATTGAAAAGAGGATCTGATCTTCTGTTTTCTTGTATATCAGTTTCTGGACCTTTAAAGATTTCCCCTTCTTTTGTTCAAACTGGTATGAATCAGAGACAGACTATCCTCATTGATTTTGGGCCCAACCCTATCCAACTTTCCAGCCAGTGGCGTTCCCAGCCCTCCCGGCGCCTGGGGGGGGCGGGGGTTGGAGCGCCCCCGCAAGCAGCCGGGCTCGGGGCTGAGCGCCCACTCGGCGCGTCCCCGGCCTCCGGAGGCATGCGCAAAACGTATAAAAGCCGGGGACGCGTTCGGCTTTCTCATAAAGCCCTCGACCGCTGAACTGGGCGGTCGCTCTAAGGAGGGCTTATCCCCAGCCTTCGGAGCGGAGCCTCCGGAGGCTGGGGACGTGCCGAGTGGGCGCGCTGCTCCGGCGGTCACGCCAGCCGGGCTCCGGTGCCACACCGCTCTGCGCAGCCCCGAGCCCGGCTGCCGCACCCCCGTGCCCACTTGGCGCCTGGGCACACCAGCTCCCGCCATTAAAGAATGCCTCTGTTTCCAGCGCCAATGCAGCCATGCTAATGGGGCATACGCTGCATCCTGCGGTGGGTGGGCAGTCAGGGAGGCCTCCTCAAGGTAAGGGAACCTTCTCTCAAGGCTGCATTGTGGCTGCATCAGTGCTGGAAAGTTGGATAGGATTGGACCCTGAGTTAACAACAAAAGTGAGTCTTGAGGAGCTATCAGTTGTATTTTTCCCTTGAGGACACTTTCATCCAGAAACTATCCTAAGAGGGACAAAGTTCAGTTGTTTCAATAAAAACAGTTTGATAAAATACAATCCAATCATACCTCAGCCCATCTCCCATATAGTACTATACATGTAGCTGAAATATCAAGCCCACCATTATGACATGGTTTTGGAATATCTACTCCATCTGAGCCAGGGTCACCTCCAGTTTTTGGTGGACGTGACAGGAGCCTTCTGAGAAACCCCTCACCCTACCTGGGCAACATGACAGGATTTATTTGATTTGCAGTTGTGGTGGCAAAAGTAGAAACAACATTGTTTTAGCACATGTTTTTCTACATATTGCCTTCATGAAATAGTGGCATGATAGATGCACTGTGTCAGGGGCACTGTGGAGAGAAAAACTGTGTTTAAACAGTGTTTTTTCTACTGTTGCAGCAGTGCTGAATAAAATAAAAACCTACCAAGGGTCTCCACCCAACCAGCCTCTGGTTAGTGACCAGACCATGTCAGGTGCTGGGGGGGGGGGTTGTCCCCTGGAGTCTGTGGACCCTCAGCAACTGATCAATGATGTTGCTTTGTGATGCTGGCCATGACCAGGGCATGCATTAACCACAGGAAGGAGAAAGGCCTCGTGTGGCCTTTTTGTGCTTTTCCTTCTTTTGCTGTTGACAAACTTGAAAGAAGTTGCACTGAAAACCTAAGGTAGCCTTCAGGTGGTAGACCTTTGCATTCCCACTAATAGTCAGAAAACTGGGTGCAAGTTTTAAGAGATAAGGAAAGTTAAATAGCGGTTGTTTTTCATCCAATCTTCTGCTTTCCTTTTAAATCGCCCTACAGAGAAAATAAGACAACCTAAAGGAGGAAAAAAATCCAATAGAGAATTGAAAAGAATAATGAGAATGTTATTGTACTTCAGCACACTAGTCTCATGACCTTCAGCAAGCAAGGCAAGGTGGAGGCTGTTTAATAGCTAATATGCTGCCGTTGTGGCTTAATACCAGTCAAAGTATTTCAGCAGAACTTACTAATTATTCATGAGTTCCTTTTTCAATACAATCATTATTTCTGGCGTGTATTGTTGGTGCAATATTGTACAGGATCGTGGAAGACGGCTGAATGGAGGAATAATGAAACAAACATCCCTCAATGTCACCTTGTTGGCTGCCAACCAAAGCGTGCTTCTTTCTACTCTGGAGAGTCAACCCCTTAAGTAAAATTTCAGGTGATGTGAGGGATTGTCTCTCTGTCTTTCAAATAACAGCAACTGCATGAGTGCAGGATCTGTTCCACCCCTCTCCTGGGGTCCCAAGGATCGGTCTTCGGACCGGTGCTTTTCAACTTATTCATAAATGACCTGGAGTCGGGGATAGGCAGTGAGGTGGCCAAGTTTGCAGATGACACTAAACTTTCCCGGGTGGTGAAGACCAGCAGGGATTGTGAAGAGCTCCAGAAGGATCTCTCCAAACTGGGAGAATGGGCAGCAAAATGGCAGATGCGCTTCAATGTAAGTAAGTGCAAAGTGATGCACATTGGGGCAAGAAACCAAAATTTCACATATAAGCTAATGGGTTCTGAGTTGTCTGTGACGGATCAAGAGAGAGATCTTGGGGTGCTGGTGGAGAGGTCGATGAAAGTGTTGACCCAGTGTGCGGCGGCTGTGAAGAAGGCCAATTCCATGCTCGGGATCATTAAAAAAGGGATTGAGAATAAAACGGCCAATATCATTCTGCCTTTGTACAAATCGATGGTAAGGCCACATCTGGAGTATTGTGTCCAGTTCTGGTCACCACACCTCAAAAAGGATATAGTTGAATTGGAAAAGGTGCAGAAAAGAGCGACCAGAATGATTCGTGGGCTGGAGCACCTCCCTTATGAGGAAAGGCTACAGCGTCTGGGGCTTTTCAGCCTAGAAAAAAGGCGCCTGAGGGGGGACATGATTGAGACTTATAAAATCATGCATGGGATGGAGAGAGTGGATAGAGGGAAATTCTTCTCCCTCTCGCACAACACCAGAACCAGGGGACATGTACTAATATTGAGTGGAGGGAGAGTTAGAACAGACAAAAGAAAATATTTCTTTACCCAGCATGTAATTCATCTGTGGAACTCCTTGCCACAGGATGTGGTGATGGCATCTGGCCTAGATGCCTTTAAAAGGGGTTTGGACAGATTCATGGAGGAAAAGACCATCACAGGTTACAAGCCATAAGCAACCTCCTGGTTTTTAGAAGTGGGTTTTCTCTGTGCCAGGTGCAAGGGAGTGTCAACGGGAAACAGGTTATCTTGTTGTCTTGTGCTCCCTGAGGCATCTGGTGGGGCCACTGTGTGACACAGGAAGCTGGACTAGATGGGCTTTTGGCCTGATCCAGCAGGGCTCTTCTTATGTTCTTATGTTCTGGTCCAGTTGCAATGTTTTTCTCCAATCTGCCTTGGTTCCTTAGAAGGCAGGCAGGCAGGACACAGGCAGGAGGAGTGGTCAATGAGAGAAACAACGATTGTGTCCTCCTTTAAAAGGTAAAGGTATCCCCTGACAATTAAGTCCAGTTGTGTCCGACTCTAGGGTGTGGTGGTCATCCCCATTTCAAAGCCGAAGAGCCAGCATTGTCCGAAGACGCCTCCATGGTTATGTGGCCGGCATGACTCTCCTTGCCGCAGCGCGTAGCATGCAGCTGGAACACGGAGCGCTGTTTACCTTCCCGCAAGCGGTAACTATTTATCTACTCGCATTGACATGCTTTGGAACTGCTAGGTTGGCAGGATCTGACCAAGCAACAAGAGCTCACCCCGTCGCGGAAATCGAACTGCCGACCTTTCGATCGACAGCTTATGGTTCAGCGGTTTAACCTGCTGCGCCACCCGCTGGCCTACCAATAAAATTCTACCAATATTTAAATGTATTTAAAAAATTTATTCTACCAAAAATTTATTCTACCAATAAAAGCATTTTAAAGATAAGGGTTTTTAGCTACTGAACATCACAACCCAATCCAAACCAGGTCACAGAGGGAATAGCATTGAGTCCAGTACCAAATCCTGTGCACCCAGGCTACGGGCTGGAGGTCTCCTCGGAATAAGGGAGACCTCCATGGAAAGCCCCAGACTCCCTAACACGTCTCCTTGGATCCACACTACTGTTTAGCTGTCGCAGACCTGAGGAGCCCCGTGTCGGGGAGAAAGGCCCAGGAAGGAGGGTAGGGTTTAGTGCGTAGCAGCGTTGCTGATCCTGCCCCTAACTCCTGGGCCCAATCTGCTCACCCCTGCCCTCCCCCACCCCTTTACTTCCACTCCCACACTCCCCATACCCTCCCCCAGCCCCCGTGCCCAGTGGTGACATACTCACATGCTCCCCGGCACTGGTTGCTTGCTGGCTCCAGAGGCAGCAGGACAGCACAGGCCTTCCCACCAGCACCACCTACTTAACGAGTCTTTACAGCACATTTGCAACATTCAACATCGGTGCTGGGTCGCAGAGCATACATATATGAAAATAATGCTTACGTTCCAGATGCCTTGGAAAACCTCCAGATCTATAGTGCCTTGGAAAACCTCCAGGAAATTCTATAGTCTTCTGTCCTATTTGCATGCTGTTATGTTGCATGGATGGTATTGTTCACCATGCCACTAATGACCCACTAGCATTTTTTAAACTGAAGAACTCAGGTCACTGCTGGAGTCCATGCTGTTACAATTTCATCAGCTGATTTGCCATCTGATAAGAGGATGCCTTTTTTAAATCACATCATTGCTATCAACTAGAGATGACAGTGAACTTCTCCCACCTTAGACTTGAAGAACAGCTTTGGGAGCTTGTAGACCTGTCTCAAAGGAGAAGTAACCTTTTCAAGCTCGAAGACTTTCACTGGCATCTCTCACCCCCTCCTTACCAGGCTGTCTGGCATTCAAACACCCTCTTCACCAGCTCCCTTACTTACTGGTTCAGTGGCAGTGTGGTGGTGGTGGTGGGGCGAGGAGAATGGAGAGGAAGGGAGTTTCCATCTCTTCCCTCCCCTTCATCAGCCTGACGCACTGCAGGACAGCATGCCAAAGAGAAAAGGATGTTGGCCCCTAGGGCATAAGCTACTACCCCACTCCCAGCATGTGGATACCGCATTTCTCCCGACATGCTGCAGAGTAGTGTGCCAGGCTGACAAAGCAGTGCGGGGATGAAATGCTGTCTTGTTTCCCTCACTCCCCTACACCGCTGCTCCTGCTGCTGTCACTGGACCAGTAAGGGGCTGGTAGGAAGTGTTTCTTGAGGAGGGAGAAGTGGGTAGGGAGTGCTGAATAGAGGTCAGTTTCTGATCCTCGGAATGTCTTGGGAAATGATCTTATTTCTCCCTGATTTTAGGGGAAAGAAATTGGATCACTTCCAAATTGAACCGATATGCAGAGGTGTAGCTAGAGGGGCCCCCTGGCCCCGGGCACGCGCGCCGCTGGGCCGTGGCGGGGGACGGGCTGCGCGCGTCATCCTCCGGAGGCTACGAGGCCGGGAGAAAGCCTCGGAGCGTCCGCCCCGGCTGCCGGTCCAGGGCCTTCTGACAATGCGTTAATACATGAACTTTTACCTTTTTCGTGCATGTGCAGAACGTTTCTAAGGGCAAAAGGGCAGCCCTTGCCTACAGAAATGTTTGTGCGCATGCGCAAAAAAGCTAAAAGTTCACGTATTAACGCATTGGGCCTCGTCAGAATGCCCTGGACCGCCGGAGAAGGAGGACGCTTGGGGTGGGGGTAAGTTTGGGGGGTGCACGGGGGGCAGCACACACGTCTCTGCCATCGGGTGATGCGCTCGCAGTGACGCCACTGGCCACGGGTGCCAGGCTTCTGGGGTGTGTGTGTGACACCACTACACTAGTGACCAAAATTGTTGAAACCTTGGTTATATATAATTCGATGTGTATTCCACTGCAGAATGTAATGGAACAAACCATATCAAATTATCTGTGTAATATCAAAAGTTATAGCCAAAAAAACGGAATTGGAAAACACAATTGCCTTCTGTAGCATTTATTTTCTGGCCATTATTATTATTCAATTCATGTCATGAAAATATTTTTTCATATGGGTTTTTTCCCCTCAAAAATTTATGGGCCCCAGGTGTCAAACTACCTAGCTACGCCTCTGCCGAGATGAACAGGAAGACATTGCCCATATCTACTCTACTAGTGGTTTGAACTGCAAAATATTATTATCCTTACACCCCCCCCCCAATGAAGACACGAGACAAGCCACTGATGGAGATATACTGTATTTCTTCAATTCTAAGACGCATGTTTTTTTCCCAATTAAGCATTTCAAAAAATGGGGTGCGTCTTAGAATCGAAGGTCTCCAAAAAGCACCCCAAAATGCTATCTTCTTACTTACTGGGGCTTGGGGGAGCTTCAGGGAGACCTGCACGACCCTCTGCAGGCCTCCCCGATCTTCAGTTCGGCAAAAAAGGTGATATTCAGCCATTTCCGGTTTTCGCGAAACCAGAAATGCCCAAAAATCGCTGTTTTTCAGCGAACTGAAGATCAGGGAGGCCTGTAGAAGGTTGTGCAGGCCTCCCTGAAGCTCCCCCAAGCCCAGGTAATGAAGGAAATGGCACTTTCTGGCGGGGCCAGAAATGCTGTGCAAAGGCAGTGCACTCAGTCATCCTCAGCTGCAGGAGACATGCTGGGGAGAGTTGGTGCTGAGCGGGTAGATTCAATGAAGGGAGGTGAATCTTACAATCGATGGATTTTTTTTCCCTGCTGGTGGTACTGAAAGTAAAGGTGCGCCTTAGAATCGATGGCGCCTTAGACTCGAAGAAATACGGGTAGTCACTTTATTTATGCTTATCACAGAAACCTGCAGATGCAAACACTGGGGGTAAACTAACCCACCCCCAAACAGCGTGCGGGCACTGGTCGGGATAAATGGGCCTACCCATCTTCCTCCCCCTGCTTGTTTTGGCATCAAACTCCAGGCCCCCCCCCCGGACACAGCCCAGTGGAGCCTATCACAGCCAACCCCGAAGGGCTGAGACAGCGAAGCAGGTTTTGAGACCCATACTAGCCAAGCCATTGATGGGCCTCGCCAGCCCCGAAGGGCTGAGACAGCACAGCAGGTTTTGAGACCCATACTAGCAAAGCCATTGATGGGCCTCACCTGCTCCAGCCAGGAGGCTTGCCAACTCAGCCTCACCGACCCGGTTTAAGGGTTAAGTGTCTTAATGAGCGGTCTTGGCTCACCTCCTGACCTTGCCGAGCTCAAGGTGCATGCCGATCCCTATCAAGCCTTACCTACCCATACCCGCACGCCACCTGCCAGGTGACCCACTGACTAACAGCCTCATCCCTATCAACACAGTCTGAGGTGGGCGAAAAAAACTCCAATTAGTGCCAATCTATTGGAAGCCAAAAATTCCTACCTGGCCCCCGAAGGGCAACTGGCTAATCCCAGAACGATGCCAAGGGAGGGTGGGATGGGGCTTCGCTTCCCGGGCGTCGAATGAAGCCGAGGAACGCTGCGGCGTCTCATCAGTCGATGCCCGGCCCATGTGACCTGGCCCGGCCAATCACAGGCCGGGCCTGCTGTGGCTCATCTCTCCTGCCCTAAAATCCCCGCGGCGCAGGGCCGTTATTTTTCTTTCTAAAAATAGAAAAGTTAAAGCAAGTCCCTTTTTTAGGCTAGAAAAGAGTCCAAAATACAAAAGAAATGCTAAAAACTGAAAATTTAACGCAATATCTTATTGGTCTATAAATATGCGTCCTTATCCGTGAATATCACAAGCATGTGTCTGTTGAGATTTTCTTAATGGTCCCTGCTGGTTTATAATTTATACACTCAGAAGTTAATGTTGAAAAGTGCCAGAGTAGCACATTTTAACAAGGATAGGAGGAAAAGTTAAGCTGCAAAATGTGCATAATAGAGAGATTTTCTCCCATTGCTCGAAGATTTATATTCATGACTAAATTAGTTTCTAATAAATTATGCACAGGCTTTTATGAAGTTAGTAAAAATGTGAAAAGCACAATTGCACATTTTCCTTTCAGGATCAATTGCTTGGCAATAGCATCCACCAGCGATTTTGTTTCAGCTCTAGTCTGAAAAGATAATATAATTTAAACATTTATTTCTTTCCAGAAACCACTTCGCAGTCCAAGGAAATTTGAGTTTTATTTATTATGCGTTTTTCATTTTTGTGGATTGGAAAATAATATTCAACATAGGCTACAGCCTAGGTCATTTCATGATGTTGGTTGGAAATAAGGTGAGCTGAGCAAGTAGCATTACAAAAGAATGAGTTTCGAGTTGGTGCTAATCAAAATAATTGGTCACGTCTGACATTGTCATCCCCAGAGTGTAAACGGCTTGCATAAGTGGTTGGTATTTCATGTTCTG
This sequence comes from Plestiodon gilberti rubricaudatus, assembly GCA_026170595.1. Taxonomy (NCBI): domain Eukaryota; kingdom Metazoa; phylum Chordata; class Lepidosauria; order Squamata; family Scincidae; genus Plestiodon; species Plestiodon gilberti. Next base: position 60,525,693 of record JANXHW010000004.1, on the reverse strand, counting down.
ATTTCCCCCTGAGTTGTTCCCAAGTTTAAAAAGCACTGCTTCGTATGTGAAAATTCCCAAGCAGAGTCCACCAAAAACCAGTTACGTGTGCTGGTATTCCATGCAGAGAACGGATACAATTAAAGGTGAGCCTTATTGGCCAAACCCTAGTTATTTTAAAGTGTGGGTTTTTTAAAATTATTTTAGGGTATTTCTATTTAATCTTTTATGTACTTGGAAATACTTTGAAAATTACTTTTCAGTTTAGGTGTTTCATTTTATCTTAATCAAAATATAATCTCTCTATCTCTCTCTCTCTCTCTGTATGCACACACACACACACACACACACACACACACACACACACACACACACACACACACACACACACCATAGAGTACAGCAAGTTCCAGAGATGCCTTAGATTTTTTGTCACATATTTGTTTGGTTTGCCTCTTGAACTGGGTGTTTAATGCTGAATGATAGCCTGTGAGCAATAATGAATATTAATTATTAATTATTATTATTATTATTATTATTATTATTATTATTATTATTATGTTACGTAACGTAAGACTGTTTTCTCTACTAAGAGTACCCTGATTATTAAAGTCTAGAATGTATTTTAAGTTCTCTGAAGAGAGCCCTTAGATTGAAGCTAGAATACACACACTTTTTTCCCACTCAAATAGTAAAGAAGCAGAGAAAAGTCTTACTGACCTAATGTGAGACCTCAAAGCAAAAGCCAGGTCTTCAACTATCATTTAAAAGCAACAAAAGAAGGAGCCTGGCATATTTCCTAGGAGAGAAATGCACAATTTTGATGCTGTCGCTAGTAAGAGCAGCTTCAGATGACTCATCCAGTTCAGCCCCACCCACATGCAATTAAGGCATGCCAAATGCAGCCCCTCCTTACCCAATGATGTGCCAGCCTTTGTCCGTCCGCTCTCCAATGGCTTAGCTCAGCACTCTCTGTAAAGGGGGGGAGAGATATTTGTGACCGCCACTCCTGCTCACCCTCATGGAGGCTGCCCCCGTCCACTCCCAGTCAAGCGCCACTCAACCCATGCTACCTCCTTCCCAACTGGGGAAGCCAGTGCATGTTGGAGAAAAATACCAAACGAGCCCATGTCTCCTCAGAAGTAAGCTCCATTGAGTTCAGTGGGACTTACTCCCAGGTAAGCATGTATATAGAATTGTAGCCTGAGGCACTTACAAATTATACCAACTTCAGGCAGAGCTTTCTAAAATAAAAGTACAACGATGCCAAAAGGTCTAATACATAATGCACCCCTTCTTCTCTACAATCCCAGCATTTCAAAAGGCAGGATAAATCAGCACTTCAAAGAAATAACCCTTCAGAAGGACCATAGCCTTGCTTGACCACTAGGTGTTAACAATAGAACTTTGTCAAAAAATATATTGTATGCTGGAAACAGAACTACTGTACATCAGCACCTTATAAAAAATTATTAGAAAAATATGCCTTCTTGACATTCTCCTTGCCTTCTCCTCTCATCCACTTTTCCTTTTCCTCTCTGCCCCCCCTCTTCCTTTTCCAATCTAGAGAGTGGAAGGAGGGGGGGAGCAGTGGAGGCAAGAAAGTGGACAGAGAAGGGAGCCCCCCCCCACACCAAACTGTTGCCTCCTGCGACAACTTCAGTTAGCCTCATAGATGGGCTGGCCCTGGTAGTGTGTTTTCCCTTGATATTAACTGATTAATTCTAGGATGAGTTACTATAGGTTAAAACCAGCAGTTCTACAATACAAATATAGTTGAGGATGCTTCACCTTCCCCCAACATGCTACCTGGCCAAGGTAAGGCTGTGTAATATTGTTAATGTCTGAACTCCTGAAAGACTCTAGTTTTGAATGCCATTGAAGAATCTTTCGGAGCCAGTACCAGGTTGCTGAAGGCCTGCCCCCGATACCACATTGGGTACCACATTGGGCACCAGTACTGGGGGGTCAGAGCTTGGTTTGGCCAGGTGGGCCCTCTGATAAGTCAGGCCCTCAGCCAGTGCCCAGATCTCTGATGCAGATCTCGGATTCAACCCTTTTTTCTGTTTTAAATGCACTGTACTGCTCCAAACAGCATTTGTTCTCAGTTATCTGCTGTGGCTTTTATCTTCCGGAGTCCAGACTCAATGTTCAGAAAATGCTTCTTTCCTGGGTATTGGTGGAGCTCTCGTTAAGCTGTCATTTTTTTTTTTTTTGCTATTTCTTAGATTACCAGTTTAAGAGATTGTAGTTTGCCCTTTGAAAATAGTAGAGACAATTACTGAAGTCTCTGTTGTTACATTCACCATTTTCTGGGATAGCAGTAAGTTTTCTAAAGGTCTTTTCCCTGGGCATCAGTTGTGTGAAAAGAAAACATATGTTTATTATTTTTAGTTGATCGGGTGAAAAAGGACATGCGCCTCCTTTCTGGTGTTGTGTATGCAGACATGATTAAAAATACAAAGTAGGATAAATTACACACACAAGGAGATATCACCAAGATTAAAAACTATCACCAAGATTCAGTCGCGTCACGACGACGCGCGTCACCCCAGAGCGGGGACGCGCATCGCCCTTAAGGGGGAGGCTCCGCCCCCGCACGTGACGTCACGCGCAGGAGCAGAGCGCCCTCCCCACTCCGTTTTCGGTTCATTTTGGAGCCAAACGGACACAGGGGAGGGCGGGCGGGCCCACCTCCAACTCAAAACTGTAAATGGGGGGGATCGCGCGTCACCCCTATACGCGCGACGCCCCCCGGCAGCCCGCCCCCCCGCTTCCCCCGTCGACGCCAGTGCCAAGATTAAAAACTGACAGCCCAATCCTACCTAACTTTCCCGCATCGATGCAGTGGCGCCAGTGCGGGCTACACTGCATCTTGCAGGGAAAAATAGGAGGTGAGCCCTGAGAGTCCCAGACCCTGCAAAGGGACTACTCAGATCTGCACCTGCCATTTGGCTGGCACATGTCCGTGTTGATCTGTGTTGGTGGATCAGGCCCGGGAAGGGGCCTAGGATATGACGTGTGCCAGCGCCGCCAATCTCGCCCCCTCCCAGGCCCAATCCCCACCCTGTCGCTGTCCCCGTCCTGTTCCACCTCCCTCTCCCTTACCCCACTGCTCAGCACAGATTTTACCGGTTCCAGTGCACATTGCTCCCTGCACTAGTGCTGGTGGGAAGGCAAGGTCTTCCCGCACCAGCACTGGTTTCTAATGCGCCGTCGCAAACTGCTTTTTGGCAGTTTTGTGACAATCTGCCCTGGTGGAGTGCATGCTCCGCCAGCACAGGGGCACAATACAATTGTGCCACAAAAAATTAAGATCACAATGTTCAAAGATTAGAACATTTAGAAATTGTCATTGCAGTAGGAGCAAGGGGCTACCTTTAATTACATACTGGTGATTTTTCTGAAATTCCCTAAAAGGACCCCAGCCAACATCAGTTCTATTTACTTGGGCCTTATTTTGCTTTCTATGAACATACCATGTGACCTTATTTTATGAGGCATATAATTGAATATACCACTCTCTTACCTGGGTTGTGTAGTGATCTGAAGGGAGGCACTGCAAAGGAACCAAGCAGATCTCCATGATGATCTTTCCCCTCACCTTTGGGTAATGTCCGGGCCAGCCCGTACTTACACCTGGCTTAGCCGGGGATCCCTCCTTGCCCTCCAGCACCAACCACCCTGAGGTCACCAACAACAAGGTGGGGGATTCCCCCCGCTGTGCCACCACAGGGGAAGCATCCAACCCCAACCCAACCCCAGAGGAAACTGGGCGGACACCTCCTACTGCCATGGCCTCAGAGGGAGGCCCCATCCCGCACAATGAAGGACTCTGGCCTCCCAGGGTGGTCTTGTGGCCGGCAGCCCAAGCAACACCCTCTGCCACAGTGGCCCCTCTCGTTGCCCACACAGAGGCAGCCTGAACATGCCTCAATAACACAATGAGACTTGCTTCTGAGGGAACATGTTTTGAATTGTGCTGTCAATTTAACAAAGCAGTATTTACTTCCAGTTACATGTGCATAAAATGAAGTTGGCAAAGAGACTAGTCACTACTGAATAAATTTGAGTAGTTCTATTCAAATGTAGAACTACCATTGTACTATAGTCTCCTTTATGTTCCCTCCTACATCCTGTTTATAAATCCTAGAAGCAGGAGGATAAGCCCTGCAACCCTATGCCTGACTGATTCAATAAAATGTTGTAGTAGAGAACAGGGTGACTTTCCTTTTTTTTTTTTTTAAACTGTGTATGGGATGTATCTTGAACTACTGCAATGCAACAATCTGCTGTTTGTGCTGCGGTAACTACAGTTGATTCATAAACCAAGCTGCCCAATAATTTACCTACATATATTTTAATAGAGGCTGAAATGTATACTTTAATTTATTCTTTTGTTGCATGTACAAGAGCAAACCGGTGCCTTGAGATTTCTTTGATGTCCGGGTGTAAAGAAAAGAGTGATTATGTTTGCTATAATTATGATATATTGCAGTTCAAGATCATTTTCATTGTAGATTTTATGTAGATGTATGTTGTGTTCTTTTGAAGCTTTGGAATGAGAATAATTGGAAGCGGCAGGGAAAAAATGACAGTCGTGGAACACGATCAGGCAGAAAGCCCATTGGCTCAAGCATCCTAGCTCATTAGGCTGTAGAAGAGTTTTGTGCAACTTGGTGAAGCAAGCTCGCAAGTTATGAGCACATTGGGAGTCATTGCAGAATAAATTGATTATAGATCTATACAGGCATGAGTTTATGTTCATATATTTCCAAAAGTGAGACACTTTATGATCTCTGCTGTTCAGAGACCCTTAATGCTGGCAACATAAGACAGCCAGGCATAGAAAAAAGCCACAACACTTGGATGTACAAGTCTGGGTCTGTCACTTGCATCATGTTCCTGTTGCAAAGAGACTTGGATGGACTCCACACTTTCTAAAGTCAGAAGGGGATCATTTTGTATTGTATCTGACCTGCACTGCACAGTTCACACACACAAACAAAACAAACAAACAAACAAAAAAACACTCACAGCGCAATCCTATCCAACTTATACCACCAGTGTAACCAGTGAGGGAGGGCAGTGGGGGAGGGTGGGAGGCTTTGGAGGGGAGGGGAGATTTAAATCCCCTTTGAATCCCCCTTTGGAGGGGATTTGAATCCCCTTTCCATTCTGGGGCCTCCTGTTCTCGCTGCACTGGTGGTGTAAGTTGGATAGGATTGTGCTGTCAACGTTGTTTTTGGAGTATGAAAGGAGAACAACTTTGACTATTGTACTAGTAAATTATTGTGCTTAACTTGGTACATTTTATGAGCTCTTCCTATGGATTCTTTTCCTTTTCATGTCTTAGAGAATACTGTATATACTTTATTTCCCAACAATTGACAGTAAAACATCAATATAAGTCTTTGCTTTTTCTATACATTACATTCATGCTATGGATTTGTAGAGATAGAAACTGGTACATAGTATTGTGTAATTTCAGCTTCTCTATGCACATGCATAAGGAACTGAATGAATTTTAGCACTAAATGAACATACTTAAAAGACAAAAGATTATTGCTGATATTGACTGGTGTTTTGATGGGATTTTCAAGTATCAAAAATTACAAAGGGAAAAGTGAGAGAAAAATGCCATATTAATGATCATACAAACCTGTAAATATCAACCTATAAAACACTTCCGATTATGAAACAGCATCACAAATCTGTAAACACGTTATATGGATGAAAATTATCTGCAGAATATTTTACAGTACTGTAGTGGCAAATAAACAGAATCCAGGTCTTAAATTTATCTGAGTTCATATTCTTTTTCATTCACCCTTAATATGTAAATTTTGTCTCACATTTCTCTATGCCAATTCAGTGGAGTGGGTACTTGAAATGCTTTCCATAAAGAAGAAATAAAAATCCTAGCAGTAGTCAGCATGAGCACACACACACACAAAAAATCAGCTCTATCTTCTTTAAGCGCCAAGACTTTAATTTATCCAAGTACCACGTTATTCAAATTATACAAGATATATCCTATTTTATCTTCTCCAGAACAGTCATGCAAAATAGTTTGATAAGTGGGCATATCCAAAAGATATGAATAATGTCTGCTTTAAAGTTTTGACACCACCAGCAGTAGTTAGGGCAGTTTTTATAAATATGAGACAAGCTTGCTGGACTTAAGGTAAAGGTAAAGGTGACCCCTGACAATTAAAGGTAAAGGTGACCCCTGACAATTATGTCCAGTCGTGTCCGACTCTAGGGTGTGGTGCTCATCTCCATTTCAAAGTCGAAGAGCCAGCGTTGTCCGAAGACGCCTCCGTGGTCATGTGGCCGGCATGACTCTCCTTGCCGCAGCACGTAGCATGCAGCTGGAACACGGAGCGCTGTTTACCTTCCCGCAAGCGGTACCTATTTATCTACTCGCATTGACATGCTTTGGAACTGCTAGGTTGGCAGGAGCTGGCCAAGCAACGAGCGCTCACCCCGTCGCGGGAATTCAACTGCCGACCTTTCGATCGACAGCTTATGGTTCAGCGGTTCCACCCGCTGCGCTGTCTTATACACAGATAATATTTATTTCTAAATCATGCCAATTCACAATGGAATATAAACTATATTCTTAGAATGCCCAGCAGAAATAACTAATTAGCAAATGGCCAAGAATTGTGCAAATTGGTCCTTAAATTGTCTAATATCATAGTAGGTCCTCATTATGATGAGGTCTACGGGGATCTGTTCCGGACACCCCACACCCCGCAAATAACGAGGATCCATGGATGCTGGAGTCCGGCACCCAATGTCTCCATTAGTCACCAGGGAGGTCTCTGGAGGCCCGTTACACGTCACACTGGCCTGCAAACCCTTCCATAGGCCTCCGCAGGCCTCCACAAAACTTCTCCCAAATGACTTCCGGTTAAACCAGGTCACTTGGGAGAGACTTTTTGAGGCCCGTGGAGGCCTATGGAGGGGTTTACAGGCCAGCATGATGTGGAACAGGCCTCTGGAGGCCCCCCCCCATGACTAATGGAGACATCGGATGAAGCCTACCAGTGCTGAATCCTGCTGGAACTGCACACTTATTGGTTTATGACCCTAGCCACTTCCCTGGACTCCAGACTTTAGAAAAAACAACAGCTGTAAGAGAAAGGACCAGTTTCATATCTCTAACAGTCATCACCAACCTCATGAAGAAGCTCAATTTCAGAAATGATCCAATAGCCATTCAACCAGCAACTACACTTCTACCAGGTGATGGTGGGACAAACACAGAATCTCTCAGGTTCCCTGGCTGACAATAGAGGGCCCCCGATTGATTCACCTCACCTATATGCCAAGAAAGGTTCTGAAATCTGGAATCTGAGTCACCTCACCTAAGAATCCCATAGGATTCTATGGGGAGAAAAAGGATATACACCCTTGGCTTTAGAGGACCGTGTTCTTTGGTCCACATTTGTCTTTAATCTTCCTTCACTCCACACCTGTACCCTGCCTTGCTGAGTGAGGACAGAGTTAACCCAGTGGTGCTGCAAAAAGTTACCCCCATTCCAACCTCCATTTGAGAACCACTGGGCCAGCTTGCACCCCAAGATGGTAACACCTTGCAACCCCCTTTCCTTTCTGGCTTTTCCCTCCCTTACTCCCTGAGCACTACCAAATTGCTGAAGCCAGTGCAGGCTGGTTAACCTTCTTGGATAGCTTCTCTCTAAGTACCCCTACCTCCTTCCTGGGAAGAGAGGCAACTTGGCTCCCTTGCCCAGCTCCCTTCAAGGCTACTGCCTCCCTTGCATGCTAAGGGCTTGTTTTACCTCCTCCCCCCCACAATGTGAAGGATGGCAGCAAAAGGAACAAGAAACTATCCCTTTGGGGGGGGCACGTATTTTCAGACACTGGCTTGTCTCTAAAAAGTAACATCGGAAGCTGCTCCTTGTTGCATCACAGACTGAGTGAAGCAGACTGGACTTCGCTGATTACTGATTACAGAACAATATTAATTGGATGCATGGGGATCATAGGAAAGCCTGTTTTTCAATTGTTCAGTGTTTTGGGTTTTTTTGCAAAACAAATATTCACAGAATATTATTGGAAAGCATGCTTCAGTGACTATTTTGTAGCAGTAAATTTGTGTTAGCGTTAGTATTATGTATCCGAAGATGCAGAAAGTATAATTGTTTGTCCGGGATTTTGCTGGAAACAGAAACACCACATCAGCTGTGTTTTCCTGCAAACAGCTCTCCTCCTGTGCCAGAATGTGACCAACTGCAGGTGTAGACAGCTTGTTGACTAGCATTCCTGAACCCAGTGCTTAAATTGCTATGTTGTTGTAGAATTTGACTAAATGCATAAAATTAAGCATGCTGTTAAGTGTGCTCCCAAGTAAGCAGTTTCTCAAAATGAGGCCATCAATTTTGCTTTGCTTCTTCCGTTACTTCAGGTACAATATTTCTCGAAGAAGTATTAGAAGTGATTTATCAGTTACATTCATTCCTATTGCATAATTCTACAAAACAGATTTCATAACCAATTTTGAGATTGTCTCAGTTCAGTGTCCATTACTGAACTGCCGTACTGGCAGCCGTCAGTATGCCAGCATTTTCAATCTGCTGAAAGCTTTGGAACTTTCAACATTACCATATAATAAGCATAAATTACTTTTTAGATGGGAGTTGTTGCTTTTTAAAAGCAAGCCCACTCAAAAGTGGAGCATTGGATAGTGTCCTCAGCTGCTGTTGGTATGTATTTGTCCCTTCTGTAGGCATTTTGGCATCACAAGTTGCCTCACATAATATCAGAGAGATCATACAACAAAATCTGAGCAGCTACAGTGCAAATGGATCAATATGTTCAACCGTTGGTCTATCTATTCTGCTATACTACTTCTGAAAGTGGTCTCATAGCGTTCTTTCAAAAGAGCTTGGGTTATATCCTAAATGATCTTTCTGCTCACATACGGGGGCCTATTCACATGGAAGCGATGGTATCACGTTCTTCAGCGCAAAAATCCAAATTGAATCTTGACTTGGCTTTGCATTGCACAACACCTTGTGGAAGATGTCATGCATAAAATTGTTGTGCATTGTTGCACAATTTCTTCTGCATGTAGCTGCGCCATTGCATGTGAAACTGAGACAAATGCTACCTTTTTCCTGTGTGTGCTGCTTAAGATGTGATCCACTAACAGCACAGCACTAACAGCAGCACAGCTCAATCCTATACATATCTACTCAGAAGTAAGTCCCATTGTGTGTATAGAATTGCAGCCTCAGATGAGCATATTCATGGGAGTAAGCACCTGTTAGGGTAGAGGGAGGGGCTATCAGTGACAGCACACTGATCCAGGGCTGTAAAGCCTAGTGGTTTGCATGCTCACTCCAATCCTGCTCCCCTCTTCCCTGTTTGGACATGAAGCTGACTGGGGAAAAAACCTTGGTAGAATGAATCCGCTGCCACCATCTTAGGAAATCAAGCAAGCCAGAGGGTCAGGCATCAATTACTATAATTTGGCATAAAATGAAATAAGAGAGACGTTCAATATTGTCTGAAAAATGTTACAATAATAATACCAAATTCTAGCAAATCAATAGACTCAGTCTTGAATTACCATTACTCCCGAAGACACAGAGAATTATTCTCTGCTAGGTTTTCATCTTTGAACTATGTAATGCCCCCTTTTTTAGCTGCAATGTTTTACCCTCAATTTTAAAATGCCCTTGATTTGTACTTTCTGTTCCCATATCTTATTTATTTTGCTTTTCTATTTCTGATACTCTTTCTGGTATGATTTGACAGTGGACAGGCATGTAAATCCACTGTGTGAGACATACCTGCTTTGTGTATGTGATAACATTTTTGCTAGCCTTAAGTTTCATGTCCTATCATTGTGTAATTGCAGATAAATCTCTGCAATTCAGCCGTCTTGCTGCTCCACCAACTTAGAAAAGTGCTGTTGGGTTTTTATCTCCAAGATTTGCTTTGCAGTGATCCTTGACTAGGACAAACAACATAAAACTTTCAGGGTCACTTTAAGGCCAATTTATAAGACCATATGTATTATGCTTACGGATATCACGTAAAGCATTCTTGCCTATAAATGTGTAAGGACGAATGGTGTATAGCTCCCAGTCGCCTGACTCCTTCACAGTCTGACTACTGTAAAGCAATTACCCTGACTCCATGCCTCAGGTAACCTGTTCACTTGTCCAATAAAAAGCAACCTGTCCACTTGTTCAATAAAAAACATTCTTGCATTTGTTCATTCACTCATTGAACCTTTTTAAAAATGCAACACTGCTCTGCTGATTCTGGGAATGTGTTTTGGTGACGTCATGCAGTGGCGTCGCCAGGCGCCCCCGCATCTGGGGCGGCACCCCAACGCCCCCAATAAAACTGTCAAAAATTTTAGGTTTCAGTTTCGAAACCTAAAATTTTTGACAGTTTTATTGGGTTTTTCCGTCCATTTTTCGGGTGATTTAAAGCGCTAGCGGGGCTTGTAATTGTTAGTGTATGCTTTGCGGCAACTTATCTTGTGTATAGGACCCTCCCGCAATGATCTCCAGGGGTGAAGATCTCCTCCGGGGGCGCAGATCGCTCCTCTGCTCTGCCGCCCCTGGTGCGAACTCTGTAAAGCGCCCAGCAGCGCTTTGCAGAGTTAACGCATGCGCAGAACGTCGATTGGAAACATCGTTGCTCTGCGCATGCGTGAACTCTGTTAAGCGCTGCTGGGCACTTTACAGAGTTCGCACCCGGAGCAGAGGAACGATCTGCACCCCGGAAGAGATCGTCGGACCCTAGAGATCGTCGCAGGAGGGTCCTATACACAAGATAAGTTGCCGCGAAGCATACACTAACGATTACAAGCCCCGCTAGCGCTAACCCCCCTAAAAACCTTTAAAAAACCCGAAAAAGCAAAAAAACCCCGAAACTTAAGGAGCCTCGCGCCCCCCCCCAGAGCCCTTCCGCCCCTACGCCCTGGGGCCCACCGCACCACTGCCCCATATCAGGCGACGCCCCTGACGTCATGGTGTCAGGCACAGCTAGCTTTCAGAATGGTTTCTTCCCCCCTCTCCCCCGATTCCAATCCTGGTGGAATATGTTTGGATGGATCACACTGAGGCAGCTTCCAGGGCAGCCTCCTTGCTCTAAAAATGTTGGATATGTCCATCTTCAGTTATGTGACAGGTGACAGTTTTTGTCTCTTGAGAAAGTTGTGTGGACCTCTGAGAGGAATTTTTTCAGGGGGTACAAAGTTTTTGGGACCCTTATCAAAGAAGAGGGGGGCAAAACAGGGCAGAAGGAAGGCAGCAACAGGCGGAAAACTCTCCGGATCCCAGGTCTACCAGGCTTCCCAATGTGGCACCCAGGTCGACCTCCCAGTAGACCTGGCCTCCCGGTTGGCCTGGCCTCCATCTTTCACTCTCCATGAGGCCAGCTGAGATCTCAGGAAATTTCTGGGTCCCCTCCTTTGGCTCTCAGACCCCGTTTTTGACCCTGGGCCCAGGTACAATTTACTCCCCTCTGGGCCCTGCATGGAGTAGAATATGAAGATTGTTCTTTGAGGAAGTTGGGTAGTAGGGCTCAAAAGCTTTGTAAAAATAGATTTTATGGTGCATGAATTTCTGTTTTCTATCTTTAACAACACCAGGAAACTGTGGGATGTTCATTATACTTATTGAATTAGACATTTGAAATTGGTTAAGTGACTGGCTATCAATCAGACTGCCATTCTTAGTAAGGGTTTCATCCTTAAGCTCATTCTCTTGGCAGCAATGAAATCTCTGGAGCATGCTCGGAAGGATCCATTGCTTCTAGGAAACCTGGGAACTGTAGTTTTAAGTTCCTCTGGTTTAGTCCATTGTAAACTGAAAACTGTTTCCTTGCAGCAACTGATGCCTTTAGTCAGAGCCACCACCGCTGCCTCTCCAACACTTTCATCACCAACGCTGCAAAAGTAGGTTTGGTGAACAGGAGGTCTTGCTTGTGGGAGTCATCAGAGAATATTGGCATTATTAGGCTTACCATCCATCCCAGAAAAATTGGGACTGCCCCAGTTTCCGGAGCATGGTCCCTCCTGGTTTTCTCTGTCTGCCCCCTCCCACCGCCGCAAAAAGGCATAAAAAAGGGGCAAAAATGGGGTAAATTAAATAATTGCGTCCTGTGCCCTCACACACCCAAACACACACACACACACACACACACACACACACACACACACACACACACACAGGACAGAAGCAAAAAGGCCAGAAAAAATAAAATAAAACAATCTGGAGGTGAAAAAAAAGTAGGAGGGGTGTCCCAGTTTGGGCACCTCAAAATCTGGTAAGCCTAGGCATTGTTATTAAACATGGTAGGAGGGGGGGAATTTCAGTGGAGTTTGGGTTCAGTTTGTAATGGGCTCGGGGACCTTCATAGATAGGGTTACCAGATCTGCAACCGGGACAGAGTGCTAGACCTTTAGGAGAAGGAATGTGGGCAGGTGTAGCTTGTTAAACCCATAGAGCACAATCCTAGGCATGTCTACTCAGAAGCAAGCCCCACTGAACACAATGGGGCTTGGTTTTGAGTAGACATGCCTAGGATTGTGGTCTAAGGTTTAACAAGCTACACTTGCCCACATTCCTTCTCCTAAAGGTCTAGCACTCTGTCCCGGTTACAGATCTGGTAAGCCTATTCATAGAGCACAGGATACAGTGCTATCTTTGTTTAATACCGTATTGTCCTGAGTATAAGACGCACCTGATTATAAGACTCACCCTTAAAGTTTGGTGCTATTAAAAAAAATCTAATTAAATCACTGGCATTAAATTGCAACAGCCTGATTATAAGATGCACCCCTAGTTTAAAAACTTAAATTAGGAGAAAAAAAGTGAGTCTTATACTCAGACCAATATGGTAACTGTCCTTTGGAGGACTGTAAAGTTATTACAGATTCTTTCACAGAATCTGAAATCTGGACAATAAACTCATCCTCTCTTATCTGATGTTGAGAGGTGGCGAATCTCTTTAAAGGAAAAATAAATAACCCCCTGCAATTCACTGGGAGCCATTAAACTTTTCACACTTACAAATGAAGCCATTGGATAGAAAAAGTCCTTTTCCAAACTCTCAATTTATTTAAACAATTGCAGAAACAACCACTTTTCAATGTGCACAGAAATGTGTTTATAGGCACAATGTGCTTTTATCCCTCTAAGGCCCAATTTATTCCCTCTTTCCTGTGTTCCACAGTGACTCTTAAAAAAAACTTAGTTTTCCCTGTTTGATGCTTATGTCCTCAAAATATATGTGTTATTTTAGTATCAACACCCACACTCCTATCTGTTAAAACCATATAAAAGAATGTTTTCAGATATTGGCATGAGAGCCAAGAAGGAAAATACATAAATTGATAGTGACAGCACAAGATACTAGAATGAAATGACATTTAAAGGGTGCTAACATAGTGCATGTCTTTCTCCTCCTTCTTCCCCTGAGAGTAGTCTGAGGGAACAACAATGTAGCTTTCTTCCAGCTGTAGCATATGAATTATGAGAGGCTGATGCGTCATATACCATCAGCACTTCACTCTTCTGTTTTTGGGAGCTATGATTTGCCATCCTGTCTGATGCATCTTAATTTAAAAGTTATACTCAACCAAGCATTTTAACTGCATTCTATTTTTTTTCTTACAGTGCATTTGAATTTGCTCTATAATGGTTCCCTTCACCTCTCTAATTGCTTACCTCCATATATGATCATTACTAAGGAACAGTTCTCACAACTAGTCATGGACAAGCTTTTCCTAGCTCATCTTGTCTTGCCTCATAAATTACGGTATCTCAGTTCTTGGAAAAAATGGGAAGAAATCTGATCATCTACCGAGCCAATATGTAGGGATTGTCTCTTTTCACCATATTTTCAAAAAACCTTCCAAATGCATCCTTTATTCGTATGCCCCCCCCCACCGTGGTAGCACTGTTGGTGAGCCATGAGCGTGGAGAGGGCTTGCTCCCCACATGGCGTGCAAGAGGTAAGCCATGTTGGAAGAGTGAGCATGTGAGCTAGATCTGTACAGTAACAGTAGGTGTGGATTTGTATGTTTCATCCCCACCAGTAGGGAGAGCAGTTACTGTTCAGTTCCCAGTTTGAGGGCTTGTGTGTTGCTCTCTCCTATTTGTATTAGACTTCCCATCAGCTTTTTTTCCTGTCTTGTTGTTTTATGTCTCCCTACCTAGGTGGCAGCGACCACTTGCTTCTCTTGCTTTTATTTTGTACTATGTGTTGTTGGGTGAGTCAGCACTGCTCTGAATGAGTACCATAGTTATTTCCACAGCTCTGAGAACAAGGTGCATGGCAAAAGGAGGCTTTTTTCCCTTGCTCCCTTGTGGTGTTCTGACCAAGCATGTTTGGATCTCAGAATATCACTAATGGGGTTCAGTAGCTGTTGGGCATCATCATCTTTGCACAGTCTACTGGAATGGAAACGAATGGAATTTAAGCTAGACACAACTAATTTGTTCTATTAGATAGCAATGTTACCAATCTAACATAAGTAGGATATATCTGTTCTTTAGGAAGTAGAATAGGTATATAGCAGTGGTTCCCAATCTGGGAGGTGTAGCTCCCAGGGGAGCCATGGAAACCAGCCAGGGGAGTTGTGGAGTGCCACGGAATCCTCTCGGAAAACAGTGCAATGCCAATTGGCAGGCATCAACATAATGTAATGGGGAGTTGCGGCCAATGGTTGCCAATGGTCAAAGGAGCCACAGGTTGAAAAAGTTTGTGAAACGCTGGTATATAGTATTTACAGTGCAATCCTAACCAACTTTCCAGCACCAGTGCAGCCGCAATGCAGCCCTGAGATAAGGGAACAAATGTTCCCTCACCTTGAGGGAGCAGCCTCCATGACGGCCCCTGCAGTTAACACAGATTGCAGTGCAGGGGCAGCCTCCATGACTGCCCCTGCACTGCAAAATGCAGTGTGCACCCTGTTGACATGGCTACATTCGCACTGGAAAGTTGGTTAGGATTGCGCTGTTAATGTTGTAACTGCCACTCGGGTAAAATAAACTGTGCTATATAAATTTATATCTTGATCATAATTGTGGAGATGTTCTCTCAAATATGTTACATTTTATTACTGGGTTAAAAAAATATTTCATATGCTTTCAAAAAATAACAAGGTACCTTCTCTTCCTGTAACAGCTCCCACCCAAGGGTGACAGTTGATTCTCAAGTTAATTCCATATGGAATTATAAATGTTGTGTGGAGTAAATAATTAGCTTTTCCATATGTTACTATTGTTGGTCCAGTGTGTATAACTACAGTGTGTACAGTGTGTATAACCTTGCTATCCGCAAATCCAGTATCCGTGGATTTGTCTCAATACTGATACAGGGGTGACTGTGAAAACCTTAAAGAAGAAAAAAAAGGTTGAAAATAACGTTTCTTACCTTTTCGCTGGCAAACTGCTCCATTTGCAGGGCTGTAGACAGTGAATTTGTGCTCCTATATCCTCATCTGGTTGCTCAACCTCCCCCTCCCTTCCCCAAGGTCATCACATAATGCATTGGGACGAGCCTGGGGAAGGCAGGGGGATGTCAAACAACCCGGAAGAGGCTGTAGAAGTGCAAATTCACTGTCTACAGCCCTGCATACAGAGCGGTTTTCCAGCAAAAAGGTAAGGAACGCTATTTTAAACCTTTTTTTCTTTTTAAAAGCATGTTTAAAGTGACCACTGTATCTGCAAAAAGGGGGTTTCAATTAACACAGATTTCAGTATCCATGGGGGTTCCAGGAACGGAACCCCCGCAGATACTGAGGTCTGACTTGTATTTAGAACACATAAGCAGAAAAGTGAGTTTTATAAAGAAAATGTTGCATATAAGTTGACTTTCTTTACCTATAACATTTCAAACAGCAAATGTTGAAAAAGAAAACAAACTCTTTCTGTAGATATGAAAAGAGATGAATCTCTTAAAGCAACCATACTGTGGCAAATGAAGACTGGAGAACTACATGCCAGTGGTGGGCTCTAATATGAAGCTCCTGGACAGTTTGGTGATACATCATACACTTTTCTTGCAGAAGGTCCCAGGAATAATATACAACATCTCCAGATAAAAGTATCTTAGATATCAGGTCTGTGAAGACCTCTGTATGAGCTGCTGGAAAACTGCTGCTCTGGAACTGACTGCACAAGGTGAGATGAATTGTTGTCCTGTTTAAGCATAAGGAAGCGGGCAGCCCAATCCTGTGCAACTTTAAGCGGCTGGCCTAAAGGGCTGGCTGCTGTATCCTAAGCCTATTGTGGGCTGCCCCAGGCCGCACCTGGCTGCTGTATCCTAAGCCCATTGTGGGCTGCTAGGCCACACCTCGGGAGAAGGGGACATTCGTCCCCTTCCCTGGGTGTAAGTGAGCCCAGGGCCTATGGGCCTCCTCGGATGCATGCCAGGTCCATACCTGGTGTACATTCCGGAAGGCGATGTAAGACCGGCGCGGGACGGGAAGTGGTTTAGGACATCACTGCCTTCCAGCTCGAGCTGGCCAATGGCCCTCCTCCGACGGCCCTGCCCTTCTTCCCACCGATCGGTGTGGGACTTACTCGCAGTGGCGGAAGTCAGATGAATTATGCGGCCTAGTAAGTGGTGCCGGCTTCTGCACCAGCACCACTTACACCCAAGTCGTCACAAACGTGCTTTATGGCACATTTGCAACGCTTTAGGCTGGCAGAGCAGAAGCTCCCCCGGTCTAAAATTATGCAGGATTGCGACGTTAATGAGACAAATTCAGAAAAGATGAGTATATGACATGTGCTGTAGCAATAATAACTGACCTACATTCAAGTAGTACTAACAAAGTTTCTGATATGGATATTCCAGCCATTCATTAAGCATAAAGGAGAGATTTGTTCTAACAATGAAAATTCACTCTCTTATCAGTTGCTCAGTTCCCACCTTGAAGGAACATTTCAAAAATAACTTTTTCATTAGCTATAATGGTTTTGACTTAGTTTAAATCATTTTTTCCCCTCCCTGGCATGTAATATTTATTGTTTCTAGGGGAGATGACAAAATTCTCTGGCCTTGGCAGTCTCATGAAAATTAACTTCACTTGTCTGTCAGAAGAAGCAATGCTACCTCATTTTTTCATTGAAAATTTGCAAATGGTATTTCTTAATTAACATTAAATGAATTTAAAGTGCTTGACAACACTCATGGCACAATCCTACTCTATTGCTGCGCCAGTGCAGACTGTCGCAAACATGCTGTAATGCACATTGTGACAGCGCACAAAGTAGGCCTGCTGGTGGGAAGGCTGTGGGAAGCCTTCCTGCTGGCACCAATGCCGAGAGAAAGGCCCGCGGGAGCAGGTAAGCTTCCTGGCGAGCAGTGCGGGGAGGGTGGGACGGTGTGTGTGTAATGGGCAGGGAGAAATCGGCAAGGGGCGGATCAGGCCCACAAGGGGGACGGGATCAGCAGCACTGTTCCGCACCATATCCTATCTCCTTTTCCAAGCCTGATCTGCTTGCACGGATCCACTCGGAATTGCGCCAGCAATATAGCTGGCGCAGGTCCAAGTAAACCCCAGGGCAAGGGGACAAATGTCCCCTGATCTCGAGGAGACCTCCAGCCTCCTCAATTTCCCCATGGGATACATTGTAAGCCACACTGGTCCTGCTGCATCGGCGTGGGGAACGTTAGCTAGCATTGGGCTGCCCGTCTACTTGGTCATGATGAGCAACTAGCTCTGTTCACACGTAGAATCAAAACACAAATGATATTAAACGCTTGTGTGTTTCCCAATCTTATTTCTTCTGTTTTGTTTACACTTTTGTTGTTGTTGTTGTTGTTGTTGTTGTTAAAAATCAGTTGTGAGATGCAGGGTTTCAGATGGTGTGTCACATATGTTCTTTTTTCATCTTGTTATCCATTACAGTAGTTGTCATCTAGCTCAACAAGTTTGCAAATTTTTCTTTGAATATATTCCCTGACTTTTGAGGCATGTCAACAAGTCTGGCTATATTATGCTCCTGCTGTTCTAAAAGTCCTCCCCCCATTTCATATTGTCCTTACCACTGTATGATAATGACACCTCAATTTCTTTGCTTTGGGAAGCCAGAACAGCAGTAGCAGGTGCAATTAAAAAGCATATATGGGCTGATGGAATCCTGTTAGACCAACTAGCCCACCATTCATGTTCATGCTTCATGCATATTTGAGAGCATGATCTGTTCCTATGGCACAGAGGGGTACTATATTTTATTTAACAACCCAGTTGCTTTGATAAAACTCTGCAAATAAATCAGGACAACACTAGCATACTCTGCTAGGTGCAAGGGTATCAGACGCTTGTGGGCAAACAAGTGCATCAAGGGAGGACAGGTGGAGTTGTCAATTGCCTGTTCTCACTTCCTTGATTAACAGAGAGCTAACACCGTTGGTATGTAAGCAGCATAGCCTTGGCATTGGGAACATTTCTGAACACAGTCATTTTCTGGAATGCATCCCCTGAACTCAAGAACTTGTAAAATGTGATCATCAGCCATTTTCTTCATGTACTTTTTCAGTACATGCAACATGTAAACATGCACATACAGTAATCTGCCCAAGGACTTGGCATACTACAGGTGTTGTTGTTGTTGTTGTTGTTGTTGTTGTTGTTGTTGTTTACTAATAATTGGATTTATATCCCACTTCCCCCCCCATAGTACGGCAAAGTATAGTATGGCAAATGACTACCATTATTAATCTAGACATTCCATCTCCACAGGCAGGTAATGCATGCAAGATGCAAGACAACGGGTTTGTACCCAGATGAATATAATGCCAGCAGCTTCACAGGCTATTCTAGAGTTAGCTAAGTAAGAAGAATAGAAGGGTATCAAAACAGTTGGGTGCCATGGATTGGCATGCACTGGCATGTGTGGATGTATGACGGTGGATGAGAATGACAGTCAGAAGTGTGAGAATCAGATGGTGGAGGACACACAGACAGTGACTGTGATGGATACAAAGCATACTGAATGCACACTTTCTTGGTGTGAGTTGCACGATATAAGATCTAGGAAAAACAAATGCTGCTATTTGCAACATTTCCTTCTCTTGTACCGTGGAAAAACCCTCATGGATGTTTACTCATGGTCACATCTGCTTATAATGAATTGGGATTCTTATGCATTGATGAATGAGTGATTGATGGTGCAGTCAAAACTCCGCCACTGGAAGTCGTTGCGAACGTGCTTTATGGCTTGCGAGTAAGGGCCTCTGGCGTGAGGCTGGCAGCCCTTACTCCACTGCCAGATCACCCCTGCGGCTGCCGAATGAGGTAAGAGATTCCCCAGGGGCGGCAAGGGAGCCTGGGGGTTGGTGGATCCAACCTGGGAGGGGGCAGGGATGCGGTCCACCATATCCTTGTCCCCTCCTGGACCGACACGGCCTTTACATGGCCTCCTCTTACTTCAACCAGCTAAATAGCTGGCGAAAATCCAAGGAGGCCCATTTTGGCTGGGCCGCGCGACACCAAGGGAAGGGGACGAATGTCTCCTTCCCCCGAGTAGACCCCTGGGCCGATCTCGATCAGCTCGGAGTGAGGATAGGATCTTGCGGACAGCCTGGGCTGCCCACTGATTTTTTAATTATTCATTTTTGCCCCCCATGCCTATTTTCTTAAAAATTCCTTAATAAGTGCCACCACAGCATCTTTTCGCCACTGCCATTTTTTGCCGCTCTACGCGACCGCAGGAACTGAGGCCGTATCTTCATCCCGGCGGCCAACTGCTTTTCACAGCCGCCGGAACTGCCCCCCCCCGCCATGGCCGTGTCCGCATCTTCATCCTGGCAGCTGCTGGAACTGCCCCCCTGCCACGTCCACGTCGACTGACTGCTCTCTGCGGCCAGTGGAATGTTTATGAGCCTGGCCGGCTGCCGGCCAGATTCCTCGTGTGCCTGCAAGACCTGCGCATGCGCACACTCTTTTAAAGCTTTTTTTTTTAGCTTTTAGAGCGCTGTGCGCCTGCGTGAGCCTCATGCAGGCACGCGAGGACTCTGGCCGGCAGCCGGCCAGGCTCAGAAGAGTTCCAGCAGCCGCAGAAAGCAGTTGACTGCCAGGAAAGCAGGGGATTTTACCGGGCATTTCCTGGGTTCAGGGGGTCGCCCGGGATGCCGGGCTGGCTGGGATAGGACCCGGGACGGACCCCTGAAACCGGGATAGTCCCAGAAAGTCCAGGACGGATGGTAAGTCTAGCTATTTATAAAGAAATATTACTAAGATGTAGACTTCGTCCCCCATTTTTTGCCTGTAGCGTCTTAACTGTCTATCAATCCAAACTTAGACCAAAGTTATAGGGCATAACATTACTGTTAATTTGAATAATGAATTGTTGCTCTATGTTTATAAATAAGGGATATTCCAAAATATTCCAAATTTTTGGGAAAGGTTTCAGCCACTTTCAATGTGGCTTTCCACTCCCAACAGCACTTCTGGGCATGGCAACAGGTGAATAACAAATCGGGGGGGAGGGGGCATCTACAAGAAAAAAACATGACCCAATATTGTACCATAATTTTTCTATGGAACTCCAAATCTTACTGTATTACTAAGGCCCCAATCCTATTCTGGCATTTATTTATTTTATTTTTTATTTTTCACATTTTTATACCACCCTTCCTCCAAGGAGCTCAGAGTGGTGTACATATTTCCTCCCCTCCTTTTTGTCCTCACAACAACCCTGTGAGGTAGGTGGGGCTGAGAGATAGTGACTGGCCCAAGGTCACCCAGGAAGCTTCGTGGCTGAGCGGGGATTTGAACCTGGATCTTCCAGGTCTAAGTCCGACTCCCAAACCACTAAACCATCCTGCCCTGGCATTCTGGCAGTGCCAGGTCCTTTATGGCAGCACAAAAGCTGAGCCAATATTGCGAATTGCCAAGCTGCTACCACAAAGAGCAAGAGGCGGGGCATGCATTGCACCAGCTCTAGGAGGTTCCACAGGTGGAGCGGGAGGTTTAGGGGCATTCCAAGGCAGATCGGGGGATGACATGGAGCAGGGACTGGGCAGAGGGGGAAGATCTTGGTGGCAGTTGTGCATACCGGATCCTATCTCCCATAGGCTGGCATATATCCAAGAAGACCGATAGGCAATTGCAGCCTATTTTTACTTACTTCCTACTGGCTGTCTGATTGCACCCCAACCATAGCATGTAACGCAGCCTCCATTGGCACGGCTGTATGCTATAACTATATATCATTAACTATATAGTTAACAATATAAGTATAGCATGTGGCTGCATGCTACAGGATTGGGCAGTTACTGTACTTTGTGACTTCCTGCTAAGAAAAATCATAGATAATAAAATCTACAGCACAATCCTATCCAACTTACACCACCGGTGTAACCAGCAGGGCAGTGAGAAAGGGAGGCCCCAGAACAGGGATTCAAATCCCCTCCAAAGGGGGATTCAAAGGGGTTTTTAAATCTCCCCTCCCCTCCAAAGCCTCCCGCCCTGCCCTCCCACCTCTGGTTACACCGGTGGTGTAAATTGGATAGGATTGCGCTGCTATTTTGATAGGTAATAACACATTTGTTTACAGACTGTGCAACTGTATTATAGAGACTAAGGGAAAGCTCCCATGAAATAGATAGTCAAAATAGTATATACTATAGTAGTAAAGATGGACGTGTATTAAAGAAACAAAAGAAATAGGAAGTGCTGAGTACGGGTAGCAGAGGAAGTGGTTGTGACCCAAGTTTATTAAAACATCATTCTGTTCTTGCAAGTTTTAATGTCGTAAGAGACATCTACTGTGATAGATGTAAAAGCCAAGTGAACATTGGTATGCATTTAATTATTTGGAAGTGATACTAATAAGAGAAGTTCTTCAGAAACCAGCATTAAGCACCATATAAATAACTAACATCTGAAAACAGTCCTTCAATTTTCTCACCCAGTAGTAAACACCCAGCTCCAAGTTAGGTGTAAGATACTGGATCTGCGGTGGAATGTGCTGACTATCTTAGATACACTACAGAGGGAATTTAGCTACATACGACTCTGATTCAGCAGCTATTGTACAATCATGATAAATGGCTAAAGCACTCCCCACAATTCCCATCCATATATCTTCTTGATTGTATTGAGGTTTGGCTCTCCCAGTCATGGTTCAGATATATAATGCACTGGCTAGCTGGAGAACAGATAGCTGCTATGATGATAAATAATGGACACTTTACTTCTGCTAATATGATCAATGACTAAAATCTTTGCAGCAAAGACCTATTAATTGACAATTATTGATTTCTTATCAAAAGCCGCCATTACTTCTGGTCTTTCTTGCAATGGCACGATTTGTCTTGTCTTCAGGAAGAAAGAGAATAAAGGAAGTTCTTCAACAAAGTATAGTGTGGACATACTAATGACAAAGGATAGTTGAAACCACATTTCAGCTTCAGCGAGTGCACTTCTAATAACTGCAAGTTCTAGTAGCAAGTAAAATTGAGTGAGCTCTTTGTGAGTCAAAGTGATAATAAGCCGCCTTGATTGCCCTTATCGGGAGAAAGGCAGGGTAAAAATAAATAAATAAACAAACGTTAATGTTATAGTAAAGGATACATGTACAGTACTGCTACTGTACAGAGCACAGATCAATCATAATAATGCTTAGAGTAGGCAAAGTGCTTAGCATGTACTGTCTTGATGTGGTCCTTACAGCAACCCTGGAAGGTAAGGAGCATCCCAGTCTACCAGTTCAGTGATGCAGCAGTGCCAACGCAGCATCTGCTGTATCCCGCAGGGGACTTTTGGCATGTTAAGGCCTCCTTGGGGTAAGGGAACATTTGTTCCCTTGCCTGGGGTAAGCTCCAGCTGCCACCATAGGTCAATGCAGACCTGCATCAGCAATATTGCTGGCCCAACTCCACGTTGACCCATGAAGGTGGATCAGGCCCAGAAAGATTAGGATTTGGCGGGCGCCACTGCTGCTGAAATTATCTCCTTCCCAGGCCCAATCCACCCTCCACCCCACCCCCATCTCCTTCCATTCCGCCCACCCCTGCCCGTTCAAGCCCCTCCCCACCTCCCTCCAATCACCTGTACGGCTTTACCTGCACTGGTGTGCATCCTCAGTCAATCTTCGCAAGGACCTGACCACTTGCAACAGCAGCCAGACCGTGTATTCTGGCAGTGTCGCCAACAGCCGCAAAATGCATCATGCCAGTGGAACTTGTGTTTGCTGACATAACAACTGTAGGATTGGACTGTCATAAGTCCCCCCATATTGCAGCTGTGTCTGAGAGGGAGCAGGCCACTAGTGAATTCATAGCAGAGGTGAGATTCCAACCAGAGAAGTCCTGTTTCACAACTTGCTCCTACAGGTGCTACATGGCACCACCTGTTTGCACCACTTTCCAAATAATGATGGTTGGTTTGTCTATCTGTTACTTTTTAAAAAAAGAATAAGCAACCAGCTTTACACATTGCCCTTGACTGTGTGTAGGAATACGGAAGAGGGGGAGGGGGCCAAGTCCACTCGCCAGTTCCCCTTCCAAATTGCTGATTGGAATAATTCTTTTAGTTGTTTGTATTACCCCAGCTGCTTCATTGAAGTGCGTGCACAGCAGGTCTTCACATGCACAGTTCCTTTTCTTGTTAGAGATACATGTGCAGGAGACTGCTTCCATACGTGTGCGTGTATCCTAACTGGACTGAGATTATTACGCTACTGAATTCGATTCCATTTCTTATTGTCAAAAGTAGTATATGCGCCTCTGAGGCACCTTCCTTTGTCAACGTTTTGTCGTATTGAAGAAGGTTAGTGATGATCTACATTAATATCAAAAGCAAAATTATATTTACAGCTCAACCCACAAGCCATTTACACCACATCAGAATGATTCCATTTATCAGTTTTTCAAACCCATTAACTACAGTTAATGGTTCTGTAGTAATTGCCCAATAGTTCCCTAAGCTGGGCAGCATATAGGATTGGGTTTAGGGCTCCCTCACCTGTGCAAAGGACCCATTCCTCTCCTCTTGCACCAAAATAGATACTGACGGCCCAATCCTAATGGGCCCGGGCGGCAGCGGAACTCGCGTTTCGCTTGTGCAGTGCCAGCTCCACCTGCTGAGGAAGTTAAGGTGGCTGGGGAGGGGGAGGAACAGGGGTGAGGAGGCTGGGGAGGGCATGGATCTGTGATGGCGCACACCGAATCCTGTCCCCTTTTCTGCAGCCTCCCCCGTCCTCTCTCTCCTTGGACTTGTGTTAGCGAAATCACTAGCACAGGTCTGAGGAGACCAATTGCGGGGCGGGGGGGTTAAATCTCCTTTCACCTCTGAAGCCCCCTGATCTCCCCCCCCCTGCTGGATACAGCGCACCTGCTTTTGGCATAGCATGCACTTGCACCGGGGGGGGGGAGATAAGATTGGGCTGTAAGAATCACTCCAGGTTTCAGGAATACCCCCCCCCCCAGCAAACTGTCCTCCACTGTCCTTGGAGAGGGGAGAGAAAGCAGGATAGAAATAATAATAATAATAATAATAATAATAATAATAATAATAATAATAATAATAATAATAATAATAATAATAATAAAAAATAGTCCCTTCCTACCTGGGTGGGCCTGAAAGAGCCACTCTATCCAGCTCTTTATGAAAGCCATGGCTATAGACACAGGGTGTCTTGTGGATGAGCAGTGGGCCTTCTTGAGGGTTCTGGGCCCTCAGCAGTGACCTAGCGATGCTGTGGCCTGATGCTGGACCTGACCTGACACATGCTGTACAAAAGGGTCCCCCAAGGGGCTTCTTTAGGCACTGACCAGTGCTTACCTCTCTCATAGTTAGAGCTCAGTGCAGGTGCCAGAGACTGTAGAAGCAAAACAAAGCCATTCACGTATCTTTTCTTAAGATACACCTTGATCCTGCTTGTTGCCAAACCTTTCCTTTGCTGTACTGAGCATAATGGAAATGCAAAGAACATGGACAGCAAACACGCATAGCCCATGTGCATGTTTTCCACTCCAAACAATTGTCAGACATGAAAGTACTGCTCAAGGTTTCATGACAATTGCTGAAAAAGTCTCCATGAACAGAGTTGTTGAAAAGTGCTCTTCAGAATTCCTTTTAGTACAGCGTAATAGATTGTTTACCTATGGAAATGAAAGTCAAGGGTATTTGGACAGGTATGTGCTAAAATAACAGTCAGAGCTACAGCTGTGAAATTTTTGTGAACTTGACTGTTCAGTGACATTTAGAGATGCGTACCCAAGCCAATTATTTTGACATTGAAGTCAAATATGTTTGCTGACTAACCTTCACATCTGAAATCATGGAATTGTAATTATATTCAATTTAAAACTCATTAGGTGTAATCAAAATTCCGCTAATATTGGTGGTTTTAAAAGTACGTTTATTAAACTGCAGCTTGAAAGTAAACCGAATCTACAGTATAAAATGCATTTTAAATCATTCAAATGTTTTCAGACTGAATTAACACGAAACAGGTAGCAAGAGACGTTTGTTAGTTACCTCTGGACCTTTTCCAACCATGAATTAAAACCGAAAGGACATTTTTCACCCGTGGTGATATCTGTGGCTTTTCTTTCTTTCTTTCTTTCTTTCTTTCTTTCTTTCTTTCTTTCTTTCTTTCTTTCTTTCTTTCTTTCTTTCTTTCTTTCTTTCACTCACAAGTTTACGTAAAACTTGAAATGTGTGATGGTACTGTTACAGGGTGTGCTTTTCAGAACATGCGTAACGTGCACATGGAGGAAATTGATGGCACAAGGGTGACGCGCGTCCACCCGGCACTTACAGTTTTTTGCTGGTGCTGGGCCCGCCCGCCCACACTCGCATCCGTTTGGCTCCAAAATGAGCCGAAAACGGAGCGGGGGGGAGGCTCCGCGCCTGTGCGTGACGTCACACGCGGGGGCGGAGCCGCGTCCTTAAAGGTGACGTGTGCACCCCGCTCTGGGGTGACGCGCGTCCCTGTGACGCGACTGGGGGTGAAGGAGGAGTCACAACCACACAGGATCACAACAACAGCAAGGCAGACAGTCAGGGACACGAGAGCAGAGGCGGATCTAGGGCGGAGCCAGCGGAGCACCCGCTCCGGGCGCCATCACCCGAAGGGTGCCCCGCCCGCAAGTTCGAGTCCGACCAGCCCCAGAGAGCTGGCTGGGGACGTCTTCCCCGGCCGGCTGTCCGGGGCCTTCTGGAAGGCCCGCGCGCGAGAACGGTATTTATACCGTTCTTTTTGCGCATGCTCAGACTGTTACTGAGGGAAAAAGGCTGCCCTTTTTCCCTCAGTAACAGTCTGAGCATGTGCGCGTGCGCGCGGGCCTTCCAGAAGGCCCCAGGCAGCCGGCCGGGGAAGACGTCCCCAGCCAGCTCTCCCGATTGAGGGCGATATTTTAATAATAAGGGCGCCACGCCCCGTTGCTCCGGGCGCCAACGGGGGTAGTGACGCCTCTGCATGAGAGACATGTAGAGTCCTGTCCTGTGATCCAGATTTTATGTCTTTTCTTCCTGGTGGGATCTTTTGTAAGGTAAGCACCTCAAGAAACCTTCTTTGGTAACTTTCTGGTAACTTTCTGGCCCTTGATTGCTCCTTCCCCAGCCCTTACTTCCATTGTTTTGAACCCTACCAAAGGTGCGGCAGCTAGCTATAGAGGCCTACGGCTCAATTAGTATTAGCAAATTAGTCAATCAGCCAATTTCTTGATGGAATTTAGGTATGAAATAGGTGAGGGCAACTCGGGTTGGGGTCCTTTCTTTTGTGTTACTAACAGCACGATCCTAGACACGTCTAGGTAAAGGCATCCCCTGCTTGAAAGCCAGTCATGTCCGACTCTAGGGTGCGGTGCTCATCCCCGTTTCTAAGGCTGCAGAGCCAATGCTGTCTGAAGACGCTTCTGTGGTCATGTGGCCAGCATGACTAGCGGAACGCTGTTACCATCCCGTCACAGTGGCACCTATTTATCTACTTGCAATTTCTTGTTTTCGAACTGCTAGGTTGGCAGGAGAGACATGTCTACTTAGAAGTAAGTTTGATTGTGTTCAATGAGACTTACTCCCAGGAAAGTGTTATAGGATTGTGGCATTAGTCCTTTGTTTAGTCTAAGTTGGGAAGGTCCCAGGATGTGGCTTTTGTTCATAGGTTCAAATATGCTGTACAAGCAGGAATGTTCCCAGAAATGAAATGGTGGTGAAGACCAGCAGGGATTGTGAAGAGTTTGGAAAGATTCATGGAGGAAAAGACCATCACAGGTTACAAGCCATAAGCAACCTCCTGGTCTTAGAAGTGGGTTTTCTCTGTGCCAGGTGCAAGGGAGTGGCGACTGGACACAGGTATCTTGTTGTCTTGTGTGCTCCCTGAGGCATCTGGTGGGGCCACTGTGTGACACAGGAAGCTGGACTAGATGGGCTTTTGGCCTGATCCAGCAGGGCTCTTATGTTCTTATGAAATTCAGGAAGGCTTCTCCCAATCCCCCCCCCCCCTCTCTCTCTCTCTCTCTCTCTCTCTCTCTCTCTCTCTCTCTCTCTGTGTGTGTGTGTGTGTGTGTGTGTGTGTGTGTGAGAGAGAGAGAGAGAGAGAGAGAGAGACTCTGTCAAATTAAAAGTGTGACCTTCCTCAAGGCCTTTGGGATTTGAGGCCTCTTGCTGTCAATCCAGCTCAAAAGTCACAGTACTGGCCTGGGTTGTGCTCTTACCCAATGCCATGGACACATGTATATGAACGTATGAAAATAAAAAGGATTGTCAGCCAACAGTATGCATGGCAGTTTGATCTATTGCCAGACAATGAATCTGCTTTCTTACCTAAATACCAGGGGAAATCAACAATCCTTTCAGATGGCAGAAAATGCCTTTTCTAGAACCATCAAGTTCATACTTTCATCCCTGTTTCTATCAGTGAAGTTCAATCTCTAATGCCAAATGCTCTTTGTCACAGGAGAGATGGGGTCAGTCAGGCCATTACAACATGAAAAAAAAGTTCTATTGTTC
The DNA here is from genome assembly GCA_026170595.1 of Plestiodon gilberti rubricaudatus. Classification (NCBI taxonomy): domain Eukaryota; kingdom Metazoa; phylum Chordata; class Lepidosauria; order Squamata; family Scincidae; genus Plestiodon; species Plestiodon gilberti. The sequence continues at coordinate 60,497,738 of JANXHW010000004.1, read as the reverse complement.
CTGGACTCAAAGAGACAAGGTCATTTTGTCCTCTCAGCCATCTGATTGCTTCTGCTTATAAAAAGGGCACCAGCAAGGGGCTTCCCTATGCTGTCTTGAGGAAGGACTACTAGAACATCTCAATCTCAGCTCGGGGTTAGGTGCTGAGATGTTGGAGTCTAAAGGAGAAGAGACCACTAAGTTGGGTCCCTGTGTGAGAAATTTAAAAGGTTTGCTGAGATGTCTCATCAATCCTAGAATTATGCTTGATTAGAACCACCAAGTACCTGGAGTTAAATATGTCGCAAAATGATGCCATTGTTATCTGCTTGTTTTGGTGAAGCAGGTGGCTACCTAAAAGGGGTTGCCCCATCTGCTTGTTAAAGGAGAGCATTTACATCATTTTGGAAAGCCGTGATCTAGCATTTTCACACATTTAAGTTAGGAAGCCATGACTTTGTTGTCATGTGCACAATTCTGTGTGTTTGCCTGGGATCAGGTATAATGAGTTTGTGCTTGTTATATAAAAACTCAAGGTGTTATATGTGGTGTAATTACTTAATACTTATAAATCACTTTGAGATAATCTCATCCCAGAGGCATCGTTGGGGGGGTGGGCCCCCAGGAGCAGGGGGTGACACTTGCCGCCGGATTCGTCACAAGCCCCGCCCCATGCCCAAAATGCGAAAATGCACACACACACCCCATGGTTTTGGGGCCACTTTTAGGCCATTTGCAGCACCGGGGTGTGTGTGCACGAGCTTGGGGTGCATGATTCAGCGGCACGGGGGCAAAGGCGCTGGCAAAATCAGCACTTACTTTAAGCCTTTTTGCACCCCCAGGCCTGATGTGCAGCCTCCTTGCAGGCCAGCTAGGTGCTAGAGAGACTATGCAACCAGAGCCTCTCTAGCACCTAGTCTCGCTGGCTGGAGGACTCCTTCACCAGCGAGATTAGGTGCTACTGCAAGGTTGCACAGCATCTCTAGTACCTAGCCTCGCTGGCTAGAGGACACCTCCACCAGGCCTGCAAGGAAACTGCTCATCGGGCCTGGGGTGCACGAAGGCTTACAGTAGGTGCTGATTTTGCTGCCGCTGTTGCCCCTGCGCTGCCAAATCATGCACCCCCTGGCTTGTGCATGGCAAACAGCCTAAAAGTGGCCGAAAACCTGCCGGGGGGGTCATTTTTGCAATTTTTGGGGGCATGGGGTGGGGCTTGTGACATCATGCCCCCCGTGGGCAGGGCTTGTGATGTCACATGGGGTATTGCATCCTGTGGGGGGTGCCAAGCTATCCTCTCCCCCCCCCCCAGCGGAGACAGGCTAAACTTCTGTCTCATCCAGGAGGTTCTCCAAGCACACAATAGCCTTTTTAAAGCATTCCTGGGCACACTGAGCCTCTACCAGAAGCATTTTTATCTAATTATTAGTTAATCAGATTTCATCTTTATTAAGACAATAGAATTTTGAAGAAATGTGTCAGCAGTCGATAGAAGTTAGCTCATTCATATTCTAAACAAAAGCACAAATCCCAAACTATATCCCATGGCGTGCTTGTGCATCAACAATCAATTCTTGGAGAATTTTCATTCAGTTCAGGGGAACTCTCTTTTTTTTAATTCTAATTGCCCTTCAATTTTCTCTCTCCTGTGAATTTCTTCATTACCTTTAATAATTGTGCCATGAATTCCACCCCCCCCCCTCAACAAAAAAATATTTGAAAACCTGGATTTGAAGCATTTGCAGTGTGAATTATGAACGATTTGGAGAGGACATAATATGGTTATGCAGATTAGACCAATTCTCCAAGGGTTTCCTTGGTGTTAAAAGACATTTGGAGATAATATTGAAAAGGCTCAGCAGCCGGTTCAAATTCAATCTGAATTGCTTTCAGACTTCAAATGTATCTGCTTTGTTTTACTTTTCTAGGAGTCTTGTTATCTGACGAGCAATCTAAATAGTGCTGTTTTTCTTCAATATATTGTGCATTAGGCATTGCACTTTTTTCCTCTTTGCAGGTGAAATTACTTTTGGATTTTCATTACTTGAGAAGATTAATGGTCTTTGCTTTTTATGCTTTTGCTGAGTCTTTCAAACTACTAGACCATTTAGCTACTTGTAGTAGTAAGAATGCATTTTTCCCCCAGTTTCCATACCACTAGAACATCATTGAGACAAGGGGTCAGATTCAGATTAATTGTAGTGATGTATGTATTTAATATGTCAAAGCAATTATTATTTTCTCTTTATGCGATGCTCTTCAGTAAAGGTAAAGGTATCCCCTGACAATTAAGTCCAGTCGTGTCCGACTCTAGGGTGTGGTGCTCATCTCCATTTCAAAGCCGAAGAGCCAGCGTTGTCCGAAGACGCCTCCGTGGTCATGTGGCCGGCATGACTCTCCTTGCCGCCGCGCGTAGCATGCAGCTGGAACACGGAGCACTGTTTACCTTCCCGCAAGTGGTACCTATTTATCTACTCGCATTGACATGCTTTGGAACTGCTAGGTTGGCAGGAGCTGGCCAAGCAACGAGAGCTCACCCTGTCGTGGGAATCGAACTGCCGACCTTTCGATCGACAGCTTATGGTTCAGCGGTGGAGATGTATAAATGTCCAACTGTTTAACCTGGACTTGAGCTGAGCTTTTGCGCACGTTTCAAATGAATATCCACCGGAAGTCACCTCCGGTTATGTTTTTTTCCCCTTCTAAGAGGCATTTTACACTATTACAATGCAAAACTGGAGGGAAGGAGCGGGTGGCGGCCTGCACAGGTCTTCAATAAGGTTTTTATAAGGTACAGTGGTGCTGCCTTGCCTCCACCCCCACCCGACTGTGGACTTGAGCATCCGCGGATTTTCACATCTGCGGGAGTTCCAGGAATGAACCCCCACAGATACAAAGAGCCAACTGTACTTTTTTAACCCATGTTAAATGGGGAAAGAAAATGGGGAAAGTGGGTTTTATGGGGAAAGTGGGTTTTATGGGGAAAGTGGGTTTAAACCTGAATAAAATTGGCTGTGCGAGCCAACTGTAACATCCAGCAGCTTGGTGCTCTTAGCTACCTGAAGAAGTTCATGGAGATGAACAAAACGTTGTAGTCTGTATTTTTGTATTTTTAACTTGTTGAACGTTTAAACTCGCTTTTTAATACTCTATTTTTTCAAAGGTTCAGAGTAGTATTGAATTTTTATCTTCGTTTGAATTCAATTTTAACTTGTTTTCTCGCGTAGTAAAAGTTTCAATTCTTTTCACCTTTATCCTACTTGTTTTTAACATAAATATACATTTTAAAAAAATTACATGGCTTTTAAACCCGTGACAACCCAGTCTTTGTATATAATAGCAGGCCATAGAAGCTTTAGATCATTTTTAAAATTGGACTTGTCGTAAAAGGCGCCAAGTCTCGAGTCGAGTCTTTCGAGTCTTTTACAAACACCGAGGCAAGTTCTAATCAAGTCATTGACGAGACTTGAGTCCGACTCAAGTCTGATTCAATAGACTCAAGTCTACATCACTGGCAAGTAGTTAGCCTTGTCTAGGGTGCAAACTAGCCTGGCACTGGCCCTGCTAATGGGCCAACACAGCTACCTATGATTTTGAGTATTTAAGGGACAAAGAAGCACTTCAAGGACAGGGAAGAAAGCAAGCTTTTAAAAGGGATCACTGCCTTGTGTCTGCCTGCCTTAGATGAGGGGGGGGGGGGGAGAGAGAGAACAGCAAGACTTATCTCTGAACCCTTAGTCCTTGCCGCTGGTTCTTTGTATGGCGAGATAACCTTTTGTGAGCCTAGAAGCTGCAAGGCGTCACTGATAGACATACTGGCATATTGTAGGGTAAGTGGGTTGCTGGGCAGCCATTCATCCAGTCATTACTGCCCTTGTCACTCCCCCTTGCTGCTGCTGCTGTACAGAATCTGAGCTAAACTCACCCATCCAAGTAAAATAGCAACCCTGGTTAGGAAGCAATCAAGCCCCAGCCCTTCCTTGAATCCTCAAAAAAGGGGAATCCATTGGAAGTGGCAACTCTGAGCTTGTTGGTGGCCAATATGATGGTTAGTTGCTATTCAGGAAGACGTTTTGCAGCTGCAGAAGAAGACTTGCAGGAAGAGAAACAATTGGGATGTGATGACTGTAATCAGTTAGGCATCACTGAAGTTCCTCCTAAAATCATTTCAATTTATTTCTGCTGCCTCAAAGAAACAGCTGTACAGTTCCTCCATTTTGGCTTGGTCTTTCGCTTTTGCACATTAAGACTAAGCCAAAACCAGAATTTGAAAATAAGCTACTCCTTATAGGTTTGCTGCCAAATTCTAGAAATATCCAAAATCTGGCAATGAGTTCTGGCTATAACCTCATAGATTTTGGGATGATATTTTTGGGGGGAGGGGTTCCTGGAATTTCCTATGAAAAGTCCCTATAACCCCTCCTCATTAGTCTTGCATATGTTGATTTGCTATAAACCGATGAAATGAATTGTATATTTTTCACATATGGCTGCTATGCTGATTCCTGGTATATGGGAGGAAGATAAGAGGTACGATCTTAGGTAGGAACATCGTTGGCAGAAGATGACAAAAGTACAGAAAGATGGGAAGGGTATGTGAACAAGTCACACTCCAGTGATATAATCCACTGGAAGTTTCTCCTACAAATATTCTACTTAAATGAAGGGGAATTTTTTCAGTGGTGCTTGCAAAATAAAAAATACCAAATAGATTTTTTCCCTTGATGAATATTCTTTTCGAATGTATGGTTTATACAATGAAAAGCAGTGTCCAAGACATGTATGCATATATTCATGAAAAACCTTACTGTGTTCGATAGTAGAATATATAAACATTTCATTCATATTCATCTGACCTGTGCTGTACATGAGCTCTGATGTAGGCTAGACCCTAAAGTCAGAGGAAACGGAGATGCAGAAAAATAAGGTCAAGCAGTGTATACCACATACTGTCCACAAAGCTTCAGACTGCTGATTGTGCCACTACTGGATGAATGTACACACAATGACTCCAGAAACCAAGAAATTGTGCATGTAGCATGGTTTTGTTTTTTCCCCCTCAAAAAGTTACACAGGCAATTTATTATCCCTCACTAAGGAGAACATGTCTACAAATGTAAGACTGTGGTCTTCTGCACACTTACTTGGAAGTAAATCCCTGTAAACAAAGTGAGAATGACTGCTGATTAATTAGGAGGGATGCAAACATAGTCAGCCCATCCATGATATGAATGGTGATGTTCTCATGGGGCAGAAGATTGGGGGAGAGGCAAAGAGGGGACCCCCACCTCCCTCCAGTCTGCTGCTGATGGAGCTGGCCCCCCTCATCTCACTTCTTTCTCCACATGGGCGCTTTTAACAAAGCAGGAAATGTGACGCGCACATCCCAGCATGCTTGGCAGCACTTCTTGCCTTGTTTAAAGAGGAAGGAGTGAGGGAAGGGGTGTACCGGTTTGGGGGGGGTAGTGGCAGTGGGGAGGGTGGTACTATTGGGCAGCCCAATAGCTTCGGCCAGCCCTGGCTTTAAATATCATTTGTGCAACATAGGTTTCACAGGAATTATGTGAATTGCATAATTTGTTTTCCATTCTACACGAAATCTGGAAGGTCAGAGATACAGCTACATTTTCTGATTTAGTCCTTGGTAGCACCCTAGCTAGAGGGGAAGGATTTCCTGCACACGCACACGCCCCAGATTTGCCTGGAAAGAAACCAAGCTACTGTATTGGCTTTCAAAATCAGGAAATAGGTCATCTTATTTACAAGTAAAATTTAATCCTGCCTAATCCCACTCGAACCTAAGTAAGCCACCACACTCTTCACTTATGCCCTTCCATGTCAAGCACTCTTTATCACCGACCTCCTTCTCCATCATTTAAGCCCAATTTACCTGGTTAGCATGACTGGCAACAATGATTTAGTGCATTAACAAGCTACGGAGAGATGAAGGTCTCTTCTTCCCTGCTGCCAGTGCCTGAAAAACATGTGCTACAACTGAGAGCTCTAAATTCAATGATAATTATTATTACTATGTTTTATATCATAAAATTAGCCCTACCAAAATGACCTGATTAGCTAACAGGCATCAGTAACAATGTTATGAAAGCAATGTGAAACTCGGTGAGAATGTATGTTATTGTATAACATTTGCTGTTTGGGATGTGTGGAGCAATGGAGTTAAATTTTGCATTTAAAACTAACTATGGTTAATTATAAAAAAATATATGTGCAGTACCACTGGAAAGCTGGACCACTAACTTCACTTTTACTTTTCACACTTCTATTGCTTTGATGCTGTTATTCTAGAATAGATCTATAGCAAAGCAGATGAAAATAGCATTTGTCCCACACTGCCTTTTTAAATCAACTATGGATCAAACCTTTGATTTGTAAAACAGCATATTCAATGTTCATCTAGCTCAGGGGTTCTCAACGAGTGGTACTAGTACCACCAGTGGTAATTTGGCCGACTGCTGGTGGTACTCGGACTGCCGGACCCCCGAAACACCGTTTCGACATGGCGCTTTTGGCAGCATGTTTTCGCTTCTGAGAGTCTCCTGCCTTTGGCCGAGCCTCTCAGGAACGCTGAGAAGGGTTCTCCCACCCGCTCAGAGCCTCCTACCTGCGTTTTCTGGCTTCCAAAAACCTGACAACCCAGAAATAACTGGTGATGTTATCGCCACTCACTTTTGGTGGTATGCAACAGGAGAGTGGTACCGGAGTTGGTACACAGCTGGGAAGGGTTTGAGAACCCCTGATCTAGCTGATTTAAGATTTTTCTGATACTTCCAGCTGCCTGCAATTACAGGTTACAACTGCATCTCTCTCTCTCTCTCTCTCTCTCTCTCTCTCTCTCTCTCTCTCTCTCTCTCTCTCTCTCTCTCTCTCTCTCTCTCTTAATTTAAAAGAATGTGGAATCAACTGACCCCTTTCTGCAGCTGTGATAACACTGGGTGGTGGCTGACCTTTCACACATTACACTTTTCCTGAGGAAAACAGCGGTGGTATGATTCATTTATAGGAAGGAGATACAAGACCGTATTTTTAAAATCATGTTCAGGAGGAAAGGTCTGTTTTGATGTTATAAGCGATCTCCTTTGTCTGAGTGATGGAGAGTATCCAATTATCCAAGCAGGAGGGGAAACTGCATTTCAGAAAATGAAATTGACCCCTTGACCTATGTGGTTTTAATTATCTGGTATTCGGAAGCAATGTTTTTCCTTTGCATATGGAACAGGATGCCTCCACCCCCCACCCCCAGATCCTTTTAAATTTCTACATGCGTCATTTGTAGTGCTCAGGCTGGCTTATAATTTAAATATACATTATACGCAGGCAAATATACACTTTTCCATCACTGATGACTGTTCACATGGAAGGGCGGGGGGTAGAAATAGATTTGAATAACAAGAGACTGCCTCTTACGTGGAAGGGGATTGATATTTTGGCCCATCGTGATCCTGATGATGTCGCTGGGAAAAATCATTTGGCTTCGGGGGGGGGGGAGCCAACCACCATATATTTTCCATTAAAAAATTAGTTGTAAATTTCATGTACACTCTCGTTCCGAATATTTGGACCCCATACTTATGAAATACCAAAGTCGCTCAGATGTTGTTAAATTGTCCCTCCTTCTAAATGATGGATTGAATGAGACGGTAGGGAATGTTGCAAAAAAAAAAATGTCAGTAGAGCTCCTCTTTCAGGCTAGATTTTATTGAAAGTCTTTTGTTTTAACTTATGTGTTTTTACTGATGATTATGTGTGTTTACTGATTTTGTGTTTATGCCAAAGGTACATCATCATCATCATCATCATCATCATCATCATCATCATCATCATCATTATTATTATTATTATTATTATTATTATTATTATTATTATAAAAATAGCTCAGTTTGCTGAGCCCAATTCCAGATTTAAGCAGGAGGAAGTTCACCTATCACTGGTATGAAGAATACACATGCACCAATACATGGGAAGCTGGCACAAGTCAGCAGAAAGGTATGATAGGAAACAATGAAACAAGTGCGTGGGTGGAAGGGTTGAGGAAGATACCTGGTAAAATATGAGCAGTGAACAGAGATAGGAGTGACAAAGGAGGAGGGATGGTGAACGCAGGAGAAAAAACAGGAGCTCAGATATGTGTTCTTAACTGTAGATTGTGAACACTACAAAACATTGCTCTCGACTTTACAAAGCTCTGCTCCTAAACTCTACTTTCTAAAGTATGAGCTGTTTGTAGGTTTTTTCCCCCTTTCTGTTCATGCTTTAATGTTAACTTTTGCTTAAATAACTGCAGTTACTTTTATCAGCCATTTTGTATTTGGGGGCAACAGATGGAAAATGGGAGATGCACCGAAATGCTTTTGACAAACATTGCCTGCTATAACCTCATTACACATTTCTTTCCATATCTATACACCTGCCAAATGGATTTTGACCAGGTTCTGCTACAATGTTTTCCATTTGTTTGAAACTGTAGAATTGCTGATTAGACCACACTTTTCGGAGGGCAGTAAAGTCTCCAGAACAATTTTGTCTGTGTAGTTGAAATGCAACCTCTTTGCCTAGAAGGTTAATGCAAAAAATGCTGGCTTTTAGCTGATTACCTGTACGCTGTCATTTTTCAGTTCCCGTACTCTTGATACCTGGACCCCTTCATTGGTTGAGTTGCATTAACTGAAGCACCTATCATTTGCTCTAATTAAACAGATTAGCATTGTAAATGGCACAAACTAATTATCTATAATGGCATCATTACGTCTTTGAGCTTATTAGTGGGGACTCTAAATATCAAGAGCAAAGCACTGGAAAGAGAGAGGCACAAAGACTGATAATTGTGCTCACAAGGGTAAAACTAATAGGTACAAGCACTGTTGACTTATACGTTCTTCTACCTATGAGCAAATCTTTGGTGGAATGGAACTTGTTGGCCCTACCCCTGCTCACACTTAGAGCTCCATTACATGTCACAAGAAGCCGTGATGTGGATATGTAAAATGACTTGCACTGTGTTCTTTGCATATTTCCAATATAGGATATGAAGGGGAACCTTGTTCACCTCTCCTGAAGCAAGGTCTAAGGATCAAAACAGACAGGATGTTAAATGCATATCTTCTTCCCTGTCTCCTTTCTCTTAAGTCCACAAGACTTTTCTTCTACCTGTATTAGGTACAAGATGTTTAGTCGTGCTTGGATTCAGTATTGGGTTGTCTGATGACTTTACAGTCACAGATCAGCTAACAGTTTAATTAACATTTAGCCACAAAGATTATTCAAATACATCCAGGGATGTCCAGGATCTTGTTGGAGGCAAAGCAGGGGAGGCATGATTGTTCAGTGACACACACAGGAAGACATAGATATTTATTTAAATTATTTATAGATAGCTTTTCTAAAAGCACTTTTATACAAAAATGGTATTAAATCAAAACAAATATACAGCAAGAACCCCAATAATTAAAAGGAAAGAAATAACTAGTGACGTAGACTTGAGTCTATTGACTTGGTCTCGAGTCGGACTCAAGTCACGTCAATGACTTGACTTGGCATTTGTAAAAGACTCGAAAGACTCGACTTGAGACTTGGAGCCTTTTACGACAAGTCTAATTTTATTAAGGTTTAAACCTGTTTTCCCCATTAAATAGATAGGGACTCGCAACTCTCAAGGGATTAGCCGGTTGCCCTTCTGGGGGCCAGGTAGGATTTTTTTGAATCTGACCTGATGGATTATTGAAGGCACAAATCAGAGTGAGCCAGTTGTATATCACAGTCACAGTTTGACTGCTTAGCTTTAATTTATCATTGCTTGATAATCAGAGCCAAAGAGGGAGTGGCAAGTTCTGTAAATCGTCTGTATGTTAAGCACATGATCAGATTTATATCTGCCAAAATCTGCTTCTCAGGGCAGTAAACTAGCAATAACAGGGTGGCTTACCTTCCAAATGATTATGAATCTTATTTATTGCCTCCTAGATGGTTTGTATTGGAGACTGCTTAATCTGAAGTGATAAAAACGGTTTGTTCACAGAGCTTTCTTGGGAAGTGTTGCTAATAATTAAGAAGTGCATCGTAATTTTTGTAACGGTTGACCTCTACATTCCAATCTGAATTTGTTTCATGAGTTTATTTCCTATACCAGGGTGACCAAACTTGCTTCATGTAAGAGCCACATACGATAAACTTTAGATATTTGGGAGCCGCAATATTTAAGAAGCATTTAAATTCTTAAATATATTTACTCACCATGAACATTAAATTTATGTTTTAATCCAGGGTTTGACAGATTGGCAGTGCCAATCAGTTTATACCTGGTAAATTATAAAGCCTGAAAAATTCTTGTTTACCTTTTATATGAATTGTGATGCAAAAAGGAGCTCAGCCAACATATTACTGAGACCCGCACAATATACGTCAAAGAGCCGAATGTGGCTCAGGAGCCACAGTTTGGCCACCCCTGTCCTATACATATTAAGATTAGTTTTCCAATAGGTATTTGTGCCAGTGGATTAGGGATGTGATCCGGTACATACGGTACTAGAAGTAAGCCTCATTGAACATAATGGGACTTGCATCTCAATAGCAATGCCTAGGATTGCACTATAAAGGCCCAAATATTTTTGGACACTGTGTTCACATCGCATGGATGCCAGAGGAGTATCTGTCATTTCTTAAGCTCAGCCAGCAAGGGTGTGGCAGAAGGGGAGAAAACATAGCCCAAGCCATGTCCTTCCTGTGCAGCCAGCCCAGCAACTGTGGTGGCATGCCCAACAACTACGACACCATACAAATGCCATTGCCAGCTCTGTCAGCAGCACCACAGTGACCTGCAACTGAGCAGCACGTGAGCTGCAGTTGCCCAACAAACAACAGACACTGCGTAGATGCTGCTATGCCTTAATGGCACACACATGGCAACTGCTTGGTGTCTGAGTGACATCCCACAGACCCACCTGCTAGGTGGGTAAAGCCACCTGCCAAACCCATATGCGACCCCCCCACACCTGCAAGCCACACACCTCCAAGCCACACCACCCCTGAGGAGGCCCCATGGTCCATGATATCACACACATCTGCCAGGTATCAAGTTCCCTGATGCAGTGGAGCCTACCCCTGAAGATGCCTGCATAGGACCAAGCCAGCAGCATAATACATGGCTGAGGAGACCAAGGAAAATGCATCACCGCCAAGGCCCATGGCTGCTATGCCTACAGACAGGTGGTCAGAGCAGTGCCAACACATGCTGCTGCCCACTGCTGCCCACACAGGCTATACAGCCCCATCTAGAAGGCACCCTGTGCATCAGCCACATGCTTCAGGTCAGCTCACAAATGACCCTGGAGGGCCACACATGGCATTGGCATCTTGGTACATACCATGTCCTGGCACATGTCAGCACACTGCCAAATCACTTGCTGCAAGCATTGCCCTCCATGCCACAGGGGGCGCCCCAGCCAGGTTGACCAAAAGTTGGATCTGCTCCCATAGCAGGGTGGCCAAATTCTCCAGTGCCAGCTCCTGCTGTTCTGCTGCACCCTTCCGGGCCACTGCCAAAACTATAGTCCTTGTTTTGCATCAACCAGCATCAGTCCTAGACCTCCCAATGCCTGAGGTGGGGCACAAAAAGCTACAGTCCTTATTTGGTGGTGTATCAATATCTACTTCCACGACTCCTTATCCTACCACTCCCTGGATTCAAAGAAGAAGAAAATGGAATGGAAGAGAAAATGTGGAGGAGTGTAAATGCTCAGACATTATAGCTCAGGGGTGTCAAACATAAGGCCTGTGGTCCGAATATAGTCCCCGGAAGCTCTCTATGTAGCCTACATGATGATAATTGGGCTCTCCTTGTGCTGCCCTTTCAGCAGTGCCACTTCTTCCGAGACTCTGGGCAGGAAGGATGGAAAGAAGCCTTGGAAGTGCTTAGTTCTGGCCATCATCTGCTTAATGATGTCACTCCCAGCCCTCAGCAGGCTATTCGGCCCACTGTATGAAATGAGTGACACCTCTGTTCTAGCTCACCATGCTCCACTCCTCCACAGTTTCTCTTCTGCTCTGTTTCCCTCTCCCTTTTTGAACCAGGAAGCAGAAGCAGAAGCTGTTGAAGCAGGTGAGCAGAGAAAGGCAGACACAATCTGACACCTGAAATGAATACTTCCATTCAGCTTTGTGGGTAGACAGGCCCCGATGCCGACATACAATCCTGTTGTTCCAACACATTTAAAGGGTTAGGAAGAATCTCTGGGTGAAGATCTAGCAAGTCATTTCAGGTAGAAGGTAGCTGAGATCATGATGTTGCAACTCCTAACAAAGGCTGCAAAGTTGTTTCATGGGCAAGCAGCCGCCTTACAAGACAAGCGTAGTGGAGATGATCCTCATTATTCCCATCAAAGTCACTCACTAATCCATCAAGGACAACTGACGTTGCTGAGTTCCTTCCTTTTGCCAAGAGAAAAGGTCCTGCAACTGGGGCCTGTCTTTGCTACTGAGCCAAAATGAACACTACAATTGGAAGAGTGATTCTCTGCAAGAGGATTCTTGGGAGGGGAAGTTGGATATTGTAATCTACTTTGAGCAAAGGACAAGGTAATATAACAAAATAGGTGGCATGCTTATTTTTCACAATGCAAGAAAAAAATATCAAGAAAATAAGGAAAGGTGGGACAAAAATCAGCTTAGAAGGCAGTGACTGTGTGTGTGTGTTTTTCCTGAGGATATTATTATTATTATTATTATTATTATTATTATTATTATTATTATTATTATTATAATTTTAATCATATATTTAATTTTTATTAATAAACTACAAAACAAAACAATACAACAAAACAATACAACATACTACGAAAGATTACAGCAAGCGCGAAGCAGTAAATCCTACTTGTATACTAATATATATTTTCTACTTATAATATCTAACTAAGCCTATATCTCTAATATACTATTCATTAAATTCACACTTCATCACTCTCTCTCTCTCTCTCTCTCTCTCTCTCTCTCTCTCTCTCTCTCTCTCTCTCTCTCTCTCTTAAAGAATCTATAAGTGGTATCCAAATATTCATAAAAAGATTAACTAACTTTTCCTTTGTCATCTAAAAATCTTAATTCCCACTTCAAATATTTTAATATATAAAGCCACCCCATTTTTCTCCAAATGTATTAAAATAAAAACCTTCCAAATGTTTCTGTTTTTTTTAAGAAAAATCTATATCCCCTTTTTATATAAAATTCTTAAAAACAAATCACATCTTACTTAAGTCTTTTCAAATGATAAAACATTATTTTTCTTTTATTCACAAAAGGGTTAACTAACTTTTCCTTTATCATCTAAAAGTCTTAACTTCCACCTCAAATATTTTAAATTTATTAAGTCACCCCATTTTTGTCTTCAAATTTGTTAATTCATCATCAAAAATTTTCCATCACTCTTAATATAAGTTTCTTAAAAACAAATCATATCTTATTTGTTTTTTAATAATAAAACATTTTCTTCTTTTTATATAACATTAACTCCAATAATATTCCCCACAAAAAAATAAAAAATTATTATCCCTTTTTACTTTTGACAGTTTGCCATTACCCCTTCCATCCCTCCCCTTCCTCCTTCCTCTTCTTCTTCTTCCTCTTCTTCCTCTTTCTCTTCTTCTTTCTCTTCTTCATCTTTAAATCTTTCCCAAAAGTCCCTTGTTTTTTGAATTGTATCCACTTTGAATTTTTTTCCACAGAATCATTCACGTCTTCCTCTCCCGAAAGACAATCTTCAGCACCTTTTTTAGTAAAGTACTCTGCTTCTCTATCTCAAGTCTTGGTTTAACTCTTGGTACTTCCTCTACTACAATCTCTTCCACTAACTCTTTCTCTTTATCATTGTCTTTTCTTTATCTTTGTGTACTTCCATCGTAACCTTTATTCCTTGTAATTCATCCTTTTCATCCTTTTCCTTCACTGCTTGTTTCAGTTCTGCGTTCATATTCTCAAGATTTCCCTGCAAAATTGTCATTTTTGCATCGAATCTCTGTTCCCATTTTTTAAAACAATACAATAGTGTATTCATGTTGCAAATTTTTCACCAGGTGCCAGTCTCTCTTCTCTTAAAAAAAAAGAGGTAATATAAAAAACTTCTGCTGTCGACGACGTGAAACAGAAACATTAATTGCCAAGAAGGGCTCATATTCTTTTAGCAAAAATGTCAGGAATGTCAACAACAAAAATCCCAAACAATTTTCTCTTGCCAGAATAGTCTATTTAAAAAAACCTTCTTACTGTTTTAATCTTCCATAAGTACAGAAAAAAATCAATAAAACTCACCACTATTAAAACTTTAACTTCGTCTTTCCAACTTTCACTTTTGAATGTTCAGTTCGCCTTATCGCAACGTATTATTTTTAACGTTAACGCTTATCTCGGCTAATTTCTTCAACTCATAAATCATTTCTACGCCTCTTGCTCAAGTAAAGCAAAGCATGTCGGAGGTGGCTTGACTTGGTTTTCATCTGCGGCTCGAGCTCAATGGTAATCCAGCTTTCTCACCGAGAATCCAAAACTTCAAAGCCTTTGCCTTGAAGTGTCAGAAAGGGGGCGATTGAAAATAATGTGGTTTATCTCTTCGTACTCCCTTTTAATCCAGGGGTAGAGTAATTAAGTCCATCAGATGTACTCCGTCAATACAGAGCGATCGGCGGAGTTGTCAGCCATCCATGTCCTCCTAGCCGGAAGGACATTATTATTATTATTATTATTATTATTATTATTATTATTATTATTAACAGTATTTACATACCGCTTTTCAACACAAAGTTCACAAAGCGGTTTACAGACAAAATCAAATGATTAAATGGCTCCCTGTCCCAAAAAGGCTCACAATCTAAAAAAGATGCAGAACACCACCAGCAAACAGCCACCAGAAAAGACACTGTGCTGGGGTGAAAGGGAGGCATCTACTCTCCCCCTGCTAAATACAATTTTGAGAAATGTATTTGGATAGAGCAGCTGGCAAATGATCTAAGAAGTCAGGAAACAAAAGATGACATACTGAGATATAAATACAGTTACACAATGCAGCAGTCTCAGAGTACTCAATGCTGGATGGGGGAAAATAATGCCACAATATTTGGCAGTCACATACTCTGGTAGTCAGAGCAGAAAGTAAATTTGTTTTGAAAGTTAAAAAATAGGCTTAAAAGCAGAACAGAAAAGATAGCATAAGGCACGCTTCATAAAATGCAGTCAATAAACACATTTATCCAGAGAGTCATTCATCCAAAAGAGACATTCCTGCAGCTAAGCTACATAGACACAACTCTAAAACATGACAAGAAATAATAGGGTAACTCCATAAAACACTAGGCTAAGAATGAGTCATAGGAGGAAAGCAGGACTGAGAACTCAAAGCCTTTTTCTCTCTCTTCAGCCTAGAAACATCTCACATCCTTACCATGGGACCTACCCCCTGCTAAGGATTGAAAACCTAAGGATTTTTCCCAATACACAAAGCAATACTGTGTGATGGAAATTCGTGGTGCCAGGTTGTTTAAAACGGTCACCATGATTGACTGATTGATTTGATTTGTCCAGTAGGACTCCAAGGTCATTTGTATACACTAATAAAGCAAAAGAACATTTGAACTGCTTCTACTACCTCCATGTCATAGCATTGCTCTTGGGTGACACACACCTCCTCCTGTTCTCATTCAGTAATTGTGACTTTGTTTCCATCACCTTTCATCTCATCTCACTCCTAGCTGACAATTAGCTAGCAATTATGCTCCTGATTCCTGTCCTGATCAGACTGAAGAACTTTTCATCGTCCATGAGCAGAATTAGATCAAGGGATTTCATTATTGGATTTTTGCCATTTCTGCAGAGTGCAATGGCCATGGAGTCCATTGCATGTTGGGCAGCCCAATCCTATCCCCCACCATTGGCAGCGATGTAGCCGTGCCAATGGGGTGTGAGCTGCATCCAATGGTGGGGTGGTGATCATTTGACTTAGGAGAGGTAAGGAAAAAATTTTTTTTCTTACCTATCCTTAGGCCTGCTGGTGGCCTATGAGTCTCCTCAAACCTATGCCAGTTATATACTGTAGGTTCGAAAAGAAAGGATCTTGTCACACCCTGATGCTACCAGGATCCACCTCTTCCCTGCACTCCATTCTCCGAAACTCCTTCTTCCCTCCCCTGCCCATGACATGCTCCCACTGCCAACTTACCAAGAGCAGTGGATCATCCAGGAGTCACTGTCACGCAAGCTGTGCCTCTCGCTGTTTGCAGGACTGGCCCGGAAGCATGTAACAGTGGCCCAGATTTTGCACTGCCATAAAGGGCCTTGGATTGCTGGAACATGAGTTCCAACAGCGCAAGACCCAAATAGGATTGGTCCCTAAGGTTTTGTTCCTATATAGGGCTACTTTGAATTGCTTCTGCTGAACTAGCTATTATGTGTAAAAGAAAGAAAAAAAAGGATATGCAGGAATAAAGAGGATAACAAATAAACTGGTAACATCTTGTTGATTCCTTTAAGGCAGGGGTGGGGAACCTTTTTCGTGCCAAGGGCCATTTGAAGTTTTACAAATTTGCTTGAGGGCCGGCCCTGGTTATTTATTTATTTATTTATTTTTGCTATTTATTTATTTATTTATTTATGCTGCGAGAAGCAGCACGCACAACAGATACATATGCATGACAACCACTAGAAAAGAGATAGCAGCAAATGCTGACTTGCAGGTGTAAAGGAGCATCACAGATCCAACTACCGCAGGGGGGAAATGTATTATTTCACATCATTTTTTATTATTGCTGTATTTATTATTTCACATCAGGTTGAGGTTTGCAATTTGCAAAGAAGTTTATGGGCACAATATTCTGCATGTTTTCCTTCTCCACAGACACAATAGAAATAAAAGCATGTTCTTCTCCTGTTTACCCCAGCCTCTGTTTGCCTCTTTGTCCTCTCTTGCCCCCTTGTGTCAGTTTGCACAGTTCCCTGCGGCAAGGAGCATACAATCCATGCTGCAGGGAACTGCCTGTCCTGTGCACTATTCTGAAGTAAAACACAACACCAGACCACATTACACTTTCCGTATAATGTGCATTTGACTCCAAGTTCTCCTGCACTTGTCTGCTAACACCACGATAATGAAATAAAAATGTTGATGAAATAAAAACATCAACAGCTGTTAACATTACTGTGTGCACTCACATTTTCTTTAAAAAAGAGGCTTCGGGCTACACAGGAGCGCTGTTGCCAAACCCGCTTTCTTCGGGAGCCTCCGGACCGGAAGAGAGTGGGAGGGCCCTGCAGCAGGAGAGATCGATCTGAGCCTGACGATCATTCACAAGTGAAAGACGTGACGATCTGATGAGCTGCTGTGAGTCAGTCAGCTGCTTCAGCGCGGGGCTTTTACGAGGCTGCCAGCCCGACTTGTTTTCTTCCGGAGTCTCCTCTCCCGTCCTCAGTGTACTGTAGCCCAAAGGAGCGCCGCGGCTTGTTTCAGCGTGCGCACGCAGAAGCAAGCCGCGGCGCTCCCGAAAAACGGCCTCTTAGGAGCTCCTGGCAGGCCGGATCACATGCCATGGGAGCTAGCTCTCCGGGGGCCAGAGAACATGCCCCCGGGGGCCGGATCCGGCCCGTGGGCCGCCGGTTCCCCACCCCTGCTTTAAGGTATGTCAGTTCCAGTGGATTTGCACCATTTGAGAAATGTAGAAGCAATTGCTTGTTGGCACATAACAGGAGCCTCTGAATCCTTCCTCAAATCCTGTGTTACAGTGTGGTCAGCTATTGTAACCCAGCTGCTGCCGTCTTTTCGAACGCTATGCAGTATGGCACTTATGGTGTTTCCAGATGTGAGAGTACCTGAGAAATTTCAGAGTATTGAAAATTCACAACTTACATCTGCGGATCTGTGTTTTAACACGATGGCCTTGTCAACGTTTGCCATGTATAAGCAATCCCTCACACATTCCACTTCTCATTAGTCTGACAATAAATGGGTGGTGGTGGTAAGAATCTGAAAGGAGAAAGGATTCTATAAAGGATTCTATAAATAATTAACCATTTTAATTATGGAATAAAAGTACAAAGCATTTTAAGGTATACATCCAGCAATGGTGATGAATGAATAGTACTACTTCCCACTGACGGCGTAAGTTTTCTTTCTCTTTTTTTTTCTTTTTTTAAATAGTTCCATAAACTCCAGCATTAATTTATAATCCCGTTTGTTCAGAACTGGCTTTGTGCCTCTTTGTTTTGTCAAACACAGAAGAATTCTCAGCTCCCTCTGATCAGCCTGAAGCACTCCATAAAGTCTGCTTTCTCCACTAATTAATCTGAATGTGAACAGATGTTTGTTCTCTAACAGAGTTATTGGGTGCTTCATTTTAATATTGCCAATATAGCTCATGGGATTATTCTCCTGCAAATAGAGTGTCTCAGATAACTGGGGATTATTTACATTCCAGATTTTCTGAATCCGAGTACTAAAGACTTGATTTATTATGCTTAGCCAAGGACCGTTTTGGCTGACTTTGACAAACACAATAATGGTTAGGGGTATGGTGTGGTGGAAGCAAGTGTGAATAATGGATGATGAAAATATATGTCCCTTTCATATCTTTTTGCCTCTTCTCTCTGTCTTCTATGATCATTACATCTGCATCATCCATTCAAAGCATTACTTTCCTTTCACCATTCTAAAAGGGCCGAATATTGTCCTTGCACTTTAAAACCACTTTCCTGCTCTCAAAGGCCAGGAAAAAGATGACCTTCCTCCACCTCCATCTCTTCAAAGACTTTGGAGCCTGTTGAGCATAATGATTAGAGTGTCAGACGATGACCAGGGAGACCCTGGAGATCCTCTCCACTCCCATTTAGAGCAAGGGCAAAGCAATGGCTTCAGCTGCCCTCAGTGATATCACCATGTAGGCAAATCTACTTGACTACCTTGAACTGTGATTCTTCAGGTTATCTCTTTTTGGCTGGGATTCTTTGAAGGAGAAGAAAGCCCCAGGAAAAGAAAATGACACTAATGGCACCATCCTGTGTAAAGATGCATGGCCGGCCTAAAGGGCTGGCTGCTGTATCCTCAGCCCATTCCGGGTTGCCCCAGCACTGCTAGGGCACACCTTGGGAGAAAGGGACGTTCGTCCCCTTCCCTGGGTATAGGCAAACCTGGGGCCTATGGGCCTCCTTGGATGCACGCCAGCTCCAGAGCTGGTATACATCTGGAGAAGCCATGTAAGGCCAGCGCGGGCTGCGACGGGGCTTGGGATATCGAATCCGATATCCCTGCCCCCTCCCAGCCTGGGCCGGCCAATGGCCCCCTCCTTTACTGCCTCGGCCCACCCTCCCACCGACTGGCATGGCCCATACCTGCGTCAACTGGTGCGGGACGAGGTAGGCCGCTTACTCTCCCGTAGTCGCAAAATTGGCACGTTTGCGATGCTTTAGGCCAGCAGAGCAAGAGCTCTGCCGGTCTAAAGTTAGGCAGGATTGCGCTGTAAATGAGTAGCAGAGTGAGAGAGAGATGAACCATGAAGTCTGGTAGGGAATACATATTTTAAACCTCATAGTGGCAGAAACGTGATCTGATTTCCGCCTGATCTTCTGGGAAGAACTTGGGTCATTTCCAAGTGAATATGAAGCAAACAAGGGATAAGTCATACATTGCTATGTTATTTGGGATGAGGCTGTAACTCAGTGGGAGATCAGATGCTTTGCATACAGGAGGGCGCAGGTTCAATCCTTGGCTTCTCCAGGGAGTGCTGGAAACAACCCCAGTCTAAAAGGTCTACACAGTTTGTGTAAATGATACTGAGCTAGACAGACCAGTCAGTGTTTGAGTCAGTGTCAGGCAGCTTCCTATGTTTTGCACTGTGTTCTTTGTCTTCAAAACCTGTTTTATTGGTGCAGGAATGTTTTTCTGTTTAGATGAGCTATTGTCATGAAGATTCAGAAGAGTAATTTAACTAATTAAGTCACAGACAATTAAGGACTATTATTCATTTTTTTAATTTTTGCTAATTAACTTATTTTTGACATTTTTGTAAATGCCACCACATAAATATAGAATTCATTATCTGATTATAAAGCAATTAATTTCATTAAAGCCAGACTGCTACACTTCCTCTCACAGGTGCCACAGTAATACCAAGCTCTTTCTCCATAAAAGTAGCACAAGTGATTCCTTGAGAAGGAATATAAAGTTTGGCACTTCTGTTTCCTTCCACACCAAGACCACTTCTCCTGCCCATCTTGGTCATCTCTCTCCAATAGAGGCTTCCACTCTGTCCACTCCTGGGAAGTTCTTTCCTGCTTAGAAAGCATCCAGCTGCTGTAGTTCCCCTCATCCCCTGGTTCGTTTGTCCTTCCTAGAAGTTATTCCTGCTCTGGTGGACAGAAGCAACCTGGGAAGAAACGAACTGTATTCCAGTCAATTCTAATAATAAACTAAAGAGACCAGGGTTCCAATCCACTCTCAGACCATAAATTTTTCTTGGAAACCCTTAGACACTCTCTCAAATTTACATGCCTCTAGTGTTGTTGTGAAACAAAAAATCCTATTCACAGCAATTGGGCAGCCCAGTTTTACCTACCTTCCCCTGTGCCGATGCAGTCGTACTAATGGGGCACAAGCTGCATCCTGCATGGGAGTTTCAGGTAGGGGGGGGTCTTCTCTTTCTAAGGAAACATTTGTTCCCTTGCCGGGTGGTAATCCTCCACTGCCTGAATGCGTCTACTTGGATCTGCACCAACTACCGGTACTTTGCTGGCGCGAGCCTGAGTGGACCCAGCAAGGTGGATTGAGGCCGGGAAGGGGAAATAGGATATTGATTGCACCACTGCTGCCTATACTGCTCCCGTCCCTACCTTAATCCACCCCTTCCCTGCCCCCAATCTCCCCCTTGTTCCACCCCCTCCATTCCACCCACTCCCTGCCCCTGCTGCCATTGGACTTACCTGTCTGGGTCCAGCGGCAGTCCTCCCACGCTGCTGCCATTTGCAACAGCACTCCTAAAATGGACACCGGCTGGTCGCTGCGCACACCACCAAGAACCATATTCCAACAGGAGAACTGTGCGTCCCTGGATTGGATTGGTCCAAAAGGTTATCAGGTATTTATTCTACCCTGCTACAAAGAGCTGAAGGCTCTTAGATGAATAGGATAAGATAGGGTCCTTGTGCAGGGAAAATAAATAAAAAAATATGATCAAACTAAGGCTACAATCCTATGCACACTACTTCTGAGTAGGCATGCTCAGGATTGTGCTGTAAGTGGTATTGCTGTGGGTCATTTCTATGCAGGTTTATAGGCAAATACTGATAGTATTTGTCCCCTGGATGTCAAGTAGCAAGGATGCTTAGGAAGGTGAAACCCTTCCACGCATAGGTGGGCTGCTCTCACTAAGAGTGCAAATTTGTTTCTCAACATACGGAGTGTAAAAAAAAAAGGAGATGCCCGTATTTAGCTCCAGTCACACACACAAAAGGGATGTATGCCTTTTTTTAACATCTCGCTGGTACAGGTGGGGGTGCTGCTGTTTTTATGCTCCTGCTCTGATTGAAGCCATGATCTTTTAAATTGTTTTTTAGACACTGTTTTTATTAATTTTCATTAATTGTTTTTACTGTTTTAAAATGTGATATTTTTTATACTGTGTTTTTTGTATGTATTTTTTTTTCTGTTGTAAGCCGCCTTGGGTCCCTTCGGGGAGAAAGGCGGGATAAAAATACTGTAATGCGTGCCACGTTGCACCAGAATGTAGGCAGGAATGCATACCCCATTGAAAGCAATGCAGTGCACAGCAGATCGAGGGAGCATTTCTTTATTTATTAAATTACTTCTATCCTGCCTTCCCCTTTGAATAAACAGAGTGCTCAAGGCAGTGTGCAACACGGAGAAAAAAGACAGTCAACTGCAAAAAAAAAAAAAAAAACAAAGTGCAATAATCTTATGCTTATTTAATATGCATTCTGATCCTTTCATATGCATTCTGATCTGCATTTAAAATCCCACCACATCCGATGGTTGGGAACCACATCAGCATAGCATTCCCAGTCCAACATGCTCTATGCCTGCACCAGTCTGCCTGTGTGTGTTCTTCTCCTTCGCTGGATTGGGGTGATGACGTTTAACTACTGTATTTTACGCTCCATAGGACGCATCGGTCCATAGGACGCATGCATCCTATGGAGCATAAAATAGAGAAAAAAAGGTTTTTACTTACCTGGGCTTGGGGGCACTTCGGGGAGGCCTGTGGGGGCTTCGGGGAGGCCTGCGCGAGCCTCTGAAGATCAGGGAGGCCTGCAGAGGCTCGCGCAGGCCTCCACAAAGCCCCGGTAAGTATTTTTTCCTCTTTTTTTGCCTTCGCACCATAGGACGCACGCTTTTTTCCCCCTATGTTTTTTTTGGGGGGAAGTGCGTCTTATAGTGCGAAAAATACGGTACCTCTGCAGTACGATGGGTGGGGTTAGTGAGTTTATTTTTGGGGCAGATGACCATTTGTACCCAAGTCTGGTCCACTTTACACTGTCAGGGCTGAGTTATCATCAAGCATAAGCCTCATGGTGCATATTGCAGAACTGCAGTCATCCAAAGCTTTTGTACAGGTAGCACTTAAATGTTGAATCTTTACAGAAGTACAAACGCACCTAAAATTGCCTGACAAGTCTTTTCAGGACATGTATTTTCGGTGAATTTAAAGGAAAGTCAAAAAGATTGAATTGCAATTTATCAAACGACTGCTTCTAACAAAGTAAATAAAGAGTTGCCTAAGGGATGGTTTGGATAATGGATCAACATATATATTAGATTTCTGCGCTCCTGCAACAATTATAGCAAATAGGCTTTTCAAAGTGAGCAGGAAAGCTAGAATTGGAAGGCTGAATTCAGATGAGTAAAACACAGTAATCTGTAACTGGAAATAATTTAACTGCAAAACAATGAACCTCCTCTTGCATGGATGTTTCAATGTGTTGTAAAGGGATCATTTAAAAGGAAATAGAAAGGGCAATGTTGCAAGCAGTATGGAAGCACTATGTTATGCCAAGTTTGATAGTCTGAGTTATAAACACCATTATGTAGATCTGGACAGAGTGTAATTGTGCCTATTTGAACAAAAGATAAATAAAGACTGCAAACTGTTCACAGTTGCATGCATATGATTCTCCTTTGATAACCATGTACTGTACGGAATTGCCATTAGAGAATTCAGAGATTTATTTTTCATGGTTGTTGTTTTAATTCAATGTACTGTAAGCAATGATCTCTGTTTTTCAACCCTGTCTTTCCCAGTTCTCTATACTTTCTCGCGAGTAAGAGAATATATTTACAAGCAGAACACTTGCCCTGTTCTCATAACATAGCCAAAGTTAGAGATGCATATAGAATGGTGACTTATTCTGCACTCAGTTAAATATTGACATGATGTGTGCATAAGCACAACAGTACACTCATAGGGCTTTCTCCCTGCAGATGGGAACCATACTTGTCCAGGGTTCTAGATGATATAGGAAGAGCCTTGCACATGTTCAGTTGTACATGTTTACACACTATGCAGATTTCAACTGACGGGAGCAGGTTGGGGGCAGGCCTGCCACTCTAATCCTACTGTGCACATATTAGTCTGGCTATATCATGGCAGAGTTCATATGTTGAGATGTTCCAGAGCTTATTAGTAAATAAAAACAATCCTTAGCAGTTTTAGTTACAGGTAATTATCTTGCCAGGTTTGTAATTGTGTGAGTTTAAGCCAAAATGTCACTTAAACTGGATACTCATCATCCATTTGGTAACCTTGTGTAAGAACAGAATCGGTTGTTAGCATGTAGACGTAGGATCCCTTTACACATACCACAGTGGCTGCTTCTCTGTGATGCAATCTACTTGTGGCTATATAATAAGTATGTGAGAAACAACTAATTAGATGGGGCCAATTGTATGGGTCTTTCCTCCTTCTCCCCAATGTTATCCAACATACATAGCAACACAGGTATATGATCATGGCTGCACAATAAGAGAGTATGTGACCCAGGCCGAATGCATGTCTGGTTTATCCAGGCTGGTGCCTAGGGAGCATAAAGCCCACAAATCTCTTGTTCTTTGGAGTAACTTCCCATTTTCTCCTCTCTGGCTAAGAGACCTAGGAGACCTTGTCCTAGGAGACCTTGAATAAAATGTCACAAGCTGCTGTACTTTCCCTACCATCCTATTCATACCAGTAAAGCAGTGCTACAAGTGCTTCCTTAAGACAAATACAACCAATTAGGTCTGAACAGTGCCTTTGGCCCCTAATTTTCTCTCACCAGCATCATTGGTAACTCAATCAGAGACCTATGCTAATTGAGGCACAATC
The DNA here is from genome assembly GCA_026170595.1 of Plestiodon gilberti rubricaudatus. Taxonomy (NCBI): domain Eukaryota; kingdom Metazoa; phylum Chordata; class Lepidosauria; order Squamata; family Scincidae; genus Plestiodon; species Plestiodon gilberti. The sequence goes on along the minus strand of JANXHW010000004.1, from coordinate 60,473,412 downwards.
AAGATCACCTAATCATACCTTTTCCAAGGTTTGGAACAAAAGGTAACATCCATTTTCACTGGGACAGGCAATAAAGACCTATCAAGGATGTTCTCTGAACAATAGGATGATCTGGGATGAGCTCATTCCATAAAATACTGTACTCTGTTAGTCTACAGTCAAAAATACTATATAGAGTCTGGCCATAGACCCCTAAAGGGTACATTTCTCCTTCCCCTTACACTTGTTGTTACTCCTAGCACTGTATTAGGAACTCCCACCTCATCAGTCACCCTGGAATCTCCATGATGAACCCACCACCTACAAGGGTAAGAGCTCGAGGTGCCACTTTTGGGTGTCCAACATGGCATTGCGCAGCCGAGATAGCGGCCACCATCTTGGCCACTGCCGGCCGAACCATGTACCACCAGCCTGTGGCCCATGTATCACCAGTAGTACATGTACCACAGGCTGGGAACCTCTGCTCTAGTCCATCACTCTCCTTTCTACCACACTTCCACTTTGTCCCACTCTTCCTTTTCTAATCCAGGGAATGGGAGGTAGAGGATCAGTGGAGGCAAGCAGGTGGGTGCCCTCTGCCTGAGGCAATGACTTTAATTGGCCTCATGGATGAGCCAGCCCTGCCCTTATTGCATTCCCTACTGGAAAGCACCTAGCTACCATGTCTCATTTCCTATTTCTCTTCCCCACTCACTTTCTCTTGATTCTACCCCAAGAGCTTCACTCTATGCTCTAGGGAAACCAACCCAGCAGGTACCGAAGAGGTATACTTGGCTACAAAGTCCCTTCTATGCTAGCTTCCTCTCTAAGCCATTGGCTGTTCATTGATGCCACCTGGTCTAGCATTTCTTCCCTTTATCTCAGTTTCTCTGTCCCCCTAACCCTCTTTAATGCCTGTCTCTCTGTCCCCCTCTCTGTTTCACTAACCCTCTCTGTGTCCCCCTAACCTCTAACCGTAACCCTCGGCCTCGCCACTTTTGCAAATGTGTGTGCATGCGTGTATATAATTAATTCTGTTATTTTACTGGTAATGGGGTGGGAATCCAGGGACATAAGAACATAAGAACATAAGAAGAGTCCTGCTGGATCAGACCAAAGGCCCATCTAGTCCAGCTTCCTGTATCACACAGTGGCCCCACCAGATGCCTTCTTCTAGGGACTTTCTTCTAGGTCATCTTTCTACAGACCCCTTAAACAACATAGTAAGATAGAGCACACAGCTCCATGGTCTTCATCAGCAAAAGAGGAAAATGCCAATCTAGCCTCAGAGGGACTGATATATCATTTAAGAGTGCTGTACAGTAGGGAGCAAGGTCCCTCCATGAATGATGTTTGTCTAAATTTCACACGTTACAGGTCATGATGGGTATGTACAACCTCCTGGGTTTAGTAGTAGGCTATCTCAAAGCCAACTCTCACAACCATACATTACTACTGGGAACACCATCGCCCTGACTATGCGAACTTTTGTTGGCATGGTGATATCTCTGTTTTTTATTATGCTGTTTAAGTATGCCATAGCTTTCCTTCCATGGAGTAAACATCTTTTAATTTCATGGCTGCTGTCTCCGTCTGCAGTGATCTTGGAACCCAAAAAAGTAAAATCTGTTACTGCTTCCATTTCTGCCCCTTCTATTTGCCAGGAATTGATGGGACCAGATGCCATGATCTTAGTTTTATTAATGTTGAGTTTCAAGCCAACTTTTGCACTCTCCTCTTTTACTCTCATCAAGAGACTCTTAAGTTCTTCTTCACTTTCTGCCATTAGGGTGGTATCGTCTGCATACCTGAGGTTGTTGATATTTCTCCCGGCAATCTTGATTCCGGCTTGCGATTCATTCAGTCCTGCATTTCTCATAATGTACTCTGCATATAAGGCCAGCGGGTGGTGCAGTGGGTTAAACCGCTGAACCATAAGCTGTCGATCGAAAGGTCGGCAGTTCGATTCCCGCGACGGGGTGAGCGCTCGTTGCTTGGCCAGCTCCTGCCAACCTAGCAGTTCCAAAGCATGTCAATGCGAGTAGATAAATAGGTACCGCTTGCGGGAAGGTAAACAGCGCTCCGTGTTCCAGCTGCTTGCTACGTGCTTTGGCAAGGAGAGTCATGCAGGCCACATGACCATGGACGCGTCTTCGGACAACGCTGGCTCTTCGGCTTTGAAATGGAGATGAGCACCACACTCTAGAGTCGGACACGACTGGACTTAATTGTCAGGGGATACCTTTACCTTTACCTTACTCTGCATATAAGTTAAATAAGCAGGGTGACAATATACAGCCTTGCCGTACTCCCTTCCCAGTTTTGAACCAATAGGTTGTTCCATGGCCGGTTCGAACTGTTGCTTCTTGACCCGCATACAGGTTTCTCAGGAGACAGGTAAGGTGGTCTGGTACCCCCATCTCTTTAAGAATTTGCCACAGTTTGTTGTGATCCACAAAATCAAAGACTTTTGCGTAGTCAATGAAGCAGAAGTAGGTGTTTTTTTGGAACTCTCGTGCTTTCTCCATGATCCAGCGCATGTTGGCAATTTGATCTCTAGTTCCTCTGCCTCTTCGAAACCCAGCTTGTACTTCTGGTAGTTCTCGGTTCACGTACTGCTGAAGCCTAGCTTGTAGGATTTTGAGCATAACCTTGCTAGCATGTGAAATGAGTGCAATTGTGCGGTAGTTTGTACACTCTTTGGCATTGACCTTCTTTCGAAGGGCCATTGGAGTTGGACCATAAGGAAGGCTGAGCGTCGAAGAATAGATGCTTTCGAACTGTGGTGCTGGGGAAGAATCCTGAGAGTCCCTTGGACTGCTACGAGATCAAATCAGTCAATCCTAAATGAAATCAACCCTGACTATTCCCTGGAAGGACAGGTACTGAGGCTGAAGCTCAAATATTTTGGCCACCTAATGCGAAGAGAGGACTCTCTGGAGAAGACTCTGATCCTGGGAAAGATTGAAGGCAAAAGGAAAAGGTGAAGGCAAAGGATGCTGAGGCATCTGGTGGGGCCACTGTGAGACAGAGGAAGATGGACTAGATGGGCCTTTGTCCTGATCCAGCAGGGCTCTTCTTAATTGCGTTTCTGTTGCTTTTGTGATCAGAGGCGAAACTAGGGCGGAGCAAGCAGAACACTGGCTCTGGGCGCCATCTCCCGAAGGGCGCCCCCGCCGCTCCGCCCACGAGTTGGACTCGGACTCGAGTCCGAGTCTGACTCGATTCCAAAAAGGGCAAAGTTTTTCCCTCAGTAACAGTCTGAGCATGCACAAAAAGAATGGTACAAATACCGTTCTTGCAGCGGGCCTTCCTTAGAAGGCTCCGGGCAGCCGGCCGGGGAAGACGTCCCCGAGCCGGCTCTCCTGATTGAGGGGGGGGGGTGCCCGGAGCACGCCGCCCCCTCCCGGAGCGCCCCCCTCCGGAGCACGCCCCCCCTCCGGAGCGCGTAGCTCTTTCCTTATAGGGGCGCCTACCCTCCTTGCTCCAGGCGCCAATAGAGGCAGTGACGCCTTTGTTTGTGATTCTCCTGTAAATTACAGAAAGCCCTGTTGCATTGGGCCATAACAGCACATCTGGTAACATCAAGCCATGGCAGATGCATTTGAAAGGGGGGCTCCTGATGTTATCAATATACTGAGAATTTACATCTCTGAATATTCAGGGTTCCTTCACACATATGCCTGTTTTCTTCGTAATAGATGTATAATTTCAGTGAAGGTAGCAGTTGTGACAAAGTCAGACCACTTGAGTGAAGGGAGATGTAGATCAGAAAGTTGCTAAGAGTGATCCACTGAGAACTATTTAGCCTCTAGAATGTAGACAGCTTTCATAACCCTACATCTGGCAATGGATACATGGAGTGTCACTAACACGGAATAGCTTTCATTTTTAAAACATACATTATTTATATTACTTCACAAAGAACAGCTATAAAAAACTGCAGCCTGGTAGACTATGGGGAGGTGTGTGTGTGTGTGTGTGTGTGTGTGTGTGTGTGTGTGTGTGTGTGATGAATTATTCTTTAAATATTTAAACGTTTTTAAGAAAGCAGAATGTAGACCAGGAGCTATGCAGTTTTGCAATGTTTTCTCTTTTACAGCGGATAATGATGGTTTGGAGCATTGCAGGACAACAAAGATTCTTGGGCTTATATTTTCATTGCTGTTCTCAAAGTGTGTGTGTGGGGGGGTGTTGACCCCCACCGTTGTGAAAAATAACAGGCATTGTCAGACAGCAGCAGCAACAAATTTGAAAGGCAAATTTGCAACCTTTGTATTAGCAAATGGGTAGAGAAAGAATCAAAGGTGGGCTTAACATCTGGAAATGTGGGTTCTGTTATGTTCTGTTATTGGTTTCTGACATCACCAGGAATGTGAAAAAATGCTTAAGACTTAAGAGAATGTAAACTATTTGAAAAGCAAGCAAACATGATTATGGTCATCATGTCGCCTGTTTCTTCCAGTAACAGTGCAGAAGAGAGCGACCAAAATGATTAGTGGGCTGGGACATCTCCCTTATGAGGAAAGGCTACAGCATTTGGGGCTCTTCAGTCTAGAAAAAAGGCGGTTGAGGGGGGACATGATTGAGACGTATAACATTATGCATGGGATGGAGAGGGTGGATAGAGAAAAGTTCTTTTCCCTCTCACACAACACTAGAACTAGGGGACATCCACTCAAATTGAGTGGAGGGAGTATTAAAACAGACAAAAGAAAATATTTCTTTACCCAGCATGTAACTGGTTTGTGGAACTCCTTGCCACAGGAGGTGGTGATGGCACCTGGCCCGGATGCCTTTAAAAGGGGATTGGACAGATTTATGGAGGAAAAGTCCATCACAGCTTACAAGCCATGATGGGGATAAGCAACCTCCTGGTTGTAGGAGTAGGTTTTCTTTGTGCCAGGTGCAAGGGAGTGGCGACAGGATACAAGTATCTTGTTGTCTTGTGCTCCCTGAGGCATCTGGTGGGGCCACTGTGTGATACAGGAAGCTGGACTAGATGGGCCTTTGGCCTGATCCAGCAGGGCTCTTCTTATGTTCTTATGTTCTTATGTTCAGTATCCTAGTGTAAGAACTGGATTCACAGGAAATGTTAAAAATGCCTTCTCCTCTGGAATGTTGTTAAAGAAGTCATATGATGATATGACTTCAACAGGTACAATTACAAATATTTCAATTTCCCAATGATGGCAAAGATATGCACACGTCAGATGTTCACTATTAAATAACTACATTACGTGGTTGAAAGTCTTTTTTGGGGTGTGTGAAGGGAAGCTGGTGAGGCAGACAGTACAAAGTTCTCTCAAGGAACAACGACAAGTTCACTGTAATTTCACCAGCATATTCTGCAAGCATCTACCAAGAATTCATTCTGCCTGAATACACAGCATTATAACTTCAATCAACATCCCAGTCATATTTTGGGAAGTCAAAATCATAACAATTTTGTTTCAAGATTTCACTTCATCTGCCTCTTTCATCTGAGAACTTCCAAACGATCTACACAAGAACAAAGCTGTGCAAATAACTCTAATTGCAAGCATATTGTTGGGAACAGAATAAAGTAAAAAATGCAACTGGTCTTGCATATTAACCTCCTTGTACTCTGACAAAACATCGCAACTCTGTTTGCTTTAGATGTAATGTAATGCATGCACGCACACACACACACACACACACACACACACACATTAGAAACAGATGTAAATACACACACATACACAATGCTTTTTATATACAGTAGTGATTCTGTGTGCAATACTTAAAGAAAAATACTGTAATAGACAGGAGTATATTTGGGGAAAGACAACAAAATGGCAGTGATGTAGACTGGAGTCTACTGAATTGGACTCAACTCGGACTCAAGTCGCATCAATGACTTGACTCGAGACTTGGAGCCTTTTACAACAAGTCCAATTTTATTCAGGTTTAAACCCGTTTTCCCATTAAATAGATAGGGACTTGCAACTCGCAACCTATGACTTGGGACTTGACTCGAGACTTTGAGTCAGAGACTTGATCCACATCCCTGCAAAATGGTTACTACAGTAATGATTTGAATTATGCAAGCAAGGTTGAAAAATAATCAAGTAGGGATTCAGAGGAGTGTAAAATACGGATAGGCTGCCAGGAATATCACTGGCAAGAATAGAGAGCAATGAGGAGTTTTGCTTGCTTGCTTGGGCTGCATATTATTTTCTACAGGAGTGACATCAAGGATTGGCCAGATAGGGGCCTACGTCTGATTGCCACCTGCCTCAGATGATGGAGAAATCTGGAGAACGGCCACTCTTGCAGAACTCAAGAAGTGGGCAGGATCATATGGGAGCAGGTGGTCCTTGAGAAACCTTGGTTCCTAGCCATAGAGGGATGCGTAGGCAATAACCAACTGCTTTGCAGCAATTTGTGCCATTGGTTCATTTAGCACAGTATTGCCTGCATGGACTTTTCAAGGTATCAGGCACAAGGTTTTTTATGCCCTGTCTGGAGGCTACAGGGATTCAACCTGGGACCTTTTGCATGAAAAGGATATATGCTACAGTTGAGCCACAGACCTTTCCCCATGCAATGCCAACATATTGTAACTAGTGATAGCAGTGGTGCTGAGGAGGAAGCTGAGTGATAGCAGCTTACTTAAGGCCACTTCGTCATGGCTGAAGTGTGACGAATTTGAACTTTCTGGAGCACAGTGCAACCTCTCAGCCAGACACTGCACCAACTCTCTGTAATTGTATTCAAAAAGTTTGCCTCATCTCAACCCCACACCTCATTTCTTGAGAGGACATTTTTCTTTTGATGTTATGTCAACATTAACTACTACCTCATTACCCTTCAGCGGTTCTTATTGTAATGGCACAGTATTCATGCTGAGGCAAGTGTCATACAAGCAGCAGGAACTTCACACTATTTAATGCTGGACAGAGGTTTCCTACCGTTTCATGCAGCTACAGGGACTGCTTCAACAGATATCTCTGTGTGAACTTCTGTGTGTAGTTGGGCTGTAATTCACCATAATGTGCTGCATAATGCAATGCATCACTTCAGCAAAGCATCCGGATGCTGAGAACAGCTATTTCCTTTCCAGTTCCCCAAGCAACACTTACTTAAAACTTGCATCAATATTCTGTTGTATTGTAGATTACTGCTGGAGCTGTTATACCTGCTTGGAACAAATATTTCCCCTTGAAAACACCTTGCTTTAAATTCTGTACATGTGGCGATGGGACATGCATAGTACAGAAATTCCAATTTGTTAATAGCTGATAAGACCATGTTACCATCAGTGGTAGAGCAGATGGCTATCAGTTCAAATACTGGTATCTCAAGGTAGGGAAGGGGAAGACCCCTGCCTGAAACCCTGAAGAGCCATTTGCTATTCAGGATAGGCAATACCGAGGACTGGCATCGCTTGAGGTAGGGCGGAACTGTAAGTTCTGCACTCTGCTAGCCTCCGTTTACTCCCCGGCATGAGGTGGCCCCTTCCCCTCACTGTCGGAGCCATTCAGTGCGGCGAAGGTAACGCACAGGGAGTCTACTGTGTGTTGCCTTCGCCGCACTGAATGGCTCCGACGGCGAGGGGGTGGGGCCACCTCATGCCGGGGAGTAAACGGAGGTTAGCACAGTGCGGAACTTACCGTTCCGCCCCACCTCGAGCGACGCCAGTGATACTGAGCTAGATGGACCAATGATCTGAGTCCAAATAAGGCAGCTGCATATTTCATAGTTCATCGAGCATATTTCTCTTCCAGCACATGACTAATATAAATCAACTGAATATTACTAAATACTTCAGCAATGTCATGTGGTGATTTTCAAACTTTATTTCTCATGGGAGCTGTTTCTGTGTCAGCTTATCTTCTGAAGAACAACTGAATGACCCCTTGAATTGAAGATGATTCATAGGCAGTTCTAGAACACTCATTCTGCCCATGCAGGGGCGCTGCCCAAGTCTTTGCAGTTAACCACTGACCTATGAGAACTCAAGAGTATAACCTAGAACACAGTTCCCTGTGGCTGCACACTAAAATGAAAGAGTACTAGACATTTTTGAGCTGTCTTTCAGGGAAGCTTATTCACCAATATTGTTGATGATCCTGACATATTGATGAATCCTCCAAAATTTCCAAAGAGCCACTAGGATATAACAGAGTGTGAAATTTTCCCTAATAAGATGACGGACCCCCCCCCCCAATAATTCCTATATTAGTTCTGCACTGAGATAACCACCTATTGAACAGGCAAGTTAAAAATGTAGAAAAGATACACACTCCCCTTTTTCCCAGTGGTGTTCCTTTCTTTTTGCAAGATGGTTGGCAGTTGATCATTTTCTAAAAGAAAGGACATATTCTGATATTAGCTACATATACCAGCAATTCCTCTAAATCTTGATGAGAACTACATTATAGATAAACATCGTAACTACAACCCCTACTCAGGGAGAAACTCTACATTGCAGTACTGCATAGGCAGGTTTTCCATTTTCAGATAGCGGCATGTGACATTTTCATAAACCTTCTTGCTTCTTTGTCCCAGTCATATTAGTTTCTAGTCCCCATATGCAAATAATTCAGTCCTGAGTAAACTAATTTGAAGCATCTTTTAGAGGCTTATATATTTCAAATGTATAAGATGGGATTTTAATGTGACACTTGTCACATATGGTATCTGTGATGGAAATGCATAACTGCATCATCCAAATGATGATGCTAAGCATTTAAACTTCCATTAATTGTATTAAAGAAGTTACAGGATTAAAATGAGACACAGCTGTTAGCAAAAAAGACCACTAAAACAAAAGGTATATTACATTAAAGTACAGTTTGGTTAACTATTGAGAATGTGAGTGTGGGTTATAGTTTATTCAAAGTGCCCAACTGCATGGCCACAGAGCTACAGAGCCTAGAATCATATAGGGCCATTCCCTCCCATACACTGGATTACTTTGAACAGGACTGTGCATGGCAACCTGACAGTGGTGTTACAACACCCTCCCTGTAGGGGAGCTGCGGGGGGCTGATGTGACACCCCCCCACGTGCTGCCAAACAGCCTGCCACCTCGGGGGGATGTGACATCATTCTCACCCGCCGCCACCGAAGTTCAGTGGTGCAGCGCGAAACACACCCACCCACCGCTTTTTGGCCCATTTTAGAGCCAAACGGCTCCAGGGAGGGCTGGAGGACCAAACAACGGGCGGCCCAGGCAATGGAAAGAGGATGACAAGAGCGGCGGGGGGGTGACCTGACAGTGAGGCCAGAGGTAAGTGCACACCCCGCCGCGTGGTGCCCTGCCACCCTGGGGCCCACCACCCCTAACGACGCCTCTGCAACATGATCACAGCCCTTCTTTTCTGCAGTCACTCTGATGACATAACTGTCTATAGATGACCTCCATCTACATCCCAGTTAGCTATGAGATTTTTTTACATGTTTCAGTGTATGGAATGGATTGCCAATTCAAAGTGAAGGGAGCCAGTGAGTCATCCTGTTCAGCATGGTTCAGCATCCATCTCAGCATGGTATAAAAGTTGTAAAGCATCCTTGCTCAATATCTATCTAAAGTTAAGTCAGGAACTTAAGCCTGAAGCAATGTGCAAATCCCACCCCCCACCCCCCCAAAAAAAACACCTCTCACATGTCCCTCCGCTGCTGCCTCTTTATTTTAGGAAAGCCACCAGGTGTGGGCAAGGAAAAGGCAGCACGATGATCCAGTCCCTTACCTGGAGTTCTGGATCACTGCCTTCGGTCTCCATGCTTGTCCTGTTTAAAGTAAACAGGAGGAGTGGAGCATGCTGGGAGCAAGAAGAGGATTGGAGAGCTGGAGCTGAAGCAGCTTGATGAGTGACAGGCTGGAGTGGGAGTGGTGGGCAGGCATGGGATGCAGGGCACCATTTGTCAGTTCATTGCAGGGATGTGGATCAAGTCTCTGGGTCCAAGTCTCAAGTCATGTCCCAAGTCTTTGCCCCCAAGTCCCGAGTCTTTAGTTGCGAGTTGCGAGTCCCTATCTATTTAATGGGGAAAGTGGGTTTAAACCTGAATAAAACTGGACTTGTCCTAAAAGGCTCCAAGTCTCGATTCGAGTCTTTCGAGCCTTTTACAATCACCAAGTCAAGTCCAAGTCAAGTCATTGATGAGACTTGAGTCCGACTCAAGTCTGAGTCAATAGACTCAATTCTACATCACTGGTTCATTGCTCCTGACAATTCGACACATGCTCTGACTCCATCCATGTCCACTATGCCTTCCCCCACCAGAAAGCAGTGGTGGTGGCCCTAGCACTCATTGCTGCTAAATCATTTGTGTGTCTTATGTCATGGTCTGCGTAGGTTCTTGAATTTCCCGGTTCTATAGCATCTCAGAGCAATTTAACCTCCTCTGTCCTTCTTCTTCTCCTCTCTGAATATTGATTTTATATTGACCTTGTCTCTCAGTCTGAGATATCATTTATATTGGATCCAGTAGTAGTAATGGCATTAGAATGGGCAATATTTGTGGGGGCTAATGGAAAGGTGGGAATAGTAAGAAGGGCTGGTACATACAGATTGTTCTGGTGAAAGGAAGGCCAGGCAGTTCATGGCCCAGTTGAATAATTATAACTACTGTAACCTGTAGTCATGTGTTGTCTTATAAAATAAAGTCAAAAGACCAGGGGTTCTCAACAGGTGGTACGTATATCACCAGTGGTACTGTAAGGAGCATTGTCAGTTTTATTAGAATGATGCAACCCATCATTAATATAATGGACACAAATATTTATTTTATTGGTTGATTTTCTAGATTACTAGATTGATTTTCTATTTAGTACTCTGCCTTTCCTATATAAAAAAGGAAGTTTAAAGTGACTTACAATTGAAAAACAATAAAACATCAAATCATAAAGTTACAGATAAAAGTCAGTATAAATCACAAAGTAACAACAACAAAGTCATATTTTAGGAAAGTACACATGTGACATTAAATGTGGATGTTTTTGTCTTTTATCTTTACAAAATTTATCATATATGTTTGTGTGACTATGCAATAACACACTTTTTAATGCCATTTTTCATTTTCAGTGTGTTAAATTGGACACGCTTTTTTTTGCATTGAACTTAAGGAAAAAAATAAATTAAATGCCCCTGTACTGAATTAGTGCTTTTCTTTTTCAGTCTTGCAGTGGTTTTGCCAATGAATTATGATGATTTATGTGTAGTGCTTTTCTGATAAGAACTGCTGTTCACTGGAGACTGAACTGAGATCCAAAAAACTCATTTAATTTAGGACTTGTAGGTTTCAGTTGAGTAAGATTGATGTAGACCAATGTCCACTAGATATGAGCTGAGACCACCAAATCCATTACTCTTAAAGTGTGGATGGAATGCGAATCAGAACCTTAGAGATGGAAAAATGAAGTGTGCCTAATAGCAATAATTGGCCACCCTTGAATGTTGACTTGTGGCATAACAGAATACCATAACGGCTTCATATATGGAATCTAATGATATTAATAAGGTGCTGCTAATGTCTGCAAAAAGAAGAGGAATATTCACCACAAACTCCAGTATGACATCCCATTTACACTTCTAATATGGCAGTAGCCACAGTGGCGTGGATTCAGGAGTGGTGAATAGATTCAGGAATTCACTTGTTTTATTCTGTCCTAGCATAACCTGCGGACAATGAATACAGTTTAGAGACTTCTGAGTGGGCCCTATAATGCAATTGTTGTTTAATAATTTGTCATGTCAGATAAATGTCAGAGGTTTGGGTACATAATTATTTATTTATTGTAGGTAGACAGGTAGCACCTGTATCTAGAAGCAATTACAGCTTCTTATTATTTTTTGCATCGCTAGATTTATGTGACACATATTCTTCAAATTATCTGTAATGATATTGGCTGAGATATCTGTGCACACTGTCCTTCTTTTGATGCACAATTGGGTTTGACTGCATCATGTTAAATGTGTTCATAACATTTACAATTGATATGCAATTGGATTTTTTCATCAAGCAATTAGATAATGTGAATATCTGGCTTGGACACCTGCAGAACCGACTCTCTACCTTTATCAATTCAGTTAAGCTATAGATAGGTCAGATTTCTGCAGGTGAATATGCTGTGACTTTAAATTCTATTCATAATGATAGGATGCAATACTGTCAGCTCTATGTAAAAGCCATGGTACTAATAAGCATGCTTCCATTGTTCGCTGTTTTGGATCAACTCCCAGAAAAGGAGGATTTCCTAATTATACCAAATATTTCATGTTCATCCATATGATTTCCCCCAAATCAAGAATATAAAACCCACACATTTCATTTATTTTAAAATGCTCTAGTCTCTGTGCTACATTTAAAGCTTTTCCCACTTTTGAAAATGCATAGCTGGCCAACAACCCAGAATGAATTATTTGGAGGACAGACAATTTGGGAATGCTATAATAATGGTTCAAGGGTTATGAAATTTGGGGGCAGATTGTGCCAGAACCACAAAGAAGAAGGCATTTGTTTTTCAATGGTTGGGAATACAAGGCAGGCAGCCCAATCCTGTCTAACAGGATGTGGCAGCGCACATAAGGCGGCTGCCGCATACTATGCAGAATTGGGCCTGCTCCAGCACAACTGGTGGTTTCCTTGGGGTAAAGGGACCAGGTTTGTCCCTTTTACCCTGAGTAACATGCCAGCCATCCCAATGGGGCTACTCGGATGTGCACCAGCTATTTTGCTGGTGCAACTCCGAAAGCCCTGTGTAACGGTGGCCAGGCCTGAGAAGGGCCTCCCAGAATGTCCCGTTCCAACCCTTTCCCTGCCCTCTCCTGCCACCTGATGGGGAAGAACCTTCCCCAGCGGGTGCAGCAATGACTCCGGCATCAGTTGAGCAGTGCCGGCCTTGGCGCCGGTGCCGCTTATTCCCAGGGTGCCACAAACGTGCTTTACGGCATGTTTATGATACCTTAGACTAGCAGAGCGGTTGGTCCGCCAGTCTATTGTTAGACAGGATTGCACTGTAAGGCTGCAATCCTATGCAAACTTACCGAGGGCCACTGAACTTAATGGGACTTACTTCTAAGTAGACTTGCCTAGAAACGGGCTGTAAGCCTGTCTACCCTATTTGGTCTCTAACCACGTTCTTGAGAATATTGAGTTGAAATTGCCCATGTCTGAAAAACAAGTCAAGAACAGTTCACAGCAGCAAAGACTTATTATTCGGCTTTATTAAACTTTTTAATAAAACTTTATATTATATAAAGGTATTATATAATTATATTACACTTCTTCAGTTTAGAAATTACCTTATGGTTGTTCTTGTTGTCTTCGTGGTAGTGTAATGACAATGATTATTATAGAACCATCTACATACTTGATCCACGTTCTTTTTCCATAGGAAGTAGGTTATAAAACTACACATCATGTGGGAGATCTTAGCAGCCCCACTGAACTTATTTGAAGATTGGGGATGTGGAGTTCCTACTATTGTGAACTGTTCCTAATGTGAACTGTTCCTACTATGCCATTTTCCTGATGTAAATCACTCATTAGCTTTGAGAGAGGTAGGTAGGGGGAAGATACAGATACAGATGCTGAACTGGGGAGTTCATAGTTTGAACAACACATTTCTAAAGTGTGACACTATCACTGCTCCTTCCACCCAGATTCTCCAAACACAAACTTCAAAAAGTATCATTCTTACTGCGCAATCCTATTCTAAACTAGGGAAGCGGAACAAGCGTTCCGCCATCCTAAACCATCACGAAAGTGCCGTAAAGCACTTTCGCAACGACGCACAAGGCCGGCCTCCCCTGTTCCACCACCCAGACCATCTCCTGCCTGCTGTCAGACCCAGATAAGGATCCAGCGCGGGGGGGGGTGTTCGGGAGCAAACAGCAGGGGTCAATAGGGCCAGCCGATCGGGGAGGGGGAGTGGATCGACCTTGGCTGATCGGCTGAGCCATTACACGGCCTCCTCCGACTTCCGCCAGCAAAATAACTGATGGAAATCCGAGGAGGCCGATCGGCCTCAGCCTCAGTTACACCCGGGGAAGGGGACGAGAGAACCTCAGGATCCGGCAGGAGGCCCAGGGCCTCCCAACAGATCCTTATGTTAGGATTTGGCTGTAAGTTCATAGTTAGAAACTACCTGGTCTGATTTGATACCCAACTGAGAATATTAACAAATTGAAAAGGAGATGGGCAGCGAAATCCACCGTAAGGATCGGGCCAGCGGCCCAGTGCCGCCTGCTGGATCCTATCCCCGTTCCAGGCCATGTTGCTGTGGCCTGGAGGCCTACTCAGGGAAGGGAATGTTTGTCCCCTTCCCCGGGTGTAAACTGGGGCCGGCCCGATGGGCTTCCTCGGATTTCCGCCAGCTAAATAGCTGGCAGAAATAAGAGGAGACCGTATAATGGCTGAGCTGACCTGGCAGGGACGGGGATATGGTGGGTACCATCCCCACCCCCTCCTGTGCCAGCTCGCCCAATGGCCCCCCTCCCTCACTGCCTGGGCTGCCCCCGCGCCTGCCACTGGGAGCCTTACCTTCCTCCGGCAGCCGTGGGGTCGTCCCGGCAGCGAAGTGAGGGCGGCAGGCCTTGTGCCGGCCTCCCTTACTCCTGTGCTTTATGGCACGTTCGCGACATCTTGGAACAGCGGAGCGCTAGCTCTGCCATACTTACGTTCCAGTGGATTGCGCTCTATACTGACTATCGAGTGACATTTGAGTTAGCCCCACCTTGAACCCAATAAACCCCCTACCAATGCCTGTGAATGAATGTTATGTGGAGGTGACATTAGGGGCTGGACTGGTTGGGCTCTGGTCAAAGGCCCCTACCGAGCAGAGGGCCCCTCTGGCTGGGCTGACCTCTAAGGCCTCGGTTGTAGTGTTAGTTTCCAATGCACTATCATGAGGTGAACAAGGAGTGAGGTGGGGTCCCAGTACAGTATTTTGTCCCAGAGCCACCTGCAATCTGGCAGTGGCAGTGTTAGGGGATCTTCCTGGGGAAGAAGGGGAAAGAGCATGTATGTTTTTGAAGAATATGTATCAGAAAATTTGCAGTTCCACACAAGAGCAAATCATCAACCGTATCCCAGGACCTGGGCTCAACCTCCTCATCGCTAGTCCCATGATTTTGATATGGGTCAGCACATACAGCTTTCTGAGTTCAATATGTGTTATTCTGGAGTATGCCTTGACATCTTGCTGTCTCGTTAGTTCAGTAAAATGGTGGCAAACGTTTAGTGAAATTTAGTTGAGTTGAGTAAATTGACAGTAAACTTTAGTGAAAGTTGAATAAATGGTAAACATGTAAAATGGTAGTTTATCAAAATTGGTGGTAGATTTGTGACTTTTCCTGTGTTTGGGTTCTCCCGGATGTCACGATAGCCCTATAAAATGTTCAGAGAAAAAAAGAAAGTCCACATGAATCGTTTATGGGGTAGTCATATTCAGTTATGTCAGATGCTCAAAGGCATTACTTACATTTACCCAAAAGATATTTCACCTCTCAAAAGTAATATTCAATAAATTCTTAACTCACAGGATGGTGGTTAATGCTGTGGCAAGACTGTTCCATGCTGATTTATAGTTAAGAAGATAAAGTGAGGCATCAAGATCTCTCATGCAGTATAAATGTTTTATGTTCCACTGTTCCTATTTTCACAGATTGCTTTTCACAAAATAGGTATGAAATGTTCTTTGAAAGGATCCTACATAGTACTTTTGTTGAATCATTTTTTTTTTACAATCACACTTTTTATTAGGCATGGATTTTGTCCACAAAGAAGAGCATGTATATAACAAAGTGACAGTTCTTAGTGAAAATATTACCTTTGTGTGGAAATGTACTAACGCTGGGAGCAATATATCTGCAGCACAGAACTACATTAATGAGATGTTAGCTTTTTTTCTTCGCATATGCCTCCTTGATATGTCCATCTAGCTATAAAGTATTCTCTCACCCATAGACAGAAAATCTCATTCTCTCTGATCAATATTTTTCGCTCAGATTTCTTTAGCCTTATTCTGTTTTAAAAGCACCTCCTTTGCTTTGGCAGTCTGCTGCCTCACATGGAATAGAGGAAAAGACCAAAACCAAAAAGCTTTGGTGGTCTCCGCTGCTCATACCTTTTGTATTTGACTCTGGGTCCAGAATATAAACTTGATCATAACTCTGTCTGTTGAGTCTAGTCTTGACATGTTGCATACTTTTAAACAGGCTGTGCTCTAATGTTCTCTGGAATTAGTGGATATGCAAGGTAGAATATTCTTGTTAGGATTCTCTTTCCAGAGAGACACTTTGGAAGTGTTCAGCATTTTGAAGATGATGTTTTGTAGATGAACTTTTAATATTACCTGATTCTCTGCTGCTGTAGTCTTTAATGGTCTTTGTTGCTGGTGGTTTTTAAGATGGATGCCTTTAATGGATTTGACTGTACATTGTCAGCTCAACCCTGGAAATAGTTATGGTGATGGAACGAGCTTTCCGTTGCCACAAGCCATCGTAAACATGCTGTAAAGCACGTTCACAATGACTCAGGAGTGATGCCAGCGCAAGGCCGGCCTCCCTCCCTCTGGCACCGGATCTCCACGCGGACGGCGGTGGAAGGTAAGCGCTCCATCGCCGGCTGCGTGGGCGGTTTGGCCAGGCGAGGGAGGGGGGCCATTGACCTAGCCGGCCCGGGAGGGGACGAGGGATGGCGTTGACCATATCCCCATCCCCGCTGGGCCGGCTACGCCATTACACGGCCTCCTCTACTTCCGCCAGCAATTTAGCTGGCGGAAATCCGAGGCCGATAGAGCTGGCCCGGGTTTACACTCGGGGAAGTGGACGAGCATCCCCTTCCCTGAGTAGACCTCTGGCCCGCCGGTCTATGGGCAGCCTGTGCACAGGATCCGGCGGGCAGTCCTGGGCCGCCGGCTGGATCCTTAGTCAGGATTGTGCCCTGTATTTTATTATTGTCTGGCTGTGAGCTACTTTGGGAGTTACTATGTGAATAAGCAGTGACATATAAATACACATGTACTATGCTATTTGGAACTGCTGTGGAGGAGAAGAAGCAGGAGCTGTTTTTCAGGTCTAAGTCCAACTCCAAAACCACTACATCATACTGGCTCTCAAATGAGATCTGGTCATCCTATTGAAGGACACCTCAGATGAAGGGCTGTTTTAGTAATTGGTGTGAACCTCCTTGAAGACACATATGGGTGGAAAGGTGGGATACAAATGCTCCACATAAAGTATATAATTTATGTGAAGCATTCCTATCCTTGTATGCATACATGGACACACACTCGCACGCACACAATACAATAATGCATATGCTATGATTTATACTGTGTGTGCATATGATGTGACAATTATGCATCACACAAAGCATGTGAAAGTACTCTTCCCATCTATAGAATGCTCATGTTTATTATAGGAATTTTACTACCTTCCAACCCCTCCCCAAGGAATTATCTATATACTCAATAAGATGACAAATTCCTTTACTGACACAGCTTCTGTATAGCAATTCAGGTATAAAGATACAAAATCTGAACATCGTTCTTCTTACTCTAGTGAAAGATTAATCTTCCAGCTACGTAATGCAAAATGATCAATCCTTCATGCCTCTAAATGTCAAAAGAAAAGAATACAAAGTGCAAAAGATTGCTTCTAGTTTGTTTTTAAAAAGACAAGAACTGTAATATTAATCAAATCAACTTGGAAACTAATAATGTAAACAGAGGGAGGACAGTGATTGTATCTCACCTGATTGACATTTGGCAGGAATTTTTTTGCCTACCCCAGACTGTTCTTGAGGCATGGTGTAGATTAGCCAGGTTGGTCACTTTTGGCAGGTATAGTGCAGGACTGGGAGTAGAAGTAGGGATCTGGTGTGCACCTTAAGGTATGCAAAGGCCAGAGGCGAAGCCAGTACTGATCACAATAGACAACCCAGCTCAGAGATGCTGGCTGGTGACCCTTTGGGCCCAAGTTGCCAAATTTATCCTAAAGGGCTCTCTGGCTTGGGATGGGATGAACAACTTGGCTGCCTTGATCCCCTTTCCAGGAGTTGGTTGGGTTAACCAGGAGTTGGTGAGAGCCGATCTCTGGTTGGAGACAGGGTGCTAACACCCAAAGGGAAATTGTGGCAGTTGCATCTGAATCCCTCATGGTAGTTGCTCACAGAGGCGTTGCTACCCCCGTTGCCGCCCGGAGCAACGGGAGGGGTTGGCACCCCTATAATTCAATATCGCCGACAATATCGGCACGCTCCGGAGGGGGTGGGCTGCGCGCTCCGGGAGGAGGAGGCGGCGGCGCGCTCCGGGAGGAGGAGGCGGCGCGCTCCGGGAGGGAGCGACCCCCCCTCAATCTGGAGAGCCGGCTGGGGACGTCTTCCCCGGCCGGCTGCCCGGGGCCTTCTGAAGGCCCGCGCGAGAACGGTATTTATACCGTTCTTTTTGCGCATGCTCAGACTGTTACTGAGGGAAAAAGGCTGTTTTACTGAGGGAAAAAGACTGAGACTGTTACTGAGGGAAAAAGGCTGTTTTACTGTTTTTCCCTGTTACTGAGGGAAAAAGGCTGTTACTGAGGGAAAAAGGCTCTCCCGATTGAGGGGGCCGGAGACTCGAGTCGGACTCGGAGACTCGAGTCCGAGTCCAACTCGCGGGCGGGGCGGAGCGGGGCGCCCTTCGGAAGATGGCGCCCGGAGCCGGTGCTCCGCTTGCTCCGCCCTAGTTTCGCTTCTGGTTGCTCACACTAAGGGAGTGGAGTTTAATAGTTTAGGCCCACTGCAGGATTTGCTTGGCATTGGTTTCTATAATCAATGAAGTGGCCCATTTCCTACCGACAAACTGTACTTGTCTTGTGTCATTTGAGGGTGGTGCTAGAACAATGGTCTAATTAGATTTTCAAATTTGCTATTATGCCTATACTTGTAAAGTGGTCCATTTCCTACCAACAAATGGCCCAATCTTAAAGGGCCTTTTTGCCACCTGAACAAGTGTTCCTGTGCTGTAAACCCCTTTTTGGCTGTCACAAACATTGATGAGCGAGCGGCTGGGTCTGTGCAATGGTGGTGGACAGTGGATGTCTACCGGAGCAGGTAAGCCCATGCAGGGTTCAGCAAGGTAGGTGGGGAGGGGTGGAACAGGGCAGGGGTGGGCAAAATGAGGAAGTGACATAGGAGGGTGGACAGGACCTGGGAAGGGGGCGGGAGCGGTGGGAGCGGTACCCGCCAAATCCTAACCCCCTTCCCAGACCTGATCTGCCTGCATGGCTCAACACGAACGTAAGTCAGCTATTGAGCTGGCGCAAGTCCAAGTTGACCCATAGCGGATTCTGGGACTTACCTTCAGTCAAGGAAACAAATGTTCCCTTGCCCCGAGGAGACCTCCAGAGGCCAAAACTCCCTACGGGATACAGTGGATGTCACCTTGGTTCCGCTGCATCGCAACACAAGGAGTTCGGATGAAATTGTATTTGTCTTGTGTCATTTGTGGGCGATGCTAGAACAATGGTCTAGTTACTAGACTCTAGTAGATGAATTTTGCTTATGAATGGTCCAGGTCTAACTGATTTTCATATTTGTTATTTCCTACAATTGTTACCAGCATTACTATTTCATGGCAGAATGCTTCATTTTACCATTGCTAAATTACAGCACTTGTTAGAATTTTGCAGCATGTGCACATAGTGTACAGTACATACTGTTTTAAGGCAAAAGCGCACCTCAGCATGATCACTGATTGGACAGACAAGAAGTGTCGGAACTAACTAGGCCCAAGGACAGGTTTGAGTCAGAAATATTGGAATAAGTGTCCGCTGGCTTACCTGCTCTGGCGGGTGGCCAACGATCTGGTGATGCACATAGGAAGGCTCTGGCCTTCCCACAGTCGCTCAGGAAGCACACTACTTCGTGCACTGCTGGAAGTGATTTTACGACTGCTGCTAGACAGTCAGTGCTGGCGGAATGCTGGTGGAATGCTAGCACTGCCAGCGCAAAGAGCTGATAGGATTGGGCTGCAAATAAATTATTCCTGCTTTAGCCCATTAATTTCTTAGTGTGTTCTGTTTTGCTCGCATTGCAATAATATTTGCAATGTTTGGAGTTGGGAAGGAAGTTTCTCCTAGATTGTATTTCTTCATCCAATCTAGATATTAGCATAGTCTTGATAACCATTGCAAAGCTAATTCAGTGGGTCAGATGAGCTAATTTTGAGGGACTAGTAGCTTTTCTGGGCTTATTTGCAAGGTTTCTGGTGCATATAGAGTATTATTAAATCTTGTCCGAGTCAACATTCTGTTTTAACTGAAGAACCAGGCTTATATTGCCAAATGATATCCTTACTTCATTGCCATGTTTCTCCTTGCCAAATGGTTGAGATGTTTTTGCTTTGATTCATTCACTGCCTAGCAGATGGAGTGGAAATGTCATTGATCATTTTATAATTACTGCTTAAATTTCTTAGCCAGTTTATAAAACGAGCCCAGACTTTCAGAGCTTTTGTTAATAATGAAACGGACAAAGTGTGCTTTTACACGTGAGCCAAATGCTTAACATGTGATGCTTAGCGCACAGCGCATTTCATGTGGAGAACCACATAAAAAGAGAGTTTGAAGTTCTTAGTGAGTATTGTGTGCACTTTCACACCTGTATATACAGTTACGGGCTGATACAGATGGTAGATTTATCACCCACTTATACATAACATTTATATGGGGATGTTTTTTACTTGCTCAAGCTCTTGATCCAAGAATTGAAGATAACTTATGGCATAATCCTCTGTAGAAAAGTGCCTGCGGAGCATGCGCTCCATAGGCGCTGGATGTCATAAACGCACCGTAAAGTGCGTTTTCAACACACGGGGAGTAAGGGCCACCGGCGCGCAGGCCGGGCAGCCCTTACTCCACCTCCCACCCGACCCTGCACCCACCGGTGCAGGTAAGACATGCACTGGTTAATGCAGGGGTGGGGGGGAGGGTGGATCAGGCGATGAGGAAGGGTGTTTGTTGGGCAGGGCAGGGCAGGAGGGGGCGGAGATACTAGTGGCGAGCCCTGCCAATATGCCGCACCTGTTCCCGGCCTCGGCGGCCATTACCCCACTGCCAATGTACATTCGAGGAGGCCCATTGGGGCCGGGAAGCTATACATCTGGGGAAGGGGACAAAAGTCCCCTTCTCGCGAGGAATCCCTGGGCTGTGCTGGAGCAGCCCAGGAAGGGCGCAGGATACTTTACGCAGAATCGGGCTGCCAGAACTGAATATTTAAAGAAAGCTATTGAGGCTGAAAGCCTATGCACACTTACTTGGGAGTAAGTCTCATTGAAATTAATGGGACTTACTTTGGAGTAGACATGCATAGGATTGTGCTCTTAGAAGGCCTGCAAAGTTAAACAAGTATGATTAAGATTATCCAATAAATTGCAGGCTGCACAATTTATTCTTGGCTAAATTGAGGTTGCTAACAGCTTTGGATTTTTTTTAAGGGAAAATGGACATTTGGAAAATGGACATTTGATAAAGGTAAACTGTTTTGGCAGTGGGTCAGCTTTAAGTAACTGTTTCCTATTTCAGAAAACATACAAGACTTTTGAATAGAATAGGTAGGTATGTCAATATGAAACTAGTCAAACTTCTTTCAATATTTCATGATGACTGCTTAACCCTTCAGAAGGATGTATATTTTAAGCAACTTGTGGATTATGCATAAGGCAAAAGACATTTGTCATACATTGTCATCTCTCCCTGTTCTCCTCCCATGGGGCAGCTCTAACTGCAGGGTGGTTTGGAAGACCATGAGGGACTTACAGATCAAGCGAGCTTCAGATCACATGGAGGCTCTTTGCGTAAGGAATAACCCAGAGGTGAAATCAAAGAACCCAGGCAGCCTGGGCCAGGCTGTCTGCTAGCATATAGTCCCCCTTAGGTCCATGGCTGGATGGGTTCAGACAGAGTGCCTTTGGGGCCTGCCCGATTTGGGGAATGTCTGAAGCATATGGCTTCCTTGGGTCTGGCTGTCTCTGTCCCTTCTCCTGTTGGGTTCTACAGCCCCACAGTTTCCATCCCCACTTTCCAGTCCATCCAATCCTCTTCTCCCCTCTCCTCCCTTTTGCAGCCTCCTCTGGCCACTTCTTGTCCAGTTCTACCCATTTCATCCTTTCGGTTTTGCCTTTGCTCTTTGTTCTCCGTTCCCCTCCATGGTCATTCCAGCTTCTCCTTTGCTCTCTTCGCTCCTTTCACCTCCTCCTTTCAACTTTCTTCTTTCTCCCTCCTCCATGTTCTCCTCCTTCTCTCCTCTCTTCTCCCTCCATCTGCCTGCTCTGGAGCCCAGTCTTAAGGGCTGTGTGAAAGCAACGCCATAGAGAAAGCTGGGGAAGCTGACATAGCAATCTTGCAGGCACTACTGTGAGATGCTGACGTCGTTCCCCAACCTGGAAGTGCTAGATCGGCTTGAGGACTGAGGGAGAGAAGGTGATTAGGGCGAGGAAAGGGATGAGAGCTTTATAAGGAGGGAGACAGCCAAGGGAAAGGGGTGGCATAAAAGGGAGGAGAAAGGAGGATGAGATTTGAAAGAGGAAGGCAAGAAAGGAGAATGAGGTTGGGCATGCAGGAACAGAGAAAAAGAGGCAGGAACACACCAAAGGAAAGAGCCAGACAGAAAGGGTGAGAGCAGAACACAAAAAAGGAGTGAAGAGGAGAGACATGAGAGGAGCAAAAATAACAGAGGAGAAAGGGGGAAAAAGGGATAAGACGAAAGAGCATCAAGTAGGGGGGCAAGCTTAGAGACAGAGAGATGTTTGAGAAGGGGGAGAAGGGAACCATAGATCTCAAAGGGCTAATAAGCTGAGGAATGTTTGCTAGGCACAACATTTTTTAAAAGTGGAAGTTGAAGAAAATGTTAGGGTTTTTCCATCTAGATTTTTGAAGAGAAGCCAAGCCAATTTCTATCAGACAAGTGAAAATTTTCAGGGACATTCTGTTGAACCCTACCGTTGACACAATACAGAGTAAAGCGTCCGTATGCTTCTTTTCATCACAGTCCCCTATCAACACATGAGCACACACAACTTTCCTGGAAACCGATGTTCATCTATAGGTGAAGTCTAAACGTATACACTGCAATTTCTGTGAAAGACACATTCAGCAAAGCCAAATGTTATTTATGTTGGCTTGAAAGAATGTGAAACAAAGCCCCGTTCTTCTCCCAAACAGCCGAATATGACATGCATGCACAGACTTATTTCTAACCCAAAAGCCAATCTAACTAAACAGTAATCCTCTTTATTTTGAAACTAACATTGATTCTTTATTTTTGGTGCTTCGCGAGCATTTTTTGTCACAATTTTTTTTCCACTTACAATCTGTTTTGTTGTGAACATTATCTTTGCCTCATAAAAGATGGGTAAAAAAAGAAAGAACCTGACCTAATTAGCACCAAGCATGATGCAATAAAACTGGGATCTCAATTAGTCACCAGGGTCACCCACGGCCCTCTCTAGTGCAAAAAGGCAAAAATCCAAGACTTTAATCTCTTTATTAAAAGATTCTCTGGGGTTAGAGAAAGAGATTAAAAATTACGCCATCAAAGCAATTGAGCCTGCCAAATTTGCTGTTGTAAATGTAAAGCCCTAAGAGTATTTTCAACATGGTAGGGAAGCAAATGACAGAGAAGGGGAAGCAGTTTCATTCGAAAGCTGTGTGACCTGGCATCACTGTGAATTAAAATAATCAGTGTTTCTCCTTGGCTAAAGAATTCACTGTATATCAGCACTGTCGCCTGCCTTTTTACATTGCCGTTCAAGTTGTTTGTTCCTCGCACATCTGGTCTCTTAAGTGCAGATTCATTAAGCACATGCTTTCAATTAGAATAAAAGGCCAAATGTCAAAGCAATTGATAACCAACGTTAAAAAACATGACTGTCACAAGAAAGGCTAGAAAATGTCACCGTTGCAAATTATTTGCTTTTCCTCTCTCCTATATCATCGCAAGCAACCATTAGATATCATTAACGTTTTCAACTTAGTACCTACCCTACGGACCTCAGGATAGGTGTCTCAACACTCTTATTTCACAATGGATTCATTAAAGTCATTATTCTGAAAGAGGAGATCTCAAGCTGAAACCCTAATTAGCAAAGTTCAGTGTCAAATAAATGATTTTTTCGGGGGGGGGGAGCCTTGACATAAGCTGGTGACTCCATGATTTTCAAGAGGTCATATCTTCCTTAATACTTCAAAATGAAGAACAAATGGGCTAAGACAATTGGAGACAAGATGCTGAACTTAGTAGTAGTATGCAGATTCAGTGGCCGTTTATCAGATGAGATCTAACTGAATAAACTCTTGTAAGTTTACTAATGTACCCTATATGAGGTGGTGATTGTGAAATGTCTGTAAAAGAGGCTAGAGGAGTACATGCATACCTTATGCTTAGAAAAAGGTGATGTTTGACTGCTGATTTCTTCAGTGGAAATCTGATATATGGCAACTGAGTCTGTGGCTAGACTGAGCCAGCCAACCAATTCTCTCAGTGCACTAAAACTTGCAGGTACTGATGGAAAGAAGAGACATTTTCATCACAGCAAGGATTAAGCTTGTGTTAGGTGAGCTAACCAGGTTCTGTCACATGTGACCCCTTTGATACAGCTGGAATCAAAGGCCTGCTAATTCCTAATCAGCAAGCCATAAATTAATTTACTGCATGCATTCTACTACTACATCAGACATACCAATTCTTCTGACCCATTTGCTCTTCATCCCTTTTCTCAGCTAAAATTCCCTTGTCCCTTGTCTCTGCTAAAATTAGTGAGACTTGACTGAAGCTCTCTCAGCTACATTCTACTACCAGAAAGCTGACGCTGGAAAGCTGTTATGCCAGCAGCTGGACTCACGATTCACAAGAGGAGTGTGTTTCAAGGGCATTTACACTGGCTAGGGGTGATTTCAGAAGTCTGCCAGGTTGGGTGCTGGCTGAGGGTCCAAGCCCATCAGTGGGCTTACCTGGGGCAGAATGTGAGCAGTACCACACAGTATATATTCAGCAAGTGTGTACATGTTACCCTTCACCAGTTGCTCTTTTCTACTTTGTTTAGACTTCTCTTTGGGTTTTCCCACTATCTTATTGTTTCTACCTGTGTGTAAAATGGCTGCAATTCTTTCTTTGTTCCAGTAAAGTTCTTAGCAAAAGTCAGTTTGCTGTGCATGGCACTGCTTTAGGCTGCAATCCTATACACCAGGCGTTCCCAACCTGTAATACGTGTACCCCTAAGAGTAAACGGGCTGGGGGTATGTGAGCTGGTAAGGGACAGCTGATTTTTTCCGGGTTGCGGCGCACCTGCCACTCATGCTGCAACCTGGAGGGGGTATGTGGGAGTAGTCGCTCAGGGGGTACGCAAGGGTCGGAGGCCCACGTAGGGGGTACGTGGGCCTCTGAATGTTGGGAACCCCTGCTATACGCACTTTCCTCAGAGTAAATTCCATTGAACACAATGGGACTTGCTTCAGAGGAAACATGAATAGGATTTCTAAAATAATCATCCATACCCTGACCACTCAGGACAGGTGGCAGTGGTATTGCTAATACATCACAGGTGGAGTGGGTACTGTGGAAGGCCTAGTGGAGGGTTTGGCCCTATCCCACCCAGCACCTTGACATCAACACTGGTTTCAACCCCTAATGGCTTCTGCAACCAGTGGCGTTCTTAGGCGTTCCGGCGCCCGGGGGGGCGGGGGCTGGAGCGTCCCCGTCCCGCCAGAGCCCGGCTGCTGCCCCCCCCGGAAGCGGCGCATCACCGGCTTCCGGAGAGGCTTTGGTCTGAGGACGGGAAGCCTTCCTCAGAGCGACCGCCCAGTTCGGCGGTCGAGGGCTTTGTGAGCCGGCCGAACGCGTCGCCGGGTTTTATTTGGGTTTTCTGCACATGCGCAGAACCTTTCTGAGGGCAAACGAGCGGAGCCTCCGGAAGCCGGTGACGCGCCGAGTGGGCACGCTGCTTCCCGGGGGCTCGGCAGCCGGGCTCCGGTGCCGCACCCCACCGCGCAGCCCCAAGCCCAGCTGCCGCGCCCCCCGGAAGCACCGTGCCCACTCAGCGCCTGGGGCGCAACACACCAGCTCCCCCATACAAAGAACGCCACTGTCTGCAACTGTAGTTATCAGTTTTCAATGTGCCTTCTTGGGACACTTCTCTGGATTAGCTGCCCAGTCTTGATGGTTAGTTCTAGTGTAGCTAGGAAGCATAGGAACCCACCATCCTGAAAACAAGAGATGTTTCCGGAGCCTAATGATCCTTCTTCCAGACCGGATCTTGCTCAGATGATTATTTCAGTGAGCAGGGACCATGGGCTATTAATTCTGTGTACTGGTAAGTGGGTTTCTTTGAACAATTGTTATTGCCTCCTTTGCTCTTTTTTCACAATGGTTTTCAATGACACGTTGTTTGTAAAATTAGGTGCACCACATTGGCTCTTAAAAATAGAGCATTTCCTCCATTCATCTGAAGAAAAACTGAAGTGCAACTCTGTTGCTTGCCTCTGAATTCAAGTTACTAAAAGACTAAATGAATGCCTGTAAAAAAGACCAAAAGGAGCAGCTTTTCAGCTGTAACAACTGTTGTACCTAAATCACAATGAGAAAACCTATGTTGTTTTTCTTTAGAAAGTAGGCAAGATCAGACAATTGGGGAAAAATTTCACTGGCAATAAAACTGGTAGAACAGGATTTGACAGGAAAAGGAGCTAAATATCTTGGCCAAATTGCTAGCTAGAAATGGATGAGATATACCAACTGGAATAAAGATAGTTATCTTATATCACTACTATCATGTGCTTATTTTCATCTGTAATTTCGAAACTCTGCAAGGTTCCTATGCGAGTGTTAAGAGATGAAGTTTCAGCAACGCCACAGCATGAAATCATGTAGGCATCGCTGTCTCATTCACAGCACAGTGATAAGGTATGGATAAGCCTCACCATTGTGTTGCTCTGCCTTACAGAGCCATCACAAGCAGCTCTAACGCTGAGAGTGGGATCAATAAACGTCTTCAGTGAAGATGCAAAATTTGTGGCTACCTTTTTTCATGTCTTAAATGGGAGAATGCTAGATTTAAAAACAAAGTGTTGTAAAAGATTAAATGAACGTGAAGTGAAAAGAGGGTAACTTTATACAGTCCACCCTCAGAATCCATGGGGGGGGGGTTGGTTCTGCCACCCCTCATGGATACCATGGATCCTTGGGTGCTGAAGCCCAGCACCCGATGCCATAATAACTTACCAGATCCTGCAAGGGGAGGCCTTTGGAGGCCTCTCCCACATCGCACCGGGCCCACAACTGTCTCCATAGGCCTCTGCGGGCCTCAGAACGTGTCTCCGAAGTGACCAGAAGTGCAAAGAGAGGAAGATGGTACAAAAACATTGTCATTACCCCTCACACAGTTATTTACAAATTGTATCTTTAGGCCAAAGCAAACCTTAGTTTAAATGCATGGGCTGGCCTGTTTGTTTCCCTTGCAAGTAGTATTGGTGGGGGGCAACCTACATGGAGCCAAACTGCAGTTTGGAATTTGGGGGCCTTAAAAACTTAGCACCTGCTATGGTTCTAATTCCCATTGTGCACTATGTTCATTAGAAAAAAAGCTTCCATTGGGTTCAATGATAGTTTTTTTCTAATTAAAACAGCATGCAGCAGTATGCAATTGGGACTGGAATCATGGTGAGAGGAAAGAGTTAAATTCTTCCCCCCCCCCTGCAGTTTTGGGTGCTCCCCAGCACCATTTGTAAAAGAAAAAGAACACACTGGCCAATACCTGCATTTAATGTAAGTTGGTGACGAGCTTGTCACCGCCATTACCCGGGCCCACCCTAAGCGCACTGGACCAAGAGGCACATTTTTAGGGGCAGCCAATTGGCTGAAGGGCCTAATTGGGGCGTGGCTCAGCTGCGATGTTGGGCGTGCGTTTGTCCAGCTCCTCAGTCTGAGCCGTTTCTTTAAGCCCTCCTCGACTTCATTCTGAGGTTAGCTGGTCACTCTTTACTGGGGCTGGGTAGGAATTTTTTGCTGCTAACCTGATTGGCTGTTGGCTAGACGTTTTTTGTTCTTTTTTTTTTGCCTGCCCCAGACTGCGTCGTAGTTCTTGGGTGTCCTTATAGGTTATGTTGGCATTTTACAGTCATTTTAGGAAGGTGGTGTGCGGGCTGGGTAGATGAGAATGAGGGATCTGCATAAAGTCTGAGGCTAGCTAGGTCAGGGGGTAAACCAGGACTTCTCAGACGACACTTGACCGAGATGGTGGCGGTGAGGCTGGCTGGCTGGCAAGCCCCCTGGCTGCAACACACAAGATCACCACGCAGCTTGGCCAGTGGGAATCTGCGCTGTCCAGCTGTCTTGACTCTTCAGGATTGATTATGATAACTCATTATGATAACCAAAGTTAGCACTGAGTCAGGTTGTGATGTTCGTTTAGCTGATGGGGGAGGTAGACGGTTAGTACCGTTTTCCCCAATTAAGGCCCACATGAGTTTTTTTTTGGGGGGGGGGTTAAAGTTAGGTTATATATGCTGCAGGTTCTGTAATTTCATTCAGTAGTGGCCCTTTGACCCAAGTCTCTGTCTGGTGTGCTTCATTTGGGGTGTGATGTTTGGGATTCATTTGGGATGTGCTATTTCGCCATAGCAACTTCTTAATATTTTAGAAAACATTTACACCAAGAAGGATTCTTTGAAGATATTAAAAATATATAGATATAAAAATAGATTAAGTTGATGGTCAAAAATATTGAAAAACAAAATATTGAAAAACACAGGTTTCTGTTTCCCTTCTCATCTCATCTCTGCAGAAGGCTTCAAAATAAACACTAATATGGACAGATGGTACTTAAGCAGCCTGGTGAATGAAACAACAGGTTTTCTGATGCTGGCATCGGTGTGTTATTCTGCACAAGTACAGCAGGAGAAGATTAGTTGCAGCCTGTAGAGTGTCAGGCAGGCCAGCAAAACTTGTGATCCATCAAGCCAAGAATGGCCTATCAGTCATGATTTGCCAGCAGCTTGACAGTCCTTCTGGTTTTGCAGTCTAAGTAGGAAGTTTGACCTTGGGGTGCCATATGTGGCTGGAGGGCTGCATATAGATTGATGGGTTACCAGTTGTATAGGTTTGTCTTAAAGTCTAGAATATATTGCAACAAATGGACCCCTGTGAAAATACATGGGATTTGGAAGAAAAGTGTGGTTTGGGGAAGAAATTGGAAATAATCCATTTCTAACTAGATTAGAAGTTCAAATTTGGAGAGAGCAAGAAACTGCCTTATACCAAACCAGACCATTGGCCCATCCAGCTCAATGAACCCAGGGAAACCGTAGCTGGTGTAGGTTCAAGGAGACCCATTGGAGGTCAAACTGTCTCCAGGGAGGTAAATAAAAAAAGATGTCTACTTACTTGAATTAAAAATCCGCATGTTGCCGGGAAACTCCGTCGTTATAGATATACAAATTTATTTCAAAAATAAATTTCACAGATGTTAAAACATACTTTTGACGTTTCGCACACGTAACATTCGAATGCTACGTGGCACACCGCCACGAATGTTACGTGTGCGAAACGTCAAAAGTATGTTTGAAATCCCCTATAGGAACACTATACGTTATAGAAACTCTATAACGACGGAGTTTCCCGGCAACATGCGGATTTTTAATTCAAGGATATGGTCGCATCGTGAAAATCTACAAAAATGTCTACTTACGTTTCTCGGGCCATCTGATCACCCCCTCCCCACATAGCAAGCAGCATGTGTTCCATCAGTGGTGCTGTGTGCTATGGCCTGGTGGAGGATAGGATTGGGTTGCTAGTTACATTTTTCTGCATTTTTATTCTTTATCATCTAATGTTGTGCAGCGTTTCCCAAACTGTGGGTCATGGCCCGATGTGCGGTGGGTTGCTGCCCAATGCTCAATATCATGCATCAGAGCACTTCTAGGAGCCTCTGGAGGCCACTTCTCGGTCGCGTCAGGCCCAGGATGTACTCTATTGGCCTCTGTGGGCCTCAGAACGCCTCCCAGAAGTGACATCCAGTTTCACAAATGCAACTTCCAGTTTGCATCCGCAACTTCTGGTTGCATCTGGGAGGAGTGTGTCCCTGGCTGGGTGTGACTTGGAAGTCGCCCCTGGAGGTTCCTAGAAGTGCTTTGCAGTGCAACATCGAGCATCAGTTCGTGATCCACCGTGGGAGAACAAGGTGGGTCGTGGCGGGAAAATGTTTGGGAACCACTGTGTTATAGCATTATAGTGTGCATTATAGTAAAGTGTGAACAGGTCTCCCATTCCCCATAATACCCTGGTGTCTTTCCTGGTTGAAGATACGAACATAAGAGTCCTTTAGGATCAGGCCAAAGGTCCATCTAGTCCAGCATCCTGTTTCCCACAGTGGCCCTCCAGTTATCTCTGGGAAGCCCAGAAGCAAGAGATGAAGGCAGACCCCTCTCCCACCATTGATCCCTGCAACTGCTATTCAGAGGCATACATGCACTTGTGCCAAGGAAGTAGGAGGAGAAAGTCTACTAAACGCTATGAGGATCTACATATGAACAATGCACCCGTAGTGGGGCTGGATCATTCGCCCATGTTATAATTTTATTATAGTGGTCTGTTTCAGGGGTGGTGTAGATTTTAGGCTTCTAGGAGCTACTTTTGATTTCTTTCTTTTTTCCTGTTTGCTAGTGCCTTGGGAGTTCAAGGCACAAAGTTGTGGCTTGGGAAGCCCAGTTGCCAGCTAGTGTTTTATGCAATAATTTACATCTTGGGATTGTTTTGCAGACACATACAAACCTTAGCAATGTACTCTGCTCAATATTTTGCTCATACACCAAACTAAACTGGGTTGGGATTTGAACCTATGCTCTCAAGGGAAAAAAAATCAAACCACTGCAGCAGGGACAGGCAGAAGATTTGGGAGTGACTTTAGATCACCACCAGTGGCCTTCTGTCCACCCCTAATCTATTTCAATTCCATGGAGGTGTGTGGGGGTGTGCATGCAACACACAACAAACAATATGCGGCAAAATCCTCACTAAACTTCTGGTGCTGGAGCAAGCGCTCCGGCAGGCGCATATCGAGTACCCCCCCCGGTGCTTGGAGCACCCGGGGGCGGGGGGCCATGGCTCAGCACCCCCGCCCCCAGAAGTGACGTCACATGATGCAAGGTGATGCAAGGTCACATGACGCACACGCCGTCACGTGACGAGCACGCTTTCATCGTACGCAGAGCTGCGCCTCTTCTTCCAGCTACAGGGCGGGGGAGGGGGACTCAGCAGCGGGGCTACAGGGCGGGCCAGCGGGACTTTGGGGTAAGGGAGGCCGGCACAAGGGATGTCCATGTGGCCGGCGGCAGAAGGTGAGTCTCTGGCGCTGGCCGCATGGGCGGTCTGGGCGGTGAGGGAGGAGGGTCATTGTGTGAGCTGGCCCAGGAGGGGGCAGGGATGGGGTCAGCCTTATCCCCATCCCCGCCAGGCCAGCTCGGCCATTACACAGCCTCCTCTTACTTCCGCCAGCTATTTAGCTGGCAGAAATCTGAGGAAGCCGATAGTGCCTGCCCCAGTTTACACCCAGAGAAAGGGACGAATGTCCCCTACTTGAGTAGACCTCCAAGCTGCAGCAGCACAGCCTGGAGCGGGGACAGGATCTGGCGGGCAGCCCTGAGCCGCTGGTCGGATCTTTAGTTAGGATTTCGCTGATAATGATCTATTTACTTTTTTCAACCAACTTTTTCTGTTCACTCCTAACACTCTTTTTACATCATCATTGACTTGTTTTCCCCAATCTCTGTAATTTTAAATCGATATCTTCTGATAGAAGAATAAATGCTAGGAAAAACGATCTTCTTCTGTGCTTTTTATCAAATGAGCTCCCATTAAAGCCCAACAAATCCAATACAACATGTAAGCAGCATTTAGGAAATAAGTGAAGGAAATATTCTGTACAGCCCTCTCGATTGTTAAAAGAAAATTGCCATGCAGTATTGCGTGTGCTGCTCTTCATTTCTCTAATATCCTTTTTAAGTCCTTGCACAAAAGATCCAAGAGATCCATTTGCTTTTGCGTGATAAACAGACAGGCCACTGTATTTTATCTGATTCCATTTGTTAAACTTAATTTAAGTTCCTCAGAACCAAATTGAGAATCTTTCTTTTTTCCGTTTCCAAAATGACCTAAATGGAAGAGTCGTGTGTGGCATGTTATATAATTTAATTGATGGTATTCAGGCTGATTAATTCCTGTTTCACTATCTGACAAACATATTGCTCATTAAAACCACCACTAAACTTCCATGTTTTATTAAATTATTATTAGCATTCCTTCTGTTCAATTATTGGTTTCATATTATCTGGTTTAGGTCAACTGCCTTTACTCTTCTTTCCCCTGATTACCCAACCCCTCTCATATGAAATTTGCTTTCATTTTTACCAGCATTCATCCAGTTCTGTAGTATTAGATCTTGCTGTGAACCCATTCCAAAATAAACACCAGAGAATCAGCCTAAGTACTATATACACCATTACAAATACCGGGAATGCCTGTGCTGGCAAAACATGGATACATAAATGTATTCATAAATGTGCACGTATTCTATGCATGCATGCATATACTATAAAATAACCCGGTAATTAGGAATTTTAAACAGGTGGACTTGTTTCAGACAAGAGTTCCACTGAAATTTGCCATGCAAAACTGGAAAAAAAAATTGAAGCTTCTTCCTGTGGCAAAAATGCCCGAGACATTTCAAGGGCAAACCAAAATAGGAATTCTCAGGGGTAGGATCATCTGCCTATCTGTAGGTTATTGGATTTCACCTAATGTGAAATTCAAAGCAAAGTTGGAGGTTCCTTTCCAATTGGAGAGGACGGTTTGAAAAGTTTGAATAAGACTATTCACATTTTAATTTTTATTAGATGTTAGCTAAAGCTATCCCAAGAGAGGATTCAGACTTGTTCTGGCTATCACTGCTGCTTTCTCTGCCCAGACATATATTGGGGCTGCTGCTGTTGTTAGTGGTGTCACAGCCCACCAGATGTTTAGACTGGGATTTTTGGGTGCTCACTAGTTCGAACCCTACCTAAACCTTTAAGAACTGGTGAGCTATCACTGTATAACGTTAGATGTTTCTAGTAGTGCGGCTTGTTGCAGTTGTTCAACTGTTATCTTTGCCAATGCCTATATTAAGAAACATTTTGAAATAGGGGTTTAATGACTGTGTCAGTCAGATTAAAAACACTTAACATTTCACTCCAGATTTGCACGGAGCTTTGTCAGAAGTATGGAGCAAACAAGGTATTCACTGCCCTTTCGTGGCTTCTGGTTGGAGAGTGCTTGTTTTATGCCCCCAGCCATGGCTTGTAAAGTAATTAGCCTCTAGTTCTTAAAGTCACAGCAGCGTGAGAAGGTTCTAAAGTTTTTTTTGGGGGGGGGGGTTGTTTTTGTTTTTTTAGGAGAGTCAGTTGTCTCAATGTATTCCTTTTAGGACTGGCACCCAAATTTTATTCATGCTTTTTTCTTCTTCCTTCTGGTTCATATGATTTTGGGTTTTGGAAATTTCTATTGTTTCTCTGTGGACCCTGGTTTTATAGTCCTTGACCACAACAATGATCTTCGAGTTTGAGAACTCCACAGAGTGTCCCATTTTGATTTCATGTTCCGCCACTGCCGATTTATCCCCATGCCCCAATCTACAGTGTCTTAGATGTTCAGTGACTCTTGTATTCACACTTCCGCCTGTCATTCCGATGTACACTTGACGGTGTTATTGGGACCTTTCTCACCATACCCCCAATGTATTGGGGACCTGAGCTGATTGCTGTTTCCTGTAAAAAAAAAAAAAAGCACAGAAGGGCTAATCATTCACTTCCTGTCACATCTAGTTTTATCCTGCAGAATCTGGTACCAAAACTACAGATTGTGAGATGAAAAGATAACTCCAGTTTTCCAGACAACTGGCATCATCTGGAGGAAAGGTGCTGATTCTACAGTATACTAAGTCCACAAAATTGGCTCCACCCAGATGGTTGTGGGCCTTTGCAAGTTAGTTCAAAGGGAACTAATGTTCCCTTACCCTGAGGAGGCCTCTAGTGGTCAAAACTCCCCCGTGGGTTACAGTGGTAGCTGTGTCGGCACTGCTGCATCACCACACAGGGAGAAGGTTAGGATTGGGCTGCCCATTATCTATAGGGAAAACCTACTCCCATGGCGCTCTGGAAAATGTGGAAAAAGCATCTGTGAGCATTTTCATGCTGGTGAGAATGCTAGGCTTACCCTGCATGTATGACTGCAGCCCACCGGCGACTGCTTTCCACACAGGCAGTCAATTGCAAATGTCTCAGGAGTGAAGCACATGCGGCATGGCTAATGGTTGTCTGCATTCACGATTAATCTGTTTTAGACATGACAAACCCATTACAGCAGCAGTTTGTAGAGTGCTTATTGGAAACGAAGGAGCTATTATTTGATCTGTAAGCCTGGTAGGTTTTTATATTTACCAGTTGTCTTTCTTGTGCTTAATAACTATATTTGCTGAAAGTGCAAGCAGCAGCTTTGGAATCCCATTACTGAACTAGATGGAACTGGACTAATAATTGAGAGCCAAGCATAACTGAATGTTGAGCTAAATTCAAAATCCAGATAAGAAATATTTGGAATGAAGTGATTTGACATGTGAAGCATTGTCATCTTAGGGATAATGGCACTCTCCAAGCCAAGCAAGATATTTGGAATTGAGCCTTGGTGGTTTTTTTTTTAACACATCAATAAAAAAGTTTGATTTTTTTCTTTTCTATTTGTTTTACGGCTCAATTCTAGCCACCGTTTATGCTGGCAGAACGCGCATTCCACGGGCATGAACAGCTTTACATCCATCGCAAATGTGACTAGGTCAGTGTGTGGGGCCTGGCCAAAAGCGGCAAATGGCTGGGTCCAAGTGAAGAGGGATGTCAGATGCCCGCTGGCACAGGTAAACTGGCATTTGGGGTTGGAGGGAGGTGGGGAGGAGGTTGAATGGAACGGATGGTGGGCAGAACAGGGCGGTGATGGGTGGTGATGAGGTGGGAGGCGGGTTGGTCAGGCCCAGGAGGGGGCGGGTTTGGTAGTGACACATGCCGAGTCCTGATCCCCCCTTCCCAGGCCTGATTCGCCTTCATCATGGATCAACTCGGACTTGTGCCAGCGATCAAGCTGGCGCATGTCTGAGTTGACCCATAGCTGCTGCTGACGCTTACCCTGGGGCAAGGGAACTAATGTTCCGTTACCCTGAGGAGACCTCCAGTGGTCAAAACTTCCCCGTGGGTTACAGTGGTAGCTGAGTCGGCACTGCTGCATCACCACACAGGGAGTTAGTTAGGATTGGACTGCCCGTTATCTATAGGGAAATGCTTGTGTCTGAAGGTGTGCCACAAACAAGGGTTTCAAGAGAGGCCCCCTTGTCCCTTTGGTACTAATCCAAGTAGAGTACTCTGGAATAAGCGTCCTTTTCAGACCATATTGTATTGGTGTGTCATGGGTGGAGAGGGGAAGAGCATGGAACTTTTGCATTTTGTGTTAGAGCCATATGTTTGGTTTAAAGTGGCAATACATCTTTTTGTATTTGGTGACAGAAATTCTTTGTGATGAGTGTAATTACCACTCACATTTTCAAGTCAACTAACTTTCCATGGCTTCATTTTGCAAATGGTGCTATCTCATTATCTCCTTCCTTTAGATTTGCCTTGTTTTCTTTCTGTATAGGAACGCCAACTCTAGGCAATGCCATTTGCAACACTTTGCCACGTTTTATGTGAAACATGGCATTTGACATTTTAATACTATGGCTACTGAGGTTTAATGACTTGCTGTGCCTTTCAGAATTTTTAACACCGAATCGTAATGCTGCTATATGGAAGCATTATGCATTATAGTTTGCAAATCATTTACACTTTTTTCTGCAGCAGTGAAATGTACTTTTTCTTTTCAAAATGTACCAAGAAGATTATAAACAGATAATAATATTATGGAGTCTTGCAGTCTGCTATGTGTGAGGAACAGAAGCTGTCACATAAATGTGTTAAAAAAAATTAAGAAAGGGAATCAATTACATTGCTTTGTTTTGAAAACACCTCACTTATCGAGCAGTTGCATTTAAACAGCTGTTTGTTTTCATCTTTTTTGCATTTAAATGTGTGCTCATTACTTGTATTTCTAGACCACCTGGAGTGGGTGTGAATATGATGGGAAATTCTGAGTCACCTGTGGGGTTTTGAGTGAGAGACCTGCTCCAAAATCGAAGTGAAAGAGTGTTGTGGAGAAAGGCTGAAGGAAAACATCCAAACTTTGTTACTCCAACCTCATTTTTCAACCTGAAGTGAGGTTTGATTACACTTGAAGAGTTGGATCAGTCAGTGTTGCTTTCACAACTGAAAGCACTATGTCTGTGATGGCAAACCTATGGCACACGTGTCATAGGTGACACGCGAGGTCATTTTGGGTGACACACCAGTGTTTCCCTCAGGGCCCCGACACACTTTATATTTTCACAAAAGTATTACAGGCATGTCTTAAACATTTAAGGCAGGGATTTTGGCAGACCTCTTTCAAATTATTATCTAGTAAAACTCAGCAACCAAAAAGTCACTAATGGATGTTAAATAAAATGCAATGTGTTCTATAGTTTTTTTCAGTTCAGTTCAGTTCAAAATTACTATTAAAAGTAGCAATAGTCAAAGTACTATTAAAAGTTGGGGGGGAGTGTCAAGTTAGGCATTTTCATGTTAGTGTCAAGTTAGGCATTTTCAAAAAATGTGACACACCAAGCCCAAATGGTTCGCCATCACTGTATGTACTTTCAACTCCTCCCCCCATTTGTTTCCATTTTTGTCCAAGAATTCTAGGATGTGATGGTTCCCGTCCTCCCAGACTACTGTCGTCGAATACCACATATGCATTGGGTGGTGTCTATGGCAATGACACAGCAATATCTAAGAGCAAGACCTTAACACATGGACACCAGTGTGCTGCCCACTAAATTTGTAAAGCAAGAACATGGTAAGACCCAAGAGCCTCTTGGGAAAAGAAAAATGTCCATATCAGAATATTCATGAGGTGTAGAGTTAGGATCAGGTAAGAGTATTGGCAGTAAATCATTTTCACAGGGGAACTGCCTGAAAATCTGAACTTCCTTCCTAATCCCTTCTCATTGTATACAATCATAGGGTGAGACTTGCCCTTATACAGATTTATCTATTTTACTCTCTTCATACTACTTCATATTTCACCTTTATAGCTGAGGTACATAGTGTATGTTCTAAGGCAGTTTGATGATTGTTTTGGGCTTTGAGCCAATAACACGTCTACTTAGTATTGAAGATCAATACTATCTTAGAAAGCTGTCAGCATAATTTATATCGCTGCCATTGTTGCAACCTCATTGTTGCGAGGCATGTTTTTGATGGCCTGTGGCAAACCACTTGTTTTAATTTGAAATAGTCGAGGTATTGGCATTTTCTGCGTGTAGAGAATTATATGCACAGATTATATTATTAGGGAAAAAAACGAGTTTATCATAACTGAATTTGTCTGAGGCATTCATGCGCAATCCAGAGCAACAAGACATTTGTTTTTGAAAGTTCGAATTAGGTTAGTTGTGCATAACATATGATTTTATGGACTATTTAAGATGGCTTCTGTATTTTCGTGCCTTTGAATTGTCGCAAGTGCCTCTTTTGTGCTTGCTTAAATAAAGATTATTTGAATATCCTGTACAATTATTTGCCTGTCTTCTACTGTATTTTCTCCTTTCTACTCCTGTTCTCTGAAATAAAACAAACTGGTTTTGAATACCTATGGTTATTCCTGAAACTGAAATGCCAGCTGATCTGTAATGGCTTTCTCATCCTTAGATGCAGCAACAGCCCATTTCAAGTTCCTGCAAGAGAGTGGGCAAAGTGAGGAGAGTTCCAGAGGTGCAGTGTGTCCACAGGATTGGACCCAGGCAACCCAATCCTACCTAACTCCTGTTGCGCCAATGCAGCTGCGCCAACACAGCACGAGCTGCATCCCGCAGGGGAGTTTCAAGCCGTGAAGGCTTCCTCCATGTAAAGAAACATTTCTTTTCTTGCCCCGTGGTAGGCCCTTGTGGCCTCGCTGTGATTACTTGGACCTGTGACAGCTACTTTGCTGGGGGGCAAGTCCAAGTGGACCCTGGTCTGTGGATCAAGGTTGGGAAAGGGATTAGGATATCAGCTGCATTGCTGCCGCTGATACCACCCCCTTCCAGGCCTTGATTCTCTCCCTCCCTACCCCAGTTCCTCCCCATCCTAGTTCTTCCCACCTCCCGCCCACTTCCCAAGTTGACTTACCTGTTCTGGGACTTGTTGAGAGGCTGCTGGTGTGTGAATCTGGCCGCTTGCAGCTTGCAGCGAATTCTGGCAGTGCAGGAGCCTATTAGGATTGGGCCGTGTAAGTCTCATTGAACTGAATAGGACTCACATCTGAGTAGGATTGCACTGTGAAACTTGATGGAATGGAGTTATATACTCCATATATTGTGTGCTTTTGTGACAACAGAAGATTAAATTGTCCATCTTTCAAAAACAATTGTCACATCAGTAAATACCCTCACAGCAGAATATTTGAAACAGCAGTAAAAACGGTAATGAATTGTAAACAGCAATTCAAATATCTTGTGCACAGTTTTGTGACAGCCAGTGATACAAGTACGACAAAGGTGGGAAGATATTTAGAAGAAGAAAATGAAGACAACTCAAATCTAATAACATATGGTTGCCATGCTCATTTAATTCCTCTACTAGCCAAAGACTTAAGCAGCATTTTCCCAGGAATAAATGAAATATGGTTGTCACTGTAAAATACTTCCAAAACAACAATTTTGCTTTATTTTAAACTTTAAATTTAGCTTCAATTTCAATGAAAGGGTACAGGAGGATCAAAACGAATTCTCCCTCAAGACGTAAGATGGAATTCAGTGGTCGACTGTTTTGAACAATTGATTAGGAACTGGTCTGTTCTGGTAAAACAACATGTGAAGAAAATTGTGACAAAATAAATGGAAATACCCCATCCAAAGTATCCAGCATTGGTTTAAAGAGAAATATGCTCAGTTTCCAGAGTCTCGAACAAACTTCAGAAAGCGTGCTGCTACATTGCTAATGCTGTGTATTAGAGACTTTAAATAAGAAGATGTTTTGATTAAAAGTAATAATAAACAAATTATTGCAGGCAATAAAGAAGAGACTGGATGAAGCACTGCCCGGTCTACCTCATCTTCTTGCCAATATACTCAATTGGCAAGATACAGGGGTAGCTGTTTAACTGCTGCTGATGAAGATGCTGCTGCTGTTATGCCAGCCATAATACATTTCAGGTCTAGAGGTGAACCATAGAGGAATGGAATGTTTGTAGAGGATCACTCCACTGAGCTGGTGGAAGTCACTATCTAAGCACCGGAACCAGAGTTCCTTCCTATTCTAAGCCAGCTTTTCACGAAGGTAGCGTCTTGTGCGAACGACAGAATCTTCTCTGTGAAAAGCCATTTCTTTGTGAAAAGTATATTTTTACAGAGAAACTTTTTTTTTCATTTGACATTGTTCAAGAAAGCGACTGGGAGTTGAAAAAAGCAGGACAGCTTGCATTTCTGTTTCAATCTCTGAACAAAACCAGTGGGAGTGGTTTCCTTTGCCACCACTACCCCCGTAAGCCTCCCGCTTGCCAATGTGTGTCTCTCCCATGCCAGGCAGGCTTTCAGGTTGACTTTGCAATCTGAGCCCACCAGCCAGCATCCCCAAGCCAGACAGAGGCGTTCCTATGGTGGGGGTGGTACTGTAAGTTACGCCCCATCCTACTCCCCATTTACAAGCCGGCACAAGGCAGCCCCGCCCCCTCGCCATCAGAGCCATTCCGTGCAGAGAAGGCAACAGGCAGGGAGTCTCCTGCCCGTTGCCTTCTCCTCATGGAATGGCTCCAATGGCAAGGGGGCAGGGCTACCTCATGTCGGCTTGTAAACGGGGACTAGGACGGGGTGTAACTTACAGTACTGCCCAGCGGCGTCACTAGGGCGCATGCCACCCTGAAGTGAGGGCGCGTGCGTCACCCTAATGACCCCCTGCAAACCCCAAACATTTTCGGTGCGGAAGTCTTACCCCTGCTGCTTCCGGAGGCTCCGAGGCCGGGAAAAGGCCTCGGAGCGTCCTCTTCGGTCGGCGATCCAGGGGCTTCTAATGAAGGCCCAATGCGTCAATACGTGAAGTTTTAACTTTTTCGCGCATGCGCACAACGTTTTCTGAGGGCATTTTGTGGGTGTGCGCGTCACCCTTCTGCGCGCATCACCCTCCAGCAGTCCGCCCCCCCGCCACGCTACCGAAACGCCAGTGGTACTGCCCCCACCGTAGGAACGCCTCTGAAGCCAGAGTGCCTCACATAAACAGTCTAGTTCCCCTATGACTCTTGCCTACCTCATTATGCTCACCAAATCCCTATTTTATTTTATTTATTTTATTTACGGTATTTTTACCCCACCTTTCTCCCCAAAGGGACCCAAGGCGACCCTATTACTGCTCCCTGACCCACACTATACCTGCCAGTTGTGACCGATAAAAACACCATCCCACAAAAATAGCCTGGGATAGGGAAAAAAAAAACCAGACCAAATCTTTGTGCGTATCCTGCATTTCTTCCCTTACCTTGGGGCTGCATTGCGGTTGCATTGGTGTTCGAAAGTTGGATAGGATTGGGCCCTGTCTTTCAGGTATATTTTGAAAAGAAAATAGGTCTACTTATTACTTGATTGAGATGTATGTCAAGCTATAATTTGGAGAAAAGGATAAGAATCAGGCTTGTGATTTATTTTTCTGACTGCAATCAGCTGTCCCCATTTGAAATCACAAGTTCATTTCACATGAACCACAGAAGAACTGTCAGATGGCAATGATTTTCTGTCACTCTCAAAGTGGGACTTGTGTTTTCAAATGACCTAGACCTTTTTCTTTTGTACATAAGAAAGGGAGAACCCTGTTGAAGGGTTAAGAGTGGGAGAAATAGCAATAGGCACTGTGCATGTTTATCAAAACCCAGTTTGTTTGAAAATATGGTTGGCTTGAAGTGGTATCAACAATATTCTCTCATCTATGTTTGCATTCTAATACAAAAACAATTGGGAGGGTAGCTCACAGTTGAAAGAAAGTCTCTATAATGGTATGAGGGATGATCATGTAGGCGAAAAATTTCAAACTTTGTTTTTATATATGATAGCTGCGGCAAGAATTGTATATGCACAATATTGAAAGAATTCGGAGATACCTTCGCTGGAAGATTGGTGGCTGAAAGTTTTGGACTATGCTGAAATGGATAAATTTACAATTTTAATTAAGGAAAAGTCAGTTAACCTTTTCGTGAATAACTGGAAACCATTTATCAATTTTTTAAGAGAGAGAGAGAGAAGAACGATGTGATGATAAGCGGATTTAATGAATAGAATGTGGCTGTTATTTTGGCTTAGTTGGATATTATATGTAGAAAATAAAGAATAGTATGCTAGTAGGATGTATTGCTTCGTGCTTGCTATAACTGTATGAAATATGTATTGTTTTTGTGTTTTGATATCAATAAAATAAATATATATATATATATATATATATATATATATATATATATATATATATATATATATGAAATATGTATTGTTTTTATCCATTTAATCCATTTAATCATTCATTTGATTTTGTCTGTAAACCGCTTTGTGAACTTTTTGTTGAAAAGTGGTATATAAATACTGTTAATAATTAATAATAATAATGTTTTAATATATCAATAAAATATAAATATATATATATTTTTTAAAAAGAAAGTATCTATAATATAATATATGTGCGCACATGTGCTTGTGTGTAACCCTGGGAGTAAGCGGTGCCAAGCCAAGCAACACTCTCCCCATGCCGGGGATAATGTTGTACCCATTGGGGAAGGTAAGTTCCCTGCCGGGTGGTGGAGGAACATAGAGAGGGTGGAATGGGCCATTTCAGGGGTGGGTCGGTTGGGCCTGGAAAGGGGTAGGGATCGATGGCGGCCTCCTCCACCAAATCCTATCCCCCTTCCTGGGCCCAGTGGCCGTTACATGGCACTCTCAAATGTGTGCCAGCAAAATAGCTGGTGCACATTTGAGTAGACCCATCGGGGCGTCTGGGGCTCTACTTGGGGTAAGGGGATGAATGTCACCTATCCCTGAGGAGTGCTCCAGTCATGCCAGTGCAGGTTCCTATCTAGATAGGATGCGACACAGGCTCTACACCTGTGCTGCAGCCTAGCTAGACAGGATTGCGCTGCTATTTACCGGTAGTTTCACCACACTGTTGCTTTCTTGTCTTGCTCTTATGCCATGATCATATTGTGCCCTTGCACCAGCAAGGTGTTTTTATGGTATTACTGTTGTAAGCTGCCTTGGGGGCCTCTTTGGGGGCAGAAGGTTGGGGTTTAAATGTTCAGATAAATAAATAAATAAATAAATAAATAGCACATGAATTTTGAATGGCTCCACATGTAGAAACTTGTCATATTTCTGTTTTAAAGAAGGAAGGGGTTGGGACTTGCACCCGACAAGTTCGACACATGTGTGAGCTGCATGTGTGTGAACTGTTGTGTTACGTATGTGTGAGCGCTCGTTGCTTGGCCAGCTCCTGCCAACCTAGCAGTTCCAAAGCATGTCAATGCGAGTAGATCAATAGGTACCGCTTGCGGGAAGGTAAACAGCACTCCGTGTTCCAGCCGCATACTACGCGCTGTGGCAAGGAGAGTCATGCCGGCCACATGACCACGGAGGCGTCTTCGGACAACGCTGGCTCTTCGGCTTTGAAATGGAGATGAGCACCACACCCTAGAGTCGGACACGACTGGACTTAATTGTCAGGGGATACCTTTACCTTTATGTTGCAAGCACCAGGAACACCAGCTCTGATATTAACATTACTAGTATATCCAAACAAGAGTTCCAGATGACAGCATTGTTGGTTGTATCCCATTCCTAACCTTTTGTGGAGTGCCACGTTGTCACTGAACGGTGCTTTCTGGATGCATTAGCACTAGCAGTGCTCCCCAAAAGTGCTCTGCCCTTGATCTGCTATAGATGCAGAGAACCTGCACGTGGAAGCATTCCCCTCAGTGGAGCCAGCAGCACTGTGGGTGTTCATCTCTTAGCGAACGTCGAAATGTTCTTCTTTCATGAAGGGGTGGTCCCCCATGCATGGCTGTTCTGTGTGCACTTCAGAGCCTGCTTGCCTGCAGGAAATGACTTGACTGGAGTGCACAAAATAACAGCTTTGAAGCACTGGACAACAAGGTGCTTGTTACTATGTGAAATACCTCTGGGTGATCAATTATTAAAGCTACAGCCTTCGTTGGTAAAGAGATGTCACAATAGCCTGGCATGAGGTGGATATTCTCATTAAGCACCTGTGGTGCTGTGAGGATAAATGTCAAGTTCCATAACATTTTATTCTTGGTGAAGAATATTAATGGCACCTGGTATTTTTTTTTCTAGGCCAAAATTAATGAGCTGTTTTATACCACAAGCACAAGACTTCTTCTTTTCAAAGTCTCTAATGAAATGTTCTCCTAGGAATCTTACTGAGCAACCCCCATGACCCACCCCCATTTGCAGGAAAAAAAACCCCTCCTCAATAAATAATGAGTTGAAACTGATGATTTAGATGCAGTTCAAGTAACTCTTGTTTCCAAAACTTGTTATTTTTCTGCACCCAGCTTTGAAAATTGGATCCTGCTATTGTTATCCTTGCTCATATCTTCATTTAAAATAATATTGCCTGGATTGTTGATCTAAGGCTGCACAGAAAGTTCACCCATGCAGTTTTGGTGCAAAAGTAGTTCATTGGCAGAGAAGGAAATAGCCTGATAACTGTCCATCTTTTTTTTTCCACAGACAGTTCATTGCTACATTAGCAACTACTTCAGCGCCATTTTTTAAATAAGTCTTCTTGCCAATCCAAGATCACGTAGTAAATATGAGGATACAACAACATCATGTAACCAAAATATTTTACTATATGATGATGTCACAAAGCCAATTTAGAGGGAAGGCAATGCTTCCTGTCCTTGCTCTGAATGGGTCAACACTTATGCCAAAACTGTACGTGCAGAAATCCACATGGTAATTGATATTTTCCATTGAATAAGTGCATTCCAAGTGCATGTTAGGATCCAAACTCATATGAATTTTCTGAGCTCCTGGGTTTCCTACCACAAACTATCCAAGAATGTCTTTGCCATGAATTGACCTCCTAACCTGTGAATTCAGATTCTTCCATGTGGGTTTTTGAACTCTTGATATCTGTGAGTTTGGTAGGTGAGATGACATCTTGGACCATCCTCCTTGGAAGCTCTTGTTCCACCACACCTTCACCTTATTTTACCTTTAAAGGGCAGCCATCTCTGCCTCTTGCTTGTGGTAACAGTGCAATCCTAACCAACTTTCCAGCGCAGGAGCAGCTGCAATGCAGCCCCGAGGTAAGGGAACAAATGTTTCCTCACCTTGAAGAGGCCTCCATGACTGCCCCTGCACTGCAAAATGCAGTGTGCACCCTGTTGGCACGGCTACACTGGCACTGGAAAGTTAGTTAGGATTGCACTGTAAGAGAGATAGCAGCAAAGGTTGCTATCTAGATGGGATGAGGGGGAGAAGGAGTGGGAAGCCAACGGCGCTTTGATCCTCTTCCCACTGGAGGGAAGGGGAGGTGCTATCTGTTATTTACCCTATATACGCATACCTACTTATTGTATTCAACAGAACTTACAGGTGGGCCCCCATATCCACTGATTCGCTATCCACGGTTTCAAGTTATCCACAGATCATGGAGACCCCCCCCCAGGCTTTTACTTTTTTCCCAGTAAGCTTTGTTTCTTCCTTAAAGAAACAGGAGAAGCAGCCTCTGTCTGCTTATTACAGGCAAGTAGAACGAGACTAAGTACTAGAGAGGCTCTGCAAGGTTAACAGAAACCTTGCAGAGCCTCTCTAGGACTTAGTCT
Source organism: Plestiodon gilberti rubricaudatus (assembly GCA_026170595.1). Lineage (NCBI taxonomy): Eukaryota > Metazoa > Chordata > Lepidosauria > Squamata > Scincidae > Plestiodon > Plestiodon gilberti. Next base: position 60,428,421 of record JANXHW010000004.1, on the reverse strand, counting down.
CGTTCTACTTGCCTGCAATGGAGGCTGCTTCTCTGTTTTAAGGAAGAAACAAAGCTTGCTGAAAGAAAAATAAGAGCTGGGGGGGCAAGCATGCCTGCCTGCAGGGGAGGCAGGGTGGGGGTGCCCTCAGGAAACCATGGAGGGGGTGTTCGCTGTTATCCACGGTTTCAAGTATCCACAGAGGGGCCTGGAACATATCCCCAGCGGATATGGGGGCCCACCTGTACTCCCAGAAAAGTGTATATAGGATTACAGCCCAATTTGCATAGCAGCAAGCGTGAACAAGAGTGAGGAAGGGGACAATGAAACTATCTTTGTCTGCTTATCTGAGTGTGAGTGTGAATGGGTGTGGGGGACGTGCCTGCTTTGGGACACAGTTCTATGCCTGCTTGCTTGGTAGCCCCAAGGAGTAACTGGCAGCTTGCTCCCATGCAAGCAAGTCAGCCCTGTGCACGCTGGCACAGAAAACAAACAGCACGTGAATCTTGCAGTCACTGACAAGAGCAGGGCATTTGCTGCCCTCTGAATGGCAAACCCTCAGGGGGAAGCTTCCACCCCTTTCAGCTGGCAAGTGCTGCTGGGATACATACAAATATAGGAAGTCTGCCAAAGGATGATTGGCAGCACCAGATGATTGGAGGAGGGACTAGCACAGCCTTTACCTTGAAGCAAGCCCTGGGGTGTAGTGAAGGTGTGGTTGCAAATCCCACAGGAGTTGAACCCCATGGATGTGACTCATGGATGTATTTCCTCACAGAATAACTGCACATTTGGTTTAGGCAGGAGATCTCTTTTCACACACCTCCCCCTGAAAAATCACTAAAGGGGCTACTTTGCATATCTGACAGAAATCTCACTATTTCAGTTAGCCCTAATTTATACTGCATTTTAGAGAGTTCCAAATGCTTCACATACATCATCTCAAAGATTATTACAACCTGAACCCACTCAAATAGGAATGATCACTGTCATTATGTCTATATTACAGATGGGAATGCTGACACTAAAGATAGTGGCTTGCCAAACACCACTTGATGAGTTTATGACTGAGATCAGATTTAGACTTGACACTTTCCAATCATGCTCTTAAATGCTAGACCACATCAGCATTTTTTGACAGCAAAATGTAATCAGGTAGTGACTGTTTCATGTCATTCTTTCTCTGGGAAGGCCTCCTGATATTATCAGATATAATTGAAGAACCATCAAACCTTAAATTTCTTCAGATGGTGGTTAAATATAAACCTGACCAGATGGGGATGCATTGATGATGAAAGCTATATTGTGGAAGAATGAGGGCAAGTTACACATGGAGTTTAAAGCCGATATGCTTAGCTTTTCTTTAGTCAGTAGCAAACAGAATGCCTTCCGCATCCCACTGAATTGAGACAGTGGCAGGAGTTAGGAGTGACTCCTGCCCTGCCATTGCCCTGATCTAAGGTCCCTGATGCAGATCATGATTTCTATTCACTAAAGAAAAATTATTCCCATAAGAGATTTAAAACAGTGTTTTAAATATCGCATACAATTTGGCAACTGGAAACCCAGGTTCACAGCCAAGGTCTGTAGAATCTTAGCAATATAAATAAAATTTATTATAGACTTTATAGCTCTGTGGTTGAAAGGAAAGCAATCAAATGTGTGCTTAAAAAGTGCATGTGAGTTAATGGACCAAATGGATCTAAGCACATTTTTGCATAAAACTGCATACATGTAAGCCTACAAGTAAACCAGAGTTGGCCAACTTTCCAACGTTAGGTAGGCTTACCAGCTCTCCAACCTGGACAGAGTGCTAGACCATTAGGAGAAGGAATGTGGGCAGGTGTAGCTTGTTAAACCTTAGAGCACAATCCTAGGCATGTCTACTCAGAAGCAAGCCCCACTGAACACAATGGGGCTTGCTTCTGAGTAGACATGCCTAGGATTGTGCTCTAGGACTTAACAAGCTACACCTGCCCACATTCCTTCTCCTAAAGGTCTAGCACTCTGTCCCGGTTGGAGAGCTGGTAAGCCTAACATTAGGGCCTCTGTGTTCTTAAGAGTTGCATAGAAGAAAGAATCTTGGCAGTTGCATGAAAGATCCCCAACAGCCAGTACAATAGGATCTTGGTCTCAGAGAATTAGGGTAAAGCTCCAACAGCATTCAAAATGGGAACAGGTAGGTGAAGAATTAAAACATGGGTGATCAAACTTCCACCATCACTAGGGCCTTTGCGTTCTTAAGAGTTGTGAAGAAGACAGAATCTTGGCAGCTGCAAGTGCTGATGGTGCTGCTAAAGCAGCTGCACCTGCTGAAATGCCCTCACCTAGACAACCATTAATAGTCCAGGAGCATTCATGATGAAAGGCTGGCCACCCCTGAGGTAAAACATAAAATTTACCGGGGGGGGGGGTATAAGGAAGATATCAGACAGAGTTACAAACGTTGGCTTAGGTGATGGAAGAGCTCCAATGCAGATCCTAGGAAAACTACAAGCAGGCAATTACACAAGTGAATTTTAAAGTAAAATACAATATCTTATGCTTCAAGTTTGTTGGTTCCTATATGTATTTACTCCAGCATCAACTGATAGACTGAAGCTCCTCTCCACCCCACCAGGAGAGGGTTGAGGAAGTCAGGTCAGGACACACCCAAGTACCTTTAAGTAATTTTAAATAATCTCTAGGCTTAATGAGACCATTGCTCTGTCTAACAGAGTACCTGGACCACCTGGGCATCCCACTACACCACTTGTGACCAGGTAGACTTGGATGCTCAATCAATGAGCAAGGGGCAGTTGGTGTTGCTTGACCCAGATGATGAAGATGCCAATCCACAAAACGGCCTGTCTGCCTGGTCATGTGGTCCGTCTCTAATGGCAATGATTTCAAAGTGCCATAAGGAAGCCTTTTTCCTTCTGAACTTTCCATCAAGAATTCCCTTAAGGGAAACAAGTTACTGTGGCAGACACTGAAGGACGTTTCCACAAGCTAATGTCATCAAAAACTGCAGGCGGTCTACTGTTGCTGAAATCATCTTACTGTTTTGTCTACTGAGTGTGAACTTGCGAGGTAAATTGACTTTAGTGGGGTTATTCATGATTTCACAGTGAAAAGGCACAGAAAAAATCAAGCTGTAAAGTGATACAATTTTTAAATAATTCCTGACATGCACAATTATACATATGAAATGGGATAAAGAGGGATTGTGGTAGGAAGAGGAGCCAATAATTTTGTACCAGATTTGGAGAAATGGTGCTTTTCAAGTTCCATTGATGTCAATGGAGAGAATGAAGCCCACGGCTCTAAAATTAATGGTATTTAGGTGGTTTGGATGAGTTGCAACCATAATTTTGTAAAATAATTGCCAGGCTCAACTTCAAATTGAATGTGTTCATTGGAGCTAGTTTACTGGAGCTTCCTATTTAGAGTCATTTTATTCCCGCGATCATTGGGTTTTACCTGGATTTTCGCTATCACAATCCCTCCCTGTTTTGTCCAAAGCTGGCCCAGATTGCTGCTTGCATTTAGAAAACACACACACAAACTCCAAGTAAATCCCAAGGAGCTCTTAGAAGCCATGATATGAACCACAACATGCAGAGAGTATTTGGCTCCATTGTCTGAGAAACAAGCCTGTACCTGCCTTCTATTCTGCTAGCCAATGAGGAAAGACAGAACTAATGGACTCATCAGTCAAATAGTGGTATAGTGAGTTCATTCCCTCTCTCACACATGGTGCATAGAGGTCAGACATGACTGCTGTCACAGTTCAATTGTCTGTGGATGGAGCTTCCTTTATGAAGCTGTTGCTTTTTTTTAAATTCTCTGGGGAGATAAATGAATGAAGAAATCCAGAATTTTAGCACAATTCTGAATGGGTACTGTAGTGGAAGATCCAGAAGACTGGCAGGAGCTGAGTGTGGTGTCAGCTGTGGACCCTTGTTGACAGATCTGGGCAGCAAGGAATTAACAGATGAAGACTTGGACTTTGACAGGACTTTGACAGGACTGGGCAGCAAGGGGTTAATACCCAGAACTGTGTGGGTGGAAGCACACCTGCAAGCAACTGGACATGGCCCACAGGTATTGCTAATAATGAGGAAGAAGCTGGGACTTTGAGTGCAGTGGGTGTGCCTCGCACCTGCACTCAATTAGCACTAATTAGGACTTTTACAGCTGTGGGCAATAATGCCCACAATAATGTGGGCAAGCCCACAGCTGCAATCAATAAAGAATTGATAAGAACTTAGGGTATAAAAGGGCACCAGTGCAGCCTGAAGAAGCTTGCCACCTTGCTGGAATACTGCTGGTTGAATGTGCTGCTCGACTGGAGAAGGACTGCACGACAGGAAGGACTATGCTGGACTGCTGGAGGACACTGTGCTGCCGGAGAAGGAAGCTTTTGGGATTTTGCTGAGAAGAGAGCAGTGACTATTTTTGTGGACTGCTCTGCAGAAGGGTTTTCTGTTTGGGGAAATTTATGGTGTTAAGGGTTGCTGTAAAGCAATACATTTTGTTAATTGTCCGTCCAAGCTCAGTTTTCTTTTTTGCACACATCCAACGGATTCAGGGAGAGTGCTAATTGGTCTAAGCGGCTGTTTAGAAAGTATTTCAGATTGAAATTGTTACAGGGAACAAGATTGCTCCTAAGGAGTGGAATTTGGGTCAGAACAAATTTGGTTAACGGGACAGGTGCCAGGGTCAGTTTTTTCCCCTCCCCGATACCTGCTCTTTCCAGTTCTGACTTTATTTCATTATTTTTTTAACAATTGGTTCATGGTTTGTTTTTTTTTTTTGCTTTTTGTTTGACAGTTAAATATTCACAGGCGCCATATGTCTGCAGGCAGGTCAGTGAAGGCTTCTGGCCTAGCAATCAATTGCATGCAGAAGCCTTGTGCTCCACTGACCTCTGTGCAGATACTGTATACTGCACATTCAAATGTTTATCAATTTTAGGGTTTTTTCTGAAATAAAACTTGAGTTGGAAAGAGTGTGAGTTCCTGTCTGCTGCTACATGGGTGGGGGGAGAGATACTATTGTTCGATCACAGCTATGCTAAAATCTTGCATGTCTCAGTTGTATTCTGAGGCCAGGTTTCACTTCTGCCCCGGGGGAAAAAGTGAACATAAGAAGAGCCCTGCTGAATCAGGCCAAAAGCCCATCTAGTCCAGCTTCCTGTATCACACAGTGGCCCCACCAGATGCCTCAGGGAGCACACAGCCAACAAGATACTTGTATACTTGTATCCTGTCTCCACTCCCTTGCACCTGGCACAAAGAAAACCTACTCCTACAACCAGGAGGTTGCTTATCCCCAAGTGGTAGAAACTGCTTTCTTTGCTTCTATGTTTCCAGGGAAGACAGGAAGACAAAAGGCTTCCAAAGAGGCTGGAAAGTGTTTGTGAGTCTCGTTGTTTCAAATCTCTGGCATGACTAATAAGAACTGGCCTTCTTAACAACCTTGCTTTGGTCTCCTGAGGATCTCAGCTGAGTGGAAGCAGCAATTCTTGCAGGTTGCGCTAACCTATGTCTGCCTCAATGCTTCCTAGATGTTAACTGACTCCTAAAACAAAGTATTTTAAAAGAGAAACATCACATGCCCTCTTGTGACTCTCCAAGCTACTCCAATCTTTCTGCGGTAAGTCTTTGGTTAAAAAAAAAAAAAAGACTCTTCCCCACCCTCCTAAGCAGACCTGCAGACCTGGAAGCAGAGGCTTCCATTATCCTGAACCCAACTCCACTCTTTCCCATGACCTTGCTTTCCAAAACCAACCTTTCTAAACCAAAGTACAGTTTATGAGGAAGAACAAATATCTATGTTCTAGAATTAAATGAGTAGAGAGAGTTTGCCCAAAGTAGTTTCGTAACATTGGGTTCCCCACTTTTTAAAATAGTATCAGCACATACAGTCCACTGTCTGTATTTTCTAGCTCCAGTCCCTGAAAAATCAGCATCCCTCTTTTTTGTTTCTATTCTTGCCTTCTGAGGATGCCTTGTTAAAATGTCGGTGTTTGTACTACTGATAAAAACACAGTGGAGTCACATTTTATGCAGGAGTTTGGTTCTAACTTCAGCGCTTAAGGTGAAAATTGTGTATTATAGTTAAAATTGCCTGGGCCTTGAAAATCTCGCTAATCTATGACGACTGTGATAATGGTGATAGACAACTATGACTATGGTGGTGCAACATCAATGTTGATTAGTGCAGATTCACATCTCACGCTCACTCCAGGTCATATGCTAATTTTGTGGAGTGGCAGGAGAAATTGCCTGCACTATTTAAATTATTTTTCTCTTTTTCATTTTGCCGAGTGCATATAGTTGAACTTGTGTACGTTAAATGGTGTGTGTTGCAACGCTTGTTGTTGTTGTTAAGTCGTGTCCGACCCTTCATGATCCCATGAACCATATCCCGCCAGGCCTTCCTGTCCTCCACTATCTTCCTGAGTTCGCTCATCTTCATGTTCATTGCATCGGTGATGCTGTCTAACCATCTCATCCTTTGCCTTCCCCTTCTCCTTTTGCCTTCAATTTTTCCCAGCATCAGAGTCTTCTCCAGAGAGTCCTCTCTTCGCATTAGGTGGCCAAAATATTTGAGCTTCAGCCTCAGTACCTGTCCTTCCAGGGAATAGTCAGGGTTGATTTCATTTAGGAATGACTGATTTGATCTCCTAGCAGTCCAAGGGACTCTCAGGAGTCTTCTCCAGCACCACAGTTCGAAAGCAACTCTACTGTATTCTATAAAGCTGAGCTTCCAACCCCAGGTCTCTGGAAGATAAACCTCTGACAATGAAAGCCTATGAATGTTTACTCAGAAGTAGGTCCCACTGTGTTCGCTGGGATTTATTCTCATGTAAGGGTGCACATTGTCTTTTCCAGTGGCTGTTTGCAGGGGTCTCTTTTGGGTCTTTTTGTTTGTGAGTTCCTTTGGGACAGGGAATCATTTTTTGTTATTAATAACTTAATAACTTATTACCGGTAACTTATCAATAAGAATAAGTTATAATTAACATTATTCTGCTATGGAAACTGCCTTGTGAAAATGGATATATACATTTATTGTTTTTAAATTCAGTTATGTATTGTTTAAACTTATTTTATGTATTATTTTAAATGATGTATTTTAATTTTTGTTGTAAGCCGCCTTGGGCATTTGCCTTCGGCATAGGTGGGATAAGGTGGGATATAAATCTTTTAAATAAAATAAATAAATAAATATCCTTAACAATAGTAATAATGAGACAATGTATTATAGGACCATTTCCACCCCCCTAAACCAACTCTCTTGTCACCTCTGAAGAACTAGAAGCACATTGCTCACAGTTTTCCATAACCCCTGAACACAAAGTCTCTTTCCTACATGCATTGACTCAGCTTGGTTTCAGTTCAAGTTAACCTATGCTCAGCACAAAGGCTGGCAGGGAGGAGAAGCCATGATGTGAGGATGGTGCTGCATTTAGCTCTGTTGAGCTCTGTTGAGCTGTGCAACAAGGAATCTTGGCACATGGAGTTTCAGGACACCTGACACCTATACTATGGAGTTGAGTGCCCTGGGATGTTGCCAGTGCAGCATTCCAGGAACAAGGGAGGACTGCCATGTAATCTGGCTCAGATTATGAGCCAAACTGGAGAAGAATTTTACAGTAAACTGCACACTGGAAAGGCATACAATGAAATTTACAAATTGGACAGATTAATATTCTAACCAAGTAATTACAGATTTTGGCAACATCATTCCTTTCATGTCAAGAAACCTAGGATGAGGAAGGCTAGCTTTCTGTACGTAAGGAGTTTTGTCATGCGGTTGCATTCCAAGATATTATCTTTCCCACCAGCATTCTGAATTTGCCCAATTCTATCCAACTTTCCAGTGCTGATGCAGCCATGTCAATGGGGCATGCGCTGCATCCTGCGGTGGGGAGGGGGGAGCATCACAAAGGCCTCCTCAAGGTAAGGGAATGTTTGTTCCCTTACTCGTGGCTGCATTGCAGCTGCATCGGTGTTGGAAAGGATTGGGCCCTTACATTGCTTCAGGCTGCAATCTTAGTCACACTTTCCTGGAAGATAGCCCCATTGAACATAATAGGACTTAATTCTGAGTAGACATGCATAGGATTGTGCTGTTGTATATTTGCTTCTGTGTCATCCTTTTTATCCTTGTACTGGTACTCACCCCAATAGCTTGCTCAAGTTTGCCTGTTTTCTTCAATGCTCTAGCCACCATTATACCTCTGTAGATGCATCTTTATTATAGATTTCTCCTGATAACTACACTAGCACTAATGATCACATTCCACAGACTCCTTGTATATAAATCACACAGGAAAGGTGAAAGGACTGCCTTGCACTGTATAAATCCGCTATTAACATCAAGCCTGCCTCTAAGACATCTTTTAGTACTCTGTGTTCTGCTGTGTTAGATAAACAGCTTCAGCACAGAATGCAATTACCAACAAACCCCATGATAACTTGCACAAACATTAAGCAGGCTTTCTGAATGTTTTTTGTTTTCCCCTTCCACATTACTTAATAATACAAATTATTTTTCATTTGACAGTTGCTGTCAAGTTCATAATATAGTAGCCAAACAAACTGAGCAGTCCCTCAGATATTTGTGCACAGGATTTGGTGAACAGCTTCCCATAAGAATAAAAAACAGATTTAGCATGATTGTAAACTCAGGTTTCATAAGGTGCATCTACTATTTGGAACAGATATTATAGCAGTAGAGGTCTGATGTCTTTGGCATTCTGAATTTGTAAAGGAGACTTCACCATAAACTATTTTGGACTGCTCAGTGTGGTTACTTTTCATCCAAAAGGTACATTCAAGTAGTCATCTTTTGGGGGAGATCTATATGGAATCCAGTGTTATGAATGGAATTCCAGTCTCAATTAGGTATGCAGTCCTATACACACTCACTAGGGAGTAAGGCCCATTGAACCCAGTGGGACGTAGAGCTGCAGGTTGTGGGGAGTGGCTTACAGCCCGAGTCTGCCACAGCCTGCCGCAGACAGAGTCATTCTGTTCCTGCTGGCTAAAAGTGTCAGAAGGAGAACAAACTGTAGCACTGATTTATTTAAAGTGACTGCATGATGAAGCAACAATCTAAGTGAGTAGGTACACACATTGTTGCTGCAGCTGAACACACCCAAGGCAGTGATCCACTTCCCTATCTTCCTTATCCTCCCATTCTCGACTGACGGCAACCCTGTCTATCACTCAGAGTGCTTTGAATTTTTCCTCACTCTTCAACGAGGACTTTCTGCTGATCGTCAGCTGTGTGTCGACATCTCTCGAATACAGTACTCCCCCCATATCCACTGGGGATATGTTCCAGGCCCCTCCATGGATACTTGAAACCGTGGATAAGAGCGAACCCCTCTTCCATGGTTTCCTGAGGGCCCCCCGCCCTGCCTCCCCTGCGGGTAGGCATGTGCGTGCCCCCAGCTCTTATTTTTCCTTTCAGCAAGCTTTGTTTCTTCCTTAAAACAAACAGAGAAGCAGCCTCCATTGCAGGCAAGTAGAACGAGACTAAGTCCTAGAGAGGCTCTGCAAGGTTTTTTTTAACCTGTAGGACGTAGTCCTACTTGCCTGCAATAAGCAGCCAGAGGCTGCTTCTCCTGTTTGTTTAAGGAAGAAATGAAGCTTACTGGGGGAAAAAGTAAAAGCCTGGGGGTCCCCGTGATCCGTGGATAACTGAAACCGTGGATAGCGAATCTGTGGATATGGGGGCCCACCTGTACTTCTGGGTGTCCCGGACTGTTGTCCTCAGATATTCAGGCATATGAGTCGGCAGCTCTACCACTGAGTCAGACCTCCTGTTAATATTCAACTGCCCTAAAATTTGCGTTGCCATATAAAATGTACAGGAAAACACATAGAGGATATGTACATATGCAGGGTGGAGTGATGTACAAAAGAAGGATCAGTGGCTTTGTATATCTCAGAACTATCTGCCATGCGAAAATATTTTAACTGAACAATAACACACACTGGAAGTTAAAACTCCATATACTGTATACTGCAAGTCACACTAGTTTCAAAATAAACCAACAACTCTTACTTTAACAAGTGGAAGTGTCGATAACAGTGTTTTGAGAGTGCTTCTTATACATTGTAATCTAGTCTGCTTTTCTTTTTCTTTCTTGTATAGAATGTAACACAGAATGCGGCTTTAGTATCTACTTTTGAAATATCCCCTGTAGAGCAGGTGACCATAGAACGGTGCAATTATCTAGAGGAAAAAACAGCTTCCAGTGTTTCTCAAACAGTTTGAGAAGGACTTGCGACAACAATTTCCTACTTTTAAAAAAATCAATAAGAATTTGTGAATAATACTTGACTAGATGGTTATTGAAGCCCATGCAAAAATATTGGACAGTTTTCATGCCCTGTACTTGTTGTGTTAGCACAGCCATTTTGTATCCAAAATATGTTGAATAGCCTAAATATTTTCAATTGAGAACTTTTAGTTCAAATGTGTGGATTACCTTGTGGATGAAAGGGAGCAGAGTGGCCTACTGAGACAAATTCACGGGCCCTGAATCTGTGGATGGAAAGGATCCACTGTAACACTATTTTCAAACACCTCTTGCAAGCAGAAAGAGGCTTCTATAAACCAGCAAATGGTGTTCAGCAGTCATGATGAACTTGGCTCTCCCTTTGTGCCTTCACTCTCCACCATAAGAACATAAGAAGAGCCCTGCTGGATCAGGCCAAAAGCCCATCTAGTCCAGCTTCCTGTATCACACAGTGGCCCCACCAGATGCCTCAGGGAGCACAAGACAACAAGATAACCTGTTTCCCGTTGACACTCCCTTGCACCTGGCACAGAGAAAACCCACTTCTAAAACCAGGAGGTTGCTTACGGCTTGTAACCTGTGATGGTCTTTTCCTCCATGAATCTGTCCAAACCCCTTTTAAAGGCATCAAGGCCAGGTGCCATCACCACATCCTGTGGCAAGGAGTTCCACAGATGAATTACACGCTGGGTGAAGAAATATTTTCTTTTGTCTGTTCTAACTCTCCCTCCACTCAATTTTAGTGCATGTCCACCCTCTTCATGAGTTTCATATTGTTAACATTTTAGCAGTAAACTTACTGGTAAAGGATTGTCTTTCTCTCTTTCTTTGGGGGGACTGATGTCCATACATTCATAATGTGGCTATTGGTATCCCTTCCTGACACTTGTGATGAACGGTGATGAGCAGGGCTTCTAGAAGTGCTGTGAAAGAACATCCCCAACTCTGCAAAAATCTATTGCTTGATTTATGGGTCTTCATATCAACTCATACGTTTTAAGTCTTGCACTCACTAAAAAAAACTTTAGATATTTTGTCAGTGATATTTATAAGAAGAACAGCCAGTATATGTTACTTACATATACTGTAGGTCAGGGGTGGCCAACTTTTCAACATTAATGCTCCTGGACCAGTTTAATGGTTGTCTAGGTGAGGGCATTTCAGCAGGTGCAGCTGCTTTAACAGCACCATCAGCAACTGCAGCTGCCAAAATTCTGTCTTCTACACAACTCTTAAGACTTGCAGAGGCCCTAATGGTGGAAGGTTGGCCACCCCTGGTATAGGTACTGTATTTATTCATTCCTAGTTAGTACATCAGTGAAACTTCATAGGTTTCAATGAAACCTGAAAAACCAGTTTACAACTTCAATGGGTTCATTTAATCTGTGGGAATGATAAGTTATTGCCTCTACTGATTAATCAGATTGTTCTTTTTATTGACTTTATATCCATCTTACATCTGTTGGTTACACCTGACATCCGCCCTAATATACAAGTGTACATTCTTGAATATTTCTCTTATTCTATAGTTCATTTTCAGATGATAAGAAGAGACAACAATTTATTTATAAAGAAAGTTTATGAAATTAACAATGCAATCCTATACATGTTTACTCAGAAGCAAGTCTCACTATCTACAGTTGCACTGAAAGCCCAATTTGCGACCACTGAATCCTAACCCCCTTCCCGGACCTGATCCCATGGTACGGGTCCACGTGGATCTATGCCTGCTACTTAGCTAGCACAGGTCCAAGTAGCCCCCCTGTGCCACATAGACTTACACCTGGGTAAGGGAGTGATTGTTCCCTTACCAAGAGGAGACCTCCACAACCGCACCCCCTGCAGGATGCAACAGTAGGTATTTTGGCACCACTGCATCAGTGGGGGGGAGACAATAGGATTGGGCACTTACTACTGAGGAGACATGCATAGACTCACTATTAATATCATATATTTCCCTAATAATATGGTATCATTCATGTCTGCAGTTAACGTGAATTTGTCAAATAAATGGAAAATCTCCTTGGGTGGAGATTTTCTTGCAGAAATATGTCTTGCAGAAATATTATCATGAGGTTCACATATTGATTGCCACAAGTGCCATTTGGGGGTCTGTGTGTGCTTTGAAAAAAAAGAAGACCTACAGCGTTATGCTAGGAGAACTCAGACCACTGCAAAGTAGCAATCCATCTACCGTATTTTTCGCTCCATAACACGCACCGGACCATTAGACGCACGTGTATTTTGGAGCAAAAAATAGGGTAATAAATGTCTTGCTTTAACAATAAATTTTAACTTACCGTGTTGCTGTAGCACCTCCGATCTTCATCAGCAGCTCCAAGACACGAGGCTCCCAGGCACTGACCAGGGAGCCCTGCACAAACATCGCAGTTCCCAGGCCCTGCTGACAAATCCCACCCTCCAGAGAGCCCCATTTCGTCTTCCCACCGTGACACTTCTCTGCTCTGCAGTGCTGGAGGAGTGGTGCAAGCCTCTCTGCTGGCACCGCTTACTCACGGGGTGCCACAACCATGCCTTATCACATGTTTGTGACACCCCAGACCGGTGGAGCGGTCACGCTGCCAGCCTATTGTTAGACAGGATTGTGCTGTTGGTCTGTTTCTTGTCTGTATTTGACTCATTATAAAATACTGGGGGAAAACATATGTTTCTGGTTATAGTAAACCTGATAGGTTTAACCTTTCTCTCTTCTTTTTTGTTTCATGTAAACTGCATTTCTTCCTGCAGAAGGGAAACCCACCATTTTCTCTGATGGTGGTTGAGCAAGTCACTCCAGTAAGAAGTTACGATTTGGGTATGTGTGTGCGTGCAGAGTGTCTGATCGGTTGCTATGGAAACCACAACTTTGCTCTTGCAACCAATATGAACCCCAGGTTTAACATACAATAAGCCTAAAATAGTTGACAACTGCAAGTGGGAGAATAAGGCAGAATGACAAGACTACATTGTTGAGTTCCAGTCAATGTAACATGTAAGAAACAGCTACTTTGTGCTATTACCCTGAATATTAGACAAGTCTGCAAAATAGAACATTTTAGCCTGTCTTCCTCAAAAAAGGGAGATCTGAAAAGTCATCTATGTATTACCTCATAAATAACTCGTATGTAGAGGCAGTACAAAATGGTGTTTTCAAAAAGCGGATTTCGGTGTTTTCCAAAATAAAATTGCTGAAAGTGGTGTTGTGTTGTTTCATTTTTATAAATTATAAACACTATAATAATAATCACTTTAAAGGTGTACTAGGTTGGTGATATAGTGTCCGCAGATGCAGCCACAGTGATTACCAATATGTAGAGGTGTTAAAAAACGGTTTTATTTTTTGCAGGGTTTTTTGTGCAGAAAGTATTTCCAGGGTTTTTGTGCAGAAAGTGGTGTTATGTGTTTTTATTTTGTTATTACTGAAACAGACTCATAGGTGTGGCAATGCCATATGTCTAATTCTCACACCGATCCAGTAAAATAGGAACTAATCCTGTGGGCTGGGAAGGTAATGTGTTGCTTTTTTCCAAGATCAAAAAATGACACTTTACGTAAAGCCTACCACACCTCCACCCTTTCTGTAGAAATTGCAGGCCTTCACATCAGGCAGGCAGGACTTTTAGATGACTTATGAAATAGTTTTGGAGGCAATTCAGGAATGCCTACTTCCAGCAGTGACTGTTTCCCCATGCTTTAGTGAAAGGGAAAATATTCTGAGTTCTGAATATTTTAACTGTGAAAACCTGGAAACCGTCCTGGACATTAGATTATGTACGTCAGTGGTTCCCAACGTTTTAGCCACGGCACCCACTTTTTAAAATGACACACTACTGGGACTCACCTATCTTTATGAGGCTTTAAAAAAAAAGGTGATCTAGAAGTAAATGATATTTTTTTATTTATTTACAAGTAATTCTTTTTATTTACTCATTTGCAAAAATCTCAATCCATTTCTCGTAACGAGGCAGCCCTAATGAATAGCCTTAAGGGGCTTAGTTATGTGACCCAGTCTTCACCTGCCCCCGTTACCCGTCATTGACAGACTTGGAAAAAAAAAACACCAGAAAAAAGATGCTCAAATGTTTATCTCCCTATATTTAAACAAGCTTGAAAACTGCAGGAGCTCAGCTTCTTCCAAACTGCAGGAGCTCAGCTCTTTGAAGGGCAATTAGCAGCTATCTGATTTTTGAATAGCCTCGGGGATTGTGGCAATTATTTATCTGATTTTTTCCTCATCCATGTTTTCATTGGAGGCTCTGTGGGACCCACCAGAAATCAGATTGCGACCCACAGATTGAGAAACACTGTTGTACAGCATCACCTCCAAACTCATGAAAGGTTTTGAGAACATGGGAAACTATCTTATAGCGAGTCAGACTATTAGTTCATCTAGGTCAGTAGTGTTGACATTGACTGGATTTAAGATAAATTTTTTTCTCTGCCATGCCTGGTAATACCGGGGATTTAACTGCGAGATTTTGACTACAAAGCAGGTGTTCCACCACTGACCTACAGTCCCTTGTTGCTGTTTGCATTCACGTTTTAACTCTAGATAGTCTCGTCAGTCAGCATTCTGGCCACGAGCTGGAAAAATACTGTACATATGCAGTTTCTAAAACTGCAGATGGAATTTTTTTGTTTGTGTTTGGTATGTCACAGTGTTCTCTACTTACATACTATAAATTATTTTGCTACTCAGGGAGGGGGAGTGAAAACTGGCTTTTGATGCATTTGGGAATTGTGAAAGTTGCTATATTCGAGAATAGGCAAAGCTGACCTGTTTGTGCATAATATATCTTGCATGTGCATAAACAGACTCACTGGAATGTATCCTCCTTGTGTAACAAAGCACAACATTGTTATCAACTGGATGGAAATATTTCCTTTCATGCATTGTAAACCAGCTGTCATTTTGTTCATGGGGATATTAAAATCATTATGCCTTACACAACAAAGAAAACACACACACACACACACACACACACACACACACACACACACTCATAAGCCAACAAAAGTTTTAATCTGCTGTGTTTCCTTTCTCCGAAATAGAAATTCCTGTAATAATAACACCTGTAACCTTTAAAAAAGGCGTTGGAGCAGCTGTGTCGCTACAGTGACCCACCTTGAATATGAGTCACAACAACGGAGGCACACAGCCCAATCCAGCGTAAATCCCTGTGCGGCGATGCAGCGACGCCGGCACAGGCTGCGCTGCATCCCACAGGCAATTTTTGGCTGGTGGAGGCCACCTCAGGGTGACATTTGTCCCCTTGTCCATGGGTAAGCCCCAGCAGCTGTAACGTGTCAACTTGGACCTGAGTCATGATATCACTGGCACAAGTCTGGGTTGATCTGTGCAGGTGGATCAGACCCAGGAAGGGGGTTTGAATATGGTGCGTGTCAGCACCATGATCCTGCCCCCTCCCAGGCCCGATTCGCCCACCCCATGACCATCCCATTATACCCTCTCTGCTCCATTCAACCCCCTCCCCACCCGCCTCCTGTCCCTACACTGGACGTACCTGGTCCGGCGGGCATCCCAACAACCACTGGAGCCAGCAGGAATGCTCCAGTCTTCCAGCCGGTGCACCTTGCTATTGTGCTCTCTCAAAAAGTGTTTTATGCTGCTTTTGTGACAGTGTGCACCAACAGAACATGCATTCTACTCTTCGTCACTTAGTCAGGATTGGGCCAGTAGTATCTGGTGCTATCACTCTTTAAGAAAACCTCTTTCCTTTCCCTATGGGGCTCAATCTTATGCATGTCTACTCAGAAGTTGCCTGATTGAGTTCAGTGGGTCTTACCCTATTGGATTGCATCCTTAGAATGATGGCAATGCAAGAACCTTCTTGGCCCTCCGCCTGGAGGAAAGCTTGCCACTTTTCAACTGTTACTGTTGTTTGTGCTTTCTATTTTACTGAATATCCTTGCCTGCCAATGCAGAACAAGAAGATTGGCAATATTGGCCCCCCCTTGCCTCTGTATTTTGGGGGATACAATCTCTCCCCCACAAATATAAAAAAATCAGGTTGCTTTGGCGGAGCTTGAAAATACTTGTGATCATGCTCCTTTTTCTCTGCACCTGATATCTGACATTTTTCGCATTCAAGTGCCTCCATAAAACACATCTGTTCACCGTGGCTTATCCCAATTCACCTTTCTTCTCTTTGACTTTTTTACTTTTACTTTTCCCCATTACCCAAATGTACCTCATCTTAATTCTTAGAAATGATATATATTTCTAATCCTGGTTATAAGAATAAACCGCTATAACGCACATCAGCTTGAATGTCTATGTAAGACTATGTAAGAAATGTTATATTGTAGACACTGCCACCTATTGGTCAAGGAATACAATTGCCAAACATACAACTGTTAATTTCCGGAATTTAAACACAAGCTGTTTCACATCTTATTCTTCTGACATGGAGATTAATGCTCATGTCACAAAATAGCATGGGAAACACGACTGCCTCTTGGCTTGTCTATGGTGCTCTTGATGCATGCAGTGGAAAAATAATGAAATTTTTCTTCCTATGGTTGCTTGTGTGCACCAAACACGTACTGCACACTCAAGCATATCCCTGCAATCCCATCTGGCTGGCACACTGTGTTGTGTCCCAGGCTCCTCTGAGAAAGGGAAATATTCCCTTTCAAAAGTCCACTTCAGGCTAAAAGTTAGCACGCCTTTCCCCTTTCAGTTGCAATTGTGTGCAAAAAGAAAATCACTGAACTTCAAAGGCAACCATTAACAAGTTTTATTGCTTTACAAGCAATAAATAATGTCCAGAAGCCCTTCCCAGGCAGTACTTATCTAAAAAGAGTCTGTCTCCATAGAAGATCCCAGCTCATCACTTCACGGCTGTGGTGCCTTTCTCCAGTCCGGCAATGCGTCTTGTAGCTTAGTCCAATCAGAAAAAGTCTCTCCAACCGCCAGTCAGGCAGAGTTTTCCTCAATATCAGTCAATCCAGGCGAGCAGTCAATCCAGCAGAGTCTCCCTGTCTTGAACAAAGTCGTCGTCACTCAGCAATCCAGCAGCATGTCCCTCTGGCAAGGTAGCATGGCGAGGTCAGGTCCGACAGCTTACCAGCTTCATCAGCATCCCCCCCCCCCGGTTAGGTAGGCAAGGGAAAGGAAACCCCACCAGCTCCTAATGAGGAAGATCTCATGATGTTGGGGTGGGAGTTACCTCGACCCAAGGGAATAGGGGGGAGGGAAGGCTCCAGTTGTGAGGCCAATGGGAATGGCTATCACTGGAGACCCATGCCCTCATATCTCTCTAATGGGATTTTGGTTAAAAAGGGACTATGCAGGCAGCATGCAAGGTCTCGACTATGATTCTTGTTGACTGCCATGCATTAAGGAATTAGAGTTGTAGGGAAATGCACAGTCTGGGGAGCGGCAGACCGGGGACAAAAATTGCATGCCAGTGGGTGGTGGCAACCCACTGAAGCAAATCTCTGCATGCTAGATGCCTTGGGTGAACCTTGTTCTGTGCCTGCAACAGAGATGCTGGGCAGGAGAGAAGTAGCACAGGCAACAAAGGGAAAATGGTAAAGATCTAAGAACAAGAGTAATGGGTCCAGCTCCTAGGGGTGGTCTCCTAGGAGTGGTATGGTCACTGGCGTCGCTGGTGCATGGCAGGGGGGGCAGGGCACCACGGGGTGACGCGCGCACCCCGCACGCGTCACCTCCGTGACCCTCGGAGCGTCCGACCCCGCCGGCGCTCCAGGGCCTTCTGAAAGAAGGCCCATGCAGCGCGTTAATACAGGTATTTTTTACAATTTTCGCGCATGCGCAGACCGTTTTGAGGGCAAGATGCCTTCTGCCGGCTTGATAAACGGACTAGGACCGGGCGCTACTTATGGTACCGCCCCCACTGGAGCGACACCTCTGATTATTAGTACATGTACTTGCTATACACAGAGGGCTGGCAATCAGTGCACTCCAGGTTCTTCTAATTGTCCACAGGTGTGGAGCCACACCCAATTGCCTACAGCTGTGCTTACACCCATGCAGTCCTGTGTGTTAACCCTTTATAGCCCAGTCCTGTCAAACTTCAGGTCCTTTAACCCCTTCCTTCCCAGATCTGTCAAAACAGGGGACCACTGATAACACCACTAACCCCTCGCTGTTAAGAACATAAGAAGAGCCTTGCTGGATCAGGCCAAATGCCAATCTAGTCCAGCTTCCAGAGAAAGCAGCAGGCAAGAGACTCCCTGCCCGTTGCTTTCACCGCACGAGAATGGCTCCGATGGCGAGGGGGCGGGGCCGCCTCCTGCCGGCTTTCTAAATGGGACTAGGACCGGGCACGACTTACGGTACCACCCCCACCGGAACGATGCCTCTGCTAATAATTTTCATATTCCTGTATTAGAAATGTGAATATTATTGGCAATTTTTGCGCTGGTCTGTGACTGCAATAAAGGGTATGTATGTATGTATGTATGTATGTATGTATGTATGTATGTATGTATGTATGTATGCATATTGACAGTTCTTAATGCTTTTATACAATTTTATGACCCCAAAGTTCTACTCTTGCTTTGAATGTAACTTCAGTTACACTAGTCAACATCCTCATCTCTCTCTAACTATCAGCTCACTTCCAAAGCCTGCCCACTCACCCACCCACCCACCCACCCACTAATTTCTTTGATGCACCAGCTGCAGTGCCCTGGAGCCTGGCAGTGTGCCATAGCTGCAAATGTAATAGAGTTTTCCCAATGCTGAGACATGTTTGTCATCAGTAGTGTTTTGGTTAAGTTCCAAGAGTGTTTCTGGTATCAGTGCACCAGGCAACAGAGGGCAGAGTAGGAAGATATGGAGAGGTCCATCCCACCTCTGCTGCTAGAGAAGGTAAGTAGGTGGGTAAGAGAGGAATATGCTGATATGCTCACCAACCGGCAAGCAGGCAGGTAAAGGAGAAGGTTTGGAGGCTTACAAGGGTGTTCCAAGGATCTAACTCTGTTGCATTGCTAATAATATCATGTGAGTATGATGGCGCAGCAGGTTAAACCGCTGAACCATAAGCTGTCGATCAAAAGGTCGGCAGTTCGATTCCTGCGATGGGGTGAGCGCTTGTTGCTTGGCCAGCTCCTGCCAACCTAGCAGTTCCAAAGCATGTCAATGCGAGTAGATAAATAGGTACCGCTTGCGGGAAGGTAAACAGCGCTCCGTGTTCCAGCTGCATGTTACGCGCTGCGGCAAGGAGAGTCATGCCGGCCACATGACCACGGAGACGTCTTCGGACAACGCTGGCTCTTTGGCTTTGAAATGGAGATGAGCACCACACCCTAGAGTCGGACACGACTGGATTTAATTGTCAGGGGATACCTTTACCTTACTTTTTATGATGGGGTCCAATTTTGTCAACATTGAGCTCAGATTAAACCAAGATTCTTTCAGAGCTATGTGCATCTAGTTTACATGTCAAATACTGGAAAACATGCCATGAACCTTGGTTGATTTAAGCACACTCATAGTCATTTATGTGTCATATGAGGATTCAAGGCTCAGAGGGGCTGCCATTTTGTGCTCCGGAAGGCTGAAAAACGGGGGCAGCCCTTGCTTGAACAAAGATTCTTCTGCACCTCAGACCCTCCATATGTGCATGACATGAGCCACATACTGTATGTTGCATTTGCGTACTTATATTTTCCCTGATTCCCCCCCTCCCGATCTGAGCATTAATAACAGCTTTAGAAATCATACTGTTTTATAACAAATAAAAGGGAATCTCATGTATAATGCAGAAGAATGCGGATCTAACAGGGTTGTTTCTCCCTGAATGGTTCACCACCTGTTTCTTACTTGCATTGCTATCTATAGGTTTTACCCAGGTTGTTAGTTAATAAGCACTGTGTGATTACACAATAAGCACATTGTGTAATCTGCATTGAAACAGGTGAAAATAGCATCTTACGGGCCAGATGGATGAGCTGGATTGGTAGTATGGAACACTTTGTCCCTAGATTGTTTGTTTGTAGCTAACTCCCACTGTAAGTCAAGAGGCCACTGACAGACACTGGTTACTGTCTGGCTTGACAGCATTTTGGCAGCCTACACAGAAATGAGCTGAAAGTAGCCGGCAGGTTGCCAAGTCACAAAAATTCATCATCATAATTGTCAGCCTAGTTTGGCATTCTTTGCAGAGAAATCATAGCTCAAATGAGCATGGATATTCAGGCCCCGTTCTCGAGTCAACCAATGACTTGCCGATACCACTTCAATGTGCAGGCATGATTAAATGCTCCTCCCTACAAAAATAAAATTCTTACACATAGAAAAATCTAGATGGCAAGGGCAAGGGTTGTAACCTTGCCTCTTCTTTGACATGTACGGTTTCTATGTGCATGGAATTCTGGTATAAAAAAAGCACTGAATAATATTAGCGGCTGTCACCTGAATTGTCACCCAGAAACGGCTTTACCGACTGTGAGAGAATTAAGGCTCAGGTTTCCCTCTAACTAATTTTGCTAACTGGGTCAGAAGCACGCTGACAGAGAAGCCAATAAAATGCTACCAACAGACACCTTCTGAAAGTGACCACTTCATTCTAATGATCCAGCAATTACAGAGACCACAGAAGAGTAAAGAACAACAAATCTTTAGACAGCAGCAAGAAGTTCCTGGATAACTGGAATTATTTCCTCCCAGCACTGGCGTCGCTGCAGGGGGGGGCAGAGCTCTAAGTTCCACCACGGCTCCGACCCTCTGTTACACCGGAGCATGAAGCGGCCCCGCCCCCTCGCCTTCAGAACCATTCAAGGCGGTGAAAGCAGCGCTTTCGTGCTCCGGTGTAACGGAGGGTCAGAGCCATGGCGGAACTTAGAGCTCCACCCCCCCTGCAGTGACGCCAGTGCCTCCCAGCCCACTGGTGTATGCATTTAACTCCTGTTGCGTATCTGCACCCTTGGGTAAAAATGCCTTACTAATAGGCTCAGAAATCTTTGTTATATTTAAAGCAACCATTCTATGAGTTCAGTAATAAGAACTTTTGCATGTTTACCCAATTGCTTCAGAACCAAATAACTCAGAATAGAATACAGAAAGTAAGTAATAATGGAGATCAATTTCGTATCTACATAACTTAGTACACACATCACACTATACTAACTTAAAAACAAACAAAAACTACATTTTAGCCTGCCGAAGAGCATTGGGAACCCCTGAGAAAAGAAAAGAAAAACACTTGAAGAACTTAAATTTGTAATCCAAAATCTGAAGAACAGTAAAAGCAAGAAGGTTTGATGGCTTCATGGGAGTATTTTCCCCCCAATACATTATTCCAATATATTCTGAATTCCAATTTATGTGTCCTGTTCTGCATATCCTTGAAGGATGTCGTCTCCATAAAATGTGGCAGTATGTTCACTTGATTTTAATACCATAGGCCTGTAAAATATATCTGTATTCCTACGAGTAAAGGAAGATTTGAAGGTCATACATTGTTTTGCAGAGTGGCACTAAAACAGATGTTGCTAAACACTGGAATGCAATACAGTACTTCACCATAAGTAAGGAATGATATAAACGTGTTCTGGAATGATTGGTAAAAGGGAAATGAATCTGTCAATTCAGAGTTGCAAAATGTCAAGGTAGATGGGTTCAGTTCAGATTGGGGTCCGTTACTGTGACCACAAGTAGAGAAAAGTCATTAGAAAAAGTTCTCCTTTTCCCTTACCGTTTTAAATGTCTGCATGATTGCCAGTCCAGAACCCATTCACCACAAGCCCCCCTATTCAGTGCTGGTGCCAGGTTGCTGTGGGCCCAGGAACAAAGACCTGCTCTGATCCTCCCATAGTTCTCCTGCTATCCCATGATTGGGTGCTACTGCTACTACCAGTACTGAGGGTCCATGGGGTTGGCTCACCTGGGTATGTCTTTATTTGGACATGAACTCTTAGCCAGTGATCACTGATGTCACTCTGGCCTCCAATCCCCTGATCAGGAAGCTGTTGTTGCTCCCCCACCCCCGCTTTTCCTCCTCTTCAGTTCTCTTTCCTCCCCTCTTCACAGACCCAGCCAAAACCAACATGGTGTATCAGGTTCACCAAACCTCTACCCCCCCCCATTTTATGTGCTTTGGCATGCATGCAGAAGACAAACCTACCCCCCTGGCCTCACCTTCTCCACCTTCAAAACCAGCTGAGGAGAGAGCATCCTGGGACAAGAAGAGGTTCCTTGTTTGCTCCCAAGATCCCCTGTGCCCATCCAGTTTTGAAGACACGTCAGAGTTAACAAGGCAGTGATTCTTTTGGTGATGACTCTTCTTATAGAAAGCTATCAGGAACATCATTGGAATGGCCTTTGCTTCCCGCTTCACTGCTGCTGCTGCTGCTGCTGCTGCTGCTGCTGCTGCTGCTGCTGCTATTTTTGGCAGCAGATGTGAAGGAGGAAGCAAGCTGCACCACCCTGTCTTTCTCTCACAGCGCAACCCTACATAACTATCCAGTGAGCGGCCCAGAGCCGCCCGCTGGATCCTATCCCTGTTCCCAACTGCTCTGCTGCAGTCCAGAGGTCTACTCAGGGAAAGGGGACGTTCATCCCCTTCCCCCAGTGTAAACCAGGGAAGGCCCAATGGGCCTCCTCGGATCTTCTCGGAAGTTGGAGGAGTCCGTGCAACGGCCGCGTCAGCCGGACGGGGATATGGCGGATGCCATCCCTGTCCCCTCCCAGACCAGCACGACCAATGGACCCGCTCCCTCGCCACCCAGACCACCCATGCAGCTGCCAGGGGATTGCTTACCTTCCTCCGGCGTCCGCATGGATATCCGGCGGCAGAGTAAGGGCTGCCGGCCTAGCGCCAGCGGTCCTTACTCATGAGTCATCGCAAATGTGCCTTACACACGTTTGCGATGGCTGAAAGTGGCCCTAATGTTGGGCAGGATTGCGCTGCCGCCCCTCACTCACTCAAGTGAGTGAGAAGAGGATGGGTCAGATTCTGGACAGGTGGAAGACTGGGAGAGGTACCGTATTTTTCGCACTATAAGACGCACTTTTTTCCACCAAAAACATAGGGGGGAAAAAAGCGTGCATCCTATGGTGTGAAGCCTGGGCTTGGGGGCGCTTCAGGGAGGCCTGCGGGGGCTTCGGGGAGGCCTGTGCGAGCCTCTGCAGGCCTCCCCGATATTCAGTTCGGCCGAAAACAGCGATTTTCGGCCATTTCCGGAAATCCCCGGAGCCCCCACAGGCCTCCCCGAAGCGCCCCCAAGCCCAGGTAAGTAAAAACCTTTTTTTCTCTATTTTATGCTCCATAGGATGCATGCGTCCTATGGACCGATGCGTCCTATGTAGCGTAAAATACGGTAGTGCATGCATGCAGGGTGACTTACCTCACCTACATCGCTACTTGAAGCTGCATCCTGATTGGGCCTCATCACTTGACTTCCCTTGCCTCTTCCTGACATTATTTACCAACAACAACAACAACAACAACCAGTATTTATATACCACCTTTTCTTTGGTCAATGAATTTCTCCTTTGACTTTAATTCAAAGGCAGTTTACACAGGCAGGCTTTCTAAACCCCAAGGGGTTTTTACAATACAATATGTTCTAGTCTTTCATAGAACCCTTCATTCTAGATGGTTTCTTTCACAGTCCAGCTTCACACTGGCGTCCGTCTCATCACACTTCAACTGACAGGCAACCTTGACTCCAACTCAAGGTGCTAGCTGCAGCTACTCTCCCTCACAGAGGCTCAAGTTGTTTGAGGAGTTACTTGAGTTTCTTTTAGTAATGAAAATTGAATTCCGTATTTATGATGTTTTATTTAATAGCTGTAATGTAATTAAATACTCTGTGTTATCAAAAATTATCTAATCAGGTTTTCCACGTTAGAGTTTTTATCGTCTTATATTATGTGACAAAGTAGACTTATTTTGTGTTCAAGATTAAATATAAAATATAAATAAATAATCTGGAATGTATTTTATATAGTCCTGACAGTATATATCTAATAGTATTTCACCATGGCCAGTGCTTAGTAACTCGATATTACTAATAACAATTACTACTTAATTATCTTCATTAGTGCTCAACCATTCCTAACCATTTAATGCATCATAAAATGTTCAATAACAAACGTAATTTAAGGGCAACTGCATAATAAAGCATAATCACATACAGTGTTCATCAGTTTTAATTGTGTCTTTAATAGAAAAGTAATGCCAGGAAATGTTTGTTTGATTGATCCATCAAATGTGGGTTGGAACAATAGAAGGAAGTTATAGAGTACAAGACAAAGAGTTGCCCAAAAAGAAAAGAAGTTGCCCAAAAAGAAAAGACAAGCTCTTCTCTTTCAGATTGATCATCTTGCTCTGTGTTCTCCTTTGTTTCAATGTACCTTCTAACTTTTCTATAAACATTATGGCAAGAACTCTGAGGTTTACAAAAGGTAAAGATAAAGGTATCCCCTGACAATTAAGTCCAGTCGTGTCCGACTCTAGGGTGTGGTGCTCATCTCCATTTCAAAGCCGAAGAGCCAACGTTGTCCGAAGACACCTCCGTGGTCATGTGGCCAGCATGACTCTCTTTGCCGCAGCGCGTAGCATGCAGCTGGAACACGGAGCACTGTTTACCTTCCCGCAAGTGGTACCTATTTATCTACTCGCATTGACATGCTTTGGAACTGCTAGGTTGGCAGGAGCTGGCCAAGCAACAAGCGCTCACCCCGTCGCGGGAATTGAACTGCCGACCTTTCGATCGACAGCTTATGGTTCAGCGGTTTAACCCTCTGCGCCACCCGCTGGCCATTATTTGTGTGTTTTTGGGAGACTCATAACAAAAGGGTACCAATAGATTTTGCTAGTCATCTCTCCAGCTGGCTTGCTTTGTGTTTGCTCTTCAAGTGTTATCTTCATTGCTCCAATGACCACGCAGGACAATAATATGGGTAAATGGGCCATTTTTATTAACGTTAGATACACAGAGAGAAATGTGATACCTGCAGCAATTAAGGAATGACCATCGTAGTGCAGAGGCTAAATTCCTGAAGGGGCATCATATGGTTGCCTGACCCCAGACAATTCTTAGCAAGCATGCATAGAATTGTGCTGCATGGCATGGTCATTCAGAACACATGGAAGCCACTGTTCTCTCTAAGCTGTGCAGCCGTGTGGCTGTGCAGCTTGAATTGATGGAGCCCAGTGCAGCTTCCTTGATGGCGCTCCAGAACTCAGCGATGCACTCTGGAGCGGCCGCCACGCAGCTGTAACAGGACTCTGCGCCATCCCTGTGGAAATTACAGGGAGCACTGACGGACGCCACTTCCTGCCAGTGCACTGCTTTTAAACTAGTGTGTTGTAGCAGGTCAGTGAGTTGGCCTTGGCCTTAAGAGATCTCAGTTCAAATCCCCATTGACCATGAAACTTCTGAAAGACCCTTGGACTAGCCTAAACTTTCTCACAGTGTTGTTAAAATAAAGATGTGTAAAATGCCTGTCACTGAAGAACAGTATATAAAACAGTATGTCTTGTAACTATTAGCAATAGAAAAATAAATATTTGGGGCTACTTGGAGAAAGGGTAGAATGAAAAAGATAGTTTTGAAAATGTGGTAAAGTCCCATCTACACAGGGCAAGTAGAAAACTTTGCACAGGCGGTCGTGTTGCATAGGGGAGGAAGAGTAACGTGGGTGCAAAAGACCTTGATGTTACACTGTTTTTCACTATACTGAATCCTATACTAAATCCTATTCACTCCTGCATCTGGTTTCAGCCCTTGCTGCAGTTCTACACCCCTTCATTTGGTAGGGATGCGAGTTTGCGCAGATTATTGAGTACACATAGCCGGCTCAATCCATGGAAGCAAAGAGATGATGTAAGAGTATAGTAATGCTGCCAAGAACACTGGGGGGGGGGATATTCTTGGACCGCCCGTGAAACTATGAAAGTTAGGGAACTCTTTCTATAATATGTATAACCTACAGGTCTGCAGAAGGCTTTGCACAAGCCAAAATGGCGGCAGCAGGGTGGGTTTGTGGTGCTCCTTGAGGCCACATAAGTATGGGCTTGTGTGCTCTGGATCAGTGTACTAGGGGGCATTGTTATATTCTATACCAGTCCTATGTCCAGCACTTACGCTTTGATTGCTGGCACTGAGCTTGCATGCAAAGATTGCAATCAGGTCTTGAAACCGCTTTGTCTTCCAATATATTATAGATTTGACTCTCAAGATTCTCTAAGGCCCCTCTGAAGAGAGCTAGGTGGATGGATGCGGCTGACACTTCCAGAAAGCTATTGGGCTCCAGTGCCAATTGCTCTTCAAGCATTTTTTTTTTTTGAGGTCACTCTATTTTTGCTCTCAGCAGGGTTCGACTCACAGCATCCTCTGAGCAAAAAGGTTCCATTTCAGCCATTTTATCAAAATCCATCCTAATTGCTCATCCTTGTTCCAGTTGTTGAATTTTGCTATCTCGTTCCTAGTATAACTATTTAATTGGGAGATTTTGTGAATCTGAACATGCATTCAATATGCTCTGTTAGATGCCATAAAAGCAATATTTAACAAGAAGCCCTGGCGTGAAGGCGAAGCAGCCCTCACTGAAACACTGTTTCTCTCATTAAATAAATGGTTTGCATTTCTTTACACTGAATGAGATTCTTCTTTACAATGACAAACTGGAAGAAGATTGCAGTGGATTATATGAATCTAACTTATTTGCACAATGCCATAGATCTAGAAGGATGATAATCGCATGCACGCGCACGCGCGCGCGCGCGCGCGCGCGCGCACACACACACACACACACACACACACACTCCTTCTATATTTGTTGTATCATGGTAGATCGATTTTGGGCCTGATGGTTGCCCTATTAGGGTTTAGGAAGGAATTTCAATTCATATGCTGGAGAAGCTGACTGGATTTCAAAAAAATAAAATAAAATAAATCTCATGTGTGTCTTGTCGTCAGACCAATCCTATCCCCCCCCCCCGCTGGTGCAACTGTGCCAGAAATGGTCGTGTTGTATCCAGCATTGGGAGGGGGATCAGGAGACATTGAAGAGGAAAGAAGATTTAAATTCCCTTACATCTCTGTAAACCTCCCATTCTGCAGTGTGTCTCCTCGGACCTGAGACAGCAATTCCACTGGTGCAAGTTTGAGGAGAGAAAGGAAGTGGGAGGCTGCTGACGGAGGTAATAGGATCCAGCGTGTGCCATCACCACTGGATCCAACCCTTCCCACAATCTCCCCGCCCCCTGTTCTTCACTTCATCCAGTTTTGCCCCCTCCCTGGCCCTGTTCTGCCCTCCCTAACCCCCTCCTGCCTCCCCCGCTGGTTTATTTGCTCTGGTGGGTGGCCAGCGATCCGGCAAAGCATGCGGGAAGCCGATGCACTGGCAGCATGCTACTCAGCTCACTGCCAGACTTGCTTAACAGCCATTTTGCAGCAGTCTCTGCCCATGGAATGCATGTTCTGCTGGTGGTGGGGCCTAATACAATTGGGCAGTGTGTCTAGGGTGGGTTTTCATTGTTTGAACAAGCACAATCTGAAGTTTATTCATGCTAAGGACACTTAGGTGACTCTGCTTTTGGTCTATCCCAAGTATTTTATTTATTTATTTTTCACATTTTTATACCGCCCTTCCTCCAAGGAGCTCAGAGTGGTGTACATATTTCCTCCCCTCCTTTTTGTCCTCACAACAACCCTGTGAGGTAGGTGGGGCTGAGAGATAGTGACTGGCCTAAGGTCACCCAGGAAGCTTCGTGGCTGAGCGGGGATTTGAACCTGGATCTTCCAGGTCTACGTCCGACTCCCAAACCATTACACTATCACATTCTGGTGAATGTGAAGTGTTTACGCCAATTTTTCTTACCATAGAGGCAATAGAGGGGAGGGGGATAAGTATGTACAAAACCCTGTAAGAGCTACTGCAACATCAATTAAACAGCTTTCAATATCTTTCTCTTGATGATGTGACTGGGCCAATGCTTTCTCACCTTGATCCAGTCACATTTAGTTGACCAGTTTAGGCAGAATGCAGGTAGGGATGCGTATTTGGATGTGCTGTTTCCAAGGGATTTGAATTTGGAAATGTATCAGAAGATTCATCTCCATCCATATGCTGTCTACACAAGGTCTAACTACACATGAGTAAATTTGGCGTAAGGCACAAGATTTTCTGCACAGTACTGGCAGGCAATAATGAAATGTAATATAGAATAGGGGGGGGGGGTAGCTTGGCAAAATGCTAATTTTGATAACTGCAATTTTCCTCACCCACAAAATATTCAGGACAGACCATTTTGTTAAACTGTCGGGCAGACCAATCCTGCCTAGGGGCGTCGCAGCATGCAAAAGCACAGTGTCCTAGGCAAAAGCACAGTTCCTAGGCAAAAAATTCTAGGCAGGATTGGGCCAGTGAAGGCGGGGCTGGAGGCTGCCTCAGGAGAAAGGGACATTCGTTCCTTTCCCCCAGGTAGTGCTGCAGCAGCCCCAATGTGTCTCCTTGGCTGTGTGCCGGCAAAATGGCCGGTGCAAGTCCAAGGAGCCTGTGTAAGGGCTGACAGTTCCGGGAAGGGGCTTTGGATATCGGTGGTGTGCACTCTGGATATCTCGTCCCTTCTCCCGGGCCCAGCAGCCCATTCTGGAGCCTCCCCCTACCCTTCCCCTCTCCTGCCCCGACTGGCAGGCCTTATGTGTTTCAGGCGCTGTTCCATTGGTCTGAGGCTAGGGGAGCAGCGGTGCCGGCCTCACCATCAGCGCCACTTACTCCCAGGGCGCCACAAATGTGCCATAAGACACGTTTGCGACACCTTATACTGGTGGAGCAGTTGCTCCATTGGTCTGTAGTTATGCAGGATTGCGCCGTAATTGTCTTAAATCTAGATCTCTAAGTCTGTATAAAAATGTAAGCAAACTCTTATGACCCTTTTCATACTACCTTTTTGTCAGATTCCAACATGACACATGCAAGACATTGAGAGGTTTCATGGTGAAAATCCCAACTTCAATTTAGTCGCACACTTTCATGTTCCTTCCATATGAGTGCTTTCTTACTGTCAATAATGGTCAATGACAGGTCAAACAAATTTCAAAAACGTCTTTGCAAAGGTAATTTGTTTTAGAAGCTGTGTAATACCAAGAACAAATCTGTATATCCAAGCGAAACATCTCTTTCCCTTTTGCTTTCTGTAACTTTCCTTACCATTGTTTCTTCGGCTAATTGTTTTTCATGACTGTCAAATGGTGACTCTCGAGGGTAAAAACCAATTATGAAAACTGCCCGGAAAAATATTCTAAGAGATTTTTGTTTTAGCTTTAGGGCTTTCGCTTTTTTTTTTTTTTTTTTGCTGCCAGAAAGTACAGTATAATAAAGTTGAGTAATATCTGTATTCTCAGCAAGAGGGAAAAATGATATAACCATTACAGAATTTTTAAAAATCCACTTAATACAAATAGTTTCCCAATAGACTATCACAGCAGGTTGCATCATAAAAAATCCTGACTCAAACTAGTACAAGCTAAACATAGCTAAACCCCAGGGCCACACAACCCTTGTTAGCTGTTTCTAAGTGAACACAGATGTCCTATAATATCTCCAGCAAGATGATACACAAATAGAGCATAAATATTCCAATATGAGCTCACAGGTACAGTGAGGAAAACCACCAACCACAGTCCTGAAATAAACGTCGTATCCTATTGCCTTGATACCGTTTGTTCTGTTCCCACATCTGATAGGTGTCAGAAATTCTTTAATAACATAGAAAGAAAAATAAATGTGTGTCGGCTGTCAGGAGACTCCAGAATTAATGGTCCAGAGCTCTTGACTCACCTCACCTCACAGGCTTAATCAAGCCAGCTTATATCTAACAAATTTCACCCCATCACCATGGTTACCGGACACAGGGTGCACAGGTTCTACAATCAGATGGGAAGTGTGATGAGGGAACAATTGTGGTGAGTATATATGTGCAGCTGCGGTTTAGGAGTGTCAGTACAGGGGCAGTTTAGACATCATAAATAATAAGAAGCAAGGGGAGGGGCGAGGTTGTGTGCGCATCCTTGATGGCAGAGGGCTGGTTGGAGGTTAAAAATATTGCCTGAACCAGCCCTGTATTAAGTCACATTATATATACAGTTGCTCTGTTGAGGCTTTATTGTTGTGCACATTCATCAAACACTGAAACTAGGGGGATGTGCAGTGACGTAGCTAAACCGGGACGGTGGCAAGTAGTTCTGCAAGACTCCATTACAGTGGTCCCTCCCCCTTGCTGTCGAAGCCATTCTGTTGGAATGGCTCCAATGGCAAGGGGGAGGGGCTGCTGGCTCCGGTGTAGTTGAGTCGTGTAGAACTACATGCCACCGCCCCTGTCCAGCTACGCCACTGGGAATGTGCTACCTAGTCATGCCATATGATATAAGAACATAAGAAGAGCCCTGCTGGATCAGGCCAAAGGCCCATCTAGTTCAGCTTCCTGTATCACACAGTGGCCCCACCAGATGCCTCAGGGAGCACAAGACAACAAGATACCTGTGTCCAGTCGCCACTCTCTTGCACCTGGCACAAAGAAAACCTACTCCTACAACCAGGAGGTTGCTTATCCCCATCATGGCTTGTAAGCTGTGATGGACTTTTCCTCCATAAATCTGTCCAATCCCCTTTTAAAGGCATCCAGGCCAGGTGCCATCACCACCTCGTGTGGCAAGGAGTGTGATGCTGACACACGCAGGCCCTCAGGCCTCTGTGCAATCAGAGCTTATTTGCAGAGGGCAGTGTCAAATGCAGATAGTATTCGCCATGTGATGTGGAACCTTGGGAGTTCCAGGATTCTACCTCATATGGGAGAATCCTCCCTATATTTGACGTTGTCTGCTGCAGATAAATACTGAATATGCAGGGGACTGGGTTACTAGCCAACATGCTCCCATTTGCCTACCTTCATATATTTGGAAATAATGCTTGAACGGGGCTAGTATCGTTCAGCTTTCTGTCAAAGTGCTTTACAGAGGGTTTTTCTTTGGTTCTGTGACTTGAGGCAAACATACACTTACAACCCAATCCTAACTAGGATCGGGCTAGTGCACGGAGGGATTTATGACAGCTGTGCTGTTATAAAATGGCTGCTGCTGATGTGCACAGTGCGCCACCAGCAGCCATTTTTTGAGCACTGTTGCAAGAGGTGGCACTGCCAGGGGAGTGCCGGGGTAGCCCTTTCCCCCTGCTGGTGCTGGTAAGCCAGTGAGGGGGGGGGTTGGTGTCGTGGGGTGTGTGTGTGTGTGGAACGAGACAGAACATGGGCTTAATGGGGAGGAGATTGGGACCTGCGGGGGGTGGGGCTGTCAGAGGGGCGGAGGGCAGGTATCAGCATCAATGGCTCTGCCAATATCCTGTTCTCCATTTCGCCCCTGGCACGCCTCCTTCACTCAACTCAAACTTGTGCCAGTTAATGAGCTGCTGGTGCAGGACTGAGTAGACCCATTGGAGACCATGCAGGAGCAGAGTGGGTAAGCAAAAGAAATGTTTACTTACCTCGCCGCCCCTGCATGGTCTCCAGCTGCCCACAGGATGCAGTGGAGTCTGTGCTGGTGCTGCTGTCCGGGTCACCTTAAGCCAATCGGACCAATTGCTCCCAACTGGGCCCTGCACTTGGGTAATCTACTCAAGTCTTGTTAAATACACACAACAACACATTGCAACATACACGTAACACCACATTACATGTTTATATATTGTAGGCCTATGTTCAGACTCAAGTATTTTAAGTTTTACATACGGTACATAAATCTAGATAAATAGGACCTATGAATATAGACATATTATTAGATGTATACCCTGCACTCACAAAAATGATATGATTGTTACTTTTGACAGTAATAATGTGATGTTATATCTCTAAGGCTGCAATCCTATGCACGCTTTCCTGGGAGTAAGCCGCTTTGAAATGGGACTTACTTCTGAGTAGACAAGCATAGGATTGTAATGTAAGATTCTACAGACCTTGGCTGTGAACCTGGAGCCCCGCAAAAAATGTTTCCAATTGGGCCCTGCAGCTCCTAAGGCCGGCTCTGGCTGCTGTGCCTTGTGGGCAGCATTCAGATAGTATTGGGCTGTTAACCAAGGTAAACAATAATTAAGGGTTCGTAGTTTTGACCTTGCTTTCATAAACCCCAGATCCCAAACCTGCAATGAAACTAGATTTTAGTTTGCTAACCTAAGGCAAGTAACTCCCATAAACCCAGGGCTGGCCCAAGACCAGCTGGCGCTTGAGGCGGCATGCCAAATGCTTTCCCCCCCTTATCTGGTGATGTGCCAGCCTCTGCTTCTCTGACATTCTAGCCCCCCGCTCTCCTGTCCCCCACACTTCCACTTTGTCCCCCTTTTCCAATCCAGGGAGTGGTAGGAGGAGGATCAGTGGAAGCAATCAGGT
This sequence comes from Plestiodon gilberti rubricaudatus, assembly GCA_026170595.1. Lineage (NCBI taxonomy): Eukaryota > Metazoa > Chordata > Lepidosauria > Squamata > Scincidae > Plestiodon > Plestiodon gilberti. The sequence continues at coordinate 60,395,751 of JANXHW010000004.1, read as the reverse complement.
GAGCAGAAGTGGGCACCTGCTGCCAGTCTGCTGCCTGAGGTGATAACTTCAGTTGGCCTCATAGATGGGCCGGCCCTGCATAAACCTGTGCCTGGACTGTACCACTTCAGACTTTGGGTGGAGGCTTAGAAGATGGAATTCTGTCTGTCTGTCTGTCTGTCTGTCTGTCTCTCTCTCTCTCTCTCTCTCTCTCTCTCTCGTGTGTGTGTGTGTGTGTGTGTGTGTGTGTGTGTGTGTGTGTGTGTGTGTGTGTGTGAGAGAGAGAGAGAGAGAGTGAGTGAGTGAGTGAGAGGAGAGAGAGATTTGAGGAAGTTAGCTAATAATACAGTGAGTCCTAGCCATATGTTTCAATAATTCGGATGCAGCATCCAGTGGTGTGGGGTTGTCGCACATAAAGGGAGCATCCACATGACTTTGGCTTCATCTAAAGGCACCTTATGAAATGACTCTGCCAGGATACAGACATAAATTGCTCTGCTGATTTATTATTTTAAATATAGGCATGAACTCCTCTGCTGATTTACAATTTGTAATAGGTATAGGTAATAACTACATGAAATCGTTGCTGGGGGAGGGAAAGAAGATATAAATTAGAACTAAAAACTGAAAGAAGAGAGCATTTTTTCAAAAACCTCCTGCAGCAAAAAAAAGAGGGGGCTCAGCCTTTCAACAATTTGGGGGGAGGCTCTGGTAAAGGCGTTTTAAGCATTCTGCTATTTAGAATGAGGGCAATGCTGATTCAGGAAGCATTGCCTTCATTCCAAACTGATTTTGTGATATCATGACGTAGCCAAATATGACTACTTAGTTACGACATCATTATGTAACTAACAACACAATCCTGTCTAGGACAGGACCGGCAGAACTATTGTTCCGGTGGTGTTGGGTGTCGCAAACATTTTCAACACGCAAAGAGTAAGCAGCATTGGTGCCGCTCGATCTGCCCCAGACACAGGCCGCAGCCGGACGCAGGTATGGACTGCAGCGTGGGGTGAATGGGGAGGGTGGAACAGGAGAGGTGGATTGGGTGGCCAGGCGTAGGAAGGGGGAGGGATCATCGGCGGTGCGCTCCACAGAATCCTATCCCCCTTCCCGGGCCTGTTAGGCCTTACACAGGCTCTCAGATTTGTGCAGGTCATTTTGCCGCTGCACATCTGAGGATGTGCACATTTTGCCGCTGCACACCTTTTACCCCGAGGAAGCCTCCGCCTGTGGTGGCCCAATCCTGGATAGGATCCGGTGCAGTGTGTTTTTGTATGCTGTGGCGATCCTAGACAGAATTGGACTGTAACATCATTACATCATCAAATTCAACATATGATCTCTGATTGGCTCAGGCTACTAGTTCTAGGGAGAAGACCCCCGTTGAAAAAATGAAATGATGTCAAACCGCAGCTGACAGGAACATGCAAGCAGCAAACAAGGTGAGAAAGAACATCCATCTTGGGAAATATCTTGTCCCTCCAAATAGCACTATTTTTACCCCCAAATTGAAATGGGTGGACACTCAGCACAGCTCTAATGTAAATGTAAATTTTAGCTTACTAGAATATATTCCCATTGATTTGGGAAACGTAAGACTTCCTATGGTGTCAGGCAAGCAGCTCTCCCTTCCCCCAGACTTCGCTGTGGCTGCAGCAGAGCCCCTCTTCTTGGCAGTTGGTCATGGTGGTGACCATTTCCCTCCAAATACCCCCCAGACATAGCATCAGTTCTAGGGGGGGGAATGGTGTCTGCAAAAATAGCCCACTTGTTGCACCCTCTCCACACACAACTCCAACCAAAACTTTGATTTCATCCAGGAACTGTTTATGAGCAGGAAACAATAACATTACATTCTCCTGCATAAGCCCATATATAAAATGGCATGAACTCATATCCTTCAGAAGCTCTCAGTTCACCCTCAGACCCACTGAAGTGAGATACTTTCTACCAATACCCAGCAAACTAATATTTCAGAGCCATACAGAGCAAAATAAACAATATTTGTCAAACCTTAGCTTGAAAAGAAAAGAAGAACGGTCTCCGTAGATTTTATCCCTCTAAATAACACCCACCCCACGTAGCTGTCTTGTAGGAGAGAGGGAGTTGTGTGGTTGGGAAGAATGGCTGCATATCTGTGATATCTCTCTGTGTTTTGCTCCCTCCAGATTCAGCATCCTTGTTCTTTTCTCCAGCCCTGATTCAAGCTGCTTCCAGCTAGAGAGCTGCCAGAAAGTGCTTAAAGAGCCAGGAACATTTGTGCATCTGTTGGTCTCCATGCACTTCTGCAATTTCTGCTGCTGATCTTTGAAATCTTGTGCCATGATGGCTGAACTGTGACTCCTCAACTAACATTTTAGAATCTTTCGAACAGTAAGAAGTTAGGAATCAAGCTACTGGGAGAAAGCAACATTACAGGAAACTGTGTTGAGCGCAGGTTTTGAAAAGCAGTGTTGTATTTACACTCGAATCCATAAGCTATTTTCTGATATCTGGAGTCAAATTCGCAATTTTGCAATGAGCACTGTGAATTATGACTTCCTCTTTAAGGCCCCAAACTAAGTCATAATACTTTGAACTCTTTTCTGGTGATGTGTTTTGTCTGACTTGTGTGTGTGTGTGTGTGTGTGTGTGTGTGTGTGTGTGTGTGTGTGTGTGTGTGTTGTTGTTGGTTTTTTTTAAGATAAGCACCCACAAACTTCTTAAGCCATGTGGGTTAAAGGGATTTTTTTCCTTACTCCACTGGGCATGCACCTTACTCCAATTGGATAGGGGAAAATTACTGTATCTGTATGCTAGAAAAATATATATATTATTTTCACAAATGCTGGGCCCAGGGCCATCCCAAGACCTCCTGAAGCCTGTGGCATACCAAATGCTCCCCCCGCCCTTACACAAAGATGTGCCAGCCTCTGCTCCTCCCACTCTTCAGTATACTAGCTCAGCCCTCCCCTCCCCTCTGCCTTTCCTCTTCATTTCTGTCCCCCTCTTCCTTTTCCAATCCAGGGAGAAGGAAGAGCAGTGGTGGCAAGTAGGAGGACAGAGATGAGCAAACCATTTGGCCTCATGGATGGGCTGGCCCTGCCTGGCCCAAAACTCTGCACTAGACCCCCACAACCATGCCTATGCTCCAAATGTGCCAGCAACAATTGGCAACGTCTCCTCCCACCCTCTCCATTGGGGGCACTGGCGTCGCTGCAGGGGGGCGGAGCTCTAAGTTCCGCAGAGGCTCCGACCCTCCATTACACCGGAGCACGAAGCGCTGCTTTCACCGCCTTGAGTGGTTCCGAAGGCGAGGGGGCAGGGCTGCTTCGTGCTCTGGTGTAACGGAGGGTCGGAGCCTCAGCGGAACTTAGAGCTCTGCCCCCCCCTTCAGCGACACTAGTGATTGGGGGAGAATATTTGGTTGTAGCAGCTATCTCCTTCTCCCACCTTCTCCACTGATCAGGGGGAACATCCTTTAGAAATGACGCAACTTGGACACAGGGACATCTGGAGGAGCCTTCAATTGCTTCTATTGTAGTAGACGTGTCGGGTTTCCCTTTAAATACCGGCCATGGAATGTTTGGCTTTACCATCTTGTGGCCGTTTTTACAGGCTTATTGAATCTGATGATATTCATGGATAAATGAATGAAACGTCATGCTATGTTACTTATGACCTTTAATCCAATGAAGATGATTCGTTCGTGGTCCAGGTGGGCTGTCTGAGAAGTGTGGGCCTTTGGACCATACTGACCCCCGACACCATCTCTGCTCTCAGCAATTCCAATGTTTTGACAAATATATGCATGCTAACCTTCCTACATTTATATTTACATACAGGTTATGTACATTGTGTGAATTTTTGTCACTAATTACAGCGCAATCCGACTTAACTTTTGTGCCAGTTTAACCAGCGGAACAGCGAGAACGGGAGGCCCCAGAACGGAAAAGGGATTCAAATCCCCTTTGAATTCCTCTTTTGGAGGGGATTTGAATCCCTTTTCCATTCTGGGGCCTCCCGTTCTCGCTGCACCACTGGTTAAACTGGCACAAAAGTTAAGTCGGGTTGTGCTGTAAAGAATTCACATGGGAAACAGCTCCTAATTTAGCTCCTACAGTAGTTTAGAAAGAAACATACCTTTAATTTCTATATTACAGTGTGGTCCTTAGGTATTGAATATGTACCAGATTTTCCTGGAAATGGAAAGTATTGATCTTCCAGGTTTTTAAAATAATGCTGCTGTTGTTAGCCCATGTATGTGTGTGTGTGTGTGTGTGTGTGTGTGTGTGTGTGTGTGTGTGTGTATGCGTGTGCATGCACACACCCTGAAACCTAAAAGGATTTTTTTCTCAAGTCCCTGAAGCTATAATCTCGCATGAAGATAAATTCACAGCAATGCGAAGTGTTTCTTCTGCCTTGAAAAATGCTTACATGTTTGAACTTGAATATTTTCATTTTTTTTAAAAAAAAATGAGCGAATCTTCTTGGTTTCTTTGCTCCATGTCCTTTAATCATGGTCTGAAAGATCTTTTTTTTTAAGAAAAAACACCCTCAAATGCAGATTATTATTTTTAGAGCTCTAAGGTCTTCAGCATCCCTGGTGGCATTTTGCCAGTATAAAATTGGTCTGCTACTCTAACACTGAGGCAGCAGCCCACAGAATCATGTTCTCTCTCCCTGACTTGATCATGGAAACTAATCTTGCCCCCAAGCACTGAACCAGCAGCAGACAGCAGCCCTTCTGTGGCAGTGCTCCAAAGTTTTGATGAGCAACGCATTGGGTGAATATGGGTGGGTGGGTGAATATGGGACTGGACAGGGGTAGGAAGGAAGACTGGGCCACCAAGAATCTCTTGCATAAGATCCCAGTGCCTATTCTCTGAGCCCGTCTGTCAACAGAAGATGATGGGAGACTTGATAACATTGCAACTTTTGCTTCTTTGGTGTTGGCTACACTGGAAATGAGTTTTGATGTATAGATTCATAGTGGGACAGTTTGGGGATAATTTTTTGCAGGATTGTGGTTGTTGTCATTGGATGTGTTGGGGGATTTTTGGTTGTTTGTTTATGTTTGTCTGTTTTTTGATGTGTTTATGCCAATAAAGGTATCTATTCTTAGGCTTACCAGATCTTCGACTGGGACCGAGCGATCTCCCCTTAAGGGGGCGGAGCACGGGAGGCCAGAACGCGATGCGTTCTGGCCCCCCGGGCTCCGCCCCCTTAAGGGGAGATCGCTCCGTCCCGGTTGACGATCTGGTAAGCCTATCTATTCTATTCTATAAGATCCCAGTGGCAATCAAAATATCTGTTTCTCCAAGTGCTAGTACAACACTTTAAGTATACCTACAGCACAATCCTATGCATATTTACTTAGAAGTAAATCTCACTGTATTTAATGGGGCTTACTCTCAAGGAAGTGTGTTTACCCACAGGCAGACATGCCTAAGCCAGCAATTCATCTAAAGGGCCGGCTGCTGTATCCTAAGCCCATTGCAGACTGCCCCGGGGCTGCTAGACTGCACCTTGGGTGAAGGGTGTAAGCGAGCCTGAAGCCTATGGGCCTTCTCAAATGCACACCAGGTCCAGACTTGGCATACATTCGCGGAGGTGGTGGCAGGGCTCAAAGGCCGGGAAAGGGCCTAGGATATCGCTGCCAATATCCACGCCCCCTCCCAGCCCAGGCCGGCCAATGGCCCTCCTCCCTCACCGGCCCATCCCGCTCTCCCACTGACCAGCACGGGACTTACCAGTGGCGGCCAAAGACAGGTGAGTTACATAAGAACATAAGAAGAGCCTTGGTGGATCAGGCCAAAGGCCCATCTAGTCCAGCATCCTGTATCACACAGTGGCCCCACCAGATGCTTCCGAGAGCACACAGTCAACAAGATAACCTGTTTCCTGCTGCCACTCCCCTGCACCTGGCACAGAGAAAACCTACATCTAAAACCAGGAGGTTGCTTATGGCTTGTACCCTGTGATGGTCTTTTCCTCCATGAATCTATCCAAACCCCTTTTAAAGGCATCAAGGCCAGGTGCCATCACCACATCCTGTGGCAAGGGGTTCCATAGATTAATTACACACTGGGTGAAGAAATATTTTATTTTGTCCGTTCTAACTCTCCCTCCACTCAATTTTAGTGCATGTCCCCTGGTTCTGGTGTTGTTCGAGAGGGAGAAGAATTTCCCTCTGTCCACTCTCTCCATCGCATGCATAATTTTATACGTCTCAATCATGTCCCCCCTCAGGCGCCTTTTTTCCAGACTGAAAAGCTCCAAACGCTGTAGCCTTTCCTCATAAGGGAGGTGCTCCAGCCCACGAATCAGTTTTGGTCGCTCTTTTCTGCACCTTTTCCAACTCAACTATATCCTTTTTGAGGTGTGGTGACCAGAACTGGACACAATACTCCAGATGCGGCCTTACCATTGATTTGTACAAGGGCATAATGATATTGGCCGTTTTATTCTCAATCCCTTTTTTAACGATCCCGAGCATGGAATTGGCCTTCTTCACAGCTGCCGCCCACTGGGTCGACACTTTCATCGACCTGTCCACCAGCACCCCAAGATCTCTCTCCTGATCTGTCACAGACAACTCAGAACCCATTAGCGTGTATGTGAAGTTTTGATTTCTTGCCCCAATGTGCATCACTTTACACTTACTTACATTGAAGCGCATCTGCCATTTTGCTGCCCATTTTCCCAGCTTGGAGAGATCCATCTGGAGCTCTTCACAATCCCTGCTGGTCTTCACCACCTCACTTGGCCACCTCACTGCTTATCCCCAACTCTAGGTCATTTATGAACAAGTTGAACAGCACCGGTCCCAAGACCGATCCTTGGGGCACACCGCTTTTCACCTCTCACCATTGTGAAAATTGCCCATTGACTCCCACTCACTGATTCCTGGTCTTCAACCAGTTCCTAATCCACAAGAGGACCGGCCCCCTTATTCCCTGACTGTGGAGTTTTTTCAGGAGCCTTTCATGAGGGACCGTGTCAAACGCCTTCTGAAAATCCAGACATATAATATCCACGGGTTACACTGCGGAGTAAACGGTACCGGCCTCTGCACCAGCGCTGCTTACACTCTGGGTGTCGAAAACGTGCCTTACGGCATGTTTACGACACCCTAGATTGGCGGAGCGCTAGGCCCACCAGTCTATAGTTAGGCAGGATTGCTCCATACGGGTTCCAGTAAAACTTAGCCTTCTGATGAAGCTTTTTTCAGTTCTAGTAGTTATACTATTATCCACTGTAAGCTGGCAATGGAGCAATAGCAGTAAAATTCTTTTATTGACTTTTTTTTTACGTTTCAGTGTGGCCTCAGCCTAGTAACTTGTACTACTAATGAAGTCCCCAAAGTGTGAGAACTTTATATTACAATTGGCATCAGCCTGTTCTAAAACTGTTCTCTTCTGCCATACAAATTAAAAATACAAAAGCACAGATGAATCCAATGAATTAACAATAAGTGACTCATTTGGAATTGGGATGCAGCTCTGTCCCTATTACCTTTCAAGAGTAATTTAGATGCTAGAATTAGTCTACTGGGTTTTGTTAATATGGTTTACTGTGTCAGGACCCCCCCCCCCCACTTTTATGATGACTGTATTTTACCTCCAGCTACTGTCATTTCACCCTTCACAAACACTTTCACTAAGATAGAAGACAGGCATGTCTTGCTCTGATGCTACTGTAACACTAGCCAATATTTTAGATCACAGCTCAGGTAGATTTTGGGTCACTCTGCATAACAGCTTACTGTATTTGAGATCCAGTTGCTTTATGTGAAACCAGAAGTGCTGAAACTAGCTGGGGGGACGGAGACGATAGGTAAGTCTTTTCTTCTCCACTGACATTATAGACCACAATGTTCCGATTTAATGAGTCATATGCTCCACAGTTATATATGTACCTCATCTGGTGTCCGGGCAAAGACAAGCTAGTTTGGCTGAAGTCTCCCATGGACTGCATGAATCCATGTCTGCCTGGTACAAATTCCACATGCAAATATCTAATATACATCCAGGGTTGGGGTTCTGCCCTGATGTCTATTTTCTACTCCAGGGCTTTATCCTAGAACACATGAAGTAATAATACATAGATAAAAATATCCCTGAGCAAATTATAACTGCATTCCCCTCACTGCTCAGAAATTAGAGTCGCCCCTTTCTTACGCCCCTTTCTTCTAAAATTCTTAAGCAGGGATTTGGAGAACAGCTTCTAGATCATAGTGTGTTGTTTTTTCCAGACAGCCACGAGCCATCCAGCGCAATCCTGCAGAAAAAAATGGCGGTGGAGCAAGTGTTCCGCAGCCAGAAGCTGTCGCGAATGTGCCGTAAAGCACATTTGCAACGACTCAGGAGTAAGGCCAGCTTCACTCCGCTGCCGGGACGTCGCCATGACGCAGATAAGAGATTCCCTGGTGGGGGCGGTCCGGGCGGTGAGGGAGGGGGGTAATTGGCCGAGCTGGGGGCGAGGATGGCGTCCGCCATATCCCCGTCTCCCACCGGGCCGGCTCAGCCATTACACAGCCTCCTCTTACTTCCGTCAGCTATTTAGCTGGTGGAAATCCAAGGAGGCCCATTGGCCCTTCCCAGCTCTACACCAGGGGAAAGAGACAACCGTCCCCTTTCCCCGAGTAGACCTCTGGGCTTCTGCAGAGCAGCCTAGAGCGAGCATGGGATCTGGCAGGCGGCCCTGGGCCACCCGCCGGATACTTCCGTAGGATTGGACTGCCAGTGTCTCATTTTCTACAAATTATTCACTTCACACAGCATGTAGATAACACACCTGCACTACTCCCCTGCAAGTTGTTCTAATGATATATTTTATACCGGGCTTTGTTACAGTATTTTAAGCAACAGTTTCGTCCAGTCAAAGACTAGTATTTCCAAATTACTTTTGTTTTAACTATAAAGTTATGCACATGCTGGAGATTCCACCTTGAACCCAGGGCATAGCCAAGCAGGGCCACTCAGAGGAATTTTATCAAGGGTACAAAGTTTCTTTTGGGCATCTTCCCTTCATATGAATTTGGCTCCTGGGCCCCCCTTTTTTGCTCCAGGGCCCCCTTTTTGGCCCTGGGCCCGGGTACTATTGTACCTCTTTAACCCCCCTCTCAGAGGCCCTGTACCCAAGTGATAACCTTTGACTAGACCATGTCCTAAATTTATATGCAACCTGGTTGCAGATATATGTTTATAAAGTTAGGATGCACTAAAATGATATTGACCTTGATGACCAAGATTTGGGGAGCTTAATACCCGACACGATTTAAAAGACCAAATGCCTTTTTGGCAGCTAGCAAAGCTGTCAGTGCTGTATGTAATTCCCCGTCTGTCACCTAGGCAACTGAAAACCTGCTTCACCAACTTTCCAGCCTGTGTACTTAATGGCTGCTCAGTAAGTGTAGTGAAATGTTCTAAGAAAAATTCCCAGTTCTGAGCTTTGCAAGCCGCGGAGACAGGGACATTAAATAATAAATGGTTCAACATACAGAGTGCTTTCATTAGCCTGGAGAAAGCAACCACATCTAAGCGTAAGCTTTTCTGATTGTCTCTTCTCAAGCTCCACCTCTATGTTTTATAAGATACTGATTGGTCCATGCCGCAAGGACCTGAAAGGTCTCACTATTGAAACGAGTGTCCTTAGTTTTCCAGAAGATTTGTGAAGAGACTGCATTGCTAGGGGGATGAATTTTCAGGAATGAGCTGAAGGTGGAATTAAAACCATTGATTTACATGGAACTTAATATGGCACTATTTCCTCCACAAAAATCTGACACAGCCTGTTAAATAAACAAGAGCCTGTTTGTTTACTCATGTTTGTTTACTCAGAAATAATTTGCATTTTTCAAACATTCTGCTTCCTTCTGCAACTGTCCCTTAAATTAGTAGCTTCCTCCTTGCCCCTTTCTTTTGTAGCAGCCAGTTCATTATTTCTTGTAGGTTCTCTGTGGATGTGGCACTCCTGAATTGTCTGTGATTAGTTAGCTCCTGCACCATGCAGAGGTAGCGAAGCTTTGTTGACTGCTTTCTTCTTAGCTGCCAGGGCAGTTGCTTATTATTTTATTTTATTTTAATAATTAGCGGGCAATTACTTTGCTTGCAAAGAGGAAACCAGTCATTAATTTTTCCTCTTGCAGGATACAGAAAGTAACCAAACAAGTGCTACTCAGGAATATTACAGCCAGGCAGGGCCTCTGAGAGGGGGGTTAAGGGGGTATAGTACTCCCCCCCATATCCGCTAGGGATATGTTCCAGGCCCCTCCGTGGATACTTGAAACCGTGGATAAGAGCGAACACCCCCTCCATGGTTTCCTGAGGGGGCCCCCGCCCTGCCTCCCCTGCAGGCAGGCATGCAACCCCCCCCAGCTCTTATTTTTCTTTCAGCAAGCTTTGTTTCTTCCTTAAAACAAACAGAGAAGCAGCCTCCATTGCAGGCAAGTAGAACGAGACTAAGTCCTAGAGAGGCTCTGCAAGGTTTCTGCTAACCTTGCAGAGCTTCTCTAGGACTTAGTCTCATTCTACTTGCCTGCAATAAGCAGCCAGAGGCTGCTTCTCCTGTTTGTTTAAGCAAGAAACGAAGCTTACTGGGGAAAAAGTAAAAGCCTGGGGGGGGGGTGTCCCCGCAATCCGTGGATAACTGAAACTATGGATAGCGAATCCGTGGATATAGGGGCCCACCTGTAATTTGTACCCGGGCCCAGAGCGAAAAAGGGGTCAAAAAGGGGGCCCTTGAGCAAAAAAGGGGGGCCCAGGAGCCAAATTCATATGTAGGGAAGGGGCCCAAAATAAACTTTGTACCCACTGATAACATTCCTCTGAATGGCCCTGCAGCCAGGATGACTGAACAAGAAACAACCAATTTGCTGCTTCAAAATAAACGGAGGAAGCTACTAATTTCACCAGACTGGACAAGCTGGTGCTGCAGTTGCATTTTAAGGCAGCTTTGGCCGCTCATTGGCCCTGGCCCTGCCCCGCCCCCTGCTCAGTTCCCCCTGGTAGTGCTTTTCTGGCTGCCAGTGTTGGGGCTGATTGGATGCAGTGATTGGCTCCTTGGACATCATACTAATGAAACATGGATGTCACACAGATGACACACCGACTTCATGGCGATGACACCTGGATGACTTCACAGGTGGCGCTCTGATGTCATGGTGATGATGCACTGCTGTCAGGACGCTGCTCCATGGGGCTGTGTCAGCTCTGGGAAGGATGTTGGGGGTGTTACTGGGAAGGGCAGTGTTGGCATTGCTTTGCCAGGACATTTGGCCCTTGTTGCGCCAGGCGTCGGTGCGCCATCAGGGTGATGTTACCAGGATGGGCGTAGGATATGATGGATGTCACACTGGCATGCGTGCAATGTCAATGCAGCATCCAAATAGGATTGGGCCATCAGTCATATAGTTCATGTTATAATTCTAATATGGCCCATGTAGTATAATACTGGGGATGTTAGTCAAAAGTAAGTTATGGGAGTTATCTATGCACATGTATTTTTTTTCCTGTTGCTTTGTTGTTTTTTCTTTCTAAAATAAAAAATAAAATAAAACAGTTATGGGAGTTATGGACTGGTAAGTGTGCTTAAGATTCTAGCCTCAGTGATGAAAAGGTTACTGCAAAATTGCATATTGTTTTTTAAACAAAAACAAATAGGAGTGTCTGCACTACAAAGTACTTTGACAAAGAATTTAAATCTGGGCAGCCATCTGCTTGAATAGCAGCATTGTAGGAGAGCCTACAATGAACAGGGGGTTAGGCTAAGTGGCCTACAAGGCCCCTATAATTCTATGCTCAGTACAAGTTTCCCGCTCTCACCCATTATTTTTCTGTTGGGTTGCACAAAATATAATGTGGTTATGACATCATCTCCTGGTGATGTCCTAAATACAGTACTACATATTTTAAAAGAAGAACAACAACTACAAAAATGTTAGCACCTAATTGGAAAGCAGAGGTTTGAGCATAAATATACTATGAACAGATTATATAGAACAGAACATACTATAATATGAGTTGTCTTGTTTTCCCCCAACATTCTCTGTTTGTAAATGGAACTTTGTTGGGCTTCTACTGGAATTACTAAGCACTTTTATGGAGTTACTTGAGATGCGCAAGATTATTCATTTTTACAGTGTTATAAAAGACACCTTAAGGAAAAGCACTGCTCTCCCAGAGTTTTCTTTATAAAAAAATAAATTATTATTCTGCCACTTCCCTTCGACTTAACGCTGCCAAACTGTCTCTCGGTCAATACTGCACAACAGCAAACCTGACTGCAGACATTAGCAAATATATATGGCATAGGACTCTTTTGGGAGAGGAATGCTCTCTTAAAGGAATAAAGGTGTCATGATCCATATGCAAAACGCGTTCAGCTGTGAATTAAAAAGAATAATACTTGAATACCTCTTACTTCTCCTTATGGGGAAATGGCACTTTTACTTTTGAGCTAAATGGGAAAGAACTTCTTGCATTTCATATTAAACAGTGTTAGATGGGAAAGTATCTGCATTCTTTACTTTCTTGTGGCAGACATGGAACCAGCACAGAATTTGGGCTACTGGTGATTTCAGATTGACATACACTAGAAATAATCCACAGTCCTGTGTGTACAATGAGTTTCCCATCCTTATTTATTAGAGTAGATGAACTGAAGGGCCCATTTGTGCCTTCATTGCCACATGTAACATCAATTGCCCTTTACATTTCACAAAAGTGGGGACTTGATCTTTTCCTGGCCAACAAGAATAATACCGTATCTAGCAATTTGACAGTGCTCTCTGAGGGTGGGAAGCACTTCACATGTAGTATGTAACCCTTGCCACAACCCTGTCAGTATCGTATTCCCATATTGCAGCTAAGTAGGAGCGGCTTGCCTATTGTCACCTCCTGAGTTCATGGTAGAGGTGAGATTTGAACCAGCAAACTCCTGAGTTCAGTCTCTTAACCATTATGCTACACCACTCCTATCACAAATACTTTTGTGTGAATAAAGACATAACTGAAGCATAAGAACATAAGAACATAAGAAAAGCCCTGCTGGACCAGGCCAAAGGCCCATCTAGTCCAGCTTCCTGTATCACACAGTGGCCCCACCAGATGCCTCAGGGAGCACACAGCCAACAAGATAACCTGTATCCTGTCACCACTCCCTTGCACCTGGCACAAAGAAAACCTACTCCTACAACCAGGAGGTTGCTTATCCCCACTGGCGTCGCTGGAGCGTGGCGGGGGGGCGGGTCGCCACGGGGTGACGCGTGCCATGGGGTGACGGGCGCACCCCGCACACGTCACCTCCGTGACGCGCGTCACCCTCCGGACGCTCCGAGGCCGGCCCGGGAGCCGGCCTCGGAGCGTCCGACCCCGCCGGATGCAAGATGCCCTCAAAACGGTCTCTGCGCATGCGCGAAAATTGTAAAAATACCCGTATTAACGCGCTGCACGGGCCTTTTTTCAGAAGGCCCTGGAGCGCCGGCCGGGCCAGACGCTCCCAGGACGGCTCCCAGGCCGGACTTGGAGCGTCCGGAGGGCGACGTGGGGCGGGGGGGAGGCACCCGGGGCAGGCATAGGCCGCACCGATCTCAGAGCCTCGCTAGGGTGACGGGCGCCCCCCCGCCTTGGGGGGACGCGCGACCTAGTGACGCCACTGCTTATCCCCATCATGGCTTGTAAGCTGTGATGGACCTTTCCTCCATAAATCTGTCCAATCCCCTTTGAAAGGCATCCAGGCCAGGTGCCATCACCACATCCTGTGGAAAGGAGTTCCACAAACCAATTTGAGTGGATGTCCCCTAGTTCTAGTGTTGTGTGAGAGGGAAAAGAACTTTTATCTATCCACTCTCTCCATCCCATGCATAATTTTATACGTCTCAATCATGTCCCCCCTCAACCGCCTTTTTTCTAGACTGAAGAGCCCCAAACGCTGTAGCCTTTCCTCATAAGAGAGATGCCCCAGCCCACTAATCATTTTGGTCGCTCTCTTCTGCACCTTTTCCAGTTCCAATATATCCTTTTTGAGATTCGGCAACCAGAACTGGACGCAATACTCCAGATGCGGCCTTACCATCGATTTGTACAACGGCATAATAATATTGGCCGTCTTATTCTCAATCACCTTTTTAATGATCCCAAGTATGGAATTGGCCTTCTTCACAGCCGCCGCACACTGGGTCGACACTTTCATCGACCTGTCCACCAGTACCCCAAGATCTCTCTCCTGATCAGTCACAGACAGCTCAGAACATATAGTGTGTATATGAAGTTTTGATTTCTTGTCCCAATGTGCATCACTTTACACTTACTTACATTGAAGCACATCTGCCATTTTGCTGCCTATTCTCCCAGTTTGGAGAGATCCTTCTGGAGCTCTTCACAATCCCTGCTGGTCTTCACCACCCGGAAAAGTTTAGTGTCATCTGCAAACTTGGCCACCTCGCTGCTTATCCCCAACTCCAGGTCATTTAAGAACAAGTTGAAAAGAACAAGACCCCATCCTTGGGGCACACCGCTTTTCACCTCTCGCCATTGTGAAAATTGCCCATTGACTCCCACTCGCTGTTTCCTGGTCTTCAACCAGTTCCTAATCCATATTAGGACCTGCCCCCTTATTCCCTGACACTGGAGTTTTTTCAGGAGCCTTTCATGAGGGACCGTGTCAAACGCCTTCTGAAAATCCAGGTATATAATATCCACGGGTTCTCTCACATCCACATGCCTACTGACTTTTTCAAAGAATTCTAAAAGGTTTGTGAGGCAAGACTTAAGGCTGATCTACACGACAGCGGAGGGGCTCCGCCGTCGCCTCTGACTGGCGCCTCCGCGCTGGAAGCAGGGGGAGTGTTTTCAAGCATGTTACCCCTCATGTTGTCCCGCCTTCCTAAGAACGCGCCGTTGTGATTGGTAGCTCTCTTCCCCCCCCCTCTCTGTTATTGGTAGGCTGCAGCAGCTCCGCGAGCCACCTCCAAGCTCTGCCGTACGCCTCCAAAAAAATAGAGCACTCGACTTGGAGTACGCGGCAGTGGGGCGGAGGTCCGGCGGCTCCGCCGGATTACAAAAACGCTCCGCGACGCTGTCGTGTAGATCAGCCTTTACCCTTGCAGAAGCCATGCTGAGTCTCCCTCAGCAAAGCTTGTTCTTCTATATGTTTTCCGATCTTATCCTTTATGAGGCTTTCCACCATCTTCCCTGGAACAGATGTTAGGCTGACTGGCCTGTAGTCTCCCGGGTCCCCTCTCCTTCCTTTTTTAGAGATTGGCGTGACATTAGCTATCCTCCAATCCTCTGGCACAGTGGCCATTTTAAGGGAAAAGTTGCATATTTTTGTCAAGATATCAGCAACTTCATTCTTGAGTTCCTTAAGTACACTTGGGTGAATGCCATTCGGGCCTGGTGACTTATTGATCTTTAATTTGTCAATTAAGTCTAAGATGTCTTCTCTTTTAACCTCTATTTGACTTAATTCTTTAGTCAGGAGTGGCCATTCAGGCAGCGATATTTGCCCAAGGTCTTTTGCTGTGAAGACAGATGCAAAGAACTCATTTAATTTCTCTGCAACCTCCAAGTCCCCTTTTATCACCCTTTTCCCTCCCTCACTGTCCAGCGGGCCAACCGCTTTTCTGGCAGGTTTCCTGCTTCTAACATATCTGAAGAAGCTTTTATTATTCCCTTTAATGTTTCTGGCCATACACTCCTCAAAGTCTTGCTTGGCCTCCGGTATCAACTTTTTACATTTCTTTTGCCACAGTTTGTGCTCCTGTTTATTTTCCTCATTACGGCAAGACTTCCATTTACGGAAGGAAGCTTCCTTGCCTTTTATAGCCTCTTTAACTGTGCTTGTTAGCCATGCTGGCACCCTCCTGGACTTAGTCGAGCCCTTCCTCCTTTGTGGGATAAACTCCCACTCACTGGCGTCACTACACGGGGCGCGGAGCTCTAAGTTCCTCCGTCTCCTGCGCGTTGTTTTCACTGTTTTGACTGGTTCAGAAGGCGCGGGGGTGGGGCGCTTCGTTCCTCCGGGTACCCGAGGCTCGGATCATGGAGGAACTTAGAGCTCCGCCCCCCCCTGTAGTGATGCCAGTGCTCCCACTGGGCCTCTATTACTGTTGTTTTAAACAGCCTTCATGCACTCTGGAGAGATTGGACTCTTTTTACCTTCCCTTTCAGCTTCTTTCTAACTAGTCTCCTCATATTAGTGAAATCCGCCCTTTGGAAGTCAAGGATTTTCATGTCAGATTTGCTCGGCACTCTCCCCCTGACATGCATGGCGAAACAGATCGCAGCATGGTCACTGTTTCCCAATGGCTCTGTAACATTTACCTCCCTGACCAGATCTTGAGTGCCACACAATATCAAATCCAGAGTCGTCTGTCCTCTGGTCGGTTCCGTGACAAGCTGCTCTAATGCACAGTCATTTAGCATATCTAGAAATCCAGTCTCTTTTTCACAACCAGAGCTTGAATTGACCCAGTCAATATGAGGAAAATTGAAATCTCCCATGATCACTACCCTGTCTCTCAATGACATCTCTCTGATTTGTTTCCTCACCGCGAGGTCCCCTTCAGGTTTTTGGTCTGGGGTACGATAACATACCCCCACTATTACATTGCTCTTTGAGCCTGGTAATTTAACCCACGTGATTCTATGGTAGAGTTGGACCTCCCATCAATCTCTACTCTGCTAGATTCTACCCCTTCTTTGACATAGATGGCCACCCCACCTCCAACACATCCCTCTCTGTCCTTCCTATAGAGTTTGTAGCCTGGGATTGCGGTATCCCACTGGTTCTCCGCATTCCACCAGATTTCCGTTATGCCCACTATGTCAGTGTTTTCCCTAGCCACCAAACATTCCAGTTCTCCCATCTTTGCTCGGAGACTTCGGGCATTCGCATAAAAGCACTTGTATGTGAGATTCCCTGAGAAGGGTTGTTTGTTTGCTTCCCCCCCCCCCTGCAGCCTCTCTTCCTGATGGACCGGCTGTCTTGTCCCATCCCATTTCCACTTCCAATTTCTACTCTGTCGTAACCTTGCTGTTTCTGAACCTCTGCACCCTCATTCCCTAGGGATGAGGAGTCCCGAACCGGATGCCCCTTGGCTCCTGTCGGCTTTCCCCCAGGGGTCAGTTTAAAAGCTGCTCTGCCACCTTCTTAATGTTACGCGCCAGCAGTCTGGTTCCGTTTTGGTTCAAGTGAAGCCCGTCCCTCTTGTACAGGCCTGGCTTGTCCCAAAACGTTCCCCAGTGCCTAACAAATCTAAACCCTTCCTCCTAACACCAGTGTCTCATCCACGCATTGAGACCCCTGAGCTCTGCCTGCCTAGCTGGCCCTGCGCGTGGAACAGGTAGCACTTCCGAGAACACTACCTTTGGGATGCATGTGCCCTTTGCAATATACTTTGTACTTAGGTACTGGGGTAAGAACTGGTACATGTTGCTATCCTTTGTCTCGAAGGAACCACAACATTCTTTGCAGTTTTCAGAAGTCAGCAAAGTTGGGTACTGGCTGATGCCCCATGTCCATCCGAGGTCCACCTGCCCAAGGTAACCCCTGAGCCCTCAGCACTAAAAGGCACCATCAATGGGGCAACCAGCTGTGCAGCGGAGGCTGAAGACCCGAACTTTGCTGAGGTGGCAGGAGGAAGGCTACTTGAATACAGGCCCACTACAGCCACCTGAGGAAGAAAAGAAGCCCCCAACAGCTTCGTCTTGCCATCCCCTCAACTCGGGATCCCTGGCTGCTATTGGCTGTGAAGCCAGGTGCATAGGTAGGCTTGCCCTCTGTCCCGGAAAACCCGGGACCGCCCTGGTTTCCGGGCTCCAGTCCCGGGTCGGTGAAGCCAGGTGCATAGTTGAAGCCACAATGGCCAGCTGGTGAATGAGCAATTCACTCACACAACAATCTTTGATGTTTAATTCTTTAGAGCTATACTGCATGCGGTGTATTAATTACTCTGTTAGTGCAGATTGGAAATATGCAGCTATTAAATCTATCATCCTGTATGAATCTATAGAGAACAGTGTCTTCCAGTTAATACAGTTTGCCTTCACTTGGACAAGCCGATGTTAGCTCTGTCCTGCAAACCACCTTCACTGAGATGAACTCTCCTCCACTATTGCTTACCTCTAACCCTGAGTAGCTTCCTCCGAGTAGTTTCTCTATTTGTTCCTTCCTATCAACCACCATTCTTCAGAACATTTGAGTTAATTCTTTCAACCCTTTGGCTGTTTAAATATAACTTGCAAGATATGGTATGCTATCTATATTGCAAAGGCATTCCTCTTGTACTGAATGCAAGTAATATATAAAATGATTAGCTACCTCCTGTGCCATTTCATTAAGATAATTTAGGTCTCCCACCCCATTCCTGGAAACTCTTGTAATAAACATAGTGCTGTGCTGTGGGGAGGAGGAGAAGTTGCCTTAATGAAATAGTGCAGTTCTTTCTTATTTTATTTCTTGCTGGAGTTCTCTGCAGGAGGTGTTTCTATATGGTTTTTGTACGCCTCTAAAAAGATAGAAAAATGAAGCTGAACAGGGATAGCATTTATTTAATAAGATTCCATATTTTTACCAGTCTTTCACATATCCGTAATCCTCAGAGACAGCTGCAGTCCTGGTACTGCTTTTTTTTTTTTAGCCATGATAATATTTGCCCATAATATTTGATAGAAAGCGATAGTGATTTCCCAAAAGTGATAAAGGCATACAAATAGAGCTGTCAGTATTCCTTTCCTTCCAGGTTTTGTGGTGGGAGGAAGAGAAGGAGTAGTGTTGCAAAGAATTCAGTGTTGTATCTCATGGTTGCTTCTTAATTCCAGTGATGTTAATAGGCATTGAAACAGATTGTAACTGCTGGCTTTGATAGTACCGAGCATTGTTCCACTGACAAAGGTGCACAGGTGAGGCTTTGGAAGAAACATTGGGAGCAGTTCCCTCTCATTGTTTTCATTAGGTGAAGGTAAAGATATCCCCTGCTTGAAAGCCAGTTATGTCCGACTCTAGGGTGCAGTGTTCATCTACGTTTCTAAGGCCGAAGAGCCAGCGCTGTCCGAAGATGCTTCCATGGTCATGTGGCCAGCACTGTTACCTTCCTGCTGCAGTGGTACCTATTTATCTACATGCAATTTCTTGATTTCAAACTGGTAGGTTTGCAGGAGCTGGGAGAGGAGACGGGAGCACACTCCGTCACGCAGCACTCGGGTCTCGAACTGCTGTCCTACTGACCTTTCGGTCTGCAGTCAGAAGCGTCGTGGGCCCCAGGTGCCAAGTGGGCGTGCTGCTTCCAGGGGCGCCTATATGGGGAAAAAAGTTTCAAAGGCCAGCGCCAGCTTCAGCGCCAGCTGCCGCTCTGCTTTTTTCCCCATAATGTGAGGCGGGGCAGAGGCAGAGGTTGCTCCGACGCGATTGCAACCCACTTCCGGTTTTACGCGAAACCGGAAGTGGGTTGTGATCGCGTCGGAGCGCTGCTCCGACGCTTGGGGAGGCCTGCGGAGGGGTCCGCAGGCTCCCCACAACCCCCGCCGGACACCCACTGCCCACCAATGAAAGTAAAAAGGGCGATCCCGGGCACGGCGGTGGCGGTGGCGGCGCGATCCCGGGCGCATCATCATGACCCCTGGGAAGGCCCCGCTGCTACTTAGGGCAGCGGAGGGCCTTCCCAGGAGTTAGGGAACCTCTGGTCTAAACTAAGGAGCGCCAAGGAGAGACAGCCGCGTTAAAAGCAAGAGAGTCTGGAGGCTTGTGTGGCAGTGTGGAGAGCCCAGGAGAGCCCATAGCCTCAAAAACAAGTAAATCTTTGCTTCTATCTAGCATTCATTTCTGTCAATATTCATTACTTTTACTGGGTCGCTAATTTAATTTTCCTATTTTACTGGGCTGCACTGTCCTGAAAGATCTACAAGGGAAGCAGTATGTCTACTCAGAAGTAAGTCCCATTATAGTCAATGGGGCTTACTCCCACGTAAGTGTGGATAGGGTTGCTGCCCCCTTAAACACTTTTTAAACTCCCTCTTTTCTTTAAAAATGACTTTTGTGCATATAACCAACAAAAAAGAGAGAGGAAGAAAAATGTTCTTCATATGGCAGCATTGTTTTCCCCACTTCAAAAGCTAATATTAGTGCTCGAGCAGAATGGCAGGACAATATCGTTTTCAAGCTTTTGCCATGGTGAACAATACTGGAGAAATAAAAGTGGTTGCTGGAAGGGAGAGTTGTTGCATTTAACCTGCAGTCTCCCATTGTAGTTTGAGCACAGGTTTTCCACAAAGGAGGTGCAGCATCGAGAAAAGGTGTCTGCATCCTCTGGAACAGTGGAATTGCAACGTGTGGTGCTATTGCTCCTGAAGAAGAATGGCTGCATTGGCCACAGTGTGCTTTTCGCAATCTTATTGCAATGTCGTAAGCCTGATTGTGTGCACACTGTTTATTAGAGCAGTTTTATAACTTTGGGAAATTGAACCGGTTTCTGTGGGCTGTGGCAAGCTGTTGCGCAACTCATATTCATATTCAGGACCACATAATAGGAAAAACAGAGTGAATGACTGCTCTACACAGGCTGGTTCTCACTAAATGCATACTAATGTAGTCATTTTAAAAAGCACTTCATTGCTATGCATGCTCAGAATGGTGAGAAAATTACAAGCCGCTTGAGGAAGTGAAGAGGATCCACTTAGAATCCAAGACTTTTTTTTTTTTAAGGCGATTAGGTCACGAATTTGCCACTCTCAGAAGCTAATTCATGTGATCCTGCTATTCATGAGATGATGGTAGTCATCCACAGATAACTTCTCTGTTAGAATACTTCTTCCATCCCATTAAGACTTTTGAATGATGGTCCCTGTCATCACATCTGGGCAAAAGGAGGAACAGTTCCTACATGATGAGATATTAACAGCTAGGAAGTGGTTGTATGAGGGTGTGAGAGTGGAGGAGGCAGTTGTACTGATCTGTAAATATACGTAGTCTTCTGACTTAAAAAAAGAACTGTTTTTTTCAGGTTTGCAGCAACATGGTGGAACTTTTATGGGGAAGGTCTGCTATCAGCTGGCACACCCATGGCATAGCTAGAAACCTGGGCCACTGAACCATACAGGTCCCCTCCTCCAATTCCCAGAGCAGTCTTGTGACACTTTTTTTTTAAAGTTTGCAGTTTTTTAAAAAACGAGTCAAAGATGAAATAATGATTTAAAAAAAAAAAACCAGGCAGTCTATCAGAAGCGGGGGGGGGGGGATGGGGATGGTGTTTAAATGTGTCGTGTCTCTGTGTTATATGTACTGTAAAGCCAGGCTCGCACTTGGAGTGAGAAATCTGTTAAGACTTCTCTTCCTCCAGTGTATCTGTCTGGCATCTGAATTAGCCATAGGAGGCAAAAAATACCTATTTCAAGCCAGAAAGAATGATGAAAGATTTTCAGCTCATTAGTCCTGACTTTTTTTCCCTGTGTATTTGCAAAGTAAGGTTAAGAACACTTTTGGTACAATAGGGTAGAATATATCTTGCATTTAAGGGCAAACTGTCATGCTGAGTCCCAAGTCATTTTCATCTGAAGGTCTTCCATTGGAGAAATATTAGTTTTGACAGGATTTCCCCTTCTATCTCATTATACCTAGAGCCAGCCCGCAGAGATGTAGGCGTTTCTTCCTCCTTCTCATTCTCTCCTACAGGGAAGGCTGAAAGAACCTGATCAAAATGAAGAGCCCTCCCCTAAAAATCAGTTCTGTGAAACTGGAATCCCTGCTGCGAACAGGCAGAGCTGGCAGCAAAAACCATGTTCCTATCTTCTTTTTCCTTTAAGTGATAGACTTCTATCACCAAAAAAGAAGAACGCGGAATTGTTTGGCTCGCCCAGCTGTTTCCAATTACCACTTCCTAACATGCCAAACTTTATTTGTCACTTGCTTTTTGTGTGGCTTTTGAAGTTAGGGTGTGCCTTGTTGGTGTTTATGAGATCTTCTGCCCAATGCCATTTAGAAAAGGCATTATAATGTGATATGGATTGCAAGACATCTAGGATTTGTGACAACTAAAAATTCAGCATTACCACATCAGTCCTACACTGGCTCATAACGTTCCCTATTAATTAATCAAGTGGCATATGCAAATAAGCCAGGAGCCAAACCAGACCCACAGAGAAGAGAGTGGTGGGCATATGCTGATGGAGAATCATACCCTGTGTGAGTCAAGATGTTATTTAAATACTACCTAAATGTTTGCAAAATAACACTCAATATAATCTGGATATCTGGATTGTGAATTTCAAAAGCTATTTGATAGCTGTATATTTGACAACCTGTGTTTAATTTCAGTATATACAACTGTGCTATTTGACAGCATTTGATAGCTGATTCACAATGTTATTTCATATTTGGAAGTACTAGATTGTGGCTACGTGACCCAGAATGCTGTCCAATACCACCTTGGGTTTGCTCCCTCTGCACAGTCCCCCCCCAAAGGCGCTTATTGCGATCTTTGTGTGGTTTCTTCAGTTGCAGAAGTGCAGGACTTCTAGTTTGTTTTAAAGGGATGGCATGAGTGAAAGAGCTCCATTTGTGTTGTCCCTGTAAATCAAACTGGAAGTCCTGCACTTCCATGATGGAGGAAACTGCACCTGGAGTAAGGTAAGGAGACAGATGATCTACTTTCTGCTTGCTTTTAGATCAATGCAAGTTGCATCTGCAGCAGGTTAGTAGGTGGCGTTGGCAGAGGCAGATTCTAGGTGAAGGGCACCCCCAGTCTGCCACCCTCTTGCCCCCCTGCAATCTGCTGCTGATGCAAACTACATCACCTCACCTAATGGATAGTCTGCTCCGGTACTAGATAACTGACATGTAAGAGTATTTAGTGTTTGACAACTGACATGCAATGGTATTCATCCAACAGTATTTTATAGTTTTTAATGGTAGTTAGTTTCTCATTGTATCTGATAGATGGCATGCAAAGTTACTTAGCTGACGTATTTGATACTTGGCAAAACAATCAATGTATGTCGAAAAGAATAAACTAATTTCAGATATATCTAGAAGATCTAATATAGAGGAGACCCACTTTCTTCAAAAAGTTAAGATTGCTTAATTTACGAATGTCTAGTCTAGTGTAAGCGTTCCGTCTCTTCTGAGTATTAATAAACAGTGCCTATCCTAATAAAGCATGAAAATGAGGCTTCATTAAAATGATGCAATCACACAGTGTGTGAGTACTCAGTTGAAAAATGAAATTTCTTCCTTGAAAGGCAGATACTTTTGTGCATTATTATTCTCTTATAAACAAATTAAGCAAAATGAGAATTAGAGTAAGGTGTTGGGACTTTGTGGGTGCCCCTCCAAGCTTTCGGTGTGGAAGATAGGAAAGCAACACTTGCAGCTTTCAGTCCCATGTTCAGCTTGAAGATATGCTGGATTTCAGAGCTGAGACAGGGAGCTAATGGACCCATTGGGTGAAAGCCTCAGCTGTGACTGTAATGAAACTGACACAGATGAGAGAAGGTCTGCAAACATGGCTCCAAAGCATCTTTCCAGCTCACTGATTGTGGAGTCAGGCAGAGGCTGCCTTGGCTCCTCGTGTCAGTCAAAGTAGCCTCAAGGATGTTCTGAATTACATCTTTCCGTCGTGCACAGTACATATAGCATTGTAGTTTGCGCAGCTGAGGATGGCTGAAATATCTCTGTTCCTTGAGCTCTGTCTAACTTCAGAAACATCCTTCATTAGGACGAAATTAGGGGGGCAGACTAGAGCATGCATATTGTCCTGTCTGCTATGCTTCTGGATGGTGACATAGGGCCCCCAAACAGCTGACAAGTGACACTGGACTGCTGGAGATTGATGCCAACTCATGCTTTATGCACCAAGCAGCCTCTGATAGTAATACGCCCATTTTAAACCAGTAGATATTGTCAAGAGCGTCCTGTTGCCAAGATCTCAGTTACTATCCTGGTGGTTGAAAAGACTCCAAGGATCAATCCAGCAATACTGGAATTCTGTCATTATTTCAGACCATATGAATTTTCTATTAACTGCATAGCAGGCTCTAAACCCTTTTCATTCTCCAGGTGTTTCCCTTCAATGGTGTGGTATCTCTCTGGCTGCACAACATAAACCATTCTAAGCTTGCTCGACAGCAGCTCCTCTCTCTGGAACAGCCCAGTCCTGACTAGCTATCCAGCGGGTGGCCCAGGGCCATTAGTCGGATCCTATCCTCATTCAGGGCCGCTCCAAAGTGACCCTGAGGTCTACTCGGGGAAAATGGGGAAATCCCAATGGGCCTCCTCGGATTTCCGCCAGCTATTTAGCTGGCATAAGAGGAGGCCGTGTAAGGGTCGAGCTGGCCTGAGAGGGAGACGGGGATATAGCAGATGCCATCACCGCCGCCCCCCCAGCCAGATCCACCACCTCCTGGCCTCCCTTGCTGCCCAAACCATGGTGCGCAGCGAGGGCAGCTGGCCTCTGTGCTGGCTGCCCTTACTCCCGAGTCGTCGCAAACGTGCTTTCCGGCACATTTGCGATGGCTTCCAGTGGCGGAACGCTCGCTCCAACACCGGCAATTTGTGCAGGATTGCACTGACAGGGTTAACAGGTTATCTTCAGCTTGTCGGCAACTTCCGGCTAAGTCGAACTGGTCTCGTCTAGCTGTTTTTTCGGGTGGTGACAGTTCAATCACTAAACCACACCTCCTAGCGAATAATAATTGCTGTTCTCCCAAACCAAAGCATATTGAAAAGCAGGAGCACTGCTCTGTAGTGTCCTGATTTCTAATGATCCACCAGCCTGCAAAAGGAGTGCATGAGATTTGGGCGCCACCATCTCGGATCTTGCAAGATTCCGAGATTAAATCATTAATCTTTTTTAAAATCGTGGAAGCAGCGGCGGCGGGAGGGGCAGACCCGAAAAACTGGGACAGACCCGGTTTTTCCGGGATGGATGGTAAGCCTACATAAAGGATAATACGCTGGAGAGTGCCTTTCAAGCTACAGTATATTTATGATTTACTGTATAAATCCAGGTAGATGATGATTCAATATCAGGTATGATTAGTCAATCATACTTCACGTTTTTATCTGGGAGCTTTTGTATTCATACCCAATTGCAATTATGTAAATGTGTCTGTAACACAAATTGCATGTCAAGGTCACTGCTATCAGGACAAATGTTAAGTGTATGGTTACAGTGTTTTCTGTTTGGCAGTAATATAGAAAAATATTTTTGTATAGAGAAGCCAGGAACACTGTTCATTAACAATCAATTTTATATCTCTAATGTTAAGAGGAGGATAATCTAAGGACCAAACAACATGTTAACAGGGCTTTGAAAAGCATGCTTAAAACAGGAGACATGCCGAGAAAGGCACCTTGGAGTGTTTCTTTATGCGAATTGGAACCACAGTTAGAGCAGAGAAAGGAGAAAGGGTTAATCATCTCTGAAGGTACAGTACATCAGTTCTCGTTATCCACTAGGGCTAGGTTTCTGAAAAACCTAGTCGATAATGAATTAGCACAGCGGTTCTCAAGCTGTGGGTCGCGACCCACCATTGAGAACCTAAGCTGTCCCCTGCCCCCTTAAAGGGTGGGGACAGCATGGTGGCAGCGGCAATCCAGGGGATCGCCACCACCACGAAATTGCCTGAAGCCACCGTTGCGGCACTTACCAGGGCTTGGGGGAGCTTCGGGGAGGCCTGCGCAACCCTCTGCAGGCCTTCCCGATCTTCGGATCGCTGCAAAACGGTGATCTTCGGGCACTTCTGGTTTTCACGATCCAAAGATCGGGGAAGCCTGCAGAGGGTCGCACAGGCCTCCGCGAAACTCCCCCAAGCCCTGGTAAGTGCCGTAAAGGCGGTTTCGGTGGTGGCGATCCGCCAGATCGCCGCTGCTGCTGACTTCTCCCCCGTAAACACTCAAAGTTTTGAGAAATGCTTTGAGAAACGTTGAATTAGCAGATACCGAATCATTTAGCCTATGGGGAAAATGGGATTAGGTTCCAGGGGACCCTCATCATCATATACTATATGAACATTGTGAACCTGATCCTTACCTTGAAATCTATGGGCTAGGTCTGTGGTTTCCAAACTGGGAGGTGTGGCTCCCAGGGGAGCCACAGATACCAGCCAGGAGACGAAGCACGCTCCGTCTCCTATCGCCCCTCCCCCCGCCGCCCTTAAGGGCAAAAAGGAACGTCCCAGTCGGCGATCTGGTAAGCCTGCTGTAAGGGGGAGTTGCAGCCAAGGGTCAATGGTCAAGGGAGCCACGGGTTGAAAAAGTTTGTGAAACACTGCCTCAAGGTCAGGATAGGCCCACTTCTCATTCTTTTACTGTGGTGGTGCACAACAATGCTGCATGAGCAACAATGGTGAGGTGACACCCTTGTGCTGCACCAGTGGAGGAGCTGGGTAGAATTGCACTGTAAGCCATTTTTTCATGTGGGACTCCTTGCCTAAGGAATAAGGTTCTTCTCATTTGCTGCTCTATTTTGGTTGAAATGTGAGAGCATGGAACATGCAATATTATCTCTAATAGGCAATCATATTCCCTAATGCAAATGAATTTAAATATTTGCTCTCTCTATATTCAATATATACACTTGCTCCACCCTTACTGAGGCAGAGTAGCAATTAGCTGCCCCACTGAAACGTTGAGATTTAAATTCATTAAAGGTGTGTGCACGCGCACACACATGAAGTGGAAATGCAGAAGACATTATCCCGAGGAGATAGTATGTTGTGTCCACAGTGGCCCCTTGCTCTGGCAAATCTGGGGAATATGGGGTTAAAGCCTAGGCTCTAGCAATAGGAATGCTGCACAACTGTGGCCACTAGAGGCAATCAGGTCTTCAGGGGTAAAAACAGCACCTGAAGGAAGGAAGAAGGGTGTGGGTAGCAGAAGGAGGAAAGGGAGAAGGCTGGTTAAATCAGCCGACTGGCTTACTGACTCGGCTTACGGACTGGCTCTTGGACTAGCTTGTGGACTCTGACTTGGCTTATGGACTAACTTTTGACCTGGTTTATGAACTCAGCTTATGGACTGGCTTACAGACTCTGACTGACAGACTTGTGAGTAGAAAAGGGGAGCTAATTAGCAAAAAGGTAGGTCTTTACCTCTTAAAGGGGCAAGTTGGGAATTTGGTGGGACAGCTGCCTTTGTTGCCCCCCCTCCAGTCTCAGAGGACAAAGCTGGAGCGTGGGGCATGCACTTCAGTCAACCAATGGAATTGCATCCCCCATGCTCCAGCTGACGAGCGGACAAGGCATTTCTGGAAAGGCATTGATCCAGAACACAGCAGGCCTAAATATTACAGAAACAGCCGCTGCCGCTCTGATAGTGTAGGAAGAAGCCGCAAGCACTTATTTAAGAAGGTCCCCACTTGATGAACATAGACATCCCTTGGGCCTGTCTTGCCCTCCAAAGGAAAAAAACTGCCTGTGACGCCAGGGCTGCAATGCCAGGATACCAAGGCATAAAACTGTTGGTACCTTAAAAATATCAAAATGCCCTGAAGGAGTGAATACATTTTACTCACAAATGTCGGTGTGCAACGACTCTGATTCAGATCAGCCCATTCTGCCACCAGAAGCTTCTGAAAAAATACCTGGGAAGTTCACCTCTGATGGTTTTGAGGGATCTGCAGGGAAAGAGGCTTAGCCTGAGAAGGCGCCAGGTTATCAGCATGTGTTGATTCTGAGACAGCAAGGGTGGGTGGGGCATGCTGTGGAGAGTTTGTTGGTTGAAGAGCATGCCTGCACTTCACTGATGCTCAGAAAGGTACTCGGGAGCTTGAGCGCCTTTCTGATCATCAGCTGGAGCGCAGGCAGGGCATGCACTTCAGCGGATGACACCGTGTCTTGGCTCTAAGCTGGCTCTTCCCCTTGGCTTCCATTCTGACCTCTGCCTCTCCCTGTCTCTCTGCAAACACACACTGCCAGCCAAAAATGCTACCTTTGTTCCTTCCAAAGACAGCATGGGAGAGGTGAGTCACTTAACACATTCAGGGCTCAGCCTCTCCCCTCAGGGAGGTGTACATGAGGGTCTGGAGGCTCGTAATGAAGCCCCTCACCCAAAGACGCTTCCTGGATGATCAGTTAGTAATTTATTCAAGAAAAGCCTGGGCCACTGGGTAGCCTTTAAGGGCAGTTAAGAACCTGCTGAGTTCTTAGCTACTCAGGTAATTCTGCAGCCCCTGGAATGCATTTGACACACCACTATGGATAAGTTTTGTTGTTCTTTGGTTGGCAGTAAGAGAGCTTAGTGTAGAGATGGTTATTTAGCAATGGCTCTTGCCATCCCAGAAGAGAAGGAGCCATAGCTCAGGGCTGAGCACCTGCTTTGCAGTCCAAAAGTCAGTTTCCATCCCTGACTGGCAGGTTGGGGGAGGCCCCTGTCTGAAAATTGCTGCCGGTCAGAGTAGGCAGTGCTTAGCTAGATCGAGCAGCAGTCTGATTCAGGAGATGGCAGCTGCGGATGAGCTTGAGAGAGGCTAGTTTTTCTTGCCAATGTGTTTGGTAATTATCTTATCCAACACATTAAGATGACACAAAGGGCATAGGGTAGTATGCTTTTTATCTTTTTAACTCTTGCTTTTTCCTCGGACACAAATGCATGCATTTTTCATTGATTGAGAGCCCAATTCTATGCATATCTACTCGGAAGTCAGTCCCATTATAGTCAATAGGACTTGCTACCAGGTAAGTGTGGATAGGATTGTTGCAATGCTCCAGGGGTTGCAGTGCGCTTTTACGGCATGTTTGCGACACCCAGTGCCGGTGCTGAGGCCGCAGCGCCGGCGCCTGAAGACGATAGGATTTCACTGCAGGTTTTGTTTTTTAGAGAAATTAGAGCAAATCACTTTGCTGTATGAACTTTTTGTTTCTTCTGCAAAACATTTCCAAAATCAAATATTTCATTGCAAGTACGGTAAGTGGAAACTAGTCTATTGCTATTTTCTCCTGCTTTCACTGTTAATTATTGTGAAAGTAATATCAAATCATACAATGATGTCATTGAGAGTATCTTATTCAAAGTGGTTTGTGATTGAGAGGCAGGGCAAAATGATGGGAGTCTCATTACCTCAACTCCGGCAAAGCTATGCTCAGAGGAATGGAAAGCTGCTTCTTAATTAAATACATCTGAAGCTTCATAGCCTGGTGGAAGCATTTTTTTAAGGCTGCATGTTGTCTCTAGATCAACTCAATGATGAAACTGAAGTTTTTTCCCATATTGCTGGCACAGCCGAATGAACACATCAGTAACATCATTTTCTTAATAACAAATGTAGATTCATCCTTGAAAAAAGTGATCTGTGCCTTTGATCAAATTGGAATTAAAATGCAGTGTATTTCACATATAGCAAATGACAGTTCTCTGTTGACCCTTATTACTGACTTCTTTGCTATTTTTCTTTCCTTTTTAGAATGCAGTACTAATATCTCTACTTAAAAAAACAAACATGTAAGCAAACCCTCCGCCTCTTTTTTTCTTTTTCAGATGCTTGCACTTTTTGTTGAAGGTGCTCACACAATAGTTATGTTTCCCTGGAAAGTATGGATATTGCGTATCACTTAGCCTGGGCAACCTGATATGAATCTACTAGAACCTCAATCGTAAATGTTGCTCCTCATTATCTTCCAATAATGTTCATAGAACTTTCCCAGCAACATTCTCATGTGTGTAGCACCAGAGGTTGTGATGTGAGCACTGGAACAGCAGTTAAGTCATCCCATCCTATGCAATGTATTGGCACAGCAAGTCATATGGCATTGATAGGTAATGACTGATATTAGAATGAGCCATTTTCATAACCACTGCTACATCTACCGGTAGTTACCAGTTTCTCTTCCTTCTACATAAAGAGAGAATTTTCTAATATTCTAAACCAGGTGCCTGTGGTGCCACTCTCCTTCCGAGTACCACCGGAAGTGATTGGTGATGATGTCATCACCAATTACTTCCGGGTTTTCAGAGGCCAGAAAACGCAGGGAGGAGGCTCTGGGCAGGTGGGAAGGCCCTTCTCAGCGCTCCTGAGAAGCTTGGCCAAAAGCAGGAACAGGAGCTTCTTGGGAGCAAAAACGTGCCACCAGAAGTGCTGTGTCGGAGTGGGGTTCCAGTGGTCCAGCGGTCCGAGTACCACCAGCAGTCCGCCAAATTACCACTGGTGGTACTAGTACCACACGTTGGGAACCCCTGATCTAAACCTATACACACTTTTTAAGTCTGATGGATCTCAGAGAAACATCAGTCCAGGTAAGTGCTATTAGAAATCAAAGCAGAAGTATTCATTATATATTCCTTTTTGCAAATTCCACAAAGTCTAAAATTATTTCAGGGTAGCTAGTCTTTGATTGCTTGGCCAGAATCCCAAGGCCTACTTCATGCGAACTAAAAATTTGCACTAGCCAAGTACAGGTGTTGTTCCCCCCCCCCCCAACTATTTTAGAACAGAATACTCCATGCCCTATCACAAACTGCTTTTGAAACATCCACGAGTCTTAAAAGTAATTTTCTATGGAGCATGGGAACATTGCTAATAAATACAAGTTAAAACTTTCTTTGGTACACCGTGCATGGATACTTGTTTGTTGTTGTTCAGTCGTTAAGTCGTGTCCGACCCTTCGTGATCCCATTAACCATATCCCGCCAGGACTTCCTGTCCTCCACTATCTTCCTGAGTTCGCTCATTTTCATGTTCGTTGCATCGGTGATGCTGTCTAACCATCTCATCCTTGGCCTTCCCCTTCTCCTTTTGCCTTCAATTTTTCCCAGCATCAGAGTCTTCTCCAGAGAGTCCTCTCTTCGCATTAGGTGGCCAAAATATTTGAGTTTCAGCCTTAGTATCTGTCCTTCCAGGGAACAGTCAGGGTTGATTTCATTTAGGATTGACTGATTTGATCTCCTAGCAGTCCAAGGGACTCTCAGGAGTCTTCTCCAGCACCACAGTTCAAAAGCATCTATTCTTCGGCGCTCAGCCTTCCTTATGGTCCAACTCTCGCAACCATACATTGCTACTGGGAACACCATCGCCCTGACTATGCGAACTTTTGTTGGCATGGTGATATCTCTGCTTTTTATTATGCTATCTAAGTTTGCCATAGCTTTCCTTCCAAGGAGTAAGCGTCTTTTAATTTCATGGCTGCTGTCTCCGTCTGCAGTGATCTTGGAGCCCAGAAAAGTAAAATCTGTTACTGCTTCCATTTCTGCCCCTTCTATTTGCCAGGAATTGATGGGCCCAGATGCCATGATCTTAGTTTTATTAATGTTGAGTTTCAAGCAAACTTTTGCACTCCTCTTTCACCCTCATCATGAGGCTCTTTAGTTCTTCTTCACTTTCTGCCATTAGGGTGGTATCATCTGCATATCTGAGGTTGTTGATATTTCTCCCGGCAATCTTGATTCCGGCTTGCGATTCATTCAGCCCTGCATTTCTCATAATGTACTCTGCATATAAGTTAAATAGGCAGGGTGACAATATACAGCCTTGCCGTACTCCCTTCCCAATTTTGAACCAGTCGGTTGTTCCATGGCCGGTCCGAACTGTTGCTTCTTGACCCACATACAGGTTTCTCAGGAGACAGGTAAGGTGGTCTGGTACCCCCATCTCTTTAAGAATTTGCCACAGTTTGTTGTGATCCACACAATCAAAGGCTTTTGCGTAGTCAATGAAGCAGAAGTAGGTGGTTTTTTGGAACTCTCGGGCTTTCTCCATGATCCACCGCATGTTGGCAATTTGATCTCTAGTTCCTCTGCCTCTTCGAAACCCAGCTTGTACGTCCGGTAGTTCTCGGTCCACGTACTGCTGAAGCCTAGCTTGTAGGATTTTGAGCATAACCTTGCTAGCATGTGAAATGAGTGCAATTGTGCGATAGTTTGAGCACTCTTTGGCACTGCCCTTCTTTGGAATTGGAACGTAAACTGACCTTTTCCAATCCTTTGGCCACTGCTGAGTTTTCCAAATTTGTTGGCATATTGAGTGCAGCACTTTCACAGCATCATCATTTAGGATTTTAAGTAGCTCAGCTGGGATATTATCATCTCCACTAGCTTTGTTGTTAGTGATGCTACCTAAGGCCCACTTGACTTCACTCTCTAGGATGTCCGGCTCTGGGTCAGTGACCACACCAGCGTGGTCATCGGGAACATTAAGATCTTTCTTGTATAGTTCTTCTGTGTATTCTTGCCATCTCTTCTTAATCTCTTCTGCTTCTGTTAGGTCTCTGCCTTTTTTGTCCTTTATCATGCCCATCTTTGCACAAAACGTTCCCTTGGTATCTCCAATTTTCTTGAAGAGATCTCTAGTCCTCCCCATTCTGTTTTCCTCGATTTCCTTGCATTGTTCATTTAAGAAGGCCTTCTTATCTCTCCTTGCTATTCTCTGGAACTCTGCATTCAGTTGTTTATATCTTTCCCTTTCACCCTTGCTTTTCGCATTCCTTCTTTCCACAGCTATTTGTAAAGCCTCATCTGACAGCCACTTTGCTTTCTTGCATTTCTTTTTCTTTGGGATGGTTTTAGTTGCTGCCTCCTGTACAATGTTACGATTATAAGTAGCACCCTTAAAGTTTGGTGCTATTAAAAAACCTTTAATTAAATCACTGGCATTAAATATATGCCAGTGATTTAAACAGTGCAATCCTGTGCATGTCTACTCAGAAGCAAGTCCCACTGTTCTCAGTGGAGCTTACTCTCAGGAAAGTGTGCACAGGATTGCAGCCTAAGCCTCCCTCGCCCACTCCAACATTGTGTGTGTGTGTGTGTGTGTGTGTGTGTGTGTGTGTGTTTTCCAAAGAACAAAAAGAAGCCCTGTGTATGAAAGACAGACAGAAGGGCAGGACAGAGAGAAGAAATCCTATGTAGAAGAAGCCCTACATACAAATACTGAAGGGCAAACGGAAATCACAGTTTCTTTCCAGATCAGCAACTGTGTGTGTGTGTGTGTGTGTGTGAGAGAGAGAGAGAGGGGCTGAGTTGGTTATTGAAAAACTGCCTGGAGGGAGACTTACAGCCTGTCGGTGTTTTGGCTGCTTCAGTCTGGAAAGATGCAGCTTGCCTGGATCAGAAGCCTGAACGCTGCACGTGGAGCTGGAGAATTGCACGCAGGGGTTTCTCCAGGGATGAGAAACCAGGGATGCATTCTCCAGGGATGACCCCTCCCCCTAAATTCAGCTTGCCTTCTTTGTGTTTGGCGAGGAGGTGGGCGAAAGTGGCAGGAAACAGTGCGTGTGCTGCTGATGCACTCAAGGAGGAGAGAGAGAGAGAACGTGACGTCGTACGTCACACAACATGAGCCTTGTTGGATCAGGCCAAAGGCCTCTCTAGTCCAGCATCCTGTATCACACAGTGGCCCCACCAGATGCTTCCAAGAGCGCAGAGTCAGCAAGATTTCCTGTTGTCACTCCCTTGCACCTGGCACAGAAAAAACCTACTTCTAAAACCAGGAGGTTGCTTATGGCTTGTACCCTGTGATGGTCTTTTCCTCCATGAATCTATCCAAATCCCTTTTAAAGGCATCTAGGCCAGGTGTCATCACCACATCCTGTGGCAATGAGTTCCACAGATGAATTACACGCTGGGTGAAGAAAAATATTCTTCCTCCACTCAATTTTAGTGCATGTCCCCTGTTTCTGGTGTTGTGCGAGAGGGAGAAGAATTTCCCTCTGTCCACTCTCTCCATCCCATGCATAATTTTATATGTCTCAATCATGTCCACCCCTCAGGCGCCTTTTTTCTAGGCTGAAAAGCCCCAGACGCTGTAGCCTTTCCACATAAGGGAGGTGCTCCAGCCCACGAATCATTCTGGTCGCTCTTTTCTGCACCTTTTCCAATTCAACTATATCCTTTTTGAGGTGTGGTGACCAGAACTGGACACAATACTCCAGATGCGGCCTTTCCATTGATTTGTACAAGAGAGCAGAGCGCTGTGCAGCCAATCCATGCTTACTCAGAAGCAAGCTCCGTTGAACAGAATGGGCTTCCCCTCAAAGTGTGCATAAGATTGCGACCTGAAAGTCTCCTTTCCCGATCAACGTCTCTGGAGGTTGCTGGATTTGACAAGATTTGGGAGATTGGGAGCCAAGCCAGCTGCACCGTGGCTTCTGCAAACTTTCTTTCTTTCTCCCCCCCCTTCTCTGCTCCCTTCTCTCCAAACCAGAAGCGTAGTAACGCATGGGGCCCTGATGTATAGCGGGTGGGCGGCGCTCCAGCTTTCGAGTCCGAGGTGAGCAACAGCGTCGTCCTCGTCATCTAGGTAACACGCAGCGCGCGCCCAGATGCTGTTGCTCAGACGCTCTCCTCGTACTGAAAAGCTGGAGCGCCGCTTGCCCGTTATGGCTGCGGGCGGGCGCCGCGCTCCAGCTTTCGAGCGACAGCGTCTGATGCAACGTGACGTCATACATCACGTGACGTCCGGCCGTGGTGCTCGGCCAGCCCCCGCCCTCCTAGCCCCAGGCGGCAGGAGGGCTGAAGACGCCACTACTCCAAACCAGCTGCGGCTGTGTGCGAGCCCCCCCCCCCCCGTGTGAGCCCCCCCCCGCAAAAATAAAGAGACCTTGCTGGAAGAAGCGGAGGCTAAGAGGAGACGCGCGTTGTCTTCAAAGCAGCAGTGCAAAGCTCAGCTAGCAGCGATAATTACCCATGACCCGATAATCACTTCAATTAGCTGCTTCTTTGAAGACAATGCATCTCCTCTTAGCCTCCACTTCTTCCAGCAATGTCTCTTTATTTTTGCAACATGGTAAAATATCAAGAATGTTATTGACTGGTATTTTCAATTTTCATATCCATGGATAGTAGTTAATATAATTTCCTTTGGACTCTAGAGTAATCTTTTATGACTATTCATTGAACTTGCTCATTAATATGGCCTATTAATTGTTTCCTTCAGTTTTTGATGACTATTGAAGTTTTGTTGAAATCTTCTCTCTATACCCCAACATGTGTCATGTAGTAATTAAGTCAGATTAATGTGGTTCACTACTTTCATTCCAGTCTTTCATCTGTTCCTTTGATCATTAGGTAGCAAATCCAAAGTCCAGTAAGTCTCGTATACGTCAATGTGTTTGCGCTTAAATGCTTGTTCCTATGGCAACTTTGTTTTTTTTCAATTTGCCCTGGAGAAATTGCCCTGTTGATAATTATAAGCATTTATGGTTTGGCTACTGTGATATGCTAATATCTTTTTAATGCTGGAGGAAAATGGAGTATCTTCTTAGCTATCATGGTGCTACCCAAACACAAAGCAATGTACACGCAGTGAAAAGGCTGATGAAAAACCATGCTTCAGTTCATTGTTAAAATACATGCATTGATAGGGTAAGCTGGAAATAAGTTGTTACTTTTTGATTGACTTCATTGTACCAATGTTCATTTTTATTTAGACTTTCATTTTTGGGTTTGGCATAACTGTGTGGTTTGAAACTTCCTTCCTTTCACGTCTTCTGCTTGCTGTCAAGCAGTGCTTTTCTATCAGAAGTATTAGTAATACCGTATTGGTGAGTACAAGACTCACTTTTTTCTCCTAATTTAAGTTTTTAAACTAGGGGTGCGTCTTATAATCAGGCTGTTGCAATTTAATGCCAGTGATTTAATTAATTTTTTTTAATAGTATCAAACTTTAAGGGTGCGTCTTATAATCAGGTGCGTCTTATACTCGGGACAATACGGTACTTCACAGTGAATCAAGTGGTACTTGGCTGCCCTTCACTGGATAACCATGCAGTAACCACTGCTGCCTCTGCCACAGCATTCTGGAGAGGGAAAATGCCCCTTATCAGTGATGTAGACTTGAGTCTATTGACTTGGACTCAAGTCGCGTCAATGACTTGACTCGGCAATTGTGAAAGACTCGACTCGAGACTTGGCGCCTTTTATGACAAGTCGAATTTTATTCAGGTTTAAACCCATTTCCCCCATTAAATAGGGACTCGCAACTTGGGGACAAAGACTTGGGACTTGACTCGAGACTTGAAGTCAGACTTGATCCACTTCTAGTTTTGATACTGTGTGAGGAGCATGATAAGGAGGTGGGTGATTTGCTCAAGTGCGTGGGAAGCGGATCAATGTGGGCATCCATGGCAGGCTGGAGGAAGGCGGTGGCAGACTCGGGGTAAAGGACACCCTGAATCATTTCACCTTCCCAGTGATCTGCTGTTGATGAAAGGAGCATCAGGCTGCATCAGGTGGCTGCATGGTTGGGCTGGCAGTGCTGCCATGGTGACCTGGCATTGCCCCACCTGGCCCAATCTGGCTAGATGTGGCAATAGCTGGGGTAAGGGTCAGTAGCGTCACTGCAGGGGGGCGGAGCTCCAAGTTCCGCCGGGCTCTGAGCCTCCGTTACACGACGGGAGAAAGTGGCCCCCCCTCGCCTTTGGAGCCATTCCGGCCAAAAGCAAGTGCTTTCGTCTGCCAGAATGGCTCCAAAGGCGAGGGGGCGGGGCCGCTTTCTCCCGTCGTGTAACGGAGGCTCAGAGCCCGGCGGAACTTGGAGCTCCGCCCCCCCTGCAGTGACGCTGCTGGTAAGGGTTCATCTGTTGCTTGACAAGCATTTTATTTGTCCTTTTGCTGATACATTGATTTACATGTGTATGTGGCACTGGGTGCTACCAGGAGAGCATGACACAGGCCATTCCTGTGGTATTTGAATTCTATGGTATTTGAATGCAATAGTCCTCAGATCCCGCAAGCTTCAAGGAAGGAACATTGCTCTTTTAGAGCAATTGTGAGAGGCACTGTTGCTCCTCTCTCTCTCTCTCTCTCTCTCTCTCTCTCGTGTTCCCCACTGGGTGGTGGAGGGGCAGGAGGAGGGCATAACAGGGGCGTTCCAGGAGAGAGGGATTGGTTGGCTGCGGCCACCGAGATCCTATCCCCCTTCCCGGGCCTGCTCGGTGTTACGGCGCCTGCTCGAATGTGCGCCAGCAAAATAGCTGGTGCAGATTCGAGTAGACGCATTGGGGTGACTGGAGTTCTACTCAGGGTAAGGGGACAAGGAGTCCTCCAGCTTCACTGGTGCTGGGTCCTATCTGGCTAGGATGTCGCAGTCTAGCTAGACTGGATTGGGCTGTCCATGTATGGCAACAGCCAGAAAATCACTGTCTAATGTTGACTTTGTCAGAGGTGTATGAACTGTGGAATGAACCCTCGGATTCTCACAATTACGCATTATATATACAGGTGGGCCCCCATATCCGCTGGGAATATGTTCCAGGCCCCTCCGTGGATACTTGAAACCATGGATAAGAGCGAACACCCCCTCCATGGTTTCCTAAGGGCCACCCCACCCTGCCTCCCCTGCAGGCAGGCATGCTTGCCCCCCCAGCTCTTTTTTTTATTTCAGCAAGCTTTGTTTCTTCCTTAAAACAAACAGAGAAGCATCCTCCATTGCAGGCAAGTAGAACGAGACTAAGTCCTAGAGAGGCTCTGTAAGGTTTCTGTTAACCTTGCAGAGCCTCTCTAGTACTTAGTCTCATTCTACTTGCCTGTAATAAGCAGCCAGAGGCTGCTTCTCCTGTTTCTTTAAGGAAGAAACGAAGCTTACTGAGAAAAAAGTAAAAGGGGGCCCACCTGTAAAAAAGAAAAAAGATATGGGGGCCCACCTGTAGTTGAATTGGCTGGTGTGACCTGGAAACTAATACCTGTACTTGAAATTATGCTAAATAGAAAAAAGTGAAATGTCATACAGGGAATTGTATATTGCTCTTTTGACTGAAGTGCAGATTCCTAAACTTCATCCATGTGCTACGTGTGTGTGTGTGTGTGTGTGTGTGTGTGTGTGTGTGTGTGTGTCCGTGTGTGTGTGTGTCCAGTTGTGTATTTAGTTCTGAGTAAATTCTAGAAGAGCATTTATTGTGGCATTAGATACTCAATTCTTTTTTTGGGGGGAAATGTAACATTAGTATTAGTATTAAAACTAATACTATTATTATTATTATTATTAACAGTATTTATATACTGATTTTCTACAAAGTTCACAAAGCGGTTTATAGACAAGATCAAATGATTAAATGGCTCCATTTCCCAGTATCTACCCATATGCAGCTTCTGAATATTTTGGAAGGTGGTTCAAGCCAACTCCTAGGGTAGTGTCATACGCCAGCCAACTGGCCAAGGGCCCAAGCCATTGAAAACCCCTCAACAACCCTCTGAGGCCTTGGTAAAAAAAAAGTGACTGACTGAGCCACTGCTGCTGCCATTGCTACCAAGGAAAGCCTCCTTCAAACCCAACTGGAGCTTATCTTAGTAGCAGTAGCAGTTGGGGGCACACACGGCATCCACACTGACATCTGCCATGCTTGTTTTACCTATAATGCAGTGTTCCAGTCCTTATCATTGAGTCCAGTGATACAATGGTAGAGCCATGGCATTGTACGTAAACAGAACTGGTATGCCAGTATGGCTGCCCAACTCACTGCACTGCTAAGGGGCAATGGCACTTGGCTAATGGCTCCCACAGATCTGGAGCCAGCACTGGCAGACTCTGTTTGATAATGTTGCCAGACGCACAGATATGTAGTCCAGAGCCATTGTCATACAGCCATTGACATGTCCAAAGTCTCTGAGTGGAGCCACTGAGATTAGCAAAAAACCTCATCAAGGAAAAAAAAACACATTTTCAGAGTACTTTAACCTAATATATATCTTTACATATCCATGGGCAAGCCTAATTAGGAAATTAATTACTTTCTCTGGATTAAAATGGCTCACAAATGCAGAGTTTTCTTTGACCCTAAATATCCTATTAAATGGCTTTGGGTGTTTTTTTTTTTTGTAAGCGATTTTCACTTCCAGTTTAATTCTATGAATAAGACTTAGTTCAGATATGAAATAATAATAGTAGCTTTTATTAGGAGTTGCAATTTTAAAATGAGTTTTTAAAAATTCTATTACTGTAGAAAATACATGCTCATGAAAAGTTGCTAATTAGTTTTACTTTAATTGATAGAGACAATTCAAAGTCTCTAAGTATTGCAGGTCAGACCTCTTCATTTGCACTTTACACTCAATTTTAAATGAAAGGGAGAGCCAGATTTTCATTTCATGTTAGCACAGAGCTAAGCAATTAATTTACAATGTAAGAAAAAACCTTCAATAAAGCATTTCTTATATGTAATAAGAAAATTTGACTAAATTGCTAAATAAATTTACCGTTTATAGGCTCATATGAAGAAATTAGTGATTATCCATAAAAAATGTTTGAATATATTGCTGGGAGCTCATTTTTTTTGCAAAAGTCCATGAATATCTAGAGACCACAGTCAGGATCTAAACCGGTCTAGTCTGATGTCCAAATACGTACTTCTCTTTTTGCCCTGGGGTATTTCAATTGCAACTCCTCACTTTTTGCTAGAGAACAATTCCAAAAGGACTTTGAGAGTGGCTTCAGATGTGATACAGAGCAGACGTGTGACTCCTGATTTATTGCAGCATGTTTATGTATTTAAAATAGTCCCCTTAATTTAATCTAGGGGAGCATCTCTTAGAACCAAGCAGTAGTGAGAGGTAGCAACCCACTCCCTCCTGAGTGAAGAGAGACTAGGCAAGCAAAACAGTAAAAATACAAGAAGTGTATAAAAGGCTGAGGCATCAAATCAATGGATGAGAAAAGGCAAGCAATGAAAGAAAGTCACTGATCAATTGGCAAAGGGAGAAAAAGGAGAGGAGAAGAGCAAAGCTTGGCAAGGAAGTTAAAAGGCAAGTGGCAAATAAATAAAAATCCCTGATGCAGCTAAGTGAGTATAACCCCTATCCTAATGGCTCATGTCCTTCCAGGGTTTTGGTTCCTGTAGTCACAAACACAGCATGGTGAAGAGGTGCACCTTCTTTAAGCCCCAGCTGATTCCAGTGACAGATCTGGGCAACGCACAAAAAGATGTGCCCCATCTTTATATAGCCAGTGGGTGTTAGCCTTATTTTGCCTTGAGGATTGGTCATTTGGGGATCACCTTGTTTTCTGAATCTCCTGTTCTAGAACATCAGGTGGGTTTTACAGCCCAACGAACTGACTCAAATTCAGCTTTCTTTATTTACTGGTCAGTGGGAAGATGAAGATGTTCAAACAAAGGGAAACGTACCAGGATAATGGCTACTGCACCAGGATGACTCAGCACATTTTTTTGGATCCTGAGGTATCTTAGAAGCCTTTGTTGGTGGGGTGATTAGAAGGCATAAGGAGGCCAAAAATAGGGGGAGATTAGAGATTTCCACAACATATGTGTTTATGTGAGCATGTATGTTTCTCTTTTTATATATATTTATATTTTATTGATATATCAAAACACAAAAACATTACATATTTCATAAAGTTATAGCAAGCGCGAAGCAATACATCCTACTAGCATACTATTCACTATTTTCTACATATAATATCCAACTAAGCCAAAATAACAGCCACATTCTATTCATTAAATCCGCATATCATCACATCGTTCTTCTCTCTCTCTTAAAAAATCGATAAATGGTTTCCAGTTATTCACGAAAAGGTTAACTGAGTTTTCCTTAATTAAAATTGTAAGTTTATCCATTTCAGCATAATCCAAAACTTTCAGCCACCAATCTTCCAGCGAAGGTATCTCCGAATTCTTCCAATATTGTGCATATAAAATTCTTGCCGCAGCTATCATATATAAAAACAAAGTTTGAAATTTTTCGCCTACATGATCATCCCTCATACCAACAAAAAGGTTTCCGGTTTCATTTGAACCTTAATCTTTAAAATTAGCTCAATCTGTGTTTGAATCTGAGTCCAATACTTCTTTGCTTGGGGGCATGTCCACCACATATGGTAAAAAGTTCCTTCTTGCTTTTTACATTTCCAACATCTATTCGTCACCTTCTCATACATTTTTGCTAATTTGCTTGAGGTTATATACCATCTATACATCATTTTATACATATTTTCTTTAATATTAACATTTAACGTAAATTTCAACTGTTTTGACCATAGTTGTTCCCATTGGTCCATTAAAATAACATGAGCATGTATGTTTCTCATGTGTTTATATACACAACTACTATATGTATAACAGGGTGGCAGAAATAAGGATTATAATGGATTGTGGTGGTTCCACTTTGAGAAGCAGGAGATGTAAGCACTATGTCTTCTTTTGAAGTACAGCAATTTTTCCTCTTCAACTTCATATGTTTGCAGGAACTAAAGGAAAACGTTCTAGCTTTTCACTTCATGCAAAAATCACTGTGAAATAGTAAGCAGAGTTGGAGGGAAAAAGAAACTTTACTTCAAAACCTTGCTGTTTTCTCATCTTTTCCTCCTGCAACATCTTTTGACAGACTTGGCTGACAAATTGCCATGTTTTCGCAATAAGCAATTACTTGTAAATGGAAAAGGCTCCAAAAAGTGCTTCATAAATCAAAACACTTAGGTCTTGTGTACAGGACTATTTTGTGAGAATCGTTGTAACACCGTTGGTATAAACACAGGTGTTCATAACTCCTGTCAGAAGAATTTACATGATGAGAGAAAGACACTGGCACAGTGCCAGCTAAGTGCGCACACGCACACAAAGTTTTCACCTGCAATAGTTTCTAGAAGCCTTTTCATGACAGGACTCTGGTCGTGCACCAGGATAGGGTTACCGGTGACCCTGGGGCTCGAAAATGGAAGAGGCAACAGAAAAAGGAACAGAAATTGAAATTTCAGATCTAGGAAAAATAGAGTCTTGTTCTCAAGAAGTCGGACTTCAAAGTGCCTCCAAGGCCAAGCCTTAGGATTAACGATGTCAACAAAAGTTATGTAATTATTTTTTTGCAAATTGTCACGACGTGACCAGATTACAGAATTAAAAATTCTCATACTGCCGGCTTTTTAACAAACTCAACAGATGTTACAGGCTTTGACGTTTCGCCAACAAACATTTGTGGCAAAGTTATAATTATTTATTGGTGCAGAATGCTCACCTTGAATCCAAGCTGGAGATAAATTATTCCTTCCCTCCAACAACTCCTTCAGTCACTTCCTTCCTACCTCTCTTCCTTCGCTTATCTGGCTGATGTCAAGTTTCTAGAGGCTAAGCTCTACATTGGGCCTCC
Organism: Plestiodon gilberti rubricaudatus; assembly: GCA_026170595.1. Classification (NCBI taxonomy): domain Eukaryota; kingdom Metazoa; phylum Chordata; class Lepidosauria; order Squamata; family Scincidae; genus Plestiodon; species Plestiodon gilberti. Next base: position 60,353,772 of record JANXHW010000004.1, on the reverse strand, counting down.
ATGGCAACCTCTGAAGGCATTTTGGACACTGTCATAACCACCAGTTCTGAAGGTTTCAGGGTCCGCGCAGCCACCTGGGCCCTTTGACGGACAGAGGCCTTTGGCCAGTGTCCTACCTGGCTGATATCGGATGCCTGGTTGTCATGGCAGCAGAGACAGCAAGTAGCCTTCCTTGTAATTTTTCATGGCCTCTGGAGCCTGCCTCTCTGCTATGTCAGCAACTCATGCACCGACCTACCTGCTGCCACCTGGTGATCATAGCCAGGGAAGGGGAAGAACCCATTGCTATCTGTCACACTGCTACATCAGCAGTCAAAATAGACGAAGACATCTGGGAGTTGGGCAGAAGGGCTGGGACTCATAGGGAAAGGAATTCAAACCCTCTCACAATCCTAACAGTGACCTCAGGAGCACATCCGCATGCAATTTTCCAGGCATATTTTCCAGTTTCTAAAGAAATTAACATGGTTAGCCAAGTCCAATTACAAACTGAGCCCAGGACTTGATTACTTAGGATGTTCTCCTATTCACAGTGCATAATTGTCTTATGGGATTCATTACAATGAGATGTGGTGATAGCTACTAGCTTCAATGATTGATTTTTTTAAAATGATGTATAGCTTTATTAGTGATCATTAGTCAACAACAAAACTTTATGTTCAGATATAGTATGCATCTGTTTAGATGCTGAGATAAAAACAAAAACCAGGAAATAGTGGCCAATCATCTCCTAAAAAGCCACTGCCCTGGCTGCAATTTCACAATCCACTCAGAGGCGTTGTTAGCGGGGGGCGGGAGGCCCCAGGGTGGCAGGAAGTGGGGGGCAGGGTGCGGTGTGTGTGTGTGTGTACGTACGTACGTACGTATGTACATACGTATGTACTTGTCTCTGAATCGCTGCTGGGTCACCCCCTATGCCGTTTCTGTCTTCTCTTTCATCATTCCGCTGGCAGCAGGATCAGCCCTCCCGCCCACCCTGGAGCCGTTTGGCTCAAATGCTTCAAAAAGTGGTGGGGTGGGTGGGTGTCTTCATGCTGCCGCCGAAATTCAGCGGTGGCGTGCAAAAATGACATCACGCCCCCAGGGGAATGGCTTGTGGCGGCACGTGGGGGGTGTCATGTAGGTGCCTTCCACAGGGTGTATAGGAATGCCACTGAACCCACTCACCTTTGAGGATCACCAAAGCCTTAATCCAACAAGCAGTAACTGGGCAGCATCAATAATTATGGAAAGAACAGGCATGCATCACCAAGCCCTGCCCTCTGTACTGATACAGTTCATAGCACTGTCACCCTGAACACCATTCTTATGCATTTGTCTGTAGAGAGAAGCATTGCATTCTGGGAAACATCCCCTCCTTAATTAGAAATATTGAGCATCCATCCTCCCTAATTATGGGGCGAATGTTGTCCTGACCACAACTCTTCAGACAAATGCAGGAGGTGGGGTTACACATAACAGTGGTGTTTGTAGGAAGGGCTTGCCACTATTCTCTCTCTCCTCTCCCAGAACCATAGATGCTGTCTACAATTACTGTCTGAATAGATCTCAAGGGATTAACACATCTGTGTGAACAACATTAAAACACCTTTTCCTTCTTCACAACTACTTTGTGACTTGCTGACTGGCCATACACCCTCCTCATGGCCACATGTTTGATGTTAGGAAAAGGCAGGCTATGCACTGAACATATTATTTCAGTGTTTCCCAAAGTGATCCAGCCTTCACCTGCTCCCACTACCTGTCATTGATGGACTTGGAAAAAAACAAACCATAAGAAAGACACTCAAACATTTATCTTCCTATATTTACACAAGTTTGCAAAGTGCAGGAGCTCAGCTGTTTGCAGGGCAATTAGGAGCTATCTGATTTTCTGAATAGGCTCAGCCTTGAGGCAATCACTTATCTGATCTTTCCATTACCCATGTTTTCATTGGAGGCTCTGTGGGACCCACTAGAAATCAGGTTGCGACCCCCCCCAAGTTTGAGAAACACTGTATTTTATGTATGACGGGGGCTCTTGTGACACAAGAAGTCATGAGTTTGTTCCTCAAATCACCATGATTGCAGTTGCATATCTGTATATTTCCCCTTACGTTTTACTGGTCCAGCACCAGGTGTCAAGAAACCTTCAGCAAACTACCCCTCTCCATGGGATGCCCCGTTCTTAGGAGAGACCTGAGTGAAGTTGCTCCAGCCACATGAAAGATATGGGCACAGTGCAGTGATGCCGCTCAGTGGGGGGCGGGGGGCCAGGGCCCCCGGGCGCAGGGCGCTGAGGCTCCTGGGGGGGGGGCTCCTTAGGTTTCTTTTTCTTCCGGTTTTTTTACTGTTTCCGGGTTTTTTTAGTGGTATCTTGCTGTGTGTGTGCTTTCTCCCACTTAGCTTGTGTATCTGAGGAGGCGAACTTCCATTGCAAGCGCCGTTCTGCCTGCTGTTCTGCCTGCGACTGGCGTGAACTCCGGAAAAGTGCCCAGCAGGGCGCTTCGTCGTTCCGTGCTTGCGCAAGTCTTCACTCTGAAGAAGTTCTCACAGTGAAGACTTGCGCAGGCGCAGAATGACGAAGCGCCCTGCTGGGCGCTTTTCTGGAGTTCACACTGGTCGCAGGCAGAACGATGCTTGCAATGGAAGTTCCAAATCGGCTCCGCCTCATCAGATACACAAGCTAAGTGGGAGAAAGCACACACAGCAAGAAACCACTAAAAAAAACCCGGAAACCCGCCGAAAAACCTCGGGGGCGATTTTTTTATTTTTTATTTTTATTGGGGGGCACTGAAATTTGGGCCCCCCAGGGGCGCAGGTCCCCTCTGGCACAGCGGTCATCTCAAAGATCAGCAGTGGGTCCTTCTGAGGCCCCTGGGTCTTCAGTAGTTGCCCAAATCTGCCACGCTCTCATATTGCCCTGCACCATTTGTTTGCCTTCTCCTTGCAAAGGCAGCGCGAGGCAATAAACTGTGTTATTGTATCATTCAACGTTAGCCAAGAGACGAGACTGCAGTAGACCTTCTTCAAAAACATAAATCTTTTGGCTGCTGGTCCTTCCCCACATTTGTACAGACTTTAGTAGTTGTCATTAAGCAGCCAATCAAGTTCTCATCAATGATTTAACAATCTTTAACTACTTTTAAGTCCTGGGAAGCAGTTCATTACTGCTGATGGATTGAATTCCCCAATGTTGCTCTCCATTTAATATCTGCCTGTGGTTACAATCCGTATTTAAAGAACTGACATGGGAGAGTGAAAAGAGCTCCACTTTTCTTGAGAAAAAAAATACTTCCTTTAATTTCTAAAGATCTAAACATCTTTGTTGATGATTGTTTTAAATATGTATTGCTCTTCCTGACTTTATTGCATTGCAAGGTAAGAAGAAAAATTGCTGCTTCACAAAACCTTGGCGTCTTGAATGTTCTGGGTTTTTTTTAACTAGTTTTGATTTTGGTTTGCCTGTATTTATCCACACAAGACAGTTCTAACTGTTGTTAATGTTCCCATATAAATCAAGCCGGCTCTTCCTGGGGTAGCCAAATCTCATGGATACCTATTGCCTAGCCCCAGTAGTAGTCTTTCATTGCAATGCTTCAATCCCCCATCCTATCTCTTCTTATTTCAGCCTCAGCAGGAAAGGAAGAAGACTGATATAGTTTTTATCAGATGGTCTTACAAGTAGGAACTGCTTTTCTTGGGAAATTCTCAGCAAGTATGACAAGAAGAACTGCATGTCTGATTGCCACGAAACAGGTAGCCCCAGGCACCCAGGATCATGTTTCCTCTGTGGTTTCAAGAGATGTAATCAAACCCAGCACATCTTCAATGTGTTTCCTTGTTAGGTCAATAATGTGGATGTGTGCAAGAATAACAGCCCAATCTTACCTGGTCCATAGAATATCTATGTTTCAATTTTGGCAGTGCAGGGATAATGAAGAGACATCAAAAAGAGGAATGATTAGGATGCATTTTGTGCTGGTTAAACTTAAATGATAATTGGTTTTGCACTTTAGAACACTATGGTCAACTGGCAGGGAGTAGGAAAACAGATGGGACAGGATGAGGGGATAGCCAAGACACAGCAAGGACAAGAGATAAAGACAAGAAATCCAATGCAAGACCTAGTGAGTGTGCTTTTAGCAGGAGCTTTTTACTTTAATAAGACAGCTGAGAAGCTGGACCCAAAGAAAGCAAGGCCTTGGGTGTTGCGTTCAACAGGCAGAGCAGGCTTTGGATGCTATTCTCAACAAGCATCACCTTGAATTTTTTATCTGTATGCCACTTTAGGACAGCAAAGACACATGGAGAAAGATTTTCTCCATGCAGCACACGAGGAATGTTCTTATGTCAGAGACAAACTTGTGAAGTATTCATGTGTCTTCTGAGACTTTTAAATTTGTGCCAATATTAGGTTGCTTGGGGGAGTCCAGTGAGGAGGAAGTAAACATTGTAGCATTTGATTCATGTTATCTGTTTTACAATGCCATCCTGCAAGCATAGGACAGTGCAGCAAGTGCTCCGCCAGCCATAAGGCACTTTTGTGGCTCCTCAGGAGTAAATGGTACCGGCGCAGAGGCTAGAGTCTCTCACTCCGCTGTCGCCCAGAACCTGCACTGGCCGACCCAGGTAAGTCCAAGGCCGGTCAGCGGGAGGGCGGGTCAGGGTGGTGAGGGAGGGGGCCTGGCCTGGGAGGGGGCAGGGATTGCGCCGATATCCAATAGCCAGCCAACACGGTCTTGCATGGCCTTCCTGGACACACGCCAGCTAAAGAGCTGGTGCATCTGAGGAGGCCCATTGTCACTTACACCGGGGGAAGGAGACAAACGTCCCCTTCCCCTGAGGTGAGCCTGGGCTGTGCCGGCGTGGCCTGCATCCTGACTAGGATGCAGTGGCCGGCCATTTAGGCAGGACACCATATCTAGACTTAGGCAGGATCGGGCTGTTAGTTTGTTTTTTATGGGATTTGTGACTACCCAGAGCCTTCAGGACTGCCGGGTGATGCAGAGAAATGATGGCACTGTAGAAATGTGGCTGAGTGAATGTAAAGGAGAACACGTCTATCTAAGGGTGCCAAATGGTCAGAAAGGAGCTGCCCCCAGCCTGTTCCTCTTCCTGTAAAAGCAGCTTGATATGCAGGAATCAGCAGGTGAAGAACAGAGATAAGCATTATCACCTGCTAATGTCTGCACACTGCTCTCTTTCAAGGCATAGGGCAGAAGCCTCTACTATTTTTCTCCCACTTTTTTCAGCTGTTATCCTTATAAGAGCATCATCTATTTTGGGAGAATGCTGCTTTGCAGATGGGGTTGCAATATCAGGGTAGCATAACAGTTGGTAGAGTTTGGGCTGTCAATATCTTGCTTCATTCTCCTCAATATGAGGCCACCCCGCCCCTTCATAGTTCCCGGTAAAGCGCCGCTGCCTTACCGGGGGATTATATGCACACTACCCACTTGGTAACTTACTTGAATAAGTGGGTAGCATGCATGCACAATCCCCCAGTGAGGCTATGTGCTTTACCAGGAACTGTGATGGGTCGGGGTTCAGTGGTGCTTCGTCGACTGCCCCCCCCTGCACCGGAAGTGACATAACAGCAACACCCGTTATGGACACAACCGAACTGCAGGGCTCGTGCCGCTGCTGGCCGCAGTATCACCCCCCCACCCGCCTGCCACTGACTGGGAGCCCATCGCCCCCCTGATGATGCCTCTGGCAGGGTTGCCTCACCTGCCACACCCGCACTGCATGTCCATTGGCCTCTGGGGAATGCAGAAGGAAGTACAAGGTGCAACAGGGGCATTTGTCTCTCCACCACCTCACATCACTGCTACCCCCAGTGCTGAGGTGGTTCATGGGGTCAACCTGGTGGGTCCTTTGGTGGGCGTCCAACACAGGTTGGTCAGTGTCCAATTTGGTGGACCCTGATGCTGCCTCTGCTGACTATTAGCGAGGAACTCAGATTTACTTACGGCATACATGCTCTCTTTCTCTCTCTATTCTCTCTACTGTGGGAAACCCATCTAGTCGATTTAGCAATATCCATCACTATAGTAATCATCCTACATTAAGCAAAACTTTGGGGAGTCAGAAAAGATGATACATGATTTCATATGGAATATTGCATATTACTAGGTCATCAATTAGTGTTAAGCCAGCAATCTCTAGGGCAGTTTAAAAACGGGCCTAATTGACACTTCTCTCTTACTTCCCCCATAGTCTCATACACATGAATATTATAGCTTGGACTAAGTGGGCATTTATTAGTCAACCAAGTGTAAGAGAAGCTTAGTAATTCAAAATGTAATTGATTTTCATGGAGAGTGAAAGAGGGAGAACCTAGGAAGACTTGGCATACAGACAGTAATGTGTTGTCCTTTGTGTATGCAGATGGACAGCTCTACGTGGCTTTGTGCCAGGAACTTGCTAGCCTTTGCATTAATGCAATAATAAATATTTATGTTTCTCAATATTAGGCCACATCCCAGGATAAATATGATTTATACGGTTTGCTTTACAGATGCAGTGTTTTTGCTGGGGAAAAATGAGTTTGAAAAAGTGCATTGTGGAAGTTCTACAACAATTTTTTGCTAAGGCAACTCTATATGGCTACCAAGTTCTCTCCTATTTCTGAGTGTGGCAAAAAATAAGACTTCACATTTTTTTAGGGGGAGGGGGTTCCAAACTGCCTTTCAACTGATCATCTTTTACTTACAAGGGAATGTTCCCAAGCGACAGTCTATTTTGGGCCTTCTTTTGATGCCGTCATTAATTTCTGAAGATTAACTAAGCTTTTGAAGATAGGTTGAAGTGAACATATATAAGATATATGGAAGTGGAAACAATGTACCTTTGCAGTGCTTAGTGGTCTCTCTGCTGCAAATATTTCTGGTAATCTTGATGGCATAAGAGGTATTGGAGAAGAATCCATTGAATGGGGTTGAATGGGGCAGAGGAGGGCAGAATGGGGAGGAGATGGGCAGATCGGGCCCAGGAGGGGAGCGGGTTCAGTGGTGGCATATGCTGAATCCCAAACCCCTTCCTGGGCCAGAAATGCCTGAACAGAGAAACGTGAGATTTGTCAACCGAGTCGATCTGTTGTGGCTGCTGGGGCTGAGGAGACCTCCAGCAGCCACAAATCCCCCATGGGATGCAGCGTAGACGGCGCTGGCACTGCTGCATCACCACATGGGGATTTAGGTAGAATTGGGCTGTGTAATAATCATATAATCTGCCATGACTGACTTTCCAACTTGAATCAGAGCCTTCGGCTGCAATACTATACACACCTTCCTGGGACCTGGTCCCAAGGAGCTGAATGGAGTTCCCTTTATGATACCAGCAAATACACAGGCCTCTCCTTCAAGACCTGCACCATCTCCATCCCTCAGTTCAACCAAAGGGGCTCCTGTAACCCATTAATAATTCTGATTTACCAACACTATGGATGATATAACAATTCAGCATTTGGCAATGAATGCATTTGGCAATTAAAATAACAAGGAAAGAGCTACTGGTTGTAAGAGAATGGGTCTAAGGAATAGCTGCACAATCCTGCACAATCAGCTGCCAACGGAGCGCACGCTTCACAGACGCCGGGTGTCATAAATGTGTCTTAAAGCGTGTTTTTGACACCCGGGGAGTAAGAGCCGCCAGCACCCATCAGTGCAAGTAAGTCCTGCACTGGTCAGTGCAGTGGTGGGGAGAGGGTGGGCTGGGTGGTGAGGGAGGGGGTCATTGGGTGAACTGAGACAGGAGGGGGCGGGGATATCTGCGGCACGCTCTGCCAATATCCTGCGCCCATTCCCGGCCTGGGCCGCCCTTACCCCGCCGCCCCAAAAGTTCACTGGATCCAAAGCCGACGTACATCCGAGGAGGCCCATTGGGGCCGGGCAGCCCTACCGGGGAAGAGGAAGAACCTTCTCCCATGGTGTTCCCTGGCCGCACCGACGCAGCCCGGGAATGGTGCTGGATACTGTGGCTGGCCCTTTAGGCCAGTCGTATATCTTTGCGCAGGATTGGTCTTCCTGACACTGTTATTTCAGCTTTGCAATTGCTTTTACCATTATAACATGATTTGTAAATTGCTGCCACAAGACGTCTAACCATTCAGAAAAGCTCAGAGAGAGGGATTTCATTATTGTGGCATCATTACCCTTTGAATAAGAGAAAAGAAGCAGAAAGGAAAGGTTTACTAACCTTTTTGCAATCATTTATCTTGTACCGCTCTTCTTACAATACCTTTGCAGATGGAAAGCTTCCGAGTCTTATATAAGAAAGCTCAAATTACCAGCATTTCTTTATTGAGCGAAGCAAAGACACTATGCTTGAGGGGATCAAAAAGAGCAGTACAAAGGAGCACAAATACATGTTGGGTTGCTTTGAGTTGGTAAAAGCCCATGACCGTCATAGTAGCAGTGTAAATCACTACTTTATCTCCATTGGCTCAGGAAAATCTACATTTGTGTTGAAAGTGTTGGGCAGTTCATCATGGAAGTTGGTGATGAAATTCTTTCATCATCTGGTGTGTTGTGTAGATTCCAACTTAGGGTCAAAACATGTTACTTTGAATGGATTGGGGGCATGGGGGATGAGGCTTTAACACTTTGCCCCTGCAAAGGTTTCTGGTTCCAATACAGACTGCAAATCCTTTCACTATTTACCTTAGTAAAAAAGTTTCTGTTGGCACCATTAGCAAAGCCTCATCCCACACAAATCAGTACTAAGAGCAACATATCTAGAGATCCTGAACTCTATAATAACCTATAAAAATGGAAATGTCCAGCTATCTTGCCTTTTTGGATGCTTATGATTGAATATATTAGTTTTGTCTGGAACAAATCTTGTTTCCTTTACCAATCCTTTTTGGTTGCATATAGACCCTTAGCGATCGATCAGCAAGACACCTGAAATATTTAGGATCTCAGTGATGATGGCAAAAGACATGGGCTTAGAAGAACACAAAGTTCCGTGAACCAGATATAGAGGATTGTATCAAAGAAGTGCTACACTTCTAATGACTATGTGCTTCTTACAGCTCAATCCTATTGACCACTGCATCGCCAGAACGCACGTTCCGGTGACCCAGTGCACTTTACGACTGTTGCAAAAGGTGACAAACCATAGAATGCAGCCTGGCCACCACCCCAACAGCTGTGCCTCTGCAATGGTGGCCACTACAGTAGCCTGGTGCCCATAAGCCAGTGCAGGGATTAGGCAGTGGGTGGGAGGAAAGGGGAGAGGGAGGAATGGGTTGGAGACCAGGGAGGGGAGGGGTGTGTGTCGAGGCTGAGGAGGCGGTATCGACAGCAGCACCACCACTTATATCCTATCCCCCTTCCTGGTCTTGATCCACCTACCCAGGTCCACTCGAACTTGCACCAACAGATAAACTGGCGCAGTTCCAAGTAGACCCATCAAGGCAGTAGAGGCTTACCCCGGGGCAAATGAACAAATGTTTTCTTACTTCAAGGAGGCTTCCCAGCCCTGAAACTCCCCCATGGGATCCAGTGCGCACCCCAGTGGCATGGCTGCATCGCTGCTGGGGGAGTTAGCTAGGATTGGGCTGTGAGTCATTTATGAGCACATGCTTGGTTAAAAAAAGAGAGATAAATTAAAAACTATGAAAAAGCTGGAATCCATCTGTGAATTGTTGCACTCTGTAAGAATCTCTTCCAGCTTTTGTTCTTTAAATTTATTTATTTGTCTCTTTCTTTGTTTGCTTCTCCGTCATTATGTTAGGAATCTTTTAGTGGAAGGCTTTCTTTCAAATTTATTGTGAATGTCAAGAATTTGCATTATTGTTGTGAGTTTATCATAATGTTATGTTATGTTTAACTCCAAAAAGTAAGCATATTTACCTTGTATGAGACAGATAAAAATGTTGTCATTTTTCTTTTATTCTTTTCAAGTGATCATTCCAAATATGACAGTATGTAAGCATTTGTGCCTTTTGATTGGTATTTTGAGGGTCATCGTGTGGAGCCACTTCCTGTATCCTGAATAGAAGACATAGGAGGTGGCTCCTTTTGGCTAGAAATGAAACTAGACCAGACTAGCCGAGTGCTAGCTGGAAATGCAACTCTTTTGTCCATAGCCTCTCTTTTACCAGTACTGCTTTCAAGGATCCATAAATTAGAATGTTTGACCAGTTCTAACTTAATGATTGATTTATTTGCCTCTTCAGTACGAAATTTATGGGCACTTTTTTTGTGTGTGTATTGACAGAATTCCCTCTGCTTTTTGGTTTCTCCGTCTTTCTCCTGTTAGGCATTTTAATGACTTTAGATTTTATATTAGTCAGAGCAGAGGACCATCTTCCCTGTGAATGGCTTTTGTGCCCTTTCATTTGATTGGTTCACACAGAAACCACCAAGAGGCTGCAGTGAATCACTCTGACTCATTACCTTTCCGTAATAGGCTGGCCTTTTTTCAATTTCATCTGACTGCAAATGTGATTTGAAACTTTTTTTATGTATTATCTTCCAAAGTTGAGCTGACAAGAGTATAAATTCAAGACAAAATGAGTTTTTTAATTTTTTTTCTGGCAAATTTTTAACTCCACCAACAATTCCCATAATGGAACCCCAACTCTAATTTATACTAATAATGGGAGGTTTGCTGTCCTTAGCTCTTGATTAGAGCAGAGGTGCATGAACCAGAACTTTGAGCTTTTGTGAATCAGATCTTGAACTGACATAAATCAGCAAAGCTTCATTGAGTTTAATACAGAACACTGATTCGCTAAGCAGGAAAATGACCCAAAGGTCTATTATGGACCTCTTTACACTTTTTTTTAAAGTTCAGCTTATTGCTCAGTTTCTTCATCTGTAAAATAGGATGAGATAACATAGGATGCCAGTTCAATATTTTTGTCATATTGAGGTTGTATACATGCAGGGAAAAAATATTTTCACTCACTTTTTCAACATTTAGCATCTAGACTTTTGAACTATCTCAAATATCTCTACTTAGCCTGACACACAAAAATAGTTGTTTAGTTCAAATCAATATATAGAAATTGAATCAATTGGAAAAAAAGAAGCTTACAACATTGAAATATAAGTATTTAATGGTGCTTAAATATATGATGTTCATAGCCTTAGAGAGACTTGGAACACAGAGTTGGAAACAGCTCTAGACACTATAATTGCAAAATTTATGGATCTTAAATTGTGACTGATTCAGCAAAAATCATTTTTAGAGTTTACTGGATACCACAACACCTTTTACAGTAAGGGACTTGCCAACGAATCTAGCTGTTGGCGTTGTGGTGAACCTGAAGCATCATTTTGGCATATGTTGTGGTTTTGTATGGTGATACAACCCTTTTGGGTGGAAATTATTTGCTCTATTAATCAGGTATTACAGCAATCATTGCTATTTGTGAGCACATGCTCTTTTACATTATTTACCTGCTTTGTGGAAGTTACCTGTTGGACAATGGAAATAGACTCTCTGTGCCCTTAGCGTAGCTCAGGGGTGGCCAACCTTCCACCATTAGGGCTACTGTGTTCTCAAGAGTCGTGTAGAAGACAGAATCTTGGCAGCTGCAAGTGCTGATGGTGCTGCTAAAGCAGCTGCACCTGCTGAAATGCCTTCCCGTATGCAACCATTTAAAGGGCCAGCATTCATGTTGAAAGGTTGGCCACCACTGGCGTAGCTAAAAGACTGATATTAAAGTGTTGGGTTAAGTGCACCCCACTATTCTCCAGTGGACTGAGGACCGTTTAACTCTATAAATATTTGAATCTATGACTTATAGAATATAACTGCATATGGATATATTCTTGTATATTTGGAAGCTTTTTAAAAAGTTTATGGAAAAACTGTTTAACAATATCTAGTTTATAGATTGCTACGTTTATTTTATGATCATTGAACATTTTTTACTTTTTGTTTTACTCTTTTCCTTAAATTTTTTTCTGGATTTGTTGTTTTCTTTGAGATTGTATTGTTTTATTATTCACCAAACAAATGGGCGAAAGGAAAAACAAAATAAAATGGCTAGAGGCTCCATGTGTGCGCCACTGGTACCCAGATGTCCTGCCAGAGCAGGTAAGGTGGCAGTGGGAGCAGTTTGGGGGAGGATCAGGATGGGGACCAGACTCAACTGGGGGGTGGTTCAGGGGTGCAAGGGGGAGGATCTCAGTGGTAGCTGTGCACACCAAGATCCTATTCCCAGCCCAACATGCCCCCTGAGGCTCCTCGAATGTACGCCAGCTAAATAGCTGATGTAGGTCCGAGGGGACCCATTGCCATCCAAGTGGCTTACAGAAACGTAAGTAAAAATGAGTTTTAATGACCTCACCTGGGCCATCTGGTTGTCCAACCCCCACCATGGTATGCTCCATTGCCGCTACTGCATTGTGCAGACTTCTGGGGATAGGATTTGATTGTTAGTCTTCATGAAAATGTGATAATAGAATTAACATAAGAACATAAGAAGAGCCCTGCTGGATCACGCCAAAAGCCCATCTAGTCCAGCTTCCTGTGTCACACAGTGGCCCCACCAGATGCCTCAGGGAGCACACAAGACAAGATACCTGTGTCCAGTCGCCACTCCCTTGCACCTGGCACAGAGAAAACCAACTTCTAAAACCAGGAGGTTGCTTATGGCTTGTAACCTGTGATGGTCTTTTCCTCCATGAATCTGTCCAAACCCCTTTTAAAGGCATCTAGGCCAGATGCCATCACCACATCCTGTGGCAAGGAGTTCCACAGATGAATTACACGCTGGGTAAAGAAATATTTTCTTTTGTCTGTTCTAACTCTCCCTCCACTCAATTTTAGTGCATGTCCCCTGGTTCTGGTGTTGTGCGAGAGGGAGAAGAATTTCCCTCTATCCACTCTCTCCATCCCATGCATAATTTTATAAGTCTCAATCATGTCCCCCCTCAGGCGCCTTTTTTCTAGGCTGAAAAGCCCCAGACGCTGTAGCCTTTCCTCGTAAGGGAGGTGCTCCAGCCCACGAATCATTCTGGTCGCTCTTTTCTGCACCTTTTCCAATTCTACTATATCCTTTTTGAGGTGTGGTGACCAGAACTGGACACAATACTCCAGATGCGGCCTTACCATCGATTTGTACAAAGGCATAATGATATTGGCCGTTTTATTCTCAATCCCTTTTTTAATGATCCCGAGCATGGAATTGGCCTTCTTCACAGCCGCCGCACACTGGGTCGACACTTTCATCGACCTGTCCACCAGCACCCCAAGATCTCTCTCTTGATCCGTCACAGACAACTCAGAACCCATTAGCGTATATGTGCAATTTTGGTTTCTTGCCCCAATGTGCATCACTTTGCACTTACTTACATTGAAGCGCATCTGCCATTTTGCTGCCCATTCTCCCAGTTTGGAGAGATCCTTCTGGAGCTCTTCACAATCCCTGCTGGTCTTCACCACCCGGAAAAGTTTAGTGTCATCTGCAAACTTGGCCACCTCACTGCCTATCCCTGACTCCAGGTCATTTATGAATAAGTTGAAAAGCACCGGTCCCAAGACCGATCCTTGGGGCACACCGCTTTTCACCTCTCGCCATTGTGAAAATTGCCCATTGACTCCCACTCGCTGTTTCCTGGTCTTCAACCAGTTCCTAATCCACAAGAGGACCTGCCCTCTTATTCCTTGACTGTGGAGTTTTCTCAGGAGCCTTTCATGAGGGACTGTGTCAAACGCCTTCTGAAAATCCAGATATATAATATCCACGGGTTCGCTCGCATCCACATGCCTGTTGACCTTTTCAAAAAATTCTAACAGGTTTGTGAGGCAAGACTTCCCCTTGCAGAAGCCATGCTGACTCTCCCTCAGCAGAGCTTGTTCTTCTATGTATTTTAAGATTTTATCCTTAATGAGACTTTCCACCATCTTCCCTGGAACAGATGTTAGGCTGACCAGCCTGTAGTTTCCCGGGTCCCCCTCCTTCCCTTTTTAAAGATTGGCGTGACATTAGCTATCCTCCAATCCTCTGGCACAGTGGCCGTTTTAAGGGACAAGTTGCATATTTGGGTCAAGAGGTCAGCAACTTCATTCTTGAGTTCCTTCAGAACTCTTGGGTGGATGCCATCCGGGCCTGGTGATTTATTGATCTTTATTTTGTCAATTAAGTCTGAGACGTCTTCTCTTTTAACCTCTATTTCACTTAATTCTTTAGTCAGGGGAGACTGTTCCGGCAGTAGTATTTGCCCGAGGTCTTCTGCCGTGAAGACAGATGCAAAGAACTCATTTAATTTCTCTGCAGTCTCCAAGTCCCCTTTTATCACCCCTTTCTCTCCCTCACCATCCAGCGGACCAACCGTTTCCCTGGCAGGTTTCCTGCTTCTAACATATTTGAAGAAGCTTTTATTATTCCCTTTTATGTTGCCTGCCATACGTTCCTCAAAGTCTTGCTTGGCCTCCCGTATCATCTTTTTACATTTCTTTTGCCACAGTTTGTGCTCCTGTTTATTTTCCTCACTAGGGCAAGACTTCCATTTACGGAAGGAAGCTTCCTTGCCTTTTATAGCCTCCTTAACTGTGCTTGTTAGCCATGCCGGCACCCTCCTGGACTTGGTCGAGCCCTTCCTCCTTTGTGGGATACACTCCCGCTGGGCCTCTATGACTGTTGTTTTAAACAGCCTCCGTGCACTCTGGAGCGATTGGACTCTTTTTACCTTCCCTTTCAGCTTTTTTTTAACTAGTCTCCTCAGTTTGGGGAAGTCTGCCCTTCGGAAGTCAAGGGTTTTAGTGTCAGATTTGCTCGGCACTCTCCCTCCGACATGCATGGCGAAACAGATCGCAGCATGGTCACTATTCCCCAACGGTTCGGTAACATTTACCTCCCTGACCAGATCTTGAGTGCCACACAGTATCAAGTCCAGAGTCGCCTGTCCTCTGGTCGGTTCCGTGACAAGCTGCTCTAAGGCACAGTCATTTAACATATCCAGAAATCCAGTCTCTCTTTCATGACCTGAGCATGAATTGACCCAGTCGATGTGAGGATAATTGAAGTCCCCCATGACTACAACCCTGTCTCTCATTGACACCTCCCTGATTTGCTTCCTCATTTCAAGATCCCCTTCAGGTTTTTGATCTGGAGGACGGTAGCATGCCCCTACTATTACATCACTCTTTGAGCCTGGTAATCTAACCCACAGTGATTCTATGGAGGAGTCAGAGCCCCCCTCCAGCTCTACTCTGGTGGATTCTACCCCCTCTTTGACATAGATGGCCACCCCAACTCCAACACGCCCCTCTCTGTCCCTCCTATAGAGTTTATATCCTGGAATTGCAGTATCCCACTGGTTCTCCGCATTCCACCAGGTTTCTGTTATACCTACTATGTCAATGTTTTCCCTAGCCACCAAACATTCCAGTTCTCCCATCTTTGCCCGTAGACTTCGGGCATTTGCATAAAAGCACTTATATACCTGGTCCCCCAAGAAGGGCTGCATGTTTGCACCTTTATTCCTGCAGCCTTCTGTCCTGCTAGACTGGCTGTCATGTCCCATCACGCTACCACTCCCAATTTTTACTCTGCTATTACTTGACTGTTCCCCATCCTCTGCACCCTCATTCCCTAGGGATGAGGAGTCCCGAACCGGATGCCCCTCTGCTCCTGTCAGCCTTCACCCAGGAGTCAGATTAAAAGCTGCTCTGCCACCTTCTTAATGTTACGCGCCAGCAGTCTGGTTCCGTTTTGGTTCAAGTGAAGTCCGTCCCTCTTGTACAGGCCCGGCTTGTCCCAAAATGTTCCCCAGTGCCTAACAAACCTAAACCCCTCCTCCTGACACCAGTGTCTCATCCACGCATTGAGACCCCTGAGCTCCGCCTGCCTAGCTGGCCCTGCGCATGGAACAGATAGCACTTCTGAGAACGCTACCTTTGGGGTCCTGGATTTGAGCTTCCTACCTAGCAACCTAAATTTGGCCTCCAGGACCGCCCGGCTACATTTCCCCACGTCGTTGGTGCCAACATGCACCACAACCGCTACCTCCTCCCCAGCACTCTCTACCAGCCTATCTAGACGAGAGGTGATGTCCGCAACCTTCGCACCAGGTAGGCAAGTCACCTTGCGGTCCTCACATCCGTCACAGACCCCCTCTCTATGTTCCTGACTATAGAGTCACCCACGACAAGAAGCCCCCTTCGCCCCCTCCCCAGAGGAGTATCCATAGTGCGACTGGATACGGGCCCATCACCTGAAGAAGGGGTCCCCACTGTGGGATTGTTTCCCTCTTTTCCAGAGCGACGTCCTCCAGCCCTGAGACTCCCTTTCCTGGCAGCTGAGGAGCTGGCCAACTGAGGGTGGGACGATGCCTCCACGTCCCTAGAAGTCTCACCCTGGCTCCTCTCTACCTGTCTCTGCTTCTCCAGGTCAGCAACCGTGGCTTCAAGGGAGCAAACCCGTTCCCTGAGAGCCTGGAGCTCTTTGCACCGAGCACACACCCATGACTTGTGCCCAAGAGGCAGATAGTCATACATGTGACACTCAGTGCAAAACACTGGATAGCCCCCACCCTTCTGCTGGCTGTCTGACTGCATAGCTTTTGAGTGTAAGTTATGGATTTATCAAAGTTTGGGTACCTTAATGTTGTTGGAGCTCTCCTCTCTTCAAGGTTGTTGGAGCTCTCCTCTCTTCCTCTCCACAGAGGAGAAGTGTCGGGCAGTGTGTGGGGCCTGGCTTCCTCACCCCGCTGCTGAACTCGCCCAGCTGCTTAACTCACTGTGTCTTTTTTACCTTGCCACATGGTCCCAGTGAGGCCACTCGCTGCTCCTGAAAGGGCTCACTCGCAAACCAGCCCCAGATATACTAGCATAAAACTCCCAAGCCTGCCTATTCTATTAATGAACAGGTCTTCTCGTACTATGTGAGCTATTTGCCTGAGTCCTGATTTTGCCTTGGCTCCTCCTTTCTTCAGATCTATGCTTTAACCATCCATATTTTCTTGAGGACAGGCTCTGCCTATTTTGTCTCCCTGGCACAGCTGTCATCATCAATATAGTCTTCTTGACCACAAGCTCTATGATTTTTTTAATCTTTCACTATAACTGTCATGAGCTATTTTTATACCATTTTCCTGAAGCTACCTTATTCTTCATCTCCCCTTTGCATATTTTCATTGTTTGTAGACTAGAGTCTACTCCAGCCTACTTGGTGAGAAAGAATCTACTTCAGCCACCTTGTATTTTGGAACCCCTGTCAAATAGATCCCCTGCCTTCTGGAATCTCCAGCCCTAAGCTTATTCTGCAATGTTATTCCTTGATGCTCAGACCTCTGTGAGATATTCATCCCAGCTAAATTAAAATGTTGCCTTCAATTGCAAACGTTGGGCTGCAAAGAGTATGATACCTTTGTTTCCTTAGTAGTTGTAATGTTTGTGAACATACCATGTCATCATCGTAGCAGTTTATTCAACGGATGCCAGAGAATTCAATGGTTTCTGGGGCAGTGCAGTGCCACAGGTGCAGCACAATATCAGCTGAATAAGTGCTGCCGAATGATTGCCAAAATATCGTCTCTAGGCATGCATTACATGTTTAAATATTTTGATAAAAACTGCCTGCTAGGTTATTATTGTCTACCAGCCATAGTAGCCAAAGGGTCAATAGAACTACTGGAACTTCCAGATGCTGAGACAAATAACAGGCTCTAATATCAGAGAGTCTGAGATTTTGCTTTACAGTTTCACTAAGCCTTCCCGTGCTCTCCAATTTATCACACAACTAATGCCACTTAGGTTTATGTGGTGCCCTTTAAACTTAGACCTTTTAGATCATTGCTTATTTACATTTTATTCTTGATTTCCCTTTCGTCTTACTGGAAACTTATCCACAAAATAAACAGGCTGAGTTGCACCTGTATACTGTACTGATCTCTTTCATCCTTGTTAAATACCAGGTTCCATTGAGGTGTACCACAAAGGTCCTTACACATGTGTTTTGATTTCCCTGTGTACCTGTGTTAACTTATGTTAATCTGTGCACACTCAATAACCCGTGTTAACCCATGCACACTCAATAACAGTGGGCATGCTGACATTAGGATAGGGGCAGAAGGGAAATGAGGCCGTATCACAATTTTGGTACATGTATTTCTTACAAAAGGTCCAAGGTTCTATCCATGGCATCTCCTGGTAGGGTTTGAAGAAACAAAACAAAAACAAATCCTTCTTTGAACCCTGGAGAGTTTCTGCTGGTCAGGACCAACAATATTGAGCTAGATAGACCAATAGTCTGATTCAGAATAAGACATGTCTATATGTTCAAGATGTGGTCCTGCTTTCCCTCCACACACTCCACACCAATGGTTTTTCTTTCCCTTTTTTGAAGGGGAAGAGTTTGCAGGTTCCTTTCACTTTTTGCAGTTGAATGCCCCCCTTTCTGTGTCTTGTGTCTTCACTCCGGTTGTTCACCCTTCTTGTTGATAGTCTTGTAACACTGGTACTTTGCAGGATAGAGTGGGAGCTGTGTTGGCACCACTGCATTGCCGCACGGGGAGTTAGTTAGGATTGGGCTGCCTGGCTGCTTTTATACAAAGGCAATAGTAACGTGATGGTAAATGGCTAATAGAGAACATATTCTTTTGCAAAGCATGAGATTCTTATACTCAAACTTTGTATAAGAATCTCATTCATAACCCCTGCTAGCTAGGCAAGAGGCACTTTTTCAATTGGTGCTCCTCTTATATTTAGCAGGGGGAGAATAACTGCCCCCCTTTCACCCCAGCACAGTGTCTTTCTGGTGGCTGTTTGCTGGTGTTCTTCTGCATTTTTTTTAAGATTGTGAGCCCTTTTGGGACAGGGAGCCATTTAATCATTTGATTTTGTCTGTAAACTGCTTTGTGAACTTTGTTGAAAAGCAGTATATAAATGCTGTTAATAATATTAATAATTCATACAGGACCAAAGAATGTGAGAGCTGCCCCTCAGAAAGTGTTGAACAGATATATGCACAACTAATGTTTTTTAACAGGATTATTTGTGCTTACTTTCAGAACACCATAACTATACTAACATGAACAATATACATCTAAGAGTTACCAAAAAAATTGAAAGGAGAAAGTAAAAGGACTTGGGCTGTTTGCATGCAAACCTACACACAGGCCCATTTAATTGTTTATAGCAATGGCCACTCACTTCATTAAACTAGTATATTAGCCTGAAATATAGGTGCGTCTGAGAAAAAAAAAATCACATGTGGGCTGAAACACAGCAGGGAACTCTCCCTCCTCAACTAGCAATTTTTAAATATTATTGTATGATTTGAGAGTAGGGTCCAGCTGAAGGTCCACATCCATCATAAGATCCACCTGGCTGACCACTGAGTTCTCTGTACTGGTGGCAGTGGCAGCACACAATGTAACTTTGCAATTGTGTTTGTTCTTTGGAGAGCCAGTGCAGGGCTTTGGCCTAGCCAGTTTGAGTGTGAGTTATAATTTAATACAACCATGAGCTGTCGATGGAAAGGTCGGCAGTTCGAATCCGCGACGGGGTGAGCTCTCGTTCCTTGGCCAGCTCCTGCCAACCTAGCAGTTCCAAAGCATGTTAATGCGAGTAGATAAATACGTACCGCTTGCGGGAAGGTAAACAGCGCTCCGTGTTTATGAGTCACGCCGGCCACATGACCACGGAGGCGTCTTCGGACAACATTGGCTCTTCGGCTTTGAAATGGGGATGAGCACCACACCCTAGAGCAGACGTGGCCAACCCGCGGCACGCGTGCCACAGAGTGGCACGGGAACGTCCGTCGGGTGGCACGTGGTCGCACATGGCTCTCTTCTTCCCTGCTAGATTTTCCGGCTCTTCAACGGAGGCTGAAAGTAGCTAGCTGCAGCATGTAACTTGCCCTGTGCTCCTCCCAGCGTGCAGCTCAGCTTCAAAGTATTTCAGCATTGGCTGGGGCCACGCAGGCGCTGTGAGGAGAGAGGGACTGCGTGGAGCTCCAGAGATATCGCTCCCAGAGGCCCAGCGGCGTGTAAACCGCCGCTACGGGAAAACTGCGAGCAGCGCGGGCCTCCTCCTTCTCCTTCCACCCTATCCCGCCCTCACTCGCCTGGCCGCCGCGGCGCGGACCGCCGCATGGACAAAGGAGCGGCAAGGTCCCCCTCCTGCTTCTCTAACCCTCAGCTTCCCCCCGCCCAAACCCTCCTGACGGCCGAGTAGGGCTCCAAAGCACGTCCGGGAGCCGCCACGGTAGCAACGAGCCAGCTCCGCGATCCCCTTCCCACCCCGCAGCCAGCCGCGA
The DNA here is from genome assembly GCA_026170595.1 of Plestiodon gilberti rubricaudatus. Lineage (NCBI taxonomy): Eukaryota > Metazoa > Chordata > Lepidosauria > Squamata > Scincidae > Plestiodon > Plestiodon gilberti. The sequence continues at coordinate 60,333,563 of JANXHW010000004.1, read as the reverse complement.
CGAACCTCCCTCCCGGTAACCCCCCCATCTCCCTCCCTCCCGAGGCAAGCCGAGCCGTGCATCGCACATCCCGACGCACCCCTTCCCCCCCCAGCGCCCGAGCCGCGGACAACGGCGACCAGACCGCCCGACCAGCCCCCAGGAAAGTAAAGAGGGTTGAAGGCAGAAGAACGGAAGAAGGGAACAAAGAAAGAAAGGAGACAGCGACAAAGGGGTAGGAAGAAAAAAGGGGGGTGAAAAGGAAGCCCACGATCCCCCCCAACCCTCTGCCCAATGTGCCCCGAGCGGTCCCGGACAAAGAAAAAAACCCCTCCCCAAAGACCCAGACCCCCAGAAGGAAACTCACCAGGCCCCAGAAGAGAGAGAGGGAGAGAGGGCAAACTACAGAAGCACATGAGGGGAGAGAGAGAGAGTGTGTGTATGTGGGCAAACTACAGAAGCACATGAGGAGAGAGAGAAAGAGAGAGAGGGCAAACTACAGAAGCACATGAGGAGAGAGAGAGAGGGCAAACTACAGAAGCACATGAGGGGAGAGAGAGAGAGAGAGTGGGCAAACTACAGAAGCACATGAGGAGAGAGAGAGAGAGGGCAAACTACAGAAGCACATGAGGAGAGAGAGAGAGAGAGTGTGTGTGTATGTGTGTGTGGGCAAACTACAGAAGCACGTGAGGAGAGAGAGGGCAAACTACAGAAGCACGTGAGGAGAGTGTGTGTGTGTGTGTGTGGGCAAACTACAGAAGCACATGAGGAGAAAGAGAGAGAGAGGGCAAACTACAGAAGCACGTGAGGAGAGAGAGAGAGGGCAAACTACAGAAGCACATGAGGAGAGAGAGAAAGAGAGAGAGGGCAAACTACAGAAGCACATGAGGAGAGAGAGAGAGGGCAAACTACAGAAGCACATGAGGGGAGAGAGAGAGAGAGAGTGGGCAAACTACAGAAGCACATGAGGAGAGAGAGAGAGAGGGCAAACTACAGAAGCACATGAGGAGAGAGAGAGAGAGTGTGTATGTGTGTGTGTGTGGGCAAACTACAGAAGCACGTGAGGAGAGAGAGGGCAAACTACAGAAGCACGTGAGGAGTGTGTGTGTGTGTGTGTGTGTGTGTGTGCAAACTACAGAAGCACATGAGGAGAAAGAGAGAGAGAGGGCAAACTACAGAAGCACGTGAGGAGAGAGAGAGAGGGCAAACTACAGAAGCACATGAGGAGTGTGTGTGTGTGTGTGTGGGCAAACTACAGAAGCACATGAGGAGAGAGAGAGAGTGTGTATGTGTGTGTGTGTGGGCAAACTACAGAAGCACGTGAGGAGAGAGAGGGCAAACTACAGAAGCACGTGAGGAGAGTGTGTGTGTGTGTGTGTGTGTGTGTGTGTGTGTGTGTGTGTGCAAACTACAGAAGCACATGAGGAGAAAGAGAGAGAGAGGGCAAACTACAGAAGCACGTGAGGAGAGAGAGAGAGGGCAAACTACAGAAGCACATGAGGCGTGTGTGTGTGTGTGTGTGGGCAAACTACAGAAGCACATGAGGAGAGAGAGAGTGTGTGTGTGTGTGTGTACTTGCATTAGACTACTACACCATCCTGGCTCATTTATGGTTCATTGTTACGTGCTCTAAGAATGATATAACAATAAACCTTAAGTAACTGAAGGTGATTCTGTTTTTATTTAAACATGGTTATTTAATAAAATAAAAACATGGTTATTTATTATTTATTTATTTACTTTATTTATTTTTGTGGCATGCCCAAGATACAAAAAAACTAAAAGTGGCACATGTCATAAAAAGGTTGGCCACCACTGCCCTAGAGTCAGACACGACTGGACTTAATTGTCAGGGGATACCTTTACCTTTTTTATATTACTATTATAGGTTGTGTATACCTTTATCCGGACTGCTTGGGATGGGAAGTTGTCTGGACTTTGGATTTGTCTGGATTTTGGAAAATTTGCTTAAATATAACGAGGTATTTTAAGTTAGAGCGAAAGCTTTCATGGCTAGGTATAATCTTGCAGGATATAGGGTATATGGGTATAGATGCCATTACATATTCTGTCAAAGCCAGAATAAGATTAAAAACAATTTTCAAACACTGAAACGCAGATTTTTTTAAAAAAAACAAGTTCAAAAAACTGAGACCAGGAAAAATATATTTAAAATCCAAGGCTGAAGATGGTACAAAAAACCGACGTTTCGTCTTATTCCTAAGACATTTTCTAGGTAGTGACAGCTTGGCTGTTAGGATGACACTGAAAACCAACTGACAGAATGGAACTTTAAAGGAAAACACCAGGCAGAACTTTACAGCGATCTTAAAGGAACGTCAGACATATTCATAAGGCAAACACATCCTATAAACTTGCAGGATATAGGGTATGGGTAGAGATGCCATATACATATTCTATCAAAGCCAGAATAAGATTAAAAACAATTTCCAAACACTGAAATGCAGATTTAAAAAAAACAAGTTCAAAAAACTGCGAACAGGAAAATACATTTAAAATCCAAGACTGAAGGTGGTGCAAGAACCGACGTTTCATTCCAAACTAGGAACTTTTTCCAGATGCAATCACAAGGAGTGTAAGATGGTAAGTCAGCAGCGCAAAAACCCTCAAGTTTAAAAGCTGAAAAAAGCGCGGGAAAACCAAGAGCTGATTAGAAATGGAACCAGGAGCTAATTGGCAGTGGAACTCAAACTGAAAGTGGCCGACGAGTTGACCGAGGATGACATCTGTTGTTGATTGTTTTCTTTTATTTCTGTATCTGTCAAACGGACCTTATGAATAATGGGAAACCATATTTCATAACGAGGTATCTTGGGGATGGGACCAAAATCTAAACACAAAATTCATTTGTCTCATATTCACCTCATACAAATAGACTGGAGGTCATTTTATACAATATTTTAAATAATTTTGTGCCTCAGTATGCCTTGTGCTATGCCAGCCAGGTGCTGGAAAAAAGTTTTTTTTTAAAGCCATAACCCCAAAAATGTCTGGATTTCAGAATAGTCTGGATTTCGGATGTCCAGATAAGGGGTAACCAACCTGTATTACCAGCTGGTTAATAGCAGGCAAGGACATGACATGAATGCTCGCTGGGTTCTTGAACCCTCAGCCACTGTACTTAGGAAGGTTCAACCCTGTGCACATGTCAAGTCATACGAAAGCAAAGAGAAGCCCCAAGTACATGCAAACCACATTTCCCTCCGTGACCACTGGAGTTAGGGGAAAGGACTCCTGATCAGAGTGTGTGACTTGCAGCAGGTATCCAACCTTCAGCAGTAGCTCAATATCTCAACTGATATCAAGAGCCAGAAGAAGGGAGAAACCAAAATGAAGGAAGCAATGCACTAGTCAGGTTACTTCAAAAGCAGGCTAGTCTGCCACAAGACAAAACAGCTTCTGTTGTGGTTTTTTTTTTTTTTTTTTTAATAAAGAAGTGTCCTAAATGACTGAAGCTTTTGGTATCGGCCATATGTTTCATTGGGTGTATTCCAGCACATAGTTTAGACTGTTTGCAAACATTCGTTCCAATATATGATTTGATGCCAAAGGCATTTTTCCCGTTTCCAGCCTTCAGCACCCATGCGAGTGCAACCCCGGCTTTCTGCTGAGCAGAGGCTGACAACTGCAATAAAACGTGTGGTCCTTTCATGGTGTCGATAAGCATCCCAAAGGGCAAGGTTCGGACAACTGAGCTCATTTTCATTTGTGATGTGACAGCTACAAGCCTATGATGTTCTCAAGGTCAAAGACCAGAGCACTTGGTCATTTTTTCATCTACACCTCCTGTGTGGGTATTTTACAAGGTTGCATCAAGAAATCAAGAGACATGAAGAACACACACACATGTTTTCTTCCATGTGTTTCAGTTTCTGGTTATATATATATATATATATATATATATATATATATATATATATATATATATATATAGATAGATAGATAGATAGATAGATAGATAGATAGATAGATAGATAGATAGATAGATAGATAGATATTAACCCCCAAACTAGAGCATAGCCTGACTTGGCTTTCTCATTGCCCACTTAGGTGCTGTTTCTCCCCCTTTCCCCTTGCAATTTGACAAGCTTGATGAAGTGTTGGGAATGAGGAAAAACTGGCAGGTGAGAAGGTTAGCAGTGGTCAAGGAGCCCCCTATGAGTTGTGCCTTTTGGAGCTTTACGGATTTCTTTGGAAAATCTTGTGCTTTTTATATTAGGATTATCTGGAAGGACACAAACTAACAAAACAAGATGGAAAGGCCGTGCCCAACACAAGCCCCCCAAATGCCAAAGACCAGCCATGTTGCTAGGAAGGGTGACACCCAGTGTGGTATCTGCCCGGAAGAGGAAGGTCGGGAGTGATGCAATGATATATTGAGTCGCCCCAACCTACTGGACTTTCTGCATTGCTTATATGCAGAAAGCTCGCCTACACTTGGCAGGATTCAGCACACCCCAGAACCCTTCAGCACTTCGTGTTCTCACCGGCCAGTGGTGGGAACGCACGAGGCGGCTGGGTTCAGAGCAGGCTGGGTCCGCCGACTGGAGGTGTAGTGCCCCCCCCGAGGGTTACGCCTGGTGCACCCCCCACTTGTGGTGCCAGTGCCAAAGACCTCAAAAAATGTCCATTTGGTGGAGCAGTGGTTTTCAAACTTTTAGCACCGTGACCCACTTTTTAAAATGACACTCTATCAGGACCCACTGAGCTTTATGAGACTTTAAAAAAAGGTGATCTATAAATAAATATATTTATTTATTTACAAGTAAAAAGTTCAGCTGCTTGCGGGGTAATTAGCAGCTATCTTGCAAACTGCAGGAGCTCATCTCTTTGCAGGGCAATTAGCATCTATCTGATTTTGAATAGCCTTAGGGTTTGTGGCAATTAATGATCTGATCTTTCCATCACCTGGGACCCACCCAAGTGGGTCCCGACCCACCGTTTAAGAAACACTGTGGTAGACTGTTGAGTAGAAACAAAACGCACATGTTGAAGTTAGGATGTCAGCAAGAAGGATCCAACCGGAAAATACTGCAGCATGCACAACTTTCTACGTGTCTAATGGACACTGGACTCAACAAAGCTTGCTTCAGAGTTCACTTCTTTGGATCACACTGTTAGGTTACAGGGGCAAGTGGGATTCTTACGTACAGGACAGCCAGCCTTGCTTTTCTCTCACTCTGCTTCTCTGATCAAAACTTTTTCAGTTGGTTGTCTTTCTCTTTCTCCATGTTTACCATCTGTCCTCATTTCTTTCTCAGACCTGCAACTATTTTATCTTTTCCAAATCTTTTCCATTTCCTGCTCCCCCCCCCAACTGGAAGAGTGATACCTATCTAGGAATCTTCCTTGTACTGTCTTCCTTTAATGCTTAAACTTCCCAGAAAGCAAAGCATTTTTAGGCTGTTTGCCTGCTTTAGATCTCTCACTCTTTTTCTCTCTCTCTTAGAGGCGTTTCTCCTGCCCGTTGCCTTCACTGCATGGAATGGCTCCGACGGCGAGGGGATGTGGCCTCCTCGTTCCTGGTTGTAAACGGGAACTAGGACGGGGCACAACTTACAGTACCACCCCTACCATAGAAACGCCTCTGCACTCTCTCTCTCTCTCTCTCTCTCTCTCTCTCTCTCTCTCTCTCTCTCTCTCTCTCTGTTTGTGTGTGTGTGTGTGTGCGCGCGCGCATCTTTCTTTCTTTCAAAATTGCAAACTGTTGCAATTCCTGTAACTCAGTGAGTACCCAAAGCCTCCAACTTCTTTGAGGATGATCTAATTTAATGACAATCTTCACACTACAAGGGTGAAGACTTTAGAAACTGATGGAGAGATCATTCTTTGGTGGCAAGTACCAGCCTTGCAAGTGTCTTATAGAGCAATCCTATGCATGTTAAATCATAAGAAAGCCCGATTCTGTTCTATGGGCCTTACTCCCAGGGAAGTATATATAGGACTGCAGCCTTTGTATGTCTGTTTAATCTCTATACTATTACCCCCTGTGAGGATTTACTTTCAGATAATATAAAAAGATGTGCATCTACTTTTTTTTTTTTTTGGCAAATCATGGACGGCAACGTGTTCCATTACCTATCGGCACAATCATGTGTAGAAATTCGACTGACTTGATGATTCGACTGAATTTCGACTGAAATTCGACTGGAGCACTGCTCTGCTGGTCTAGGGTGATGCAAATGTGCCATAAGGCACATTTGTGGCACCTGGAGAATAGGAATCACCAGCGCCGAGGCCGGCAATGCTCTACCCACTGCAGATGCAATGAAGTGCCCGCTGGTGAAGATACATTCCCTGTTGGGGTGGGGTGGGGTAGGGGGAGGGTGGAACAGGGCATTTCAGGAGGGGGGGATTAGTCGGTTGGGCCTGGGAAGGGGGAGGGATCGGTGGTGGCAGCTCTGCTGAAATCTTATCTCCCTTCCCGGGATTGGCCGCCATTACACAGCCCTCTCAAATGTGCATCAGCAAAATAGCTGGGCGCACATTCAAGTAGGTTCACCGGGCCGGCTGGGGCTCTACTTGGGGCAAGGCGATGAACATCCCCTTCTCCTGAGGAGTGCTCCAGCTGGGCCAGTGCTGGGTCCTATCTAGATAAGATTCAGCATGGGCTCTATGACTGCACTGCAACCTAGCTAGACAGGATTGGGCTGCCCGTCTTCCAAAGAGCAGAGAATCTTCTCATGCATGCCTATCACATTCAATAAGCATCCATACATACAAGTCTTAGACTGAAGGAGCAATTCTCCCTGACTTCATGGCATTAATCCAGCACTGAGGTATGTCATTATTTCCGGATGTTTAAATAGCATGTGGCAGAGCTGAATACTTTGTAATGCACAGCATCCAAAGAGATTAGTTTATAGCATGCAAATTGATAGGCAATTTTCATGGCTTTTATGAAGGGAATAATATCTCTAAAGCAGATGGGACGAAAAGCATTGAAGCCAGGTCAGGCTTGTGGGTTTTCTTGCATTTGGTTTTTGGCAATGTACTTCAACAGTGATATTAAATCGTCTTGTTTGAGAAGAGCAGAATTTAATCTTTGCATTAGTTATGTCTGAGGCCAGGCCTTGTCAATTGGGTTGACACATGGAAGGAAAAGCTTCCGGCTTTACTGGTATATTCGAAGGGAACTTCAGAAAAAATAACACATTAAAAATGTCCTCTAAGAATTTTTTTTTAAAAAAAATAAGTATATTCCCACAGCCCATTAAGAGAGAACAGATTGAGATAGGAAGCTGCATATGATTCACTCAGATCATGTGTGATTAATTTTCAGGAGTGTCTGGTCACTGTATCACTGATTCTCCACAGTAATTGACTGTAAGTGATAAAATTGGACTGTGTACACACGTCAAAGTTGAATATATTACATTCACAGCACAATCCTGACTAAGGATATGGCCGTGGCCCAGGGCCGCCCACCGGATCCTGTGCACGGGCTGCCTGGTGTGCGCCGGGCCGGAGGTCTACTTGGGGAAGGGGATGCTCGTCTGCATGCCACTGAACTGTAAATTCAAAACAAGGCAATTTGATTCTGGACAGGCAACTGTTGTAGGACTGTATTAAATTGAATGAGACCTGTCAGAGTAAAACATGGTATTAATTTGTATCCGCTTGTTTTCGCATCTATTCATATTTATTTTTATCCCACAACAGACTCAGATATAAACAGAAATAATGCTGTTTCAAATGCAGTACATTTACATCTTTTATGTTCATTTCTTTGTGATGCAACGTTCCTAACTCTGTCATTGTTCTTACATTGATTTAAATAAATTAAGATTGTATAGTAATTCGCAGTTCTGATTTCGCAAACTGAAAACGAACCTCACTGAATCAAGAATCAAGTAATTCTTTTATTTATGTTTTATTCAATAGTTATGGTAGGGAAATATTTCATTACAGTCATTTCTAAGGGTCTCGCTATCAATACTTCTCAAAGTCTGTCATATTTTAAACTTCATACAACACTTTTCTCAATGCGGCCAGAGGGCTTCTCCAACAGTATGAGCATCATCAACAGGTATTCGGTAAATATGTGCTGGGTGAACTAAGCATGAAGAAAGGTGGAGAGCGTACATTGGTCTTTGGAATATATGCCAGGTATCTTTTCTTGTTTTTGTTTTGATGGAAGATGAAAGGAAGTGAGAGTTCTAACAAGGAAGGTCTGCTGTCTGAGCATCATTAATGAAGCAGCACCATCAAAGGGAATACGAATTATCACTTTCAGAGGGGAGGAAGAAAAGAGCCGACACCAATGGCTGGGATTGAACAGGAGTGATGGCAGTAAATGTTGGAATGGGAGCAGGGTGGAAATGTATCCTACCAGTTCGGAATTTCTCAGCCCATTTTGAACCAAACCAAACACCCTCTCCTCCATCTCACCTATTCAGGCCCACCTTCTTATTGGCTCAGTTGGTTGATACCTCTATTGGCATAGCTAGCCTCTTTCTTGATAGATAAAGGAAACAGACAAGGGGAGGGGACGGCAGAGGCGTAAATAGGGCGGAGCAAGCGGAGCACCGGCTCCGGGAGCCATCACCCGAAGGGCGCCCCACTGCTCCGCCCGCGAGTCTGACTCAATTTTTTTCATTTTTTTGCGCATGCTCAGACTTGTTAACTGAGGGAAAAGGGCTGCGCAAAAAATTGCGCAGCGGGCCTTCCTTAGAAGGCCCCGGGCAGCCGGCCGGGGAAGACGTCCCCAGCCGGCTCTCCCGATTGGGGGGGTCACTCCCGGAGCACGCCCCTCCCTCCTGGAGCGCGCCTCTCCCTCCCGGAGCACGCCCCTCCCTCCAGAGCGTGCGCGGCACGCTCTTTACTTATAGGGACGCCTACCCCCCCGGTGCTCCGGGCGCCCAGGGAGGCTGTTACGCCTCTGGGGGACGGGCACACCACCAGGCCCTGTGCCTAATGGTTAGTGACAGTTCTCAGGGGAGGGATGCTCGTTCATGATAGAAGCACAGATAGATAGGAAACGGCTGTCTTGGGAAAGGCTCCCAAAATAATCAAGAGCCTGAAATTGGCCTTAGACTTCTTTTCCTGACCATCACTCAAGTTCCTCAAACAATTGAGAGGCCTGAGGGGTGCCCTCTTTGAACAGCTATGGGTTTATCCAGAGAGAAAGAGAGGGGGGAGGAAGGGGAGGGAGAAGCTTCCCCCACCACAAGAGTGTGAAGTGATTTCATGACTTGTGAAGGAACTCAGTCCTTGCCTGTAGCCCTTGATTCAGGCTACAGAGAACTGCTATCCAGCCACAGGTTTTTGCTGTTGTCCAAACCACAGGAGCCCCTTCTCTCAACCTTTGCTTCACTCCCCCAGCTTTCCACAAATGTCCCTCTATCTTTCCTTTTTTAATTGATGACTGTGTGTGACTTTATAAAACCTAGGGTTTATGTCATACAGTAGGTCCATCTAACTGGATGGATTTCAACCATCTAGGCATCTCTGTCTGCCCCTTGCCCTGGTTAGCTGGGGTTTGGATGCTCAATTTGCTGTTGCATTCCAATTCCAGCAGGAAGACTAGGCAAGATCTCGGGGGGGGGGGGAGCCAGATGGGAAGCCAGATGGGAAGAAAGGAGCTGCCATATGGCCTCATTGCAATTCAAAAAGTCTCAGGACCATGGCTACTGCAGCAGGATGTCTCAGCAACCAAGACAGAAGGCTCTAGGAGGGTTGAAAGTGTCCATACATATGCAAAAAATAGAGGAAATCAGGGATTTTTGCAACGTACTCAAACTTATTTGGAACTCTTGTCCTTTCACAATCAAATATACTAGCAGCAATACCAGCAGCAATGACATGGAGGGTTGGCAGTAGGGCCTCCATTATGCCCAAGAAGACTATCATGGCAGCATTCCAGATACCAGTACTGATTTCCTAGTGGTCTTGGCAGCTAGAGCAAGCTTAGAAGCAGCTTGGAACCAAGAGTCCTTGGAAAAGTAATGGAAGAAGAGACAAAAAATAGACAACAAATACAACTTAAAAAATACCAAATGTGTTTAACATGAAATGTTAGGTTGCCCTGGTTAAACCCACCCCCCAATAAACATTAGATGAGGTTTGTGGATTGTCATTTGATTGCATTAATTAAATGTCCATCACTAAGGTACTGTAAACCTTGCAGTGGGCCCTATCTTCAAATGCTCCCCCTTTATTGCAGGCACCTACCCTGGAGGAGCCAGCACTGGGGACCATCTGTTGACAATCCCAGGTTCTCTATGTCAACACCCAAAGGGTCAACGCAGCCTCTCCCAAACTGGAAAGCCTTTGAGGTTGACTCTGCAAGCCAAGCCCAAGGGTTGGCTACTAGCCAGCATCCCAGAGTCAGACAATCTTTGGAGATTGGAATTGGTTCCCTCACTGACTCTTCCTAACTTCAGTATGAGCATCAAAATCCCTACATCTATCGCTGACCCCACTACATCTGCCAGATGTGATGGACAAAAAAACCACCACACCCTATGAACAGTCTTTGAGCCACTGTTCCCTCTTATGGTGCAGACCCGTTACAGGGAACGCTGGTCTGGGAAAGGCAAAAAACTGCTCACCCTCTGCCAAGCAGTTGAACAGTAAACATTCCTACCCATCTCTGAATGGCAACCAGCTAGTTTCAGACTGTTTCAGACAGTCCCACTAGGTTTGCAGGTCAATGCTGAGGCACATTGAGCTGACAGGAGAGGTGAACTGAGCTAACCTCTACACCAGGTGTTCTCAGCCGGTAGTATGTGTGCCACCATTGGTACTCTGGCCAACCGGAGGTGGATCACCATGGGTCCACTGGAACCCCACTCCGTTGCGGCATTTTTGCACCACATTTTAACTCCCGAGAATCTTCTGCCTTTGGTTGAGCCTCTTGGGAGCGGCGAGAAGGGCCCTCCCTTCCACCCACCCTGACCCTCCTACCTGCATTCTCTGGCTCCAAAAATGTGAACATCTGGAAGTAACTGGCAATGACATCGTCATCAATCACTTCCGGTGGTACGCAAAAGACAAGCAACACCGGAAGTGGTATGTGGCCGGTCAGGGGTTGAGAACCCCTGCTCTAGACACAACTCACCCCATTGACATGAAGCACCCAATGGGGTGCTCTAAATTGCCCACCTTTGCCTTGTGTGAGCAAGGAAAAGGCAAAGATGTCCCTGCCTTCATAATGGTATTGGTGTTCTTGGGAGAGTTCCCTAGAAGCATGGAACAGGCATGCATACATGGCTATTGAGGATAGATCAGTGTAAAAGATGTCAGTGTCCTGAATAATACTGTATTGTATTGTATTGTATTGTATTGTATTGTATTGTACAATACATTGTATTGTATTGTATTGTATTGGCTTTTTAACAAATTGCTTTTAACAAATGTAAATGCGGATGACCCACTGGGGCTGTTTGTTTTAATTGTTTTAATTGTCTTTAATTATTTTAATTCTTGATTTTAAATGTATTTATGTATTTTAATATTTTTGTTGTAAGCCGCCTTGGTTGCCCTGGTGGGAGAAAGGCGGGGTAAAAATTCTATAAATAAATAAATAAAATAAATATTGTATTGTATTGTATTGTTCCATTTAGAAAGGCAACCGAAGCAAACAAATCATAATTTGGAAAAAAAAAAGTGCTTCTGAATCTTGGACTGAGAGCCCTTGGGATAAATTAAAGATCACAAGCTAGCAAAGACCAGGAAACGAGGGGCTTGAAAAGAAAAGACTGTAATCCTGTGTGCAGCTATTGAGGAATAAGTCTCATTGCATGCAATGGGATTTACTTCTGAGTAAATACTGTATAGACTGTTGCACTCAGATTTCTATTATGGCAATGGCAAATTGACAATGATAGCTACCTGATTGCAGATAACCAATACTTCTGCTAATCCTGCTGTGTCCAGAACAGAAAGACTAGCATTGCATCTGAACATTATGTAGCTTTGCAGATGTGTATTTTGAAGAAAGCTAGTTATTGAAAATGACATTACCTATAAGTAAGAAACACAATGGTAGAAATGTTTTTTAAGCTACAAAATGGCTTTGAAAATATATTCCTGGAGAAATATCTGTTGTTAAAATGTAGTTGTTAAACATATCATTAAATACATATACACACCAGGAAGCTATGGATTAAATATAGGTATTTTTTCATTCTTTTTGTGTGTGTAAGAAAACAATTGAATATGAGCAGCATCTTTTCATTAACTCTTGTCTGAGGACAACAGGGAATTCAAACAGCTTGGAAAACAGATTGTCTTTTCTTTGGCTATAATTTCTTCATAATCAAGAATACAAGCAGTGCATCTACAATCTGGGATAATATAGCCTTGGAGACTTTAATCTTCCTCTCCTAATTTACATTGGAGACCATTGTGGTCTATAAAAACCATACTACCTTTCATCTGCTATTCTCTTTGTATTTTGGTGGAAAAAAGCTCCAGCTTCCTTTAAGACTATCCTGCAGTTTTCCAAGAAGCTTATTATACATACTGGAAATGAAAAGCATCCATGACTTTCTGGTAGCTTGAAAGAATTCCATACCTAATATTAGGTTACTATATAATTATGTTTTAAAATACACCTCACTAAAGAATTCAAATGATGTTCCGGCATGTATACTAAATGTTGGTATTCTGTGAATTGGAATATAGCAGGTCCATGCTTCTGCTATACACTCTAAACTCATCATGCTAAATCATGATATAGTCAGAAATCACATGCTATAAAAGAAGATTCATGCACACCTGCATGTACATCTCTCAGTGTTTCATCACTGATATGTTATAGTAGTTGAAGGTGTGACTGATTTACGGTCCAACCTTATGGGGCCCTTGCAACAGAGGGTCTCGTGATCTGCTATCTTCAAGGTCACAGTGGTGCAGTAAATGGCGTACCACTGCTGAGCACATTGGAGCCACTAGCACAAACAGCCAGTAGCTCCACGTTCCCTCCACCAACGGATCCGGTTCCTGCAAAAGCAACAAAGGAGGAGGAGGGGGCTAAATCATGATATAGTCAGAAATCACATGCTATAAAAGAAGATTCATGCACACCTGCATGTACATCTCTCAGTGTTTCATCACTGATATAGTAGTTGAAGGTGTGACTGATTTACGGTCCAACCTTATGGGAGGATAGAGGTGGGCCCTGCCGGGGAGGGGGGGTGTTGAAGGCTGGCTGGAATGGATATCGGTGGCAACAGCAGTTTTGGTATCCTATGCCCCAGGCCTGGGCTCGGCACATCCCTTTGGACTCACTCAGATCTACGCCAGCCAAAGAGCTGGCACAGATTGGAGTAAGCCCATTGGGGACCAGGCAGTGGAGGAGTTAGGAGTAGGTAAGTACAAAGCATCTTTACTTAAGAACATAAGAACATAAGAAGAGCCCTGCTGGATCAGGCCAAAGGCCCATCTAGTCCAGCTTCCTGTATCACACAGTGGCCCCACCAGATGCTTGCTGCCTGGTCCCCAGCCAGCCCATAGCATGCAACAGAGGCTACACCTGCATTGCTGCACAATCTGGTGAGTTCAGGATAGGAATGAGCCACTAATTTGTTAATATTGTATTTCACAGCACATAACAGCACTCTCTGTGGTGTGTGCTGTATGTAAGCTACATGTTTAGACATAAGTGATAAACAGCTATGAGCAAAATCACTAGAAAGTACTGATGAAAGTAAAGCAGAAGACAATACAGATGCTACATAGCAGTCTCATATAGTGCAATAATTGGACAGAGGTAGCACAGTGGGTATGACTAATGCCCCAATCCTATGCACTACAGGTGCTGGTGCTGGCACCATAGCAATGGCACTGGGTGTCGCAAACATGCTGTAAGGCACATTTCGACACCCGGACAGGAGGTGACGCTGGCAGAAAGGCCTGAGCCACCCTGCCAGCGCCATATCCAGTCCCCATGCGTGCCAGAACAAGTAAGGCCACTCTGAGTGGAGCCAGGACTGAGGAGGGCTCCCGTGGTGGACTAGCCATACCCTATCCCCCCCTCCCAGGCCTCCAGGCCCAAGATGGGGCTGCTCGCTCCCATCACCTCTCTATCACCTTAATTAGGTGAACTATCCAAATAAGCCAAATATATCTCTGACAATCCTTCTAATAATGTCAATTTAATTCTCTCTCTTCCCATTCTTTTAGTCTCTTCCCATTAACTCTATTCATCAAATCCCCATATCATAAGATCATTGTTCTCTCTCGTATGCAGAAAGTCAATAAGTGGTTTCCAATTGCTCATGAAAAGGTTTACTGACTTTAAGTAAAATTGTAAGCTTGTCCATTTCTGCCAAGTCCAAAATTTTTAACCACCATTCTTCAACCGAAGGTATTTCTACAATTTTACAGTGTTGTGCATAAAAAAATCTCACTACACTTGCCATATATAAATATATATATACCATTGAAAAAAGTTACATTTTTTTCCAAATGGTCATCCATCATAACCCACCCCTCCCCCGGTCGGCCTAGGTCTTACCTGGGCCACATGGCATAGCTCCTGTCCCCCAATGGAGTGAGGGCTGCTGGCCTCTGCACTAGCAGTCCTTACTTACTGGGAGTCGCAAATGCACTTTACGTCGCGTTTGCGACAGCTTTGAGCAGTGGAGTGCATGCTCTGCCACTCTAAGCCTACACATGATTGCAACGTAAATTAGTATGTCTTATATATGCTTCAAGACTCTTTATATTGTCATAAGGATTTTGTCAGGACAACACTTTGCAATTTAATATTACTCTATAAACATTTCACTTTCATATAGTCAAGAGAGTCTGATTGCTTGTGAACTGATGATAGGAGAAAAGATAGTCCTAAAACATGTAGACTGAGCTGTTACTTAAATGTTCCAAGGATAAAGAGCAAATTTGGGAGAATGCCCAGTTTACCATGAATTTAAATTGTAAGCTCCTTAGCAAAAGAACCTGTCTTTTCTGCTCATGAAATGCTGTTAAATGCCATGTACACCTCAACAGTACTGTAATAATTAAGGACACCACAGTAATATATTAAGTTCAACTTTTGACATGGATATTATAATTGTATTGGTGAATGGGCCAACTCTATGTCCATTTTTTCCCCTATTTAAGGCTCAATCTTAAGGACCATATACACCGCTGGAACAAGCATTCCTGGGGCATAAACGGCTTTATGGCAACAGCACCGCAAGCATTGAGTGGCCAGGTCTGCGTGACAGTGGGCAGCGAATGTCCGCCACTGCCAGTAAGATCGGAGGAAGTGGGGAGAAAGGTGGACGGTTTCAGTAGCTGTGGTGCCCACCAAATCCTTACCCCCTTTCCAGGCTCAATCCACGTTCACCAGTCAACACAGACTTGCGCTAACAATGTCGCTGGCACAAGTCCAAGTTGACCCATGGCAGCAATGAAACGCACCAGGTGGCATTAATGGGGTTAAAACCCCTTTACTCCCACAGAAGCATGTTTGCTCATCATATATTAGTCAAATTACAACCCATGTTATTTATCTAGCATACTTAAATCTCTAATTGACAAGTGTACCTTTCATCCTTCAATATAAAAGGAGCTACAACTGAAATCTCTTCTCTTGACTGATGATACCCTTGCATGTTTTACACACCGCAACCCAAAAACTTTAACTTAACTTAACTTTTTAACTTAAGAGATAAGTTTAAAAAAAAAAACTTAAATTACTTCCACATAGGCCTTCTGGACGCATATATGTCTTCTTGGACCAATGCCAGCTGTGGAGCTGGTGTGAGTCTTAGGAGAGTAAGGGGAGGAATATACTGAGAAAGAGGGAATAGGATCCTGGTGCAATTTACTGCCACTGGGATCCACCCTCTCCCTCCCCCAAACTGCCCCCTGTCCTCCCCTCCCATGACACACCCCTGCCACTGACTTACTGGAGTCAAAGCAGCCCGGTTCTCCACGATGGTGGAGGAGCAGAGCTGCAGCTGCTACTTTGTGGTGGTGGCTGCAACTGGCCCAGCAGCTGCACGATTTTCATACCATTGCAGAGCCTTTTACGACTGCATATCGGGTGATAAAAGGCCCATAGGATTAGGCCGTTAGTTGCATTCTTTTTCATGGTGTACATAGTTTCACAAAGTGGCTCACATAATTAGTTTAGCTTAGCTGGCCAACTATATTGAATGACAAGGTGAAGGTTTCACCCTTTCAGTAAATTAGAGAGAAATTGCATAACATAATGAAGCCCTAATTTGATTATTTGCTGCTGCATTAAAAAGGATTCATTTTTGCAGGCAAATCAGGATTTAAAAAAACATGCATTTTAATAACTCAAATGACTCCTTAAGAAGTGATCCTCAACAGGAATCCTGATTATCACTACTTCCCCTAATATTTACACTTCACTAATACATTTGCAAGAGCAATGAACAGCAAAACAATATTCAAACATAGAGGTCAGTCACCAGTCTCGAAGGTTTTGGAATGACGGGTCAAGAGGAAAAGGGTGATGGGAAAAAATCTTCATTGAATGAATGCTGCCAAACATTGAATAAATTCTGGAAGGGAACAGTGTTTGTTTATTTGTATATTTACCCCACCCTTTTCCCTTTGTGGGACTCAGGCAGCTTGCAATATTAACTTGTTTGAAAAAATATATAATGCAAAGACTCATCGCAGCAATTAAACAGAATCAAGGGGAGGGATATCAAATTAGGTAAACTTGGGGAAGGCTTTTCTAAAGCCAGGTCTTCCATCTCTGGCAGAATCCTTGCCAAGGAGGAAGACAGTCATACAGTACAAGGCAGGAAATTCCACATTATGTGGGCTGCCACTGAGAAGATCCCCTTGGGCATCACCAGCAAAAGTATTTCCAAATGTGACAAGACACTCTTGCCTTCCTGATTGGGCAGCCCAATCCTCTCTAACTTTAGAGTGGCGGAGTACTCTAGTGGCGGAGCACACGCTCTGCCGCTCTAAAGTGTCACAAATGCACCATAAAATGTGTTTGGGATGACTCGGGAGTAAGGACTGCCAGTGTGGAGGCCAGCAGCCCTCACTCCCCAGCAGATCGTCCCTGCGCCTGCCGGTACAGGTAGGTCCTGTGCCGACCAGTGCAGGAAAGGGCGGGCAGGGGCATGGAGAGAAGGGGTCCATTGACTGAACCGGACCGGGAGAGGGCGGGGATATCGGCAGCGCACTCTGCCAATATCCCTGGCAGAGTAAGGCCCGGCCTTACTCTGCCACCTCAGATGCACACCAGCTTCAGAGCTGGCATACTTCTGAGGAGGCCCATAGGTCCTGGGCAGCCCTAGACTTGGGGAAGGGGACGATCATCCCCTTCTCCTGAGGTGTTCCTGGGCTGTGCCGGTGCGTCCCGGGAATAGGCTTAGGGCCGTCTGGCCACGGAAAGTTGCGCAGGATTGCACTGTTAATGGATCAGGAAGACTCATATGGAGCAAGGCAATCCTTTAGATATCTTGGCCCAAATGAGCAGCACCTTGAATCACTCTGGAAACAAACTAAAAACCAATGCAACTGAAGAAACAATGTGGGATGTGATCAAATTGTTTCGTACTAGTCAACACCTGGGAAGCTGCCTTTTGTACCAGCTGAAGTATCTGAAAAGTCTTCAAGGGCGTCCCCATGCAGAGTATGTTGCAGTATTCAACTCATGAGCTGGGCAAGTGTCACATCTCTGTCTCCATTCTCCAGCTATTGACCAAACTGACTTTGCTCTCTGTGAAAATACAATATACAACATATAATATGGAAGTACAATATACCATATTGCTCATGTATACAAAAGGATTGGGGAACACTGTTCCCCATAAACTACACAGCTACGTGGCTGCACAGCTCCAGGCCAAGCTCCACACACAACACAGAGGTGGCCAATCCAGAAGTCTGGTGATGATGCATGAGGTCATCACTGAGCAATGCCGCTCACTGCGACATTGCTGCTACACCTCCCAGTAGTGGTTGGAACCCTTACAGGGAACACTGTTTGGGAAGTGGACACATATATGAACACATGCTAAATAGGCGCAAGACCCTAGTGGTCTACATATTTAGGCAACTGAGTACAGGAAATGTCCGTAGCTTGACAGAGATTCCCTTTGCCTGAAAATCTCGAGAGATGCTGCTAAATACTGATGAACACATAGCGCAATCCTATGTAAGTATACCTGGGCAGCCTAAAGGGCTGGCCACTGTATCCCATATGGACTGCAGTCTGCCCCGGGGCTGCTAGGCCGCACCTTGGGAGAAGGGAACGTTTGTCCCCTTCCCGGGTGTAAGCGAGCCCAGGGCCTATGGGCCTTCTTGAATGCATGCCAGGTCCAGGCCGTGTAAGGACGGCATGGGCCGGGAAGGGACCTATGATATTGGTGCCGATATCCATGCCCCCTCCCAGCTCGGGCTGGCTAATGGCCCCCTTCCTCGCTGCCCCGTCCCGCCCTCCTGCCGACCAGCGCAGGACCTACCTGCAGCGGCTGGAGTTGGGAGAGTTACGAGGCCTCTGCCGCTTACTCTCCGGGTGTCGAAAACATACCTTACAGCATGTTTACGACACCCTGGAGCGGCGCAGCTGCAGCCACTCCACTCCAAAGTTAGACAGGATTGCGCCATAATAGTCTGACTCAGGATAAGGCAGCTTTCTATGACCACTTATGTCAGAGAAGCTCAGGAACTGCACAGCTCCTTTGCTCCCAAAGGAACTCCTCTACGCTGTGCCCTGGGCCAGTAGCTTAGGAGCTGCACTGTTCTCTGGAGCCTTAACAATTCATCTTTGAGGGACTTTGCACAGCTCCATCTGAGCTGTAATTCTTGTCCAGGACTTGGGGGAAATGATGAAATGCCGAGAAACAGTTGAAAATTCACTGATTGCACATGTGAAGAATTTTGTGTTACAGTCTAAGTCCAAAAAGAATTGTTCAAGAAAATGACACTTGATTCATAATGCAGCCAGCATTACAGGCTGGATTACTTAGTATTCTGAACCAGTTAGTTACAATCTTTGGTGACATAACTAAAATGTAGGAAGGTTCAAACTAAGCTTTGAATTTTTTTTTCCTTTCTAAACAAACCAAATCCAATGTTTTCCCAGTGATACTTGTGTTTTGTACACTGGCTTAGGAGAAGAACTGCCTCTAGCCTCCGTGCAATATTCACAGTCATGTTTAGATAAATCTCAGCTGTCTTTTCTCCACCACAGGAGTCTGCTGCGTAAAGAGTGATTATAGTGGCACTGGAAAAGATGCCAAGAGTCTTGTAACAAGTTATTGAAATCTCTGATGCAGTGGGCCAATATCTCATGACATTTGGGACCTTTCATGAGACCTCAGAAAAGAGCTGGGCCAAACTGTATTGAACAATATGAACTCAGACTTGCTCTGTTATTACACCCGTGCTCTTGAAATTTAACCAGCACTCAGTACATAATAGCAAACATGCCTATTTCTTTTTGCTATGCCCACTGCAAAACACAGTCATTTGAGATATCAATGTTCTGAGCTGCCTCTCATCTCCATTTGGTATTTATGGCACAGAAACACTGTTGTGCTATCTCATAGCTCTGAAATCTGTAGCTACTTCAGCTCACAATGTTGTGAAAACTCTGTTGCTGTAAAGTACTCTTTAGTAACAAGCTTCTTTTCAGAACAGGCAGAGCTTCAGGTTTTGTATAGAAAACACTTTTAACAGTGCAATCCATGGGTGATTACTCAGACGTGTCTCACAGTGTTCATTAGGGCTTACTTCCAGGTCTGAGTGCATGGGTTGCAGCCTAACAGCAAAATCCTATCCCCTCGAGTGCCGGCAGAGATTGCACTCTGCCGGCGCTTGCCATTGCAAAACTGCCGTAAAGCAGTTTACGTTGGTGTGCCAGACAGCAGCACTAGCGGGAAGGCCTGTGCCTTCCCACCGGCACCAATGCAAGGAGCGGCGCCCACCGGAGAAGGCAAAGGGTGGAGGGAAGGTGGAGAGGGGGCGGAAAAGGGTGGGGGAGGGCATCAATGGGGGTGGGGATGGGTGGATCAGGTCTGGCAGGGGCACACGCTTTATCCTATCTCCTTTCCTGGGCCTGATCCGTCTACACGGATCAACTCGGACTTGTACCAGCCATATGGCAGGGGTAGGTCCAAGTAGACACATGGCGCCGGCTGGGCCTTTCCCTGGGGCAAGGGGACAAAGGTCCCTTTACCTTGAGGAGACCTCCCACTTCCTAAATTCCCCTACAGGATGTGGCAGACTGCAGGGACCCAGCCACACCCGTTGGTCCTGTCGGGCAGGGGACCCAATTGGGCCAACCCTGGCTGTTGCCTACACAACCAATCATGAAACCTACAAGGTAGCATTACAGTCTGGGCTGCTATTTGAACCATGCATACTTGGAAGTAAATCCCGCTGAAATCAATGGGTCTGAGCAAACACAGTTAGGCGTCCACTGTGAGTCTTTTTGCTGCTATTGATTTATCTCCCAGGTAGGGAGAGAAATGGAAAGAGATGAGACAGTGCTGGAGGGAGACATGGAAGCAACACTGCAGTCTTAATAAAGCTTCAAGAGATTGATAGATGGCTGCTGCTTTCAGGGGGAAATTGTGGGGGATGACAGTGGAACAGCCAGGGGAAGCAGACCCCCTCCTGCCAAGCCCCCTGCTGAGCCCCTCCGTTGCTTTTATTGCTCCGGCTTCTTAGATGGAAGAAAAGAAGAAAGGCTGTTTCCATTCCATGCGGCAACTCTGATGACCAAGCTCTCTGTGGCAGGAATTGTCCCTCTCTGATGCTTTGCCCCAGGCAGCCAAGCAAGCGAAGCTGTGACCTGCTCTGTGATCCAGAGGCGGGGGGGGGGGGCCTTTCAAAACCGACGGAGGCAGCCTGCATCTAAACTGGAAATTAATCACTGTCTTTCTTGGGTCTCCAAATCCTCCTCTTTCTCTCCCCTCCCCCCAACCTCAGAAGAAGTTAGTTATTGTTGATTCCTGTGCCATTTTCCTCACTTGCACAGTAGGAGAAGACTAGTGTTAGCTTTTCCAAAGAAAGATTAGGTTTACACGCAAATACATAGTAGTGTGTGGGGGGGGGGCAGGAGCTTCTGTTTTGAGACTAGGCAAACCACTGAACCATGAGCTGTCGATCGGAAGGTCAGCAGTTCGAATCCGCGACGGGGTGAGCTCTCATTGCTTGGCCAGCTCCTGCCAACCTAGCAGTTCCAATGCATGTTAATGCGAGTAGATAAATAGGTACTGCTTGCGGGAAGGTAAGCAGCACTCCATGTTCCAGCTGCATGCTATGCGCTGCGGCAAGGAGAGTCATGCCGGCCACATGACCACGGAGGCGTCTTCAGACAACGCTGGCTTTTCGGCTTTGAAATGGGGATGAGCACCACACCCTAGAGTCGGACACGACTGGACTTAATTGTCAGGGGTCACCTTTACCTTAAAGCAGTGGTTCCCAAACTGGGAGCCGTGGCTCCCAGGGGAGCCGTGGACAGAGGCATCGCTCTGGTAGGGGCGGGGCTGTAAGTTTCGCTCCATCCCAGTCCCTTTACCGAGCAAGCAGGAGGCAGCCCCGCCCCCTCACTGTCAGAGCCATTCCCCTGTGGAGAAAGCAGCAGGCAGGGTCTCTTGCCTGCTGCTTTCTCCGCAGGGGAAAGGCTCCAACAGTGAGGCCTCCTGCTCGCTCGGTAAAGGGACTCGGACGGAGCGAAACTTACAGCCCCGCCCCTACTGGAGCAACGCCTCTGGCCATGGAAACCAGCCAGGGGATCCGCGGAGTGCCACATAATCCTCTCGGAAAACAGTGCAATGCCAATTGGCAGGCATCAACATCATGTCATGGGGAGCCGCAGCCAATGGTCGCCAATGGTCAAGGGAGCCATAAGTCAAAAACATTTGGGAAACACTGCCTCAAAGAAAGATTTTACCAATGCAGCTTGAAATATGCTCAATTTTTCAGAAGTGTAATGGATATTATTTTCTATTTGCTCTTCCTGTTTGTTTCTCTGTGTCTTTCAATCTGCCTGCCTGCCTGCCTGCCTGCCTGCCTCTCTCTCTCTCTCTCTCTCTCTCTCTCTCTCTCTCTCTCTCTCTCTCTCTCTCTCTCTCTCACACACACACACACACACACACACACACACACACACACATGCACACGCACACACACAAACACTCTTGTTTTCAAATTAATTATCCTGGAGATTCTTGAAGCAATGCAAATATCTGATCTGTGCAGTTGGAGCCAGATTTTAATTAGCAAAATTACTCAAAGATGAAAGAATATTGCTGTCCAATATAGTAACATGACAGTTGACTCCTACCATATAATTCCCCCCTTTTTTCTAAGGTTTATACAACTCCAAATCTCCATCAGACACAACCCATTCTGATTCAGAAACAACCTGTTCTGATTCAGAAAGAAGATATGATGTCTTTGTAGAGAAAAATCAGCATTCATGGTAGCTAAAAATAGTACAGAAAAGAATGTATCACTGTGTGGCATGACTGGTGAAGAGGGTCAATATGTAGGCTGAGATACAAATAGTGTTACTTCAGATTTCACTAGATTCACTATATGGGTTCAGGCAAGCCGCTGTCTTTCAACCCCAGTTTCTGCCACCTGTCTTGAATATTGGAATAATATCAGAAGAGGGCCTTTACCCATCAAATGGCCCACCTGCCAGACCATTGCCCCTGAACCTTCAGTACCAGTCAGCTACCACATTCACCAATGGCTGGTGACAATGGCAAGTCACCCAGCTTGGCAGGGGTCAGCAAAAGACTTTTACTGAGATAAAACATGTGAAGCGCTTTGAAGTTATTGAATTCCAAAGAACTGCATAACTAGTTCCATGCATCAAGGGAGATTCACAGCCCAATCCTAACCAAAATTTCAGTGCTGATGCAACCACAACACAGCCTTGAGGTAAGGGAACAAATATTCCCTGACCTTGAGGAGGCCTCTGTGACACCCCCCCCCAAAGCATAACGATGGTGGTGCGCGTGGGGCACGCACCCGGGCGCGCGCATTGCAGGGGTGCGCAGGCCGCACCGTGTCGCAGGCCGCGAGCCCCGCGCCACCGGCCGCGCAGAGTTCAACCCGCGTGCCACGGCACAGGCCCCGCGCACTGCGCCGCCGCCCGCTGGCCAGCCCACCGCGCGCACCCCATTCCAGCGCGGCTCGCTTTTCAAGGCGTGAAGTTCAAGTGTACTCGTCTTGAGTCGGAAAGCAGGCAGCAGCACGCAGCAAAGGTAAGCCTGGAGTTTTAGCATTAAATCGCTAGTCAGGGGGGCAGAGTCGGGGGGAGGAACCCGGAACCCGGTGCAGGGTGGGGGAGGGACCCGGTGCAGAGCCCCACCGAGTTCCCCCCCCATTTTTCATCGGCCTCTCCACGCTCACCCTCCCGGGCACCGGAGAGGCCAATGCGGCGGCAGCCCCAGTTTCTTCCTTTTCCCTGGTGAGGGTTTACTTTATTTATTTATTTAATAAACTTTATTAAATAAATAAATAACAAATTGCGGCCGGCAACCAAATTTGGAACATTTCAAACGGCCCTCGCCAGGGAAAAGGTTCCCCGCCCCTGTTATAGAGTATTATTTATATGCATGTCATGTCATGGCAAAAGAAAAAGAAATACTGAATCCCTTCTAAAAAGATTATTTTGAAAAATGTAATCAAAATCCTTCTTTATAAAATACACAGAGGGTTACGTGACTTACAGTTAGCTCCCATCCAGGCACTAAACTGGACAACAATGCTATAGTAGCAAGTGCTCAGTCCATAAATTGAACCCAAGAGTGTTGTCTGCTGCAGAGCTAGACTCCAAATATGCATGGTACACAAACAGATACCTCCCCATTTAAACAAGTGCTTAGCATGGCCAGTTCTAATAGTGCTGTCCATCCTTGGAAGGTGATTGAAATTATTCTTCTTATTCCTGAAGCCATGTATGTTCAGTGCTGTTCAGATGTGACCTGTGATTGGATTGCTGCTTATTCTTCTGAGAGAAAGGAGGGGGGAGAGAGAGGGAAGGAGGGAGAGGCTTACAGCACAATCCTAAGGTTTCCTTAGACCAGTGCAGCGACCACTGTGCCAGCCTAGGGTGTTGCAAACGTGCCATAAAGCATGTTTGCAACACCCTGTGATAGGCTTACCATTCATCCCCCAAAACCCGGAACTGTCCCAGTTTCTGGGCTCCGATCCCGGGTCAGTCCCGGGTTTTCTGGGCGCCGCCACTGCTTTTAAAACTTACCTTTTTTCCGGTGCCGCCATCTTGGATCTCGTGAGATCCAAGATGGCACCACCTAAATCTCGTGAGGGCATGTGCCTCATGTGCCCTCACAAGATTTGGGTGCCACCATCTTGGATCTCGCGAGATTTTGTGAGATCCAAGATGGTGCCGCCAAAAAAGGTAAGTTATTAAAGCGGCGGTGGCTCTGGAGGGGGCAGGAGTCCTGGCCAATCCTGATGCAGCTGACCAGGCTTCAGGCGGTGGCAACAATATGGCAGTGAGGATGACGGCGGTGGCAATATGGCAGTGAGGGTGGTGGCAATATGGCAGCAAGGACAACAGTGGCGTCAATATGGTGGCAGCAAGGATGATGGCGGCTGCGGCGATGGCACTGGCAACGGCGGTGGAACAGGCAAATGGCAGCAGCAAAATGGCCATTTTCATGGCCACAAATAAATAAATAAATAAAAATTTTGGACACCCTTTGGCTTAGTGCCCCCACACACAAAAACAATTAATTAATTAATTAAAAATTCAGGAGGGGACCAGGAAAGTATGGTCCCCCCCCCCCCGAAAGAAAGCCTGACCTGTAAGTAAGTGGTGCTGGTGGGAAGACCTGCATTGTCCCGCCTGGGCAGGTAAGGTCGCTCCAGGTGGTGGTGGGAGGGCGGTGGGGGGACAGTGGCTGGATTGGACCCAGGGGGAGAGATCAGTGGGCTGGGCGCATGCTATATCCTATCCCCCCTCTTGGTCGTGAAAGCCCAACATGGGGCTTCTTGGTTCTGCAGTTGAGCTGGTGGAGATCCAAGTAGCCCCATTGTGTGGACTGGAGATTTACCCTGGGTATTGGGAAAAAACATCCCTTTACCCCTGAGGAGACCTCCAGCCTGCTCCAATCCAGCACCAGTCACAGCGTAGGCCGCATGGCTCTGCTGTACTGGTGCTAGATAGGATTAGGCTAATATAAGAACATAAGAAGAGCCCTGCTGGATCAGGCCAAAAGCCCATCTAGTCAAGCTTCCTGTGTCACACAGTGGCCCCACCAGATGCCTCAGGGAGCACAACAAGATAACCTGTTTCCCGTTGACACTCCCTTGCACCTGGCACAGAGAAAACCCACTTCTAAAACCAGGAGGTTGCTTATGGCTTGTAACCTGTGATGGTCTTTTCCTCCATGAATCTGTCCAAACCCCTTTTAAAGGCATCTAGGCCAGATGCCATCACCACATCCTGTGGCAAGGAGTTCCACAGATTAATTACACGCTGGGTAAAGAAATTTTTTTTTGTCTGTTCTAACTCTCCCTCCACTCAATTTTAGTGCATGTCCCCTGGTTCTGGTGTTGTGCGAGAGGGAGAAGAATTTCCCTCTATCCACTCTTTCCATCCCATGCATAATTTTATACGTCTCAATCATGTCCCCCCTCAGGCGCCTTTTTTCTAGGCTAAAAAGCCCCAGACGCTGTAGCCTTTCCTCATAAGGGAGGTGCTCCAGCCCACGAATCATTCTGGTTGCTCTTTTCTGCACCTTTTCCAATTCAACTATATCCTTTTTGAGGTGTGGTGACCAGAACTGGACAGAATACTCCAGATGTGGCCTTACCATTGATTTGTACAAAGGCATAATGATATTGGCCGTTTTATTCTCAATCTCTTTTTTAATGATCCCGAGCATGGAATTGGCCTTCTTCACAGCCGCCGCACACTGGGTCGACACTTTCATCGACCTGTCCACCAGCACCCCAAGATCTCTCTCTTGATCCGTCACAGACAACTCAGAACCCATTAGCGTATATGTGAAATTTTGGTTTCTTGCCCCAATGCGCATCACTTTGCACTTACTTACATAGGCTGCCCGTCTCCCTGGTGAAGATGTCACATCACAGCATACAAATTCTGACTGCACCACCTTGTTTCTCCATTAAGGTGTGTGTTTTTTTTGGGGGGGGAGGGAGTAGTTGTTCTTCCATGCAAACCTGTCCATCCATGTTCTTATATCAGAAAGATGAGTTGTTTAGGAAAGACTCATCCCGTTAATGCAGCTGCTCTCTTCATTTTGCCTCAAATAATTAATGCTGCCCAGTGTCAGAGTTATCAGTGGTTTCCAATAAATGCTATTCTTCCTGACTATAACAGTTTTAAAATTAAAAGAAATAAGCTTCAGAGCAGATATGAAATTATGAGAACGCATGGCATGAAGCCATCATGTACTATTTTATCTTTCTGCTGTGATCAGATTTTCCTTGACTCTATAATGCCTGATCAAACTCTTTCCCATGGGTTTCGTTCCAAGTATTGATATGCTCGTTTTTAATTTTCTCTGTGCTTGTTTCAAGGGCAGCATCTTGCAGTAGTTGGTGTGGAAAGCAATTTCAGTTTCACATCCTACGTGATTTTTTAAAACTATTTTTTTTCCGGTTTCTGAAGAACAAAAACAAATCCCCCCTTATTTTCTCCTGGTCTATCTTCACTGCAAGTAAAAAAATAATAAAAAAATGGGGCCAGTTCTTTCCTGCTGTTCCTGGTTTTTTTTTTCTCCACAGCATGATTCCAAATTACAGCAATATATCATCACTTCTGATAGATAAAGGTTCAGTCCTGGGTCAGATGTTGTTTCAATGGGTCATCAGAAAAAGTGCCAAAACAACATGTTAGCAAGATAGTCTTATGCATATTGCACGACACAGTTTTGTTCTTGTGATGTTTTTAAACAGCAGAATGTACATGTGTTTTTCTTCTTCTTGTAAGCAGCTTCTCTTTTTTGTTTGTTTGGGAAAAAAGGTTTGCAGTTAAAAAAAAAATCCATCTGTGCACTTCAGAACTACTGGAACAACTAATTTTGGAGAGGGGAGTGAAGTCTGACAAGAAATACTCTTTGATTTGATAATGAATGTACAACACATATGTAAAACATATTTTTGTTGTGGTGGAACTGCCTAAATCCCTTAACAGCATGGATAGAATCACCTCCACTAAAACATAGATAATACAAGAAAGACTTTTAGATTTCTAGAATAACTTTATTATTTCTTACCTTCAACTCGACACCATGATGCAAGTCACACTGATATCAGGTATTTATTGTTTTACTGCTGTGATGTTCTTATACTTCACCAGGTGAGATGGTTTTCATATTTGGTAGTCATGTGGTGACCTCTATTAAAGTGTATTCTATATTGCTGAAGAGACATAAGGCACAACCTAAAGCCTCATAGCTTCGAGGGGCTTCCTGCACTTCCTTACAAAAAAGACATTCTCTGCATGTGCACAGAAGCTGCTGATAGTATGGGCTGCATGGGCTTCAAAAAGAATGAGGAAGCTTCTGAATGTGCACTGTGAGTGGAACTGCTAGAGAGGCAATATAGCTTAGCAGTATCTGACCATCTGTACTTTTCATGAAAAAGGGCATGGGTTCAATCGCCAGCATCAAGGATCTGGCAGCATCGCCAGCATTAAAGATAAAGATCTCTCCCCATGGTCTTGAAGAACATTTGCCAGCCAGAGTAGACCGTGCAGGCCTGGCCTAGATTAAACCATGGGGTCACATGGTTTCACATGGCTCAATCCTAGCCGGGCCTTATGGGGGTGGATATTGCCACCCCCCATCTTAAGTCCCAGGCTGATGGCACAAAGGCCACTCCCCGTTCTGCAGGCTGGGCATGGCAGCACCAATGGCTGGAGGCTGCCTGAGGGAACACCAGCCTACAGAACCTCCACTGTCACTGGTAGTTTGGCAGCATGGGTAAGGGGAGGGACTGTGGGTGGAGCAGGGTGGGGAGTTGGCCAGACCAGGGTTACCTTGGTGGTGGGAGTGGGGTGGATCTTGGCAGCACTAGCACCTGTGGGATCCTATCCCTCCTTCCTGACCCAGACCTGTCCCCAGAGTCTCCTCAGACTTATGCTAGCTAAAGAGCTGGGGTAGGTCTGAGGAGACCCATTGGAGACCAAGCGATCTACAGAGATGTAAGTACAAATGTTCTTTACTTACCTCTCCTGGCCTATCTCATCTCCTGCAAGCCCATAGTGTGCAGTACATTATCCAACAGTGCCGCTGCACACTCTAGGCTGGCAGGCGATAGGATTGGGCTCTGAGGATGCAGGTTTTCCATAGTGAAAGGTTCACAAAGGTTACATCCTGTTGTTATGATCCCAGAATTTGGATTGATCAGAGTAGGGCAACCTAGTCAGCTCCGCAAATGACATCGGAGGGATGGAACTCTCTGTTTCTGTTGTGATCAAACTTGGTGCAGTTTCCTTTGTTGCCATTTTGCTCATAGGAATTCACTTTCCACTAAAAATCCCCAAATTTTTTTATCACTGGAAAAAAACAAACCTGTATTTAAAATGTTGATGTATTTTCATGCATTTTCTTCCAAAACAGCTAGTAAGATGCTGCATTGCAAAGTGTGCATTAAACAGCCCAATCTATCCCCCCCCCACCATGCTATATCATGCAGCCATGCCAATGGGGGTGGGACGACCAGGAGGCCAATGAGAGGTAACTTTTACTTATCCCTTGAGAGACCTTCTTTCTGCCTATGGGTCTCCTTGGACCCACGCCTGCTATGCAGCTGGTGTATGTTCAAGGAGAGGAAGGGCTGATGCAGATTGGAAAATTGGGGATAGGATCCAGTGTGCACATTTGCCACTGAGATCGACCCCCTCCAACCTGCTCCCTGCCCCGGTTCCTCCCCCAAACTGCCCCAATCCTCCCCCAAACCACCCATGGCCCTCCACCTCTGCCAGCTTACCAGCTATGATGCAGCCTGGGTGGGCAATTGGTAGGCACACAGAGCCACTGGCCACTCATGCCAATGGCTCCAGAATGTTTGATGGCAGCATGCCTTCTGCGCTGTTGTAAATAGCCTTACTACAGCGGATCACAAGATCCACCAATGTAAACAAGAGATAGGATTGGGCAGTAAATACATATTTTGGACTGCATAAATACATGGACTACATAAAGTGAATAGACATATCCATATCTTGTACAAAGTGATTTGCTGGAGAAAGGGATCTGGAACCACATGTTCCATCATGAATTTTAGCAAAAGAAAAATTGATAACATTCTAAATCTGAATTGTTTTGTGGTTGGGTCCAGTGTGGTTGGGTCCAGTGGGAAGGAGCTAATTTGCATATTTCCTGCATATAATTAACAGACTTTGCATATCACTTAGAAAGTACAAACCGACAGTGAGTGCAGACATTATATCTATTTTGTTGTATTAGGAAATGGTTATATCGAAAAGCTTGTAAAAAATCTTTATATGGATTTGGAAAAATGGAAAGAAAGTGAATATTTGTTTCTTTTGTATTTGATGTCTTAGCATATTTTGCATCCATTCTACTACTATGAACATCTCACATTTTATTGTTTTCATTTAGTGGTACAGAGAGTAACAGAAGAATTGGCTGAATTATACCCCACATTTATCTTTCCAACAATGCCCAAAGAAACTAATAAAAGTATCAAAGCAAATACATAAAATGCAAATGCTACGATACATTAACCAATGTGGTGGCCTGCTCAAATATTTTCAGCCTAATTAATAGGCTGTGTCTAAGCGTTTCAGTGTCTAAACATTTCAGTGTCTAAACATTTCCTAAATAGAAAACGTTCTATAAGACCTTGGGAAACTCTGCAGGGTCTGTCTCATACACTTTGTCCTGGATTGTTCAGTAATTATACCTGAGCAAACCTGAATCCATAACAGATGTATAAAGCTGCCTTACACTTTGTTAGACTATCTAGCTCAACAATGTCTGCATTGAATGCAAGCAGTTCTTCAAGGTTTTAGGCAGGGGTCTGTCCAGTATTCAGGCAGGGGCTGTCTAGTGTTGCCTGAAAAAGGATTTATTTCTTTTGTCTGGATGTGTGATGCTGCTGAGATTATGAAGATTTTAACTCTGTGTCGAAATGGTTCGGAGAAGTAGCATGGATACAGAGGTCTGTATGTTGTCTGGTCTTGCAATAGTAGACCTTAATGCAAGTGCACATGAACATTTAGAGCAAGTTCATTTGCATTTACAGCTTTGGGGGTGGGGAGCTGGTTGCTTTGTGAACCTGGTCAACATTTGTGCTAGTACAGTGCATTTGATAGCACAGTGCACTTGACAGTGAATTTCTTTCTCAGAGGCTTTCAAGGCAGCTCTAAAATTTGACAATTTCCCTGACTTGCATTTGTGACATTTTGGTAGCGCAGAATAGCATCGACCTGCGTCTTTAAGAAGCACCACTATTCGAGCAGCTGGTCTATGTCATGTGAGCACCTTTTGAATTTCCTTGCCTCTGAGTTATCTTACCAGTGTATGCATATATAATGTTTTGCTAGTCTCATATGCTTGCAGGTTCTCAGAATTGTCTTTCCATCTGTCTCTAATTTAAGAGCCATAGAGTTCTACAACAATGCTTCAAAGGGAACAAATCCTAATTAAGCAGAGAGGCACAACAGGAAATGCACTTCGAGTCAATTATCATATGGCCTGGATAGGGTTATCAGGCAGGAAGCCAAGCACATAAATGCAATGCCTGGAGGGTCCCCTGATGCTAAGATCACTGGCAGCCAATAAGACATTTCCACTTGCATTCTTAAGGCATGCCATTATTTGAATCATGACAAAAGGTGGCATCTAATCTTTAGACAAAGATAAATTAAACAATCAGCGGTTTCCAATCAAGGCAAAGTTGATTGTCCGCGACTATTAAAACCACTGCTATGTGGGAAACATCCTAAGTTGCAAATGGTTAGTTTATATCTCTTGCAATATTTATATTGCTCAGGATGGCATAGCTGGCTCTTATTCCCCTCTCCCATTTGTCCTCACAGCAACCCATGAGATTTTAGGCTGAGAGACTGTTGTTACCAGGAGTGCCTTTAAAACATATGCAACATATGCACATGGGAGAAATATATTGCATGTGCAGGGATCGAGCGCAGTCAGTGTTCCTTGAGAGACAGTTCAGAGGGCACTAGAGCTGCAGTTTGCAAAAGAATTGCAGCTTAGCAGGTGCTTGAGCAGCAGCTTTCAGTAGCACTCAGGAGAAGAATGTAGGGAAGAAGAGAGAAAGGGTGGAAATTGAAGGGAGCAATTTGATGGTGCTGACTGGCGCAGTAGTTCTTGGGTAGCAGAACAGGGAGCTTGATGTAGCACCAGTGGGTCTCCGAGCAGTTCACAAGTGGCAGCAAGAGCAGGGACAAGACAGATGACTTAAGGGTCCCATAAGGAAGCATGCAGGTAATTGTGGAATGAGCTCACCAAGGACCTTTCTTTGGGGTACTGATAGCCCTTGACTATTCCTCCTTGGCTCAAGATGGATATTCTGATTGTGTGGCAGTGCCCTTCTTGATGGCAATCCATCATGCCTCAATTAGCATGCAACTCCTGATTTGAAATTTACCGTGACATTGTTGAGAGAAGCTAAGGTTGAAGGCATGTTTGTTTACACCAGTGTCAGGAAGCCCCCAGTATGTGGCTTGCTTACAGATGCAAATCTGCTGACCAAGTAATGTATGGGCAGTCATAGAATGGAGCGGGAGCCAGGACAGGGATGGGGGTACGTCGAGGGCGGGAAGGGGAAGGGTTCAGTTATTTGTGGCAGCCTATCCTATTCCCCCTACTGGCCTTGATCCACTTACCTGGATCAGCTCGAACTTGCCCATAAGGCTGCTGGTGCAGATCTGAGTAGACTCATCAGGATAGCAAAGTCTTGCCCTGGGATAAAGGAACAAATGTTCCCTTGAGTAGACCTCTGGGACTCAGAACTCCTCCATGGGATGCTGTGCACACACCCCACTGGTGCAGCTGCCACAACACTGGGGAAGTTACATTGGAGTGGGCTGCCCATTTAGTTTCTTTTGTGCCAAGTGTTTGAGGGGTTTGGCTGAATTTCCTCTTGATTGCCACGGAGTCCAAAACGCAATTACAAGAGGGTTCAGCAGTAGGATTGGTGTGGAATAACCACTTACCTTTGTGACCTAAGTGGCCATGTTTGTCTAAATGGCAGGATGCTCCAATGCTTGGTTTGCAAGTTTGACTAGGATGTCGTGACAAGATACAGCCTGGAAGGGATAGGGATGAGAAAAGTCATGGAAAAGTTTGCCTTTTGCAAGCAGTGTGTGGACCTGATGCTTCCTTTTCAACTCTGGTCAAGAAAGACACAAGCCTGACCTGGGTCACATGTCCACCCATGTGTTGTGCTTGGTAACAGGATTTGAACCTACGTTTCCCCAGTCCAGCCCTCACACTACTTTACCATACCAGTAAATCTTCAAAGCTGACTCCAGCTTCATACATCATGCATAGTCCAAAACTCTCAACATTAATTCATTTTCTAAAGATTTTCTAAAGTTCAAGCAGTCATTTGAAAAATGTTTACTGGGTTTTGTTATGTGAATGTATTGAGTTTTGTTATGTGAATAAACTTTTAATTCATGAGTTAGATCCTTGAAATGGCTCAAAGGTTCTATTCGTGGTTTTCCCATTCCACGAAAGATAAACATTTGCAATCATTTCCCCATCCAGTGATGTTAGTCCGCATTAGATCTTACAAGGAAAAGAAGTGCAGGGTGCAGGGTGAAATCCGCCGGGCATACCTGCTGCTTAGCTACCACCATGCGTCATTAGATGACCCTTCAGAAGGTGTGTTATGAGCATGTGATACTCAGACCTGGTTGACTAGCAGAACAATCCTACCTAAATCCCTCTGCGGTGATGCAGCAGCACTGGTACGACTTCTGCTACATCTCGCAGGGAATGTTTGGCTGCCGGAGGTCTCCTTGGGGACCACTGCAACCACTGTGGGGCAACTCGAACCTGCACCAGCTCAATTGCTGGTGCAAGTCCGCATTGCCCCATGAAGGCAGATCAGGCCCAGGAAGGGACTCAGGATTTCGTGTGCACCACCGCCAATCCCTCCCCCAGGCCTGATCTGCCTTCCACTCCACCCTCATCACCGCTCCACCCACCCACTCAACCCCTTCCCCGCTTAACCCCTTCCCTGCTTCCCTCCAACCCCCTGTGCTGGCTCACCTCCTCCAGTGGGCATCTGGCATCTGTTGGCACTCACTGGCCTAGTCGCCTTTGCGACAGCCGTAAAGGAGGTTACACTAGCGGAACACGTGTTCTGCCGGACTAATTTTCTAATAGAATTGGGCTGTAGGTGGCCTGATATTTTCATGTTCCTTTCATGTGAATATTAGGCACAAGAAGAAGATACTTATCAAAGGAATTGAACAATGTTGCATGAACGAATAATGAATAATGAATGAATGAGTTTCAGATTTTTCTTGAATTGAACAATGTTATAGCATCCAAAATCATCCAAATTTTATGTCCTGAGTCTTCACTCACTACAAGAAGCAGTGCCAAATCAGTACATAATTTGTCAGTTGTACTGTAATTTATACTATGCTAACTATTAATATCTTCTGTGACGCTGATGAAGTACCTAAGGACAGATAATAATGTTGCTAAATTCATGGAATTGAAAGAAACGTAATGAACCCAGTGTGTGTTTTAAACTTGTTTTTATCTTGTTTTTGATACATAAACATATTTTTAAACTTCTAACTTTTTACATGGCTTTTAAACCCGTTTTTAAACAATCTTTGTATTAGCTGTTGCTAAATTATTGCTGTGAAGGCACAGAGGTAGCTCATATGGAATTACTGGGGCAGAGGGATGGAGCATTTTGTTGCTTTGTGAAAGGACATAGACTCTCTACAACTGGCATTTCTGGAACCAAAGCTTGTCTGCTAGAAGGGAGCCACCTGAAAAGCAAACTCAGTTGTCATATCACAGATATAGAAGGGATGGTGGGGGTTGAAATGTGGATTTGAATGCATGCAAAGCATACACCTACTACTGACCTTTTGGACTTTTCCCACCATGTTCTGTTGATTCTAACAACAGAATACTTTTGAGTCTTGTTAATATTATACACATTTTCCTTGTCTGTATGCCTTTCATGACAGCTGACGTTACCATGTATCCGGTGGTAACATTTCTTAATTAGATACAGACTGCAGTTGGAGACACATGTATTAGGAAGTGAGGCTGCAACCTTGTACACCCTTAACTGGGACGATCGTCCCCTTCCCCCGTGTCAAGCCCCAGCAGCCCCTATGGGGACAATTATCCCCTTCCCTCGAGGAGACCTCCAGCCCCATGCTGGATGCAGCGGAGCCTGCCCCGGCGCCGCTGCATCCAAGCGGAGGGCATTTTATAGGATTGGCCTGCCAGAGAAGATTCCATTGAACTCAATGGGACTTACTTTGGAGCAGACATGCCGAGGATTGGACTGTTAGTTCCAATGATTTCTGTGGGTCATATGTCTGAGTAAACACGCGGAAGATTGACAGCACAGGTTTGGATAGATTCATGGAGGAAAAGACCATCACAGGAAAAGACCATCACATTACAAGCCAAAGCAACATCCTGACTTTAGAAGTAGGTTTTTTCTGTGCCAGGTGCAAGAAAGTGACAACAGGAAACAGGTTATCTTGTTGTCTGTGTGCTCTCAGAGGCATCTGGTGGGGCCACCGTGAGATATAGAAAGCTGGACTAGATGGGCCTTTGGCCTGATCCAGCAAGGCTCTTCTTATGTTCTTATGTTCATAGCATTTATTATAGAGTAATCAAAGTTTGCAGATGTACGTGTCTGCTTTTCACATTCCCTTTTGGGGATTTTACAACTGAATCACAACCAAAAGCTTTTATGTGTTACTACTTCTCATAAAAAAAAAATCCACATACTGTATATTAGTATTATCATTCGGCCATATAGATTTTTTCTCTTTTTTTCATTGTGCATTATAGTTTTTGTGTTTTTTAAAGTAGCACAGTATGAAATGTTTAAATGAAAGCTATTGAAATAGGTACTGTATTTCTTCACTGTGCCTGCCTCAAAGCCATCTCTATTTAAAACAAGGAAGAAAGATCTTATCAGGAACATGAACAGTTTGAACTGCATACACTTCAATGTTAACTTTACATATATATTTAATGTTAACTTTACATATATATTTTTTACAGATATATCTTAGCAAATTTTGCAATCTGTAAGTGGAGATACTGGCAATAATTTTGAAATATTTCAGTGGAGGGGTGTCCCCAGGAAGGCAGAGATATTAAAATGAGAGGCAGACAGTAGTCATGTTAACTTGCTGAAGGATGAAATGTACATGTATCTTTCAAAATGCTATTTCAGCTAGAGTCCGGTACATAAAATTTATGTTTGCAGAAGCATCACAAAAGATCTATCCCATTTTATTTTGCACAAGAACAATGAAGTTGAATATCAATGCTTCAGTTGCTATATTAGCTCATTGCATAAAAGACAATTTCACGTTATGACAAAACACTTTACGTTAAGATGTTAATTCTCCCTAGAAAACTATCTCTGAAGAGCTGTGTTTGAGCCAAATTTATATTCTATATCATCGGACTGTGAAAAAGGAGTGCTTTGAATAGATGTTAAATGAAAGTCAATGTTTTTAATCTCCTTTATTTGTGAACAGAAAATAAGAAAACAGAACAAAAACAACAGCAACAGTACCAAATGCAAATAAAATGGGGGAAAATTGCATATACAATGTGCATGAAATATAGGTTGTAAAACTTATCATTAAGCAATCTATAGAAATCTACAGAAGAATAAGCAATCTACAGAAAAGAAAAGTCTTCCAGGTTTCCCAAAATATATCTATATGTAGTTGTCTTCTATAAACAATGCATTCAAATATTGATAAAATTAAAAGGTCCTCAGTCCATTGAAGAGTAGTGGGCAGCATTCTGTGTAGTGGGTCCATGCTGGTACTGGTCCATGCTGCCGTTTTGGTAGTTGCGTGGTGTGACGATGCCACCTCCGGACATTCAGTGATGACATCATCACGTCATCATCAAATGTCCAGGTTGCTGAGCTCCAGGCTGTGCAGAGCTTAGCAAGAAGGTGCACGGACACTTGGTCACAAACCTTAGTTACAGGGAGCAATGGTAGTGTGGGTGTGGGTGTATTTATCTTTCCAATTCTTCAGTATAAGTTGTGGCTACAGTAAGGCACAAAGGATCCATTTCCACTGTCCTGCAGATAGCGTACTCAAAATAGGTAATTCAAAAGAACGTAAGCATCTAAATAAGAACGGCAGGAGATGTGGTCCTGAGGTTGAACTGCCTGAAGACTGCCAGAAGCTAAGCAAGAGCATCCTGGAAGAGAGACAAACCGGAAGTCATTGATAAGCTGTCACGACCCTCAGTGGCAGAGAGGCATCTGTGTTCTGTGCCATGGTGAGAGTACGGACTGGAACGCTGAGAAGGTCAGTGACAGAGCGCTAACAACTGCAAAAAGGTTTCCCTGTTCAGCATGATCTGTGGCGGTCCCGCGGAAAGCTCAAGGGTTGTCTTTGGTAGCTATGTGGAGATGACTACTCCATGTAAGAAACCATCTGGAATTATAGGGTGTTTATATATAAGATAGTCCTAAACTATTTGATACCATTTTTTTCTTTCATGGCAAACTTGTACAGAAATCTGCATAACTGATATGCATAATGTGGTGCGATTCACCTTTGTCCTATCTCTCACCCTACAATGGTAAGATAAATGTTTCTTTCTGACTTTCTACGATCAGATTCCTGTATAACCCCCATAGTCCCATCAATTGTCCTTTTTTCCAACTTTCAGACAGTCTCTATAAAAGAGTCACTTTTATTGTTTCCTAAGTGTTTTGGCAGATGTACTCCCCTCCACCCCATCTGTCCCTTCCCAGCTGGTCATTTCTAACCATTCAAGGAAAATATAGTTTTGAAAATGAACCCTTTTTGCCAAAATCTTCAGTAATGATCCTCATCCCATCTGCACTGTCTGTGTTTCCATCTTCACCAGATGCCTACCCCCACCGTGAATCTGTTCAGTGAAGATGCTGCAATAACTACCCAAAGTTATAAAGAAAGAAAAGTCAACTTTTTTTTCTAGATTTGCATCTTATCCATCTTCAATGGCTATGCCGTATATTTATGGCAATATATGTGATATATAAACAAGAAAAAAAAAACAGGCAGAAGGCTAAGGCCATTTTGTAAGAACATTACTTGGGTTTCTGAGCTCCAGCTTTTTAAGGAAATTTCTCCTACAGCTGCCTCTGAATTCCTACACCAAATTTAATATTGGTGAATTTTTGAGCCCGTATTTGGGTGTATCGGTCAAAAAGTGTTTAGAGAAGCCAACAATATTAACGTCATTTATCAGAATGGTTCCAGACGTCGCTAGTTTACTAATGACTTCCCCATTTTTTTCTTCTCCAATGACATTCTCATCTAGTAGGTGGGGAGAGAATATGGTCATAAACCGGATTTGTGTATTCCTTTTATAGGGTACTCATATTTGCTTTCATCTAACATTCCTGCTAATGGCTGAATTCCTGTGGTCTAGCCTTGATCTGCAGCTTCCTTTGTTAGAACCTGGCAATAAAATACTAGGTAGCAAATTTCATGCTGAGACCTGCAAAAATCATAATCCACTCTGCCATTGAAGTCCATCAGTCATGTACCATTGTGGCTTGCCAGATAGTAAACCCCCTGAAGGTTCTGTGTTCGCCTAATTCCCAAGTAATCTGACCTAGTTTGACAACTTGTACGCCTACTTACTCAACGCTTCTAAGAAGCCTTGCTATGCTAATAGAAGGAAGTTACTATAAAAGGAAAATCTCTAATGAAATCCAAGGAGTGAGTCAGCTAAAACTCTAACAAAAAAAAAGATAAATCAGGAGTTTTTGAATTTAGATTGCTTTAGTCCCTCTGTGATCATGCGGTACTGTTGTTCAGTGACTAAGAAGTGAGCTGTCCCTGGTTCAAATATAAGTTCATACAAAAACCTATTTACTTCCCCACCCATACACTTACATCGCGTTCCCCCCCCCCCCCGGCTATTTTTTAAAAATCCAACAGAAAAAGGACCCAGCATATGCATTATGTTGAATTCTGGAAGAAGAGAATTATCTGGACCTCTTTCAATCTGGCTTCAGGCAGGGCTACGGGATGGAGACGGACTTGTTTGCCTTGATTGATGACCTGTGCTGAGGACTAGACAGGGGGACATCCCTGTTGGTCCTTCTGGACCTCTCAGCGGCATTCGACACCATTGACCATGGTATCCTGGACAGGCTGACCGGGTTGGGGTTTGGGGGCACTGTTTTGAAGTGGTTCCACTCCTTCCTGGCAGATCAGACCCATATGGTGAAGCTGGGGGATACGTGTTTGGCACCCT
The DNA here is from genome assembly GCA_026170595.1 of Plestiodon gilberti rubricaudatus. Taxonomy (NCBI): domain Eukaryota; kingdom Metazoa; phylum Chordata; class Lepidosauria; order Squamata; family Scincidae; genus Plestiodon; species Plestiodon gilberti. The sequence continues at coordinate 60,295,143 of JANXHW010000004.1, read as the reverse complement.
GGTTGTTGAATAGTTGGGTGCCAGTGGTTTCTATTCTGTCCCCCATGCTGTTTAACATCTACATGAAACTGCTGGGGGAGGTTATCCAGGGATTTGGAGCTGGGTGTCACCAACATATGGATGTTGTATCCTTCTTATCGTGACACCATTACGTTTGGGAACTGCTGCTGTAGGCAATCACTTGGAACCATGAACAAGCTGCATTTCCATTTGAAACCAGCTTGTCTGTTCAGTCAGTTGATCAGGCACAATAAAAAATGAAAAGAAAAAAAGGGGGGAAGCTAACGCAGTAGTGATGCTTCTCAGCCACTGCCCATAGACTCAGGAACTCAGGTCATGGTTCAGTGATGGATCACCAGCTTTGTATGCAGAAGGCCCCAGTTGTGCCTGTTTGCATCTACACCTGAAGGGACTTTAGAGAACAATTGGACTTTAGGACTAGGATAGATGTCTGCCTTTGGAAAGTCATAAAACAGGACTAAGTGACCCAATGGTCTGATCAATATAAAGCACTTCATGTATTCAAATTCCTGCCCAGAAGAATGACCATTGTTATTTGACAGTCCCTTGAAACCATCTATTGCTCTGCCATGATTTGCGATGCATATTGTGAAACATTTTAATAATTCCAGGCTATATCTGGATTTGAAAGTACTAAAAATTCATCCCCAGTGCATCACTGATCTTAACCTAGCTTCTTGGGGAAAACAAAATGTCATTATCTGTGCTGATATAATGATGCTCTTTGCAATGTGAAAGACTTCGCAGATATACCCTCTCAATCTTCTTTATCAGTCATTAGCTGACAAAAATTACAGGGAAATAAAAGGTGGTTACGGTTTAGAAGTTAAACACATATTAGAGCTCATGCAGGAATAACAGATTTTGTGAATTAGTTTCCTGGCTGTAATAGATCATACCCAGTTGAGAACAGTTGGTGCATCTTTGTTATTTGTATTATTAGATCTCCTGAGAACAGCAATAAAGGAAGTTGCTGTAATGGCTATTTACATTAATATATGGGCATTGGATTTCTGCCAAGTCATCTTTTTCACTTCGACGTCTAATTACTTGAGTTGTTTTGTTTTCTCAGCCATTCTCAAATGCTAATCGGCCACCGCGAGATGCCAAATGCTGAAGGTCTTCCATGTATTTGACAAACAAATCAGATTTAATACCATCAGTGAAATGATGCGAGCAATTTTCTCTTTTATGAAGGGCAGTTAGTGGTACCATCGAGGCACAATGTCACCAGCTGGAAAGAAGAGTTGATTTTCAGGATGGCAGAAATCTTGAAACCCCCCCCCCCCCGTTTTGAAATAAAACACTAGCTAAGCACCATCAGCAGTGGGACAGAGAACTGAAGATGAATTTGTGCAATCTTTGGAGAAACCCAGGCTGTCACGCTGACACTCGATTGCAGAAGGTAATCATGTTACACACATTTCCACTGTGGTGCTTCAGGTTTGTTGGCGTGGTTCTTTGGATCTGGCTGCAGAGGCATTAAAGGAAGGGATAGTATGCAGATCAGTGTTCCATGCAGAGTCTTTCTGCTAGTTGAACAGGCTACTGGTTTGCACAATACGATATTTGCACACTCATGCCCTATGTCCCCGACAGGTGAGAGGTTTCAGGGATGCAGTGCTACTTGGTTCTGACTTTCTTTGGAGGAGAAAGCAATGGAGGCTGATGGTATCTTTGCAATATTTGCTGGATTGATAAACATACTGTTTGAGCACTTGGATAGTGGTAGACTGCAGAGCATTCCTTACGAGCAAGTTTCACAGAGAGAAAAGGCCATTCTGCACCCAAAGGTGTTGCTGCATTTGAGCTCCTTTTCTTAGCTTCCATTTCAATCTCCTCATGTCTCAGCTCCTACTTCCTCTCCATCCAAACCTTACTTTACCCCTAGAAGCTTGGCACTAATTAGCAGATTAGCAAAGTGGGTCTTTGGAAACCCTAGCACTGACTGGAAGCTCTCCATTTAATTTTGGTTGCAATGGGTGTGGCCTGTTGGTTGAGCTGCCATACTGCCTGAAGAGCTAAGCAGGAATCTATGCCCTGGATGGGGGACAAGAACGCTGGACTGACAAGCTGCAGTTACCCATTGTGGCAGAACGGAGTCGCTGCTGAGTTGACGAGCCCCGCAGTGGGAGTGTGTGAGAAGGTCGGCTGGCAAGAATGGTGAACAGCTTGAGAGTCCTGCCTGGGCTGATTTACGGTTGCTGCAGAAGCTCGAAAGGCATGCAGCCAGAAAAGATAACCACGCCGTGAAGGAAAAAACATCTGGTCTATTGAGGGTTCTATGAGTTCCACAGAATATTGTAAAACCCCATTGAAAACAACAACAACAGTGGTTTGGATAAGCCTGCCTGTGTAAACCGCCTTGAATGCTGTGTAAAAACAGAGAAAGGCGGTATATAAATACTTAAAATAAAAATAAAAAATAAAAAAAACTTATTTATGTTTAGTGCAGCCTTCACATAGTTTCACTTTTGAATGTAACCTCTTCCCCTGCAACAGAACAACAGAAAATAGATTTAAAGCAATAATTGTGATCTGGAAAAGAAATGATTTGAACTTGCCAGGAATAAGCATCCGGTCTTTAGGTGTACTGGGATGAACACATATTTCAAATTCTTAGGTGACATCTAATTTGTAGGGACTGGTTGAAATGTTGGCGAATGAGGCAACATCTTAAAGTAGGGCATACAGTAGGAATGCAATAGGCACAGGCATTGTCTGCATATCTTGCACAGCACAGGCATGCACATAAAGGCATATGCAGGCCCTACAACCTGGTCCAAACGTTTTATGCGAAAGCACAAATAGAAAGACTTGTGCATGGTGCTCACATTCCACCACCTGCCAATCAAGCCCATCAGCAGCAGTAGAGGTCATTCAGCAAGCTGAGGACTACAATTCAGATTGTCAAAAGAGGTTAAAGTAAATGCAGTGGGGGGGGAGTGAAAGGAGTACAAAACAGGCATGATGAAGGTAGTGTTTGGAATGGTAAGATTCATGCTGCATGCAGATCACAGCAGATATAATTCTATCATGCAACACAGTAACTCCTCACAGGAAACCATCTGTTACTTCCCAGTAAATCAAACTGCCTTGAGGGCCCTTTGGGTAAGAAGTGAAATGAAAAAAATAAGATAAAATGAAAATACCCCAATCTGTACCACTGTTACTCCACATCCCCATTTCTGTGTTAGCGTCAAGGGCATGTCAAAATCACTCAACAAAAACGTTTTAACAATGGCAATTTTCTCGAGTCACCCGTAGACATTTGTATGCATTGCATGCTTTACAAACTGGGAATTGATGCCGGCGCATGTCCAAGAGACATGTAGGAGATCAACCCATTGTTCCTTTTCCTCTGTTATGAGAACCTATTTCATATTCAGCCCTTGTTATTCTGTATTAGCGCTATACCTAGCTGCTCATGGCAAGAGTTAGGCATAACTTTTTTCAAATCATTTTTTTAGGGATGGAAAGAAAGAAGAGAGGAGGCAACTTAGCCACTGTATACAAGGGAGGATATACAGTCCCAATTTAACTGCTCTGCCCTGGTCCCAAGGTATCATGTATGTATAAACTGCTCTTTTGCCCTTCCCTTTAGTAAACAAGAGCAAAGACATCAGCAAGCCTGAGTTTACATATTCATTTCTATGTCGAAAAGTAATTCCCTCAAATATTCCTTAAATTAGAAAGTAGAGTATGCCTTCGGGAAGAATACCCATGCAGAAGGGGCTGTCAAATTTTGCCACAGAAGAAAATCCATTGCACCTCTCTTGCATTCTATAGGGGTGCATTTACAGGAACAAGTAACCATGGGGGAATGATAGACAGTGACACACTTCATTATGAATTGAGGTTTGTCTTTAATGAAATGCAAATCTGATTAAAATGCTGGTACTGATGCAAATGAGATGTGGACAAGTACTGCAGAATCCACAAGTCGCAATGAAATCTCGCAAAAAGTTCTCAAAGGTATACCAAGGACTTGCCAAGTCTTTACTGCCAATTTCAGGAAGAACTCCATGCTTGATGGAGTCTTGGTTAAAGAGACAAAGTAAATAGTAACAAAACACTACAATACAGGGAAATGTGTTCCAAAGAATATGTGAATGGCACTATGGAATGGAAAAAATGCAAATGAAGGGCAAGAAAACCTGCATGTTCATCCAATGTGAATGTTGTCACAGAAGCTTGTGAAGGCCTCTTTAGTGTGTCAGAAATATAGGCTGGCTCATAGGAAAGAACCTATGGTAATAACTGGAGGAACCCTCAACATCACAGTCATGTGCATGGAGGAGGTGGCTCTGTCTTGTCATAAGCGCTGGACAAGGTGACCATAATCAGCCACTTCTTCTTTGTAATTTCTTTGTAACCAAAGTGAAGTTCATACAGGTGTAGTCTTTGCAACTGATGAAGCATGACAGTTTCCTTTTCTGTGCAATGGAAACCAATGGTTTGTGATCAGTTTCCTCTAGAACAGCGTTTCTCAAAGAACAAGGCGCAGGAAAGCCAGATTAGTTGTAAAGAAACTCAACAGAGATCATTCATTGGGCCAATACACTGTATGCATACATATAAAACTACGTGATGTATTAAGGATCTGTTATGTTAAGACTCTGGCATCTGTGCTCACTGGTAATGAATGTACAGTGGGCTCTCCGTACCACTACACACGATACAACTCTGCCTGCTCTGGAGGGCATTGTATTGTCCAGATACCTGAGACCCTTTACTTTGTCCTAAATGGTACCTGTAGGAGGTGTGTCCTCTATGTAATTTCCTTCCTTCCTTCCTTCCTCTATGTAATTTCCTTCCTTCCTTCCTTCCTTCCTTCCTTCCTTCCTTCCTTCCTTCCTTCCTTCCTTCCTTCCTCCCTCCCTCCCCCCCCCTCTCTCTCTCTCTTCCAGACCAATGAAGGAGCAGCATCCAGACTCCTGAGTTCTGCTCCCTGAATGGCGGGCAGCAATTCTTAAGGAGTGTCTCCTGGCCTCCTCACAAAGAGAACAGCATTTACAGTTCTCTGTTCCCTAAGTTGTAGAAACTTCTGATACTTCAGAAGATGCATATGATTGTAAACTGTGAGTAAAGCATCTTTCTTTTGAATCCTTAACCTTCCTCTTCTCGTATGTATGTACTGATGGCAGAAAAACTAGCTGAATGCACTATAGGAAGGGAGTTCTTCCACGAATAGTTCTGCTTATTAGACATTTCCCCCCCCCTTTCCAGCACAAACAAGGAATTCCAATTATACCGAAATGTTAGAGTTCATGTTATTGTTTTGCTGTGCTGGAATGAAAAATAACCGTATTTCTTCGATTCTAAGACTCATGTTTTTTCCCAATTAAGCATTTTTAAAAATGGGGTGCGTCTTAGAATCGAAGGTCTCTAAAAAGCACCCCAAAATGCAATTTCCTTACTTACCGGAGCTTGGGGGAGCTTCAGGGGGGCCTGCGCGACCCTCTGCAGGCCTCCCTGATCTTCAGTTTGGTGAAAAACAGCGATTTTTGGCCATTTCCGGTTTTCGCGAAAACTGGAAATGGCCAAAAATCGCTGGTTTTTACCGAACTGAAGATCGGGGAGGCTTGCAGAGGGTTGCACAGGACCCCTGAAGCTCTCCCAAGCCCTGGTAAGTAAGGAAATTGCATTTTCTGGTGGACCGCAAAGGCACTGCTCAAATGCAGTGAGGAGATCATCAGCTGCAGCGTGGGGCATGCTGGGGCGAGCTCTCAGGTTCAGGAAGAGAGAGCTCGCCGCTGAGCAGAGGGGGCAAAATGGCGCGATAAAAATCGGACTGCCGTGGCAGGCAAGCTGGGGAGAGTTGGTGCTGAGCAGGAAGGAGGTGCGTCTTGCAATCGATGTTTCTGCTGGTGTTCCTGAAATTAAGATGCGCCTTAGAATCGATGGCGCCTTAGACTCAAAGAAATATGGTAATAAAAATGTTTAAAGGAAGAAAATAAAGATTTTCACAATGCTAGATGTGGCGCTGTTGCAAAACATCAGTTATTGGTAACTAGCTTATCTGAATATATGGATCAACCGAAGGAACATATTGCATTCCAAATGGATATTGACCATTAAACAGATGATTGGTTCTAAGAAATGCTGACAATTGACTGTAATAACGAGATAATTCACATCAACAGAAATTACTGTTCAATCTATGGATAAGTGCTCCCCTTATGAAACTCAAAAGTTGTCCCACAATTTGTAGAATTCTGATTGTGCAATTTGCCATATATACTGTAATGGTTTCTACAATTAGCACACAGTAGAATTCACAGAAAACCGAGAGGTATAAAGGAGTCCAACCATGTAATGGTAGAAATGATGATCTAATAACTCAATCCTATGCTTTCAAAATGCCAGTTTACTGCCAGATATGGCAGTACAAAGATGGCCCCGCCAGTGCGGAACCTCCTCTGCCGGCAGCTGCTGCATGGATACCAGTGCAGCAGCTGGAAAGATGTGAACCACTGGCAGTGGGGTGCAAACTGGAACAACCCAGGAAACAGAGGCGGGAAGGGGGCAGGGAGTGGGGGGACATGGCAGGATGAGGTGGCTACTGGATCCCAATCTCCCATCCCAGGCTGCATCCCAAACTGGACACGCCACCAGCTGCTCCTAGGAGCTACACCAGCTGCTCCTAGGAGCTACAGAGCTGATATAGCTCTGAGGATTCCCATATAGGATTATGAAGTGGTCAGGATTCCATAGTAAGCATTTCCCTTCCCAACCCTCTCAACCAACCTCTCCACCAGGACAGCATGTTGGATGCAGCAGACATCAAACTGGTGGCCCTTCATCCAACAAGCCACTTACCACATAGGATTGGGGCATTTGGAGTAAGTCCCATTAACAAACTAAATTCTCAGACATATGGTTCAATCCAATGGGCCTGTCACAACAGCGCACATACTCTTCCGAAGGACTCCCAGGTGTGTGAGCCAGTATCAGTCCCGGCCGGGTCATGAAGGATGCAGCTGGCCACCAGGAAAGGCTGGGACATTCCCGGTTGCCGGGGTCGGCCAGGACAGACCCCAGAAACCAGGACTGTCCTGCTTTGGACCCCAGAAACCAGGATGTGTCCCGGTTTCTGGGATTGATGATAAGCCTAAACCTGGTATAGTTGAGATAGTGGGAACTTTCCTAAAATATCTTCCGTTGTATCAGAGCCGTGAATATGGACTGAGCTTGGCAGTTAACTAAGACTTATGTACTGTATTTTTTGCACTATAAGACGCACTCCCCCCCCCCCCGCATAACATAGGGGGGGAAGTGAGTGTCCTATGGTGCGAAGCCTAAAAAAAGTGCTTCGGGGGCGCTTCGGTTTTCCTCGAAAACCGGAAATGGCCGAAAATTGGTTTTCGGCCGAAATGGACATGGGGAGGCCTGCAGAGGCTCGCACAGGCCTCCCCGAAGCCCCCACAGGCCTCCCCAAGCCCAGGTAAGTAAAAACGTTTTTTCTCTATTTTATGCTCCATAGGATGCATGCGTCCTATGGACCGATGCGTCCTATGGAGCGTAAAATACGGTATGTATGTTTCTCTGTTTTCTCTCGTTGTTGTGGTGTTACTGTATTATGTTCTTTTAAGCCAATAAAGGTTGATTATTATTATCTTCCAAAAAAAAAAGCGCCTAAACATGCATGCCCTCCTGACCAGGGAGGATTAGGCCCAACCAGCAGTTGGTACTGGCAGTTGATCAGGCCTCTCTACTTTGCTTGGTGACAGCTGTTGATGACACCCTAGAATTGTATTTATTTTGCCACTGCAGCTGAAGAAACAACCATGTTCTAGTCTGTGTGAACTCACTGGTGCCCTGCCCACCATTTTTCCCCACAATGCCCTCTGATCAGTCTAGCATCACCAAGCTATGTCAAGGAAGAATACTGTGGGGAAGGGGGAGAAATTATAGGTGCCACCACTAAAATGAATTAAACAATTCTTGTTTTCAAAATGTTTCTTTTGTGTAAGTGCTACATCTTTTGAAACATGATGTAGTATACGGAAGAATAAAGAAAGAATAAAGAAAGAATAAAGGAGAAAATTACTTCAGAATTGTCAGAAAGAGAATTGTTGAGTCATCCTTAGCTATAAAACTCTCGAATGACTGCTCTTGTAGCTTTGACCATATAGAAGCTACATAGTTGTACTGTTTACTGTCTTTGGAAAAAGGTAAAATAATATCCTATGGGAATGGGGAAGATGATTTTTTAAAAGCAAACAAGGCTCCATATCAGTTTCCTTGTGCTTTTGTAACTTCTTCGAGTGCATTGAACTAAAAGTACTTTCTTTGTCACCTTCTGCCATTTAACCCTGAGGATTTATATGCTTTCAGAGATCTTTGCCTCTCGCACATGATGTACAGACCTTTTCGTAGAAAATCAGGGAGGAAAATGCCCAACAAATCATTTTGAGAAGAGAAACAAATTGCTTGAGGCGTAAAAACGTCCTTGTAACAGGAAAAGTTGTGATGGCCTCAGGAAGAGTCCCGCTTTCATAGGGAAAATGATAGCCGGCCGTTTTGCTTGTATATGGATTTTCCCCAAATTGCCTGAAATTGTCAGCAGAAATGAGAAGGACTCATTGAAAATGAATGAGAATTTTGTAGGTTCTATGAATAACATTCTTTGGGGTTATTGATGTCTTACTGGATGTGTTCCTTTTGTAGTATATCAGGAGTACATAAGACAGCGATTTAGGTGTCCAGGAGCATTATTTTCCAAACCACTTTTGGTTACTTCTATGATAGACGTACTGTTTGGATTATGCAATCTAATTTTGACACCTAAAAGCAAAACACAAAGGCTGGAAATGACTTTGCAATGGAAACTCTAAAGTATAAGAGAATAGGATTTATTTTTTATTTTATAGAAGGCCTATATGCCTTGCAAAGTCTTGATGCTTCTTTAATATGAGCTTGTACTGGCCTGAAATAGCTCACTGTGAAGTGAGCACAATGGTACCAAATTTTTTTGCACTGAGGACCAAACTAGATATTATGGAAATAGGGTTGCCAACAACTCTTACTGAAACTATTCCTGTATTATTATTTTTTAATCTCCAAATGGTGTAAGGTTGTGAATTTTCATGGAGGCTCTTTTGAAATCTCAGCAATCACCTGGAAACTGGTGCTGACTCCTGGGGACCCCAGGCCAATCCTGGATGGTTGGTAACCCTATATGGAAGTCATGGGTCTCAGTGCTGGTCCTGGGTTGCTGGGGATCTTGGGGCAAAGCCCTGAGCTTCCACGGTACCCCCTCTCCCACCTCCACTGGGCAGTCAGTGGTGTAGCTGGCATTTTCCCAAGGGATCTGTGGGTGGGACGACGCATCTTCGCCCCGCCCCCGCCACCGGAATGGAACGGAACTTTTTGGCTCCTGTCCCGCTCCATTCTGGTGGCAGGGCGGGCGGGGCGAAGATGTGTCATCCCACCCATGGCCCCCTTGGAAAAATGAAAACTATGCTACTGTGGGCACTACCACTGCAACGGTAGTATGGGCCTCCAGGGCTAATCTTGGTAGCCAGGAAGGCTGCTGTGGGAGAATTTAGCCCTTCAGGTAACTTTCTTCCAGATCATTGTTTCCTAAAGACCCCCAAACCAGCACTTTGAATGGGGTCTGAAAGCAAATTAGTAACCATTCCACCCTGCCCCACCCAGTTCTGCCCTCTCCTTGCCCTGCTCCACCTCCCCTGCCAACCTACCTGTGTTGGCAGGCTTCACTTGACCTGCCACCATGTGTAGGGCCTTTATGCTGGAGTGTTTTTTACAACTGCCATAAGACAAGAAGTAAGGCAGGATCCACTGCCTGAACACTAGTTCCAGCAGTGGAAAAGCCCAATGGGACTGGAATTTAAATATTGTCCATTCTGGATTTTTTTTAAAAAAAAAATCAACTATTGTACAAAGTATTCTACACGAGCAGTTTGCTGCAGCTTTCAGTTTCTTGTTTTTCTTTCCCCCCCTTCTGCATTGCCAATATACATGTGTATATTGATAAGACACTACAGAAAAGCAATCTTGATGTGGTCCTACTTATGGTTTATCAACATCCTTTTGTGGGGAGTGTGTATTCACATCAGTATTAATTTTTGAAGAACTGTATTTCATCAAAGCACATGCGTATATCAGTCGTGTGGGTAGGGGGGAAATGCCAGTGGACTGAAAAACCAAAAAGCTGTAGCAAGCTGCATACATCTGGAATTCTTTCAGAAATTATCTTGGTTATGTTCTCCTCCAACATTCCGAAGAAGTGAATCACAGTGTAAACTAGGGAAACAATGAAGGAAAGGAAGAGGGTAAATTCAATTAAAAGTGACCAGAAACAAGCTTTATAAATGGAAAGAAATGAAAATAATGTAAGCATTATTCCCTCTTGCTGCCATGCTTGTGTCTAAGAACAGATACCTTGTAAATTAGTCAGAAACACATTTTAGAACCTTGTACACTCTCAATAAAATAAATTACTAGAAACAGGCTGCTGTCTTTCTTGCAAGATAATATTACCCCTAATTTATTGCCTAATATTTGATTGAATAAAGCAGAAGCACATGTTTATTGTCATAAATTACAGGAACATCTGTTATGAGATGGGTGACCTTGTAGGATGTTTCCTTTCCTGCGGCTTTGACTGATAACTAATGTACGTTTTTTTTAAGTCTGCAAGGACAAATAAAGTACATGGAAAGGTGTTTGTAATGGCAATGCAATTTATAAACATAATACCACATGAGTTATGTGAAATAAATGGCCATGATGGCAGAGCAATACCTACTTATAGGATATGTTTAACGTATCACTTTGCAGTCTATTACCTTGCTGCACAAGCACCTTGATTGGAAAGGTTGCTGATGCTTTAACTCAAGGGTCAGGGATGGATATATTTTCCAAGAATTTTCCAGGTGAAAATAAACTGTAGCTACATTCACCACTCATAACAGTTCCTAGGGATGTGTGTACATGTAATTAAATGTAGGCAGAAGTTCCTTCCCAAAATTTGGCATTAGGGATGGATTATCACCCGCCTGAGTAGTCTGATACTGGTGATCTTGAGATGGAGAAAGAAACCAAAATGACAATCAAATGAGACAAAGTTGTCATAATGGATGGCTTCAGTGACCTGTACATTAGCTGGATAATAACCAACACAGGCGTCGCTGGAGCATGGCGGGGGGGCGGGCCACCAGGGGGTGACGCGTGCCAGGGGGTGACGCATGCACCCCCCCCGTGCGTCACCTCCGTGACGCGCGTCACCCTCCGGACGCTCCGAGGCCGGCCCAGGAGCCGGCCTCGGAGCGTCCGACCCCGCCGGCGCTCCAGGGCCTTCTGAAAGAAGGCCCATGCAGCGCGTTCATCCGGGTATTTTTAGAATTTTCGCGCATGCGCAGAGACCGTTTTGAGGGCAAAAGGAGAAGACTCTCTGGAGAAGACTCTGATGCTGGGAAAGATTGAAGGCAAAAGGAGAAGGGGAAGGCAAAGGATAAGATGGTTAGACAGCATCACCGATGCAACGAACATGAAAATGAGTGAACTCAGGAAGATAGTGGAGGACAGGAAGGCCTAGCGGGATATGGTTCATGGGATCACGAAGGGTCGGACACGACTTAACGACTGAACAACAACAACAGAAGTCAGGAAAACAAGCAGTAGCTTTAAATTACAGGGAAGGAAATTTAAGGTAAAGGTTAGGAGGATCTCTTCTGAATTCTAAAAGCAGTCCAATAATGGAACAAGAGAAGGGCATGGAATTCCTTTCATGGGGGCCTTTTCCAAGAAGACTGGCAACCGTTTGCCACAGCAGAATGCGATGGGACATCATCCATCTGGATCCCTTTCAAATTGATTACTCTATCATTATAAATGATTGCCTGTGTTTAAGAAAAGCGGCTGGCACTTGAAAACCAGTTAGTTTCTCCCTGAGATCCTCAAACTTTATAAAAGTTATCTCTGCTTTTGTTTTTAAAAAAATACCCCCCAAAGCTGTTTTGTTTTCAAGACATGAGATACACCAACGTCTCCTGTGGTCAAGGCAAATAGCTAGAGGATGGCTCCCCACACAGTAAGCGGCAATGAACAAGTTTTGATCATTTAATGCCTGCTCTGACACACAGTACCTGTCTTTTTGAAGCGGCATAGAAAGAGAAAGTTTTCAAAACGATGCGATGTGTTTGTGCAAACATCAAATAGGCTCATAAATATATGTAAGAGTACAGTCTGTGTAGCTGCTGCTGGTGCTGAGTTTACATGATGTGTCAGAGTCTTTTTTTTTCCCCTCTCTGTGCGGCAATTTCAGAAAGATTTTTTTCCCTTATGGCAAGGACAATGTGTGCTGTCAAAGGATTGGAAGGCCAAGGTTTCATTCCCAAATGCCGACGACAGTTGTGCTGGAGAATAAGAACAGAGGCGTCTATACATAGTGATTGGAAAATAAGCTTTTCTCAGTGTAAGATGTTGCCAGGGAACTGAAACATCTAGTCTTCTCTGGAAGCTTCTGGAAGTAGGAGAAAGACAAGGAAAGAAGAGCATCTATTCACACAATATGTGTCCTGAAACAACACACAGGGAGTACACCACCAGACGTCACAGATGCCAACACACCTGCAAACTGTACGTTCTCAACATCATAACATGAATATTTTGTGTACTCCTGGGATGAATTCCCTGTTCCCTCCCCCCTTTTTGGGCCCATTTTCCCTTATCTTTGGACACTTCCAGAAGCGGAGCTGGGCTGGGCAGGGGGCGGGAGGGAGCGGTGGCATGTGGGCCCTGGGAGGCAGACGGGCGGGGGGGGGTCAAAGCGGCCAGCGGCGGGGTGAATCGGGCTGTTTAGGCGGCACGAGTGGGCAGCGGCAACGAGTTTGGCTCTCCCATCCACCCTGCGCCTCTGTCTGCTGGAAAAACGGCGGTGGTGATGTCACTTCCGGTGGGGGGGGCGGTCGGAGTGCCGCTACTGGACACTTCTAACTACCTAAAAGCTTCTGTGCAGATTCAGCAGCCTAAAAAGCTGCCGGGACCTGCTTCTGCAGCAGCCTTTGTTTGAAACACTATTATCAGCCAGCCATGCGTGTGTGTGGATTTGAATCATTCTTCCTTTCTAAGCCTCACTGATTGGGCAGTCAAACCTGCCTGTCTAGGTAAAGAGGAGAGATGGAGTAGCCAGGTGGGCTCCACTCCTCCAGTCAGGTAACGGTATGACTTCATCAAACTTATGTAAGCTCACACACATGAATGCTTGTGTGTGTTCTGCAGGGTCTGCCATGGAATATAATGTTAGTTTGTGGAAGAGGTACCCGCTTACTCTCCAGTAAGTGCAAGGAACAGGGATTCCGTGGACAACATAAGTAGCTTGTGATATGATTGTAATCCTAGCTAGATGTTTCAGGAAATTAATCTTTTGCTTCTGTTTGCTTTCTCTTCAAGCCAGTTTCCAAACTTCACTGGTTTAGCAATGCAACATATGAGGGGTGGTGGTGGATTATGTGTGCTTTGCTCTTGAGTAGCATCTCAGCTCCATCTGCTGGGTGTTCCTGGTCATTATATCTATTTCATCATATTTTTCCTTGTGACCATCCAGCCAAGTTCAGGCATTTTCCATCAGCCTGTTTGACCTTCCCCCTCTTCCCATTGGTTTAATTTCTTTCCTTCTGGATTTTAAATAAACTGGTTGTCTTTAGACTCTTGCCTGCCTAGTCTATGTTCATGTGTAATTCAGTGGGTTGTCACATCTGATCACTCTCACAGACTCACAGTGGTTTTTGATTTCTAATAAGAACCTCTGGGGTTCATTGCTTTCCTGGGAAGGATTTTATTCTCCCTTCCTATGCCTGGTATCTGTAGTCTGGAATGGTGGGAACAGATAGATGCTACGAGATTTCCCCCCTTTCAACTGCTGACCCTGTAAAAGGGAAAGCAGCAGGCAGGAAGGGGGGTCTGTGAGTGCTAATCACTAGGCACTACTCTCCTTGTTCAGCCAGCTTTCTCCCAATATGATACCTGGAAACTTCTGAGAATGACCCAGAGCTGCTCTTCTTAAAGCCATACCATTCCCTACAAATGAAGGGATCCACTTTATTTCAGAATTCCCAGTTCTTATTGTATGGTGGAAGGAAAGAAGTTGTGGAATGAATCCCCACTAATGAAACCTAGGTGGCAGTGGGAGCATCCTCTGATCCTTTGACATTGTAAAATATTTACTACATGGTCATAATATGACCACCACCCTGTCTGCGAACCCACTAGCTCCCTTCCCTGTTTCCAAATGGAGTAGGTCAACCTGGGTGACCCGCAATAAATGGGCTTGGGGAGAACCCCGCCTTCTTGTCCAAAGAACATGGGAAAAGAACTTCCCTTTTAAAGTTGGACCGGCCAGTCGCATACTGTGCCTGTGTCTGGCATGCCTACTGCTAAACGGACTTGCCAAACTGAAGCCAGACAATAGTAGTACAGTAATTTTCTAGTCACTGATGTGCCAGTTAATGGGGAGAACATTACCCATCCGGGTTTCAATTTTGTGTCATTTTATTATGCAAATGATTGGACTAGAGTATCTTGGGGCATGGCTTATCCCTGGAAACTTTTGCTCTTAAAATCCCCAAATATGTGGCATGTGTACATTTCCCCCCCCCCCACTTGTTTCCCTTTACCCATGTTCCCCATTGGAAATGGCTTTGGCCTTGTTGCAGTCCCCAGATCTGAAAGTATGGGGAAAGATATAGGGAAAGGCACGGCTGGCCACCATTGAGCTGAAATGAATTCAGTGGTTGCCGCACACCCCTTGATTACAGTCTTGTAGCCTGTAGGCTCCCTTCCCTGGTTGGTACTAGGTTAGGTGATCCTGGTGACCAGCAATCAAATGGATAATGAATTTGTTGGGAGCCTCCCTGCTTCGAAGCAGGAAGGGGATCCATATTAACTGCTTTCTTGGTTAAAAAACAGAATTTAACAACAAGATGGGGGAAATCTCTGTGAAGGTTGGAGCGACGAATCACATGAAATGCCTGAACCAGGATGTTTTCTGCCCTCAGAAGGGAAGCCCTTGGGGGAAGCTCCCATCTTTTTTGGCAGGCAAGTGTTGCAGCAACACCTGCAGACACTGAAAGTAAGAAGGTGGCAGAGCAGCTTTTAAACTGACCCCTGGGGGAAAGCCGACAGGAGCCGAGGGGCATCCGGTTTGGGACTCCTCATCCCTAGGGAATGAGGGTGCAGAAGATGAGGAACAGTCAAGTAATAACAGAGTAAGAATTGGGAGTGGTAGCGTGATGGGACATGACAGCCAGTCTAGCAGGACAGAAGGCTGCAGGGATAAAGGTGCAAACATGCAGCCCTTCTTGGGGGACCAGGTATATAAGTGCTTTTATGCAAATGCCCGAAGTCTACGGGCAAAGATGGGAGAACTGGAATGTTTGGTGGCTAGGGAAAACATTGACATAGTAGGTATTATAGAAACCTGGTGGAATGCAGAGAACCAGTGGGATACTGCAATTCCAGGATATAAACTCTATAGGAGGGACAGAGAGGGGCGTGTTGGAGGTGGGGTGGCCATCTATGTCAAAGAAGGGGTAGAATCCACCAGAGTAGAGCTGGAGGGGGGCTCTGACTCCTCCGTAGAATCGCTGTGGGTTAGATTACCAGGCTCAAAGAGTGATGTAATAGTAGGGGCATGCTACCATCCTCACGATCAAAAACCTGAAGGGGATCTTGAAATGAGGAAGCAAATCAGGGAGGTGTCAATGAGAGACAGGGTTGTAGTCATGGGGGACTTCAATTATCCTCACATCGACTGGGTCAATTCATGCTCAGGTCGTGAAAGAGAGACTGGATTTCTGGATATGTTAAATGACTGTGTCTTAGAGCAGCTTGTCACGGAACCGACCAGAGGACAGGTGACTCTGGATTTGATATTGTGTGGCACTCAAGATCTGGTCAGGGAGATAAATGTTACCGAATGTCTCGCTTACCCAATCTACATCGTGGTAAAACCAGGAAGTGGAATTTCTACTGACAACTGTAAGATCAATCTTTATTTCTTCAATTTTAAGATCTGAAATCGCATGGCTGAAAAACCCATACCTATTGTATCTTTGAGTGTTACCGAACCGTTGGGGAACAGTGACCATGCTGCGATCTGTTTCGCCATGCATGTCGGAGGGAGAGTGCCAAGCAAATCTGACACAAAAACCCTTGACTTCCAAAGGGCAGACTTCCCCAAAATGAGGAGACTAGTTAAAAAAAGCTGAAAGGGAAGGTAAAAAGAGTCCAATCGCTCCAGAGTGCATGGAGGCTGTTTAAAACAACAGTCATAGAGGCCCAGCGGGAGTGTATCCCACAAAGGAGGAAGGGCTCGACCAAGTCCAGGAGGGTGCCGGCATGGCTAACAAGCACAGTTAAAGAGGCTATAAAAGGGAAGGAAGCTTCCTTCCGTAAATGGAAGTCTTGCCCTAATGAGGAAAATAAACAGGCGCACAAACTGTGGCAAAAGAAATATAAAAAGATGATACGGGTGGCCAAGCAAGACTTTGAGGAACGTATGGCAGGCAACATAAAAGGGAATAATAAAAGCTTCTTCAAATATGTTAGAAGCAGGAAACCTGCCAGGGAAACGGTTGGTCCGCTGGATGGTGAGGGAGAGAATGGGATGATAAAAGGGGACTTGGAGACTGCAGAGAAATTAAATGAGTTCTTTGCATCTGTCTTCACGGCAGAAGACCTCGGGCAAATACCGCTGCCGGAACAGTCTCCCCTGACTAAAGAATTAAGTCAAATAGAGGTTAAAAGAGAAGACGTCTCAGACTTAATTGACAAAATAAAGATCAATAAATCACCAGGCCCGGATGGCATCCACCCAAGAGTTC
Source organism: Plestiodon gilberti rubricaudatus (assembly GCA_026170595.1). Lineage (NCBI taxonomy): Eukaryota > Metazoa > Chordata > Lepidosauria > Squamata > Scincidae > Plestiodon > Plestiodon gilberti. The sequence goes on along the minus strand of JANXHW010000004.1, from coordinate 60,278,269 downwards.
TGAAGAAACTCAAGAATGAAGTTGCTGACCTCTTGACCCAAATATGCAACTTGTCCCTTAAAACGGCCACTGTGCCAGAGGATTGGAGGATAACTAATGTCACGCCAATCTTTAAAAAAGGAAGGAGGGGGGACCCGGGAAACTACAGGCCGGTCAGCCTAACATCTGTTCCAGGGAAGATGGTGGAAAGTCTCATTAAGGATAAAATCTTAAAATACATAGAAGAACAAGCTCTGCTGAGGGAGAGTCAGCATGGCTTCTGCAAGGGGAAGTCTTGCCTCACAAATCTGTTAGAATTTTTTGAAAAGGTCAACAGGCATGTGGATGCGAGCGAACCCGTGGATATTATATATCTGGATATTCTGAAGGTGTTTGACACGGTCCCTCATGAAAGGCTCCTGAGAAAACTCCACAGTCAGGGAATAAGAGGGCAGGTCCTCTTGTGGATTAGGAACTGGTTGAAGACCAGGAAACAACGAGTGGGAGTCAATGGGCAATTTTCACAATGGCGAGAGGTGAAAAGCAGTGTGCCCCAAGGATCGGTCTTGGGACCGGAGCTTTTCAACTCAGTCATAAATGACCTGGAGTTGGGGATAGGCAGTGAGGTAGCCAAGTTTGCAGATGACACTAAACTTTTCCGGGTGGTGAAGACCAGCAGGGATTGTGAAGAGCTCCAGAAGGATCTCTCCAAACTGGGAGAATGGGCAGCAAAATGGCAGATGCGCTTCAATGTAAGTAAGTGCAAAGTGATGCACATTGGGGCAAGAAACCAAAATTTCACATATACGCTAATGGGTTCTGAGTTGTCTGTGATGGATCAAGAGAGAGATCTTGGGGTGCTGGTGGACTGGTCGATGAAAGTGTCGACCCAGTGTGCGGCGGCTGTGAAGAAGGCCAATTCCATGCTCGGGATCATTAAAAAAGGGATTGAGAATAAAACGGCCAATATCATTATGCCCTTGTACAAATCGATGGTAAGGCCACATCTGGAGTATTGTGTCCAGTTCTGGTCACCACACCTCAAAAAGGATATAGTTGAATTGGAAAAGGTGCAGAAAAGAGTGACCAGATTGATTCGTGGGCTGGAGCACCTCCCTTATGAGGAAAGGCTACAGCGTTTGGGGCTTTTCAGCCTAGAAAAAAGGCACCTGAGGGGGGACATGATTGAGACGTACAAAATTATGCATGGGATGGAGAGAGTGGATAGAGGGAAATTCTTCACCCTCTCTCACAACACCAGAACCAGGGGACATGCACTAAAATTGAGTGGAGGGAGAGTTAGAACAGACAAAAGAAAATATTTATTTATTTTTTCACATTTTTATACCACTCTTCCTCCAAGGAGCTCAGAGTGGTGTACATATTTCCTCCCCTCCTTTTTGTCCTCACAACAACCCTATGAGGTAGGTGGGGCTGAGAGATAGTGACTGGCCCAAGGTCACCCAGGAAGCTTCGTGGCTGAGCGGGGATTTGAACCTGGATCTTCCAGGTCTAAGTCCGACTCCGAAACCACTACACCATTCTTTACGCAGCATGTAATTCATCTGTGGAACTCCTTGCCACAGGACGTGGTGATGGCACCTGGCCTAGATGCCTTTAAAAGGGGTTTGGACAGATTCATGGAGGAAAAGACCATCACAGGTTACAAGCCATAAGCAACCTCCTGGTTTTAGAAGTGGGTTTTCTCTGTGCCAGGTGCAAGAGAGTGTCAACGGGAAACAGGTTATCTTGTTTTCTTGTGCTCCCTGAGGCATCTGGTGGGGCACTGTGTGATACAGGAAGCTGGACTAGATGCGCTTTTGGCCTGATCCAGCAGGGCTCTTCTTATGTTCTTATGTTATGTTCTTAAAGTCTGTTGAAGGATGCTTTGCAGTGCAGTCGGAGGGACTAGAATGGCATTTGCCACTAAGAAAGCCCCGGATTGCAATGAATGTATGGTCGCAAATCTCACGTGGGTTGACACTCACAAATGCCACTCATGGATTCACCAGATGAAGGAGTGGGGATAGGATTTCAGTGCATGTTGGTGCCTCTGGGATCCACCCCTCCCTCCCCAATCCTCCCCCTGCCCATGACATGCCCCCATGACATGCCCCCATCACCAACCTACTGTAAACAGCAGAGCCTGGGGTCTTCGGAGTGGCTGCCACTTGGAGGTGGTGGCTCGGAGAGGCCCGGCGGCAGCACAATACTTGCATCGTTGTTGGGCCTGTTGCATCAGTGGGAATTGGGCTGTTACTTTTTCTTACATAAAATATGATGGGATATTTTCCAGGGCTTGGCACACAACTTTGAGTTGCAACCCAACATTTTCTTGAGCGAAACAACCTTTCCCTTATCTTGGAGAATTCGTTTTAATTGCTTAGAAAGCTGCTGGACCTGTGGGTAGATGATTTCAGAAACATTTTGTTCTACCTGCCAAGGACTCATAACATGAACACTTGCTGCGTCACCTTCTCCCTAGCCTGCTCTGCTGTTGGGCACTCAAAATAGTCTTGAGATGGTACAGGATTGGTCGGAAGATGACTGGGCTCGGTTTTTAATATGACTGGTAAATGCTCTGTTTTTAATACAAAAGACCCTTGACTGTTTCTCGGGCAGGCAAAACAAAGTTCTTGCAAAATCATCCACCCACCAATTTGGCTGGGATCGCTGTCAAAGTGCCTTGTTATGCTTGCCCAGCAGGCAAAACAGATTGCTTTAGTAATCATCCACCCCCCACACCCGCACCTCTTGCAGAATTAAATCACACACACTTAAGCGCATTACTGAAATTTTATACAAATGTATCCAAATGCTTAAACTCAAGTACAAATTCTAGCTCCAGGACACAACACTACCACTCAGTATTGTTGGCCAAAATCCATGTATCCTATACAGTCAAATAATCTCCTGCTGTAAATGTTATCAGCAGAGGCTATGGTTTAAGTTGTTGCTGTGGCTTGTAGCACTTGCTTTACTTGTCTTTTAAAAATGACAGTTTTATCAATTGGACAGAGAAATACTATGGTTCAAGGTAAGATAACCACTGCCATGCTGGCCTCCTTACCAGTGTCATAGTACATAGTTGATATTCTGCACTCCCAGTCACAACATCAGAAGCATAACGATAGCAGTAGAAAAGAGAATTAACTTAGCAACAATGTTGTCCTTTCTCAGACCTCCTAGCAGTACCATCACCACCCATCCATCACCACAACACTCCTGACACTGCACCTCCATTAGTTATACAGGTGGGCCCCCATATCCACTGGGGACATGTTCCAGGCCCCTCCGTGGATACTTGAAACCGTGGATAAGAGCGAACACCCCCTCCATGGTTTCCTAAGGGCCCCCCCACCCTGCCTCCCCTGCAGGCAGGCATGCTTGCCCCCCCCAGCTCTTATTTTTCTTTCAGCAAGCTTTGTTTCTTCTTTAAAACAAACAGAGAAGCAGCCTCCATTGCAGGCAAGTAGAACGAGACTAAGTCCTAGAGAGGCTCTGCAAGGTTTCTGTTAACCTTGCAGAGCCTCTCTAGGACTTAAGTCTCATTCTACTTGCCTGCAGTAAGTAGCCAGAGGCTGCTTCTCCTGTTTCTTTAAGGAAGAAACGAAGCTTACTGGGAAAAAAGTAAAAGCCTGGGGGGGGGGGTCCCCATGATCCGTGGATAACTGAAACTGTGGATAGCGAATCAGTGGATATGGGGGCCCACCTGTACATGGAAAGCACCAATCAACATATGGTAATAGAGGAAATGCCATAAGACTTTACCCACTCCATACCCTTTCTCTCAAGCTAATAATACACCAGCACTGAATGCAATGCATTCTGGAGTCATTTTGGGAAAGAGAGTCGCGCAACCCCGAAGAGGCTTCCAAAGCGCGATTTCAGCCTATTTAAACAAGAACATGCAGCAGTCAAACCAGGACAATTATTTTTTTTCTTTTTGCAGTGTTGGAAAGGTGAACCCCACGGATCCTGGATCTGTGGATAGAAAGGGTCCACTGTAGCCACAAATAACTTACAATTCCCGTATGTCAGTAAAAATATTTTCCTTCTTCATGGAGATGTATTAGAGTGGATTTTTTTTGGGTAGTTTCATACGTTACTTATTAGCTTTGCCTCATTAACCCTGAAACTATGAAAAATTTAGGCAACCTGCCAGCATTAGAATACATGCTGTTAGCATCTTCCTACATGAACCATTTATATAATTAAACCGCACAGAGAATAGAATGCTTAATTACTGCTACACAAAATGAGTCCTTTTATTTTATTGTGCTAATGAAGGATGTTTGAAGCAACTTTCTGTTTTGTTCTTGAGTTGTATCTGATGCAGTATGCGAACTGATAGGAAATATTTATTTTTTTAAAAAACAGAAAAGCTGGTACATGTTAGAAAGAGATTTATATTCTTTGATGATGGAAGCAACCAGAATTTGTATAGAATTAATTACTTCCTGAGAGTAGCATGTTTTCAGAAAGGATTAATTTTTCCCCTTTTTAAGTTTTCATTTCTGTTTATACTTGGGTAAATACATATCTGTATCAAATTATCAAGAAAATACACTATCTTCTATTCCTATAATGTTGAATCCAAGATGTGGTGCTGATAGTCTGTAGCCAAATGGGACCGCTCACCGACAACAGAAAGGTGCTTGAATAATTCCTTAGAGATATGCAGGTGGTCAACATTGTGTCATAAAACGCAACATCTAATGCAGCATTACAAAACATCCATCACAAATCATCCTGCCTAGATATTGTAGAGGTTACTGAAACAAAGAGAGGATTCCTAGAGAGGCTAAAAAGTTTAGTACAGTAAGTCATTTTCTGCCAGGAGTATGATGGATTTGGGCTGTGGGTACACAGTCTGTTTGAACTTGAGGAAGGGCAGAGAAGGGAAAGGAGATTGGAGAGACACAGCAAGCAAGCAATGCAGAGCAGAGCAGATTAACAGCCCAATACTGTGTAACTCTTGCACAGAGTATGTGTGCCCTGTATCAAATTAGTAGGCTGCTGGGGCTTGGTGAAGCCTTTCCTCTCTCCCCTCCCTCCATGTTTTCTTAAACATGCCCTGGATCAAGCTGTTAGATTGCACACCTTTGGTTTGAGCCTTTTGTGTCCTTCTCCTCCACCATCCTACGCTGTAGGGATTTCTTCAGAGGAACCCATGCCCTACGCACACTGTAAGGCTGCAGTACTTACAGTACCTCTAATCCAGAGGTTCCCAAACTTTTTTGACCTGTGGCTCCCTCGACCATTGTTGACCATTGGCCGTGGCTCCCCATTACATTATGTTGATGCCTGACAATTGGCATTGCACTGCATTCCGAGAGGATTCCATGGCACTCCGCGGCTCCCTTGGCTGGTTTCTGCGGCTCCCCTGGGAGCCGCGCCTCCCAGTTTGGGAATTAGAGTCTAATCTAATCTACAGCCCAATCCTGTGTAACTCTTGCACCGGTATAACAGTAGATCCACCGGTGTGTAAGTGCACTTATGCCAGTGTAACTTGCTGTATGCTGACGGACGCAAAACAGAGACCGGTGGAACCCCCTCGGATGCCACGCATGGGCAGTTCGAACGCGGGACGGACACTGTTGCAACTCCACTGGTGCAGGGGGGATTCCAGGGGACAGACACCAGCATAACCCCTCTCAGACACAGGACATATGACTGCGCAACTCTGCCAGTGCAGGGGGCATTCTGGGGGTGTTTGGGCACCTCCGGAATGCCCCCTGCACCGGCGGAATTATGCTGGTGTCCACCCTGCATCTGAACGCGTGCACGGCGTTTGAGAGGGGTTACGCTGGTTTCCGTTTTGTGTCCATCAGCGTATGGCAAGTTACACTGGCATAAGTGCACTTACACCGGTGGATCTACTGTTACACCGGTGCAAGAATTACACAGGATTGCGCTGTAGACCAGTACGAGGTCTAATCTAGATTAGACCAGTATGGGGAACCAGGAAACTCTTTGATGAACTATTAAACTAAATGAATTTTAACTCATTTTTCACATTGCTAGTCTTTCATCCATACTGTTTCTATTGTATGAAGATGCTACAGAAGGCTTCCATCTGTTCCACTGTGGTTACTTTTCAAATGTTGCCATGTAGTGTTGCTTCCTCCATTCGTTGTTAGTAAATTTGTATTACATTGTAGAGGTGGAGAGTCAGTCAACACTTCATACTTCTGCTGCGGAGACAGGAGGATGTTCTCTTATATAGCAGAGAATAACCAACATCTCCAGTTGGTTCTATGCGACCCTTGACAGAGTTGTCCCACCAATTTTAAAGTCATTTTCTTAAATCGAGAAAGTAGATTATGAATGCCAAGCTGATAAATGCATGAATGAATCCCATAGGTCACCATGTTTTCTTTTGTTCTTCTCTTCAATAAATAGTCCTGCAAAATCTCACCAATTTGACATTTTCGCAGCTTGCCTGCTCAGTTACCTTTATTATTTTGCTCCAGGGATTAAATATCGTATTATCTTCATCTTTTGCAATGGCAGTATGGTGTCAAAATGTCTTGCTGTTAATAAGTTTCAATGCTGCTTTAAGTTCAGGAGAAAACTCCCATCTATTTTATTTGAATTCTTAAGATTGATTTACACTACTTTATTAGAACTGGCATGAATTGTTCAGTAAATGAATGATTCTTAGAGAGCACATCCAGTTGTGATTCCAAATGACAGGTAAGGCAGCACGTAGCAGAGGATATTAGATTTCTGTGATTGGAAGACAGCTGTGCAGAAGGGTTTTAAAAATGATCTATTAATAATAAAGGATTTTTCTTCTATATAGGAGAACCACAGGAATGGATAAGACAAGGAAGGTCGTTTTGACATTGATAGGCATTAGGCATTGACATCTGTTCATATCCAACATAACATGATGCTGGGATTAAATTAATATTCTTGCAAAAAAAATCACTGTGAAATAAACAAAACAAAATGTTTGCAGAGATTTCATCTGCTATAGAAATTCTAGGCTACGGCTGGTTTCATCCACTCAAACAAAATATGCCAAGTGATAAGAAAGGTTGCAAAGGTGTTTTGTTTGTTAATGAAACACTAATTATTGGCTCTTCCCTAGACAATGATCCAACCAAAGTACAACTGAAATGCTTTCTTTCTTGCTGAATACTATTTAGATAAGGAGAGCAGAGAACATGTCTTATGACCCAATCCAATGAGACATGTACACTGCTGGAACGGTGGCATAAACAGCTTTACAGCTGTCACAAACATGACAGCACCAGAAATCGTGGCCTGGCTGCCGCCACAAGTAGCAAGCGGCTGGGTCCATGCAATGATGCACAAGAAACAACAGCTGACACCAGTAAATTCATGCAGGGGTAGGGAGGGAGGCAGGAAGGGGGTGGAACTGAGTGGAAGTGGGCAGAACGGGAAGGGGACAAGGCGGGGGATGGATTGGGCCCAGGAAGGGGGCAAGTTTGGCAGCAGTGGCACCTGCCGAATCTTAACCCCCTTCCCAAGCCTGATCTGCATTTACCAGTCAACTTGGACTTGCACCAGCGATATCGCTGATGCAGGTTCAAGTTGACCCATGGCGTCAGCGGGGGCTTCCCCGAGGAGACCTTAACGTGCCGAAACTCCCCCACAGGATACAGCAGACACCACATTGGTGCAGCTGCATCACCGTACGGAGTTAGGTAGAATTGGTTTGCCTGGGTGTATGTTTACCATCATATTCCATTTGCGGGGCATTTTTTGCCTGTTGGATTTTATACCGGGATGATAAAATAGTATGCATCAATTGTGTGATTCACACCAACATGGGCATGGACTAGATAGCTATGCCCCTAGCTTTAATTATTCTAAGATGAACAAGTACTGTATACAGTATATATTTTTAGACAATCTAATGCGTTCTCATGCAGAGCAGCTGCAGTCTAGTTCACGTTGATCCAGGCTGCATTTCAACAAAGGTAACGCATAAGTTTCCTCATTGGATTAACCTGTCTGAATGTCTGATATTGACTCTTTTTGCTGCAGGGTAATTCTCGAGTTGGTGAAGCACTCCCAGAGATGTTTTCAGTAGTATTACCTGTCAATTAGTTTGTTTGGGTTCATGTATGACAGTAACAGGGTGATCTGCTGGTCAACGAAAAGAAAAACTGTATTAAAGGAGTGTGCAGAAAAATCCTTTTGTTTCATTGCTCCATTCAGTTTCAAGATTAAAACCCTCACCATTTCATTATTCAGTTGTTGGAATTACATCATTTCATTATTCATTGATTTGAATGACTTTTGTTCCATTATTCACATTCATTTTCATTAAGGAAGGAATCTATCTTGCACTGTGGAGGCAGCAGGAGTCTTGGTTTTTTCCTATTTTATGGTTTTTATTACACATCTTCCTCACTTGTAAGCTACCATTACTCCTCACAATGCACAGGCCTAGACCAATGGTAGGTTTTATTTTGTAACAAATTGAGCAGAATGGGCAAGAGAAAGTATAGGGGTTTTTTTTTTGTTCCACAAGCACACAACTGGCTAGAAGTGTGAAGAAACACTTCGACATTCTTGACCTTGAGCAAATTACACCAGCTCAGCTCCAGAAAACATTGCTTGGAACAGCAAGACTCCTACATAGATATCTCTGTGATGCCCAGGATCGTGGCTCGATCCCAAATTGCAGAATAGAACCAGCCCAGCATAGGCTGTGATGAAGTAAATACTAATGAAACAAACACCTAACCCACAACACCCTTCACTTGACAATTGTTGAAAAGAAGCAGGTCGGGATAGTGGATGTGGCAATACCTGAAGATGCGAGAACTGAAGAAAAAGAACAGGAAAAGATCATGAAATCTGAAGATTTGCAAATTGGAGTTGAATGCCTATGGCAGAAAAAGGCTAAAATTGTACCAATCGTTCTTAGCGCTCTAGGTGCAATACTACAAGACTCTGAAAAATACCTGAACATCCTACGTGTCAATGAAATCACTAAACACCAATTACCGAAAGCACTTACTTGGGACAGCACATATACCGTATTGGTCTGAGTATAAGACTCACTTTTTTCTCCTAATTTAAGTTTTTTTTAACTAGGGGTGCGTCTTATAATCAGGCTGTTGCAATTTAATGCCAGTGATTTAATTAATTTTTTTTAATAGCACCAAACTTTAAGGGTGCGTCTTATAATCAGGTGCGTCTTATACTCGGGACAATACGGGGGTATTACAAAAATATCTGTGAATGTCCTAGGTCCTTAGGAAGGACCCGATATTCAACAGGCCAAATCCAGTCATCAGCATCTGGCAGGCTGTGCATAACAACAACAACAACAACAACAACAACAACAACAACAACAACAACAACAACATCCCTTTCATGTGTTTGTTGCAATTGCACCTATAACAACACGACCTTATGTGTACATTAGTGTCGTCCAAACTGGGATCTGCCTATTCTTGATTTAAGGTGACATTCAAGGTGACTTTCAAAAATACATTTCCTGCTTTCTCTTTTGCCATTCCAATTAAAAAGGAAGCACTTGTTTGGGAAATATTATTCAAGAACTTCCTCAGGTTCTCGAGCTTCTTTTATTGCTTACAAGTGAATTACTGCAGTTAGAAGAGAATCTGCTGACAAATAGCCACCAAAGTGTTTTTAAGGCACAGTAGAAAATGGCCCAGCTCTCTGAGGTGTGTGCTAATCCAAACTGATAGCACCATCCAAAGAGAACGGAGCTGACATAGCCATTATTAGCTAAGGGAGCGGGTAGGTCAGCATGATGACATGCCTGCTCTAACAGTCAGGAGAAAATAAGCAGAGAGTCGTTCCAAATGTGCTATAATCATCAATCTGAAGTGCAAAAATAAAAAAAAAGAAATGACTCCGATTGCAAACATCAGTGATTTTCACTGTCCATATGGGTGCCATGTTGTCACAAGAAAAAACTTGGCATTAACCTCCCTTGGAAGCAGAAGGGGTTACAATTCCTCCAGAAGAATAGGCTTTGGGGAGAAATGATCTCATTTCGAAAAAGCTGGATACGTTGAGAATACTAAGCTCACAGCAAAAAATATATAATGTAAAGAACACTGCAAAAAATGGCAACTTGTTCTTTAGTGTGATGTGCTTCCTGTTGAGATCTGTGCTATCAGCAGGGAATTTGAAGAAGGGGAAAATTCCAGTTCATGATAGAGGTACATCTCTTCTTGAAGAGAAAGAGGGATGAATTGTGTAACTAATCCCATCACACTGTTGTCTTTCAACAGCAGCAAAAAGCCACAATGTGTTGTATTCATACTGCCACTTGGGCAAGGACCAACCTTCTTCCTCTGGTGCTACATAGCGCTCATGCCCAAGAGCTGGGAAGTGTAATTGTTGCTTATTTCCCCCTTCCCTCTCCAGTCACCTAGACTTCCTGAAAATGTGCAGGAAGCTGGGGAAGAAAGGAGGAATTGACAAAAATCACACATCTCTCATTTTGTGCAAGCAGTAGGTAGTGTGAGAGGAAAGTGGCTCGTGCATGTGCACACTGAGGGCTGGATACAACCCAATGAGCCAGGGTTGGCTATGGAGTCACCATTATGCAGATTGAGTCATATGATTGAGTCAGATGATTGAGTCAGGATTACATATGGAGTCACCATTATGCATTTTATGCACCCAGCTCTGTCTCACGTGAGGTCTCACAGCTCTGTCTCATCTGATCCTGGTGAGGCAGAGAAAACCCTGGTCTGCTGTCAGGCAGCTGCCTGGGAGTGGTAGAACAAAACAATCACGAGAGCTCCAGAAGCAGGTCTGGTCAGTGGATATGGCAATACTGGAAGATGTGAGAACTGAAGAAGAAGAAGAACAGGAAAACATCATGAAATATGAAGATTTGCAAATTGGAGTTGAACGATTAGGGCAGAAATGGCTCTATGCATATATTGACATATTTGTCCTACTAAGTGTAGAGTCATTTTCTTAAAATGTCTATTTTATTCTTAAATAAATAATACTATGCTCCAGCTTCCAGTTGCCCTTGCAGGGCAGAAGTGAAGGAAACACACTCTGATCTTTTCAATTGATCACAGGACTAAGAGTTGCTGGGTTATTTTTGTGCTATTAACAGTGCAATCCTCACTAACTATACGCGGCCAACCTAAAGGGCCAGCCGCTGTATCCTAGGCCTGTTCCCAAGCCGCATTGGCGCAGCCTGAGGAACACCTCAGAAGAAGGGGACTTTCATCCCCTTCCTCATGTGTAGGGCTGCTCAGGGCCTATAGGCCTCCTCAGGTGTACACCAGCTCTGAAGCTGGCATATATCCAAGGTGGCCGAGTAAGGTCGGCTGGGGCTGGGAAAGGGCCTAAGATATCGGCAGAGTGCGCCGCTGATATCCCTGCCCTCTCCCAGCCCGGGCTGGTCAATGGTCATCCCCCCCGGCTGCCCCTGTCCTCCCTCCCCCCTCCCCTGTGCCCACCAGCACTGGACTTACCATCATCAATGGGCGCAGGGTCTGGAGGATGGTTGAGTGAGCCCTCCGCATTGACAGCCCTTACTCCTGAGTCATCGCAAACGTGCTTTATGGCACGTTTGCAATGCTTTAGAGCTCTAAAGATACACAGGATTACACTGTAACTGTTGTAAGCTAACTTGAAGATCCTATTATTGAAAGGTGGGGTACATGTCTGCTAAAAAGGAAAACACTCATATAAATAAATAAATGTAAGTTACTGCAAATAGATCTCTCTCCCTCATATATATTATGCAGATACATATATGATTTCCTCATTATCTGGCAGTCTGGATCACTATAAAGGGAGGTTCATCTGAGTGCCTCACATAGCAATTCCCAGATTTAATTTTGAATTTGTCTATCTTTGTATATTGGCTTCTTTGTTGATTTCAAGTCAATATAGGCTTTGAGGGCGGTAATTTGAACTCAATGATGAAAAGAAACCTCATAACTAGCTAATTCAAGATTGTTCTCCAATTGCAGAATACACCCTTCAAATATTGCCTCTGAATGTTCTGTATAAAGGCCAAAATATAAACCAGTCAATATAAAATATTAGACAAGCTGTTCACAGTCTCCTGGGCTCTCAAAATTATGAAGTTCTAAATGACATTCAAAGAGCAATTAATAAACCACATGGATTAAACTGTTATTGCTTTTCTATTGATTCACCAGACATGGTCTAAGCATCCTAGAAAATATGAGCAGGTATTAATATGAGCTGGCCCTTTAGGTTGGCCGTGTATAGTTAGTGAGGATTGCACTGTTAATAGCACAAAAATAGCAGGTTAAATAATGACAACCATCCCTAACTAGTGCCCTTGAGGAAATAAAAAGAAGACATGAAAATAAATTGAACTGAAAAAAAGTCTAAACTGTATTTGGTTACAATAAAGAATATACCTAGCAGTACAATCCTTTTCCCCCCTCAATATTTTAAGTTTATATACAGTTTCACAATATCAACAACACTCTAAGAAAACACAAGTGCAAGGTCATAAATTGTTATTCCATACATTTCATCAATTGCCTAAACAAAATATCTACATAAGAAAAAATAAAATAAAAATAAATCATTGGTAAATTTATTCCTCAGATCCTAAAGTTACAAAATCATTGTTCTCCTTCCTTAAGAAAAATACCATCAAAGGCTCCCAGTTCTTCACAAAACTGGAAAGTGTCTTTTCCTTTAATAACCTTGTAAGTTTATCCATGTCAGCAAAGCTCATGACTTTTAACAACCATTCTACCATTCTAGGTATTACCGTTGACTTCCAATACTTAGCATACAGAATTCTTGCTGCACTTATTATGTAGGCAAATAAGGTAGCAAGATCCTTATCCAAATCTTCTTCCTGCATTCCTAACAGAAACGTCTCTGGCTTCATCTTTATATTTACTTGTAGAATCATTCGTATCTGGGATTGTATCATAATCCAATCTTTTTTAGCTTTAGGACACGTCCAGTCCACCACATATGGTAAAATGTTCCCTCCTGTTTTTCACATTTCCAACATTTATTTGATTTCCAGTACAACCTTATACATGTTGATGCAGAATGGTCAGCCCAATCCTAACTAAACTTCCACGTAGTGATGCAGTGACGCCGGCTCGGGCTGCGCTGCAGTCCGTGGGGGAGTTTAGCATGCTGGAGGTCTCCTTGGGGTAAGCCCCAGCAGGTGCAATGGGTCTACCTGGACCTGTGTCAGCTCTATAACTGGCACAAGTCCATGTTGATCCGTGCAAGCGATCGGGCCCAGGAAGGGGGAGTTGGATACAATGGATTCCAGCACCGCCGATCCTGCCCACCCCATGCCCCATTCAACCCCCTTCCTGCCCTTCCCTTGCTCGTCCTGCCCCCTGTGCAGGACTCAACTGCTCCGGTGGTTGTCCCTGTGGCTGCTGGCACCAGAGGGAAGGGTTCGGCCTTCCCACTAGCGCACTAGGAACTCATGCTGTTGCAAAGTGCTTTACGGCACCTTTGTGACAACGCGCACTGATGGAACAGACATTCCGCTGGCGCATCTTTTAGACAGAATGGAGCCATAAGTCCCACTGTGTTCTGTGGGATTTATTCCTCCATAAGTAGAGATGTTTGTGGGGTGTTTTTTTTTTAAAAAAATGTTGAATTAAAATGCAAAATGTGGTTTTTTCTGTTTTTGTTCACATGTGCAAATTCTTAAGCATCAATATCAGGTTTAATATAATTACTGCCATCTTCAATGCAAAAACAACAAAATTCAATAATGTTTAACTAAAAAGTAATGTGTTTTAACCAGATGGATTCCACAACCCATAGAGAGTTGGTAATTTGGTTCCAATTCTGTTTGAAAATGTGGTGTTTTGTGTTTTTATGTGGTTATCAACAAAAACAAACATCCCTACCCATTAGTTTGTATATGATTGTAGGCTAAATTTCAGTGATGCAATAGCAAGTTCATCAACTAGGTTTACAATCTTAAAATACTTTAATAATTTTTAGAGACACTGACATAGCATATCTGGGAAAACCTATTAAAGCAGTTTATGCAAACCAGTGAACTCTAATTCACAGTGCATAAGGGAAAATATTAATTAATTCCTGGTATCTGGAAATATACTCTTGCCCAATTCATTAATTTCTTTGGCAAATGCAAAATAGTAATAAGTAAAAGCTGGAACGCTCTTTAAATGTGTAAAATGTCGATGGAAATCATAATGCAAAAACCCCAAGCAATGCTTTGATAATTTAAGAGATGGCGTTAAAATGTTAAATGTGAAGTAGCACATTACTATCAAGAGAGAGTAGTGCTAGGTGTATGGCAATGGCAACATTTAGATTAATCCATGCTATAGTGCACATCCCAAAGCACATGCATTTCAAAGCAACTTTGGATAAAGGCAGAAAATGTGAGACTTCTAGCCATATTTTTATATATAATGTATATACAGTAAGTCCTCACTTACCATCGTTTTGCTATCTGTGGATTTGCTTTAATGTCGTCCTCCATGGCTGCAGCTGCTTTCGGGTCACTCCGACTCGTGACCCACTTCCTGTTCCTATTCTCAGCCCAGAATGCCTTGCAAGGCATTCGGAGATGAGAACAATGCCAAGGAAGTGGGTTGAGGTCCCACCCCAGAAGCAGCTTAGCAGCATTCAGTGAGCTTGCTGGAGCCCCCCGGAGCGTCACTGAGCCCGCCGGTGAGAATTGCTTTCATTATATGTTGTTTTACTTAATGTCGCAGTTTCCAGGAACCTATCTACGACATTAAATGAAGACTTCCTGTACTGTATGTATAAAACATATAACAATTGATCATTTTATTATTTTAGATACTGAATGCCAAGCAGAATATTTTGGGGTCCTGGAAATCAGGAGAGTTTGGAAAAAGTCATGTATATAGTGGTTACTTTGAAAACGATTGTACTCACACTGTGCTGTCTTGACATGCTGTAGTAGTAGAACACTAATCAGTGTAGAACACTGTACCCAATATTGCACAATATTATTTTAGAGAGAAGTTGGATTACTTCCAACAGAAGCTAATGTGATGTAGTAGACAGATTGTTAGACCGGAGAGACCAAGACCCATGTAGTTCGCTGGCCAGTCAATCAGACTAACCTTCCTCATCAGGGGAGGTGAGGAATATAAAGAGGGGAAACCTATGTGTACTGTCCTGAAGTTCCTCGGAGGAATAGCGGGATAAAATGCACTGAAAATAATAATCAAAGGCATGCAATATGCATAAGTAACCCAAATGTAATTATAGAGACATGTCATTTTAGTCTGCATGTGCATAACTGTTCAGTTCAGGAAAGGCTAAATGATCAAATAGTAGATAAAATGACAGATTTATCACATCCCATCTCTTCAAGGGAGACGATGATTTCGATAGCAATTTCACACTATGTGAATAGCTGGATAGCCACCGTGCAGCGGGTGAATTCCAGGAACGCAGCTGTTGATGACAGAACAGCTTGTGCTTGTGGGCCTTTAAAAAATAGACCTTAATTGGACCCAATTGACCTAGTTTTCTGGATCATGGCCAAATGTAATCCAAAATCACTCATACTAGTTGTCAAGGAAACCAGCCTGTCAGTGAATGGCGCTGTCTAACTTGTGTGCTGCTTAGATACCTATGCAAGCGGCATCATTTCTTATGCTCTTCATTGATTGCTCACTTCCATGTCATGCAAAACAACTGCATACATAGCCTTAAAATGGGGGGGGGGGGAGGCAGGTATCGCATTAGCAAGATGGAAACCCCACTCACCTTACAGTGCAATCCTGCTCATCTTTAGGCCAGCAAAGCGAATGCTCTGCCAGCCTACGGTGTCACGAAAGTACCGTAAAGCACATTTGCGGTACTCTGGGAGTAAGTGGCGCAGGTGCCAAGGCTGGCACCACTCACTTCACTGCCATGCAACACACACACACACCGGTGGAAGCAGGTAAGTATGCCAAATCTCTCCTAGCTCTGATTCAATTACATAGATTCTATTGCTGGTCCAGAGGTGTTTCTACGATGGGGCGGTACTGTAAGTTGCGCCCGTCCTAGTCCCCGTTTACAACCTGGAACAAGGTTGCCCACCCCTTCGCCATCAGACCCATTCCGTTCTGCGAAGGCAATGGGCAGGGAGTCTCCTACTGTAGAAACGCCTCTGTGCTGGTCAACAGTTCTCTGAGGTTCAGTTGGGCCGTTTCCCCTTCTATAGCTTCTCTGTTGGAGAGGCTCACTTCCTTGCACATGTGATGCAATACGGGAACATTGGCAATGTGGTTTTGACTGTTTAGTTTGACATACATAGTGGTTTGGCATGCCTGGCCTCTGTCGACAAACAAAAGTGATATTTCCCCACCCCTGCTTCTCCCCAAAGCAGCAAGATGGATGTAGGGCAAGGCTTTGTTGGTGCCATCACCATAATTGTTGCATCATCTCATAACTTCATCAAGAAAGCCAGTGAAAATCTTATAATATATATAGCAGCAACTTGCTGAATAAGATTTGTAGATCTTGGCCATCTTCATGGTGCTGATTTAAAGCTTGTATTGTTTTGAAGTTTCTATGTAGGTTGCAAGCATATAACTTTTTTTAAGATGGTGTCACTCATAGATTTATTGTTGCTGTGTTCAACCTTGGAAACAGATTTTTGTTAAGCTTTGCTCTGGCTTGTGCACTCCAATAGATATGATTGTGTCAGATGTAAAATTCATTCCTGTTAAGACCTGTACGACTTGCATCTGCCAGCCAGAGGCTTGTGTGAAGTTGAGATAAGTAATATTATCACCCTATTTTCTGTTACTACAGGTACGGTTTCCTCACCCCCATGATGGAGAATTGGACGAATATACTGAAAGCTGAAATGTAGGCATGTGCTTGCTGGAATTTGTGGTGAGATGCCATTTTAGCCAGCTTTTCTATTTGGCTTGCATATGAGATTCTGATTCTCTCCTCCCCCCCCCAAAAAAAAATCCTTCATTGTAGAAAGTCAAGGAAAGAGGGGTGCAAAATATCTTTATGCTAGTACATTTTTTAGCAGCATTAAAACCAGGCCTTCAAAGCCTCGACAAATAAGTAGGCTGTGACCTGTGTAATCAAAGAGGCATTTGGGAGACTGGAGAAAGACTGGGAGAGTGGGAGAAGAAGTGGGAGAAGAGCCTGCCACACAAGTCTCTTGGCCAAGAGAAAGGCACAACAGCTCCTCCGTCTCCTGCTCTGTGCAGTGGAAGTATCTCCCAGAGGCCCTGTAATGATGCAGGAGTTTCTGGGGGAAGTTCCCATTTATAGAGGGGGGTGAGGTATCAGGTGAAACATAAGCATGAATCTCTGAAGCAAATTGTACAATGGAGATATACACTAGGACGCGCGTCACCCTGGGGCGGGGGGCGCGCATCACCCTAGTGATGCTCTGACATCGCGGCGTGGGGGGCGACCCAGCTCCCCCCCCGCGTCGCCCTCCGGACGCTCCGAGGCTGGCCCGGGAGCCGGCCTCGGAGCGTCTGACCCCGTCGGCGCTCCAGGGCCTTCTGAAAGCAGCGCGTTAATACGGGTATTTTTTTTACAGTTTTCACGCATGCGCAGAGACCGTTTTGAGGGCATTTTGTAAAAAAATACCCATATTAACGCGCTGCATGGGCCTTCTTTCAGAAGGCCCTGGAGCGCCGGCGGGGTTGGACACTCTGAGGCCGGCTCCCGGGCCGGCCTCGGAGCGTCCGGAGGGTGTCGCGTGTCACGGAGGTGATGCGCGCGGGGTGCGCGCGTCACCCCATGGAGCGCGTCACCCCCAGGCGGCCCGCCCCCCCCAAGCTCCAGTGACGCCAGTGGAGATATACAGGAGTCAATGGGTAGGTGGACCCTTTGATGGGCATGGCCTAGGCCAGTGGTTCCCAAACTTTTTACCACCTGGACGCACTTTTTAAATTAAAATGACACTCTATCAGGACTCACCTAGCTTTCTGAGACTTTTTTTTAAAAAAGGTGATCTCGAAAAAAATATTTATTTATTTACAAGTAACAATTTATTTATTTATTCATTCATTTTAAAAAACAAACACCTCAATCCATTTCTTGTAATGAGGTAGCCCTAATGAATAGCCTCAGGGCTCGAGGGGCTTTGTTATGTGACCCAGCCTTCACCTGCCCCCACTACCTGTCATTGATGGACTTGGAAAACCATAAAAAATACATTTATCTCATTAGCTCAAATATTTATATCCCTATATTTACACAAGCTTGAAAACTGCAGGAGCTCAGCTCTTTGAAGGGCATTTAGCAGCAATCTGATTTTCGAATAGCCTCAGGCCTGAGGCAATTATGTATCTGATTTTTCCATCACCCCTGTTTTCATTGGAGACTCTGTGGGACACACCATAGATCAGGTCACGACCCTCCAAGTCAAACTAAAACCCACAGTTTGAGAAACACTGGTAGGCTGCTGTTGACCTGGTCAACTCCGATACTGCTCTAGAGACTAGGCATCATGGCATCACTTCCAATGGTATCACTTCCAAAGGGGAACTTTCCAGGGGAAAACATTTCAAAGACAGGTTGCCACAAGCAAAAAAGATGTTATTTCCAGTTCCAACCATCTTGCCTGAGAAGGCAGAGGCAGTAACGTCACTGCGTGCGCGTCACCCGGTAGCGGGGCGCACGCGCGTCACCTCCTGCCACCCCAACTCCCCTGCGCGTCACCTACCTTGAGCCGGGCGTCTTTGGCCTTGCCCTCAGCTCGTTGTGCGCAGGCGTGGATTTTCCACGCATGCGCACTCCGTCGCTGAGAGCAAGAGCCGGCCCGGTTGCCCTCAGCTGCGGATCCGCCATTTTGGTGCATGCGCAGACGCCGCTGAGGGTACAAGGCTGCCCGGTTGCCCTTAGTTGCAGTCAGTGCATGCGCAAACAGCGACGGATTGTGCGTGCGTGGAAAATCCACGCATGCGCAGAAGAAACTGCTGGCCGAAGAGGCCGAAGAGGAGGCCGCGGGGGTGCACGCGTCACCCTTCTGCGTGTGGCACCTCGCTGTGGCCCGCCCCTCCCACCCCGCTACAGCGACGTTAGTGGCCGCAGAGGTAAGATGGCAGATATTGCAACAGCTGGACAAGTCCATTGGGGATGAGGTGGTCCTTCAGAGTCCTAGGTCTCAAGTTGCATAGTGATTTAACGGTTAAAGTCAGAAATTTGAATTGTGTTTGGAAATAGACTGGCAGCCAGTGAAGTTGTTGTAAAACTGATGTGTTATGTCTGGCCAGTTCCCATCAGTAGTTTTGACAGCCATATTTTTTGAGCCAATTAAAGTTTGCTAGCATGTTATGACAATGCTGCAGGTATATGTGGAAAAGTGAATGTTAAAGAGTGAGAGGCAAGGATAAAAGTCTTGAAACGCTTGAAATGAAAGGGAAGGAGGCTGGCTAACCCCTTAGGCAGGTTGGAGTAACAATTGCTGCTGTGTGTTACTCATAAATTATTGGCAACCGAGAATAGCTTTGGATGTTTCTAGAAAGCACAGCCAGACAACTTCAGTTGGCAGTGCTTGTTATCATTGTCCAAAGCAAGACGTCTTCAGGGGGAAACTTGCAGGCTGTATTCGTAACTACAGCCTGCGTGTGTACTTTCCCACCCTTTGTGCTAGTCCTATTTTGAATGTTACTAACAAGCAATGAAAACTAAAAGCAGAGTTGGCCACATTTGTCAGTCATATCCAAAGCTGCTCAGAGTCACATAGACAAAGATATTTTATTCCTAGGATATTTTATTCTATCAAAATATATGCCAGTTTTTGTAGGCTTCTTGATGTGTGATACATTTTATTGTCTTACTAATCTGTGGCATTAACAGGACTTCTGGTTCAAAAGAGGTCTATAATCCTGACCTTGCAGATCTTTACAACATGCTGGTAAGGCAGATCACTGTTAAGATTTCTTGGTTAGACAGAATAGCCTGAATTTAAAATGCATCTTCTACCAAAATTTAAGATTTCCAAGATCAGAAGAACTTAACATTTGCACGTTCTACCAGTCAAATTTGAAGACCTAAATCCAGAAAAAATTATGGCCCAATCTTATTCCCCCACCATCTCCCTCCTGCAGAGGTGCCAGCAGTGCGCACAACTCTCACCTGGACTCTTCCCAGCAATGGCACATTGGATGCAGTGGCCATTGCATCCCTCACGCTGGCCCAAGGTAGGATTGGTCCGTTAAGGTAGTCACAACTAACTTGTCTCATTGATTTCTAATAGTGATTAGACATGATTAACTAGTCCAGATTTCAGTCAATGAATGAAAGCAGTTAATGATAAACTGTGTATGGTTAGATGAATGTTGTAGAAAAACCCGAGATGCATTAATGAAGATTTCAAAAGATGGAGGAGTTAGACTAGGTCTATCGTATATTAGTTTGCAATTGTTTAGCAATAAAAAAATACATTTGGTCTCATGGGTATCTCAGAAAGGGGTATGCTAATGGAAAGAACTGGAACACTTTTATGTAAAACACTTTGGAATACTATTTGTAGTCTTCAGAAATGAGCATGTTTTTTGAACATCAATCGAATACTTTGAAGGCAGGACTCAAAGTATGGAGAAAATTTAGATGGATAATAAGTCCTTCTGTCTTTCTCCTGTTAGAGGTCTCACATATCAAGGTTTTAATAAAGACAGATTAATGGGGGAAAATTTTAGATTGAAGAAATAAGTTCCAATTAAATTAATGGATTTATGGAGTCATGGGCAGCTTATTAATTATCGGGTTTGTCCTACTGACAAATTGGACCAGAAAGTGCCTCCCTGTTTTTCAAATGAGACATGATGTCCTAGAAAAATATATCAAAATAGTCATTTTAGAGGATGATTACTTTTGAGAAAACAGTATTGTGTAAGGTTGCTTTTAAAAAATATATATATCTAAAACGTTAATTATGAAACTAGATATAAAGGAAGCATGTACAGTGGGGGAAATGTTGGAATACTTGCTGTTTGGTTATGTCCAACATGGGCGTTAGGGAAATCAATCATGATTTAATCCGATAATTACTTTTGCTAGCAAACATTTGTATTGCCAGATCTGAAAAGAAGCTACAGTCCTGAATGCTGAAGTCTTGGCTAGTGCTTCGGGATCTCGCTGGAAAGACCTGTAACAAAAAGTTTCTCTCCCCAACCCTATTACCCAGTTGGACAAGCACACCAATTGTCTTCCACTGCCCCCTCATTGTTCTGCTGCTGTTTTTTTTCCCATTGAACACCTCAGCATTCCCTGGCTACTGAGAGCTACCAAGCATGCTCAGTTGTCGAGCTGTTTTTTTTTTGGGGGGGGGAGGGAGAGATTATTTTATTTCAATTAACGAACATATCTACTTCTGTGTGCTTAGAGAAAGCAGAGCAGACAATCCAAAACCGAAACCACGTATGCCGAAATATCAAAGAATTCAGGTTTCCACAGTATTCCCAGAAATACCCTAATTCCTATGGCATTCCTCCCCACAAACGTGACTGTTGACTACGCTTCCTCCCCCCCCCCCCCGAATCCCTCCTAGCTTTATATACTCAGTTCTTGTTCTCATTGATACTATTTGGTCCTTCTCAGATAACAATTTCTGTTCAAAAAAAAAACTTTTTGCCAAATATCCCAAAGTTATAAACAAATCCCAAATATCACTCATTCTTCATATGGCTCTTGACATGGAAAACTTCTCTCAGGTTAGGAATACACATCTAGTGGCATTTTGACATTCCTAGCATCTGTATACACCAGGGGTTCTCAACCTTTGGAGGCCCGGGTACCCCTTATCACGGTCCAATTTTCTGAAGGAACCCCTGCAAATTAACTGCTAATTACTTGGATTAATCAATTAATTAATTAATTAGGTAATTAATCATTAAATAAAAGTACTAAAACAATTTGAAATGTGAAAAAATGTCTTATTTAACTTATTTAAAATGTCTTATGTAACTCTTTCTCTGTGTGTATGTGTGAGTGTGTGTGTCAGACAGACAGACAGACAGAAAGACATGCAAGGCTCTCTTTTTTTCTCCAAGTCACACTTTCCAAAATCAGCTCCTCCCTCCCCCACCCCATCAAAGTAAATTTTCCAAAGTACAAAAATAAGCCCAAAACCAAAATCAGAGAGACAGAAAGGCCTCAAAAATAATTAAAATTTAAAATCCATGTTAATTAACACTTAATTAGCTGATGGTGCAGATAAGGGGTAGGGTTTGGCGTACCCCCAGCAAGAGTACCCGTACCACAGGTTGAGAACCTCTGGTATACACATTTCAATAGATCCAACGTTAATTGAAGTGATAGCTGAAAGCCAAATCATGACTGGATTCAGCGAGAAAACCAAGACTGAATGCAGTGTGACTAAAGCACCTCATATCCGATGAAAAGAAAGGTTTGCAGAGTTAAGGAAGGAAGGAAGGAAGGAAGGAAGGAAGGAAGGAAGGAAGGAAGGAAGGCATTTATAGTCATGTGTCATTTAACCCTTAACGTTAAGGCTATCCATAGAATCTATTGAACTAGTTCATAGTGAATTTATGCTCAGGTACGCTCCATAAATGACATGAGACAAGATCAGCATGGGTATAAAATGGGCCAGAGGCATCACTACGGTGGGGATAATGCGCAGGAGACTCGTGTGAAGGCAACGCACAGGGGACTCACGCAGGAGACAACGAAGGAGCATTGCCTTCACTGCTCTGAATGACTCTGACGGCGAGGGGGTGGGGCCACTTTGTAATGCAGAGTATAACTGTGTGGAACTTACAGTACCACCCCCACCATAGCGATGCCTCTGAAATGGATCATGTCTATTAATTACATCAATTCAACACATCCTACATAGGTTCCTGTCTAGTTAGTACTCCTCATCCTTTAGTGCAGGCACCTCTTGGAGAGAGATACCACTGTCATTTCCCACTTTTCCTATGCGAAGTCACTTCTCACTGACCTCAGATTTTCCATACCAATGCCTGGAAAGGGGGTCAAGGCAGTAAGATGGAATTTACAATTCAAGCCCAAGGGGTCACCAGCCGGCATCCCCAAACCAGACAGCCTCTTGAGATCAATTCTGGTTCCCCAACGTCTTCTTCTTGCATACTTTGGAGTGCACACTGGATTCCTAATCCTACTCCCTGTCCTGCACTGTGCCATCCTCTCGGGGAGGGGGCTAGCCTGGAACCTAGCTTCCCCCTGCACCACTTGCCAACAGTAGTTGCACACGCCCCACTGCAGGTCAAATGATGTCCACAACATCCCTGATATTGACAGAAGCAAGGCAGTAAAGGCACGAGATTTCAGTCGAATAGCAGAACATAGAAAGAGATTCTATGTACAGATTATGTTCAGTCTGTACATAGAAAGAGACAGAGGATGCATGAAAATGCACAAAAGTGGAGGCCCCACATAACAAGAAAACGGGATGATTATTCCGTCAAGTGGGACCCCATAAACAGAAACATAATTAGCATCACCTCTGTTTTGACTCGGAAAGAAAGGTTTGGGGATGTTGGCCCAGGTGCACCATAGGGAACCATAGCAGCTTGCCCAAAATAGAGTCCAATTTGAACAGAGTATAGCTTTTAATGTGCCATTTAGTCAACTTCCCCAGAGCAGCATTTGCCATCAGTTTTCAACTCAAAAGCATCCACGCTTGTTCTCCTTCAGCGAAGTTAACAATGCCACCTACACACCGATGATTATGTCCATTTCAATATCCTAACTTCTGTCAGAGTTCGTTTGATTTTTCAAGCCTGGGATCTCTTGAAGTCATTGAATTAAAATGTGCAAATGAAATGTTAGACCTTCCTGACCTTTACTTAATAGCAGGTTTCTGTTAGGTCTCTTTTCTCTTTCGAAAATTGAATGGTAAGGGGGGGGGGGGTAATACAAAAAATGCAATCTGTACAAGCTGTTAGAGCGGTTTGAATTTTGGGGGTGGGGAGGGAAAGGCTGCAACCACAAGAATATAACAATTTGCATTTCAAAAGTCTCAAGTTATAAATGTACAGTATGTATCTCTCCCAAGTTTTCACAAAGTTTTTTTCAAAAGACATTTTTCATTTAGAGCGGAATTGGCCACTGTAAATGAAGATGAGTTTGGAGAGTCTGTCTTGAAAGGGATGGGGGAAATTAAAGTTAGAAGAATGCTGTAACTTCTGTGTAAGGCTCTGCAGTCTCCTAAATCTCTTTCTGTTTGTCAGCCATGGTGTAGATACAAATAAAAACTTGTCCTTCTTGAATTGTTGTTGGCCTGTTTGGGGATGGTGGACATCTTGAGGATCTTCTTCAGCAGTCATTCATGGGACATGGCATTCAGAACTTGTGAGGAGGTCATGTGGAGCATTTAGGATTTCAAAGACTATTATTGACTAAAGACTGTGACACACCACCTGTGGCATGGTGTAGCGTGAAGCGAGGTGAAGCCGGCCTTTGCTTTGCACCACGTCGCTTCCTCTCTACACTGAAGGAAGTCACACGGAGAAGAGGTGAATCCTATGCCCCCTCCTGGGCTTAGAAGCCTGACATGAGGCTTCTTGGTTCTGCACCAGCGATTTAGCAGGTGCAGATTGAGTAGCCCCATTGCACAGGCTGGGGCTTTACCCGGGTTAAGGGGATGAATGTCCCTTGACCTCAATGAAACCTCCAGTTTGCTCTTTGTCAGGACAGGATGCAGTATCGCCCCTCGGCCCTGCTGCAGCACTCTCAGTTAGGTTTGGGCTGCCCGTCTTTTCTGTATCAAGTGCTGATTAGTGTCGACTTCTCTGCCCACAGTAATGCCACTACGGGAACATTTGCACAAACACATGCATGTGCGCGCGCGCGCGCACACACACACACACAAATTTGTACCCTATCATTCTGCATTTCATAAACATCTCTCCCCGAAAAATATGGTTTATTAAAAACACAGAGCTATAATATACAACATATTTCAAATTAAAGATTGAAAATTACAGGTTTTCAGATATTTTACAATATAAAGTCACACTTGGACAACAAAAGAGATTAAAAGAAGCTAAGAGCCCAATCCCAGCTAAAGCCCCCCCCCCCCGCCGATGCAGCGACACTGGAGCATGCACTGCATCCTGGGGGGGGGGGTGTCACATAGGTCTCCTCCAGATAAGGGAACATGTGTTCCCTTGCTCGGAGGTAAGCCACCAATACTGCAATGTGTCTACTGGGACCTGCACTAGCAATTTTGCTAGCGGAAGTCCGAGTGGACCTGGGAAGGTGGATTGAGGCTGGGAAGGGGGATAGAATATCAGCAGTGCTGCTGCCAACAATGCCACTCCCTTCCCGGCCTCAACATCCCCCTCCCCATCCCAGTCTCCGTCCTGTTCCTCCCCCTTCCTGTTCCGCTCACCCCTGCCCACCACCTGCCTTACCAGCACTGGGGCTGTATGGTAAACCTGTTGGCGTGTGGCCGCACACTTGCAGTGGCGGCCCAGCTGTGTGGAATGGTGGGTCACGCTATGCATCCACTGTAAAGCATGCTGTGCCACCGGAATGCAAGTTCCGGCAGTGCAGTGGGTCCATAGGATTGGGCCGTAAGAGTCTCAAAAAGCAGCAGCAGCAGCAGCAGCATATTAAAGTCAGTGCATAGCTCTTCCAAATCACGAAGATATTTTTTTTGGTAGTAGCTTCCTAAAAGTTCCCACTATAAGGGACACTCCACTGGGGTGGGACAGCTAAAGTATTAAACATTGTGAATAATTGGTTATAGCAAAATAAACAAATTTAATAAATGTTCTTTGGTGATGAGAGCCATTCATGTGACCAAATAAATTAGAGTGTGGATGCCTTATATCCGGAACTGCATATTGCAATTGATGGAATCAGTTCAAGAGTTTTCTTTCCTTTTTTCCATATATAAATCAGAAAAGACAGAAATTGGAAACAGCCAATATATCATCTAATTGAACTCATCATGTATGCAGAATATACATCAGAGAAACCACAAATCTGCAGGGGCATGATTGCTCTGTGAATCAAAGCATTTCAAGAAGCAAATACCAAATCTCTCTCCCTACTAAGGTCGTTGTGGGGAAAAAAAAACTTGACACTGCTCAAGCAAAAGCTGCACAGCTGACTTCCAGCCGAATGAATCCTAGATAACAATGACACTTCCGCTGGTCAAAGAATTCCAGTGGTCAAAATGTGGGAGCTTAATAAGATTAATCATACAAAGAAAGAAGTGTTCATAGTGCAATGTTAAAGCTGCTGCACATTTTCCCTTTTTCCTTCGAACCCCGGTGTCTGAAACTGGGGGAGGGGGGGGGAAACATACGATCATGAAGCTGGAAAATCATCAGAGCCAGCCCTATGCTATCATCTACCAGCTCCCACCCAACCTAACAGCCTAATTTGTCACAAGCAGGGAGCAGGCACACTGCAGAAAAGCGCTTTACCTAGCCATAGCTCAGAGTGACTCATCCCTTAATGCTGCAGGTGATGCTAAACAGCTCCCAGGGTTGTCTCACACCAAACTAACTAAGGGATGGGATTGTTACCCATGAATGTGACTTTTAAAAAAGAAAAAAAAACATTGACAGAGTACTCCAAAGGAATATTAATTACAATAAATGTTGGCTACAAGGGTTAAATGTTTGGAACTGACAGAGTATGACTTCAGCTTTTTTTCCCCCTACATAAATTGCTGATTATACAACGTGCTGTGAAAACCATTTTTACAGGGGTGGCCCTGTTGGGAAGCTGCTTATAAGGTGGTTGTGCCAGAGGGCTTCTGTGTGGCACCGATGTGACCCATGGCAGACACACATGATCCATTTCACCACAATATGATGCATTGTCCCAGATGAGGGACAATTTATGGTTGGAATTCCTGAAGGAATTGAGTGGAGTTTCCTTTTAGCGGTCTGATGGTCTGTTGGAAGCGAAGCTCTAGGCAAATTCCAATGCAGACAGAGGAACGGATTTGGGATTGTAGTTCTGAGGCAAATGATATGCCAAAGATGGCCACATAATTAAGTCTGAAATGAGTTGATTTCCAACTTCACCTTTCTAGAATTCTTTCCAAAAAGTGGTGCCAGTTCACATCCGGGAACGTCACATTCACATCCAGAATGTGCCACAGTGCATTTTTGCTGTGCTCCCCAAGCAGCGGTCTTCATGATCAAACATCCAGATCTCCATGAGCGTTTGGTCAGGGCATTTGTTGTGCAGTGCCAACGCAGAAACACCTTATTTGTGGGCAAGTACATTTTCGAGGGCCAGCAGGTGGCGCAGCGGGCAGTAGCGTCACTAGGATGTGCGTCACCCTGGGGCAGGGGGCACGCGTCACCCTAGTGACGCTCTGACATCGCGGCGCGGGGGGGCGACCAGGCTCCCCCCCGCGTCACCCTCCGGACGCTCCAAGGCCGGCCTGGGAGCGTCCGACCCCATCAAAAGGCCCTCAAAATGGTCTCTGCACATGCGCAAAAATTCAAAAAATACCCAGATGAACGCGCTGCATGGGCCTTCTTTCAGAAGGCCCTGGAGCGCCGACAGGGTTGGACACTCCGAGGCCGGCGCGTCCGAAGGGTGGTGCGCGTCACCCCGTGGCGCGCGTCACCCCCTGGCGGCCCATCCCCCCACCATGCTTCAGCGACGCTTCTGGCAGCGGGTTAAACCGCTGAACCATAAGCTGTTGATCGAAAGGTCGGCAGTTCGATTCCCGCAATGGGGTGAGCGCTCGTTGCTTGGCCAGCTCCTGCCAACCTAGAAGTTCCAAAGCATGTCAATGCGAGTAGATAAATAGGTACCGCTTGCGGGAAGGTAAACCGCTTGCGGGAAGAGAGAGAGAGAGAGAGAGAGAGAGAGAGAGAGAGAGAGAGAGAGAGAGGATCAGGCCCAACAGCAGCTGCCGCAGCACTGAAAACAGCTGGTCACAGGAGGGCACTGTAGGGAATTCTGATAAGCTTGATAATGCAAACACACACACACACACACACACACACACACACAAGGACAAAAATACTAAATGCAATAAGGCAAGATACAAATGGAGAGGGAGAAAGGCCTTTATGGCAAGAAAAAGCCACTAGAGTTTGAGTCTCATGTGAAACGTAATGTCAAAGGTGTTGGGAATATGCAGCAATGCAATACCATTGCACTTGTACAATCAGGGGCAGTAAGGCTAGGTGGATAGTGGTGTTTCTATCTTCTCTGTCCTCAGCTTGGTGGTTAGCCAGAATGCAATTCTCAGGCCTCCCCCCCCCCCCCCCGCCCTGACAACTCAGGTAGTTAGACAGACTAGCTGAAGGATCCATTTCCATCCTCTCCTACAAAGATGTGTTTCTTGTCTGGACTTTTCTTTTGACATTTTATCTCTGCCAATGAAAAGCCCCTTATCATGTGCAAGGAGTCCATGATATGTGGCCTAAGCATCCCACATCACCCCTGCTAGAATCTGGGCAGTACTAGTGTAGGGAAGAAATGCAGTATGAGGTTCTTTCATGTAGCCTGGAGCTTCTGACATTTCTATGCAATGCAGAAAGGAGCCACAATGCAGCAGCTGCCTCGCTTGAAGGCAAGCTCAGAAGGACTTCTTAGGAACATAGGAAGCTATTTATAGTCAGACTGTTCATCCATCTAGCTCTGTATTGTCTGCACTGAGTGGAAGTAGTTCTTCAAGGATTCAGGGAGGGGACTTTCCCAGCCTTACCTGAAGATGCCAGGGATTGAATCTGGGGCTTTCTCCCTGACGAGGAAGTAAGTGTTCAACCAGTCTCTACCCTACCCTCTAACCTTGAAACGAGGTGGGCAGTGCAATCCTGCCTAACCTTGAGCATTCGGACTAAAGGGCCAGCCGCTGTATCCTAAGGTCATTGTGGCCTGCACCGCTGCAGCCCGGGCTGTCCTCAGGGGAAGGGGAAATTCGTCCCCATCCCCTGGTATTAGCTGTACGGGCTGCAGTTGGTTTCCTTGGATGCACATCAGCTCTGAAACTGGCGTGTATCCGGGGAGGCCGTCTAAGGCCGACCCAGGCTGGGAAGGGGCATAGGATATCGGCAGAGCATGCGGCCATTATCCCCACCCCTCCCAGCCAAGGCCGGCCAAGGCCCCCTCCCTCACCGCCCTTGCCCGCCCTTCCCTACCCCTCGGCGTCGGCGCCACTTACTCTCCGGGTGCCGCAAAAGTGCTTTACAGCACTTTTGCGACACCCAACGCCGGCAAAGCGCACACTCTGCCAGCGCTTAGTTAGGCAGGATTGCGCCATAGGTACATTATATAAAAAAGAGGGGATGTTAGAATCACTTCAAATAACAACTGGTAGAACACAAGGCTCTCTTTCTCACTTTCTCACACACAGTCTAATTTCCAAAAAGTAAAGCATCAGAAGAACTCAAGTCTGCCTGGGAGCCATGTTGCCATCTGCCCGAAGGCCTTGCTCCTTCATCCTAAATGTCAAATGTGTGGGCTTAATCTGTTGTTGCTCCAATGGTGAGAGTCGAGAAAGGGCATGCTGCACAATCTGCTCTAGAGTCCTAAAGAGGGTAGAAAACAAATTCAATCTATATTTATTAACCTGCTCCAGGTCTACTTCTGTTCATCACTTTGCGGCTTTAAACGGACATACAAAACACTCAGAGTCACATGGAGCCACACACACACACACACACACACACACACACACACACACACACACACACACACACACACCTTTATTATTACAAGAATCAAAGAAATGGTGTAGGCTGAACTTGGCTCTGAATATAAAACTGCTCCCCCATTTCTGCCTTCAGAAACAGCTGCCACCTTGAACTACCCTCAGGCTCTGCCTCTTGGGCACCCTTGGGGCTCAGACTGTGGTTCTCTGCAAGGCCTAATGATAGCCTTGAACAAACGGTGTGACTCCCAATGCAACAACTGTCGTGTCTGGCAACCAGAAGAACGATTACATTGACTTTTCCAATCCCTGGTTTAGCATTTCTCATTTATGTGCCTCTTTTGTTGCATATGTCTGTTTGTTAGCTTCACCGCCTAGTAGAGTCTCTCTCTCTCTCTCTCTCTCTCTCTCTCTCTCTCTCTCTCTCTCTCTCTCTCAGGTTACATATCACAAGCAGACTCTTTATCGGGAATTTCTATTTTGCATCTTTTATTTGCCAGCTTTTTTATGACCAATATGTGATAGAATCACCACCTTTTTTATTTTTTCACATCCTTGCTTTGGGACTTGGCTGAGGCTGCATAGGTATAGCTTCTTAAACAAGCCAGGCAGGAATTTAAGATACTGTGCATTATTCAGAGACACAGAGGGAATTATTTTATTGAGAAAAAGACTATCTAAGGTCCTACCTGAAGTAATCAAAAAAGAGAGTTAGATGAGCAGTCTTGTAGCCTTTTATGGTGCTATAAGAAAGTGTATTTTTGGGAGAGGATATCTTATTATCTGAAATGGACCCTGTAACCATTATTTATGATAGCGAGTAAAGAAGCTGGCATAGAATGTTTGCCCAGATATGTACTGACATTACAGAAGAGAATAAAAAGAAATTATTTTGTTAGTACAGCGTTTTGTGGCAGAAGGACATTATCATTTAAAAGACGTTCATTATTGCAGGTTGTGATCAGCAACAGATAAAATGTTAGAAATCTGGTGCAGTTGTGCTCTTAAATTTAAAATGAGGGACCTAGAGAATTTTACTGTTAGAACAATATCTCTGATTATTCACATACTAAAAAATAAAAGCTAGCCAAAGCTACAATATCAGTTTCCATATAGCTTCTTTAAAGTTAGAGAATGCAGTGTTATAACTCCTAATCATTAGGGTTGTTATTTTCTCCTTCTAATATTCATATTCCCAAATTTCTGTAATCATACCATTGAGGTGGCATATCACCTCAATGGTTTCTGTCTATCAACATTCTGATTTCTCACTCTGTGTTTCTGTTCAAGATCTGCATTGGTTGCCTATCTGTTTTCAGGCGCAATTCAAGAATACCAACATTGACTGACCAACCTAATCATTATAAGTCCCTGATTTCAAGGTGGTTTTTTTTTTGTCATTTTGAGTTGATTCATATGTGTGATTTTCACAAAAAACAAAACATGAAACTAGCTTCTTTGTTGTGAAAAGTTCCAAGATGTTCATGTGGTTAATTTCAGATGCTTCCCTCAGTAAAACTAAGGTGGCACAGTCTTCACTTGATCACCTCAGAGTAGGCCATGTTTATTGTTAAAGACGTGACGATGGGATTAAAAGCCATGACAAATAAAATCTACCATTAAAAACAAGAAAAAGCTCAATTTTTAAAACTTTATAGATTAAAATCTAGATCTGCGTTTCGATCATGTGTATAATGATCTTCCTCAGGCAAAATGCATTACAAAATGCAAGATGATCTGTTTGCTATCATTTTGTTATGCTTTTTGCCTGAGGAAGATCATTATACACATGATCGAAACGTTGCAGATCTAGATTTTAATCTATCAAGTTTTAAAAATGGAGCTTTTTCTTGTTTTTAATGGTAGATTTTATTTGTCATGGCTTTTAATCCCGTCGTCACGTCTTTAAGAATCATCGCTGGTCATGAAAACCTCAACTCACCATGTTTGTTGTTGGGTTGTTTTTCATCTTAGAACTTTCCAGATGATAAAACAATTCCTGTTTTCATCATTCGTGCAACAGTTATACAATATCACCTCTTCATGGGGACAGCAATATTGCTGCCTTGATATTCCCTGCAGCAGAGCTGAGGAAATCAATCAGTCCCACATGCAGCAAACATTTGTTAAAAACTTTACTGCAACAACAAAAGAACTGCAGCCATTGTTACACATACAGAACAACATGACAGGAAAAAGAAGCTAATGAGAGGTCTAGTCAAAGTAGGAAAGAGCAACTCACAAGCCTTTAAACTAGCAACAAGATTGGTTATAGCTTTTCCTACTGGTGAGGATGAACATATATACCCATGAACTATATACTGGGTGGCTCTGCTCTTCCAACAGACAACACCTTTCATGTGGGATCACACATACTGCTGTTTGATTGGTTAAAAGTGATGTGAAATAATTATATGAGAAAAATGAATGGCTACGATGAAGCACCCATAGTTAAGGGTGCCATACAATGAGGAAGAGTAAGGCTTTATTGGATCTGTTTAGAATAAAACAACAGCTCAAGTATTTTTGGATATACAAGAGGTTGCTCTTGCCAACTGTGAACTGAATTTGAGTTCTTTATTAATTTCTGAGTGTGCGGTTTGTAATTAACATACTGACTAAAATGATGAACTAAACTCTTTTCCAGTTGGATTTATTTCATAATTATTTTCTTCACCTGCTCCTTTCTTCACTCACTGCCAGGATGAAAATTATGTTATGATTTAAAGATCTTGGCTTTATTAGGAATCTTTGCTGGCATTATCAGCTTTTTGCACTGGGGAGAAACTATGAGAAATGTTCTGTAACAATTTGTGAAAATCTGATTTTCTTAAAGACAATTAACTGCTGATTATGTAAAGAGCTAGTGACTATATCCATACTTAGAGTTCCCATCACTCGTTCAAGGATGTATCAATCTATTGTTGATTTCCTGGCCTTTGGGAAATTAACTGTATCCATGAAAAGCCCGCAATTTGATTGGGGAAGAAACATGGGGTGGGTGGTGGGGTGTCCCCCAAGCTACTATTTGCTCCATGGGGCAAAATACAGTGTGAGAAGCCGGGGGTCACACTGGAGTGATGACCTGGAACCCTCAGGATGTGGCAGCCTAGCCACATCCTGGTGGTCCCAGGTCGCCGCTGGGCCCAGCCCTTTTAAATTGGGCCAACAGCAACGATGGCAGAGCCCAAGAAGGAAACTCAGCAGCTGAGCCCAATTGAGTAGACATGGGCTCAAGAGGGGTTTTATTGTTATTGTATTATTTTCATCATTCACAAATAAAGGGGAACAAGTTATCATCTGAACTGGCCTCAAGTGGATCTCCATTGAACCCTTGTTGCCCCAGTCCTAAAGGCACCTAGCTTCGCTGGAACAAGTGTACCAGCAGCTGTAGCCACTTTCCGTCTGCCTGGCCACTACTGGAAGCGGAGGGCAGCTGGCTCTGAAATCCACCAGCCCTGGTTAGTACACATAGGGAGTGAGAAGGAGGCAGGGGATGGGTGGAGCAGGGCAGCAACAGGTGCAGGGAGGACGGTGGATTGGAACCAGGAAGGGGCAGGTGCAGAGGCAGTGGTGTGCACCAAATCCAAACCCTTTAAGTGGTCTCAATCCCTTGGTTCACATGGGCTTGCACCAGCTATAGAGCTAGCTCAGGACCAAGTCGACCTGGCAGCCTGACCTGGGCTTACCCCGGGGCAAGGGAACAAATGCTCCCTTATCCCAAGGAGGCCATTGAAGGCTGAAACTCTCCTTTGGAATACAACAGGTGCCATGTTGGCACCGCTGCATCGCCATACGGGGAGCTGGTGTGTGTCACAGGATTTAGAGTTGCAATAAGACCATCTGACCACTTGTGGTGATGACAGACAGCAGGTCAGCACCTCCCTCTTGTTGCTCATTATGACGGGGGCAGACAGGGTAGGGGATATATGTACTTCTCTACCAATGTCCTTACTCCAAATGTGCCTTACTCCATATGCCTCCAGATCAGTGCCATACGCACCACAACAGCGAGGGTGAACTGTTAGATATACATCTTGGATATAATCAACTGACATGCATGGCTATATTTTTTCTATATCTCCGTCACTCAGCCTTAGTATAATGGTCCAAATTGTCCATTTATCTCACCAGCTGTATATTAGCCTAACTTATTAATTATCATATCTGTTTGTAAGGAGCAAGCACTTATCCTAGAATTACATGAGCTCTAAGATAAGGAACTTCAGCCATTTACTTTTTGGACCAAATTAGGTTTCTCTGCTCTGCTTTGTAGTTCCATTCCCTGCTTTACATTTCCCAGGCAAGGCTCTCATTGATATCAAAGGGTCTCCCTAGGTGGGCAATGAGAGTAGAATATGCAAGAGATCTGTATAGTGTAGATCAGAGAGAAGATTGTAATTACCTACTGTGTAAATTAAAATTCAACACCTGTACTTTGAGAGGTTTATTCCCTATGTGATGCATAGGATTTTGGCTGCACAATTTTGATTAGATTTTATCATTTTCCTAGATGAATCATTCACATTCAAATATCCTGTAAGCCTGTCCTTCTCAACTTTATGTCACAAAATGCCTGTATATACAGTAAAGCCATTCCCAGAAGGATTTCTTGAGGTTATCCACACAGTATTTCCTGGGCTATTCTCAGTGCTCTTTAGATTCCTGGAAACTTACGGACTCCCCCAGATTAGGTCTGGATCACATTATATGACTCCATCCATAGAGAGCAAGGCTCAGTAGCTCAAACTCTGACTGTAGCTCTCACACCACTGAATGGGGTCCAGAGTAGACTCTGAACACACCCCTGAGGCCAAAAAAAAATGGTACACTGACAGAGCTAGCATAGGCAGGAGTAACCCCATAAGGAACAATGAGGAAGGGAAAAACAGGAGAGAATTGCACCTCCTGCCACCACTCTTTCCTACAATGGATCAAAGGATACGGGCTGCATTTAGCAGCCAATCACACCACACCAACTCCGGAGGCCGATGGGGGGCGGGGGCAAAAATTAATTAAAGAAATAAAAATGGCGCGTGGCCTTACGGCCGGCCCTCAAGCAAATTTCTAATACTTAAAACGGCCCTCACCAGGGAAAAGGTTCCCCGCCCCTGTCTCAAAGGGGAACTTGGGTGATGGGAACCATGGTGAAAGGGTACTTGGCACACCAAGAGGGCACTTGGCACAAACAACCTCTTGTCCCTCGCAATATGCATGGCAAGATGGTTTGTTAACACTTGTCTCCTGAAAACAAGAGTTCTTCCTTCAGACTCTCTCCTCTAGCCATTCCATCCCAGGGCTCCTGGGTAGCTTCTCCATTGCTGTAGCTGTCTGTTTTACTGAGGGTGCTGTTACATTTCCTGTGGGGTCAGTTGGAATGAGCAGCTTCCATAATCATCAGCTGTTATTCATTTTTGCCTTACCTGATCTAGCAGCTGCAGAGGCAACAGCAATGACTCTGGTTCTCTGGCCTAGAACCCATAGGTCCCTGGAAGAAGTGGGCTCAAGCCCAGAAGGAATGGCATTCCTGGCCACAGCCTCATTGCAGGAGACCAAGGAGGGGCTCAGTAGAAGGAGAAAGAGAGTACCCAGAAGTACACTCATGCAATGGGGTACTTCTGAGAGGACCTCTGCTTCCATTGGAGCTTCCACCAATGGTGCGCTGCGGCACCAAGATCTGGATGTCGCCCAATGTATCCTTGAGACTTTTAAAAGTTTTATAATAAACCATGCTAATTCTATATTTGATGCGGATAACAGGATTGTGCTCAGTATCTTTTAGAGTGCTAACTTTGAAGCATCCTACCTTAAGTATTGGATGCTGCTATTTTGTCCTTGGTGCTGGCACATAACAGCAGGAGTCAGGCGCACTCATTAAAAGCACATCTACTAATTCAAACTTATGTTTCCTGTTTGCAAACTAAGCAGTACCACAACCAGAGGGGGTAAAACTACCAGTCCCTTATGAATTAATTGACTATTAAAAAGTGAGAGCTATTACTTGAAAACCACATTTGCCTTGAATCAAGCTAATATACTATATATGTGAATAAATCAGGGGTAAAAAAAAAACAGGGCTGGCCATAAAACCCACTTGGTACTGCTAGTATAAGTACATTGTGAGAAACTTGAGAGGACCGTAAATGTTTACGAAGAATCCAATGAGGTCAGTTCCCATTGAGTTAGGTTGACCTTTTGAATAATTCATCAGTAAGTCTTTCTCATCTACCCAAGAAGACTAACTCAAAAGTTTCAAAAATCACAGCATCTATTGCATGCTTTAAAGTATTAAAAATGTTATAACAGCCCAATCCCGCGTAAGGATCCGTCACGGGCAGCCTGCAGCAGGCAGTCCATGGTGGAAAGTCTACTCGAAGAAAGGGATTCTCGTCCTCTTCCCCGAGTGTAACAGTGGCTGGGGCTGATAGGCCTCCTCAGAATTCTGCCAGCTATTTTGCTGGCGGAAGTTGGAGGAGGGCGTGTAACAGCCTAGCCGCCTGGCAGGGACCAGGACATGGCGGGAGCCATGCCCCCGCCCGCCCGGGGTGGCTGAGCCTATGGCCGCCCTACCGGCTTCGCCGAGCCAACCCTCCGCCCGCCGACCCTCCCCCCCATCCGCCAGATCCTATCGTGCTTGGATCCACCAGCTGGCCGAGTCCTCGGGTGGCGGAGCTGGGAAGGCCGGCCCTGTGCCAGTCTTCCTGGCTCTAAAGTAGTCGCAAACGTGCTTTACGGCACATTTGCGACTACTGCAGACGGCGGAACGCTTGTTCCACTGCCCGTATTTAGAGCAGGATTGCGCTCCAAAAAACATAATCACTAGTCTGCATGATGTGCTGAAAGCTTCCTTGCAAATTCAGTAGGGCCTAACGGTCATTCCATGTGCCATTTTGAATCTTCAGATAACTGTTCCAGAATCCAGTGCTTTCTGGAACTGAATCCAGAATGTCAATGGAATCTGGATTGAGAAACCTGGCATCTTATACCTAGTAGTGTATTACAGCCAGAAGATTCTCTGTGTCCCTTATATAAAACGGCTTCACCTAGCTCTCTGGCTACATAAAATGGGCAAAATAAAGAGGTGGTTACTCATTTCAGTTTTCCTTCAAAACTTGCCATTTCACTATTGAATGACTAAGCACAGAGAACTTGGATATGGGTATTTTTTTCCCAAAGATGGAATAGGCCTATTCTACATAGACATAAATAAATCCTTCTCTGCCTATGTTTTGTCTGTTCCTCTCATAGTTATCGTTCAATGCAGCAATGACAGCACAGTGCACCTGATTTATTATTCTCTGAAGCACTGCACATATATTGAATATACTCTATATGCTAATGCTTCATGCCTGAACAATCCTATGTGTGTGTATTGAAATTAAGGCTTATATGGAATCTGGTTTGCCATCTCTGTACAGTCTCCAAGGCATCCAACTGTTGCAGGCCTCAGTGCTTTGATAATGTGGAGGAATTATATTAATGCCACCCATATCGAGATGCTCACAAAGAGAATTCTTTGCAAAGAGCCAGAAATCGTAGCTGCAGATATTCTCAAATGAACGTGGGTTTTTTTTCCATGAAAAGGTTCTTCAAAGCTTGTAATGTGTTGCAACAAAACAAAAACCCAAAGTGATTGTTTACTTGTGGTAGCATAAGTTATATGATAAAGGGAGAGATATGGGCACATTTCTCCAAACGGATATGGGGGTTTTCCTGTCCCAAATCAGCTACCAACTAGTCTTGATTCCCGTCCTGATACTGAATGTTACTAACTTGTCCTGTCAGAAAAGAAAAGTTTTCAACTGATGGGGCTATCGCTTAATGGCAAAACACATGGTTTGCATACACAAGGATCCAGGTTCAATCTCTGACATCTCTAAGGCGAATTGGGAAAGACCCCTGTCTGAAACTCTGAAAATCTTGGTACTGGTCCAGTGTACACAATATTGAATTAGATAAACCAATGGCCTGACTTGCTATGCAGAAGCGTCCTATATATATTGAAGACTGATGGTGGAATGCTGGCCAGGTGGGAGGCCTATAAATAAATATTTAAGGTCAGGAAGTTCAGTGTTCCAGGTGCCACTACAGAAAAGGCCCTTTCACATGTCACTGCCAACTGTACCTCGGAATGCAAAAGGATTCTGACGCGTGATATTTTTGCCTTTAAAAAATAAAACCACGGGAATGACATCACTTCTGGGGGTGATGTCACTCACAAGGGGTGACAGCGCAGCTAGGGCCCTGGGTTCAAGGGACCCTAGGTACACCACTGGCAGCTAGAGGTCTACTGCATACATACATTTAGGCTATGCGTATAATATTGTAATTTAAAGGTGTGATTTTGATTACGCGGGAAGTGGGGCAATGATGCATTGCCCCGCCCACTGCATCAGAGGAGTGATGCAGAGGAGTGACTGCATCATGGGGGTGACTCACTGATCTCCCACACTGGGTGATGCAAATTGTAGGAATGCCCCTGTAGCACACATCCCCTTGGCATGGTTGCATCAGCGCTGGACAGTTGGATAAGATTAGACCCAATGCACGGCTTTCTCATGCGTAGTGGGGTAGGTTTAGGATTTGGAGGTTGATCCTCAAAGCAGCCTTCCAAAGATCTCTGCAGTCTCTGACATCTCC
This sequence comes from Plestiodon gilberti rubricaudatus, assembly GCA_026170595.1. Classification (NCBI taxonomy): domain Eukaryota; kingdom Metazoa; phylum Chordata; class Lepidosauria; order Squamata; family Scincidae; genus Plestiodon; species Plestiodon gilberti. Next base: position 60,240,087 of record JANXHW010000004.1, on the reverse strand, counting down.
ATGTCAAAACAGGAATGTATGAGGCATCTTGCACAGATGTGCGTTTATTGTCATGATTGTCACTATAGTCATAACTTTGTGGAACGTACAGAGCAAAAGGGAAATTCTTGAAACCAATTTGCTGACAAACATGACTTTACATTTCAGTCGTGCAAATGACCGTGAATTTCTCCACCCACAGCCCAATAATTATATGTATGACATACCATGCTTATCAAACATATACATCAGGATATATATAGAGAAAGAGCTCTGGCTTTGTTTAAGCACATCATAAAATGTGACATTGCCATATAGGAAACAGAAAACCAAATGTACTTTTCTTAGTACCTTTGAATGCAGTGAAGAATTTGAACTCATATTAAATTCCTTATTTTTATTATGCAGAAAGGTTCATGTTTATTTAATTGAATGTTGCAGGCTTTACCTCCTTTCCTTTTTTATGCAGAATACCACTTCCCTGGGGAATGATCTTCTGATCTACTGTTATATTTTCCATCCATAAAAAAAGCCAGAGGTAGTATTAGACTTAGAAAGTGTCAGCACATTATGTTCTTCTGCTCCTGGTTTGCTTTTTCACAGCTAGACTGTAAGTGCAAGGGGAACTGCCTAGAACCTTTAAAAAGACAATTTGGCCAAAAAGGAATCTCTGAATGGTATATCATGGACCCTACCCCCAGCATATGTAATTGTAGCATATGAGAGGGTAGATACAGAGTTAGGAAGTTATGCAAGGAGCTGCCACTCATGCTGGATTTATGTTCATCTTCATCAGCCACACAGGTCTGAGAAGAACGGGTAGCCCATTCCTGTGTAAGGATACCTGGCCGGCCCATTCTGTGGCCGTTCCAGGCTGCCCTGGGGCAGCCTGGGAGGAGCTTGGGAGAAGGGGACACCTGTCCCCATTCCTGGGTGTCAGCCAGCTGAGGCCCTGTGGGCCTACACGAATATACGCCAGCTTTGAAGCTGGCGTACATTTGAGCTCGGGGTGGAAGGCTGCACCAGGCTGGGAAATGGCTTAGGAAATCGGCAGAACTCGCCGCCAATATCCACGCCCTCTCTCCACCCGGATCGCCCAATGGCCGCCTTCCCTTGCCGCCCGCTCCACCCTCCCCCACACCAGCTGGTGCGGGGCTTACCTTGCAGGTCCCCCGGCGCAGTGAGGTCTGCCGGCCTTTGCCCCAGAGGCCCTTACTTTCCGGGTGCCTTAAAGTGCTTTATGGCACGATTACGACACCTAGCGCTGAGGGAGTGCGCCGCTGTGCGTGCTCCCCCGGCGCTTTCCTACACAGGATTGTGCTGTGTCTCAGGCCCATGCCACATACACACAATGTATCCAATTCCCTAAGAAAGTCATAACTGTACAGTATTAACAGTGCAATCCTATGCTTCTTTCTGTGTTCCCTGCTATTTCACTGAACAAATCACGCTTTGTCTCTGCCAAGATTATTGCTTTCTCAGCACCTTTGTAGGCGTTTCAGTTTTCCTCTGTGGTTAATGTTAATTTAACTCATAACTGACCTGTGATTGAAGAGTCATCAGGAAACTTGATACTGAATGCAGTTATGATTGGAACATCTTGTATGGGGAAAGAAAAATAAGAATTGTGAAGCTGAAAAAAAAAAAAACAAGACACAGTGAAGCAAACACACTTTCAGTGCCATATCTGTTTTGACTCTGAGTGGTGTTGCCTGACAACATTTTTTTCTTTTATTTGGCTGTGTGACACATGGCATGCTTGATTACACATGTACATGGTCCTGCTGGGGACCTGCCAATAGGGCATTACCTGCCAGTACCATGAGCTAAACTAATGGCAAGAGACCTCAGATCTCACAGGCCTAGAGGAAGGCCATGCTTTTAATTTGTCAGAGCAATCATACGTATGCGCACGTGCGTACGCACACACACACACAGACACACACACACATGCAGGCTTGGGAAAAGCTTTGTTTGGCTTTAGTTTATTAGAAAATTCAATGGGTGGTTGCACTTTGCTTGTACGGCACATTTGAAACTGTGGACAAAAGCCATATCCGTTGAGCTTCTTTGTAGTTCACCCCATTGCTGACTTACCAGTGCCAGAGGCTCCAGGGATGCCACTGCTCTGCAGCCGGCAACGCTCACCGTGTCCAGCAACTCCCTGGTTCAGAATCAGAAACCTTTATTGGCATAAAGACACCCTGGCTGTGTGCTATACATAGGCTTACCAGATCCATTCCGGGACAGAGTGAGAAGGAGAAGGAATGTGGGCAGGTGTAGCTTGTTAAACCCCTTAGAGCACAATCCTAGGCATGTATACTCAGAAGCAAGCCCTGTTGTGTTCAATGGGGTTTGCTATATGCACAGATTTCCCCTATATGCACATTTTGCATATTCTGAAAAGCACACCTGTTAACAGCAGGGGCACTGTGGAGTAAGGAGCAGGAGGTGCGTGAAACTCGGAAAACGATCAGTTTCTAGGAGTAACATGCAGAGTGTGCCGACATAGCCAGAGACTGCAGTCAGGAAAAAGGAAATTATATGGGAGCAACACTATACAGTATATTCTGTGACCAATCATGGCAAGAGAAGGCAGGGGTTGGGCAAGTGGCTAATAAAAAGGGTTCAAGGAGGCCACCCAGGAAATAAGTATCCACTTTGTTTCCTACAAGCCAATGGTCTGAGACTTCCAACAGCCAGAATCCTGACAAAAATCTGTTTCTCCATTATACCCGACGTTGTTTATACTGGTTGAAGAGCTGGTTCTTCATTTTAGATGTCATGTTTCATCTGCAATGTTCTCCATCTCTGCTGGCAACCAATGAACAAAATCTTCCTGGAATCTGCATTGGAGTGTTGAAAGATCACACTGCTTGACAGTCCCTGGAGGGGGAAGCAGTTTTATCATGGCAGGTACTCATAATATCACATAATGAACATCGTTTTCATAACATTTCCACTTGTGTATGTTTGACATAGTTCTTTTATTATACATTCAGGTGCTTTTCTCCCCCATTCCTCTTGAAGCTATCAATGCATAAAAGATGTTGAGATGCTCACCCCATATCGTGTTTGGAACTTGCCTTATTCGCGTATGTAGAGTTGAATAAGTTGAAAATTAATCCCTAAGGCTTAATGGGCTTTTCTTTGACAACCCTTATTAACTACAACAAGGTATTTAAATTGCAGATAACCTGCTGAGTGAATATTCAAAAGGCACTTGCCAGCTAAATACTACTGTACAAATTACTCTGTCCTAGCTAAGTGTATAGTCTTACTGCTGCTCAAACTACAGAGGAGCCAAACCTGTTGATGGTGGTAGGAATCAGTCCTGAACGTCAGGCAACCCCAACCCCTCTAAACCTGCATTCTAGCCAAAAGAGTGTGTGTATATTTCAAACAAGATTGCAGATTACCAGTGCAAATAAATCTCTTTGCATATTCTGCAAATGTGCAGAATATTTGTAGAATATACAAATTACCATGTCACTATTGTTGCCACCTTCACTCAATATCACCCCTGCTAACAGGGCAAAGATGCACCTTTTAAAGTGGTGTCCTCTTATATTTAGCAGTGGGAGAGCAACTGTCCCTCTTCAGCCCAGCATGGTGTCTTTTCCAGTGGCTGTTGCTGGTGTCTCTTCTGATTTTTTTTAGATTGTGAGCCATTTCGCGACAGGGAACCATTGTTGATTTATTTTACTGCCTAAACCGCTTTGTGAGCTGATCTTGTTGAAAAGCAATATATAAGTACAACATAGAACTGTTGACAAACACTGGGGCCAGTAGCTTCATTAGCATAGACTCGATTAAATTTGGCCATGGAATTGAGAAGGGAAGGTTACAGACCCGCCATTTGTGTGACTGAAGGCTTTGTTTGCACCAAGTCAGTAAGCTCCCAAAATGTGGCTTTTGTTCACAGGGTCAAATATGCTGTGCCAGCAAAGTGTGCCCCCACCATGAAATTTTCCAAGGAACAAGACAACACAATCCTGTGTAACCTTGCACAATCCTGTGTAACCTACGGTGTAACCTATGGTGTAACATTGTTTTTTTTTAATTTGTTTATGTATCATTATGTATTGTTTAAACTTATTTATGTATTTTAAATTATGTATTTTAATCTGTAGTAAACCGCCTTGGGCATTTGCCTTCAGCATAGGAAAAGGCGGGATATAATTTTTTAAAATAAATAAATAATAAATAAACAGTAGGTGCACCGGTGTACGTGCACTTATGCCAGTGCATCTACTGTTACACCGGTGCAAGGTTACACAGGATTATGCTGAGAGTCATATAAGTCTGAGCTAGCCTAATATTTTTTCAGGGGGGGGGGGATTATTGCTCTGACAATTAAAAATGTGGGCTTTCTCTAGACCTGTTACCATCAGTCTGGGATCTGAGGCCTCTTGCCATCAGTCCAGTTTCAGAGCCATGTTACTGGTCTGGGTTGCGCTATCCTGGCAGGTGCCCAGCACCACATACATGTTACATGTGTTAAAAGAACTAAAAGCATTGTCAGGCAACATGGGATACCTCTATGTTTTCCACAGAGAAAGAAACTGCTGTTTCTTGGGAAGGGGGTGATTTATGTAAGAAAAAGAGGGTGAAAGGGTCATAATAACTAAATAATTAACATCCTCTCCATCAGCAGTGCTGGTTCAATCCCATCTAGCACCCCCCCCCCCCCCGTTCTGTTAATAACTGAAAACAAATACATTAGGAAATCTGATCACAGATTTCCTGCATAATTTGTAATTTGACCCGTCATTTCACAATTAATGTGTATCCACAGCAAAAATATAGGGAGGCATTGGATAAAATATTATATGCTGAAAATGAGTGGAGAGAAAGAACTGTATTTGCTTCAGACTTCTGGTCTGACTTCTCCATAGAGGGTTTTTTTTAAAAAAACTTCCTAATTATAATGTTTTAATTATACACATCTAAAATGTGAATTAAGCCATCACTCTATTGAATGGGCCATCACTCTGCTTGGGCTGGAGCACAATGGGCATTGTACCGCAATGGCAATGGGCATACCCAGCAAATTGAATGAGCGAATTGGCACTGAAAGGGAGAAAAACAAAATTGTCAGATAGAAAGTAGTCATCTACCATTGTTGAAGAATATAATTAAAATCCCAACATGTGCATCTAAATTTAAAGTGATGGCACCTTTTATTCTTTTCTTCATCTACAGAAATCATTGTGCCATTTTCTTTAACTGGAATTGAATAAGAGTCTAATAAATAACAGCTATTCATCATTTATTTCATACCCCACTTTTACAGCACATAAGTAAATATGGTCATTTGCATTTTAATGGTGTTTTATCTGTATTTGCTCAGCAAATTAACCTCCTTTCTACTATTAAATCTAAATAAACAGCTTTATAAATAAATAGATGTATAAATGTAAAATATAGGGAGACCAGATTCTATAAATCGATTAAATACTGACAGAGCAGATGGGGATATTGACAAAGCATCAGGCCTAGTATTGGAGACACAGATATATGGATTTACTTTTAAAGCAATCTTATGAGCTTCAGATTGTCATGTCTGAACACGAAACTGAAAGCAGACCTCTCCACACCTAGTATTTATAGAACATGGAAAACAAAGGAAAATTACAAGCACAATGTGTATACTTGAATATTAAGACTATAACACGCCAATCCTATGGGCTATTTACACCACCAGAATGAAGGCTGCAGTGGCATAAACAGCTTTATGACTGTTGCAAATGTGACAGCACCATCAAACATGGCCTGGCCACCGTGACAAGCAGCCAGGTCATGTGACAATGGACAGCGGACACCCACCGCTGCTAAGCTTGTGCAAGGGGCAGAAGGGAGGTTGGGAGGATTGGAGGATTGGGAGGGAGTTTCAATCCAGTTTCAAAGCCAGGATGGTGTAGTGGTTTGGGAGTCGGACTTAGACCTGGAAGATCCAGGTTCAAATCCCCGCTCAGCCATGAAGCTTCCTGGGTGACCTTGGGCCAGTCACTATCTCTCAGCCCCACCTATCTCACAGGGTTGTTGTGAGGACAAAAGGAGGGGAGGAAATATGTACACCACTCTGAGCTCCTTGGAGGAAGGGCGGTATAAAAATGTGAAAAATAAATAAATAAAAAAGAGTCAGGAGGGAGGTTGGGGCAGGTGTGGGCAGTATGGGGAGACAACAGGGGTGAGGGGAGGACAGATCAGGCCAGGAAAGGGGGTGGGTTCAGTGGCAGTGGCACCTGTCGAATCCTAACCCCCTTCTTGAGCCCGATCTGCCTTTACCAGTCAATGTGGACTGGTCACTATCGCTAGTGCAGGTCCGAGTTGACCCATGGTGGCAGCGGGGTCTTACCCTGCGAGAAGAGAACAAATGTTCCCTTAACCCGAGGTGGCCTCAACATGCTGAAACTCCCTTGTGGGATACAGAGGGTGCCATATTTGCAATGCTGTGCAGGGAGTTAGGTAGGATTGGGCTGTAAATTATTTGACGTATCCTATCCATGTCAAGGGTGGGAGGAGGTGGACCTGGTGGCAGCAAGTTTCACTGGAACCTATCCCCAATTTTCCAAACCAGCATGCCCCCCGACTCTCAGAAAAATGGCTGGCACAGGTTTGAGGAGACCCATAGAAGATTGGGCACTTACCTACTGCACACTGTCTGATTGCCCCCTCCCCACCATAGCATGCAATAATGGCAAAGGATAGGATTGGACATTTTTAAAGTTTTTTTTTTTTTTACCAGCTACACCCTTTCCTGAAAAAGTCAGACCCCACCATAGTCATTCATGCTAATGACTGATAATCTCCAGACTTGAATAGTATACAGTAACATCCTGGATGTGTGCTTTCAAGATTTTAGTTGAAATGTGCTTGGTGCAAGAACTTTAACCTTTAAATACCACAAGTGCTTGGTGCAAGAACTTTAACCTTTAAATACCAAATGTTTGGAATGCTGCTCCACCCCATCAATAAGGGGAAGGGGCTTCTCTTGCCTGGTTCCCACTGCCCCACACATGTTGGTAAGGCTGGACAGCCATTGGTTGAAAGGGGACAGGCAGAAGGGTGTTGTACAGAGCAGCAACCTTCAAGAACCATTGCATTTGGAGCATGAAGACCCAACCCACTCACCCATGATGAAGACTAGCTGGTCGCCTTTTAGGGGGGCAGATAGGAATTGGGTAGTGCTAGGTAGGCCATTCCTGGCAGGATAGTGCAGGGCATGGAGTAGGAATAGGGATCCAGTGTCTGCCCTTAGACAAGCAAGAGTTATGAGGGAACAACGAAAACCAGTCTTCAGAGGCTTTCCACCATGGGGATGCAGGCTGGTAAACCCTCAAGATTAAATTGTGAAGCTGGCATTAGATGCTGCCCGGTTGGGGGCTGGCAGAGTATTTCAGCTTTCTTTATGTCCTTTCACAGGGGTTGGTGTTGAGGAACCTGGGGCAGCGGCAAGGCAATCCTGGGTTCAGAGCCAGGGTGGCTATGCCCTAAGGAGGGCTCTGAGAGGTCACTGTCTTCTCCAAGTTAGGTGTCTGCACAGGAGGGTAGTTATATCATAGCCAGGACCTGCTGCATTTACCAATTGCTGTCTGGCTAAACAAGCAATAAACATGGCCCTTAATTAATTTTTACCAATAATCTGTGCCACGTGTGTTTATGGGAGAGGATAATGAGGGCAGCTAGGGTACCTTAAGGTCCACCTTCCCATGTATGTCCCATTCAACTTCTGAGATGCTCCCTATGCCACCACTGAAGGAGATTGGTGGATATCTATTAGAGCAGGATCTTCTCAAAGGTGTGGAGGGGCTGTATGCCTTCAGGTGCCAAGCTGAGTTGGTACTTTAATCAGCCTGAAGAGCTGATGAGGGATGCTTGAGAGAATATAGCAGGCCCTAGATAGATCCAGATAAGAAAAGAATCCTCTCCTCAATGAGTTGTGATCCCAAAGCAACAGAAGAGATGATTTATGCAAGGGTGGTGATTTGTCTTACATTCAAACTGAAATATCCTGGACTAAGTGCACATGTAAAATATGAACACATCTTTACTTTTTGCTCTGATTTTATTTGATTCATTTTACTGCACAATTTCAATCATTTTCTCAACTGAAATGTGCCTGGCAAGCTTATCCCAATACCTCATGGAAATGTAAACTTTGTAAAACAACAACAACAACAACAACAACAAACCTTTGCATGTAGACTTTATTAATTCCACGCTGGGGGTGTTGGATAGAACTTTCGGCCTTATATAATATGCTTGAAATGAAATGGGCTCCTGCAGTCCGGAGCCATGGGATGAATTTACCAAATAAATAAAGAATACTGCTGACTTTGTGCGGTAATTGGACAGTTTGAATGAAGATGGCAATTGCTATCTGCATGAACATAATCCACAGTAGAACAACTGCCAGATTCATTATATCCTTGCAAAACTGTCTTTAGCATTTCCCCCGTGGTATCAAAATTTTAATGAAAACCTGTACCTGTAAAATTATTCAGGACCAGCCATGCAAAGGCTGCTTTGGGTAACGTAATAACCCAGAAGTACACTTATTTCATGTTCAAATCCCCTCACTTGTACCTTTATTTATTGCAAGTCTACATGGGGCTTAATAGAGGACCTTTTCCTGAAGCACTCAAGATATAGAAGTTCAAATTATTGACATATCTTGATTAGCAAAGTAATGTAATAATTTAATAAATAAGAATAGCATGTGTTTGTTCCCAGAATTATTTAATACACAAGGGTCAATCATCGTCTTGATTTTTATAACAGTCCACACTACCATGAAGGAAATATAGCTGCAAACGTTAAAAATTCCCATACTAGGTAAAACAGTATAGAGAGGATAAATCTTTGGCTGAAATAGAGGAAATTAAACTAAGGATTGTGGATGTGACTTGGGACCTTCAAGATTATATGAGCTCACCCAAGCCTGGCTTCTTGTTAGGGGGTACATACACCTTGCAATTTTACCCATAAAATGAGTTACCATGGTAGTGTTCACTCACAAACCCAGATCTGTGAAGAGGGATCTGATTTTAATGAAACCGTCCAATAAAAGAATGAGGGGAAATCAAACCCACTGGACCACAGGATGAGGGATGTGGATTACAGGCTTTTCTCTTGCTGTCTTTATCCTTTTTTCCAAATAACATCAGGCTTGGATCCGGACTAGAAATGAAAATGATTGTCTTGAAAGTCCAAAATCTGTCAAAATGTATAGGGCCATATATCTGCCTTCCCCATCTGAAAGCAATTATACCTGTAGTTGGTATAGAGATGTGATGACAATGGTGGCAGACAAACACGTAGATGGTTGGTTGGTTGGATGGATGATTGTTGTATCTGATAAAATGTACTTATCCCTTCAATGCTATGCTATGGAACATTATAAATAGTCTAATTATGGATTGGGTAATCAAGCTGGTACCTTCATTTCTGGACAAGTATCAAAAGCAATAAGGAGGTAAGATGAGCATCACTGACTCATAGCAATGGTTGATCTAACCAATTTACATGACTTTTAGAATGACTGTTCTTTGTATAGAAGGACATGTTGACTGCATATGGTACATATCAACGTACGCCCCTATTGACTGTTTCTTGGCAAGGGGATGTGTACAGGCCAAGTTCTTTCAATTACTTAGAGCAGGAAATGATTTATTTTCTTAAATGAAATTTTCTTAATGGAATGTATAATACTGCTATGTGAACTACCTTTTGATGAAAAGTGGTACATAAATATTTTAATAATAATAATAATAATAATAATAATAATAATAATAATAATAATAATAAATAGTATAGGACTTAATTTGCTTCTGATATAAAGACATAAAAAGTAAAATTTACCATTTAAAAATGGTAAAATGTTGTGGTTGCATTGCTTATAGATTCAGATTCAGATGCATTCAGATTCAATTTCTGGCACCTGTTTTCAAATCTGACATGTTTTCAGTGAAAATACTTAGAGAATTATGCTTCTATGAACAAGAATGACATATTTCCCCCCCTTTACTAATTTACTGTGTGGCCAAGTCAATGCAATTTGTATAGCATGGGTGACTATTTTAAGTAATGTTTAACTGATTCCCGTGTCCTTTTGATGCTGAATCGAGTTAAGTAATCAAAATATTTCTCTAACTAAAATAATCTGGATAATTTAGTCTGCTCACACCGAATGTACTGAAATTAGCTTATTGTTTGTAGAATATTGCATTTTGATCTGCAGTTAACTTTCAGCCCCAATCAACCTGTTTGTTGATCCACTAGCAGAGAACAGGTACAGTGTAGCAAAGTCCTTACAGCGAAAGTGAAATGAGATGATTTTCATAAATGAACCAGGCTAAACTACAGGCCTGCAACCCCTCTCTCTCTCTCTCTCTCTCTCTCTCTCTCTCTCTCTCTCTCTCTCTCTCTCTCTCACACACACACACACACACACACACACACACACACACACACACACACATCTCAGCCAGTCATTCATGAATGGTGTAGAAATATTTGCTTATGAAGGCTAAGTTTGTAATTTGTCTACATTTGCTGAATTATGTCTGAACCTTAGAGAATATTTGCTATACAATGTAGTTATCTCCATGATGGATCCCAAAGAACTCAGAGTGGTAATTTTAAATAAGATTCTTTCTTCCTCTGAGTGTCATACAGACTAGAAACCAGTTTTGAACAATGCAATTCTTAGGCAAGTACTGTATTGCCAACTGACTGCTCTGTGTATAGTAAAAAAAAATGTTCCAAACCCAAACTCATTTGCCACCATTTCCATTCAGATTCTGGGAACTAAACGAGATTGAAAAAACAGCAGTAATAAAAATTTTAAATAAGAGTCAGGAATACCCCAGATTGTCTTATAATATTGCTACAGCTCTAATGCATTTTGTGTGCTCAACTCTCTGTGTGCTCTGATATACAGATGCCATTAACACAGACACAAGCAGAATTATCTTTTCCTTGCAGACAGAATGCATCCCGGCACAGCACCATCTCTCTGTTCCAATTCTGGCACCCAGACAAACTGAGAGAATGACATTTGTTTAAATATGTGCAGAGCCAACTGTTGGGAGTTACAAAGGCAAAGACAGAGGATAGCTTTCACTGCTAACCATCTGCCTGTGTAATTGTACCAGGAAACTTCAATGAACCGATCGGTATTCCCCTTCTGCAGAAGTCATCTATTTTATTGCTATTGATAATTAATGTTAAAAAGAGACATGGAATAGGAATTAATTAAATTTAAGGCACACATTTTTGCTCTTTCACCTTACATACAACTGTTAATTGAGGAGAGGATAGGGTATTGTTTAATCTTTAACTGCAATTATGAACACTGATGCAAAATTTTATATATATAAAATTATAAAGAGACAAAATGAACCAAAGAGACAAAATGAACATCAGGGTCCAGGCAACACCACACCAGCACAGCCTTTCCTATAATGCTACCAGTGTCCATGGACACCCTAACAGAGCCCATCATCTATGGAGTGGTGGTCCGACATCAGTGCTACATTGACCCAATGTTTTGGCCTGCCTGCCAGAGGGGGTGGCATGCACGCGTGATTGCACTGGTATCCAGCGTTTGTCCACTGGCAATGTTTCTGAAAGGGATGTGGATCAAGTCATTGCCCCCAAGTCGCATGCCTTTGGTTGCGAGTTGTGAGTCCCTATCTATTCAATGGAGAAAATGGGTTTAAACCTGAACAAAATTTGACTTGTCGTAAAAGGCTCCAAGTCTCGAGTCGAGTCTTTCGAGTCTTTTACAATCGCCGAGTCAAGTCCATGTCAAGTCACTGACGCGACTTGAGTCCGACTCGAGTCTGAGTCAATAGACTCAAATCTACATCATTGGTTTCTGAGAGGGCTGAGAGGTTGGGTGCATCCTTAATTTTCCACATGAGCATCGCTTTGTTCAGTGCTTCCCTGTTCAGACAAATGCGCAGATGCCTGGTGTCATATTACACAGAAGCAGTGGCATTCTCACCTTAAAAGAGAGAAAAAAGACCTGCTGTCCCATGGTCACCAGTAAACCTGTCTGGCCTCCCCGGGAATTATTGTCATCACTTTTAGTGGCATCACCCACAAAAGTGATGGATCTTCTTCCCCATTTCTACTGCCTGAGAAAGCAACAGCAAAAATAGGGATGGAAGTCAAGTTACACTCAGCTCTAGAATGGATACAGTGAATTAACAAAAGGGAATCGTTATATATATATAAACCTGACTCTGGATTTTGTATAATATTCAGCATGTAATGATAGAAGAATTGAGCAGAAACTGTTGTTCCCAGAAAAAGTAATCATTTTTATGCATTCCAATACAAGCTACAAACATATTTTTTAGTAAGATGAGATATAGGGAAATAACAAATAAGCTAAGCCATAAAATGTATTTTGCATGTGAAATAAAAATGCAAAATGATTTTGCTACTGTGAGATGGATTTGTTTAAAAAAATGACTCAGATATAAGTTGGAAGTAAGGAAGTGTCATCACCTCTAGGATCCCATGGAGCCATTAAAAATTATACCCTTCTGGAAACAGCTGTCTGAAGGAAACTGCTTCATGGCAAGTCTAGTGTCTCTGAGAATTATCGTTCTTAAAAAGTAACCCAGGCAAAATGCAAGAATGTCTATGTATGACAAACACAAACCAAGCATTTAAAATGTCAGTATTTAGAAACCAGAAAGGTATCATCACAGGACATTCTATGGCTGACCTCAAAGTCACACAGCATACATTTAAACGTGAATAGGAAGATTTTGAGTTCATTAGCACATCAATACTGTATTCCTTGAACTGAGGACAGATTGTGAATGGTTTTCTCATTCCCTATAGTAAATATGCTGGTATCATCTTTCCAGCTATATAGATAACATGACATGGAGAGCTTTCTTTCTTTGATCTCTAGCAACAGTGGGTTAAACGACATATGATGTTAAAACAGGTCAGTGTGGGGGGGACAAACTGAATTGGGACTGTGGCACATGGGAAGGTGATCTAACTTTGTCTCACTCATGTTTCCCATCCAAATTGGAGGTCCTTGTGCCTGCCCTGCTCTTTGGCCGGAACGTCAACGACCACTTATTGGGGAAGGGAGAGACTTGAAATGAACCAAGATAATTTCCAGCGTAACTATTATAAAGATATTACAATCTGAACTGTTACTTGGGATGGGCATTACAATTATTGTTGTGTTAACACAAATTAGTTTATAACCTCTTTTTACTGGTATGAGGTGTACTTGGAGACAGATTTAAAAGCTGACAATGAAATGAAATGTGCTCAATGAAGCATACCCAGGACATTAAGTTGCAAACCATGTTCGCTTTATCACCTTCAGTGGAAATAGCTGTTTCAAATGCAGTGTTAATTCTCCATATAACCAACATTTCTAAATAAAAACATATAAAAAGAGCATTGCTATGAGAATCTGTAATGGCATATGCATATTACTTCACTGGCCCAATTTGATTTGGTTTTAATTATTTTATTTTATTTCTACATTGTGATACTATCTGCCCCCCCTTCTTTCTATAGGCTCATTTCAGACATTAGTTTGCGGGCAAGTAATTTCCTTCCACCCTTAACATTCTCAATAAAGTGAATAAAGATCACTTACATTAAGAAGAAAATGCTTTCATATTCACACATGGCAGGCTTTTAGTTTTTATGAGTCCTTTAAAAGATAACTTGCATTTCAGTGGTCACAGAGGAATGTTGAAGGGGTTCTTCAGGAGTTGCGTTATTAGCATCGGCCAGCGGGGGGGGGGGCGATGACGTGTTTCGCACTCTGAGAAGGCTTCATTACAAGCCTTCTAGGATGGCGGGCGGGAGGGCCTAAAAATACACCATTTTCGGCACGTTTATGCTCCGTGACTGCAAATGCAGCCCTCTGGCTGCAAAAAAGCAGCCGTGGAGCACTAAAGTCCCACTCAGTCCTCCTTGCAATGAGACTGCGGTTGTCACCGGGGGACATTGCATCTCCCCCCCCCAGCTCCCCTTTAGCGACACCGCTGTTCCTCTGTAGTTACCAGAGCTGGAAAAAATGGAGCCCAAAAGGGGTGTGTGTGTGAGTCAGGCTGCCTGCTGAGCAGAGTGCAGGAGTGGTGCAGGAGACCTGTAGCTCAAGGTAGGGACTGTCAACATGTTTTGAAAGGGGTTGTATTCTGCTTGAAAAGTTTGCAACTTGGGAGTACTTCTGGGTTTGCAACTTGGGAATACTTCTGGACACAGCTATATACCTGTTGGCCACAGCTCAGGGTGTTTTTGACCAGCTCAAAAGCACCCTGAATGCAGCAGGTGTGTCGTCCTGAGTTAAGCAGAACTGACCATGGTTCTCCATTCATTGGTGTCAGCACATTTGGGTTACTGTAATGCGCTCTAGCCAGGGTTGCCCTTGAACACCATCTTGAAACTGCAGCTTACGCCAAATGATTGATTGCTGACTGGCACAAGACTTTCGCGAGTTTCAAGATGGAGGCGGCCGGGAGACAAGGTAAGGGAAGCTACCAGGGGGCAATTTAGCCGTTTTTCCACTCCCCGTTAACAGCTGCTGATCGCATCTTATGTACCCGGGACCATCTTATGTACCCGGATAGTTAGTCAGGATTGGGCTGCCCATTTTGACTTTTAAAGCCCTTAACGGCTCGGGTCCAGGGTATTTGAGGGACCGCCTCCTTCCTTATAATCCGACCCGTACTCTGAGGTCATCAGGGGGGGCCCTGTTGACCGTGCCGCCATTGGCGGAAGTGAGGGGGATGGCGGCGCGGAGTAGGGCCTTCTCGGCGGTGGTGCCCCAATTGTGGAATTCCCTCCCCTTGGAACTAAGAACGACTCCCTCTTTAGAGGCTTTTCGGCGGGGCCTTAAGACGTTTTTATTCAGGACTGCTTTTAATGTCTGACACGGTGGGCTGACTTTTTAACAAATGGTTATATATGTAAATGCTGGTGACCCATTGGGGTTGTTTTTAATCTCAAGTGTTTTTAATTATTTTAATGTGTTTAATTGTTTTAAAGTTGTTTATATGTATTTTAATATGTTGTAAGCCGCCTTGAGTGCCTTCGGGAGAAAGGCGGGCTACAAATTCTTTAAATAAATAAATAATAAAATAAATCTATCATTTATTTTGAAATGTAGCATAAACTACACAACCTGTGCCAAGGATATACAGTGGGTGGATAGGCAGATGTGATTTTGTCTTCAGCCAAATTGTAATTCAGCTTTAACCACCCTGAGTAGCTTGGAACAATGTACAGGTCGATCACTCCTCATTTAGAAAATAGTGGTTCGTCTGCTATCCTTGGTACATCATTAATGTGCAATATCTTATGTAATGCAAGATTTTGCTTTGGCCCTCTCTATTTTAATATGCTACGGGGTCGATTGCCAGAGGAAGCTTACTTATGAGAAGAAAATGTTGTTTTATTCATTATTAAAAAATCAACTGTTAAAAGAAAAAAATCCTTTCTGAAACCTTATAAGATTGGGAAATAAACCTAAGTAGAAACAGAAAAAAAAATAGATAAGCAGAAAGAGTATTGCAGAGTTCAGGCAATATGAGCTGTTAATCCAGAATAATTATTCACTTGCATGCATTACTTCATCTATTCTGCCCTTCCTTCAGCTAGTCTGTTAATTAATAGTTGTGTTTAGAATGAAGAGAAGTGAAATGAGTGTCAAGGATAGCAAGGCAGAAGAAGTAGAACTACTCCAGAAGGAATTTATTAGTGATTGACTGAGAGTTTGGGGTCTATTAAAGAATAAAATTTAATTATGTTCTTTAAAGCCTTATGTAGGGTGAGGTAATATAGAATCAGTGAAGGGCTGCCTTACAGCACTTTGGCACATCATGACTGATGGGGTGGGAAAAGGGAGAATAGAGACAGTATCATGATTGAAAAGATGGAGGTATATTGGAGAGTAATTAAAATTAAAGTGAGATTTTGAAGGAGATATGGAAGAAAGAAGTCGAGATGTCAGTTACATAGATGACGGAAAAGCAACGACATGAGTCATCCACATAATAGTGTCAGTCAGATTTGGGTGGGCAGATTAAATCATCAAGAGGGAGACGGTAAGAGACGGGAAAACTACCGGTAATTAAAGCTATTGGAAGGATGAATCTAAGGATGCTGCTCTAGAAGGGAGAGAACCTCCCCACTGAAAGAAATGCCAAATGAACGGTTCATTATGCATGTTACTAGAAAGATTTGGCTGGTCCTGTTGAATAAGTGAAATGTATCTGTTCCCTTTTCCCTGCACATATATACTTGACCTCTCTGTTCCGTTTTGCTGCCTTTTTGCCTCTCTTTCTGGAAAATGGCACACAGTTCCTCTTTTCCCTGAGCCCTGTGTGAGGATTTTTGTTTGTTTGTTTTTCCTCAATCAGATGTATTGATTCAAAGGCATAGATTGATAGATAGAGGTAGAAGCATGCACACATGCATGTGTGTGTGCGCACACACACACACACAACCTTTCACCCTCTGCAATCAAAATATTTGTGAACAATCAGAACAGTTGAGTTGGTAGTGATGGAGTGCTCACAAATGACAAGCATCTGGACTCAGATCATTTTAAAATTTGTTTCACAGTTGCTGGAAACAATGTAGCTAGCTACTTGTGATAGAAAAAGACATTTAAAGTAGATAAACGTAATGTTTTGGGGAAGGATTTATAGATGTGGTCATGTTGGAAAAGACAAGTTTGCTTATATGGAAAAGACACCCAGCTCTTTCTCTCCTTTCCACCTGACTCCAAGGGGGCGGTCGATGTCCTGAATCGTTGTCTGGAGGCAGTTGGGAGCTGGATGGGGGCGAACAAGCTGAAGTTAAATCCTGATAAGACAGAGGTTCTTCTGGTCCAGAAGTCTACGACTCAGGTACTGGATCATCGTCCTGCTCTGAATGGGGTTGTACTCCCTCTGAAGGAGCAGGTCCGCAGCTTGGGGGTTCTCCTGGATGCGCAGCTGCTTCTGGATTCCCAGGTGGCGGCTGTGGCCAGGGGGGCCTTTGCCCAGCTTCGGCTGGTGCGCCAGTTGCGACCGTACTTGGACCGTGCAGACCTGGCCACAGTGACTCATACCCTAGTGACATCTAGTCTAGATTACTGCAATGCGCTCTACGTGGGGCTGCCTTTGAAGACTGTTCGGAAACTGCAACTAGTGCAGAATGCGGCGGCCCGGGTGGTTGCCGGGGCCTGTCGGTTCGACTCAGTCGGACCGTTACTCCGGCGGCTACACTGGCTGCCGGTTCGTTTCTGGGCACAATTCAAAGTGCTAGTTTTGACTTTTAAAGCCCTTAACGGCTCGGGTCCAGGGTATTTGAGGGACCGCCTCCTTCCTTATAATCCGACCCGTACTCTGAGGTCATCAGGGGGGCCCTGTTAACCGTGCCGCCATTGACGGAGGTGAGAGGGATGGCGGCGCGGAATAGGGCCTTCTCGGCAGTTGCGCCCCATTTATGGAATTCCCTCCCCCTGGAATTAAGAACAGCTCTCTCTTTAGAGACCTTTCGGCGGGGCCTTAAGACACTTTTATTTAGGGAAGCATTCGATGTCTGACATGGTGGGCTGGCGTTTTAACAAATGGCTTTTTAACAAAGTACATGCAGGTTGACCCACTGGGGTTGTTGTTTTTAGTTGTTTGTTTTAATTGTTTTTAATTACTTGTTTTTAATTTTTAATGTACATGTATTTTAATGTTGTAAGCCGCCTTGTCTGCTTGAAGAAAGGCGGGATATAAATTCTTTAAATAAATAAATAAAAATAAATAAACACACACATGCACACATCTCCACCAACACACATGTACACACACACAATCTCGGGTCTTAGCCCAGAGTTAAACTCAGTTGGGGAATTTATAATTAGTCCACTGGGTAGACTGGTGTCCACTGGGTAGACTGGTGTACAATATCTTTCTTCATAGCAAGGCCAGGCTGCATGGTTTCAGATCCAGGGAAAAAGGAAAAAAAAAAAAAACAGAGCCAAAAGGTGCCCCTTGGTAGTATTTATCCTTCCTATCCACTAACCTCTTTCCCTTCTTTTTCTCTGCACTCCTGTATCTCAAAATCTCTGCTTTCTTTCCCTGGTTTTGATGGGAAACCATATAATCAAACTATATCCTTTCTCACCCCACATTTTCCCCTCTTCACTTTGCTCATTCTCCTTCTAAGGAGTTCCTCTCTCCTCCTCTCCTCCTACTAATTGGCTTCCCTCGGGGCTCCATTCCTGTGTGCTTGTTAGTATTAGATTCCCCTTATATAGGTGCAATCCTATCTAGAAACTAGACCAGTGAAGCACAGCTCCACTGGTCTAGGTGTCACAAGTGTGCTGCAAAGTATGTTTGCAGTACCCGGTGTGTAGGCAGCACTGGTGCCAAGCCCAGTGCTGTTCTACTCACCGCAGATGAATTGGAGCACAAGCTGAAGTTAAATCCTGATAAGACAGAGGTTTTTCTGGTCCAGAAGTCTACGACTCAGGTACTGGATCATCGTCCTGCTCTGAATGGGGTTGTACTCCCTCTGAAGGAGCAGGTCCGCAGCTTGGGGGTTCTCCTGGATGCGCAGCTGCTTCTGGATTCCCAGGTGGCGGCTGTGGCCAGGGGGGCTTTTGCCCAGCTTCGGCTGGTGCGCCAGCTGCGACCGTACCTGGATCGTGCAGACCTGGCCACGGTGACCCATGCCCTAGTGACATCTAGACTAGATTACTGCAATGCGCTCTACGTGGGGCTGCCTTTGAAGACTGTTCGGAAACTGCAACTAGTGCAGAATGCGGCGGCCCGGGTGGTTGCCGGGGCCTGTCGGTTCGACTCAGTCGGACCGTTGCTTCGGCGGCTACACTGGCTGCCGGTTCGTTTCCGGGCACAATTCAAAGTGCTAGTTTTGACTTTTAAAGCCCTTTACGGCTCGGGTCCAGGGTATTTGAGGGACCGCCTCCTTCCTTATAATCCGACCCGTACTCTGAGGTCATCAGGGGGGCCCCTGTTGACCGTGCCGCCACTGACGGAGGTGAGGGGGGTGGCGGCGCGGAATAGGGCCTTCTCGGCAGTGGCGCCCCAATTATGGAATTCCCTCCCCCTGGAATTAAGAACGGCTCCCTCCTTAGAGACCTTTCGGCGGGGCCTTAAGACATTTTTATTTAGATCAGCATTTGATGTCTGACATGGCGGGCTGGCTTTTTAACAAATCGCTTTTAACAAATGTAAATGTGGATGACCCACTGGGGCTGTTTGTTTTAATTGTTTTAATTGCTTTTAATTATTTTAATTCTTGATTTTAAATGTATTCATGTATTTTAATGTTTTTATTGTAAGCCGCCTTGGTTGCCCTGGTGGGAGAAAGGCGGGGTAAAAATTCTATAAATAAATAAAATAAATAAATATTAACAGAGATGCAAAAGAAGAACAGAAGATGAATAGAAAGAACAGTTTTGTGATACAGATTATGACTATTCATCCATTAAAAAACTAACCATCTGTTAAACCTCATATTAGTCATTGGAAACAATTGGACGGTAATCAATTAATTAGGGGAAGAAGAATCAAGCAATTAATTGAGCAAGCAGACCATCAATAGACTGAGCTATAATCAGTTAAGAAAGAAGACAGTCAGATATTTGAGCTAATTAGGATTAGAATGCACAAGCAATGCAGAGAAATTAAGCAGATAAACTGATTAAAAATTAGTAGAGCAAATGAAATCAGTAGGCGGGCAACCAACTGACATACAAACCAACTGAAATACAAAGCAGGATGAAAGCAAACTGAATTATTACAGCTGCTGATAGATTAAATAATTAGGGAAACCATCATATATTCAGAACACACACACACACACACACACACACACACACACACACACACACACACACAGACACTTTATTTTAACTAACAGCACAATCCTATGCATGCCTACTCAGACATCCAACTGAATTCAGTGGAACTTACTCCCAGGTAAGTGTGTATAGGATTGCAGGCTTAAGCAAATAGGAATGAAACTTGACCCCACAAGAAAGTTCTGATGAATATATGAGTAACGTTTGGGAATATATGGGCACAAACCTATTGTACTGTCAAGAGCAACACTCCAACTACACAGGAACAGACGAAAGTGATATTCAGGGTGTGTAGCTGTAGTCTCCTCGGAGCTGGACCGATCCTGTCCTGTGGCCAGGACCAGCCTGTCTTTGAGGCCGCCTGAAGCGGTTGCCTCAGGCAGCAGGTTGGTGGAGGGTGCCCATTTCTGTCTGCCGACTTTCCCCCACTGCTCCTCCTCCTCCTCCTTCCACTTCCTGGATTGGAAAAGGTAAAGAGAGACAGAGAGGAAGAGGAAACGTGGAGGGTAGGAGGGTGCTGTGCTAAAACAGAGAATGGGAGGTTAAGTGGTTGCAAACTGGTATGGGGGCAGCAGGACTTATTGCTGTGCTCTCACTGCCCCCCCCATTCATTCTTATACCCAGTTTGAGAATGTGTGCATAGGGTTCATGGTAACCCCTTTTGATTCCACTTCATGCAGCTCAGCTGCACACTTGATCACATATGCTGTTGGGAGCTGTCCCCTCACACCAGTGTCTAAAGTGTAGATTGACTGTCAGCCAAGTAAGGTGAGTGATGATGAAGAGTTCCTTGGGCTTCCTCACCCATTGTGTATCTCATCCTGAAGACAGCCAAGATGACTTACTGGGGGAGGGGGAGACCTATCTGTTAACTCTCCTAATAACATTCAGTGGTTTTATTGGGGTTGCTTGGGAATTATCTGGATTTCTTTCAGTCTGGTTTTTGACTTGGATTTGGGATGGAAACTGCCTGCCTGGTGCAGTCCTATTGATTCTCCCAGATCTCTCAGTAGTATTCAAGACCATCAACCATTGTATCCTCTGGACGGCATGAAGAGAGAGGCACTATGTACGGGGTGGGGGGTGGGGGCACTGCTCATTCCTGGTGTTCTGAAGATGGTACTGGGGAACTTCTACACTGCCCTCTGGAATAGTACAGTGTTGCAGCCTGTTTCCCAATGGAGCTTCTAAAGAATCATCTATTTTAAAGCACCTATTTTATGTTGTCCAGAGGTTTGGGCTAAAGCAAAGGGGTACGATGGGATGGTGTATGGGGGGCATGATACTGGTGGCGGCGACGATCAGGGTGGTGATCAGGGCGGCGGCAGAGAACGCGGCGGTGGCGATAAGGCTCAGAGGAGCCTGCAGAAGGCTCCTGCCAACGCCATGCCGCATTTGTTTTGGCTCCCTCGTTCCCGTCCACCCCCCAAGGGACATTTGGCTCCAGCTGACATCACTCGGGGGCGGGGTGAGTGACATTAGCATCACGAGGGGGTGGTGGCTGGCATGACGCCAGCTACGCTTCTGGACTAAAGAATCATTAATATGTCAATGACACCCAGCTCTATGTGTTGTTTTCAACTGATCCTAAGGAAGCACTGAATCCTTCGACCATTTTCTGTCAGCTATGAGGGACTGGATAGTGAAAAATAGCTCAAATTTAATCCAGACAAGATGCAATGGAGGTGCAGGTTGGAGATTCTCTTTGATCCAGGACTCCTTTTTGAAACCCAAGTGACTAGGAGCACTTTAAAAAGAGATTGGACAGATTTATGGAGGGAAAGTTCAGCACAGATTACAAGCCATGCAGACTATAGGCAGTCTTTGGGTTTTATAGGTAGCCTATCTCTGAATCCCAGATGCAAACAAGTAGCACCAAGATACAGGTATCTTGCTGTCTTGTGCTCCCTGAGGCATCTGGTGGGTCACTTGTGAAACACAGGAAGCTGGACTACATGGACTTGATCCAGCAAGGCTCTTCTTATGTTCTTATGTTACCAGCTTCTGTTCACCAGCTGCAACTATTCCTAGGGATGTCTGACCTTTCCACAGTTGGTCATCTTCAGATTGGTTGACCATAGCACATTTTGAAAAGTCTCAGAAGTTTCACCTGGTACTGCTGAACAAACAACAGGCTTTCAAATAAATCTCCCTTGCCACTATTTTTGCCTCTTGCACCAGCCATCAGCATAGCAATGATATTAGCACAATCCACCATGAACTATGTGTAAATTCACCATGCCAACATACCTTTGTGAAACCTAAAGCACACTGAGATCTGGCCTCCTAACTCTGATATTGTCTTACAATAATTAGAAGGATATATGACCTTCGATAATTTCTGCATAGCTTTTCTTTCTTGCTCCAAGTCTTATGGCACAATTCTATGCATGTCTACTCAAAACTAAGTCCTATTGTCTATTTTGAGCAGTATGTTCTTTCAAATATTTGGGATCGAAATACCTGTATATTTATTTAACTGTTGGGAAGGAGGATGTCACGTTTCTCAAAAGGTTGAACATATATTTTTTTCCCCAGATTAAATGCCAAGCATGACTCTGAGTCAAAGACACAAAGTAAATATGGAACATTTACAGTTGAGATATGATATGAAGGGAGATTTTGAAAGATGATAGGACACAGTATGTGTTATTTACTAATCTTATTGCTGTGGCACATGAGAATTATTGCCTACTTCTGTAACAGAGCAAGCTGACCTACACTATTCACTAAAGGTGAGAAGAACATCTTCTCTTTTAGGTTTCTATCAATATTTGGACATATTAAAATATGATCACTTGTTGCGATATGCTCACAAATCAGTCCTCTTTCAAAAATCTTCACTGAACCAATCATGAGTCTAATGTGAATTGACAATGCATTTGCTGTAGCATCAGAAAAGGTAGAAATGTATTTACGAAAGAAGTACAATATGTCCATTAGCCACTGATTTGCACTGCATCCTCCTTTAGCAAACCGTAGCCAGACACATTAATTACATATATATCAAATATGCAAACCAGCCATAGAAAGGATTTTTTTTAAAAAAAAATTGATCATCCCTAATATGAAGGCTCTTGTTTATTAATGCATGTGTATGGTTAATAAATTATTTGGAGGATGGGAAAAACTCTATTGATTTGAAAAGAGAACAATTGTAAGCCTAGGCATGCTTTAATTAAATCTCATTCTTAAAGTCTGCTTTATTAAAATGGATGATTCACCGCATATTCTTATCATTACTTTAATCATGGGGGGATTATAATAAGCAGAGACAAAAAGATATGTGCTATCGTCAAGCTGAAATGGCTTAGAGCTGGTGCACAAACTGAAACGATCAGAGAGTCCCCCCCTTTTTTTTCCTTCCTACAATGGTTCCTGGCATCCAAGTGTTCAAACTGACATTGAGTTGATCTTTTGAGACTATTCCAAGCAAATATTCGTAAAAGTGCAATTCAATCTCTTGCAAAGACTTAATGTACCCTCAAATGGTCACAGTTTGGCAAGCATCAACCACTTGTACATGATTCAATTCACTCACAAAGGATCAAACATTTGTGGGCATACAAGTGTGTTTGTCTTGATTCTACTTGCAAACATTTGAGCAGGAGTGCAATACTTCAAGCTCTCCTTATAGAATGCTTGCAACTTACTTCTTTATTCCTGGCAGTTAAAGGCAGAAAGTCTGAAGTGGCCTCCATGAGCTAGAGAGCCGTGGACACCAAGCCTCAGACGGCAACAAGAAGGCCAGCTCTGCCTTCATGGTGAGGTCTCCATCTGACTTCTTAAAAATGCCACGGACCATTGCTCTGAAGACTCTGGTGGCAACTCACCCTGAAACACGGATGTTGCAAGGTTCATTTTGTTATCTATCATATCCTTAATGAGATTTTTATAGCTACAGGTAACAGAGACAATGGGTAGTTACTGGAAGGGGGAATTGTATTACAGAATGAACTAGAAATGTTTCCTATCTGGATGTTCATTGGACTCTTTGTGCCCGTAGACCCTTAATGGAAACCTCCACCACGTTTATCAGTTCCGTCTTGTGATTCACATTAAATTATGGAAACAGTATTTGGATATTTGCCCCTGTCTTTTTAAATGATTGACAAGTAATTTAAGAGGGAAAAAAAAGTAACAAACATGTTGGCAACAGATGGGTACGTGGCTTTCAAGGATGTGTATCACTGTCAGTGTTAGTACTATACCTATTGCCTTCCCTTCTGGTTCTCTCATAAAGTAAACTCCTAGAATAATTCTTTGCCCTTCAATTTAAAGGAACATAACAGGCCATTCACACACACACACACACACACACACACACACCATCACCACCGACCTTCTGCACTGCAATGCATTGAAGACAACAGCCAGGTTTCTTGTTGCAACTGTTTGTAACGACAAAGTGGTTACAAACTCCTAGGTTCTTACTGTACCAATTCAGTGCCATTGTGATGATGCTGTGTTTTTAACATAGGGTGCACAATATATTGTCTTTATGAATCAAACCCTGACTTCTAATCCTTTCTAACCCATCAATCTCTATTTCCCACTGATGGAAAATCTCAAGCTACAATAAACACTTAAGTGAAGGCCATTCTTTATCTTCTTTCGTTATTTGTTCTTATTGCTGTGAAGTCATGTGCTCTATGCTTTTTTTGTTTTGTTTTGTGTTTTGCCTAACTTATCCATTTATGTGAAGGGAAATGACAAGGAAGATGAATTGGAACTTATATACAAATGAATTTGTTAAAAGCAGAGGTATCAATGTTGTTAGATGGGTTGTTTTATCTCCTTGAAGACCCCCTTTTTATGATATACTGATGGCACCTCATATGAGAAGACCTGATTCTTGATGGGACAATCCCCAGAACCAGCATCCCCCCCCCCCGGAAGAAACGGGAGCAATGCTTGTGGGGATAAGGAATGGCATTGTCTCCTTGTACATTACTGAGGTCTTCTAACTTGGTAGCATAGGGAAGTTTCACATTAGAGACAATCCCAGGCTTTCAGCATAGCCTAAGAAGAGGGCTTAAGAAACAATGATGCAATTTTTAGTTCAGGAAACAATAGTGAAGATATAGCTAGCCTGAAACTTTGCCATTTTGGTGGTCCTTTTGAGGACCAGAAAAAGTTGGGAGTAAAAATGGAGAAGGGCTTGCTGGAGGCAACAGCAGCAACACATTTTTAAAACTTTTATGAATAGTTCTACATGATAATGTCGCATTGCAGAGGAGCGCTTTGGGGGGACTGCTTCTTCTTCAAGCTCTAAACATGATAGTGTCAAAGAAGACATGTGAAACTGTATCAGGGGTTTTATGCCACTCTTTTGCTGAAAATCTGCCCTGAACTTTCATTCAGACCTGTGTGGAGAGATGATTATTTATAATAAGCAATTGTATGTATTAACTGAGCTACAACTACTGGTAGTTAACTCACATTAACAAAAGGCATCAACCAGGCTCAAGTTGCACTGAGCTCCAACTCAGTTTGAAGCCACACAGCCTCGGTCTTTCTACGTGAGAGTCAGGGGTGGTGTCAGAGGTCAGGCACTGGCTGAAGGCCCAAGCCCATCTTGTCCAGGCCTACTTCTGAACCCACAGTACTGGTGACAGTGGTAGTGCTCAATGCCCCATCAAGGGGTGGGTGAGGCTTTTTCTCAGGGTCCACAGCATCCTGGCACTGACTACAGTTCCTCTGTGAGATGGTCGGAAAGCAAAAGTAACCTATACTACAAGTGGGTTGTTGAGAGTGCAAAAAAGTAGGACCACTTCTCCAGGCATCAGGGAGGCCTTTCCTTCAGACTTGATTGCAACAGTGGAATCCTATGTATGTCTATTTAGACGTAAGTCCAATTGTGTTCAATGGGGCTTACTCCAATGAAAGTGCATATAGGATTGCAGCCTTACAGCCCAATTCTATCCAGGGCTTACACAGATCTTGCTGACTTACCCATCAGCATATCCCAAAGTAATGGCGCAAAAGTTGCTCTGTCATTCTGCAGGCCATGACTGCCAGGAAAAATGGGTGAAGGCCACATGCGGGAGACAGCAGATCGCTGAACCTCCTCTACCCTGCACTGCTGCCAGTAAGTTAGCAGGGGCAGAATGGCAGAGGATCATGGGTGGTTTGGGGCAGGGAACAGACCAAGCCAGGATGGTTCAGGGGTGGGAAGGGGAGGATCTCAGCATCAGCAGCACATACCAAGATCCTATCTCCTTTTCCCAGCCCAACATGCCCCCTGGCTCTCTTTGAACTTGCACCAGCTAAATAGCTGGCATAGGTCCAAGAAAACCCATTGGAGGCCAGATGGATTTTTACTTACTCTTCTTAGGCCGTCTAGTTGCCCCTCCCCCCAGCATACAGCAGCTCTGTGTGTTACAGGCTGGCGGGCAAAAAGATTGGGCCCTTAGACTCTTATGTTGGACATTTTTCATCTGGCTTTTACTAGTATTTTTATAGCACGCATAGCAGATGTCTTAACTTCAGGATTGACCATAAGAAACACAGGAAACACTTCAAAGCATGCAAGATACTATGAGCATAAGTGTTTGCTATTTGTTCATTTTGAAAAAAAGTCCACTCTATGAACAATGCCAAACCTATAGTTTTGTGATACAAATAGATACTTAGCAAATGCGTGTGGGTGGTGGGCTGTTTCAATGATGTATAGAATAGAAGGAAAAAGACTGCATGCCATCTTGGGTTGCAAAACCTCTGTTATTTTCAGCATAAGGTCATTGTGTTGAAAATAAGCTTCCACACTCCGTTTTTGGACATTGTCCCAGCAATTTGTACAGCAAATTAGCTCAGCACAGAGATCTCATGCACACCTGGTGGGTTACAGCAGGAATGATGAAATCCAGGTACCACAAAACACATTCCATTTCTTTAAAAGAAGCAAAGCATTGGGGAGCAGATGTAGTGGAGAGGCAACAACACAGCTACAAATCATGGTTTGAAACATGCCTCTGCTATGAATTCACTAGGGGGCTTTAAGCAAACCACGCCCTCTCAGTCTTCGCTCCCAGGTCCAATAGGGGGACGATAATATTTAGCTTACAAGGTTGTTGTAAAGATTACAGGAAGACGATAGCGTAACATGCCTTGAACACTCAAAAGTACATTATTCAAAAGCACTGTACACAATTTAAATATTAAATAATATTTAAGTATTAAGAATGCAACTATTGAGTATTCACACACACACACACACACACACACACACACACACACACACACACACACACACACACACCTTTTGTTACAAAAATGGGTGGAGCAGGTAAAATGGGGGTATCATATCATGAGCCAGAACTGGGCAGCTCAATCCACAAAGCAATTAAGCCTAGCTAACATTAAAGTTAACCCATTCTTCCCCTTAATATGTATGGAGCAGGATCCATGTTTACTCTTGTCAGGAACATAGCTCTATTCAGGCACCTATCTCCCTGTGGAAATGAACACATGACTGGGGAAGGGACGGAGAGCATGTTAGCAAGCCCTGCATGTTCCTGACCCTCTGTCCCCATGCATACAGTGTTTGCTTTCCCAGATGAATGCTGTACTGTTGCCTGACAAGCACTCGTAATTATGTTGATGGGAACACAAGATGCATGCTGAGTGTATATATGTGTACATGACACTGGGTGCACTAGAGCACCACCCAGACCAGTACCGTGACTTTAGAACCAGGACCGATGGGAAGAGGCCTCAGATCCCACAGGCTCTAGAGGAAGGTCACAGTTTTTATTTGTCAGAGCAATCGCTCCTCCCCCATGTGTGTGTGCGTGCACGCACGCGCGCGCGCGCACGCACACACACACACACAAGTCTGGAAGAAGCCTTGCCTAACTCCTGTTCTCTTGAAAATTGCATGGGTGGCCGCACCTTGCTTGCACAACACACTGATCCCGAGGATAAAAGCCACATCCTGGGAGCTTCCTGACTTGGAGTAAACAAAGTCTTTAGTGACACAAAAATGGGTCCCCAACCTAACTGTCCTCACCAACTCCATGATCAAATCAATCAAGGATTCCATGCTAATGAAGCAACTGGCCTCACAGCTTGTCACAAGTTCTTTGCTGCATCCTCAGTAAGGCGCAAAACAATAGCAGTACCCAGTGGTGTAACTAGACTGGAGCGGAGGCAAGTAGTTCTGCAAGACTCCGTTACACCGGAGTCAGCGGCCCCTCCCCCTTGCTGTTGGAGCCATTCTGGCATCAACTGCAACACGCAGGACACTCCTCTGTCACTGCCGGAATGGCTCCAACAGCAAAGGGGAGGGGCCGCTGACTCTGGTGTAACGGAGTCTTGCAGAACTACTTGCCTCCGCTCCAGTTTAGTTACACCACTGCCAGTACCCATTTAAAACTGGGAGGGAGCAGTCAAGGGCCAAAAGAAAGTCCTTTGACGAGCTCACCCCAAAGAAGATCCCATAGGATTCTATGGAAGAAAAAGCATGAAAAGCTGGTCGCCAGACCCTCTTGTCTTCCATTTCTTTCTCAGCTTTTTGCCTTGCTGCTGCATTCATTTGTTTGACCCACTGGTGCAGTGTTAAGCCACCCCCATTCCAGCCACTACCCAAGAACCATTGTGCCAATCCAGTACCCATGATTGGTGACCATCCACTCCCTTTTCCTTTCCAGACTCCTTGCCCTCTTCCCTCCTCAAGTGCAACCTAAAAGCGCTATCCCAGTGCAGGCTGGCCAGCCATCTTTTGTGGACCAATGCTCCCCCCTTTCCCAAGAATCATCTCTGATTCTCTTGCCTTGCTCCCCTGGCAGTGCAAGGCCCAGATAAGATTGGGCAGCCAGTAACATTAGGAAGGATCTCATCCCCATGTACAGTAGTTGCCTATGCAGACAAATGTTGTATATGTGGGTGGCAGGGAGGTGGGGCTCTGGGACCCCATCAAGATGGGGATTGCCAGTGCACTCGCTCTGCACCCCTACACATTCCTTTCCACACACACAATAACATTGGCATAGGGTTTATGTCTTCCTGAGTTCGACTGGACTTACTCCCAAGTCAGTACATACAAGATTCTAACCTGACTTGGGAGCTAGATTTATTGATTAAAGTGGCATTGCCCTCCAGTATCTGTGCTTCCAGTAATATCACTCTGGATAAGTCCTTTATCCAAGAGGCACTGTTGTCACTGTTTTTGTCATTGTTACTATTACTATTATCATTACGATTATTATTATTGGATTTTCATCCTGCTTTTTTCCCCATAGGCATCAAGTATGGTATATGTAAAACTTTGGTAGTTCTGAACTGAATGCTGTAACTTGCTTTGGGGCCTTTCTAAGATGGGGAAACATGCCCTCTTACTGCAAAAACAAGCATGGCAAGGGGAAACCTGGATGCCTGCCATACCAACTCTGCACCCCTCTAGGACACAATACAAATCATTCCTGTTTAGAAAGGCACTTAGGAATGTTTACATGACTGTAATGTTGCTTTAATGAGGTCTCATTATTGTAATTTTGAAGGTTAGCATTTATTACTGTAATCTGTTAAGGTTGGGTTAATTTGTATTATTGGTGATTAATTCTCATTCTTTAAGGGGTTTGAATTGGAACTCTTTTTATTCATTTTTTTAAAATTAAGCATTATGTTTTGAAAGCCACTTTGAGTACTTAGTTATAAAACAGGTAGAACATTTGAGCAAGTCTACAGCACTGTACATTACAAGGAAAAGCCAAACCTTTCATAGAGTTGCTAACTAATCTGACCTGAATGGAAATTTCCTTTCTGATCACAGATATGCCAATTAACCAGGTTGGTGAGCAAAACTCACTAGCTGAATCACCTCAAGATAAATTTTACAGGGGTCCAAATATAAAGCAAACTGCACCAAATGGACTTCATTTCAACTCATCACATTGTACTCAACAGCTCTGCTGTGAATGAGTTGTTTCCCACAGTTTGCTAACATATGTAACCCTACTTCCTGTATCTATATGGTGTATCCTATCCAGATCTTGTGAGAATGGATGGCAGCACAATCCTATCCAACTTACACCACCAGTGTAACCAGCGGTGCAGCGAGAACGGGAGGTCCCAGAACAGAAAGGGGATTCAAATCCCCTCCAAAGGGGGATTCAAAGGGGATTTAAATCTCCCCTTCCCTCCAAAGCCTCCCGCCCTGCCCACCCCCTCTGGTTAAACCAGTGGTGTAAGTTGGATAGGATTGCGCTGTGAAGCCCGTCAGAGGCCATGTTAGTATAGAACAAGTACCGTTCTGAAAAGTTGGTCTGGGTCCTCCCCTAGAACAGAGAGAGAGAGAGAGAGAGAGAGAGAGAGAGAGAGAGAGAGGAGAGCGAGAGCAGGTCATTAAGATTTCAGTGGAGATTTGTGTGGCTGATACCATTTACAGATTCCAGAACATATGCAAATTAATGAGTTAGGTCGTGGTCCACAATCTCACTAGATTCTACCGTGTTTCCCCGAAAATAAGACAGTGTCTTATATTAATTTTGACTCCAAAAAATGCAGTAAGGTCTTATTTTCAGGGAGGTCTTATTTTCCCAACCTGTGGCGCGACACCCCCGGCACTTACTTTGACCGATTAAAGCTTCATTCTTTCCCGAGGGTGCAAGGCCTGGAAGGCCTGCACTTGAGTCCTCCACCATAGAGAAAACGTGCTAGAAAGGCCAGCAAATCCTGCAAGGAGGCTGCAACCTTGCAGAGTCTCTCTAGCACATTGTCTCCATGGTGGAGGACTCGAGTGCAAGCCTTCCAGGCCTTGCAGAGCTTTGCACCCTCGGGAAAGAATGAAGCTTAAATTGGTCAAAGTAAGTGCCGGGGGGGTCGCAGGGGGTGCTGGGGGGGCGCGTCCATTTGGCTGATGATCCTAGCTAGGTCTTACTTTTGGGGAGGACTTACATTGACGAGTGCCAGCAAAAATCATGCAAAAATGATGGTAGGTCTTAATTTCGGGGGAGGTCTTATTTTCGGGAAAACAGGGTAGGAAGATTATTAAACAGTATGAAACAGTAGGTCTATGCAAATGTTTGCTATCCATAGAAAGGGAACTTAATAATTGGGGTTGTGTGAGTACACCAGAAAGCAATGCTGTCAGTGCTGATATGCTCCATAGCCCTGCATCTCAGACAAATGCTGTATCCAGGGAGAGGGACACACAGGGAGGTCTCTAGTCTGTGATAAAGGGCACCTAGGCATCTATGAAGAGTTGGGATGGGGCTACAGAGTGCAATGTCACTGGGGGCAGGGCTTTCTGGTGTGTTTATGATGTCTACTAATTGCATTCCTGAGATGGAACACCTACATAGGACTAGTTTCTAAAGGGCATTTGTCAGTCACATACAATGAATATATGTATATGCCATGCAGTCATATATGGCTGTACGTACAAACAGGCAACCAGAAATCCAACAGACTTAAGCAGAGGGAACCAGTGTGAGTGCCATGTTGTTGACAGCCCTGGGATAAGGCCCTGCACTGGACCCTCCCCATGGTGCCCAAAAGTGCCTCTGAAGGAACATTGGGCACTATTTCTACCACACCAGCACTGATGGCTCCGCCCATCCAGGGCCCAATGTGGCCAAACTCTGACACCAGTCCTGAAGGAAGCTACAGCCACTCAGGAATCCTCCAAGTTGTCAGAACAGACATGGCCTTCTTTCATCTCCCTTTTGTAAAACAGTCCAAAGATGGAGGTAGAGGCATATTAGGTGAAGGCGTATTACAAGTTTGTATGAGGTCCAGACAAATTATGCATGAGTGCTGCTGCCAGGGGTTTGTTATAGTTGCCCCTTCGGTTGCAGAGCCAGGCAGGAAGTCAAATAAGAGGCTCACTGGTGGGAGTTCATGTGGAACTGGTCTGCCGTGATCAGCTTTGTGGGTCCCAAATTCTGCAGACCTATGTTCAATGATATTTTATCTACAATTGAGAATAAATCAATCCTGTTCCAATTCCAATTCCCATGCCTTCCCACAGCAATTCCCTATGTTTAACTGCACAGCACTATTTAATTCAGTTTGTTTTTTTCTATCAAACCTATTTTTTGGCATTATGATTGAAGAGTAAGACTCATCTCAATTCTAAGAAGAAGAAGAAAAAAAAGTTTTCACAGTCTGCTTGTTGATGATTTCTAACTGTAAAGTCCAGTGAGCTGGATCGTGACCCAAAGGGTTTGATTCCTATATCTCGTCTGAAATGTGCAACTAGACTGAGCTATCTATTAGCTCCGGATCATCTGCTGATGCTGTAGTGATCGATTTTCTGGAGGTGCTGGCAGGGCAAATAATTACATTTCATTACATGAACAGGAGGAAATTATTCACAGTATCTGTGCTGGGAAGCAGGGCCAAATAAAAAGATCCATCATGTCGCCTGACAGTTGTCTCCAGTCAGAACTGTGATACTTTGTGATACACGTTTTAGGGAGTTGTTACTAAGAAGAAGGTTCAGAAAAAACTTGGGTATATGGCCCAGAAGTAATATTTTGTCATTTCTGTTCTATCTCAAAAGCACGTATGTAAGAAATGCAGCATCATGTCAAGATCTAGTAGTCTTTTGTCACCCAAAATGGGTCTGCTTCATAAAATGTCATGTTATTGGTCCATTTTGCCAAGTATTGTCTATGATTGGCTGTGGCTCTCTGGAGACTCTGACAGGGTCTAGCCGAGCATTTTTCAACCGGCGCTTACCTGTTTTTCAACCGCCGCTTTTTCAGACGGCGCTTACCTGTTTTCCCACCGCCTCCGGCGCCCTGCTGCTTCTTCGTAGCTGAGAACGGCTGTGTGTTCGGCCCTCCCACCCTCCCTGGTGCCGTTTGACTCCAAAAAGGAGCCAAAAAGCACTAGGGGTGCAGCGAGGCGGCGACCCCTGCCCACTGCAGACCTGGATCCGTTTCTAACTCTTGGACCTATTTGGATTTATGCCAGCAAAAGAGCTGGCATGGAACTGAATAGGATCATTGGAGACAATGGCGCAGAGGAGTAGGTAAGTATAGCAGCTCTTTACTTACCTCTCCTCAGCTCCCTGGGTCCCAGCCTGTCCACAGCATGCAGCAGAAGCTGCGTCTGTGACACTGGATAGGATTGGACTGATAGTTTCATACAGTTGATTTATGTGTGTATGTACTTGATGTCTATGTATTTTTATTTGTATTTTCCTATATTAAAGAAGGGCCAGCAGGTGGCGCAGTGGGTTAAACCGCTGAACCATGAGCTGTCGATCGAAAGGTCGGCAGTTCGAATCCGCAACGGGGTGAGCGCTCGTTGCTTGGCCAGCTCCTGCCAATCTAGCAGTTCCAAAGCATGTTAATGCAAGTAGATAAATAGGTACCGCTTGCGGGAAGGTAAACAGCGCTCCGTGTTCCAGCCGCATGCTGTGCGCTGCGGCAAGGAGAGTCATGCCAGCCACATGACCACGGAGGCGTCTTTGGACAACGCTGGCTCTTCGGCTTTGAAATGGGGATGAGCACCACACCCTAGAGTCGAACACGACTGGACTTGTCAGGAGTCACCTTTACCTTTTTATATTAAAGAAGAAGTGCAGAAAATATCCTTGGGAAAAGAAGAGACTTTTTTGTGGTACACCACTGTGCTCAGTTGGGATTAAAATGAGATGTATGGACTGAACAGGTGGTGTTGGTCCTTGTCAGCTGTTTGGCTAAGCAGAGATCACATAGCAAACAGAAACACTCCATAGGTCTCAAGTATTAAGGTTAGAAGTGTTGAAATAACGATTGAAAGCTCTCATGGCCTGCTATAATCTTCATCATTTCCAAATTTACATGGTTTAAAAGCCATGTGTAGGTTCGCTGAGTTAAAAATGCACACGTAAAAAAACGGTTTGAAACTCGCAGTTCTTACTGCGGGTTTCAAACCGTTTTTTACGTGTGTATTTTTAACTCAGCAAACCTACACATGGCTTTTAAACCTGTAAATTTGGAAACGATGAATGTTGAAATAATGCTTCCAGTACCCACAACTAGAGATGATTCAAACACTCCACCTCCCATGGAGAGTCTATTAAAATGATCTATGCATGTCAGAACTCCATAGAGTAGATGTAACATTTAAAAGCTGCTCACTTGGAGGCTATGAAACATATGAAGTAGCCCACAGAGGATTTTTCAGGAGGAGTTAAAGGAAGGTCTACACATTACACTCACCATGTGAAGCTGGCTTGAAAAGAATCCCGGTAGTGTCTTCTACTTGTCATGCTGCAAATGTCAGTACTTCATCACACCGTTCTTCTGGAGAATTTCCATGCAAGCTTGAATCATAGCTACGAATGTGCAAGGAAGTTTTCCACACAATTTGGAAGAACCCCACGATGAGCTGCACTATACACAACAGCACTGTGGAGAAGACACAACAGGGGTGCTGCTTCAAGCTGGCTGAATGATGTGAAGATAAAATGTAGACTAGCCTCTACACTTCCAGTGTCTGCGGGGCTAGACATTTAGTTAGTCACTGCAGTCATTAGCACCATCTGGCTTGCCTCACCACATGGCAACAAATGGAAGCAGCTCCACTAGTACAGTTATCAACTGAGATCTACGACTGGTATTTGGGTAGAAGGGGACTTGGCTGGTCTTAGGTAATGGTGAAATTTCACTAATGTTAAGTGTCTCAGATTTAACTGCCAACTTCAGGTGAAACAGAAACTTCACCTGGTATGGTGCCCATGGCCTCATCCACCCATCGGAGAAAACCGCAGACGGATGGGTGACCGGATTTCGCAAGCCTGGGTGGGCAACTCTGACATCAAAATCCCAGGACCCGTGCGTTGATCCTCACAAGATTCCATGCAGCTGAGGAAAGTTGGGGTGAAGGGCCAACTAACTGGCAGAAGAGTTTAAAGGGGAGGCAGGATAAGGTAAGGGGGCAAAAGGAGAAGTGCGGAGACAACAGCTAGGAGATGAGGCAAGATGTGAGGAGGAGAAGGAAGGGAGATGGTAACTGAGAGATGAGGAAAGAAAATGAGACAACAGAAAGATGAGGTGAGATGTGGGGGAGAGGAGGAGGAAGTGAGACAATCACAAAGAGGCAGGGGGAGATGAGAAAGAGAGAAAGAGGCAGTGAGACGGAAGGGAGAGTTAAAGAGAAGATGGAATGAGGTGAGAACAGGATGGAGGGGACCAGAGGAGAGGGGATGCGAGCAACTGCACCAAAGTGAGGCAACAAACTGGGACGAGGAGGAAATAGAGGGGGTGTGGCGCAAGTGTGGGAAGTGGACCAACAGGAATAGGGTCTGATAGAAGAACAGAAATGGGCCACCCCCACTAGATGGAAATACGAAGAGGGAAAGGTGAGGCAAGGAGCAAGAAGGGGCTGATAAAGCTCAGTGTAAAAGGGAAGGGCCAAAGGGAAGGGCCTGGTCTGTGACCAAATTGAGAGGAGGGACAGGGGAAAAGGGAATGGGCTTAAAACAAGAGGGAAATAAACAGGATATCAAGAGGGCTAACAAAACTTTGAACAAGTGCCGTGCAAATCTCTTGACCAAAACAATCAATCAGCTCCTTCCCCCACCCCCACTGAACAATGAGAGCATCCCACTGATGGCCCCATGATGATGCAACAGCATCTGGAATATTCCCATTTGTCTACTGGCTTGCTAGATGCAGCAGTGGCAGAGTCTCTTGGCTGACCTGCACCGCTGCTGCCACTGGTACTGGGGAATTCAAGAGGTAGCTAACTGAGTAGACTCTTTGATGGGCAAGTACACTTGGTTGGTGTCTGAACTGGCCAACCTCTGGTGCTGCCACTGCCCAGGTTTCCCGTCTAAATCCAACACTCACCACTACACCATACTGGCTTGCTACAACAACGTTTTGGAACTCTTGCTTGCAACACAAAGACAGCCCCACTTCCAACCCTATGATGCCAAGCCATTGTTGAGGTGGAAGAGTCACAACTACTCTCCTTCAGCTTGCATCTGCTGAGGTGGAATAGTGCTCCCTGGGATAGCCTGTAAGCTTTCCATCGAAGGACTTTCTCATAAACCATTTTATTGCACACACATGCAGGGTAACAGTCACATTAGCATGACGTCTGTGGCTGTTGCTGGTGTATTTTTGTTTTTAAGTGTGAGCCCTTTGAGGACAGAGAACCATTTATTGATTTATTTCTTTGTAACCTGCTTTGTGAACTACTCTGCTTCCCTATCAGATTCTTTGCTGTTCAAAGATCTCCATGAATGACAGATGAGGCAAGAGGGCATCATATTTGTCATCTCATGGTTTCGTTACAAAGTTAAGTAGATGGAGACTGTGTTCAGGAGATGTTTGTTGAATTGATGGGCTTTCACTTTTAAAAATATATGATTTTACTCAGTGCTCAAGAAGGACTTCAAGATCTTGTTATATTTGCTCAGACAAATATTGCATCCACAGACCATAAATCATTATTTATCAGTATACAATTTTTTTTGACAATATTCATTTTTCCCTCGCTGATTTTTGTGGAGAAATGCTTCTGTTAAAGTATTCTTCTGCCTCATTTGGTTACTCTTCATGTCATATTTCTTATCTGCCTTTTTATGGTAGTAGTTGTATTTTGCTTGTGTTATTTCTCCCCTTTTATTCCTGCTTAATGCTTTCGCTTCCAGGCATCTGTCTTTTTTCCTCTTTGTCCTTTCCTATCATCAGTGAGTTTTATTATCCTTTGAAGAGTAACTTTGTGTTTTCAGATTATATTATCTTTCAGCGCTGATTTTGAAAGGATTAGTTTTACTACTCTGCAGCAATGTTGGCATATTCTTCAAGTACGCTGCAAAATGGAGGTCCACGACATGGAGGATTTCTAGGTCTATCTTTTGTGTAATTGCAACTAATTTACAGGATATGGCAGCATAAGGATATCTAGTGCTGGAAAGTGACCCCCATCCATGAATTGATGCAGCAACTACCAATGGCACAGCACAGCTCTGCAGAGAGTATCCTCCTCTACATGCCTATATGGTACCGTTGCACTGTTGTGTACCACCCCTTCAAGAAGTAAACCCAGAAGGTCTTAAGATGAGAGGACCATGTGATAGAAGTGATGATAAGTTATGGTTTTGCAGCAGGAGCCTATGTGAATGATTTAGAGCCCTATCCTGTCCTCCCCCCGCTGATGCAGTTGAGCCAAAAAGACACATGCTGTATCCAGTGGGAGCGGGGGGGGGGGCAGATAGAAAGGCTTTGGAGGGGAAAGGGGAATTATTTCCCCTTACCCCTCCATAAGCCTCCCACTCTGCAAGGGATCTCCCTGGACCTGTGCCAGCTCTGTAGCTGGCATAAGTCCAAGGAGAAGAAAGGGTTGGGGATGCTATTAAAAGAGGGGATATGATCCAGCATGCGCCATCAACGCCAAGTCTCCCCCCTCCGCAGCCTCCTCACCCCATCCCTGTTCCCCCACCCTGCCCAGTTTAGGGATTTGGTGTGCACCTGATCTGCCCTCCTCCCTACCCCTGCCTTCACCCCAATCAAACACCTGCGCCAGCTTACCTGGGCTGGCGGATCTTTGGCCATCCGCCAGTGCATGGGAGGCTGCTCCAGCCTCCCAGACAGTGGACAGCAGCGTGTGCTGGTGGCTACTTTATGACTACCACAAAGCAGCCTCCCCCAGCACAAGACTACTTACACCAGCAGCCGTGGGAGATAGAATTGGGCCGATACACATATATGTACAGGAACAGTATATCTGTTTGTATATGGGTACCAAAATCTTGACATAACAAAGCATTGGACTATACAGAACTGCAAATAATTCTATACTGTAATTCTTATACCTAAAGCCCATTTATAGGATTGAATTGCTGATGTAAGTATTTCCCAATGTAGGACTAGATTTTCTTTTTTTGTTGTTATTTTATTGCAGTGTTTCCACATAGCAATGATATCACGTTTCTCCTAGGATCATGTAGCTAAACAAAAATGTTAAGTGGCAATAATGTCTCTGATTCCAACTAGTTTGTTAAATCAGCAAATGAAGTATTCTCTTGTTTAGCTGTGTTAGAATTAGACTATCTGGGTTTCCTGCTCTTAATTTCCACCACACTATCCTGTTTTATTGAACTACTATACCACAAACATATTAACTGTGGGTGAAATGTGTTCAATGATTCCTTTGAAACTGTGGTTCCATTTTCACCACTATGTGCTAGTAACAAAAAGGATCTGAAGTCAGGAGAATTCCTGTTGAGAGCTGCAGGGGTGGTCTGCTTTTAGCTTATTGCATCAGCGGAGAAGAAAAGGCTGATAACGAGAGATGTTTTAAAAGGAAGCTATGTGTATAGCTCAGTACTGGCAATTTTCTAATTGAAATTTTATGATGCCATATGGTCGATGGTACCAAGTGGTTTGTAGAAAGTGATTTCCCAAAAAGAACATTTTCTTCTACACTCGTGAATTTGGGGACTTCATTAAAGAAGTCTTGGACGTACAACACTTTTTAAACTTGTTTGAACTGGCATATGTGTTAATCCCTACAATTATATTCATAATTCTAGAAATGTCTTACAGTGTAATCCTATGCATGCTTCCTGAGAAGTTACAGCCCATTCCTATGGACTGTCCATAGGACAGAGTCCCGCTGTTGTAAAGTGTTTTTCGGCAGCACGCTGTGTGTGCCACCAGCACCCATTTCCAAGCCACACCACCACAAAGCAGCAGCAGCAGCTGGCAACCTGCACCAGAGCAGGTAAGCTGGAGAGACTGTGGTTCATGGGTGCAGAGGGGAAGTAACGGGGCATGTTGGGGTAGTAACTGGGGGTGGGGTGTCAGGGGAGGGAGAGGTGGATCTGGTGGCAGTTGTGCACACCAGATCTTATCCCTCATTTTTCCCTGCCCTGCCCCCTGGCTGTCCTTGGACTTGTACCAGCTATATAGCTGGCATAGGTCTGAGGAGACCCATAGGCAATTGGGTAGCCTACTGGGGGTTGGTAAGTGTACACACACGCACGCATGCACCACACACACACACACACACACACACACACACACACACACACACACTTACCTCTTGAAGGCAGTCTGATTGCCTCCCCACCATAGCATGCAACACAGCCTCCAATGGTGCAGCTGCATGTTATAATGTGGTGGGGGAGACGTTTGCGGCCAGGCAGCCCAATCCTGTCTAGCAGGATGCAGCTAGACACACATAAGGCACCTGCGGCATCCTGAGCAGGATTGGGCCTGTTCCGTGCAGCTGGCAGCCTCCTCGAGGTAAAGGAACGTTTGTCAGCCGCCCCAATGGGTCTCCTTGAATGCATGCCAAGTAGTACATGCCAGACAAAAATCCATCTTGCAGGGAGTCAGGCTTGCCCCTTAATTTTCCAGTAACTGGCCTGAAATCCAATAATAATAACAAAAACTAAGGCCAGATCACATTTTCCCCAGCTGGTTGGCAATCCTAGTTTAATTATGACAGTTGGACATTATATTGGGCCTTGAAGTCTGTACAGCTCGCAGTCTGATGATATTACAGTATAAATTAATGAACAGTCATAGCACATCAATATAAATGGACCCTTTCCTGCGCATTGAGTAGTTTCTGTTAAATTATTTGGATGTTCACACATTTATGTTGATTATTCATTTTAGTTAATACAACATTGGCACTTTTTGTGGCTCTTTATGAACTTTATTGTAGGATTGTTAGAATTCTGATAAGTTAAACAGGGCACAGATTATTATTTTCTTTTTAAATGCATGTAAACAAACTTCACAGAAAAAAAATGCAGAGGGGAAGTCATTTAGGAATGATAGTAGGAAAACCTATTCAGCACTCTGAATAGTTTTTCCTACTTTAAAATATCCAGTTGGTTTGACTCATGCTTAAATAAAGATTGTCTTTTGACCTCTGATCCAGGGCATATCTCTATGTTTCACCATTGCACGTTGCAACACAGTTTTTACACAGCTGAACCACTGAATAAAAATTTGGAAATTTATGAGTTCATGTGTGTTCAGTTCTTATTGGTATGTTTGATAGATAGATAACCTTGATGATTTTTTTTTCCTTCAGGATAATTTTTGGTGTGACTCCCAGTCTGACTTAGTTTCTCAGGAAGACGTTTGATGATCACATCAATATTGAAAATACTGCATTAATGCATGAGCTATACATTTGCCTTCTAGAGCATTGCCAGGCAATCAGTTTTTAGCAGCTAACTTTCCCTCAGCCTCTGAGTGTAAATAAGAATGAACATTTCCCGCCTCCTGCCGTGGCTCCAGTCTTAGATATATTTCATTTCTTCTTACAAATGAAGGCATTATTTCATCAGTTGGAATCCCATACCAGAAATGAGCCCAAATTTGAGAAATGTGCTAAGAAAGAGGGACTATAGCAATGGTTCCCAAACTGGGAGTGCAATGCCAATTGGCAGGCATCAACATAATGTAATGGGGAGCCGTGGTCAATGGTCGCTAATGGTCATGGGAGCCGTAGGTCGAAAACGTTTGGGAAACACTGGACTACAGGAAGGCAGATTGGGATAGGAGTCACCCCTCATGTTCCTTTTTCAGGACCAACACCACCATCCAGCTCATATGTCACATGTAGCTTGATCCTCTGAAGCCAAGGAATCCTGGAACAATGCAGAAATAGTGATATAGGCTCCACTTCTGGGGTCCATTCCTACTTCTGGTGGGCTTTGGCGATCCTTAGATATTACTATACAGAATAAAGAACTGCAAACAATTTTGTGTACTGTATTTTGCTTTTTTCCCCTGGAAGCCACAAATAGTCAGGAGAGCTCCACAATAATCATACAAGCCTTATGTTGTTATGTAGGCCTGGAAGGCCAGCCTGCCCCAACCACTGGCCCAAAAAAGTGCAGGGAGCCCATTACACTCTACTCCAAATGTCTGTTGCCCAGAACTGTGGAACTGAAGGAAAGCACACGCTGGCTTCTGCCATCAAGGGAGGTTAGTAGTTGGCTGGTATTATTATCTGGTAATCTTACCCACCTGGTGGTGGCTGGTGTTTTCTAAATATCCTTTCCAAGGACCTAAGATATCTAGACATATTTCTGCAGAATATGTCCCGTTCCAAGTAGAGCTGTATCTTCTTCTTCTTCTTCTTCTTCTTCTTCTTCTTCTTCTTCTTCTTCTTCTTCAGCATCAGCATATTATTAATTATTATTATTATTATTATTATTATTATTATTATTATTACGTGTTTTAAGCTGCCTTGAGTATCATTCCATCAAAAGGTAAGGTATAAATCTTCTAAATAAGAAACTAAAATATAAGCCTATCAACTGGAAGAATGTAAATAAGAATGAACATACTACTTTTCCCACCTCTTGCCGTGGCTCCAGTCTTAGATATATTTCATTTCTTTATACAAATGACATATATTTCATTTCTTCCTCTTGTATACTCCAGTACACAAACACGATGCTGTAATGATAATAAAAAATGACATTAAGTATTTTCATCTGGGAGGCCATTTCCTTTTAGCAAAATTTCTCTTTTGTATGTTGCTTTTCGTCTTCTTGGCTGACTTCCTGCTATTGCTGATGTTAGCTTCTTTTGCACAAGAGGGTTTCAGGCTACACAAATGTGGAACTTATGACTGTAGCCCTGGTTCCAGCTGCTATTATTAGTTGGGCTTTTGCAATATTCTTCAGCTTTTAGTCTCTTTTGAAGCATTCACAGTTCTTGGGCATTTAAATTCTTTCAGGAATCAGACTTGGCATATGAGTCCATAGCCTAAAGGCTTTCTTTGATTTCGTATAGCATTTGATTTCCACTGATATGGGGTGCTTTACATTTGTTTCCAGCTTTTAAGCCCCAGCAAAAGTTAACATGCCGGGAGCACCACATTTCTACCCTGCCCCCAAAGTCGCATGTAGCATTGTAAGGAAAATAAAATTTTCTGCAGTAGGTTGCTACAACTGTAATATGGAGGAAGCGGTTAAAAAAGGTTTGCATGTTTATGTAAAATCTAATATATCTCACTCTTGAAGACATTTTGTAGAGGCTGTGCATGTTCAATAAACATGCATACAGTCAGAAGTGGCATTGAAGTGGCAGGTTCCATCTTTCATCCTACACATATTCTATAGTGCCCCCTGCCTTGTACAGCATATGTACCTCTCCTTGCCATCAGACACCCTGCAAAGGCTGGTTCCTCAATCATGGAGAGGACACCATTAACCAGGCTGGAGGAGGCAGTGCTGGCAATTGGATGGGGTCTCATGCTAGGAAGACCTACGGACTTCTAAACTAAGCTGAGAACTTCCAGGTAGGAGTGGGGCTTGCAGAGGAGGAATTACCAGTTTCAGATCACTGCTTTGGTCTGCACAGAGGGTGATGGTGTCCTCATTCCTCCAGGACCTGCCTCTACTGAGACAAGTGTGATCGAAGCTGCTCGATATTGGCAGATCTCACCCCACCAGGGTGAGCACACAAGTTGGATAAGGTTTTTTTCATTGGTCCCAATTGTTCTCTCTGTCTTCCCCCCTCCTTGGTGTGTGCACATCTCCGAGTGTGGGGGGTGCTTCTGTGAA
Source organism: Plestiodon gilberti rubricaudatus (assembly GCA_026170595.1). Classification (NCBI taxonomy): domain Eukaryota; kingdom Metazoa; phylum Chordata; class Lepidosauria; order Squamata; family Scincidae; genus Plestiodon; species Plestiodon gilberti. The sequence continues at coordinate 60,197,752 of JANXHW010000004.1, read as the reverse complement.
GAGTTTTGTTTGGCATTTTCTTATTAGCCCTAAGAGGGTCAAAGCAGGCATGTGCCTTTAGGGTTTGGGGAATAATGAGGGAGGGCTTGGCACCATCTATCTGGTGATGGACAGGGGGAGGTATGGTGGTGGGAAGGCTGACCATTGCAGTGGAAGGAGGGTCAGTCATTCTTGGACTGTTCCCTCTTCCGGCCATCCCCTCAGCCATCAGGATCTTGGTGATTCTAGTAGCAATCCCTCTTGCCAGAAGCTGCTGTTGAGTGAAGGATACAGGCTATTTGAAAAGCTGAAGGAAATATAAAAATATGGCAAGTCCGAAGAAAAGCAAATATATCTTGTAACAGTGTTTGATCCATATAGTAAGTGTTGTCTACCTATAACAACAATTGCAAAATACTTGAGAAACTTCATTGAGTTGTCAGGGTCAAGTCACGGTGCTGAGTGTCATCTTTGACACATTTACGCTAGAGAAATCCTCAAAGCACTCAACTGTGTAGCTTAAAGGAACTGTGTCTGCAGAAGAATGGAATATACATGTTATTCTCCAGAAAAGTAAGGCATGATTCTGGGATTGCACTTGATGCCAGGGACCGTTTGTGTGATTTTTTTTTCTCAGTCTACCACGGTTTAACGTAACAGTGCAATCCTATGCGTGTTTATGCAGATGCAAGTCCAATTTGCACACAGGTATGCACGCATTGGATCAGCAGCATTGCCAGGGGCAGTGGCACCTGGGGCCGTGATGGCGCAACGTCACTTTTAGGTTCTCCTGAAGGAAAAGAAGGAGGCAGCTTCATGATCTGGCTCCCACCTTCCTCGTTCCTTCTCCCCTGGAGGCACAATGAGAGCCTCCAAATGAGAAGGAGGGGGACGGACGGCCAGATTGTGAGGCCGAAGAACGAAGGAGGAGGTGGCAGCAGCTTCATGATCTGCCCGCTGCTTCCCTGTTTCTTCTCCTTTGGAGGCTCAACAAGAGCCTACAGGGGAGAAGGAATCGGGTGGGCAGTGACCGGGTCGCAAGGCCACCAAAGCACAAAGAGGTGGCGGCAACCATGGCTGGTGCTGCTGCTGCTGCTGCTGCTTCCGCCATCTTCTTGACTGGGCCTCAGACCCACTTCTAGCATGGCACTCAGGGCAGACTGCCCCCTGCTTGCTATGCCACTGCATAGGCATGAAGTAAATTCAGCCTAAGACTTCCATCCTATGTGCACTGACCAGGGAGGAAAATTTAATCGAACTCTGTGGCACTTACGTCTTAGTAAATAAGCATAGGACTAGACTGCATAACACCTCCTCCATTCCATTTAAAGGCCATTACAAACAGCAGATTGTGCACTTATTTCATCATCATGCCCAGTGACATCTTATTCCCTTCTACTACACATACTTCCCCCCCAATCTCCGCCCTGATTTATAGCCCAATCCTAACTAACTTTCCAGCACCAATACAGCTGTGCCAAAGGGGCATGCACTGCATCTTGGGGGGGGCAGTCACAGAGGGAACATTTGTTCCCTTACCTCAGGACTGCATTGGCACTGGAATGTTGGTTAGGATTGGGCTGTATGAGTTTGAATGAATGCAAAAGCTGGTTTTTTAAAAGTTGATTAATGACAGTGATATGCTACTATGACTTTAGGTCAGCACAGCCCCACACATGACAGACAGTCCAATGCTAACTAACTTTCCAGTGCCAATGCAACTGCGCTAATGTGGAGCACGCTGCATTATGTGGTGGTGGGGCAGTCACGGAGGCCTCCTCAAGGTAAGTGGACATTTGCTCCCTTATCTTGGGGCTGCATTGCGACTGCATCGGCACTGGAAAGTTAGTTAGGATTGGGCTAAGAATCTTGGTTCTTCCTGTTGACACAAAACCACAGTTGTGACATTGCACAAGGCATCCAATTCTGCATTCAGTGCTGGTGCAGCATAGAACTACTCTACAGCACGAGGAAGGATAAGTTTTCTGCACAATGGCAAATATTGGGAAGCAGGAGTTGTGCTGCCACAGGGCAGAGCCCACTAGCTGTGTCCTCTTCAGACCTGGCCCAAGCAAGCCCCTTTGTGCTTGAGATGCAGCTCAGGCCCTGCGTCCTGACATACACAAATTCACTCACACCACCCTCCTAAGGCCTCCTCCAGTTTTCCCCACCCCACTTACCTTCTTACCTTCCCCCACCCCACTGCCACCGGTATCCCCCCACTCTTCCAGCTGGAGTTTCAGTTCCATGCCCCTTCAAAAGGCACAGAAGTCAGGGAAAGGAGAGTGGAAGTGGAGAGAGGAGTTGAGAATGGCCGGCCACCTAGAGTTACTCCCTCCCTCCAGAATGGGAAGCCAATAAGACAGGGAGCAGGGGGAGGGAAAGTGGAGAAGGAGCAGGCAACAGCTTGAATAGTGGCCACAGGCCCACAGCAACCCTCACTAATAGGCCATCGTAGACCATGGTCTTGCTTGGTCTCATTTTAGGGCTGGTCCTGGTTCTCTTTATTAAGCTTAGATACCTGTTTAGTCACAGCATCACAGGAAATCCTTCTCAGAGCAAATGCTTCTGTAAAAACAAATTCACATAGAAAACCGGCTCTGTCTACCTCATAATGGCAGCCTCCAATGAGATATTCTAATATTTTTACCTTCTCCCACAAGCAGGGCCAGGCCAAGACCACCTCCTTGGGTCTGAGGCAGTTTTCCAAATGCTACCCCCCTACCTGTTGTGCCAGCCTCTGCTCCTCTGACACTGTAGCCCACTGCTCTCCTCCACACTTCTGCTCTGTCCCCCTTTTCCCAATCCACAGGGAGTGGGAGGAAGAGGATGTTCGGTGGAGGCAAGCAGGCAGACCGAAGTGGGCACCCTCCGCCAATCTGCTGCCTGAGGTGACCGCTTCAGTTGGCCTCATGATAGGCCGGCCCTACCCACACATGTCAGTGAATGGGAAAGTTCCCTAAGGCTAAGGGAAGCAGCACTTAAGCAGAACCCCTTAGGCCAACCCCTACACAGACTGTGAAACTGAGATTTGCCAAAATCACTTTTCTTTTTTTCCTCCCAGGTCACCTCAGGTCTTGGCTACTCTCCTACAGTTCCGTCAAGAGATAAACAAAAAGAGTACCAATCTGTGTCAGCTCTTTCCTTACTTCCTGCTTCCTGCTCCACCCAAAGGCTCTGTACTTTTATCTGGAATAGGAAAGACATATAAAGCCAAGCAGGCCCCACCATGAAAATGCCTGTTTGGGTGGGGTTCCACAGGCCTGAGAATCCTCCAGGCTTTCCCGGCTAGGCTGCTTAGGTGAAAGGGAGGCTGCTACTGCATGCTGACATCCCCCTGAGCATTTTCTGCTCTTGTGAGCGGCTGTGGAGATGGCTGGGTCTCTGCTCTGTTCACATCACAGGCACAAGAAGAAGTCGCCAGGATTTTACAGTTCCACTATCATCACATATGCATTTGATATCTTTGGCTTTTCATCAGTTGAAATATTACTTTTGACAGCTTTGCTCATCTTTTCTTCAATATAAAAGGGTATTTGTCGGGGGGGGGGAGGCATTGGCTCGAAGACTTTTCTGAAAAAGGGAAGTTTCTTCCGTTAGTGAAAGTTTCTGAAACAAATTTCACCATCTGTAACTGCTCTTGAGGATTATTAAAGTGTTGTGAAACTTGTAGGGAACGTAAAATGATAAAGCAACATGTGGCAGGCATAAAAACCATGAAGTTTAGTTGGCCCCAATTGTAAAGTCCCTGACTGCATTTCTCTGAATAGCTTAGAAGATACAAAGCCCACACTCAGACAGACACACACACACAGAGAATGTCTCAAATAAGAAATGAGAAACAACAAGACCTGGAGCTGACTGTGGCTCAGATCATGAGCTTCTTCTTGCAAAATTCAGGCTTAAATTGAAGAATGTAGGGAACACCACTAGTCAGATATGACCTAAATCATATCCCTTATGAGTATACAGTGGAGGTGAAGAATAGATTTAGGGCATTAGACCTGGTAGACAGAGTGCCTGAAGAACTATGGACGGAAGTTCGTAACATTGTACAGGAGGCAGCAACGAAAACCATCCCAAAGAAAAAGAAATGCAAGAAAGCAAAGTGGCTGTCAGATGAGGCTTTACAAATAGCTGTGGAAAGAAGGAATGCAAAAAGCAAGGGTGAAAGGGAAAGATATAAACAACTGAATGCAGATTTCGAGAGAACAGCAAGGAGAGATAAGAAGGCCTTCTTAAATGAACAATGCAAGGAAATCGAGGAAAACAACAGAATAGGGAGGACTAGAGATCTCTTCAAGAAAATTGGAGATATCAAGGGAACGTTTTGTGCAAAGATGGGCATGATAAAGGATAAAAAAGGCAGGGACCTAACAGAAGCAGAAGAGATTAAGAAGAGATGGCAAGAATACACAGAAGAACTATACAAGAAAGATCTTAATGTTCCTGATGACCACGCTGGTGTGGTCACTGACCCAGAGCCGGACATCCTAGAGAGTGAAGTCAAGTGGGCCTTAGGTAGCATTACTAACAACAAAGCTAGTGGAGATGATAATATCCCAGCTGAGCTACTTAAAATCCTAAATGATGATGCTGTGAAAGTGCTGCACTCAATATGCCAACAAATTTGGAAAACTCAGCAGTGGCCAAAGGATTGGAAAAGGTCAGTTTACGTTCCAATTCCAAAGAAGGGCAGTGCCAAAGAGTGTTCAAACTACCGTACAATTGCACTCATTTCACATGCTAGCAAGGTTATGCTCAAAATCCTACAAGCTAGGCTTCAGCAGTACGTGGACCGAGAACTACCGGAAGTACAAGCTGGGTTTCGAAGAGGCAGAGGAACTAGAGATCAAATTGCCAACATGCGCTGGATCATGGAGAAAGCACGAGAGTTCCAAAAAAACACCTACTTCTGCTTCATTGACTACGCAAAAGCCTTTGATTGTGTGGATCACAACAAACTGTGGCAAATTCTTAAAGAGATGGGGGTACCAGACCACCTTACCTGTCTCCTGAGAAACCTGTATGCGGGTCAAGAAGCAACAGTTCGAACCGGCCATGGAACAACCGACTGGTTCAAAATTGGGAAGGGAGTACGGCAAGCCTGTATATTGTCACCCTGCCTATTTAACTTATATGCAGAGTACATTATGAGAAATGCAGGGCTGAATGAATCGCAAGCCGGAATCAAGATTGCCGGGAGAAACATCAACAACCTCAGATATGCAGACGATACCACCCTAATGGCAGAAAGTGAAGAAGAACTAAAGAGCCTCTTGATGAGGGTGAAAGAGGAGAGTGCAAAAGTTGGCTTGAAACTCAACATTAATAAAACTAAGATCATGGCATCTGGTCCCATCAATTCCTGGCAAATAGAAGGGGCAGAAATGGAAGCAGTAACAGATTTTACTTTTCTGGGCTCCAAGATCACTGCAGACGGAGACAGTAGCCATGAAATTAAAAGACGCTTACGCCTTGGAAGGAAAGCTATGGCAAACTTAGACAGCATAATAAAAAGCAGAGATATCACCATGCCAACAAAAGTTCGCATAGTCAGGGCGCTGGTGTTCCCAGTAGCAATGTATGGTTGCGAGAGTTGGACCATAAGAAAGGCTGAGCGCCGAAGAATAGATGCTTTTGAACTGTGGTGCTGGAGAAGACTCCTGAGAGTCCCTTGGACTGCTAGGAGATCAAATCAGTCAATCCTAAAGGAAATCAACCCTGACTGTTCCCTGGAAGGACAGGTACTGAGGCTGAAACTCAAATATTTTGGCCACCTAATGCGAAGAGAGGAGTCTCTGGAGAAGACTCTGATGCTGGGAAAGATTGAAGGCAAAAGGAGAAGGGGAAGGCAAAGGATGAGATGGTTAGACAGCATCACCGATGCAACGAACATGAAAATGAGTGAACTCAGGAAGATAGTGGAGGACAGGAAGGCCTGGCGGGATATGGTTCATGGTATCACGAAGGGTTGGACACGACTTAAGCCCCAGCTACACTATACCCGTGCGGCCAGCGTGCGTCCAACGTGCGGGCACACATGGGCACGCACGTCAAGTGGAGCCTGCCGACGGCAGCCGGCGCTGGCCCGTCGGCAGCCGACGTCCCCGCAGGGAAAGTCGAGCTCGGCTCGACTTTTGCCCATTCGGCTGCATTCCGGCTGCGTCAGAACGCAGCCGCGACGCAGCCGTGGACAATGTAGCCCAGCCTTTAACGACTGAACAACAACAAAGAAATGAGAGAACTTTCCATGTTCGCAAACCATAAAACCCATAGAACAAATATTGTTAGCAGCCAGAAGCACAGTATGTTCTTACATTTCATATACCGGTACTAGTCTCAGGTCATCGAAAAAGGAACCTTCAAGAAATGATAACGCATATTTTCCAAAAGGCACTGTTAATTGTGGGAATGCAGAATCCTCTCACTTTCTGACTGGCTTGTGTGTTTGTTTCTCAAGCAATCCCCCTTTTGTGAACTTCAGGTCATACCTTGATGTTCGAAAACCTTTATTAATACTCTATAATACCCTCAGAACTACAATTGATATGTTATACAAATTCAATTTTTGGCAACATTTTAGAATGCATTTGTTTTAATTAGGCTGTAATCCTATACATGCTTACCTGAGAGTAGGTCCCATTGAAGTCATTGGGACTTACTTCCAAGTAGACATGTATAGAATTGGGCTCCAAGAACAGGGGTTCTCAACCCCTTCCCGGTCGAGTACCACCTCCGGAACCACTCTCCTGCTGTGTACCACCAGAAGTGACTGGCGATGACAACATCGCCAGTTACTTCCGGGTTTTCAGAGGCCAGAAAACACAGGTAGGAGGCTCTGGGCAGGTGGGAGTTCTGCTCATTGTTCCTGAGAGGCCCTTCTCAGTGTTCCTGAGAGGCTCGGCCAAAGGCAGGAGCTTCTCAGGAGCAAAAATGAAGTTCCAAAAGTGTCATGTCAAAGCGGGGTTCCAGCAGTTCAAGTACCACCAGTGCTAAGTACCACTGGTGGTACTAGTACCACTGGTTGAAAACCTTTGTTCTAGAATCTAGAATATTTTCAAATAGTTTATCAATTTATATCCCACCTTTCTCCCCAAAGGTCACCCAACTCACTGTCTTTTCAGAAAGTCACCTAAATTGTTGCTTGTTGCATTAAACATAGACATACCTCAGTTGTTGGGAAGCAGTTGGACTTTTCTATAGACCACATTTTGTTATCTTTGTGTGTTTGTTACTGCAAAGCTTTTCTGAACATGCAGGTTCAACACTTCAGTCTGCTACCAGTTTGCTCTACATTTTGAAGAAGCCTTGCCTTCTTCCTTCACCAAAAGTGAATATTTATTCAATTTGGACATATCACTTTTAGTCAAGAAGGTACATGGTACAGTCCCAACTTCACTGTACCACCAAAGAATGCACAAGAGGAATCTCTTGTTGGAACATACAAGGGAGTCTTTCGCATCTAGGAGTAGGCTAGATGGAAGATGTCCGTTGCCTCTTTTGCTGAAGAATTCACTCACCTCAGTTTCTTTGAGAAGTATGTATGCAGAGTAGTGTGAGAGCTCTGGGTGGGTCTGTGTGAGTTGTGGAGTATAAGCAAAGTGTACTGTATGTTGTGGAAGAAGGATTGTGTACAAATAGATACAGATAAATTATTACTCCTGCACACTTGTCTGCACATTATCACGATTTCCAATATTATTCAATAGCTAACTTAACTGGTCATGAATGTCATGTTTCTGTTTTCTTCTGTTTTTATCCTTCCCCCCCCCTTTCATTCCTGGTGTTTTTGGATTAAAAATCAAGGTTGAGTAGTTTTCCATATGGTGTCCTTTTTTGTGTGTGAATGTTGTGCTGACACAGTAGCTATTCTGGAATGCTAGTTTCAAGAGACATGACTCATTGAGGCCATCTGTAAATTGTTCTCAGTCTACCAAAACGTCAAATGCCTTCATTTGTGAAACAGCTTCATCTCCTTCCCCAGTTTGTGTAGAATCCTTAGCAGAGGAGGTGACATTTTCCTGCTTCCATCGTAATTTCCCTTTGAATACGTTAAAGTTAAGAAATACTCCTCAATAAAGGTGTTTGGCATGAAGGCACTTGAGATGCAAGTGGGAGGCTCTATTACCTTGATGTATACAAACAAACAAACAAACAAACAAACAAACAACACTCCAGGTTTTGTAATTGAAAAATGCTAACATTTTTCAGGACATGATCTCGTCCCAGGGAGACACATACATTAAAATGTTCATCTTACAAAATGGTTCATGTAAAACATGAACACTAGTAATGGGTCTTCAATCCAAAGTAGAAGCTCTGAGATGGGAGGTCCTGTCTCTTTCAGGTGAGGTGAAGAACTGTATTGGGGCCATGGTTGAGGGAGTGGGGGGTGTAACCCATCCCCCCATTTCCTTGACTTACAGCCCAATCATTTGTGGCTCGTTACGACAGTGGAACTCCATATGACTGCACACAGCATGCTGCCGCCAGCCATTTTGGAGCCGCTGTTGCATCTGGCAACCTGCTCTGAAGCAGGTAAGCTGGTGTGGAGGGTGGATAGTGGAAAGGAAGGGGAGGAATCAAATGTTCCAGAGGCGAAACTGTTTCTCAAGGCATCATGCCAAATGCAACCCCCTTTACCCAATAATGTACCAGCATCTGCTCCTTCCACTCTCTAATGTCTTAACTCAGCACTCTCCTCCCACGTTTCTTTTTTAACCCTCTGCCCCCTTATTCCTTTTCCAATGCAGACAATTGAAGGAGAAGGAGGAGCAGAGGCAAGTTGGCTGATGGAGATGGTTGCCCACCACTAATCTACTGTCTGAGGCAACCTCTTCAATTGGTCTCATGAATGGTCCGGCCCTGAGTGGGGCTTACTTCGGGAAAATTTGTATAGGATTGTAGCCTCAATTGTTTGAAGTGAGCCTAGGATTCTAACAGCACTACTCAAAGAATCTTCACTAAGATTTCCCATTCCATTTATTGGGTCTTCAACCCTAGCACATACCCTTAAAATTGCAGCTTCTGTGTGAATTATGGCAGTAACTGCTTGAACTGCAGCATTCCATTTGGTAGCTATAGCTACTTCAAGCTTGTGTGTGAAGTTGGCAAAATATGTCTCCTTCCCTCCCCCCTTGTATCTCATAAATGAATCATATGGGATAAGGAAACGACATTAGTATTTTTCTGGCCAAACCAAGAGCTGGATATTGATAAAAGAAATATTTTCATTCCCAGCACAGCCTTGTCCCTTAAAAATGCATTGCGGCACAGATACAAATGACTGTTAAATCATGAGGTAGCAGACAGCCATTACAAATGAAAATTTGTATACCTTTGCAATAAATTACCTGGGATCCAAGGATGAAGAAAACAATAACAGAAGGGGAAAGTGAATTATCCTCCATGCTTATTTAGTCAGAGCTTAATCTCAGCTGCAGAATATAGCATTGGCTTGGTTTTCTCGGGGGAATCCAAACTCTTCCAGAGAAAAAGGGCAGGCCAGACATTAAATGAATGGGATACTTAGCAGAAAGTCAATGAACTATAAAACCCCCAGTACAGGAAAACAATTTTTGAAGGTTCCCTGGGTGAAGAACTTTGAAACAATGCATTAATATTTATTCCTTTCCTACTCCAAAACTGGCTGGCCTGCGTCTCCGTCTCTGCTGACGCACTCGGAATTCTATCTTGTCTCATTCCATTCTCCAGCTGTTTCCTCCTGACTTGTTTTAGCCCACACAAGAGAGCATCGGAGAACAAAGACTGAATGCAGTTAGTCCCCAAACAAAAGCAAGGGCCATGCGGAAGAATATTTTGGGGATGCTGTATTTTAAGTATGGGAGATATGGGAAACTTGTGTACAAGAGTTTAACCCTTGTGGAGGAGTGTAGCTCAGTGATAGAGTACGAGCTTTTTGTGCAGAAGGAGGCCCAAGATTCAATCCCTGGCCTGACATCTCCATGTAGGGCTCTGTTAGTCTGACAGCCCAATCATGTGTTGGATACGGCGGCCAGCCTAAAGGGCCGCCTGCCGTATCCTATCGAGTTCCCGGGCTGCCCCAGAGCAGCCTGGGAACAACTCGGGAGAAGGGGACGATAGTCCCCTTCCCCCAGTGTCAGCGGTGGTAGGTCCAATGGGCTTACTCACATGTACATGAGCTCTAGAGCTCACGCACAGTAACACCGACCGTGTCGGCGTATCTGGTGCCTGGAGGGAGCATTGGATACCAGGGAGCTCGTACCCCAGTTACAGGCCTTTAGAAGGGACGTAGAACACCAATCATACATTCTGTAAGTATTGTGGTGTCTTAGTAAGCATGTTGGTCTCAAAAATAAGTCAGATTAGGATCAACTAACATTTGCCAATACTACTGAAAAGCAAGCTTGCAAATCACATAGAACTCTTGAGCTAAATGTTTAAAAGAAAGCAGAGAAGAAAAATGCATATATTTCTCTAAATTCAACTGTTTATACTTAATAGTGCTTAAGAGAGTTGAATTGAATTCAATTCAATAGTGCTTATGTCCCAAAATGTTGATAGGAGTAGCCTTAATTGATTACAAACTGGCTATGCTAATTTGGTTTTAAAAAAAATTTTTATTATTCCTCCAGGGTCACAGAATTAAGCAGAAAAACAAAATGTTTCTTTGGAAATCAAACAGCCAGGAGTAAAAAGATGCCTGTTTATGCAGTTTGAAGGCAGTAAACAGGAACAGTAAAGTATTAACCATATTAGCAACCATATATGGGCCTTTTTAAAGACTCACAGGAGCAAGCACAGGGCAAAACTTTCTGGTGGCTAGGGTCCAATTTATACACTTAGCATAAAAAAAGTAGAGGTGTGCATTCATTCCGGAATGAATGAATGAATGACGCAAAAGGGACCCTCTGGTTCATTTTTCATTTATTATGAAATGAATGCAGGAAGGTCTCAAATGAAACATATTTGCCATTTGTTTCATTTTGTAGCCCTGTTCATTTTTGTAGTAGGAGGGGGCCTTACCTGTAGCATAGCAGACTAGCAGCTCTTTTAAAAATGTTGTTATAACTATTATAAGTTGAAAAGGAATAGATTTGCACCTGCAGAGATTACAAAGAAGTGCTGCCAAACAAGGTGTTAGAGCCCAATCTATTCCCTCCCGCCAATGCAGCAATGTCAAAATGGCTACCGCTGAACCTGCAGGGAGGCAGTCGTGGAGGTCTCCTCTGGGTAAAGGAATATTTGTTCCCTTATGCAGGGGTAAGACTCCATGGCACGGAATGGTCTACTCAGATCTGCGCTAGTGAAATTGTTGGCACTGGTCTATGTGGAATGTGGATCAGGTCTGGTCTGGCACCAGGCTTCCTTGGCTATACTTACAACTCAAGCTTATGCATGTCTACTCAGATGTAGGTCCCACTGAATTTATTGGGAATATAATGGAATTTAATGCAAGTGTGCATAGAATTGCAGCCCTAATTAATTCTAACCATGGGAAGAGACAGGTCTGACTAGGTAGGCTGCTAATCTGAGCTGCCCGTAATTCTACTGGTTGTACCACACTGCCTTCACTATTCTAGACAAGCAGTTCCAAGCTTGCGTTGTTCTAGCCTTATGAGTGTCCTGTGTCCCTCTTCAATCAAGATGGACTTTCTGGGCACCATCCCATTCTCTCCCTCTTGGAGATACTTTTCACATCCACACTGGTCCCCTTCTGCCAAAGTTGTTTCCTTCTGCCAAAGGAAAACAAAATCAATTAGCCCAGGGGTGGCCAACCTTCCACCATTAGGGCTACTGTGTTCTTAAGAGTTGTGTAGAAGACAGAAACTTGGCAGCTGCAAGTGCTGATGGTGTTGCTAAAGCAGCTGCACCTGCTGAAATGCCCTCACCTATGCAACTGTTTAAAGGGCTAGCATTCATGTTGAAAGGTTGGCCACCACTGAATTAGCCAATCACCAAATGGATCAAAATAATACCAAAACACCCAGTTCCCATGCAGGAGAAGGAATAGCTCTGGTAAAGACAACAAAAACCAACCCTACCACCAATCTGAACTGGTGTAAAAAACAAAACCCTTCCCATCCTTGATAAAGAGTGAGCACCTAATGCAGTATGTGCTCCTCTGCCAAAATGGGTCGGTTGGTTATCAAAGCCAAAACCCAGTGCATTCCTTGCCCAACAGGTGGGTGGATTGCACTTGCCTTTCTGTTCCAACTGACTGCTTAGACAGGAACAGATACTGTACGTTTTATCGACCTTGTTGACCTCCTCTCACCCGTATTCTTGATAACATCCTGGGCCAAGTCATGGGTCTAACGAGACTTCATATTATGTAGGTCCAAAGCCTTGTTGAGAGGCCAACTACCTGCTTCTTTTTCTGGCCCCCACAATCTCCCACTTCCCCACAAGTTTAATTTGATAGACAGATTGTTTGCAATTGAACTGTCCAAGGCATAGAAAAGGGTGACTGAAATCAAGAAGTAACAATAATTGTATTGTTCATAATCTATGGACCTAGGGGTAAAGGGTGAGTGCATTAGGACTGAATGGGAACATATTTTCTGCACTACACGCAACTCACAACCCTAAGGTTGCCAATCCTTCAGGATTGGCCTAGGGTCTCTGGTGGCTCAATCCTGTGTAGAAATGCGCCAGCACCAGGTCTTTTAAACATGCCGTAAGGCACGTTTTCCACAACCAGCAAGTAAGCAGCACTGGTGGCGCTGCTGGCGATGCTCACTCTGCCCGGGGCCACAGTCACCGCCAGCAGACACAGGTAGGCCCTGCTCCTGTCAGGGCAGGGACGTGGGGATGGCAGACCGGGGTGAAAAGGAAGGGGGCAGTTGGCCAGCCAGGGATGGAGGAGGGATCATCGGCGATGTGCTCCGCTGAATCCTATCCCCCATCCTGGGCCTGGCCGGCCATACACCAGCACCTCAGATTTGTGCCAGCCATTTTGTCGGCACACATCTGAGGAGGCCCATTGGGCCTGCTGGGGCTCTCTCTGGGGGAAAGGGACAAACATCCCTTTCTCCTGAGGAGTGCTCCAGCTCCACCGGCATGGGCCTAATCCTGCCTAGGATGCAGTGGCCACCTTTAGAGCGCTGTCGCTGCATTCTAGACAGTGCTCTGTGGGAATCAACATCAATCTCTAGGGGCCTACCAAAAAGAATCCTGAAGATTTTAACGACATCCATGAATTGATGAATTGATCATTACAATATGTTGGAAAAAAGAATCTGTCCAGGAATAGCTTCACTCAGAGTTGGCAGCCCTACACAGATTATATCTTGGGTTCCGCTGTATTGTTTGATGTACATTACAGTTATTGTCTTTTCATTCAGAATTGAAGTCCTATCCAATTGAGCAACTGGATCGCCATCTGGTCACTAACCAGATCATACAACAAGGTCAAGGCACAAGTCACTGATGAGGAAGGAGATTCTGCTTGAAATTCCTCACTTCAAAGCAAACAGTTTGTGTAAGACTGACTTGGAATAAAGCAACAGCTTCTTCAACAGAAGCAATATTGTTCTGTCCCTTCAGAAGTCCTAGATACTGCAGCAAGCACTGCTTTTCATGTTATCTCCAGAACTGAGGTCATATTTCCATTTCAACTCCCATGATCATGAAAAGGTTGCATTTTTCTCCTTTCTGGCAGATATGTGAATAAACAAAAAGAAAGATAAATCCAGACTATTAGCAAATTAGGTAATACTACCCCCAAAGCTTCAGAATTTGAGGATGATTGTTTATTTTATGAATCTATATTGATTGCTTTGAATTAAATGTACTGAAAGTGCTCCAAATACTAGGATTTTATTGTCTGTGCTGTGAAGCTTTCTTAAACCCACACCACTGCTGGCTGTGGTTCTCAGTTTGCAGAAGGATTCATCTGGGCTTAAGGAGAGGAGGAAGCCTGGATTCTGAAAATTGACTTAGATATCATTTTGTGCCTACATTCTTGGAATAACAAGAAAAGAGACCTTAGCTCCCTGCTGTGGAGCATTCATTCTATAATACTATACGTATTTCATAATAGACTCAGCAAGATTCAGACTGACAAATTTAGTGAATACAAACCCAGTACATATAATAAGAGCCCATTCCTACCCCCCCCCCCGCACACACACACACCAACTTTGGTCATGCAGCCGTGCTGATGGAGTGTGCACTGCATTATTTACCTTTCTGTAGATCACCTGGCCAGCAGTGAGTCTCCTTGGACCTACATAAGCTATTTTGCTGGCATAGGTCTGAGGAGAGGTAGGGGGCATGTTGGGCTGGAAAAAAAACATGGAAATAGCATACTGAGTCATGCTGTTGCTGCTGGGATCCACCCCCTTCATTCCCCAAATTGCCCCCTGCCCTCCTCAATCCCCACCCCAAACCTCCCCCGGCCGAACTGCCCACAACCTGCCTCTGCTAGTACCTTACCTGCTCTGAATCCACATGTGGTGGGTGTGAGGAGACTCGGGCCATTTCCGCCAGCCATTCTGACATGCACAATGGCAGCACAGCAGTTGCACAAGATGTTTTAAAACTTTTGACAAAGCAGGAAAATGAATTAAGAGCAGCAGACAAAAGTAGCAAAATTGTAAATTATAACTAAAATCTTTGGAGAAAGAAAAAGACTTCACCTGACATCCTAAGGATTCCAGTGCTGGTGTACTACACTCCCTTTTCATACCTCTCAGCACAATTATGTGGTGGGTTTGCATGTTGTTCTTGTTTTGTTTTTCCTACCAAAGAACAGTTCACAAACAGCCTTTGGGAAAGGCAGTCTACCGGCCTGAATGTGGATGTTTGTTCTCCCTTTGCTACATATAGGAGAACCACCACTTAAAAAAAAAAGTCTTTTCACCCAATTAGTGGTGGGGGTGAGGTGAAGGTTCAAGCAGAGGTAAGGTAAGGAGATTCATGTTTTGATCTTAGCAATCTGCATGATAAAAGCACTGTCTGCAGTGCTGGAATCCAACACTTAGAAAATTGGTATTGTTCTAGATTAGAACCTCCTTTGGATACCTTTATCGTCTTCTCCCCAGTGACATTTGTAAGCTTACAGTCACATTGTGTTTATCTGGATAAAGCCTGCCGCTCACTGCTGCTCCTTCACAAAGCAGAGACAGGAAGAAATCAAGTCAAGAAAGAGGACTGATTTTGGAGGTTGAAATAAGTCCATTCAATACAATTTGGTGCAAAGTGCTTAGATTCTCTGTAAGCCTGTAGGGTAGCATATTCATAATTAGCCTTACCAGCGTCCTGGAATCGAGGCTGGCTTCAGCCTAGACCAGACCCGAGCAGCTCCCAAGGATGCACTGCGTCTGTCCAATAGGGTTCCAGCTTCGTCGACCGGAAGTTCCGGAAGCAGGAAGCCCATTGGACAGACGCAGTGCATGCTTGGGAGCTGCTCGGGCCTGGACTAGGCCGAAGCCAGCCTCGATTCCGGGACGCTGGTAAGGCTATTCATAAGGGACTGTCCATGAATACCTTTTCTTGGAGGATTTGTCAAGGATTATATATCTCAACAAATGTATATTTTTTGCAGGAATGAAGAGACTGGCATATACATTAGGTCCCTGCTTTACGATGGGCTCACAATATGATCAAATCACTTTACGATGGACTCTCCATGGCAAAACAAGGCTCACTATATGATAGGTTATTCGCTGTATGATGGGCTTATGATTGCCGCCAACAGAACCTCTTGGATGACAGATAAGCCAATCAGCGACTTCAAGTGTTTGGTAGCATCTCAGTCAATAGCAACACATTTAACATTATCACTTTGCGTGTTTGAGGGAAGGAGAGACAGGAAAGTGATGAGAATGAAAGAATGTTGAAAGACCGTTTCGGCTCTTGTTAACAATTGTGGCTGTGTGAGGGAAGGATCCAGGGGGAGGGAAATGGAAACCTTCTAAGCAGCTCCTACCAGTGTGTTTAACATCTTGGCTCCGTGCGTTTGAAGGAAGGAGAGATGGGAAGGCAAAGGCTTTGAAGGAACTCTCAGCTCAGTAGAAACATATTTAACATAACAATGGCCCTAAAGAACACAGTAGGCACCCTTTAAATCACTTTTTAGAAAGGAAAATAGCTTAGTTCTATGGCAGAAGTCAAGATCTTGGAATAAATTACCAAAAAATATATATGCGTTATTGGTTTTACATTACAATATTTTCACAATACAGTGGTGTCTCTGGAACGTATTACCATTGTAAAGTGGGGGTCCACTGTATGCTCAAAAATAAATGACTTATCTTTAATTAAATCTAAGACCCTTTTGTAAATGCTGTTGAATATCTATAAGTCTTGTTAAACTCTATCATATCCCAAAGATATTGATAAAGGTAAAAATAGCTATTTCTATTCTATGTGGTTAGGCCAGCGGGTGGCGCAGTGGGTTAAACCGCTGAACCATAAGCTGTTGATCGAAAGGTCGGCAGTTTGATTCCCGCGACAGGGTGAGCGCTCGTTGCTTGGACAGCTCCTGCCAACCTAGCAGTTCCAAAGCATGTCAATGCGAGTAGATAAATAGGTACCGCTTGCGGGAAGGTAAACAGCGCTCCGTGTTCCAGCCGCATGCTACGCGCTGCGGCAAGGAGAGTCATGCCGGCCACATGACCACGGAGGCATCTTCGGACAACGCTGGCTCTTCGGCTTTGAAATGGAGATGAGCACCACACCCTAGAGTTGGACACGACTGGACTTAATTGTCAGGGGATTCTATGTGGTTAGCTTTATTTGTTTAAAAAAATCTTCTGCAGTTTACAATTCAAACAGCGCAGTCCAAACGGAGGTCAGCCATAGGCCCAGCCACTCCGGGAGGACGCAGGGGATGGCTTCAGCCGAATCCTGTCCCCTGCCGCGCGGCTGGGTCATTACACGGCCTCCTCTGACTTCCGCCAGAAAATAACTGGCAGAATTCTGAGGAGGCCGATTGGCCCCAGCGCCCTTTACACTCAGGAACGAGCGTGAGACTGCCCACGGTGGAGCATGGGATCTGGCGGGTGGCCTCGGCCGCTCAGCGGATCCTTAGGCAGGATTGGGCTGTAAGCCTAATAGTTTCTTGAAACCATAAATATATGCATGTATTTTTGCTCAGAGATACATTTTTTGTACAAAAAACGCTTTAGAATGAATTGTTGCGATCAGTGTGTGTATCTTCTTTAATGTACAAAATGATCCTGTTAGTTTAGACCAACTTCTGGCACTGTGCAAAATATCTTCCTCTTTATAAGCAAAGTCACATTCACACACAGCTGGTGAGGCAACATTGCTTGTGAGAATCAAAGTATCCATGCCAAAAAATAATCACTTTTCTCTTCATTTGTTTTGTCATGAACATTTCTCATCAACTACTGGCCATGTAATTTGGCGCAGAGCATAAAATAACTGTGTAGCCTGCTCTTTTATCGTTGTGCCCTCATACTGATCATTGTTATAAACACTCGTAATTATATATACAGTTAAAAATGCTTATCTTGTATGCACATAGGAAGATGGAAATCGGAAGATCACAGGATATGCAGCCATCACCAAGTGATGTTGGAGAATTTCTACAAGAACATAAGAATATAAGAAGAGCCCTGCTGGATCAGGCCAAAAGCCCATCTAGTCCAGCTTCCTGTGTCACACAGTGGCCCCACCAGATGCCTCAGGGAGCACACAAGACAACAAGATACCTGTGTCCAGTCGCCACTCCCTTGCACCTGGCACAGAGAAAACCCACTTCTAAAACCAGGAGGTTGCTTATGGCTTGTAACCTGTGATGGTCTTTTCCTCCATGAATCTGTCCAAACCCCTTTTAAAGGCATCTAGGCCAGATGCCATCACCACATCCTGTGGCAAGGAGTTCCACAGATGAATTACACGCTGGGTAAAGAAATATTTTCTTTTGTCTTTTCCAACTCTCCCTCCACTCAATTTTAGTGCATGTCCCCTGGTTCTGGTGTTGTGCGAGAGGGAGAAGAATTTCCCTCTATCCACTCTCTCCATCCCATGCATAATTTTATAAGTCTCAATCATGTCCCCCCTCAGGCGCCTTTTTTCTAGGCTGAAAAGCCCCAGACGCTGTAGCCTTTCCTCATAAGGGAGGTGCTCCAGCCCACGAATCATTCTGGTCGCTCTTTTCTGCACCTTTTCCAGTTCAACTATATATTTTTTGAGGTGTGGTGACCAGAACTGGACACAATACTCCAGATGTGGCCTTACCATCGATTTGTACGAAGGCAGAATGATATTGGCCGTTTTATTCTCAATCCCTTTTTTAATGATCCCGAGCATGGAATTGGCCTTCTTCACAGCCGCCGCACACTGGGTCGACACTTTCATCGACCTGTCCACCAGCACCCCAAGATCTCTCTCTTGATCCGTCACAGACAACTCAGAACCCATGAGCGTATATGTGAAATTTTGGTTTCTTGCCCCAATGTACATCACTTTGCACTTACTTACATTGAAGCGCATCTGCCATTTTGCTACCCATTGTCCCAGTTTGGAGAGGTCCTTCTGGAGCTCTTCACAATCCCTGCTGGTCTTCACCACCCAGAAAAGTTTAGTGTCATCTGCAAACTTGGCCACCTCACTGCCTATCCCCAACTCCAGGTCATTTATGAATAAGTTGAAAAGCACCGGTCCCAAGACCTAACCTTGGGGCACACCGCTTTTCACCTCTCGCCATTGTGAAAATTGCCCATTGACTCCCGCTCGCTGTTTCCTGGTCTTCAACCAGTTCCTAATCCACAAGAGGACCTGCCCTCTTATTCCCTGACTGTGGAGTTTTCTCAGGAGCCTTTCATGAGGGACCGTGTCAAACGCCTTCTGAAAATCCAGATGTATAATATCCACGGGTTCGCTCGCATCCACATGCCTGTTGACCTTTTCAAAAAATTCTAACAGGTTTGTGAGGCAAGACTTCCCCTTGAAGAAGCCATGCTGACTCTCCCTCAGCAGAGCTTGTTCTTCTATGTATTTTAAGATTTTATCCTTAATGAGACTTTCCACCATCTTCCCTGGAACAGATGTTAGGCTGACCGGCCTGTAGTTTCCCGGGTCCCCCCTCCTTCCTTTTGTAAAGATTGGCGTGACATTAGCTATCCTCCAATCCTCTGGCATAGTGGCCGTTTTAAGGGACAAGTTGCATATTTGGGTCAAGAGGTCAGCAACTTCATTCTTGAGTTCCTTCAGAACTCTTGGGTGGATGCCATCCAGGCCTGGTGATTTATTGATCTTTATTTTGTCAATTAAGTCTGAGACGTCTTCTCTTTTTAACCTCTATTTCACTTAATTCTTTATTCAGGGGAGACCCTTCTGGCAGCGGTATTTGCCCGAGGTCTTCTGCCGTGAAGACAGATGCAAAGAACTCATTTAATTTCTCTGCAGTCTCCAAGTCCCCTTTTATCACCCCTTTCTCTCCCTCACCATCCAGCGGACCAACCGTTTCCCTGGCAGGTTTCCTGCTTCTAACATATTTGAAGAAGCTTTTATTATTCCCTTTTATGTTGCCTGCCATACGTTCCTCAAAGTCTTGCTTGGCCTCCCGTATCATCTTTTTACATTTCTTTTGCCACAGTTTGTGCTCCTGTTTATTTTCCTCACTAGGGCAAGACTTCCATTTACAGAAGGAAGCTTCCTTGCCTTTTATAGGCTCCTTAACTGTGCTTGTTAGCCATGCCGGCACCCTCCTGGACTTGGTCGAGCCCTTCCTCCTTTGTGGGATACACTCCCGCTGGGCCTCTATGACTGTTGTTTTAAACAGCCTCCATGCACTCTGAGCGATTGGACTCTTTTTACCTTCCCTTTCAGCTTTTTTTTAACTAGTCTCCTCATTTTGGGGAAGTCAGCCTTTCGGAAGTCAAGGGTTTTCGTGTCAGATTTGCTCGGCCCTCTCCCTCCGACATGCATGGCGAAACAGATCGCAGCATGGTCACTGTTCCCCAACGGTTCGGTAACATTTACCTCCCTGACCAGGTCTTGAGTGCCACACAATATCAAGTCCAGAGTCACCTGTCCTCTGGTCGGTTCCGTGACAAGCTGCTCTAAGGCACAGTCATTTAACATATCCAGAAATCCAGTCTCTCTTTCATGACCTGAGCATGAATTGACCCAGTCGATGTGAGGATAATTGAAGTCCCCCATGACTACAACCCTGTCTCTCATTGACACCTCCCTGATTTGCTTCCTCATTTCAAGATCCCCTTCAGGTTTTTGATCTGGAGGACGGTAGCATGCCCCTACTATTACATCACTCTTTGAGCCTGGTAATCTAACCCACAGTGAATCTACGGAGGAGTCAGAGCCCCCCTCCAGCTCTACTCTTGTGGATTCTACCCCCTCTTTGACATCGATGGGCACCCCACCTCCAACTCGCCCCTCTCTGTCCCTCCGATAGAGTATATATCCTGGAATTGCAGTATCCCACTGGTTGTCCGCATTCCACCAGGTTTCTGTTATACCTACTATGTCAATGTTTTCCCTAGCCACCAAACATTCCAGTTCTCCCATCTTTGCCCGTAGACTTCGGGCATTTGCATAAAAGCACTTATATACCTGGTCCCCCAAGAAGGGCTGCATGTTTGCACCTTTATTCCTGCAGCCTTCTGTCCTGTTAGACTGGCTGTCATGTCCCATCACGCTACCACTCCCAATTTTTACTCTGCTATTACTTGACTGTTCCCCGTCCTCTGCACCCTCATTCCCTAGGGATGAGGAGTCCCGAACTGGATGCCCCTCGGCTCCTGTCGGCTTTCCCCAAGGAGTCAGTTTAAAAGCTGCTCTGCCACCTTCTTAATGTTACGCGCCAGCAGTCTGGTTCCGTTTTGGTTCAAGTGAAGCCCGTCCCTCTTGTACAGGCCCGGCTTGTCCCAAAACGTTCCCCAGTGCCTAACAAACTTAAACCCCTCCTCCTGACACCAGTGTCTCATCCACGCATTGAGACCCCTGAGCTCCGCCTGCCTAGCTAGCCCTGCGCGTGGAACAGGTAGCACTTCTGAGAACGCTACCTTTGGGGTCCTGGATTTGAGCTTCCTACCTAGCAACCTAAATTTGGCCTCCAGGACCGCCCGGCTACATTTCCCCATGTCGTTGGTGCCAACATGCACCACAAACGCTACCTCCTCCCCAGCACTCTTTACCAGCCTATCTAGACGAGAGGTGATGTCCGCAACCTTCGCACCAGGTAGGCAAGTCACCGTGCGGTCCTCACATCCGTCACAGACCCCCCTCTCTATGTTCCTGACTATAGAGTCACCCACGACAAGAAGCCCCCTTCGCCCCCTCCCCAGAGGAGTATCCATAGTGCGACTGGATACAGGCCCATCACCTGAAGAAGGGGTCCCCACTGTGGGATTGTTTCCCTCTTTTCCAGAGCGACGTCCTCCAGCCCTGAGACTCCCTTTCCTGGCAGCTGAGGAGCTGGCCAACTGAGGGTGGGACGATGCCTCCACATCCCTAGAAGTCTCACCCTGGTTCCTCTCTACCTGTCTCTGCTTCTCCAGGTCAGCAACCGTGGCTTCAAGGGAGCGAACCCATTCCCTGAGAGCCTGGAGCTCTTTGCACCGAGCACACACCCATGACTTGTGCCCAAGAGGCAGATAGTCATACATGTGACACTCAGTGCAAAACACTGGATAGCCCCCACCCTTCTGCTGTCTGTCTGACTGCATAGCTTTTGAGTGTAATACAAGGGATAGTGATAGTTCAGATAGTTCACTAGACAAGGGATAGTGATAGTTCAGAACGGAACTCCCTTAGTTTGTAAGTCCCTGAGCCATTATCAGCCAAGTTGATCTGCCCCTCATTCTGAATTTTGGGTTGACCCATAATTTCTTAGTGCCACACCTCTCATCTGCCAGTTTTTCTCCTCCCTCTCCAGCCCATACTTCCCCAAATTGTTCCAAACTTGCAATGGAGGGGCAGCCATCTGGGCTTGCAAAAGCCAAAAGCATTAGCCAAACTTTCTTTCTCTCTTATTATGAAACCCGTGGAGAATGCTCACAGCCTGCATTGCTGATTTAAACTCAGAAGTGTAGCTTTTTATGACTCCTGACTCATAGGATAAACCGCTACATAGGCATGGAAAGATCCAGCTCATTCAAAATCTCATCTGAATAATGATCCTTTTCCTCACATACATCCAACATCAACCAGGTGGCATTAGAACTTTACTTTTGCCATGTGCAGCAGAGTGTGCGTGTGTGAATGTGTGCTGGTGTGTATTAGAGATAACAAGTTACTATTGGCAGGTCCATCTTCATGTTGATCAGTCTTTGTCCTGGAGTTTCATTAGCATCCTACTGAGAATACATTCTGATGCTTTCCCTGAAGAGATGACTAGTACTGAATCCACAATCAGAGCTGATGAAGCTCATGAACCTATCACCGCTCTCATTCTGCCCTGGGAACTTGTGGCCTCTATTACCTCATGACTCCAGACTTTCTTATGCTCCATCAATTTCAGTAGGACTTAAGCTTAATGGGCAGCCCAATCCTACGTAACTCCCTGCATGGTGATGCAGCCGCACCAATGGAGTGTGTGCTGTATCTTGTGGGAGAGTTTTGTGTTCACTTGCCCGTGGTAAACACTTGCCACCTGAATGGGTCTGCTTGAATCTGTGCTAGCTGGTGCAAGTCCGAGTGGATCAAGGCCAGGAAGGCGGATAGGATATCAGTGGTGCCACTGCCACTGATACAGCCCCCTTCCTGACCTCGATCCTCCCTCCTCCCAGCCTTCCTTCCATCCCCCACACTGACGTACTAGCACTGGAGGACATGGACGGACTGCTGGCGCACGGACCTGGCCACTGACTGCTTTGTGGAGGCAGCCAGGCCATGTGGATTGGCATGTCACACATTCAACTCCTGTTGCGTATATGCACCCTTGGATAAAAATGCCGTAAGCTACCAGAATGCTAGTTCTAGTAGTGTAAGGCCCTATTAAGATTGGGCCTTAAGGGTGCAATCCTATACACACTTATCTGGGAATAAGTCCCTTTGAACTCAGTGGAGCTTACTTCTGATAGGCTTACTTCTGATCCATTTCCACTGGATTCTGGGTTATTATTAGCATTTCCAATTGCATCTCTCTTGAAATCACTGGCATCACTCCAGGTGGGGCGGAACGATAAGTTCCGCACTGTGCTAACCTCCGTTTACTCCCCAGCACGAGGCAACCCCGCCCCCTCACTGTTGGAACCATTCAGTGCGGCAAAGGCAACACGCAGGGAGTCTACGGGAGTTGCCTTTGCCACACTGAATGGCTCCGATGGCAAGGGGGCGGGGCCATCTCATGCCCGGGAGTAAACGGAGGTTAGCACAGTGCGGAATTTACCGTTCCGCCCTACCTCGAGCGACGCCAGTGCTAGAAATCCATAAAAAATTACAGATAGTGTTCCAAGGGAAAATGTCTTCATCTGAAAACAATTTACATAAATTATATCTGAAAGGAAATTATCTTCTGACCATTCCTTCCTCCTCTGAACTCAGGTGAGTTACAACAACAAAGTCATTTTGATTCCAGTTGCTTTTCTTCCTTTCCTTTAAAAAAAAAACCCATCCTGTTTACTTAACGATACTTATCCTTGGAAAGAGCTGGAATGTACAAATCGAACAAACCTCTTAGCTATATATTGTTATAGGTCTACATAGAAATGGGAGATCAATGCCAGCTCACTGTGATTTCCCATTATCTTCGTCTATTATAGAGTTGTGAAATATGGTTAACACTTTCTGAATCTTGGCCAATTATTCTTTTCATTTTCATCGAGATTTCAATTTCACTTTTTTTCCTGATAGCAGGGCTCTTTCTGAATGGCACAAGTGATTGAATCAACTTTAATTAGATGCCTCTGAGCAGGAAGAGGTTATACAACTTCAGCTTTAGAATGCATCTTCTTTCATTCAACAAAGTCCCGGTAAGGAGCTGATGAGACTTTTGTGTACCAGGATGAGAAAAGGAACGGGGGAAAAAAGTAGTGATTTCTAATACTGAAGGAAGGAAAAAAAAAAAAAAAAAACACCAAGAAGGGCAATGATGAAGTCAATCGGCTGCCTTTCTTCTTCTTTCGCACCTCAGTATGATTCATGCTATTACCTTGATCATCAAAGGGAGCCAAGTTCATTTAGAATTTGTAGACCATTTTAAAACATTCAGGAAACAATGTGGGTCTATTGATAGGAGTTGGGCATCCTTGGTTTAAATGTGCTACAAACTTAGTACAAGTTGTGCTTTTTTGTTCCATGAAAATCAGAATAAGGGAAAGGAAAGATGCAGAAAAGCATTTCAATGTTACATTCCAGACTCCCCAGAGAAACTGAAACGGAAGCATTACTATGTGGAACTCATTGGCAGAATGAAGAATAGTGTTCAATATAGTAAAAAAAATATTGTTTTGCAGAGATATTTTTCATGTGCGTGCATTTTATCATACTAACAAAGTCAAAGAGAATGTAGTTACTATTAGTCTTAGAGTGGGAAATATCCGAAAGATGCTTACTTGTGCATATTGTGGGAGAAAGGATATTGTGCCTCTGCTGCTTCAAGGGATGGAGCATGGGAGCAACTTGGATTGGCAATGCTGTCTTCTGCAGCTCTTCTAAGTCGGTGCAGGTGCAGCCATGCTTATTTAAGGTGGCCGTCCTGTCGTTCCCAAACCACAATTCCTGATGTGGAAGCAACCTGCCCGCCCACCCAACTTCTGGCAGAGCTTGTTGCCAATGGGACATGGAATAGGAATGTTTTGGTTCCTATTCCCAAATTGGTTTGGAGGAGAACCTTTTTTCTCCTACTCATTCTGATAGTTGAGATTCATTGTTTGGTTACATGTTGCTTAAGCCCTTTGTTGCATGAACACATCATCACTGGCAGGTTCAGATCAGCTTGGAGGGAAGGACAGACAGGGAGGACCATGGTGAGCACCCTGGAGCACTGGAATGGCAAAGGCAGGCTTAGCCAAACCAAGCTTTCATGGCTGATCTGCTCAAGGGGGGGCTGGGGTATGAATTGGTCTAACCATCCCAGTGACTCCAACACATTCCAGCTTGGGGCTGATGACTCTAATGAGACTTCAGTGGAGTAACGCCAGAGCTTCTGAATACCCAAGACAAATTTCAGAAGTATCTTAGACAAGGAGACTTTTTGTTCATTAAAAATACAGATTCAATTCAGTAATGCAGAAAATAAAAGAAATGAAACAATGAAGCACCAAATTGCCTGATACATTAGTTTATACATGTGAGCATGGTGCTGCTGGGCACATGCCAGGCAAGCATGACCCAGGCCAGTCTCATGGCATTTCATGGCAGGGAAGACCCAGATCCCATAGGCCTCAGGGAGAAGACCAAAATTTGGTTTTTCAGAGCAACCCCCCCCCCCCACACACACACACACTAGCTGGTTGGTTTAGGAAAAGCCTTGCCTTTTTCTGCACTTGGAAAATTCTATAACCAGCTACCCTTAATTTATTTATTATTTATTTATTTAAATAATGTATATACCTCACCTTTCTCCTGTCAGGGCAATCAAGATGGCTTACAATTAAAACATGGTTAAAATAGTACAATAAAAAGATAAAAACAAGCCATTAAAATTTTAAAATAAACAAGCATCAGTGGGTCACCTTAAAAATACATTAGATTAAAAAGCCCGCCCGCCATGTCAGCAATCGAATGCCAACCTAAATAAAAACATCTTAAAGCCCTGCCAAAAGGTCTCTAAAGAGAGAGCCATTCTTAATTCCAGGGGGAGCAAATTCCACAATTGGGGTGCCACCACCGAGAAGGCCCTATCTCTCACCGCCATCCCCCTCACCTCCGTCAATGGCGGCACAGTTAACAGCCCCCCCCAATGACCTCAGAGGATGGGTTGGATTATACGGAAGGAGGCAGGAGGTGGTCCCGCAAATACCCTGGTCCTGAGCCATAAAGGGTGGTCACATTGGTTAGTAGATTTGAACCTGTAAACAAGCAACTTCCTGGGTGTTACATAGTCCATATTTTATTTCTGTTGTAGTTCTGTTTGATGCAAGGTGTACGGGAGACATACATTTAAACATGTGTGCTTGGTGCTGAGCACCTGCCATAAAAGCAAAGGGCAGATCAGTAACATGCCTATTAGAAGAACTGTTGACATGAGTTCACCAATCCTCTGGCCAGGAAGGCCAAAGGTTTGATGAAAAGACCAGGAGGTCTGCATTTCTGATCTTGAGCCATGTCATCAACCACATCCCAACCCCAATCCTTAATTAAGCCTGGAATTCAATGCTTCAGATTGGGACGGACCTTGCTCACAGCTTTAATGCTAATTTAATTTTCACTCCTCCAAAATGGAGATGAAGCTTTCCAGCTCTGAATCCTGCTAGAACAGCAGATTTAATTGTTTATGGCCCTAGCCACTTCACTGGATTCCTGAGTTGGGAAACGTTTTGAAAGACAAAGTCCTTTTGAAAGACAAAGCAGTTTCACGCATCAAACTATCCTCTCCAATCTCATGATGAAGCTAAAACATAATTTAAAAACATTGCTCGAGTTTTCGAGCCATGTGATGAAGTTTCATAATGAAGCTTAATTTAGGAGATGATCCATCAACCATCCACCTGGCCACCATACTCTCAACTGGGTGGCGGGACAAAGGCAGAAGAACTCATTCTGGGTCTTTTCCTAACAACAGGAACTTTATGATGGGCAGCCCAATCCAGCATAAGGATTGCCGGGCAGCCGAGGCTGCCTGCCGGATCCTGAGCTCCCCCACAGGCAGCCTGCAGCAGGATCCCCACAGCGGAAAGTCTACCCGGAGAAGGGAACGCTCGTCCCCTTCCCCGAGTGTAATAGCGACTGGGGCCGATAGGCCTCCTTGGAATTCCGCCACCAATTTTGCTGGTGGAAGTCGGAGGAGGCCGTGTAATGGCCCAGCCGCCCAGCAGGGACCGAGATATGGCTTGGTGCCGGCCTTCCCTGCTCGAAAGTAGTCGCAAACATGCTTTACAGAATGTTTGCGACTACTGCGTGCAGCGGAATGCTTGTTCCACCTCCCATATTTAGAATAGGATTGCGCCATGAGTCACCTAACCTAAGAATCCCATAGGATTCTATGGGTAAAACATATAAACACCCTTGGCTTCAGAGTGGTTTTTGTCCTTCACTCCACTTCACTTTTGTTCTTTGGTCTTTACTTCTGTACCTTGCCTTGCTGAGCATTGATTGTTAACCTGCTGGTGTTGTGATAAGTCACTACCACTCTAGCCTCTGAGAACTACCGTGCTGGCTGATACCCAGGAGGGTAACACCCCGCAACCCCCTTTCCTTTCTGGCTTCCTCTTTTCCCTTCTCCCGAGTGTTTCTGACTGGCTGAAGACTGCACGGGCTGGTTAGCCAACTTCTCATGGTCGCTTCTTTCTAGGCACACTCATCTCCTCTCTCCCTCCTTTTGGGACAAAAGGCCGGACACCTTGCCCAGACACCTTGCTGCTTTCCTTGTCTTGTCGCATGCAATCACTTCCACCAGTGCAGGTAGGTCGGCAGTTGGGCAGATTGCCATAATCAAGGGATGCTGCCATGTGTGACGTTCTGACTGAACTTCAAGCTTCTAAAGTTCTAACTGATTCCGCGACTGGAATCAATTAAGAGCTGACTGGAAGAATCACTCTCCCATAAACAGGTGACTGGTGCATAACTGTCTCTTTCAGCAGTGAGCATGGACTCCCACTCCAACAAGAGACACTAGACACACCAACCCAAATGTAGTTTCCTTCCACAAAACATATTTTCTAAGCATCTGAGGCCCAATTCAGAAGGTCATCCTCACTCAAAAGCCTGTTTCCATGGATAAATCACTGCTATGAATCTTCTATTTTTATAGTAGTTGTATGACATGACTTAGCAGCATACGAATTGGCCCTAAATTTACATCTATTAGCTGCAACAATATGTTTTTTCTGACCTTTGCAATAACTGGAGAGAGAGGGGGAAAACACAGTCAGCTAATGGATTATCTATTTTGGTCAATTTTGGTCAATTTTGCAAAAAAAAAGGGGGGGAGAAAAGAGGAGATTCTACTTTGCTTAGTTTAGTCCTGTCTTGCCAAGGGCAATAGTAATTAAACCAAATAAAATTAAATCAATACATTTACTTCCTAGGCAGGTATCATGCCATGAGGCCTAAGTGGAAAAGATAAAGAGAAACTGAAATAATTAAAACTTGAGAAAATAACTATGCTAATTACAATGCTCATTAGTCTTTATAATGGGCAGCAGCGCACAGGAGACAAAAAGCCACTTAATGTTTCTGCAAATACAGAATAAGAAACATGAGGGTGTTAGGGGGGAAAGAAGAAGGAAAAATCACCTTTTTGCTTTGCCTGCAAAGAGGTCACGACTCCGTCCCACTTTCAGCAAAAGGCATATTCTGCTAGTTCCAATGAAGACATGGTTACTTTTCTCCTCAGCAATGCTGCTAGAATGAAAGAGGCATTAATTGCATTCTGCTCTGTTTTCTGTGTTGCTACTCCACAGGCGCAGGACTTAATTTCTCACCTGTTTACTAATTCTTCAGTTAGGAGTTGCTGTGTGCTTTTCCCTCTTTGACAGTTTCTCTCCTGCATTTTGCATAAGGGGATATCTCTGCCACCAGAGATGGGGATATCTCTGCCACCAGCTATTTAGCTGCTTTGTCATTACTATTATTACATTGTGTTGTGCCGTTGTTGTCATAGTTCTGAGAACCGGTGTCCTTCTTATGCTTCATATGTTCTGTGTCTTCCAGTGGCATGGCTATGCCGCGTCCCGTGAGTCACCATTCCGTTATGAACCCCAGGGACATGTTTAGCAATAAAAATAATGTTTAACCTTAAACAACAAAGTACAGAAGTCCACACAAGGCGCATAACCCTCCTGGACCTGGACGTCTCCTGGTTGACAACAAAGACTACAGCTTGGCTGTCACACCAGAAGCGCACCGTAGAGTTGGCAAACTCATTACCCCAGATGTGATTGGCTATGACAATGGGGAATAATTCTAAAAAGGTGAGGTCAACTGTGACCCCAGCAGTGATTCAGCTGGGCGGCCACTGAGCAGCGCACCAGCGGCCCCCAAAATACACCCCAAAACCTGAAGTCCCGGCAGCGTGCGAATGGACCTGAAGCTCTGCTTCTAAAAGTTGCTCAGACCTCCAAAAGGAGACCCCATTGAAAAGAATTCCAGCCACATGCGCAAGTCGTAGCGCATGGAGCTGGAAACCTTGATTCGGTGGTGCTGACGCTTTAAACCGACCATAGCGTCACAGAGACACCGGAGGAAGGCACGTCCAGGGGCAACTACGCAGCTGGCAAAGTTAAGGTGACCAACTAGAACTTGCAGGTCCCTCAGCGTTAACATAGGCACCAAAACAGCGGAGGTGAGCAATTCAGTCAGAGCTGACAGCTTATCCTCAGGTAGTCTAGAACAGGCTTCAATGGAGTCTAGCTCCACCCCCAGAAAAGTAAGCTTGGGGGCGGGGCCTTCTATTTTCTCATGAGCCAAGGGCACCCCCAAATCCTGACACAATCTGGAAAATTCAGACATGAGGCATCTACAATCCCCAGAATCAGCTTTGCCTATAAAGAGAAAGTCATCCAAATAATGGATGACTGAAGTCATGCCAGTCCGATATTGAAGTGCCCACTGCAGGAAAGTAGAAAAAAACTTCAAAAACAAAACAGGAATTCGCCAAGCCCATGGGAAGGCAAAGATCAGAGGCGTCGCTGCCTCTGTTGGCGCCCGGAGCAAGGGGTTGGCGCTCCTATCGCCGCGGCCAACAGGCCGCGTCGCGCTCCGGAGGGGCGGGGCGGCGCGCTCCGGAGGGGCGACCCGGCACCCCCCTCCTCCCCCCCTCAATCGGGAGAGTCGGCTCGGGGACGTCTTCCCCGGCCGGCTGCCCGGGGCCTTCTAAGGAAGGCCCGCATGAGAATGGTATTTATACCGTTCTTTTTGCGCATGCTCAGACTGTTACTGAGGGACAAGGGCAGCCCGATTGAGGGGGCGGAGACTCGAGTCTCCGAGTCCGACTCAGACTCGAGTCTCCGACTCGGACTCGACCTGAAGCCTCACCAAGGAGCTCTGCCACAAGGCTCCTTGCTGCATGGCGATCCAGGGCGGGACTGAGGAGAGCAAGCATGCAGGCTTTCTCCGCCCTCTCTCAGTCTCGCCCTGAAACGCAAGCAGCCAATTGGCTGCTGACAAAAAGCGTCGTCCTGTGAAGAGGGGCTGAACGCGCGACGGCTCCATGAAACGGGCCACTGCAGCTTCTCACAGTGGCCCACAGATGCCTGGGAGCACACAAGACAAGATGCATGTATCATGTTGCCACTCCCTGGCATCTGGCATTCATATATAAGCACACACACACACACACACACACACACACAGGGTCCTTGCAAAAAAAAATATATACAGGCCTTTTCTCTTCTACTGCCTTCCATTTCATTAATGTATAATAATATAAACATTATATACACACAAACTATAGAAATATCAAAAAGTCAACAGGTGAAGTTTCTTCTCTTACCAAACACTGACTTCCTGGGAAAAGCTTCACCTGATGACTCTGTGCCCATCAGCTGCTATTAAAGGCACAGGAGCTTTGCCCTCCCCCAAAATGGTGCCTTGTCAGTAGCCAAGGAGGAAAATTACCAGCTGTGCACATATAGTTTCTGTGTAAGCAGCATTATATTGCTTGTCGAGCAGCATATGTTCATCACAGCACAAAGCTTTCCATTAGTGCTATCCCAATGTCAGTAATTTGGCTCTTTCCCAGAATCAACACATGGTGTTATCTGGAATCAGTATGTTTAATATAGCATTTCCATAAGCTGAATTCTTTAGGCTTTTGAGTCAGGAAGGTATCACACAAATCTCCTTCTCCAGCAGCTTTCCTGCAATCAGATAAGGTCACATCTGGTGCAAACTATGTTTATTCTTTATGATGGAGAGCCTGAAAAAAACCAACAACAGTAAAACACACACACACACACATGAAATTTTAAAGGTTGGATTAATGTAAATTGTGAATTCCCCATCCTTGGCTACTAGGCCTTGTACTCCCTGCTGCTGTTGCCAGAAGAGAAGTACATAGTGCAAGGATATGCCACAGCCTGCATCTGACATGAACATGTTGTTTACAAGTGTTCAGAGCCAATACACTGTTTGCTAAGGGAAAATAGAATTCTCAGCTTTCTGGGGCATACTGAAGTGACATTTTTTCAGCTCTTTTCCTCATCTGTATTTTTTTCAAAAAGCACAACACTGTGCAAAAGGGTTGTGTAGGAACTGATTTGAATCCTGCATCAAGACCTACCTATTTTGGGGGCCTCTTAACTGAACCCTGTTAATTTGGACCGCCTCTGGATTGGGACCTGTACACAGCTTATTTCCAAAGCAAAACTACAAGGTGACATTGCCCTGAATAAAGCTGGTGCTACCTCCACACATTCAAGGCTAGCTTTTGCCTCATCGTTAGCATCAAGCAAGCCAACATGCCAATGTTCTGGAAGTAAACATAGCCAAAAAAATGTGGTGACTTTCCTCAAGATTGATGGGAATGGTTTCAGGACAATGGTTCCACTACACCACACTACAGAAGATGCACAAGTAATAGTACTCCTAATTAGTACCACTGATATCTTTAGATACACAAAGTGGGAGAATTTTGTAATAATATCATTCTGGAGGTGGACTGAGAATGATGGGAACACCCTACGAAAAAAGGAATCCATTGAAATGGCCAATGCCATCTCTATAATTTGGTAGTGAAAAGAAAATGGAGACAAGGGTGAAGGTGCACAAACTTTTACTGAAGTGCTTCCAAAAACAAAACAGAAAAGAGGAAGAAAGAAAGCCAAAAGAGTGGTTCAAACTGTGTCTGAATTAGCTCACTCACCCTTACTCTAGACAGCGGGAATCTACAGCTAACATTCACACAACAATGGAGTCCTAGGAACATTTGAACTTGTGTGAAATGTGTAGATATAACTACTTAATGTCTGGATTGCTTATACATCCGTTTTTGTTTGTTTGTTTGATTGGAAAATTACTTCGGATTGTAGCTATGTAATGCTTGCTTTTTTCTTTTCTATAAAATAATAAAATAAAGCATTAAAAATTAAAAACAAAACAAAACACCCACAATGGAGCCCTAGGAAAGCAGTTAGAAGGATTTTTTTCTAGGTTTTGGATCCATAGAATCCTATGGGATTCTTAGGTGCGGTAAGTCAATCAGAAGGTTCTTAAGTGCTAATCAAGGCTCCCTGCTGGGTTCTGCCTTTGTTTTCCTACCCAACTGAGGGTGTGGCAACTTGTTGGATGGTCCATTGGATTGTTCCTAAAATGAGCTAAATCATGAGGTTGGTGAAGACTGTGGGAGGTATTTTTGCTTTACAAAATTGCTTTTCCCAACCTTCAAGAATCCAGGGAGGTGGCTATAGTTACAAGATACCAGATATGCTGTTCCAGCTAGATTTGGAGCAGGAAGCAGTAGCATAGCTGGACTTGTGCCAGTGGCCAGTCCGCCAGTGGAGTGGTAGGCAGCAGTGGCGTGCGGGGGGGGGGATGAAGTGCAAAATGACACCCTCTGTGACATCAAAAACTGAACATGAACGGCGGTAGTGATGCGAAAAAGGTATCTAGGGAGCGGGAGGGCAAAATATTCCGCCCTGCCGCCCGCCCGGCGCCTCTTTGGAACCCTCAGCGCCTCTTTGGAACCCTCCAGGAGCCTTGCCACCACTGCTAATGCAGTGGCTTTGACACCCCCGCTTGCCGCCTGGTGGGGCCCCGCCCCCTGCCTGATGCTTCTGGTGGGCAGGGCGATGCGTCATTGCCCTGCCTGCCCCACTACTGGAATGGCCCTGATCTGTTTGGCTCCAGATCAGGGCCATTCTGGAGGTGGGGTGAGTGGGGTAAAGACATGTCACCCCCCCCCCCACTGCCCACTGGCACAAGTTCAGCTATGCTACTGACTGGAAGGCTTTGTCTACATTTTGGAGGCATGAAAGCTCCATTTACATTTACAAGTTTCCTCTCGAATTTGGAGCATTAGGGCTGCATGGATCAATGGAGGAAGAGGGTATTGACATGGTTCATTGACAGTGTGTCCTTTGTGGTATTGACATGGTTCATGGGTATTGACAGTGTGTCCTTTGTGGCCTGGGGATCTGTGGCCTCTTGCCATCAGTCCTGTAAAATAGTCACATTACTGGTCTGGCCCTTTGCTCTCCAGGCAGGCACTTAGCCCTGAGTACCCAAGTTTAGATGTGTCTCTCCTGCACATCTTGAATTAACAGCATTAACAGAAATAGTGACCAGATCTCCACCAGTCTTTGCCACCCTGACCAGAGTCTGGTGAATGTGTTAGCATTGAATCATGGGAGTCCCTCCCTGCCGCCTGGATGAGACCCGCCCAGGCGTAGGATTATCACCTCTGTGAGAATGAGGCCCTTGAGTGTTCCCTTTTTTTTTTTAGTACATGTAGTTTTTGTTGAAAGGAAATGTTTCCATTAAGTAAAGTGACAGAGCAGTGAAGTTAATGTATGAGTCCCGTTAGTTTCGCACCTTTTACTTTAATAGATTTTGTTTAGAACACATTTATATTTTGTTCACATTTGTCTTTGGGCTGGCTCAGAGGTCTGATATTTAAGAAGGCAAGTGTGGTGGAAATATTTCTCTTTCACTATTGCTGCGAAGAAAATGCTTCTCTCTTTTGTTTTGTTTTTTCCCTGTCTTCAAAGCTCTTTATCAAACAAAAGGGCACAACCTGCTTTCCTTCCTCCCTTTTTGCAAAGGACTGACATATATATCTGCAAAGAAACTATTAGGATCATGTCATACCAGGATATGACGGTACCAAAGAAAGATAGTTTATCTGAGTCTGGATAATTTAACTTTCAGCATTTCTCTTAAGAAGATTATGGCCGGGAAACCACTTCATGGATCTGTGCACAGCACTCACCTCTACAGAAATAGGCCTGTTGCAGCTCTCCAGGTGAATCATGAACAGCATCCAGCACCTGTCAGCAGTACTTGAAGCAAAAACAGACTGCCGCTGCAGCTCCTTAGCTCAATTTTCCATGCAACTGAAGAAGTATCTAGACAGCCAAAGCCATGGCTGTATAAATGGGAAATGGCTATGAATAGTTGGAATGAGGCGGGCCTTGGTGTTCCTGGAGGGGGTGTGGCACCATAAGTTGTGAAAGGCGTTGCACCATGCCTTGCAATTTGGTGTAGCGCGCTCCTCCCACTTGCCATGGGAGCCATTCCGGTGGTGAAGGCAACACGCAAAACTGTTGCCTGCACATTGCCTTTGTCGCTGGAATGGCTCCGGTGGCAAGTGGGAGGGGCGCATTACACCAGTTTGCAAGGTACGGTGCAGCGCCTTGCATGACTTGTGGTGTTGCACACCCTCCACTGATCATGGGACATAATAATAATAATAATAATAATAATAATAATAATAATAATAATAATAATAGTTAGAACATGTCGCACTGGCAGGCCATATGCACTAATGGTTTCCTCACACAGCCCATTCTACACTCAGTAAAGAGAGCAGTACAGAGAGCAGACATGCTGAAGACTTGCATTTTTACCCTACTGCATTTTAGACCCATAATTACACCTACCGCTTAATTTGCTCTTGGTGACATGTTTTTATGGAGAAAACAAACATGATAATGATTCTGACCATCATCATCATCCATCATCTGAGTGTCATGTCAAAAAAAAGTCACCAGTTTACTCCCTCTGAATTAATAACCAGACGGAGTAACTGGCCTGTGGAAAAGATTTGAGCCATTTGCTTCCCCAGATGATAATTAATCTCCAGCAAAAGCCATGGGTTCTTAAACCTTACTGCTTAATGAGTGAACTTATAGGAACACACATGCAAGTACAAATCCTTTTTTTCTTCTTCAGCCTTCTTTAGGAGTGGCTGAGCAATGTACCTGTTTCACTATTGAGATGTGTCTTTTATTCCTTTTCAACAGCCATATCAATCTAACAGCCTAATAATAGCCATTCTTGGTACTTACCGTATTTATCGGCGTATAAAACGCACCGGTGTATAAGATGCACCTTTCTTTTGGCCCTGGGTTTCAAGAAAAAAAGATTTAAAGCATTTTTGGGCCACTTGGCCACTTACCGCTTGGCTGCTTAATTAGCTAATTTACATAAATTGCACAAAAATACCAGGATCTCTTTTAAAAGACACATGAACAAAATGCACCAGAACATAAATCCCAAGTACAAAAAAAAAACCAGACTCAACTCTTTTTCCCCCAACCCACCCATGCAGTTTCCAAAGTAAAAAACATTTACCCCAAGTAAAAAAAAACACCAGACTCAACTCTTTTCCCCCACCCCACCCATGCAGTTTCCAAAGTAAACAACATAAAAGTACAAAAAAAAAACCCAGACTCGACTCTTACCCCACCCCACCTATGCAGTTTCCAAAGCCTCCCCAACTAGGCCCAGTTCAGAAGCTTACCAAAGCTGCATTCAATCCGAGGAGAGCTGGGAAGACCACACCCTCTGCAGCTCAGCTGAACTTAACTGAGGAGCACAGCGCCCTCTGCTGGATGCTGATAAGCTCAACTCATGCACGTGCATAAATTAAATTTATGATCTACAAACAGCTGTAGATCGGATAGATTAGTTAGGGAAGAAAGCACAAGGGAGCTCTCTGGCTCCGGAAAAACGCAGTAAGCCCGAAAATGCTTTAAAACGGGCAAGGGGGGGGAAAGGATTTTTTAGTATTGGCGTATAAAACGCACCCTACTATTTTGGGTCACAAATGAAGACAAAAAAGTGCGTCTTATACGCCAATAAATACGGTAATCACTCTAGTGATTTGGCGTACATGAGAATATTGTGATTCAGAGTGTAGGTACTTTACTCCACAAATTGTATAATTAAGCAAATTCTGGGCAGACAAAAAACAAACAAACCCCACTCTCCCCCACCCTGGAATGCCCCCTCCCCCATTCCAGCCTCCCCTCGCCCCTCTGCAGCCCAGAGGGAGCCTACCTGCTCTAGCAGGTGCTCCGACAGGTTCTGGCGCCGGCAGGCCAACACGGGCCTTTTCACTGGCACCACAAGCCTCTGCGCAGCCGCAACATGCCTTATGGCACATTTGCGACAGTGCGAGTGCTCGTTCTGCTGGTGGAAGCCAGCATAAGATTGGGCTGTTAAGGAGCTACAGTAGCTCATTTCATTCCGATCTCTTGGAGTAGGCTGCAGTAGTTTAAAACAAATGTATAACAATTGAAAAATTGAATTAAAACATATCCCAGCTAACAATAAAAGATATAGTAGAGTGCTAGCCTACACATATTTACACATAAGTAAGTCCCATGTGTTCAAGTAAGTAACTCCCATAGGACTTATGGCGTGATCCTCCCTGGGGCAGCGTGTGCTGGGCATCACACAAGTGCCGTAAAGCACTTGCCGTAAAGCACTTGTGTGACACTCAGAGAGCAAGCAGCACCGGCACTGCAGCCTGCGCTGCTTGCCCCGCCGTCTCCCCGGCTCTGCGCCCGCCGAACCGGGTAAGTTGTATGCCAGTCAGGGCAGAGGCGGGGGCAGGGCAAACCGGGCAGCAAGGGAGGGTGGCTGTAGGTTGCCCAGGGCCTGGATGGGGCGGGGATACTGGGGGCCAAGATCCCTGGTATCCAAAGCTCCCTCCAAGCCCCAGGTACACCGACACGGCCGGTGTGAATATACTCGAGCTC
The DNA here is from genome assembly GCA_026170595.1 of Plestiodon gilberti rubricaudatus. NCBI lineage: Eukaryota > Metazoa > Chordata > Lepidosauria > Squamata > Scincidae > Plestiodon > Plestiodon gilberti. The sequence goes on along the minus strand of JANXHW010000004.1, from coordinate 60,161,042 downwards.
TGGAGCTCACGTACATTCGAGGAGGCCTACACGGGGGGGAGGGGATGATCAACCCCTTCTCCTGAGTTGTTCCTGGGCTGCCCCTGGGCATCCTGGGAACTTGATAGGATGTGGCATTCGCCACAGCCTACACAGGATTGGGCTGCCCCTCTCTGATAAATTTGCCCAAGATTGTAGTCTTACTGTAACAGGAGCTCCATACTGTTCTTCAGATAGCTTTGGGAAAGGCAACGGTCTAGTCATTACCATATGCCCCTAGGCAAACCTATCTCCTGTGGCACCTGATGCTTCTTTTCATCTAAGGTTCTTTGAAAAATATTTAAAAGCAACCCCAAACACTCCTGGTGATCTGAAGTCCTGAAGTTATGCTCTCCAACCTGCCCCTCCTTGATTACACCCCTAGTTGAGAGTTTGGTAACCCAGATATTTGACAGTGTGGATATACAGTTCAGGGAGAACCCGAGTTTCCAAGTCTTTGGTTGACTTTGATATGATCTTCATGTATTGAACAGGTCTTGTATGTGAATGCTTCAGCAAGTGCCAGATTACACTAAAGTATGCTCTGGCTTGGTCCATTTTTGAAAATGCTTAAGGATCTGTTGTGGTCATTTGTAAAACACAACAGGTCATCATCTGAGATCCACTGAAAATGTCGAACTCCTACCATTCTCTGGATTGGAAAAGGAAGCGAGAGACAGAGAGGAAATGTGGAGGGGAGGGAAGTGCTGAGCTAGAACATTGGAGAGTTGAGGAGCAGAGGCTGGCACATCATTGGGTAAGGGGGGGCCGAACCGAGTAAGTTGTATGCCAGTCAGGGCAGAGGCGGAGGCAGGGCAAACCGGGCGGCAAGGGAGGGTGGCTATAGGTTGCCAAAGGCCTGGATGGGGCGGGGATACCGGGGGCAGAGATCCGGGTGGGTCAGCATGTGGCATGCTGCCTCAGGTGTCAGGAAATCTTGGGCCAGCCCTGAAATTAAATCAAGCTAACATTTGATTAAATTAATTGTATGCTCCATAAATACTGATTTATAAACTAGTCTAAATTCCTCTAGCCTTATTACAGAAGAGTGGGTTTACACATTATGCTATACTCACATGAAGAATGTCTGTACCTGGGTGTACATTTCCATGTGAATGACTGTATAAAGCAACAATTCATGTATGCAGATTGCTCCTGCACTGAATGGAATAAGTGTATAACTGTACCTGGGCACAATCATTGTTAGTGGGCCAGTTTGGACCGTACATTTTTGCCTGGACTGACCCCACATGATAAATATTTACCTCATGTCTGGATAAATTTATACCATTTTTTTTTACCACCCTTTCATGAAATTAAGGTAACTGCCCAAGTTCCCTGAGATGTGAGGGGAGGCAGTATCGTCACTAAGGGGCGCGTCACCCTGGAGCGGGGGCGCGAGCATCACCCCTGCCCTAGGGTGACACCCCCGGCTCTAACAGCGACCGCCCCGTCTGGCGGTCCGGGGCCTTCTGAGAAGGCCCAATGCGTCGACGCGTCATTTATTAGCTTTTTCGCGCATGCGCAGACCGTTTCTGAGGGCAAGGGCTGCCCTTTTGCCCTCAGAAATGGTCTGCGCATGTGCGAAAAAGCTAATAAATGCCGCGTTGACGCATTGGGCCTTCTCAGAAGACCACGGACCGCCGGACGGGGCGGACGCTTCGAGGTCTTCTTCCGGCCTCGGAGCCTCCGCGTGGAACGGGGGCGACGCACGCGGGTGCGAGGGTGCGCGCACGTCACCCTTGCGCGTGTCACCCGGCGGCCCGCCCCGCCCGCCATGCTACAGTGATGTGACTGAAGGGAGGGTCCAGGATATACACATATCATGAGCACTCACATCTTCGATTACATGAGGCCGTCAGGGGAAAAAAAAAGTACTATCCAAACTGGCCTGCTGATACTGATTGTACCCAGGTACCGTTTAAATGCCTCCTGTTGCATTACAGATCTACGCCAGCAAAAGAGTTGGCATAGATCTGAGTAGGCCCATAGGAGACCAGGCAGTGACTGGAGAAGTAAATGAATTTTTTCTTTACTTCTCTCTCCTGGCTGGCCTGGTCCCCTGCATGTCCGTGTGGGATAGAACTGAGCCGTTAATCAGTCACAAGGAAAACTGTATATTGAGCATTCTGGATAAAGCAGTTGTCAAGCACACCCAAGCTCCAGTTGTTAGTTTTGAAAGAAAAAAAAATCATTTTTTTCCTTGAAAGAGGAATGAATGGCGCCAATCTACAATAATAACTGTCACCTGCAAAAAAGTGTGTTGCCTTAGAAGGCCTTGGAGCCCTATTCTTAGTCATGTGTCGTCTTAGGATGCTGGGGTATATAGCACTGAAGTGGGCCAATGGGCCAATGCTTACATTGTTATCCTTCCTTTTTTTTTTTTCACTTGTGACATTTCCTGCATATACCAGAAGTGTAAAAAGAGTAGAAAACAGAGGATGAAATTCACACATTAAATCATGATGTCCTATATAATAGTCCCACATATACAGAAACTTGCACAATTCTCCACAGTGTATCTGAGATTTAATACAGAGGTCATTTCTTCAGGAGCTGAAAGCAATATATTTGGATGGTGAATGTATGGTCAGCTAGGCAAGACCATCAATCTTTCATGAACCTTTCTGAGTTAATGTTTTATGTGGTCCAATGGAGAGTATCTTCTGTGTTAGTAAAATGTCCCAACAACATGCACAGATCTGTATTTACGGTATGTATTGACAAACTGATTGATGCTGAAATTGTACTACAGTTATTTACCGAAAACAAGCTTAAGTATTTATGGATGCAATCCTATACACACTGTCTTGGGAGCAAACTCCATTTAACATAATAGGCCTTACGTCTGAGTAGGCATGCATAGGATTGCGCTGTAATTTCCTGAATATTCAAATTGTTGAACTCTTTCACTCAAAAGCACCTTTTTCCCTTCATTGGGAGCAGTGGAGGCAACTAGGCGAACAGAGATGGGTGCCCCTCACCAACCTGCTGCCTGAGGAGATTGCATCAGTTGGCCTCATGGATGGGCCTGCCCTAGTTAATTCCATACCCTTTTCTGTTGCATTCATGTCTGTTTCTTTTCTTAGGATTCAATCAAGAACATATTTTAGACAGTGGGGTGAATTCCATGGAATCAGAACAGTGGTCTATCAAGTCAGTGTTGTCAAGACACCCTGGCAATGACTGAGTTTCAGGCAAGAATGTTTCCCCACTCTACCTGCTAGGCATTGAACCTAGGATCTTTACACAAGGTATATATGCTCTACCACTGAGCTATGTCCCTTACCTTAAGTTACAGCGCAATCTTATCTAAGATACACCACCGATGTAACCAGCGTTGCAACGAGAGCAGGAGGCCCCAGAACAGAAAGGGGATTCAAATCCCCGCCAAAGGGAGATTCAAAGGGGATTTAAATCTCCACTCCAAAGCCTCCCGCCCTGTCCTCCCCACTGGTTACACCGGTGGTGTAAGTTGGACGGAATTGCGCTGGTAGAGAGGCAAGGCTGTTCTTAGATTTCTTTATTGTAGCTGCTGCAGCAGTGATGTAGACCAGTCCTGAAGTACAACTGGTTAAAAAAAAAAGGATAGGAAAATGTGATTTTTCCCTCCCATTCAGGCTAAGTTTGCTTTTTGCCTTCCAGTGCTAGGAGTGCTGGAGAGCTGTTTTTTCCCCCTCCTTCTGGCATGCTCACGGCGCCTTTTTTTTTTTTTGTTCCTAGCATGCTCGCCACACTAGTAGTTTGAACTGCAAGCTCGAAGCTACAAAAGATGGCAGCCTCATGCACCAATAGGAATTCTGATTGGCTGCAAAGGAGCTTGGGAGATGTAGTGCGAGGGAGAGGCGCAACAGCAGCCATTTTGATTTTCGGTCAAACCTAACCTTTTTTTTTTTTCACCTGAGAATTTGTACATCAACACTACATAATGACAAGAGCTCTAAACGCCACATGAGTCACCTTCCAAATTTTCTCGTTTGTTCAGAAGAGCCTACATCAAGATACTGCAGAGTGCTGATCAGCTCTGGGGTCTCTCCTAGCTATTTTCCAGTTGCTATGATAGGAAAAAGAGACATAGACATTTGCTGTGGTTGTCAGGCTAAGCGTACCCAAATGGGTTGTAATCTCAAGGTTCAGATGCCTAATGCTTCTAAAGCTGCTAAATATGGATCTGCACACTGATGGAGTGGATATGATTAGAGAAAACGTGTTTCATTGAGATTGGTAGACGTGTTTCTTGCCTGTAACCTCTATTTCAACACCGTTGTCTCCTTAATACAATAATTTGGAGAAAAATGTGTAGATCATAATTGTTTTGCTCTCAGCAGTACAAGTTTAATTGCTACGTCTAAGTGTTCTATGTGTCTTGCACTGGCCCTTGAGAATCTTTCTCAGTGGTAGAGGCTATTATTTCTTTCTTTTTTTCCCCAGGAAGGTTAAAATATTAATTCTGACCTTTCGCTGCCCACCAATTAAGAACCTCCCACTTCAATTTGTTAATGCGCAGCTGCTAGTAACACTAACCTTTGAGTTCTTGGCCTCAGCAGTTTATCTGTAAGCAAGGGAAGGCAATGAAAAGCCTACTCATTTCTTTCATAGGCACACGGACAACATGTGCATGTTTAAAATGGTAATTCTTAGCAGTAAAGGCTATCTTGCTATTCTCATAACTTGAACCAATTTGATCTGGCTGTGAAATCCTGCTAATTTGGAATATGTGGTCATGGGAGCTGCCAGAAACATGCCCTGCGCATGTGGCATCCCCAGGCATTTGTGGGTTTCTCAAGGGCAGACTGAAGCACATCACGGAAAACTGTCTGGCTGTCATTTTCTTAAACCCTGAGAGGGGGGACAGATTCTCTGCCATCAGCGCCTGCTATCCTAACCCCCTAACCAGGCCTGATCCACCTTCACAGGTCAACGTGGACATGCACCAGCTATAGAGGCTGCTGACGGCTGCTGGGGCTTACCCCAGGGTAAGGGAACAAATGTTCCTTTACCCCAAGGAGGCCTGAACATGCCAAAACTCCCCCACACACACACACAGGATACAGTGGAAGCCGTGTTGGCGCTGCTGCATTATTGTGCGGGGAGTTAGTTAGGACTGGTCTGTGAGTTGCAGTTCTCTGTAGCCTGAACTAAGGTACAGGCAAGGAGTGAGCTCCTCAGTAGCCCAATCACTTCATTCACTTGCGGTGGAAAGACTAGTCTCTCCCATTGAATGATCACTCTTAACTGATGCTCTAAGCCTCCAAGGAAGGAAGCAGAGCTGGAAGAACAACTAGAAGCAGAGCTCCCCCTCATCCTCTTGATTCTTGGGGAATCGCATATTGGAGGTTCGGGGCTGGGACAAAAGCCAGGCAAAGCCAGCCAGCTGTGGGGGCAGAGGAGATTGCTCTGACAAACCCAAATGTGGCCTTCTTTGAAGACAGTGGGATGAGATCTGTGGCTTCTTGCCATCAGTCCAAATCAAAAGTCACAGCATTGGCCTTGGTTGTGCTCTCCCGTCAGGCACCAAGTTCCATGTACACAGGTATACATGTACACAGTGCAGGAGATCTGGCTCAGTGGAAGATCTGAGGATAGCAGTTCGAGACCCGTCAAGAGCTGTCGACATGTCGCTGACAAGCTGCAGAAGCCTCAGTGAGAGAATTCGGCAGCTGGCACGCTGAGTGGGAGGCAGTGTGCCGTCAAGTCAATGCATGGGAGGTGAATGCCAGAGAGAGGCCGAACCGTGAAGGAAACCACCTGGAATGAGCGTTCTATGCAAGATTAGAACATTTGTAATATGTAAAAACTACTTTGATTTAGATAGCCTGCCTATGTAAATCGCCTTGAATTAAAGTCGGAGGAGAAATCCAATGACCAGAGAAAGGCAGTATATAAATACTGGTGGTATGATGATGATGATGATGATGATGATGATGATGATGATGATGATGATGATGATGATGATGTAATTGTGTCCACACATACATCACACATCCAAGAGCTCACATACATTTGAGTAGGCCCATAGGGCCTAGGCTGGGTTGCATGCATCGAGGGAAGGAGACAATCATCTCCTTCCCTCAAGGTGCACCTGGGCTGCCCTGGGAGCTGGATAGGATAAGGCGGTCGGCCCTTTCGGCCGGTCGCCGTATCGTACACAGGATTGCACTGTAAGTGGGTTTCCTCATTTATCACAGCAGCTCCTCCCTTGCATCCCCTTCCATGTACATCTTTCCGCCGCTCCAGTTATGATTATCAGAGGAAGACAGGTGTGTGAACTCTCTTTGTGGAGCCCACAACAAATCGCTGTATCAAAGCGCTCATTTATACTTTAATCCGATTGAGAAAGTGGGGCTCGGCGGTGGCAATGCAGTTTGCATTTCTTTTCAAGCAATGCACAGGCTTTCAAAAATGATGATCTTTGGCTTATTTCAAGACGCTGCCCAGATTCTTGGAACCGTATTCCATGGATACCGACTGTTTCTCAGATTAGCAACTGATACGCACACCCAGCCTTTCCTTTTTTGTTCCTGGCAGACTCTGTTTCAAGAGATTCTTATGCGAGACTGGCTCTGGTACAAAAACGAAAGGAGTGCTTGGCTGCAAACTCTTATCTTCTATTTCTGTGGCTATATTATAATTAAACCAACCGAGTTCTTAGTTTTTATAGCCAACATGTAAGGATCTGAAATTTGCTGAAATTAAAAAAAAAACAGAACAAAAAGGCTGTACTTTTATCTCTATTTTTTTAAACCTTTGTTTATTAATAAGTGTTTGTCCCTTCTACTAGTACACCCATACAAAGTAAGCTTCATTCTGCAACTATACATCGTGAATCCAGTCCAAACAGAATACTAATTATAACTAAGACACGAGATATTTATTTGAATGGAATCAGTTGCAAACTTTCACACTGGAAATGTCTCATTATCAGTATGTTGGAAACTGTAGAATTTTACAAAATCATTTTCTGGTTCCCGTTCCTGACTTTGAAACTTGTTTCTGTCTGTCAAATGCGAAAGTGCCACAATCCAGCATGAAATCTACAATTTATTGAAGATTTTGAGAGTCGTGCAGTTATCTCAGGAGATGAGATTATAACCTTCACTTTTAATAGACTAACAGCCCGGTCCAGCCCAAGGCAACTGCGGTACAATTCAGGCACAATTGCAGCCCAAGTGCTTTAGGCCCGAGTTGTGCCTGAATTGTGCCTGAGTTGGGCTGCAATTGTGACTGAATTGCAGCCCGGTCCAGCCCAAGGCAACTGCGGTACAATTCAGGCACAATTGCACAATTCAGGCACAATTGCAGCCTAAAAGTGGGTGTGTTGGGGGCGTGTTGGGGGTGTGACGGGGCGGTTACGAATTTTGGTCCGGTTCCAGACACTGGAGAGCCACTGACACGCCCCCTCGAGCCCAACTCAGACCCAAAATTTGGGCCAGCAAAAAGGGTGGACCCAAATGTGAGGAGACCCATAGGAGCCATTTTACCTTACCCACACCAGCCCTCTCCTGAAAAGTTCTAACACCCTGGGCCCGAGTTGGGCCTGAGTTAGGACCGAACAGGTGTGGCCTAACTCTGGACATGGACCCAAATAGTTACCCTATCAGCACCCAGCCCCACCCAGCCTCTTTCCCACAAAAGCCCAGCCCCAGCCCTCCACTCTCTCTCTCTCTCTCTCTGAGCATGTGGCTTGGGGTTCTGTCCCCCAGCAGCCACAAAGTGGGACTTTGAAAACTTTTCTAACACCCCACTTCTCTCTTCTCCTCTCTCCTCTCTGCCCCCCTATAGGGCAGAGAGGGCTGTTCTGCCTGTGGCCAAACTGTTTACTGCTGTGCCTGGGCAGCTGTCTCCATGCAAGTGTTTGCTAACCCATGTCTTTCTCCCAGCCCCTCTCTCCCCCCCCCATACAGGCAACAACACCAGCAGGTAAGTGCAGGGTTTGTGCTGACATGTGGTCTGACGTCTGCCTCTTTGCATAGAGAAATATAGGTAGGATACATGCCTCTATACCAATGTCTTGTCTCATAGCTGCCTGCATAGCCTGCCATGATATGCCTCTATACCAATGTCTTGTCTCATAGCTGCCTGCATAGCCTGCCATGATATGCCTCTATACCAATGTCTTGTCTCATAGCTGCCTGCATAGCCTGCCATGATATGCCTCTATACCAATGTCTTGTCTCATAGCTGCCTGTATTAATGTGAGCACACAATGCCATGAGTGTGGAACTGTAACCCATATGTAGACACCAGCTGTTCCCCCCCCCCCTCTTTTCTCCACAGGGTCTACCGACAGGTCAGTATTGCTAGGATTGCCATGGTTGTGACCCCCAAGTTGTGTTGTTGTCTCTCTCTTTGACCCCTTTCCCTTACAGGATCATGCTCACCGTACACCCAGGGAAGGAGCGCAGACCAGGCTATGTGTCTCACACCACTCAGCTGTGTTTGATTTCTCTCCCTGCAGACCTTTGCAACTGGCACACTGGCTCCTCTTCAATGGCGATTGCTACCACGCAGCAGCTGCCATGGAACACCCCCATGTTGTTCGTCCCCCCAGGAATGCCCACTACCACAAACCGTCCGGGGAGCACCCCTGGGCCTGCAGTCTGGGTGCCCCACGGTCACCTGCCTTGATGCTGCCAGAGAGGTCTGGGAGCCTGCCCTGCAACCCACCTCAGCTGCTGCTGCTGCCCCACCGCCCTGGCTGCCTACTTGCTGTCCCTCCCCTTTCTATGGAGCAGGCCGTGGTTCCACAGGGGAAGAGCCCGCATCTCCAGGTCCATGGGGCTCGCCTGATGCTGCTGCTGTGGTCCTAGAGGCTGCTGTGCCTACCCCTGGCAGCCACGCCCGGCCATCTCTGCCACTGTTCCAGAACAATAAAGATGCCCCTGGAAACACATGTCCCCAATGTTGCACAAGCACTGCCCCACACACCCACACAGGCAGGCCCCAGCACACAAGCCTCTGCATGAATCCCAGCCAGGGTCCACCACAGCCATCCCTGGGAGAACACAGCAGGGGGGCTGCCGGACCCTCTGGGACCAGAGGGGAGGGGGGAGTTGGGGGGCCTGTCAGGCAGGCAAACACTGACGGGCACTGTGGCGCACGTCCGCCACGTCCGTGAAGAGCCCTTTCAGCAACCGGGGCTCTCACCCACCCTCGGTCCGCCCATCACCGGCGTCCGTTTCCGCCCTCTGTCCGCCCGTCACCGGCGTCCGTTTCCACCCATCAACGGCGTCCGTGTCCGCCCTCGGTCCGTCTGCATGAGAGGCGCCCGTTCCTGCATTGCCTCCATCTGCGAAGTGCCCCCTGTGCCCCTATCGGTCTCTGCAGACCCCTCTCCCTGTATCCCTCTCCCACCAGCCGTGTTGTCTGTCTGTTTCTGACCCACCCGTGTCCCTCCCCAGCACCCCCTGTCAGTGTGCCTGCCTCCCCTCCCACTCCCTGATGATGGACGCTGGCACCCCCCATGCCGCCAGAGCGCCTGCCGCAAGGTGCCGACGTTGCCCCATCTGGGGGTGTGATGAGCTGCGTGAGCCCTTCCCGCTCGCAGCAGACAAGCCCACGGCATCTCTCGGTCTTGGCCGGGGCACGGAGCAGAAGACATGCTGGGATGCCTTCTTTGTGGGCATTGCCACGGCCCTTGAGGCCCAGGGCTTCAGGCAGCGCACGGGCATGTCATGGTGGAGGCGGTTCCAGACCTCATGAGACCCCCCCCTTGTGCGTGCCGTTCCCACCCCCTCCTTCCCTTCTCTCCCCCGCTCACCCCCCCATGACTCCCACGTGCAGCCTCACCGTGGCTTGGGGGTGGCATCGCAGTCTGCAGGAGGGAGGGCAGTCGCACTCCCCCCTGCGGCAGGTGGCTGATGCCCAGGGTGCCCTGGGGCAGCTGGCACTGGCACAACCTCTGCCCTTCAGCTGACTGTCAAACGCGCAGTGCCTGCAGGCCCGCCTGTGGCTGCCCATCTGCTGCGACCGCTGCAGCAGCTGTGGTAGGTGCACGCAGACGGGCTGAGGAGGGGGCTCTTCGCTTCCACAAGACTGACAGCTCCCCACAGGAGCCTGCCTGCCTCTGCGGTAAGTTTTGCCGCGATCCTGGCCCAATGCTGTTGCCTCCAGCCTAACTCAGGCACAGTTGCAGCCTAACTCGGTCCTAGTTTGGGCCACAATTGGGCCACAATTGGGCCTCAACTGTGCCTGAGTTAGGCTGGACTGAGCCCTAATAAGCAATATGGTGTGCAATGATTAGAGCTTCAGAGTAGAATTGAGGGAAATCTGGTTCAAGTTCCCACTCAACTATGAGGTTCGCTTAGACCAATTGCTTATGTCTCAGTTTAGCCTACCTTACAGGGTCGTAGTGAGAATAACATAGGGGGACGACACAACTTTGTGCACCGGTCTGAGCTGCTTGAGGAAGAGTATGGTGCTGTTGGAGTATAAAGACTGACATTTGTCTTTGCATGATCTCACTTGGTAGTCTTTTCTTTCTCAATCACCCTTTATTAGTGAAAGGAAGAAACACACTCAAGTAAAATTAAGCAAGCCAGACTCTCTATCAATCTCTGTCTTCCCATCTGTAATGTGGAAATAAACCCAATACCAACATGGTTGCCGTAAGGATTATTTATTGGATAATGTATTGTGAAGCCCTCTAACCCACTGTATAAATCTTGATGCTTATAAAAATGAGCTGGGGACTTTCACACTATGCAAATGAAATCAAACTTCATTGTCAGTGTGGGGGACACCAGAATATAGCAAGTATAGCAGATAGTTATAAAGCAGACTGGGTTTTAGTCAGCACCACATCATGAGAAATATTTCGGAATATTTCACAGCATAACACAATTTGCTGACACTTTCCCAAGGCTCTTCAATAAATCACTCCCAGGATGGTGGATAGCTTACATTATTCTGTGGCCTTCCGAAAGCAACCATGACTGTTACTGATCATCCATGTAAAAAACATGTTACTGAACAATTGTTATTTTGGTGTGTGCAACAAATGTGCCATTCCCAGTCATTCGTTGCGCAGGATACAAAAGTGCTTCTGTTTCAGGGCTAGCGCATTTCCCGTACATTTGTGCCATTTGTCACTGAGAAAATGCAATTAATTCTTCTTCCACACAGCACATCCATTATTACGATGGGTGCTTCTTCAACTGGCCATTAAAGAAGAAGGTGACATATAAGAACAGACCCGCACACGCACACACACACTCTTGCATTATGGGTTATTTTAAAATTTTATTTTTTATCACATTACTTAATTCTTTGGCTACTGTGCACATACCCCTTCCTTCCTTCCTTCCTTCCTTCCTTCCTTCCTTCCTTCCTTCCTTCCTTCCTTCCTTCCTTCCTTCCTTTCCAACAAAATATACAGTACTCCCCCCATATCCACTGGGGATATGTTCCAGGCCCCTCCGTGGATACTTGAAACCGTGGATAGGAGCGAACACCCCCTCCATGGTTTCCTGAGGGCCCCCCACCCTGCCTCCCCTTGCAGGCAGGCGTGCACGGACCCCCAGCACTTATTTTTTCTTTCAGCAAGCTTTGTTTCTTCCTTAAAACAAGCAGAGAAGCAGCCTCCATTGCAGGCAAGTAGAACGAGACTAAAGGCCGCTTCAGACCGCACGAATCTCGGCTCGTCCCGGATCTTAGCGGATCTTAGCCGAGGGGTGATCCGTGGATAACTGAAACCATGGATAGCGGCTCAGTGGATATGGGGGCCCACCTGTATTTGCTAGCAAGGCTACTTCTCCATCTCTTATATCTGAACAGGCTATCACACTGCTGGCTCTGGATAAGGCTAGGTACAAATATAGTACTAAGAGGAAAATCTTTTTTAACACACACAAAAATCATTAAAAAGAAAAAAAAGAAAAGCCTGCACACAGTTGCACCCTTAGGGAATCTATTTGGCCAGTCACCCGCTTAGTTTGTGTCACAGTCCTGAGTGCATGTCATGCTGCGTCGTTCAGTCTTACTTATGCAAAGAGCATGATATGAATCCCCTGGAGCCCAGCTTCCAGAAATATTTGGCCAAGTGACTAATTTCATTCCAGCGTAACTGATAAAAACAAAACTAAACAAAGAGAGCTAGTCACAAAGTGCATTGTAATGGTGGGAAACGGCGTATAAGCATTAGAGTAGAGTAATTGCTTTGACTGGGCTTCTCAATTTTTTTGAGTTGAGGTTGGTGGTGTCCAAATAGGGTCAGGGCTATGGTGCTGGAGAATGGAGTGTTTAATGTTTTCCCTCTTACCATTTTGGGATTTAAATCTCTCTCTCCCCCTCCCTCAATCTACTATTTGCCATGGTGTGTAGAATAATAATATAATATACAGTATTGTATCTGAATTTTGGCCTTGCAACCCCCCCCCCCCAATAATCACAGCCAAGGTGCTTTAGAGTAAAAACTGGACCACATTTATTAAAATCACAGCCAATCAAGTTTAATATACCGTAATAACTCCTGCCGTGGGTCCTAGCTCAAGACACTCCTCCCCATGTTAGTGCAGGCACTTAACTTGGGAGAGATAGCCCACCACCATTTATTCCCCCTTGGTGCATCCCCACTCTGACTCAAAACTGCAGCTCATTTATTAATGACCTGAGCTTCTCTAAGGGATTGAGGAAGCAGAATTGCATTGCCTCCTCCCCCCCCCCAGCCAGCCAGCTTTTGAGGTTGACTTTGCAATCCCAAACTGAGGGGTTACCAGCCAGAACTGAGGGGAGGAGCCCTAAAATGACAGCTCTCCTAGCCCTGACCCCAATGGGTGCCTTGATTCTCCTGCCTCATGAGATGGAGGGCAAGGCGAAGATGCCAGCACCTCCATCTCCTCAGCATAGGGTAATATTCTCCTACCACAGCTAGTTGGGGGTGTGTGTGTGCTATGGGAGAATGGGTTAACCCCCTCCCAGAGTCATGGCCCTAATCCATTTAGGAATAGGATGCTCCCTGCTGCTTTTAAGTAAAAACAAACAAAAAACCCAGGAGATTCTTCATGTACAACCTCCTGGTTTTAGAAGTAGATTTTCTCTGTGCCAGATACAGGGGAGTGGCAGCAGGAAACAAGTTATCTTGTTGGCTGTGTGCTCCCTGAGGCATCTGGTGGGGCCACTGTGTGATACAGGAAGCTGGACTAGATGGGCCTTTGGCCTGACCCAGCAAGGCTGTTCTTATGTTCTTATGCCCCATGTTTGTGTGCATTTACTTTACACAGGATAAAGTTCCAGCTCAGTCCTCCTTCAATTGCTTTTTTATACACGATTTCCCACTCAGTGGTGACCAGCAGTGTAGTCCTCCCCCCCCCCACACACACACACACAAACACAAACACACACGTCCCACTACTGTGTCTTTTGTGGGTGGACGGACGGTGCAGCATTTGACCTTCATTTCCTTATGGAGCAAACCATATCTTCTTTAAAGATCATAACTGTGTCCTTAAGTCCCACTGTTCAAGATCCTTTGTCCCTGACTGTTCCTCACTGATGCTTCTAAGTCTCTGTTTCTTCATCTCTTGACTTTTCTCCATTTGTTTAGATACTTTGCCAGGTGACTCATGCTTTTGTAAATGTTTAGAGATGGCTACGGTAATAACACACTGTATGCAGGGCTCCCCTTGGAGGTGGTTGGGAGGCTGCATGTAGGATAGAGATAGCTGCTGTTTGCTTCCTGATGGATGACCCAAGGGGCAACTCTCACACTTCTTGCCACTTAGCTTCTTCTGGGTCCATGTCAAGGAGCTGTTTTGCTCACCTGGAAAGCCTTATATGACCTCAGAGACTACCTCTCCCTCCCACCATGACAGGATCTCCCTTCCCGTCTCCACCACATTGTACAGATTAACCCAGGATCCTTCAGGATACCAAGTTTGTAATGTGCTACAAGGAACAGAATTTTGCCTGCAGTCAGCCTGAGGTTATGGAATGATGTCCTTACCTTAATGATAATGTACTTTTTTTTTTTTGCCTTCGGATGAAGATCTAAAATAACATTTATTAAAACTAAGGTTTTGGCCACTGGTTTTATTACATTCCTTAAATTTAAATTTTTATGTTTATTAAATTGAGCAATCTCCCAGGCGTGTTAGTTGGTTATTCTGAACAGTATTGTTTAATGTCTAATTTATTTAAGGCGTTTGTTTTCTTTTGAAATAGCAACATATTTGCATTTTAAATATATTGTTGTGGTTTGGGGGTTTTGTTGTCATCCACCTCCAGTTGTTTCATTTGCAGCGTCCATTCCGAATTTGCGTTCGCGCCACTAAGTGAAACACAACATCATCATCTTTTGCCTTTTTCCTCTCCGTTGTGCCCTCCTGCTCTTTCTGTCGCAGAGCTGCCAGCGGCACGGATCCTCTCCCTTCCCCATCGCCAGCGCGCCGCGCTCCCTCTCTCCTCTCTCCCTATTTTGCTGGAGAAGAACAGAGCTCAGGGCAGGAGAAGGGCAGCGCAGCGCCTTCAGAGTCTGGCGAAGGGCATGTGTCTGCCTTTGCACATGCTCAGTGGGAGGGGCCGAGTCGCGAGCGTCGCGAAGTGGAGCTGAAAAGGAGCAGAGCCTGGCTATTGCAAAGGCAGCAAGCAAGACCCGCCTTAGCTCCGCCTGGCTGGAGAAAGCCGCTGCCAGCCGCCGCCGCTGCTCTGCTTCCTTCGCTGCTGCTGTCTGACACTCTGCCGCTTTCCCATGCCAACCGCAGCGGCTGAGCTGAGCGCTGTTGCGGGCAGGCGGAGACGCCGGGCGGCAAGCAAGACACACGCGAAGTCTCAGCCGGAGACTCCTCCAGGGCTTCAGGCAGACTGGCAGAGTCCGCCGCCCCGAGTCCAGCAGCATCATCCCCGGGCCGACTGAATCGCGTCTGCGGAAGTCAAGTTCTTTGCAGGAGTTTGATTTGCGTCCACCCCGACGAGATCAAGAGTTTGTGTTTCCTCCTCTGCAGAAACCAACCAACCAAACCCTTCCTCTGATCACTTTCCTTTGCGCGCTCACTTTGGGGTCTCTCTTAATACTAAGACTGTTTGAAGGCTGCCTGACGATGGTGTCGATTGAATTCTTGCACAATCTTTTGGTAAACGCCAAGAGGCGGGCAACGAAATGACTGGGCGGCATCTCTGTATCCAGACCTGAGGACAGTTTCTTCGGATGCGGGGCAGAAGTTCAGTCCCTCCTCTCATTTTGTCAACTGGAGCGTCAGCGTCCGAAGTAAAGGTAGAGGCAGCGGGGCAAGCGAGGGGGAGATTTTCATTCGGTGCTAAAAGAAAAGAATTGTCTGGCAACCGGATATTTACGCATACTTATACTATTTTCCCCTTGGCATATTGTCATCGGCGTTGAATTGGATGCGATTTTAAAAAATAGGCTGCTTAAGGTAAGTTGAAGGGATTAAAACTTTTCTCAAAAAATGTAAAGAAGCGCAGTAGGGTAGATTTTTGTTGTTGATGGCCGACCTCCTGTTGACGATGACTTTTAAATATTTGCAGCTGTTGGCAAAGAAAACTTATTCTAAGTTCTACAGCCCGGAGAGGGTTTTTTGGTGTACTAATTAGCTCATAGCGCCCTCTGGTGATTTACAAGCTCACACGCCGCGTAAATTTCAGTCACAGGTGAGAATAAAGCTTTTATGGCTGTGAAGTACAAAATACTTGCATAACAATTGAATTTGGGAAACAACAAAAAAACTGCAAAAGAACAAGACAATTTGTACTGTAGATGTGAAATGGTCTATTAGCACTTAAAGTTGTGATTTTTCTTTAAGATCTCATCATCAGTATTTGGCTGATGGGGTTTGCAGGAAATACTCCTACTGGGAGATGTCAAACAAACAGCATTTCAGATTTGACTTCCAAAAGAAAGCTAGGTAACTACTGTGATGAAATCACGCCATACATTTCACTGGTCAAAAACATTGTGGTGCCATTTTATCATTAATTGTTGAGATCTAGTTTTGAAAGGTTGAACAAGTAGAAGGATTTTTTTAAAAGTAGAAATATAACAAAAACTCTTCAAGAGTTAACATAATTGTTCATTTAAAGTGGGTTTTTAAATAATTGTTTTCAATAGTTGTTGAACATGTTAATACTTTTCCTGTACTTTTTTTTTGAAGGGCATTTGTTTTGTTTTTCCACAGACAAGATCAACATGCAAAAGTGATCAGAATTCAGAGTCGACTGCCAGTGGGGAAAAAGAGATGTGATCTCTTTTTGTGTTTTTAATTTGCCTTTCTGTTGAGGAGAATAGAGTTAACTGAAATTCCAAGACAAGGACTAGATCTCACAGATTGATGAGGACATGAAGATACTTAGAGAAGACATGAAAGCCACCAATCTGCTATATGATAATCAAACCAAACACACCTTTCATAACATGAGGTGAACAGGTGATAAAATCATGGTAGCTCAGCCTCAGCCAGACTTGGCTATCCGGTCTTTTGCCAAGTCTCCTGTTTCCCGCCAAATAAGGAACAAACTTTTTTTGTCCAGTATGAAAGAATGAAGGAGAAGAGGACATGGATTCAGGATTATCAATCTCCTACACAAAGTTACATTTGTTTTACATGTACAATGTTATCAGTGACTTTTCCCCACTATTTCAGACAGGTATTGTTTAATAGAATGCCATTGGTAACAAGCTAAAATGCTGGACATGATTTTTTCATTGCACTTCACATCTTGATACGACATTATTTGGAAATCAAACATATTTATTAATCGGGTGTACATGAAAGTTTGTGAGAAATTCCTTTGCTAGCCTTATTTATCACTGTGTGTAGAGGGCGTCTACTCAGCGCACCTGCAATGTAACAGTTTTTCAGTGTTGTGCTTCAAGACACATCAGCTAAGAATTAGGAACCTTGTGGCATCAGTAGTTTTTTTTTTCTTTCGTTCAAAAGCTTTCAAAACTATTTTCCCACACTGGTAACTCAATGCGCGTTTGAAACCTGAGCACTGCTTTTTTTTTCCCCCTCAAAAAGTTGTATCCCTGAAGGGAGGAAACTGCCTAATGGATCATGGCTCTAATGTTTACAGGACATTCTTTATTCCTAGCATTAGCGATGCTGGCAGTTTCCACATTTGAAGACTCCGTAAGCAATTACTCTGACTGGGTGACATTTGCAGAGGACGGGGACCAGTATGACAAACAAAAACTGGAAGATTTCAAGGCTAGTCAAAAGGTGAAAAAAGCAGTTCTGCATCCAAGCTTATATTTTAATGCCGACGAGATCCCAGCACTGAGGCAGAAATCCCGCACAAGCCACCTGCACCTCTTCAGAGCACTCCGGAGTGCAGTGTCAGTGATGCTGTCCAATCCATCTTATTACCTCCCTCCACCCAAGCATGCTGATTTTGCTGCAAAGTGGAATGAAATCTATGGCAACAATCTCCCCCCCTTAGCATTTTATTGTCTCCTGTGCCCAGATGATAAAGCAGCCTTTGATTTTGTCGTGGACTATATGGACAGAATGGCTGGATACAAAGACTGGCTTGTTGAGAATGCCCCAGGTGACGAAGTTCCTCTGGGACACTCCTTGACTGGCTTTGCCACAGCTTTTGATTTCTTATATGCGTCACTGGATGATACCAGAAGGCAAAAATACTTTGCCAAGATATGGGCTGTGAGCGAAGAAATGTATGAATATTCCAAAGTCCGTTCCTGGGGCAAGCAACTTCTTCATAATCATCAAGCCACTAACATGCTAGCATTGCTCATTGGGGCCCTGGTAACCGGAGGAGGCATAGACTCCCAGGCAAACGCTTGGAAGCATGCTGTAGTAGATGTGATGGAAAAAACCATGTTTCTACTCAATCATATTGTCGATGGCTCTTTGGATGAAGGTGTGGCTTATGGTAGTTACACGGCTAAATCAATAACCCAGTATATTTTCCTGGCACAGCGCCACTTTGAGATTAACAATCTTGAAAACAACTGGCTCAAAATGCACTTTTGGTTTTATTACGCCACACTTTTGCCAGGCTTTCAAAGGACTGTGGGCATCGCTGATTCCAATTACAATTGGTTTTATGGTCCTGAAAGCCAGCTCGTTTTCCTAGATAAATTTGTATTGAAGAGTGGGGTGGGCAATTGGCTTGCACAACAAATTAGAAAGCACCGGCCCAAGGATGGTCCGATGGTGCCATCCACTGCCCAAAGGTGGAGTACCCTTCACACGGAGTACATTTGGTACGACCCAGGGCTAACTCCCCACCCGCCACCTGACTACGGCAATGCTAAAATGCATGTGTTCCCTAACTGGGGGGTTGTCACATATGGAGCGGGGTTGCCAAACGCTCAGACAAACACCTTTGTTTCTTTCAAATCTGGAAAGCTGGGTGGTCGCGCTGTCTATGACATAGTTCATTTCCAGCCGTATTCTTGGATTGATGGGTGGCGGAGCTTCAACCCTGGGCACGAGCATCCAGATCAAAACTCCTTTACTTTTGCTCCGAATGGGCAAGTCTTTGTCTCTGAGGCCCTCTATGGCCCCAAGCTCAGCCACTTGAATAATGTTCTGGTGTTTGCTCCATCTCCAACAAGTCAGTGCAATCAACCTTGGGAGGGTCAACTTGGGGAATGCACACAGTGGCTTAAGTGGACAGGGGATGAAGTTGGAGATGCTGCTGGGGAGATTATCACCTCCTCTCAGCACGAGGACATGATGTTTGTGAGCGGTGAGGCAGCATCTGCATACTCCTCGGCAATGAGGCTGAAGAGCGTCTACCGTTCTTTGCTCCTGATAAATCCTCAGACGTTGCTAGTAGTGGATCATGTGGAAAAGGAGGTGGACTCTCCCATCAACTCCATCAGTGCCTTTTTTCATAACCTTGACATTGACTTTAAATATGTACCATATAAGTTTATGAACAAATATAATGGAGCCATGATGGACGTGTGGGATGCTCACTATAAAATGTTTTGGTTTGACCACCGTGGAAATAGTCCTGTTGCTAGGATACAAGAAGCTGAGCAGGCGGCTGAGTTCAAAAAGAGATGGACACAGTTTGTAAATGTCACTTTCTCTGCAAAGAGCACCACTGCAAGGATTGCTTATGTGTTCTATGGGCCTTATGTCAATGTCACTAGCTGTCAGTTTATCGAGGATGCCCAATCAGGGTTTCAGATTTCTCTGCATGTCAACAATACAGAGATGATTGTCTCTGTTGTAACGGACTATCTAAATCTGAGGACGAGATTCAGTTATTTAGGCTTTGGTGGCTATGCCAAGGTAGCCGCACAAGGAAAAGTGACAAGATTTGGCTTGGGTACTGAAGCTATAGAAAAGCAGGCACCGAGTAACAGGACTGTCTTTCCATTTGGATTTAAAGTGAATATAATGGCAGGGCTGATTTTGGGGGTTAGCTTGGCCATATTGGCTTTTCAGTGGCGGTTTTACATCTCCTTCAGCAAGCTTTTGCGTTGGATTCTAATCCTGGTGATCACATTGTGGTTTGTGGAGCTGGTCGACGTGTGGCATTCTTGCACCCAGCCCATCTGTGCAAAATGGACCAGTGACATGTCAAGCCCTGAGCCCAGTGCAGGGAAGGACCACAGACACCCTGTGACTTTGCCAGACGTCGTCATCACCTCTCTCCCCAGCTCGGGCGCAGAAATTTTGAAGCAGCTCTTTTTCAACAGTAGCGACTTCATCTACATCAGGATCCCGACAGGTTACCTAGATATCCCCGAAACGGAATTTGAGATCGACCCTTTTGTAGACGCCTGTGAGTGGAAAGCATCTGATGTTCAAAGTGGCCATTTCCGTCTACTCCAGGGCTGGCTTCATTCCCTAGTCAAAGACACCAAACTTCATTTGCAAAATATCCATTTGCACGAAACCAGCAGAAGCAAGTTGGTTCCGCATTCTGCCGCCAATAAAGACAAAAAGAAGCGGCCCAGGAAAAGAGAATCCATAGCAGAACAAAGAAGCCGACTGAGAGGGAGTTCAGACAAAGATGTGGAATACATTCGGGAACTGAGGAGACACCTTGGCTTTTATCCCAGCGCACGCCCTGTGCTGAGTCTGAGTAGTGGGAGCTGGACTTTAAAGCTTCCTTTCTTTCAGGAAATCATAGGCCCTTCACTGAGAGCTCTCTATGTCGTCCGGGACCCTCGGGCATGGATCTACTCGGTATTGTACAAAAGTCAGCCTAGCCTTTACTCCTCGAGGAAGGTTCCTCAGCGCTTAGCTATGATGTTTAAAATAGAAGGCAGGAAAGAAAAGTGCAGTTTCAATTCAGGCTATGCCTTTGAGTACGAATCGCTGCGGGAAGAACTCTCCTCTTCAACTTCAAATGCAGTCTCTGTGATGTCCCATTTGTGGCTGGCAAACACAGCAGCGGCCTTGAGAGTCAATGGGGGTTTGTTGCCGGCAAATTATCAGTTGCTCAAGTTTGAAGACATTGTCAGCTTTCCCCAGAAGACGGCTGAAGCCATCTATGCCTTTCTCGGCATCCCGCTGTCTCCGACTAGCTTAAACCAAATATTGTTTGCCACATCTACCAACCTTTTCTACCTTCCTTACGAAGGAGAAGTGTCTCCAGTGAGCATCCATGATTGGCAACGCAATATGCCTCGGGAGGAAATTAAGCAGATTGACGACATCTGCTCGACTCTGATGGACCTCTTAGGATATCCAAAGTTTACTGATTTAGATGCTGCAGGTCAGCAATAGTTTGCACTAAGGATCTTCCCCCTCTCTCCCCCAGCTCTTCAGTTGTAGATAAGAATCAAAGAAGCTGGTTTATTCTTGTAAAATGTATGTACAGTCTGTTACACTTGCAAAGAGAGATTATTTTAAATGAAAAGAGATATTTGGTCTAGTAAGCTCTTTTTATTTTTCCTTGCCCTCCCTTCCCACAAAAACTCATAATTACTTTTGCTGCCTTTGAAAATAAAGCTCTGTGTTTCTATACGTTCTTTCCAGATGGGCCCTGGACAGCTCAGGGGATTGGTAATAGGATAAGGGACCTTTCATTTCAAGGCTATCAGTAGGAATCTGAGCTAGGCGGGGGGGGGGGGGAGTTGCCAAGGGCTGCTACCGTCTGTTGGTTATTTGGTGGCCAACGTGAAACAAGTTGGGAGGAGGCAGGGGCTCAGCCCTCGTTTTCAACGAGCAACTGTTTGTAGCACAAAACAGACTTCCCATTTGGCAGCAATTATCTCCCTTGGGCTAGATTTACTCTATGTTATGTCTGCTTTTAACTACTCCAGTGGTGCTGAGAAGCTGTAAACCTAGCCTAACCATCCAGTTAAACTGTGTTTTATGACTGCCTAACATCATTGGAGTGACAGGAACCAGATCTTCTCTCTCTCTCTCTCTCTCTCTCTCTCACACACACACACACACACACACACACACACACACACACTCAGAGAGAGAGAGAGAGAGAGAGAGAGAGAGAGAGAGAGAGAGAGAGAGAGAGCAATCCTAACCAACTTTCCAGCGCCGGTGCAGCCGCAATGCAGCCTTGAGGTAAGGGAACAAATGTCTCCATGACTGCCCCTGCATTGCAAAATGCAGTGTGTGCCCTTTCGGCATGGCTACACCGGCGCTGGAAAGTTGGTTAGGATTGCACTGACAGAGAGAGAGAGAGAGAGAGAGAGAGAGAGAGAGAGAGAGAGAGAGAGGCATTCTTCATTTCTTTTCACAAAACACCTTTGTTGTGGCACATGAGCTGTCCCCATTTTGACAAGACTCTGCCTTCCCATTAGCAACCCTAGCAAAGAAACCAAGAGCGAAAGTGACATAGGAAATAAATGTCCTAGCCCTGCCCCATTAAGACTAATACCAAAAACCAAAGAAAGCCCTTAAGGGCTCAGTCCAGCCTAACTCAGCACAAGTCAGGCACAATTGAGGCACAATTGCGGCGTAACTGTGGCCTAAAATAGGGCTGAGTTAGGCTGCAACTGTGCCTGAGTTAGGCAGGAGGCAAGAGCAGTGGGCCAGGATCGAGGCAAAACTTACCGCAGAGGCAGGCAGGCCCCTGTGGGGAGGTGTCAGTCTTGTGGAAGGGAAGAGCCCCCTCCTGAGCTCGTCTGTGTGTACCTACCACAGCTGCTGCAGCGTTCGCAGCAGATGGGCAGCCACAGGTGGGCCTGCAGGCACTGGGCATGCGACAGTCAGCTGAAGGGCAGAGGTTGTGCCAGTGCCAGCTGCCCCAGTGCACCCTGGGCATTAGCCACCTGCTGCAGGGGGGAGTGCCACTGCCCTCCCTCCTGCAGAAGGCGATGCCACCCCCAAGCCACGGTGAGGCTGCACGTGGGAGTAATGGGGGGGTGAGCGGGGGAGAGAAGGGAAGGAGGGGGTGGGAACGGCACGCACAAGGGGGGGTCTCATGAAGTCTGGAACCGCCTCTGCCATGACATGCCCGTGCGCTGCCTGAAGCCCTGGGCCTCCCTCCTGCAGAAGGCGATGCCACCCCCAAGCCACGTTGAGGCTGCACATGGGAGTCATGGGGGGGAGGGGGTGGGAACGTCACACACAAGGGGGGGTCTCATGAAGTCTGGAACCGCCTCTGCCAGGACATGCCCGTGCGCTGCCTGAAGCCCTGGGCCTCCAGGGCCGTGGCTATGCCCACAAAGAAGGCATCCCGGCATGCCTTCTGCTCCGTGCCCCGGCCAAGACCGAGAGATGCCTTGGGCTTGTCTGCTGCGAGCGGGAAGGGCTCACGCAGCTCATCACGACCCCAGATGGGGCAACATCGGCGCCTCGCGGCAGGCGCTCCAGTGGGGTGGGGGATGCCAGCGTCCATCATCAGGGAGTGGGAGGGGAGGCAGGCACACAGACAGGGGGTGCTGGGGAGGGGCACGGGTGGGTCAGAAACAGACAGACAACAAGGCTGGTGGGAGAGGGATACAGGGAGAGGGGTCTGCAGAGACCAATAGGGACACAGGGGTCACTTCGCAGATGGAGGCAATGCAGGAACGGCCGCCTCTCATGCAGACGGACCGAGGGCGGTAACGGACGCCATTGACGGGCGGAAACGGACGCCGTTGACGGGCGGACTGAGGGCGGAAACGGACGCCATTGACGGGCGGACCGAGGGTGGGTGAGAGCCCCAGTTGCTGAAAGGGCTCTTCACGGACGTGGCGGACGTGCGCCATGTCGCCTGTCAGTGGTTGCCTGCCTGAGAGGCCCCCCCACTCCCCCCTCCCCTCTGAGCCCGGAGGGTCTGGCAGCCCCCCTGCTGTGTTCTCCCTGGGCTGGCTGTGGCAGGCCCTGGCTGGGATTCATGCAGGGCCTTGTGTGCTAGGCCCTGTCTCTGTTTGTGTGGGGCAGTGCTTGTGTAACATTGGGGTCATGTTGTTTCAAGGGGCCTTGGCCCAAGGGGTATCTTTATTGTTCTGGAACATTGGCAGAGATGGCCAGGCGAGGCTGCCAGGGGTAGGCACAGCAGCCACTCGGAACGTAGCAGCAGCAGAAGGCGTGCCCCATGGACCTGGAGACGCAGGCTCTTCCCCTGTAGAACCACAGCCTGCTCCATAGAAAGGGGAGGGACAGCAAGTAGGCAGCCAGGGAGGTAGAGCAGCAGCAGCAGCTGAGGAGGGTTGCAGGGCAGGCTCCCAGACCTCTGGCAGCATCGAGGCAGACGACCATGGGGCAACCAGACTGCAGGCCCAGGGGTGCTCCTCAGAAGGTAGGTGGTGGTGGACATTCCTGGGGGGACAAACAACACGGGGTGTTCCATGGCAGCTGGTGTGTGGTAGCAATCGCGATTGAAGGAATGCCAGTGTGCCGGTTGCAAAGGCCTGCAGGGAGAGAAACCAAACACAGCTGAGTGGTGTGAGACACATAGCATGGTCTGCGCTCCTTCCCTGGGTGTAAGGTGAGCATGATCCTGTAAGGGAAAGGGGTCAAAGAGAGAGACAACAACACAACTTGGGGGTCACAACCATGGCAATCCTAGCAATACTGACCTGTCAGTAGACCCTGTGGAGAAAAGAGGGGGGGGGAACAGCTGGTGTCTACATATGGGTTACAGTTCCACACTCATGGCATTGTGTGCTCACATTAATACAGGCAGCTATGAGACAAGACATTGGTAAAGAGGCATATCATGGCAGGCATTGCAGGCAGACATGGGACAAGACATTGGTATAGAGGCATATCATGGCAGGCATTGCAGGCAGCTATGAGACAAGACATTGGTAGAGAGGCATATCATTGCAGGCTATGCAGGCAGCTATGAGACAAGACATTGGTAAAGAGGCATATCATGGCAGGCTATGCAGGCAGCTATGAGACAAGACATTGGTATAGAGGCATGTATCCTACCTATATTTCTCTATGCAAAGAAGCAGAAGTCAGACCACATGTCAGCACGAACCCTGCTCTTACCTGCACTTACCTGCTGGTGTTGTTGCCTGTGGGGGGGGGAAAGAGGGGCTGGGAGAAAGACATGGGTTAGCAAACACTTGCATGGAGACAGCTGCCCAGGCACAGCAGTAAACAGTTTGGCCACAGGCAGAACAGCCCTCTCTGCCCTAGAGGGGGGCAGAGAGGAGAAGAGAAGAGAGAAGTGGGGTGTTAGAAAAGTTTTCAAAGTCCCACTTTGTGGCTGCTGGGGGACAGAACCCCAAGCCACGTGCTCAGAGAGAGTGAGTGGAGGGCTGGGGCTGGGCTTTTGTGGGAAAGAGGCTGGGTGGGGCTGGGTGCTGATAGGGTAACTATTTGGTCCAGTTCCAGAGTTAGGCCACAACTGTTCCATCCTAACTCAGGCACAACTCGGGCCCAGGGTGTTAGTACTTTTCAGGAGAGGGCTGGTGTGGGTAAGGTAAAATGGCTCCTATGGGTCTCCTCACATTTGGGTCCACCCTTTTTGTTCACCCAAATTTTGTGCCTGAGTTGGGCTCGAGGGGGCGTGTCAGGGGCTCTCCAGCATCTGGAACCGGAACAAATTTGTAACCGCCCCGTCACTCCCCCGAAACGCCCCCAACACGCCCACTTTTAGGCTGCAATTGTGCCTGAATTGTGCAGTTGTGCCTGAATTGTGCCGAAACCCAATTCAGTCACAATTGCAGCACAAATTCGGCCTCTGCGGCACAATTCAGGCACAACTCGGGCCTAAAGCACTTAGGCTGCAATTGTGCCTGAATTGTGCCGCTGAGGCCTTGGGCTGGACTGGGCTGTAAGATCTCTTTCTGGAATAGCATTCAACACTATTTTATGAGGCGGGGGGAAGAAAGTGCCTTGGTTAGAAATAAAGAGAACCACATATAGTAAGCACAGGAATGTCTAGCAGCTCTGAAGATTTTGAATACCAGTCTGTTTCTTGGTTACAAATACGGCTACATGGTGGAGGCTGGCCTTGCTTTAGGCTGCAATCCTAATCCATCCTTACCTGGGCGAAAGTCCAAATTGAACGGAACTAGACTTACTTCTGAGTAGACATGCCTAGGACTGCACTGTTCGTCATGCAGCATCTGCACAGAAGTCCAGGATCCAGTTTAGGATAATAGAACTAAAATTGAAATGCAGAAGAAGACACCTGGAAAAGAAGGGAGGGACAAGTGCTGTGTTCTGCCATACTTGTGTCTTCGTTGTATGTGCATTTGCTAAGAAGAGTGTTCATAGGGTCAACGTAACAAAGCATCTTCTAGCACGACCCCATTGATTTCAGCATCAGCTTGTGTGGGCTGCAGTCGCTTCATCAGATGCAGTCGCTTTGTGCGACTAGGTATGTCTACTCAGAAGTAATCCCACTGGGTTCAGTTGGATCTACTCTCAGGTAAACATGTATAGAATTTCAGCCTTTCAAGTGCTACAAAGTTCTTTGTTGTTGTTTGTGGCAACAGACTGACACGGCTATGGCTTTGGAAGTTGTTAAGGTGAGGATGTAACACAGATCTGTGAAAAATCTATAAAGTGCAGGGCAGTTCTGTTCACTTTAATGCAACACTTCAAGCACAAACAGGTTTTGGATTATAGACTAAGACATGGTCACTTTTGATGCAGTACAAGTCAGCAAAAGCCCTTTTTAAGGGTTAAGGTGCTTGTGGTAGCATCCCTTTGTGGTAGAATGAAAGCAAATTGAAATATTACTCCATATGGGATGTTTGAGACAAGAGTGGCTTAAAATTATGTCCACTTGAAATGTTGGTGTTTCTATAGCTTCCTTCCACACATTACAATGTTCACAGGAGAGACGCATCATAGACAGACGGAACTAATTTTTCCTGTAATGGAAAAATTACACAGCCCTTTCAGCACAATACTATGCATGTCTACTCAGAAGTAAGCCCACTATTCAGTGGGGCCTACTTCCAGGTAAGTGTGCATAGGACTGCAGCTTAAATGACATTATGCAGCCTCTTCACCCATTTAAAATGGTCAGGAAAATTAGAGTTTAAGGCTGCAATCCTAAGAACAATGACAACTGTATTAAATACCGTATTGGTCTGAGTATAAGACTCACTTTTTTCTCCTAATTTAAGTTTTTAAACTAGGGGTGCATCTTATAATCAGGCTGTTGCAATTTAATGCCAGTGATTTAATTAAAATTTTTTAATAGCACCAAACTTTAAGGGTGCGTCTTATAATCAGGTGCGTCTTATACTCGGGACAATACGGTAGTTGTAACCCGGAGATCTGGGATAGCATCCACCTTAGGAGGTAGTTAAGAGGCTTAGCTGCAAATCAGGACCACCCTGGTTTGAAGCTCATCTCCACCATGAACTCGCTAGATAGCCTTAGGCAAGCCATCACCTTCCAGCATAAGCTGTAATGTGAGGAAGATAGTAATTGTACTTGCCTTGCAACATTGTTATAAGGAGTACATCAGCATAATACACGTGAATAGTGCTGTACTGTACAAATATTAACTATTGTTATATTCCTCTTTTCACATGAATGGCATATATCTGCATCACAAAATTTTAAAAAACCCACCAAATATCCATGAAAAATAGACAATAAAATAAGAAAGACAAACAGCAGAAAAGCTTTTTTTTAAAGCCAACTAAAACAATAGAACTAAAACATACTAAAAACAAGTAAACAAAAAACACTAAAAAGACTGGAAGAAAACAAAGATCTGATGCTGGAATAGATAAGGCAAGACTCTCTGGAGAGAACATTCTGCTGCAGAAAGGGTCCTATCTGAGGTTACTACCCACCTCACCTGGAGAAGATCCCCAATGTGGAGCTTAACACCTGGGCAGGTTCCTGTGAAGGGTGGCAAACCTAGAGGACTTCTGCTCCTAAGCCACTTATGGTTAGAAATCATCACTTTGAATTAAGCACAGAGACCCAGAGTCACTGTAGGTGCTTTCAGACTGGCATGTGTGCAATACGCCTGGCTCCAGTTAATAACCTAGCTACCTATTATGTACTAATTGTAGCTTCCAGCCATCTTCAAGAGCAGCCCCATTTATAACATGGCACAACAGTCCAACTGCTGTGGCTAGAGTCTCTTTCTCTGACAGACCATAGCTTTCGCCAACCTGAGGTGGTGAAAGTTGCTTCCTACTAGGGAACAAGGCCCAGTGTCAACAAACCCAGTTTCACTCCATACAGCTTCAATCATAAACCTGCAAGTTTGCAAGTAAATCCCGTTAATATAAACAGAGCTTAATGCATGCATAGAGCATGCATAGCTTGCACAGAATTGGTATGCATGGAATTGGTACCCGGTTTCCCTGAAAATAAGACCTCCTCCAAAAGTAAGACCTACCGTCATTTTTGCATGATTTTTGCTGGCACTCATAAATATAAGACCTCCCTGAAAATAAGACCTACTGCAATTTTTTTGGAGCCAAAATTAATATAAGACATTGTCTTATTTTCAGGAAAACACGGTATTTGCATAGAAGTATAGAGCATGCATGGAATTGGTATGTAAGCTTATTAGCCCAGTTGCAACTACATTTCCCCAATTCCATTGATTTCATTGGGACTTACTTGCAAGTAGGTATGCTTAGGATTGGGGCATTGGTATAGTCAAGTGGATTTATACAGAGGTTTGGGATGCCCTTTTTTAACTTCAGATCTGCACCTTTTTCCTTGTGCTTCAAATCCCAGTTCATTATAGGGAAAATATTTGATCTTACAAATTCCTTTTCAAAATCAATTTTTATTTTAATTTACAGAATTCTTCTCCAGTGTCTTTTAATTTGGACTAAAGTACAAATTTCGTTAGTTGTCCTTTTTTTGTACAACTCCCACCCTTTGTAGCTACAATCTACTTTCCCGTCACTGTTTCTTTTTACAATGTTGAATGCATTCTCCTAATTCATCTTGCTTCGTGGTCTCTGGAGAAGCCGGTGGACTGTAAATATCTGCAGATGTGTAAATCAAGTCCTAGACAATATTGGAGACATCCGTTTCGCCTTTCCCGTCACTCCCCCCCCCTCCGCCTTTTTATTTTCCTGACTGGCATTTCATCACTAATGAAGTTGCTATGAAATATGCTTCCTCTTATTTGTAGGAACTGAAATCAGAGTTTGGTGCTGTTCTGTTGAAATATGCCAGCTGAGTAATTACCATTTATTTGGCTGACAAGCATTAGCCACTGTCAGGATTTAATGAGTTTGTCTCTGCAGACTGATATCCTCTTGGTAATGTGGACTGCTTTGGTGTTATGTCTTTTGTCCCCCCCCCCACACACCCCACTAACATGCTGCAATGTTCTGTGATCTCTCATTCTGACCTAGATAAAAAGAGCTCTTTCCCAGCCCTTCATTATTATGTCAAAATGTGCCTCTAGCCTGATAAAGCGTTTGATATGTTGCAGTTTCACTAACCGTAACTTGTCTTGGATTAGGAAGAGGGACTAGCAGCCCTCTTTCTTTTTTCCCAGGGCTTTCCTCTGGCTAGGTAGGATGTCACACGCAAAAAGGAAACAGCAAAGGGTATTAGTGCGCAGTGATGTGTCAGTGAAACCTTGGATCACGATGGATGTTTCCGACAAAATGTGTCTCACTGTCATTCTCGCCCTCCTGTTATCAAGCGTATATGTAAAATGGTTTCTATCCCTTGCTGCTGCAGTTTTCTTGAGCTGACAAAGTGAGCCTTTTGCTGTTCAAACCGCTTTGCTGACGCCAGGCTCATGCTCATGACGACCATGCAGCCCTCAAAGGATCAAGCTTAAGATCAAAGCATTTGCTTACAGTTTGGAGGGTTTATAAGCCTGAATTTGAGTGCAACGAACAAAATGGTTGGCTTCTTGTGGCACTTCAAAAGCTGCTGAGAATAAGAAATGGGGAGTTTAGAGAAACTGTGGAGATGGGACATAGAAAGAAGCTTTAAACTGAAGCAGACCATGGTCCATCTAGTTTAGTGTTATCCACTGTAAAAGGTAAAGATAAAGTTACCCCCTGCTCAAAAGCCAGTCGTGTCCGACTCTAGGGTGTGGTGCTCATCTCCATTTCTAAGGCCAAAGAGCCAGCATTGTCCGAAGACGCCTCCGTGGTCATGAGGCCAACATGACTAATGGAATGCTGTTACCATCCCACCACAGCGGTACCCATTTATCTACTTGCAATTTCTTGCTTTCGAACTGCTAAGTTGGCAGGTGCTGGGACAGGAGACGGGAGCTCACTCCGTCATGCAGCACTCGGATCTCGAACTGCTGTCCTGCCAACCTTCCAGTCTGCAGTTCAGCATCTTAACCACTGAGCTACCATGGCCCCTTATGTTATCCACTGACACAGTGCTAATCTGTGTTGTTGAATAGCAGCAGCTCTGCAGGGTATGTCCCTGCCCCATCTGGAGAGTGAACATGGGATCTTATACATGCAAAGCACATGCTCTCCCACCAAGCTGCAATCTTTCAGTGAGCTAGTGGTGGTAAAACCAGTCTTGTTGGCTAGTACCATGCTTCAAAATGAATGACAGCGCAATCCTGTGTAACCTTGCACCGGTGTAACAGCAGATGCACCAGCGTAAGTGCAATTACACTGGCATAAGTGTACTTACACCGGTGTATCTACTGTTACACCAGTGCAAGGTTACACAGGATTGCACTGTGAGGTTGTGATGTCCCAGAGACATGGTTCTGAAATAATTCACTTGTCTATATATCTCCTGGTGTTTCCACAGAGGAAGTGGTTTGAAACTCAGAGCCAATATGGCATTCTAGAGCATTTGGAAATCAGGTTTCATTTTGGGTTCAGCTACATAACTGAACCACAACTATGGGACTCCAATGACCTCCTGTATCATGACTGATCCCTGCACTCCAAACATGTTCCCATCCAGGTTTCCTGACCATCGACACAGCTGACCAGGACAACTGTAGGAAGAGTTCAGGCTGTAAAGCCTACACAGATGGCTTCCTGATATTGCTAAGAGAACACACACACACACACACACACACACACACACACACACACACACACAGGACTGTGTTATAGAAGTGCTTCACAGATTTCTTGTTGTATGTTAAGGAACCAAAGTGAGTTTGTGCAGAGCTGAGCTGATGTCCAGAAATGCCTTAGTTCCAAAATACATGTAGGACACAGTCCATGGGGTAGTGTCCTTCCACCATTTTCATTCTTTTCAAGGGATTTGGCACTGCAAAACGTGCTGGGGGTGATGGCCATAGTCATGAGCAGACCTGAACAACTTGGGACCCAAGAGAAGGGCTACAGCTTAATGAGGGTCCCAGATTTGTCTGGCGTGTACAAGTAGGACTGGGAAAGACTCCAGTCTGAAACTGGGAAACCCAGGGGAGCCATTGGTAGTCAGTGTAGACAGTACTGAACTACATACTTTGTCTCAGCAGAAGCCATGTTTATTTAATTTATGTATTTAAAATATTTATGCTCCGCCTTTCCAAAACATATGCATATGTTCACCAAACTAAATGCTGCCTATTTTCCATATAAAGCAGCCCACATGCGTTACCTCAATAGCCTAGGAGTCCTAGGACACCAAAACCAGAGTAGTTGTCAAGCGCTTGGCAGGACTGCTGTACATGGCTAGTGGCCTGCTTTTGGATTGGTGGGCCACAGGCGATACCAGACTGGTTGAGACTTGCCATCGTCACTCCATAGCACGTGAGCTACCTGCAAAGTGTATGTCCTTTGCTACTGTCCTACTGTTGGATGTATGCTTTTGTATAACTTTTTGCGGAGCAGAAAATATTCCTGGACTGAGGTCACAAGAAGGTTGTCTTGTAAGTCTCTGCAACCACAAAGACATACTTTAAGAAAATCAGAAAGCCACAAATAGAGGAACTTCCATTTGCAAGCAATATTGTATAATTACTCTTCACAAATGGTATTTCTGGTGCTCTTGCACAAGAAATAATGACAATGGGATGGAGCAGGAAGAATCCTTTGGTCCTTCGTCTTGAAATCAAAAACCCGCACACAAATAACAGCCACAGAGATAGCTAATAGGAATAGCCAGAAATAGCCCCTTAGCCCAAAATAGCTAACGGGAAAATATGTGCAGGACTTTTTATTTTTATTTTTTTAATTATTCCCTTTTAGGCCATTTGCAATAAGTGTTCCTTAAATAGTGTAGCTCTTCATTATGTCCAAATAGTCTTGTATTCTGAATCTTTTTCTGTACAGTATATAAAAAAAGTTCATTAGCTCTTCAGTCCAATGTCACAAAGAAAGAGAACCTAATGATGAGAGAGACCATGCCCTGGCTCATAAATTTCAAACTGTTCCAAGGAGGAATGAGCATTGTTGGAAGGATTGTTACGAGGATTATAGCAAGATAATACACAAAGTGTTTTGCACACTCAAAATGTGCTATACAATTGCTAAGTATTATCATTAGATCATGATTTGGAGGCAAAGCAATTAGTATCAAAATCAAACTCCCAATTTTTGGTATCTTAATAAAAGCTTTCATTTATGTCATGTATTGAAGCCAAATTTCAGGACATGGGGACATGAAGTCCAATATATTGGAAAATATATTCCAATATATGGCCTCTGTTTTCCATAAATTAAATGGTCCCCAAGGTCTGCCCACAAACAACATCCCAGTCTGCTATCTCCATAGCAGATTAGGGGAATAGTGAGCTGAACATTGACTGTATATTCTCCACAGGGAGTAACATTGCTGGTGTGGGAAATTTCAGATCAGACCTCATTTCATGCCAATTCTTTCTGCACTTCCTGTTTAGTGCTGAATAATCTATTTGAAGGAAGTTCTTATTCAGATGTCTTTAGAAGTACAACAAAAATAAGTAATCCAAGAATCTGTTTCCAACTACAAAGCTAGATGATGTGGGGGAGTTTACAAGCAAGACATGAAGGCAACAGCACACTCCTGTTGTTTGTTCTTACCATATATATAGTTTGCTATGTGTTCATATGTTGAAAGGTCACTGCTGATCATAGCTTCCCAAATGTAGTATGGGTTCAAAATAGGCACCTCCGTGCTCTTCCCACAAATTTTCCTCATTTTCCACTTGGAAAAATATCATGAGTTGTCTTCTGTCAAAGCAGTGCTGGAATCGATTGTGCTGATTGTTTCCTCAGTGTAGCAATCAATGATGGGTAATCTAGTTCAAAGGTGGACCTGGCAAACTGAATGCCTACTTACAAACCTACAAAAAGCGACAAAACTACAGAAAATAAAACTATTTGAAGTACCAGATCCCTATAGAAATGTCTTGAGGTAAATGTCTTGAGGTAGATGATACTGGAGTTGGCAAAGAAATTTAAGTAGGTCAATGGTTTTCAAGCTGTTTCAGTGTTCTTTGGAGCTCAAATGCATTCCCGTATGGGTCAAAAACCTCTTATTTATCCCGTATAGACGACATATTCTCATTCTCACTTATTTCAGATGAGCAATTTTAGAATGGTAGAGTGGAAGCCACCTGAACCTTATGTGGTCAATTTACTGTACTGAAGCAGGGTCCTGTATGATTCAACAGCATATAGTCTATGCAGTAGAATGCTACTTATACATATCTCAGTTATGATGTGCAAAGAGGTGGGACAACTGAAGTGTGCATCACAAATGTGCCCAACAGGAAAAGTTATAGGTCTATTAACTCAAACCAGTTCAGAAGCTTCAAGGAAATGGATAATCTCCTTACAGCCCAATCCTATTCTCCCCCTGCCCGATGCAGTGACACCAAAATGGTTACTGCTGCATCCTGCAAGGGGGGGGGCAGTCGCAGAGGTCTACTCTGGGTGAGGGAACATTTATTCCCTTACCCAGGGGTAAGCCTCCATGGTATGGAGGGGTCTACTCAGACTTGAGCTAGTGAAATCGCTGGCGCAAGTCTGCATGAACCTGTGCCACGGGATCAGGTCTAGGAAGGGGGCTAGGATTCAGCAGCTACCGCTGCTGCCAAACCTGCCTCCTTCCCAGAGCCCATCCACCCTTCCCGTGTCACTGCCCCATTCTGCCCTTCCCTCATCCCCGTTGCTGCCTCATTCCATCCCTCCCCTGTTCTGCCTTCCTGTCCCACCTCCCCCATCTCACCTCCCTTGCTGGCCTACCTTCATCAGTGTGCCTGCGACGATCTGCTGGCTCATGAGACAACGCTCCAGCCTCTTTGCCAGTGATCCTGCAGTGCATGACTTTGCGCACTACAGGAGCGCCTTTTATAACTGCTGTAAGGCAGTCTATGCTGGCAGAATACACGTTCTGCCAGCGTACGGCCCCAATAGGATTGGGCTGTTAATTACACTTATAATTAATTGTTCTAGTATCACTTTAGTAGAACTCTAACATCCATATTTCATTGATGTTTATGGTCAAACATTGCATCATTTGGAATGAAGCAACCATACAATCCTTTTTACCGTGTCCAGTTTCAGTTCACATACCACTAACCATCATTTTAGCATGCTTCCTGGGCTGGTTGAAGCTTAGCCTGGAGTTGAACTCGTCAGTTTAGTCAGGATGCATATACTGATTGCTACCTCTGCTTAAACAAATAGTACTATGGCTTGTTCCACTTATATTGTTTATTTATTTTTCACATTTGTATACTCTCTTCCTCCGAGAAGCTCTACGTGGTGTACATAGTTCCTCCCCTCCTTTTGTCTTCACAACAACCCTGTGAGGTCGGTGAGGCTGAGAGAGAGAGTGATAGGCCCAAGGTCACCCAGGAAGCTTCATGGCTGAGCGGGGATTTGAACCTGGATCTTCCAGGTCTAAGTCTGACTCTCGAACCACTACACCATCCTGGCTCTGTGAGGATATTAGCCTCCATGTTATCACAAAATTTTGCATAGACATTCAAGGTGAATTTTGAAGGTTCAATTAAGGTGGAAACACCTAAGAAATAATGTTGATAGGATTAGTGGAATTTCTCAAGGAGGTCTCTCATTGAAGTAGGTGGGGGTGAAATTAATTATTTCCATGTATCCTGATTGTGGGTTGTCACCCTAATCTTTCCCCACATAGAGTTAACATGTTTTTCACACATCTCTGCTTGTCCTTTCTGGGTCTCAAATGGAGTGTGGGAGTTTGCTGCAGTTTCTGCTGATCCCTGCGCTACTGATCCCTTTAATCTGTGTATGCTATGAATCCAGCTGTTTTATGCATTGCCACTGTGTGACATTCCTTCTTTAATTCTTCAGCCAGATGTTCCTAGTTTTTCAGTCATTAGTGTTTTTCTTAACAAAAGCATAGTAAGGTTTTTGAAATGCGAGACAAAACTGCTTACAGCACTAGATGCTTTAAAAAAAGTAGAGACTTCATTGAAAATACCAAGCTATGGCCCTTAAAATTATATTCACATAGCAAAGTAAAGTCTACAATTTGGGCATTGGTGCAGGTATAAATGATTACCCATTGTGTCTTATGGACATTTCAAAGAAAGGCCTCAGTCTGTGTGTGTGTGTGTGTGTGTGTGTGTGTGTGTGTGTGTGTGTGTGTGTGTGTGTGTGTGTGTGTCACTTTAAATATTTCTTTATATTATGTTTATTAGTTTGAAGAATATAAGAATTTCAAATTGAATCCCAAAACATAAAAATTATTTTAGGATTTACATGATTGTATATATTTGACAGGTTCTTCTTTTTTTTTCTTGAAATGTAGCTAAGGGATTCAGAATCAAATTGAAAAATGAGATCCATCAACATTTCTGTAATGTCCACGAACCAGTAGAGTTAAGCACCAAATAAACGGCCTTTCTGTTGTACTTTCAAAAATCAAAATACATTAAAGAGTATTTTTGTAATATGTACTGCTTCCATTTTTATTGTGTTATGAAAGTGAAATCATTGACATTATTTTAAGTAAGGTGACAATATTAGCTTATTCTAGGACTAGATATGCTTGTGCATGATACTGGATCCTCAGTATATCAATTGCTTGGAATCCTTAATTAGTGTTGATCCCCCAGCCCATCCAGGACTAGTGTGTAGGGTTTTCTTTTTGCTAAATCCAAATCTGTTTCCCCAGCTTCTTCTCCCCCCCCCCCCAGGTAGACAGGCAGCAATATTTACTCTCGGGTGATTTTGGGGCCACTGCTGGGCCACATCCTTTCTCCACTGGGTTCCACCCCAATACAGATTTTTCTCCCCTATTTTTAAAGTTGCAAATGTTATGACATTGTCTGTCCTCGCCTTATGACATCATCAGAATGTGCCTCAGAACTCTTAAGTTTTTGGATGTATCTAACTGGTAACCCTATCAGTGTGATTTCTGCAGTCTGCACAGTCATATTCTCAAAATGTCACCAAAGAGATGTATGAAAGGAAAAAGATCAGATGGGTTGGAGCCCAAAGAGTGATTATTTCATGAGAATCTCCTGGGTCTGAGGAAGAGCAAGTTCGAGAATGTTAGAAAATTTATTTCTAGAAATCGGCAGAGTTTGAGGGATATTTTGTGGAAACTGAACTGGTTACAGGATGATGAAGATGCAGGAGATACAGATAAATTCCCCCCTTACTACTATTGCCATGGAAATACATAGGACATCACAGAACTTTGAAGCCTGGGAAAGAAAGAAAAGCATTGGGAATGCTGTGGGAAGGAATGGAAAACCAAAACAGAAAAGTTAAATGCTTTTAAAGTTGTCCACGTTTGTTTAAGCTTTGAAGAAGATCAACTGGAATGACCCACATCTGTAGTTCTAAAGACTGAACTGACCTTGTTCCAGAAGGAATATTAAGATCATGTAGAAACAATTCGACCTGGCCTCTTTGAGTTTTCAGTGGAAAACAAGAGGAACAGTTTTACAGCTGAAATGTAATGCAACTCTTCTTTCTGTCTTTAATAGAGCCAGGAATATGCTTGGCACTGAATAGTCCTTGAAACAAAACCAGCTGAAGCAAGATTAGCTGGATGATGGAATATCCATTGAGGTCTGGCACTGAAAATAGGTTCTGAGTCTTAGCTGATGTGATCCCAACACCCAGGCACTGAACACATTGAACACAATCCATTATAGGAATGAATGGGGTGTGTGCAAAAGCGAAGAAATGTGCCTCCCCCCCCACAGAGAGAGAGAGAGAGAGAGAGAGAGAGAGAGAGAGAGAGAGAGAGAGAGAGAGAGAGAGAGAGATATGCATTCTTCATCTCTTTTCACAAAACACCTTTGTTGTGGCACATGATGAAACTGTTTGCCAGAAACACCATTTCAAAACATGATGTTTCATTTCTACTGTGGCATCTGGTAACACTTGTCTGAAAGTGCTCATTGGAATATATCTCATAGACAACACCATTGATTTTTTTTTCTGATTGCTTCTCACCAGAGTTCATGGAGCTGCATATTTTATATCTCAAAATTTAATATAAAAAACTCTGTAATGGGAAATTATACGAAAGCCAAACTAATTTCAGAGAGATGGCAGTCTATGATGGATTTGCTGCTAGATAAATAATATATAATCTTTTTTTTTCATTTCTGCATATCTGTCTAAGGCAGCACTATTTATAATCTTAATGCTTTAATTCAAACATTATAATGCCAGTCCTCATTTTTGCATATGCCTGTCATCAGATTTCTACACCATAAATTCTATCATGAACACATTGACTATTACAGGTCCAAACTCTCTCATCACAGGTTGTACATATACCTACGAAAAGCTTCTAACAGTGAGACTTCCATAGCATTTTGGCAAATTTGCTTTGTCAGGATCATGTGAAGGCCTTTTGCTCAAGAGTCTCTCAGAACCTGAAACCAGCTCTGATAGCTGGTTTAACAAAATCATAAGTAAAGGTAAAGGTATCCCTTGACAATTAAGTCCAGTCGTGTCCGACTCTAGGGAGCTGTGCTCATCTCCGTTTCAAAGCCAAAGAGCCAGTGCTGTCCAAAGACGTTTCCATGGTCATGTGGCTGGCATGACTCAACACCGAGGCACATGGAACGCTGTTGCCATCCCGCTGACGCGGTACCTATTAATCTACTTGCAATTTTTTGCTTTCGAACTGCTAGGTTGGCAGGAGCCGTCGCACCGATTCGAACTGCCGACCTTTCAATCGACAGCTCATGGTTCAGTGGTTTAACCCACTGCGCCACACGGCAACACTAATGAGGGGTGTGAAAGAAATGGAAACTACAAAGATCTGAGAACCAATCAGAGAGTTGCTCCAAATCACATGATCCTGACAAAGCAAATTTGCCAATATGCTATGAAAGTCTCACTGTAAGAAAATGGCACTTTTTAACTGTCGCCCATTTCATGACAATAGCTTGGACATTTTTCACCAGATTAATTTTTTCTCTCACATGGTTGCCCTAAATGAATGAAACAGCCATCATTTTTAACATTCTTAACACACCAACATTGTTTCTAGCTGTAGGACACAGGGTGGATTTTGCTAACCTCATCATGCTAACAAATCAGTGTCTGATGTAACTCTCCGTGATGGCTGCTTAATGGAGTTACAGGAGTGAGGAACAGACAGTCAAAGGGAGCTCGTGAACTCTACCTTCAGAAAATGAGCAAGTTCATCACCGTCTGTGCTGACTGCCTTACATGGGAATTTGACTCATTACTATTTTCACTTGGACCTTTCCACAGTGCTGCATTTTATCCATTCTGAAGCTGAGAAATACTATTCACAAAGAAGGCAATTGCTTAGGAAATTCTATTCAAAATTCTGGTTGCTGTTCTAATGGGGTCAGATTCATCGTGACTCAACTGGCAAGAAATATCAGTTTTGAAACTGTGCCAGGAAAAGGCTTCCTGGCAATCAGTGTATCTAACTCGACGCCAAAAAGCCACTGACTTTTAGCAACAAAAAGTATAATATTCTTGCCCTTTTTTAAAGAGACTACTCCTGTAAACACTAAGCATGTACTTCCTCTAACATGTTGCTTGACCGTTAGATAACTTACTATGGCTTTTTCCTCCTATTCCTCTCCCCCCATCTTTAATGCACTTACATTTTTTAAAAAAATTTTCTTGAACAGGATACTAAATAAAGGCTACACTGAATATTCTGGATTAAATGAATTGTGATTTGTGCTCCAGTTTTTGAAGCAGATCGTTGGAAAAACAAGTAGTGTTTTCTGTCTTTGGGGAGTGTAGTCTAGAAAAGAAGGATAATTATGGCTTCATTTTATTTAATAGGAGTTCTGCCAATGACTGTATAGGTATTACGATCTGAGTTAAAGCTCTTCTGTGAAAGCCGATAATACATATTTTTCATTGGGCCCCGGGGGCTCACAATTTCCTATTGTTAAGTGTGTTGTTGTTGTTGTTGTTGTTGTTGTTGTTGTTGTTTTTAGAGGTTTTAAAAAATCATTGTAAAAAAATAAATAAAACTAATATCCATGTCAACTACAAGACAACACAGCAGTCTTACAAGTTCAGTGGAGATTTGTGAAACAAAGAGTCAAATTTTGTTGTTTGCATGTTTGATTGTTCTGGTTGTTCAGATAAAAAGATCACTTGGATGGGAAGATATAAAGATTAATTACATGTTATAACCAGTTGATTATATCATAATTAGACATTTCAGTGTTTTGTTTGATAAGTAGAACTACCAAAAAGGTTTGGTGGCTTGGAAGCTATAAGCAACGAATGAGCTATACAATGAATCCTACAATGAATGCCACTCAACTGACTTGAATCAATACTGAATTTATGTCCAATAGCTACAGCTAGGCTTATAAATGAATAGGGTGGGGCTTTATTGTAAGCCTGCAAAGAGTGTGGTGTGTCTCAATTAGTTTCACACTGAATAAATCACTATTGTTCTAAAACCATTCATCAAGAACACACGCTCTTTAAAGTCAAAATTCATACATGCTAAGATCGAAGTCACGCTAATGAGGCGTTATGCTAGCCTTGCTGGGGTGCCACAAGGGTCAATTCTGTCCCCCATGCTGTTTAATATCTATATGAAGCCGCTGGGAGAGGTCATCCGGGGGTTTGGGGTAGGGAGTCATCAGTATGCGGATGACACTCAGCTCTGTCTCTCCTTTCCACCCGACTCCAAGGGGGCGGTCGATGTCCTAAATCGTTGTCTGGAGGCAGTTGGGAGCTGGATGGGGGCAAACAAGCTGAAATTAAATCCTGATAAGACAGAGGTTCTTCTGGTCCAGAAGTCTACGACTCAGGTACTGGACTATCGTCCTGCTCTGAATGGGGTTGTACTCCCTCTGAAAGATCAGGTCCGCAGCTTGGGGGTTCTCCTGGATGCGCAGCTGCTTCTGTATTCCCAGGTGGCGGCTGTGGCCAGGGGGGCCTTTGCCCAGCTTCGGCTGGTGCGCCAGTTGTGACCGTACTTGGACCGTGCAGACCTGGCCACAGTGACTCATGCCCTAGTGGCATCTAGACTAGATTACTGCAATGCGCTCTACGTGGGGCTGCCTTTGAAGACTGTTCGGAAACTGCAACTAGTGCAGAATGCGGCGGCCCGGGTGGTTGCCGGGGCCTGTCGGTTCGACTCAGTCGGACCGTTGCTCCAGCGGCTACACTGGCTGCCGGTTCGTTTCCGGGCACAATTCAAAGTGCTAGTTTTGACTTTTAAAGCCCTTAACGGCTCGGGTCCAGGGTATTTGAGGGACCGCCTCCTTCCTTATAATCCGACCCGTACTCTGAGGTCATCAGGGGGGGCCCTGTTGACCGTGCCGCCATTGGTGGAAGTGAGGGGGATGGCGGCGCGGAGTAGGGCCTTCTCGGCGGTGGCGCCCCAATTGTGGAATTCCCTCCCCTTGGAATTAAGAACGACTCCCTCTTTAGAGGCATTTCGGCGGGGCCTTAAGACACTTTTATTTAGGGAAGCATTCGATGTCTGACATGGTGGGCTGGCGTTTTAACAAATGGCTTTTTAACAAAGTACATGCAGGTTGACTCACTGGGGTTGTTGTTTTTAGTTGTTTAATTGTTTTTAATTACTTGTTTTTAATTTTTAATGTACATGTATTTTAATGTTGTAAGCCGCTTTGTCTGCTTGGAGAAAGGCGGGATATAAATTCTTTAAATAAATAAATAAACACACACATGCACACATCTCCACCAACACACATCTACACACACACAATCTCGGATCCTAGCCCAGAGTTAAACTCAGTTGGGGAATTTATAATTAGTCCACTGGGTAGACTGGTGTCCACTGGGTAGACTGGTGTACAATATCTTTCTTCATAGCAAGGCCAGGCTGCATGGTTTCAGATCCAGGGAAAAAGGAAAAAAAAAAAAAACAGAGCCAAAAGGTGCCCCTTGGTAGTATTTATCCTTCCTATCCACTAACCTCTTTCCCTTCTTTTTCTCTGCACTCCTGTATCTCAAAATCTCCGCTTTCTTTCCCTGGTTTTGATGGGAAACCATATAATCAAACTATATCCTTTCTCACCCCACATTTTCCCCTCTTCACTTTGCTCATTCTCCTTCTAAGGAGTTCCTCTCTCCTCCTCTCCTCCTACTAATTGGCTTCCCTCGGGGCTCCATTCCTGTGTGCTTGTTAGTATTAGATTCCCCTTATATAGGTGCAATCCTATCTAGAAACTAGACCAGTGAAGCACAGCTCCACTGGTCTAGGTGTCACAAGTGTGCTGCAAAGTATGTTTGCAGTACCCGGTGTGTAGGCAGCACTGGTGCCAAGCCCAGTGCTGTTCTACTCACCGCAGATGAATTGGAGCACCCGCCAGGCAGCGGCAGGTGGAAGGTGGAATGAGGCGTTCCTGGAGGGGGGATTTGTCAGCTGGGCGCGAGAAGGGGGAGGGGTCAACAATGTCCTTCTCCGTTGAATCCTATCCCCCTTCCCGGGTGTGGCTGCCATTACGCAGCCAGCTCGATTGTGAGCCAACAAAATAGCTGGTGCATGTTCGAGTAGACCAATTGGGGCGGCTGGGGCTCTACTCAGAGAAAGGGGAAGAACATCCCCTTCCCTGAGCAGTGCTCCAGCCACGCCGGTGCTGTGTCTTATCTAGATAGGATGCAGCGCAGACTGTACACCCGCACTGCAAGCTAGCTAGACAGGATTGGTCTGTAAGAGTGATTGTGACAATTCAGACAGTCGCAGTTCAAACCCCTTGTTTGGTTTCCAAGCACTTTTCAAGTAATCTTTGGTGCACCTTAACCTCAGTCATCTTTCATCGCCGAATTATACAGACGTGTCATCAGCTTTGACACAGGGTCTCTGCACACGATTGTTTCCCTCTTCATATGGGCACGTTATGCTTTAAAAGCCACTGCATGAAACACATCAGTCCTGGTCTGGTCTTTGCTCTCCAGCAGGCGCTCAGCATCAGGTATATGTGCTTAAATGTATGTCTCCTGCACATCTTGAAACAAAAGGAAATAAAATATTGACCATGTAACTGGCGTATAGGATTTCAGCCTTAAAAGGATAATTCTCACAATCATGTATATCGTGAAGTTCCAAGATTCTACGGTTTTATAAAAATTATAATGAACTTGCAAATGAATGAATAAGAATTTTGTAGATTGGAATGTAGCCTTATAAATGTAAGTTACTTTAGGAATTGCAGAAAGCAATCCATGAATCTCTCAAAGCTCTAACTACCGGGCAGCTTCCCACACTGTTAGTTTCGCACATGAGGACAAATCAAAAGTACAGAATTCAGCAAAGTGATTATTCTAGAAAAAACAGTAACCTCTTTTAAAAGTGATCAAAGACTGTTATAACCAGCAGCAGTGTAGATTGAATGAAGCATCATCGGGATTCAGGTTATAAAATGTATTTATAAAATGTAAAAACTGTAAAATACATCAGCAATAAAATAAATAAAATCACATATGTGAATAAAAATCAAAAAATCATGATGTAAAAATACTTTAAAATCACGATGTAAAATTTTACATCGTGGTTTTAAAGTTGGCAATGATGTATGACGTCATTGGTAATACCTGGAAGATGTTGCTGTGCTGCCATGCTGCAGAAACCAAAGGGGTCTGCATGGCAGCTCAGACCCTTTAGGGCTGTTCCCAAACTGTGTGTCATGACGCCTTTGGGCATCACAGTGCACTCACAGGGGCACCACAGGATGTCCCTGATGGCCCCTCCTACCTGCTCTCCCAGGCGCTGTCATCTTGTATCACGCAAAATCTTGTGAGGTCCAAGGTGGCGGTACACAAATCTCATGAGATTTGGGAACCGCCATCTTGGATCTCACAAGATTTGGGTGCCACCATCTTGGATCTCATGAGATTTCATGTGAACCCAAGAGAGCCAGGAAGAAGAGGCTGTGGGGATGCCATAAGTCAGGTAAGTTTGGGAACCACTGCCTTAGGAGGAATATAGCTTCTAACTTTGCCACTAAATCACCGCAGTAAGTTCTGACTGGTCCAGATGTTCTTGCATATAGAAACATCTTTGAAGTTGGGAGGTTAGCACATTTTCTGGGGCTCACTAAGCCTGGGTGAAGCAGCTATAAATTGACAGTTAGGCTGACAAACAAAACTGTCATGCTAAATTATAGTGGCTGAGGAAGCAGCACCAAGTTTGCAAGAGAAATGTCAGCATGGGACAGTGACTTGAAACGGATGACAGGTTGGCGTAGGAGTTGGAAGATAGATGGAACTGCAGTGACAAGGGAAGGACTGTGGTTCTGTGCAGTTTCCTGAGCAGCTTTACAAGTATTGCTTCTGACCTTTTTCAGGTAAAGAAGTGAAAAGGACCCAGCACTCATTGTCATCGGGAGAGAAAGTCTGTTTAAAAATCTACATTTTTGTAGCATTTCTCAGCTGTCACCAGTTTCAACAGTTCTTTGATTTGTCCACTTGTATCCAGTCAAATGCAGAAATGTGGAACATGAGGATGTCTGTTTAAGGGCAAACTCTTCCCATAGCGTATATCTGACGATCCCAAGCTCAGACAGTTTTGTACCTGCAGCAAATAGTGAAAATGACATCTTCCCCTGTGGTTGGTTAGTTGGTTGTTTTAATGATGCATGGGACTATTTCTTACACTTTTTTTTCTATGTGTCAACCCAAGTACAAATTACACAGAGATCATGTCCATTGCAAATGTATATTGTGAATATAAATGGAAAAAATGACATATACACACACTCACCTGTCATGAAATCTGTGTATTGTACTCACAGCCCGGTCCAGCCCAAGGCAACTGCAGTACAATTCAGGCACAATTGCAGCCCAAGTGCTTTAGGCCCGAGTTGTGCCTGAATTGTGCCTGAGTTGGGCTGCAATTGTGACTGAATTGGGTTCAGGCACAATTCAGGCACAACTGCACAATTCAGGCACAATTGCAGCCTAAAAGTGGGCGTGTCGGGGGCGTGTCGGGGGTGTGACGGGGGTGGTTACGAAATTTGGTCCGGTTCCAGACGCTGGAGAGCCCCTGACACGCCCCCTCGAGCCCAACTCAGGCCCAAAATTTGGGCCAGCAAAAAGGGTGGACCCAAATGTGAGGAGACCCATAGGAGCCATTTTACCTTACCCACACCAGCCCTCTCCTGAAAAGTTCTAACACCCTGGGCCCGAGTTGGGCCTGAGTTAGGACCGAACAGGTGTGGCCTAACTCTGGACATGGACCCAAATAGTTACCCTATCAGCACCCAGCCCCACCCAGCCTCTTTCCCACAAAAGCCCAGCCCCAGCCCTCCACTCACTCTCTCTCTCTGAGCACGTGGTGTGGGGTTCTGTCCCCCAGCAGCCACAAAGTGGGACTTTGAAAACTTTTCTAACACCCCACTTCTCTCTTCTCTTCTCCTCTCTCCTTTCTGCCCCCCTCTACGGCAGAGAGGACTGTTCTGCCTGTGGCCAAACTGTGTACTCCTGTGCCTGGGCAGCTGTCTCCATGCAAGTGTTTGCTAACCCTTGTCTTTCTCCCAGCCCCTCCCCCCCCACAGGCAACAACACCAGCAGGTAAGTGCAGGTAAGTGCAGGGTTCCTGCTGACATGTGGTCTGACATCTGCCTCTTTGCATAGGGAAATATAGGTAGGATACATGCCTCTATACCAATGTCTTGTCTCATAGCTGCCTGCAATGCCTGCCATGATATGCCTCTTTACCAATGTCTTGTCTCACTGCTGCCTGCAATGCCTACCATGATATGCCTCTCTACCAATGTCTTGTCTCATAGCTGCCTGCAATGCCTGCCATGATATGCCTCTATACCAATGTCTTGTCTCATAGCTGCCTGCAATGCCTGCCATGATATGCCTCTTTACCAATGTCTTGTCTCACTGCTGCCTGCAATGCCTACCATGATATGCCTCTCTACCAATGTCTTGTCTCATAGCTGCCTGCAATGCCTGCCATGATATGCCTCTTTACCAATGTCTTGTCTCATTGCTGCCTGCAATGCCTACCATGATATGCCTCTATACCTATGTCTTGTCTCATTGCTGCCTGCAATGCCTGCCATGATATGCCTCTTTACCAATGTCTTGTCTCATAGCTGCCTGCAATGCCTGCCATGATATGCCTCTATACCAATGTCTTGTCTCATTGCTGCCTGGAATGCCTGCCATGATATGCCTCTATACCAATGTCTTGTCTCATA
Source organism: Plestiodon gilberti rubricaudatus (assembly GCA_026170595.1). Classification (NCBI taxonomy): domain Eukaryota; kingdom Metazoa; phylum Chordata; class Lepidosauria; order Squamata; family Scincidae; genus Plestiodon; species Plestiodon gilberti. The sequence continues at coordinate 60,116,210 of JANXHW010000004.1, read as the reverse complement.
GCTGCCTGCAATGCCTGCCATGATATGCCTCTATACCAATGTCTTGTCTCATAGCTGCCTGTATGAATGTGAGCACACAATGCCATGAGTGTGGAACTGTAACCCATATGTAGACACCAGCTGTTCCCCCCCCTCTTTTCTCCACAGGGTCTACTGACAGGTCAGTATTGCTAGGATTGCCATGGTTGTGACCCCCAAGTTGTGTTGTTGTCTCTCTCTTTGACCCCTTTCCCTTACAGGATCATGCTCACCTTACACCCAGGGAAGGAGCGCAGACCGGGCTATGTGTGTCACACCACTCAGCTGTGTTTGATTTCTCTCCCTGCAGGCCTTTGCAACCTGCACACTGGCATTTCTTCAATGGGGATTGCTACCACACAGCAGCTGCCATGGAACACCCCTGTGATTTATGTCTCCCCAGGAATGTCCACCACCACCTACCTTCTGGGGAGCACCCCTGGGCCCGCAGTCTGGTTGCCCCATGGTTGTCTGCCTCGATGCTGCCAGAGGTCTGGGAGCCTGCCCTGCAACCCTCCTCAGCTGCTGCTGCTGCTGCTGCTACATTCTGAGTGGCTGCTGTGCCTACCCCTGGCCGCCTCGCCTGGCCATCCCTGCCAATGTTCCAGAACAATAAAGATGCCCCTTGGGCAAAGGTCCCTTGAACACCATGACCCCAATGTTACACAAGCACTGCCCCACACACAGAGACAGCGCCCACCACACAAGGCCCTGCATGAATCCCAGCCAGGGCCTGCCACAGCCAGCCCAGGGAACTTTAATAACATACACAGCAGGGGGGCTGCCAGACCCTCAGGGCTCAGGGGGGAGTTGGGGGGCCTCTCAGGCAGGCAAACAGTGACAGGTGACGTGGCGCACGTCCCCCACGTCCGTGAAGAGCCCTTTCAGCAACCGGGGCTCTCACCCACCCTCGGTCCGCGCATCAACGGCGTCCGTGTCCGCCCGTCAACGGTGTCCGTTTCCGCCCTCAGTCCGCCCGTCAACGGCGTCCGTTTCCGTCCTCAGTCCGCCCGTCAACAGCGTCCGTTTCCGCCCTCGGTCCGTCTGCATGAGAGGCGCCCGTTCCTGCATTGCCTCCATCTGCGAAGTGACCCCTGTGTCCCTATTGGTCTCTGCAGACCCCTCTCCCTGTATTCCTCTCCCACCAGCCTTGTTGTCTGTCTGTTTCTGACCCACCCGTTTCCCTCCCCAGCACCCCCTGTCTGCCTGCCTGTGTGCCTGCCTCCCCTCCCACTCCCTGATGATGGACGCTGGCACCCCCCACCCCGCCAGAGTTGCCCCATCTGGGGAGTGATGAGCTGCGTGAGCCCTTCCCGCTCACAGCAGACAAGCCCAAGGCATCTCTCGGTCTTGGCCGGGGCATGGAGCAGAAGGCATACCGGGATGCCTTCTTTGTGGGCATAGCCACGGCCCTGGTGGCCCAGGGCTTCAGGCAGCGCACGGGCATGTCATGGCGGAGGCGGTTCCAGACCTCATGAGACCCCCCTTGTGCGTGCCGTTCCCACCTCCTCCTTCCCTTCTCTCCCCCGCTCACCACCCCATGACTCCCACGTGCAGCCTCACCGTGGCTTGGGGGTGGCATCGCAGTCTGCAGGAGGGAGGGCAGTGGCACTCCCCCCTGCGGCAGGTGGCTAATGCCCAGGGTGCCCTGGGGCAGCTGGCACTGGCACAACCTCTGCCCTTCAGCTGACTGTCGCACGCCCAGTGCCTGCAGGCCCACCTGTGGCTGCCCATCTGCTGCGACCGCTGCAGCAGCTGTGGTAGGTGCACGCAGACGGGCTGAGGAGGGGGCTCTTCGCTTCCACAAGACTGACAGCTCCCCACAGGGGCCTGCCTGCCTCTGCGGTAAGTTTTGCCTCGATCCTGGCCCACTGCTCTTGCCTCCTGCCTAACTCAGGCACAGTTGCAGCCTAACTCGGTCCTATTTTGGGCCCCAATTGTGCCACAATTGGGCCTCAACTGTGCCTGAGTTGGGCTGGACTGAGGCCTCAGTTTAAAAAGAGCCCCAGGCTGCAATCCTGTGCACACTTTCCTGGGAGTAAGCCACAGTGACTGTAGTGGGACTTATTTCTGAGTAGACATGCATAGGATTGTGCTGTCAGAGGTGGAAGGAAGACATGGTACTTCCTCTGAAATCACTTTCCTGAAACAAATTCTTCATGGTATCCCCAGTTTTCTGCCACTGACATTTACTACTGGTGCAAGATAACTTTGCCCAAGTATCCACCCACAAACATGCATGACACAGATCTTGGAATAAATCAGAGCCTTGATTTATTGAAAGTTATAATGCTGGGCAGCAATTGGTCCTGACTAAACTCCGCTGCCCTTAGTGCAGGCACCTAACTAGGAGGAGACAGCTGACCTGTTCAAAGAGGTCTCATTTTTTCAGAAAGTCCTCCATTTGGCGAACCATCCTGACTCAGAATCTGGGAGTCTCTCATGGTTCACCTAGCTTCCTCACTGCCAATCCCTGTAGAGGGGATCAAGGAAGCTGAATTGATCTGCCCATCTCGAGGCAGACAAATTCAAAAGTAGGTATCGCAGTTCAAACCTGGGAGTCAAACAGCCTGCATTTCCAATCAGGGCAGCCTCTGGTTTTGCCCTGACTCTTGCTTGCCTAAGGGCTTACATTGACTGATCTCTAGTCCTCTTCCCTGCCCCACACTATCCTGCCAGTCATGGCCAACTTGGCTTAAGCTCAACCCTAAAGTCAGTCTACGGTAGGCAACCCCCCCCCCGGGCCAATCTAGAGAGAAGCAAAATTCTTACCTTGCCCCCGCATAAGGTAAAGGTGACCCCTGACACTTAAGTCCAGTCATGTCCGACTCTAGGGTGTGGTGCTCATCCCCATTTCAAAGCCGAAGAGCCAGCGTTGTCCGAAGACGCCTCCGTGGTCATGTGGCCGGCATGACTCTCCTTGCCGCAGCGCGTAGCATGCAGCTGGAACATGAAGTGCTGTTTACCTTCCTGCAAGTGGTACCTATTTATCTACTCACATTAACGTGCTTTGGAACTGCTAGGTTGGCAGGAGCTGGCCAAGCAATGAGAGCTAACCCTGTCGCGGATTCGAACTGCCGACCTTTCGATCGACAGCTCATGGTTCAGCTGTTTAACCCACTGCGCCATCTAGAGAGAAGCAAAATTCTTACCTTGCCCCTGCATAGTGGCCAGCTAATCTCAGACTGTTACCTACTGGGCGGGTGAGTAGGCATGTTGCAACCAAATATAGAATGACTGCAGGAGGCCTTGGCACTACAAAGCAGCCAGACAAAGACCTCCCCTTCCAACCTGCTCAATGGCAGCCCAGCCTGTCATGGGGGGGGGGGGAAAGGAACCATGCAAGGAAGCCTCTCTCCACAGTCGTGGAAGGAGCCCCGTTATGCAACACACTTGATTCTATCTGCCTGGCATCTGGCTTCCCATGCTAGGTCTTGAATTTGAAACATACCAGTCAGAGAGATACTTCTCATTTTCAAACACATGTTTTAAAAACTTAGCAGGGAAGTGACTGATTTTGCAGTGTGAATCATTTTGATAAAAAGGAAGTTTTTCTGGAGGCTGGCATGAAAGAATCAGTTAATAGATTAAAAAGCTTGTGATGATAGGACAAATGCTAGAACTGATTGCACTTGCAATTATTGTGCTACATGCTGCGGTTGGGTGGTGGGGAGGAAAGAATTGACTGATTGACCCTATTAACTGATTGAACAGCAAAAGATTCATAGTAATATGCAAGCAAAATGGACTTGAAAGCCATCTCTTTGATCCTTCTGCCTGAACTTCAAGGAACAACCATGGCGCATAGAAATCAAGGATACTCTGTACCAGGGATGTATCTAGGTAACTAGGTCGCGAGTGCAAGTGCGAGTACAATCATTTTTCCACGAGTACGAGTCCAAGTATGAGTCAACGCCAAAATTTTTGGGCGAGTACGAGTCAAGTATGGATCCTTTTGGCACCAGATTCCCCTCCCAATTTTTCAGTGAATGGCAGTCTTGCGATATCACTAGGACCCACCTAAGTAATTGGATCTATTCACAATGGCAGCCTTACTTATAATACATGACAATACTCTACAGCTACTACATGCTAATGTTCGTGTCGAATTGGCTTCACTGAGAACTGCCTTCCTCTTACTTGCACACAGCTCCTGTACCTGCATGACTTTCCCAGTTACTGCAGTGACTGAAAAAAGCTTTGTACATGCAGCTTTATTGTCCGTGCAGAGTCATTCCCAACATTGCACTGAATGGAGAAGACGACGCCATACTTCCCAGGCCCTCCATGTTCTCACACACATGTTCCTGCAGAGGTTTGAAAGAGGGTCCTTAAGTACCGAGCTCCCCTTTCTAAAAGCAACACAGTCTTAATGCTTCAGGCCCAGCTGGTCCTGAATAATGAATAAATAAGTGGTATTAAAAAAATTATGACAGCTTTAAATAGAACATTAGCAAGTCTTAGCGCAACGTTGGCGGCAAAGTAACTGCTGTGTGCAAGCTTTAATTGAGTTTATTACATTTAAATATGGTTACTGCAGGAAGGAAAGCACCACAGCAGTATTAAAATAAGTTGTGGCATTGGAAACCAAAACCTGCTTAGAATGTTTAGATGAAATTCAAAGGGGAAAGGGAAATTAGCTACGAGAAGAGTGTGTTACAGCTGTAAACACTCACGATCTTTTATGTCGTTCTTTTATATGCCTAAAGACCCAATCGCTAAAAGAAAATGTCTAGAATCCAGAAGAATCTCTGGGCTGATTCACTTGTGCTGGCAATATTACAGATGCTGTGGGGACAATAGGCTCCCACATGCACCCCTATTGCATTATGACGCACTAAGTCGTTTTATACCTTCTCCTCTGCATTTATTGAATATCTGGAGCGGGAGGGGGACTATACTTGCGGTCCTGGCTCTTGCTCACTGTAGTGCTGCTGCTGCCCTTGGCCCCAGTATCTCTGTGAATTTCTCAGGACACCTGTAAGGATCCTGTTCATAGAGTATACACACATAGGGATTCCGTTCAGACATTCAGCTGAAAAAGTGGATGTGAGGGTCATAACCAATTGGACTATGCCAGTGTTAGAGGTAGCACCTGCCAGAAGAGGCAGTCTCCTTCTTTCCTCCATTCATTCAGCTTCTGATGTGGATGCCTGATTTTATGGTCTTTCCACCTTTAAATTAGGAGAAGGACTGTCCTGAAGCAGGCATAATGCATGTGGATCCATTTTGATGGATGACTGTGTAATATAATTCATTGCACAAATAGTGTGGTTAATCACGAGACTAGTGCCCTGCTATGCACTTGAACTCACAATCATATTACACCAAGAGACAGATTTTTAGTCTTGATCATTACAAAGGACATGGAAAAAAAACTGAAAGGTCTTCTGACCCTGCAAGTACTGTAGTACAGTATGCTAAGCAGTTACACTATGTTTCAACAAGTCTGAACTCTATTTACAAATGAGTCTAGGATTGGTCTAGAATTCAACCCAAGACACTTCTGTTTGGTATTTGTTGCCTGGATGTAAGCTGGCACCATTTTTATCCAACGTTTATTCATTTTTATCCATTACTAATTTAATATATAATGGTGTTAAGGCTTATTTGTGTGCTCTGGGTTTTCCATTATACTACAACCAGTCATCGAGCCCAAAGATAGTGTCGACTAGATAATTAAATAAGTAACTCTTTCCGTTAGCGATAATGGTATGGACATGTTTACATGAGCAAAGACAGAGGTTGCATTAGTGGAATGCAATTACACCACTAATGCAATTATATGAACGTACTTTGTTATAGCGGCCGCGCTTGAAATTGAAAAAGATGTTTGTGCAGTCAAATAGCATTCTCTGCTGCTAGTTGCAAATTATCAAGTTACGTATTCAATATATAGAATTAATAAAAGATAACTACATCCCTTTTAAAATTAATCATGCAACGGGCATATTGGAGACAAATTAACAAGCTGTGTCTTTCCTAAAAATCAATATTGGATATTATCCAAATATTGGTTCTTACACTTCAGTAAAAAAGAAAAGAAAGTGGAAAGAAATCATCTTATGTTGCAAGAGGTTACTTGTTTCATATTTAGTAAGAAGTTAATTGTTTACTAACCTATTCTACTTAATTGAATGGGGATTAAAAATGCAAACATTTTCATTTTCAGCTGCATTCCAGCTTGGGATTTTGTCGTTTATTAAAGTCGTTTATTGAAGTCTTTGTGTACTTGGGTGCCTCTGATGGTTTTGATATACTTGAATTCTGTATCTCCTATTCTGTTCATTTTTACTCTGAACACAGTTGAGCTAGAGGACTTGGATGTAAGCTAATTTATAGCTAGTGGAAAAAAATTGATATTCCAGCACGTCGAGGGGGGAATGGGTGCAGGGGGTGGGCATAATGGGGAGGCGATGGTGGTGGGGTGGGTGAATCAGGTCTGCCAAAGGACAGGTTTGGCGGTAGCGGTGACGACCAACTCCTAACCTGCTTCCTGGGCCTGATCCATCTTCATGGGTTAATGTGGACTTGCGCCAGTGATATCACTGGCACAAGTCCATGTTGACCCACTGGGCCAGCAGGGGCTTACCCTGGCGGACGGGGACAAGGCCAAAACTCCCCCATGCAATTCAGCAGGTGCCACACTGGTGCAATTCAGTGGCACAGGAGTTAGGTAGGATTGGGTCATAATTCTCTTCTTGGAAAAGAATCATCATCTGCTTACAATGGGGGGGGGGCAGTTTCCAGCCATGAGGGGAGTAAGCCCAGCCCAGGTATAGCCATATTTCCATGTACTGTATATTTTATGTTTCACCCAACACTCCCAATGTGAAGTTCACAATGTCACAGCAAAATCCTACACATTTCCTCAGAATTAAGCCCCAGTGAGTTCAACAGGACTTCCTCCCAGGAAAGTGTGTAAAAGTGTGCAGCCTTAGTAATGAACATAAGAACATAAGAACATAAGAAGAGCCCTGCTGGATCAGGCCAAAAGCCCATCTAGTCCAGCTTCCTGTATCACACAGTGGCCCCACCAGATGCCTCAGGGAGCACAAGACAACAAGATAACCTGTTTCCCGTTGACACTCCCTTGCACCTGGCACAGAGAAAACCCACTTCTAAAACCAAGAGGTTGCTTATGGCTTGTAACCTGTGATGGTCTTTTCCTCCATGAATCTGTTCAAACCCCTTTTAAAGGCATCTAGGCCAGGTGCCATCACCACATCCTGTGGCAAGGAGTTCCACAGATCAATTACACGCTGGGTAAAGAAATATTTTCTTTTGTCCGTTCTAACTCTCCCTCCACTCAATTTTAGTGCATGTCCCCTGGTTCTGGTGTTGTGCGAGAGGGAGAAGAATTTCCCTCTATCCACTCTCTCCATCCCATGCATAATTTTATACTTCATAATGAAGAAGTTCATGAGGATAAGGAAAGTTTGCAACCACATGTCCAGTATAAATGTTAGGCAAGAAGTTTCTGGATGAAAGAAGGGTGACACACAGAGGCATTGCTACGGGGGGGGGGGGCGGTACTGTAAGTCAGAGCCATTCAGAGAGGTGAAAGCAACACTCCTCCTGCACGAGTCTCCTGTGCTTTGCCTTGACGCGAGTCTCTTGCACGGTGCCTTCACCACTCTGAATGGCTTTGACAGCGAGGGGGCGAGGCCACCTCGTAACGCAGAGTAGAATTGTGCAGAACTTACAGTACTGCCCCCCCCTGTAGCGCCGCCTCTGGTGACACACAGATGCTCCACAGTGCTACATTTTCCATTCCAATCAGTTGCCCTTTATTAGCATGGTCTTAATTAAAGGGAGCCATGCTTCACCCCCTCCAGCACGAAGTCCTGGCTGACTCTCAGGACTGTCAGCTAAGGAACCAAAATGGAGTTAGGAGAGACTGGGCACGTTTACAAAGTGAGGTCATTGGCAACAATACAAACATAATTCGAACATCCAAATTGTGTAAGTCATCGGAATGTATCACTACATCAATTATTGCAGTCCATTTCCTGATCAAAGGAAAGTGTGACAAAAAAGTGGGGGAAAACCACTCGGCATCTAAAGAACATTTAAAAATTATACAAGTCAAGTCAAGAACCTTTATTGGCATTAACAAATATTACAAACAAACAAACAAACAAACAAACAAAAAGCCCAATCAAACAAAAACAACCAGACATCGGGCTACGGTCTAGGGGCCATTACATCATATGTCTGATGCACAAAACGAAATGATTGAACAAACAAAGGCTGCACCCCTTTCCGATGTATCACCTTCCTCTGTCGATAAGATGTTTCGCAATATCTCCTGATCTGCTAAACCCTGGAATTTGGCAATTACTGGGACTGGATGTTCGGTCTCTACACAGTTCATGCCACATGGGCAATATCTCTCAGACATTGGAATTCCATTTTATCTTCCTTGCAGCAAAGCAGACAGGAGAACATTGCATCTCGCTAAGGAGAGAGCTCTACGATTCTGAGGACACTTGAGAATATATAAGTATGGGGTAATTATACCTTAAACTCACACAAACGTCTTATGAACATTCTTAAGTGACTTGACAGGATGTGACAATGATAAAACTGCATAAAGGATGGTCTGGGTACTAATGTGAACTTGATTGACTGATGCATTGTTTGAAAATGATTGCCAACTCAGGAGAAATTTGGAAAAACTAGAGTAAAGTTAATGATCTGTGAAAGTCATTGATAGACAATGCAAATTAAAAAAATACATCAGCAGGAAACAATCGATGCTCACCATATGTTCTTTGCAGGACTTAGGACTCAGTTAGAGCATAATGACTCCATGCGACAAGGGGAATGTTAACACTACAAAAAAAAAAGGTTAGGGAAGCACTTTTTGACAGAATTATGTTTTACAGAACAGCTTAAAATATTGAAGCACTCTGAGTTGGCTGACAAAGACTCTGAAAGCTTCTAATTTTCATTCAAATGCTTGCTGAATTCTCGTGATGCAATTATGTAATTGTCCATTCTATTTGCATTTAGAACTGTAAAAGAAAATCCTTTAAAATAAGAAACAGACTGTGCTATAAGGACTGAAATATAAGCACAGAAATGGACTGTGCTATAAGATTTTTTTTTAAAAAAAAAAACTCGCCCCCTGGTGACTTGAATTGCGGCTCGACCGAAAAGGGGCCAAGTCGCGAAACAAGTCAGTCGCTCGTGGGACCCAAGTCAAGTCGCAGCAGCGACTTAAGTCAGACTTAGAACGAGTCCTGTAACTCGAGTCGCCAACCCTGTTCATGACCCAAGCTTAATGGGTCACTAGTGCAGTGTGCTTTATGGCTACTGCAAAAGGCAGCATGATCACACAATACAGCCTGGCCACTGCTGCATGTGGCGAGCAGCCTCTAAATGAGCCCTGGCACAGGTAAGTAAGCGCAGAGGGTGGACAGGAAGCAGCGGGGGGGGGGGTTGGAATGGTGAGGGGAGGAACAGGAAGGAGATAGGGCAGGGAGGAGTGTGGATCAAGGCCAAGAAGGGGGCAATATCAGCAGCAGCGGTGCCATCAATATCTTGTCCCCATTCCCTGCCTTACCAGAAGTAGCTGGCACAGGTCCAGTGGGGTAGACCCAGTGGGGCTGCGAGGGCTTACCTAGGGCAAGGGAACAAATGTCTTCATAGCTTGTAACTCCCCTGCAGGATGCAGCATGCCCCCCATGGGCATGGCTGCCTCATTGCATGGGGAGTTAGGTAGGATTGGGCTGTAAATAACTATTATTGAAAATACCAGAAATACGCTACCCTAACTGTCAGATCAAGGCTAAAAGGAATGCTGTTAAATCAGCATTTCAGATAAGTAGCACATCAGCAATTGCAGTCATGGCTAGCTGATACTATTCCTGGGTTCCCACATACAGTGTATCCAGGTACATAATGACCAAGTTAGACTTAAATCTGCCTCTATCATTCAAAGCAAGGGCAGGGGGCACTTTTAGGAGAGAAGCAGTGTGTGAGAATGGGTTTAATCCTTCCCATGTTGTTACTAAATTAGTACAACTGGTCTCAGATCTGGAGTAGGGAAAACGTGCTGGGAGACCAGGAGAGACCGGGAATTTGCAGAGAAAAAGTAACTGATGGGGATTGTACAATCACACACACACACACACACACACACACACACACACACACACACACACACACACACACATCATTTGCATGTCAGATGCAAATGTGAGAATCCTGGGTACACCACCAAATATCTGGTCCCAACCTTCTTCTTCTTCTTCTTCATTATTATTATTATTATTATTATTATTATTATTATTATTATTATTATACAAAATCAAATGATTAAATGGCTCCCTGTCCCAAAAGGGCTCACAATCTAAAAAAGATGCAGAACACCACCAGCAAACAGCCACCAGAAAAGACACTGTGCTGGGGTGAGAGGGGAACAGTTACTCTCCCCCTGATAAATATAAGAGGAGCACCAATTGAAAAAGTGCCTCTTGCCCAGTTAGCAGGGGTAGACTCTTCAGGGGTCAAATGTCCCATGATGCTCAGGTACTCAAAGCTGAATTGGTGTGGATAACAAAAACTCTTCTTTGACATTCAAATGGCTTCCGTTTGAAAAATAGATTTCAATACTAGATCCACCTTGTTGAGCTTTGTAACAAAGTCTTCCAGGAATCATCTTCATTATTCATCAGCATTATCCTAAGCTAAAGTTTTCTCCAAGCGGTGTTAACTTTGGATAATGGAAAATGAAAGCCAACAAGCCGTGTGGTCGATGTGGTTTGTGAAATGAACGGGCCTGTGGGGAATAAAGGAGCTGCAATTTCTGTCATAACAATTACATCTTTATGGCCCAAGACAGAATTAAGATGTTGAAATGGGAAATTAATGCAAGAGCTTAGTGGGAATAGGATAAAAAATACAGATAACTAGGCATAGGAAAGCATTGGCTATATCGGTTTGTGGATGATCAAATATAGAAAGGATAAATTAGGTCAAAGTGCTTGAACAGCACAAGGCAGGGAAGGAAGCCACATCACTAGAAATGTAGTCTGCTTTTGTGAGTTACAACGCAATCCTACCCAGCTCCTCCACTGGTGCAGCCAGTAGTGGAGGGCAGAACGGGAGGCTCTTGAAGGGAAAAGGGATTTCAATCCCCTTTATATCCCAAAACCTCCTGTTCTCCCTCCACCACTGCTGCACCAGTGGAGAAGCTGGGTAGGATTGCGCTGCCGCTGTTAGTTAGTTTTGGATCTCTAGACACTGCGGCTGCAATCCTATCCACGCTTACCTGGGAGTAAGCCCCATTGACTATAATGCAACTTACTTCTGAGTAGACATGCATTGGATTGGGCTGTGCTGGTGCTGTGATGCCACAGCAGCAATGATATGTATGCAAGGAAATGCTAATTAGACATCTCAGATAGTTATAGGCTTCAAAACTAATGGTGCAGGAGAAAAAAGGAAGACAAGACAACATGTCCTTTAGAAATTAATTAAAATGCACCACTTTGCCCTTTCATGCTGTAATGACATTTTGGAAAAAATAATTTATGTATGCAAGTCTCCAGTGACCAGTTGAGAAAACACTATACTTGTTTGTTTTTCAATTTGTTATGCTGCTATGCATTTAGGTTGAGAAAGGGTCTATAATTACTGGCAGCTGTAGTTAGCAAGTGCTTAGTGTGCACTATAGTGCGTAGCCGTATCGGTGAGTTCTGCATACTTCAATAACCATTGAAGTTGAATAAGTCACCTATGATTTATCTTGTCTTATTAAAGACATTTAGGTCCAGCAGCATTGTACTTGTGTCAGTATGTGCATGGACCATGGTGTGAACATGATCCTCCTTTGTTCTTGCGCTGTCAGATGTGGACAGCAAATGAGAGGTGCCTTGACAATTCCCCAAAGGATTAACTGACAGTATGTACTCCTCTTTGTGCACGTGCTACGAGCTTATGAATGACAGCCCACTCCTATCCAACCCCACTCCCAACATCGCAGTTGCATCAAAATGTTGCGCCACTGCATCCTGTGCAGGGGAGATGGGACCGGGAGGCTTCTGCAGGGAAAGGGAATGTTTAATCCCCTTACCCCTGCATAAGAGCTCCGGGGAGACTTATCCACTAGGATCCTGATGTGTGATAACAAACTAGAATAAAGAATGTGTGCATCAATAATTGATAAGCATCTTTATTAATTCCCAGTGGAAACCATCTGAAGGCCCATGAATTTATCCAAACCCTCCCACCATGGGATAAAGTGGCGCCCGGGGGGCTGCTACAGAATGTTTTTAAAATGAACCTAAATTGGAGGCAGAACCTAACAATTGTAAAGAAAATAAACTGCCACAAGGTTATGAAAACAACTGCTATCCACCCTGGGAAAGGCTTACTGTGCAATCCTGCATAGATATACACCAGCAGAGCTCCCACTCCTCCGGTGTTGGGTGTCACAAAAGTGCTGTAAAGCACTTTCGTGGCATCGAGAGAGTGGCATTGGTGCGGAGGCCGGCACCACTTACTAGGCTGCCCCGCAGACTCCACGCCGCCAGGCAGAGGTGGCAGGCTGGCGTGGGGAGGGTGGGCTGGGGAGGAGGTGGCCATTTGCCAGGCTGGACTAGGGGGAGATATCAGCGCTGGGCTGTGCCAATATCCCATGCCCCTTCCCGGGCTGGGCCAGCTCCAGAGCTGGCGCATATCCGAGGAGGTCCATTGGGACCTCCAGGCCATACACCGGGGGAAGGGGACAAACATCCCCTTCCCCGAGGGAAGCCCCGTCCACGCTGGTGCAGGCTGCATCCTGCGCAGGGGGCAGTGGCTGTCCATTTAGGCTGGTCGGTACAACTTGCACAGGATTGGGCTGCCCTTGGGCTAAGTAGTCATCAGCATCTCAGTCTTTGAAAGCATACAAGGTGATGTCAAGTACACTTTTGTTTAAGGTCACCTTCCCTCTGTTATTGCAGTTCCTTCCTTAGTGCAATTATCTCTGCTTTCTCATTATAGCTTACCCTTTTAGAGATATTTCAATCAAGGTCAGACGTTTTTGAGATATATCAAGATGTCTCTCAAGGATTAGTCATATACGCAGCTTTATTTGATCTAGATTTAGATTTTTCCCCTGCTGTTTTTCCATCAAATACATTCAAGGTGGCCTTGGGCAAATTGTCACAATACCTTCATTGTCAACCATATGATATTTTCATTGTTTTGTACCAAACTATCTTTCTCGCAGCAATATTTCTGTGTTACTGTAAGTAAAGCATGAATACATTTATATCTTACCTTTTCACTCAAGGTACTCAGGAAGATATATGGAGAGATGTCCCACTTCAACTTCATAGCAACCCTTTGAGGTAGGTCAGACTTTCAGTGCAATTCTATCCAACTTACACCACTGGTGTAACCAGTGTTACAGCGAGAACGGGAGGCCCCAGAACGGAAAGGGGATTCAAATCCCTTCTATAGGGGGATTCAAAGGGAATTTGAATCTCCTTTCTGTTCTGGGGCCTCCCGTTCTCACTGCACCACTGGTTACATCGGTGGTGTAAGTTGGATAGGATTGCGCTGAGTGATACTATGACTGGAACAAGACCACACAGTGATTTCCATGGGTAACGTGAACACAGATTTCCTCAACCCAAGTTCTATACAGCAAGTCCTCGCTTACTGTCATTTTGGTATCCGTTCTTTCATTTTAACATCGTCCTCCATGGCTGCAGCTTCTTCTGGGTCACACCAGGCTTGCAACCCACTTCCTGTTCTTATTCATGCCCCAGAATTCCTTGCAGGCAGCTTCTGCAACACATTCTGATGCGAGAACGAAGTCAAGGAAGTGGGTCATGGTCCTATGCTACCCAGAAGTGGCTTTGCAGCATGCAGCGAACCCGCCAGAGCCCCTTGGAGCATCGCTGATCGCGCCGGTGAAAATTGGTTCATTATACGTTGTTTCACTTAACGTTGCAGTTTCCAGGAACCTATCTACCAGTGATGTAGACTTGAGTCTATTGACTCGGACTCAAGTCAGACTCAAGTTGCGTCGACTCAACTCGGACTTGACTTGGCAATTGTAAAAGACTCGAAAGACTTGATTTGAGACTTGGAGCCTTTTACGACAAGTCGAAATTTATTCAGGTTTAAACCCGTTTCCCCAATTAAATAGATAGGGACTCGCAACTCGCAACCAAAGACTTGAGACTTGGGGGCAAAGACTTGGGACTTGACTTGAGACTTGGAGTCAGAGACTTGATCCACAACTCTGATATCTACGATGTTAAGTGAGGACTTGATGTACTTTAACCACTACACCACATTGATTCTCAAATAGCACAGCAAACACATGGAAGTAGAGAATGTGTACTTCAGTATATACTTTGCTAAATGTGTGCCTAAAGCTAGAGACTGTTCATTTGCAAGCTGTACACTGTACAGCAGGGGTGGGGAACCTTTTTGGGGTGGGGGGCCATTTTCCCATGGGGAAAATTGGCCGCGGGCCGCCCGTAATGGCGTCCAAAATTTTTGGGCCCCTCACCGCAAATTTGACCCCCCGCGCGAATTTACAGCGCCCGCCCCCCCGCCCGCCCCCCCTCCCAGCCAGCCAGCCAGCCAGTAGGCCAGCCCCCTCCCAGCCCGCCCGCCCGCCCGCCAGCCCCCCAGCCAGCCAGCCAGCCAGACTGCCCGCCAGCCCCCCTCCCAGCCTCCCAGCCCTTCCAGAGCCCCCTCCCTCCACTCTCCAACTTACTGGGCTCCGGGCCGCCGCCACCACCGCCTTCCCGCGCCGCCTCCATTTCAAAACAGCCTTTCTGTACATGCGCAGATCACCGCTGGGCTCAGCTGCGCTCTGCGCAGGTCCAGGAAGGCCGATTTTAAAAGGAGGAGGCGCCGAGGTGACGCGTCACCTCGGCGCCTCCTCCTTTTAAAATCGGCCTTCCTGGACCTGCGCAGAGCGCAGCTGAGGCCAAGATTGCCCTCTTGGCCGGCATCGCGCTCTGCGCAGGTCCAGGAAGGGCAATTTTACAAGGAAGCGGCGCGGGAAGACGGCGGCAGCGACGGGCAGTGGCGGAGCCTCCGGTCGCGGGCTGGATCAGGCCGGTCCAGTGCGGGCCTGACCGGATCGTCCCGCGGGCCAGATCCGGCCCGCAGGCCGGAGGTTCCCCACCCCTGCTGTACAGTGAACAATATTGGCAGAGCAAGCTATCGCCTTCCTCCATTGTCTTTTGTTGTCCATTGACATCCTTTTCCTATATGTTTATAAGCTTGGAAACATTCTGCTACCAGAGTAACAAAATGATGTTTTATTAATTAACGGAAGTGTTGATATCTGGGGAAATAATAATGACCAATTGACCAGCAATAGATTTTCAGTTACTGTGATGCAAGATATTTTAACTTGCATCACTCAGTGCCAGCTCTGGAGCAACCGAGTATGTTATTGGATACATCTGAACAAATTAAACAGGCAGGAAAAGGTAATGCAAGGACAGACTGCAAGCTGAACATAGCCAAAGTGAGCACTTAAAAAGAAGCCTGTTGGTTACCTTCTTTAATATGAAGAGCTGCTTGAGGCAGTCCTAACTGTTCTGGCCCACTGAGATCAAATTGGAGCATCTCATGCTGACGTGGACAACCTCTGTGGAACTTGATCAATGTATTAAAGATAAGGACACTGCTGTCTTCTGTATTTATCAGGTCACCGTCTGCCATTTGTCCTCACATGCAGTAGTTTCCAGAAGCCTGAGTACTATGTAAAGTAGATGATTGCTTATGGATACTCTGTGAATTGGTCAGGTTTATGTTTGTTTGTTTGCTTGTTTATTTATATACTGCCTTTCTCATAGACTCAAGGCGGTTTACATAGGCAGACCGATCATAAGCCCCTATTTCCCACATTGGGTTTTTTACAATGTTATTCTATGAGAGAAACTTATGGAAACCTCCATTTCTCAAGAAGTTTCCCTTGTTAGTGCTGTTATCATTCTGACCGCACGACTCAAGCCTCAGATGGGTTCACAAGCTGTTATCCATTTCTTGCCAGCTGATACCTCCCCAGAGTCTACACTCTTCTGCATTCCTTCACAAAGCTCTATCAGTTCTGACACTCCATCAGTGACATTTGTTCCCCTTCCAAAGTGAGACCAGGGTGGACCCTGCTTAGCTTCTTCAGCCAAGGCGGCAGCTCAACCTCCAGACCACACGTCCTTCCCCTTTATCTGATACAAATACAGTACATGCTACAGGGCTGAGAAGAGGGGAGGAACCATGTCACTGCTAGGAAAGAGTATGAAAAGTATGAAAAAAGACAAATAGCAGGAAGGTGTCAAAAAGTGAAGGGAGCATAGCTCAGTCATAGACCACATACCTTGCATGGAGATGGTCCAAGATTCAAGTTCCAGCCTCTAATGGTAGGGCTGGGGAAGACCAATGCTAGCCTATGTAGACAATACCAAACTATTTAGCCTTATGGTATGACTTGGTATAAAGCAGTTTCCTTCATAAATCCTGCTGTGTCTGTGAAAACAGACACAGTACATGTAAACGAGTTGAGGACCTACATTTCCTTTTTATATTTCAGATTGTTGAACTGTATATTTGTTGAAAAGTATATTTTCTGACATTTTGTCTAAAGACCAAGACATTTTGTTTTTCTTCAAAAAAAATGAGTTATAGATAGTGCCTAAAGTTTCCTTTAGGTGCTGTAAAAAGATGAAAAATATTCAAAGAGAGATCATGTACTGATGAGATTTTGAGTAGTGCATACATGACTAGCCCTTAGTGTAGCGATTGGGTTTTGGGTTGGTCACCATTGCTTCATATGATTTCCGTTGCTTTAGGTGTCGTTCGAGTCTCCTAATCAGTTTACTACTCGGCTTAACTCTATGTGTTGCTTCTCTGTTGTTCTTACAGACAGTTTTCTTTTCAACTAAGCAGATGGCCAGCTTACTACCTTTGCTGCCAAGGCCTACTCTACATGCTATTCTCTGAATAGTTGGCCATGTTCCCTGCATTCCATTCTGGAATTCCTGTATTCCTAGCATTGTCGTTGATGGCTGCTCAACTTCAGAAGTTCTCTAAATAATAGAAGACTTTGGGGAGAGACATAGAAAAGCTTTAGAATGCATTAACAGTTCTTAGGGGAATTTAACTCTTTATCCAGCAGCTGCAAGCTGAGAGTAAAATATTTATTGAAGAATTGCAGAACAAACACTCTCTCTGTCCAGTTATCCCTTTCCCCCAGCACTGTATATGGAGAGAGAGAGAGAGAGAGAGAGAGAGAGAGAGAGAGAGAGAGAGAGAGGGAGGGAGAGAGAGAGAGGAGATCCTTAAGGACATTGGGTGCATTTTGCTGTGTAATTGTTTGAAGTAACAACAGCAATGGCCAAGTATTGGGCAACAAAAACACACGAAGCAGTTTTATGCCCAAAGAATACCCAGGGGTTCCTTTTCCTCTTTAAGACATGGTAGCTGCTTGGTGGAGCCACCTGGTGGTGGCAATACTGAGACCAGAGAACAGTGAGCCTGTGCCCAGCAGGAGAGGCTCTGCCAGGCAGAGCCGGGAATTGGAATATCGGCAGTTGCTGCCAGCGTCCCAGCCAGCAGTGAAGGGACTTGGAGAGAAGGAGGTACAAAGGAGAGAGAAAGAAAGAGAGGGGGGAGGGAAGATTGGGGGGAGGGAGGAAGAGCAGCAAAAGAGGGAGGAGAATGGAAGAAATGGGAGAAGGAAGAAGCAGGGGTGACGGAAGAGAAGGAAGACAGCTGGAAGCGTGCAAAGAGAATGGGAGAGAAAGCAGGGAATCAAGGTCAAGCTGGAGCAAACCAGGAGAGAGAAGAACAAGTCAGGATGAAGTGGCAGGGGAAGAACGGACTGGAACAAAGCAGGAAGGAGATGAGCAGACTGGAACAAAGTGAAAGAGGAGAGAGCTGAAACAAAGTGGGAGAGAGAAGAGAGAATTGGAGCAAAGTGGGGAAGATGTGAGTAGCCTGGAGCCAAGCAGGAGAGAGAGGAGAGGGCTGGAGCCAAGCGAAAGATGGAGGAACGAGTAGAGGTGAACCTGGAGCAGAAGGTGGATTGGGGCGAAAATGACAAGAGAAGGAAGGAATGGAGAGCAGCTGGAGCTGGGGAAGGAGGCTAAGAAGGTCAAGAAGGACCAAGGCTAATAAACAGCAGGAAGGACTGGGACAGCAGCCACAAAGAGAATAAGGAAAAGGGAGCAGGGTTCTATTGGCCTACAGAACTGTGGACAATACCATGTAACGCCTGCCAGGTCCAGGAAGGGGGATAACATTCGGCGGAGCATGCCACACACTATCCCTACCATGTCCCGGGCCCGGCAGGCCAATCCTGCCCCCCCTCCAGAATTCCCCCTTCCCACCCTCCCCCACCTCTCCACCACACCGCAGACTCTCTGCTGCAACACCCCACCATTCTGCAACACTGACAGAGCAGCACAGGTCTCTCCGCCAGTGTCACTTTCTTGTCAGGTGCCGCAACTGTCCTTTCTGATACATTTGCGACACCTAAGACCAACGGAGTGATTGCTCCGCTGGTCTAAAGTTAGACAGTATTGTGTATGCTGGTATGTTTCAACAGCTTTAGCAGAAGCTGCTCAAAACCTTTTGGCCAATCCATCTAGACCTTTATTCTAGCACGGATTCCAAAGAGGGTCTTTCAGTGTTCGTTTTTACATGTAAAATTAACTGTGGATTTTAACTGACCATTAAACATCTCAGACTGCAATTCTTGGGAGTAAGCCCCATTTAACATAGGGGACACTCATCAGTAGACATGCACAGGAATGTAATGTTCATGATTTACCAATATCATCTTCCAGTTTGTGCCATCTCTCCAGAAAAAGAAGCTAACGGTGGGCACAGGGCAACAGCCTCCTTTTGCTCTTCATCATGGTGCATACGCCCGCTTCCTGCCGCTGGGCTGCCCTAGGGCCACAGGAGGCTTGTGCTAGAAGCTTGAGGCTATCTGAAGGCAAACACATGTTCTCTCTTCCACCAAGCAAAGACACAGAAAGGTGCAGAGGAATGAAATTCTCTTTGTTATGAGTACGCTGAACCTCATTGTTGGATCTGGCCACCACGGCCTTCTCCCTTTGAAAGGGAAATTGTGTTTTACATGTGTGTAGGTGGAACGCATGATAATGCTCTTGTAGACTTTTTTTTTTAAAGCATAAATAGGAAAGGAAAGCATGCTGGATAAAGATTTTGCCTCATATGTAGAAATCCTTAGTGGGTGCTTTTTCAATTCTAACCCTGCTGTCCAAAACTTGTTCAGCCTTTACACATTAACACACATCTCGTAGTGAGAAATTGAATCCCTATAATTTACTCTGTGGTTAATTTTCTTAATAAATGTGTTCCCATAAGATTTAAGCCAAGAGCAAGTGAGGCTTTGCCCTGTGGATGTGTCCTAATGAATGAATGATTTGACAGCAATGCCGTCTCTTGTAATTCTATTTGTACTGATTTTGGCACAAGGAAGAGGGGAATTGTGGAGTGGTTTTTGTTTCTTCCTGAAGAAATAATGTCTGAAAAAGTCATTGTGAAAAATGGCCCTAATGTAGTCGGTGATACTTTTTTCCATATTGAATGTGTTGGCATGTATATTTTAAATTTGTTTACTAAATTGCTAAATGTGCTTTAGGAAGATAATTAGCTACTCCTAATTTCTTCAGTCAGACATTTAAGGTAATGTGGATTGCAACATTTATTCAATTAATAATCAATTAGATGAATTGCGGGGTTTTTTTAATCTTTTCATCAGCCATAAAGGTTCCTCCAGTTTAATTAGATGGCAAATTATACACAAGCAGACACATACAGCTGCAAGCAGTGAGACTTGAGCCCACAATATCTGACCAGAGAGCCAAGACTTTGTTAGATCTGCAGCAGCATAACCCCCAACTAACCACCACCCTCATCAGTGCTGCTACCAACTATGGAAGCTGGGTAAAAGACTTGCCTCCACAGCCGCATGGACGATACCATCCAGACTCCAGAATGCAAACCACCAGTCTGTGTGGACATTGTCCTTCTCTGCTTACCAGTCAAGGCATAAAGAGGCTTGCCACAACAGCAAAACCCCAAGTCGATCTGCCTTTACCCCCACTGCACTATGTCACACACCCAGCAACCTCTTCAAATAAACAGGTCTGTGGAGCATGCAGTGAACAGAACAGAACTCTGCTCCCAGCATGCTCTGTCCAGCCTGTTTGAATGTAGCAGGTGGAACAAGCCAGAGGTAGCAGAGGGAAAGGGAAGAGGTGGGTGAACTCTGGGATTACTGCTCTGCACTCAGCCGGGGTGTGGAGGAGGAAGAGAGGCTCTGCTAGCTCCGGTGAGTTGTCAGTGGAGGGGGCATGGGCAGGAAGGGGGAGTAATGGGGCATGTTGGGGGAGGAACTGGGGGTGTCAGGGGAGGGAGGGTGGATCTGGCAGCAGTGACTTGCACCAGGATCCTATGCCCGAGACCTCTCTCTGGAACACCCCCTGGTTCTCCTTGGATTTACGCCAGCAAAACGGCTGGCATAGGTCCAAGGAGACCCATAAGCAACTGGGCAGCCTACCGGGGGTAAGTAACATATTTTGCCCACTGATTGCCCACTCCCACCATAGCCTGCAGCACACCCTCCATTGGTGCAGCTGCATGCTGCAATGTGGCAGGGGATGGAATTGGGCAGTTGGTGTTTTCCACTCACTTTATGCGAATGAATTGGAGAAATAAAAGTGCACGAGATTGCAGTAATTCAGTGAACAAGAAATTGAAATCTGACATTTGTTGACTTTTAAGATTACTGAGAGTCAGCTACAGAGGAAAAACAATCTATAATATATTTTCCTTGCTGACTTATTTTCCTAATCCCTATAAAATGTCAGGCGGAAGGTGACAGAGACAAAGTCTCTTGTGCCTCTGTGTAACAAGCCAAATCCCTGCCATGCGACCCAGAAACACAGGCAGAACATAATTTTTGCTGACAGCACAGCAGCAATGTTGTTCTCATGCTGGCTGAGCTGTATGCAGCGCATGAATTTGGGTGACATTTATTACCCAACAACTTGCTTTTCCTTTGGCTGGCTCCATACATATTGTTGACCTGCTAGTTCCCCACCAGGCATCAGGTACACATTGACTACGACCTTGCATCAGTGTGTGGTTGTCTCCGTATGACATCTGTACTAAAGTAGCATGGCAGTGGCTATGTGCTGCTCCTTCATGCTTACCATGCCCATTCATAAATATTGTGCATTACAGAACCTGTTTTGCTCGTCCAGCACAAGGATAAGATAAATCATACATAACAGGTCTAGAAACATATTACAGGTTGAGTATCCCTTATCTGGACTGCTTGAGACGAGAAGTTGTCTGGATTTCAGATTTGTCTGGATTTTGGAATATTCGCATAAATATGAGACATCTTAGGGATGGGACCCAAGTCTAAACAAAGCATTCATTTATGTCTCATATGCACTTTATACACATAGCCTGAAGGTAATGTTAAGCAATATTTTTAAATAATTTTGTGCCCTAGCATGCCTTGTGCTTTGCCAGACATGTGCCGGAAAAAAGTCGTAGCCCCCCAAATGTCTGGATTTTGGAATAGTCTGGATTTTTGGATGTCCGGATAAGGGGTAACCAACCTATATTTACTTTCTACTTTTATAATTGATCACAGCAAGCATATTCATCACTGGAGCCTTGACAACTCTGTTGACTCCGAAGTACGAAGCAGCTTTTTCAGTTGTCAAGTGATCTATTGGTCCAAAAACCAATACTGATTGTTTGGCTCTTATGACCTCTAGGAGCTGTTGTGCTTTGTGAAAGGAACGGACTAATCAGGTAGTAATTTTGTGCCTTTTTCCCACTCTTACCCGGTAATGCAGTCCTTCACCATCTTTTATCCCTCCATAGAATGTCCATCACAGCTTTTCAATGCAATTATGTTATTAATGCATAAGGTAATGGCAGTTTTTGAGGCCTAGACCAGTTCTCTGGACATCTCGTCACATGGCGACCGTCCACATGCCAGTCTTTTCATAGAAGAGCATTACTGACTTCCATGATAGCTGAAGCCGATCCATGGGATATCATGGCAGTTGCTCACTCTCAGCCTTCTAGAAAACAGGTTTGTGACTGGAATTTGATTTTTGAGCACGAAACATGTGCACGACAAACCTGAACTCCAATATGTCAGTCTTCAAAGCAGGTATCATATTACATTGTGTTTTGCAAATCTCCTAGCTCTCTTGAAAACGAGTGTGGGTGTTGAGCTGAGCTTTTTAAGTTCAAATGAAGAAGAATAGTACCCTTGAATATGCAATCCACTGTCCTTCTAATCTCCAAATCTTTAAAAGATATTTTGCATAGTGTTGTGTTTTACATGTTTGATCTGCTCTCTCCTCTATCAACCACATGGGAACTGAGGTGGGATTTACCCTTGAAAAGCAGGATATTGCCCTGAACATGCACATCAATTTTCATTCTGATGTTTCAAACTTCAGGGGAGATCTCACATTGTGTAGCATTTGACATGTTCCTCCCAGCCATGAAAACAAGGGATCGAGCTTGTATTTGAACAAACTGACAGAGGTCCAATCCATCAAATAAAACCAAAAAAGCTTCTTTTTACTTGGCCAATTAATCAGGTCTGCGCAATAATAACTGAGGTGGTCACAAGGAAGCATCTAAAGAGCATCTTCTAAGCTTTATAAAATTAAAGAATCCAAAATACACCAAAGAAATAATTATTGAAGCTCCTTTGGGGGGGCTTTGACTGATTCCTAGCCACATTCTTAATTTCTGTCCTTTGAGTACAGCCACCAAGAGTCAAAGCAGCCAACTTTCATTTAAAATGTTAATGAGTTGTCTACTTTTGTGAAGTGTATAACATCAGAATGATGGGAAGAAGACTTCACTTAAAAAATAAAGCATTGGAGACATTTTGGTGCACATACCAATGTATCCCTTAACTGATTGTCTTTATTTTACATATATTTTTTTTCCTGGAAGTCATAGTACATGCACTGTGCTTCTTCTAAGTTCTCAAAATACTCAAAACACTTCACATACATTATCTCAGCTATGACGATGATTTACATTTCTATTCCTCCTTTCATCATCTTTATGGAATATTTCGTTAGCCACAAGGTGGTTAACCAAATATCCCTAAAACAATAAAAACAAATTCTTACAACAGTGTTATAAGTGGGACACTATTAGACCCTCCATCAAGCCACCCACAGATGAATTTATGGTTGATCTGGTCTGGTTCTTAATTACTGCTCAAGTTTTATGAAACTCCATAGTAATGTTGACCTATATTAGAGGCTCAATCCTATCCTCCCCCCCCCACCACCAACGCAGTGACACCAAATAAATCTACTCCTGAATCCTGTGGGGGGCAGTAGCAGAGGTCTCCTCTGGGTAAGGATAAGTCTCCATGGCATGGAGGCAGTGGCGTTCCGAGGCTGGTACAGAAGTGTACGTGTAGCAGGATGCCGCTTCACGTGTTAAATAGCCCCTCCCCCTCGCAGGTCAGAGCCATTCCCAGCAGGCGACTGCTCCCACACAGGCAGCTGTCACCCGCTGGGAATGGCTCCGACCAGCGAGGGGGAGGGGCAATTTCACACAAAGCGGCATCCTGCTACACGTACGCTTCCGCATCAGCCTTGGAACGCCACTGCATGGAGGGGTCTACTCGGACCTGCACTAGTGAAATTGCTAGTGCAGTTCCGCATGGACCCGGACCATGGGAGCAGGTCCAGGAAGGGATTTGATGACCGCCACTGCCGCAAATGCTGCCTTCTGGGAGCCAATCCACCCTTCCCCCACCCCCAGCACTGCCTCCTTCTGCCCTGCCCCACCACTGTTCCAGCTCTTCCCCCCCCCCCGTTCCCACCACCACCTTACCTGCATCGGTGGGTCCACAGTGATCCCCCAGCATGCAGGGGAAGGCTCAGGCCTTCCCACTGGTGCTTTGGTAGTGTGCACCTTCGTGTGCTGTCAATGTGCCTTTTGAGATTGCCCTAAGGCAGTTAATACTGGCAGAATGCTCATTCCACCAGCGTTAAAGCCCAATAGGATTGGGCTGTAGTCCTTCAAACATTTATTATTTTGTACAGAAGGGTTAGGTACATCATTATGGATCTCAACTCTTCTACTGCTTTGTTTATTATTGAGTTATCAGTAAACAGGTAGGGACAGTATGCTGTTGGAACCCAACATCTTACTCATGCTCATCCAGTGGCATGGCTAAAGATATGAGCATTCCGTTGATGTAAAGGAAAACTTTTTTTCCTTTTTTTTTTTGCACGCTTATTTCCCCCCCCCCTTTGTTGGGGATCAGACAGCCTTCTTAAAAGGCATAGGATTCTGATTACGGTAAGCCTGTTTCTCTTCCATGTCCCTCTTCCCATTTTGGACCTTGTACTGGTGATCTCATGCCACCATAGGTTTACTATGCTGGGTTATTTTGAGGTTCCACTGGGGTAAGGAACAAGAGTGATTCCTTCCTTGTTCAGCGGACATCATTCAGGGATTGGGTGGTACTGTCAGAGTTTCAACACAGAGCAACTGATTTCAAGTCATGCAGATTTAAAGACATTATCGTCTTTGTTGTAGATATTTGCTTTCTAGTTTCTGAGATTTCAAGAGTTTTCTGAGTTTTGTTTTTGAAATTTTCTTCTTTCACACCAGGAGGACTAGAGAATCACATATTAAAATGGAAACAGAAATTGTCCTGTAATGACATGATCCAGGAGATGAATATTTAATATAAATAAAAGAACAGCATGATTGTTGGCAATGCTATAAACATGCTTTTAATGTTTTGGGGGGGGAAATAACAGTAGTTGTGGAGATCTATCTGCAGTTCAAATATGTCTCAGCCCAATTGACAGCTAATCTCTGATTCTAGTCTTATTGTTGGTATCAGAAACGGAACAGAAAAGACACAGCAGGATTTTTCAGAAAGCAGGTTGAGCCTGGAGTGCTGACAATTGGAAAAACACTGTTTTGACTTGTAAAGCAAGTAAATTTCACACAGAATCACTGGGGGAGAATAAATATTGGAATACAAGCACGAGACGAGGCTATGAATTGATATTTCAGTTCTGTGGTTAGGATGCTAGGCTGAAATATTGCAGCTGTCCATTTAATTATGTGTTCATCCACAGAATCCTATATCTTCTAGAAAAAAAAATAGGGTGCAATTGACATGTTTTTTTTGTTTGTTTTTTTAGCAATCCCTGTTCTGCCCCCTGTGGCAATGATGCAGGGCTGAAAAACAAAAAAGGATTCAAATGAGTGTTTGGCGAGAAGTACAAACGGTTGGAGTTCCTGGCATTCGCCAAAAAGGGAGCAGACACTCCCTGCTCTTAGCTGTTGCAAAAGGAATGGATGGTTAGGCAATACAGTTGATAGCAGAGATGTATGTGATAATCCTGAAGGGCCAAAAGAGGGAGGTAAATACATGCATGGAATCCCCCCCTTGCTTACCTGTGTGGGGTACATTGTGCTTGCTTCCCCTGTTGGAGTAGTGAAGTAGAGGTTCCAGTTGGGTGCAGCATCCTAGTTCCTCTCCTTTTTCTTACAAGGAAGAAGTTGAGAGCTCAGGAAACAATTGGTGTAGAGCCAATATCTATTATATGTCCATGGTATTCCCAACAACTGAAAATAAAGCCTTTTTTTAACCGTACTTCCTTCTTATTTATATTGTACACAGTATTTGAATCTTGTATTGTTTCCTGTTTAATCTATTTAATTTAGGTGTATGAAATTTTATTTGTTCTTTTTTTCTACTGAAAAATATTCTAGGTAAAGATTATCCCAGAAAATTATAGTATTATAACATTCCACATTTGTCAAAAGACTTCCAAACCAACTACAGTACCTGCGTAATAGCCCAACATCACATCTGATAAATAATAAGTAAATGGCTCTAGAAAATTTTACAATTATGTTGGGAACTATTTCAAAGAAAGAACAAATTTCTTCCCACTCGTAGCTGATGTAATGAACAGAATACATGTTTTCTTTGGCCGCATGTGAATAAGACAACCGCATAGGCATGTACAGTACTTTAGCAAAATATAGCCCTGGGTAAAGGGAAGGGGTTCAAATTTCCAGCGGAGGGCTCTTGTTCTCCAACACAATGACCTTTGAAAATAATGGGGAAGTAATTGAACTGAATGTATTTGTGATTCACTAATTTCCAAAGTGATGAAAATAACCATAGCTACGCTAGTTGTGCGTTGCTCTGCAGGAATGGTTATACCACTGATATTCACTACACAGAGTGAGTTTGGGGGTATTAGTACTGTAATTGCACTTTATTGTTGCTCCATTTTGCTGCAGAGAATGACAATTAGAAGTCCAATGCATGTGTTGATGTGTAGGCCAGCAAGCCCACTGTCAACCACAACATGGGCATGCAAGTTGTATCATACATTTCGATGACCGTATATTGCAATTATCTTGAGTGCATTCTGCTGTTTAATAGGTGTGTCCGTAAGGTATCCCTGAGGGTTCTGCTACCCTGACTTTGTTCCAAGGAGGACCACAGCTGTACCTGCCCAGATCCCTTTAAGCTGTGTGTACAGAATTCAAAAAAGGATATTTGTCCCCAAGGAGTGAGAAAGCTCTGAAAGTTGATCAGCTACCGCTGTACACCATAACACCTTCATCATACAGCATTAGCTCCAATGATAAGAGCTTCGAAGCTGCATTTCATTTTGTCATTTTGTTCCCAGAACTGGCATCTCCTTCTAGAGGAAGAAAAAAAAAAAAGGAAAAGCTCTAATGGGTACAAAGAAATAACTTGAAATAGTTTTGCAGGACGATATAGCTCCTTTGAGAGTGGTGTCTTTAAGTCACCATCTTTTCCATCATTCATCACCATTGGTTTAAGTCACCATCATAATGAAGAGCTATCTGTCTCAAAATGGATTGGGACTGAAATTGATTTTTTTTTTTTTTTGGTTCTTATTACATTGTCTCCAGAACTCATTAAAGCTTTTTGCTTTGTCTTTCGATCTGTTGTTTTTGTCTTTTCTTTTTGGTTTCTGGTATTATCCCCTCATTGCTTGTCATCTACATTTTGGTGCCACCCACCCCTAGCTATACTGCTTATTAGCACATAGTACATTTCCTTCCTCCCCACATCATTTCAATGGCAATTACCAGCGGGAGGAGATCTCACAGGTGATGGCACCCACTCACAAAGTGAGTCATACTAAACAGTACAGACTACAGAACACTACCTAAATCTTCAGTTCAAATGTACAGGCACCAGCTATAGCAAACTGTCATGTACAGTTTAAACATCTGTCACAAGAAACTCTTACATTGCATAAGTAGAAAGTGCATTGCTTAATATTTTATTTTAACATATTGATCATCAGCAAAAGAAACACACATGTGCGCACACACACACACACACACACACACACACACACACACACACACACACACTTATTTATCTCCAGAATATGGCAATATTTTAAAAGAACATTAGTATGCAAATGTAGTAATATATCTAAATAGAGAGGACAGAATGCTCCCTTTAATGTTATTCTCTTTATGGAAATAATATTTCATGCAGGATATTTATAACTGCCGCCTAATCTTTTCCGGTGTTGATTTAAAAGAGGATTTTTATGCCACCCGGTGAAATTGCATGGAATTTTTATCTAGTCACTATAGTGAATTACATCTTTTCTGAGAGAACAGCTGTGGATTCAGATATGAAAAGGTGTCTGCTGTTACCTCAAGTCTGGTTGATGATCTGTGATGCGGAGCTGTTAGCATAATTGAGTTACCTCTATTACCACAGTGCCTGAGAGCTTGTCAACATATCTCCCATAAACCCTTCTTCCCAGGGGCTTATACAGCAGTTGTAAAATCAGGTCCCAGCAGAAAGTAAGATACAAATTGAAGAACTATAGGGACATTACTTTGAGGAGTGTTCTGAGGGTTCTGTTATTTATTTATTCATTCATTCATTCATTCATTCATTCACATTTTTATACCGCCCTTCCTCCAAGGAGCTCAGAGTGGTGTACATATTTCCTCCCCTCCTTTTTGTCCTCACAACAACCCTGTGAGGTAGGTGGGGCTGAGAGATAGTGACTGGCCCAAGGTCACCCAGGAAGCTTCATGGCTGAGCGGGGATTTGAACCTGGATCTTCCAGGTCTAAGTCCGACTCCCAAACCACTACACCATGAATCGATTCCTAGATCCAGGCCGGCACATCCATGAGACCACCTGGAGTGATTGCATCAGGCAGAAGTTTAGTGGGTGGGGGTGCTTATCCCTGTCCACCTATTTACCTCCACTGCTTTGCCTTCTCCTTCCAGTCCCTGGATTAGAAAAGGAAGAGAGGACACATGAGGAAAAGGACATTGGAAGAGACTGCTGAGCTAGAACTTTGGAGAAGGGAAGGAGGTGAGGCTGGCACATCATGGGGTAAGGGGGAAGCATTTGGCATGCTGCCTCAGGCATCAGGAGGTCTTGGGCCAGCCCTACCTAAAACCTAGCCAGGATTACAGTAGACCCTGCATGCAACTACTCCATTTCAGGTTTCCTTCTGGGCTGGTTGGCTAGGCAACCCTATGTGAAGAACAGGCACACAGTTGTAGACCTGTCCAAGTTGTATCAAAATGTTGGAATGCATCCTCAGCTCCGACCCAAAAGTGCTTCTATTTAACGATTCAGTGCAGGAACCTTGAGTATATGAGATTCATGGTGAGGAAGACGCCATTCCAGGAGAGGGAGAAAAGGGCACAGTTTTTTCTTTCAACACTCCTGAAAGCTTCCCCATCTATGTTACATGGTGCTAAAGGTTCACAGCCCAATCCTATTGGGCTGCCCCACTGGTGGAACACACGTTTTGCCAGTGCTGGTTGTTAAAAAGCAGTCATAAAGCAGGCTCTAGCAGCACTGGCGTCGCTCTAGGTGGGGTGGAATGCTAAGTTCCGCAGCGTGCTGACCCTTCGTTACTCACCGGCACAAGGCGGCCCTGCCCCCTCGCCTTTGGAGCCATTCAGTGCGGCGAAAGCAACGTGCACGGAGTCTCCTGTGCGTTGCCTTCACTGCACTGAATGCCTCCGAGGGCGAGGGGGCGGGGCCGCCTTGTGCCGGTGAGTAACGAAGGGTCAGCGCGCTGCGGAACTTAGCGTTCCACCCCACCTAGAGCGACGTCACTGTCCAGCAGAGCAGTGTGCTGAGTAGTGCGCTGCCGGAGTGCCAGAGGGAAGGCCAGAGCCTTCCCACGTGTGTCACCCCCTGGAGCAGGAAGCCAGCATGAGTAGCGAGAGGGAGGGGTGGGGGAAGTGGAATGGAGGTGGAGAGGAGGATTAATGGGGGCAGATAGGCTGTGGAAGGGGGTGGTTCTGGTGGCAATGGTGCACCCCAGATCCTATCTCCTCTAGCAGCAGTCTCCCCAACCTCTTTCTCTTCTTGGATGTGCTAGCGATTTTGCCGGTGCAGGCTCAATGAGACCCATTGCAGATCAGGAGGCTTATGGAGAGGTAGGAGATTTAAATCCCCTCTCCCCTCTGAAGCCTCCTGCTCTGCCCCTTCGCTGGATTCAGCACGTGCCTTTTTGGTGCAGCTGCACCAGCTTGGGGGGGGGGAGAGGATAGAATTGGGCTGTCAGACTCAGGACTGACTGCGAACCTGAGCACTCATAGCTCTATCTGGCATAGGGGGTGAAGGTTTCTGGGCAGCAGGCAAGAAGAAATATATTTCTTTGGACTCCTCCTGAAAACCTCACCATATAGTAACTTCATAGCACACTTCCCCCTGGCCTAATCCCTTCTCAAGCATGTTGTTAATGAGGTTAACAGGTTGTTAGGGACTCCAGACGGTCAATTATTTCCCCCTCTATTTCCTTTTTTAAAAATTACACCTTGGAATAGTGAAGGTCTCAATTACTCCAATGCCCTGGTCACTCTGTAGGTCCTGGAGTCACTAAACACAGATCCTGCTTGGGCAGTTTGGACTTGTTCCTTTAATTGACAAATGCATATATACATCAGCATACTTGGAACGTCTTCCTGGTATGCAAAAAACAAAACAAAACCCAAACCCCTATTTGGGAGTGACTCTGTTTCACTTTCAATCTGGAGGGGCCAATCTGGTCTATGAGCCACCTGAAACTTGACTGTTGTGCATGCAGTAGTACAGGGCTTTCTTGGTAGTTGCCCCCAGGTTTTGGAACTCCCTCCCTGGTGAAATTTTGCACCACTCAAAGGAGGTTCTACAGGAGACAAATGATTGCTGATGGGTTGCTGGAGCTGTAGAGTTTGATTGGCATAACTCTGCACTGATTCTTCTTTGATAGAAAATGTGGCTACAGTCCTATGCTCAATCCTACAATCCTGGGAGTAAGTCTCCTTGAAAACAATGGAAATGACTTCTCTGAGTAGACATGCATAGGATTGTGCTATAAGTCTTGCAACAGCACTACCCCTGCATTGGTGCAGCCAGACCAGTTATGCCCTTGTCCGGAATGCTTTGACTGCTTTGAAACAAGCTCATTTGACATCACTTTAAAGTCCGTTCGTTAGCTCCAGGTTCCCAACAACCTCTGCAAAAGGAAGCAGGAAGAGATATTTGACAGACTGCTCAGCAAGTCCAGTTTGAGTTTTTCAACTTTGCCTCAAGCCCATCAACTGCTTGACTTGGCTTTCCCTTTCTCTTCCTGAATTCTCCATGGTCTGCTTACCTCTTTGGGGTATTTCCTGCTTGTTTCTCCTTAGGTTTTACCCTGATCCTGCTGTTCCCCTGTGTGACGTTCCTTCTTACTTGAACCTTATGTTGATCTGTGCCAGGTGTGATGACCTCACTACCACAGTGCTATGGCTCATAAACTCAGGGTTTGAAACACTACATCACATATTGTGGAATAGTCAGGTCTTGAGTCCCAATATCAACACCTTGAGAACTGGATCCATTATTGGAAAGGTTTCTAGGTTCCAAGCTCCTTCCTGGTTTTATTCAAAAACGAATCTTTCACAAATGGAAAGAGTTAATGGACTTGGGATACAAAACAAGAAAACCACCTCCTCACCCTCCCATGTCTTCTTTTTTTTTCCCCACCAGCCTAATCATTCCTCAATAAATATTTCATTGAGGTTTGTGTGAGGTTGGTAAGCTTCCTGTGAAATAATGTAATTGCAGCTGTCAAGTCTAAAACACTGCACTCGCTCTGTATTTTTCAGAAGTCAGATGAACTGAGGTGCCCCAAGCTGTGATTATTGAACCTGGAACTTGGGGAATTGCTTTCTTTTACCTATCAGAAACTGGATTGGTACACAGAGAAGTACAAGGACCTCACAGTGTTTATGATAGTTTCCTCATACTGTTACTTTGCCCCAGCACACGGTTTTTCACAGATTCCAGCTCTCTGAACCATCTTGTGCAGTTGGAGACGAGAGTGTGGAGAAGAACTCTGGAACCATGCCTTACAGAGAAAATATGGAGGCTGGAGGGATAAAGCAACATTTCCTGATACTTTAGTACTAGTGTTTGTGATTAGTACTATTGAGTACTAATTAGTACTTTTGATTCGTGACTATTGAGTCCCATTACCCAAGGCTATGTGATATACAGCCCGATCCTTCTTAAGTCCTAGAGTGGCGGACTGCGTGCTCTGCTGCTCTAGGCCATTGCAAATGTACTGGAAAGCACTTTTTGACCACTCTAGAGTAAGGGCCGGTGGCGTGAGGCCAGCAGTCCTCACTCTGCCATCCTCTGGACCTGGCACCTACCGTCAGAGGCAAGTCCTGCACCAGATGGTGCAGGGGCGGGGGGAAAGACGGACCGGGGCATGGAGGGAGGGGGGCAATGGACCAAACCAGGCAGGGAGAGGGTGGGGATATCAGTGGCATGCTCCGCCAATATCCGAGTCGGCCCTTTCGCGGTCCGGTTTGACCTTACTCTGCCACCTCGGATTTACATCCACTTCAGAGATGGCACACATCCAAGGAGGCCCATAGGCCCCAGGCAGCTCTACACTCATGGAAGGGGACCTTATCCTGTGTTCCCAGGCTGCACCGCGACCCGGGAATGGTCTCAGGATTCCGTGGCTGGCCCTTTAGGCCTGCTGAATAAAGTTGTGCAGAATTGCACTGATAGTCACCTTGCTGAAGCTAAGTGTGTCTGCCTACCCCTTGATGGTCCATTGACTGTTACTACTGCCACCTGCACTGAGAATCTAGGGGTTGGACTGTTTAGGTGGGCCCTCGGATGGCTATGGGTCATTAGCAAATGCATGCTCTTGACAACCTTTGATGTGCAGGGTCCAGGAAGGTGGAGAGACTAGTGTTTAAAGAAAGGAAATATAGGTTTAAAGAGATGGTTTCATTTAAAAATAACAACCCATCCACAAATTTTCAAAGTGCTCCACTCTTTTTGTATATATACCTACATTATCATTGTTTTTGTTCATCCTTTCCCTCCCGTTCTTCCTTTCCCTCCGTACTTGTATGCCCTAAAGCTTGTGTACTTCCCTGAGAGACAGTGATAAGTCTCTTCTATGTATAATTGTTATAAATGGCTATATAAATTAGTGCTGCTGGCCCTAGGAATGAAAGCAGATTATTGATAAAATAAAATGCAATCATTTTATTAATGGAAGAAGATAGTTTGTGACCAGGGATGAATAATGCTCTATGTGAAAAATGACCTCCAAACATTTTTCTTACACATTTTGAACTAGATGTGCTTGGGTTATTATAACAATATCATAACAAAGGACAAAGCTGTTGAAGAGACGTGGCTCTGGGTTTGCAAAGTTGGCAATCAGTGGAGAGAATCTGAGGACCATTGATGTGTCACCCACATCTGTCCTTTAATTGACAATTAGGAATCTTTCCACTATGACAAGAATAAGTCTAATAAAACCATGATGCAATTCTATATAAGTCAAGAGACTGCAGTGAAGGCATAGTCCTGTAGCTTAAGCAAAATCTTGATTTATTCTATTGTACACCAAATTGTACAGGGTTTTTTTTTTTTTAAATTGATTGACAGATAGTGATCTGAAGGTCTCCATCAGAAAATGACTCTGTTTCTTTGCAACCGGAAACAGTGTGTTTGAAATGCTCTTTCCAATTACGGTAACTGAATGTACTTTCACTGTACAGTAATTGAAAACAAGCTATGGAAATAGGTTTGGCGATGAACGACCTTAATTGCTTGTGATGGGTAGGAACAACATGTTGGCTGGATCTTGTTTATAAGCTCAATGTTTTCATTTAAGTAAAACAAAGATAGCCATCATTATGCTTGTAGTTATTCATGTAACTACAGATAACATCCTGATACGTTCATAAATAGCACAATCCTATGCAGCACAATCCTAGGCCAGCGGGTGGCGCAGTGGGTTAAACCGCTGAACCATGAGCTGTCGATTGAAAGGTCGGCAGTTCGAATCCGCGATGGGGTGAGCTCTCATTGCTTGGCCAGCTCCTGCCAACCTAGCAGTTCCAAAGCATGTTAATGCGAGTAAATAAATAGGTACCGCTTGCGGGAAGGTAAACAGTGCTCCGTGTTCCAGCTGAATGCTACGTGCTGCGGCAAGGAGAGTCATGCTGGCCACATGACCACGGAGGCGTCTTTGGACAACGCTGGCTCTTCGGCTTTGAAATGGGGATGAGCACAACACCCTAGAGTCGGACACGACTGGACTTAATTGTCAGGGGTCACCTTTACCTTTTTATGCAAGTCTACTTAGAAGTAAGTCCCATTGTAGTCAATAGGGCTTACTTCCAGGTAAGTATGAATAGGATTGCAGCCAAAGTGTGTGTGTGTGTGTGTGTGTGTGTGTGTGTGTGTGTGTGTGTGTGTGTGTGTGTGTGTGTGTGTGTACTTTCAAACCATCAAAAAATGCATATTTGGGGCAAAATAATTGATTTAAGTTCTTGCTATTTATGGCTTTCCAAATAATTCAGTTTTCACCTTGTCTCTAGGCATAATCTATGCTGAGGTTTTTGCTTCTCAGTTGCTTACCACAGGTAGCCCATAATTGACTAGACAAGTCCTTCTGGAATTACTGGGTCTGAATTTCAAGAAATACGACACAATGATCGATATGACCGCTGACTTCCAAGGTTTTTTAAACGAGCATGAAGAACCTGGTTGTTTTACACACCAGCCTCTTTCAGAAAGAAGATACCTACCAAACCACCTCAAGAACCAAAACAGTAACATGGACAGAAATTCGATGCAGGAAGTTTCATTGTGATGCTAATCAAGATACCTTAATGTGTAACTTCAGGGAGCTACTTCAGTTGCTGACAATTAGTGCACGATAGTCCGCTCCAAATTGTCGTAAATGTGTCGTAAAGCACGTTTGCCATGACTTGGGTGTAAGTGGCGCCGGTGCTGGGGCCGGCACTGCTCACACCCCCAGTGGACTGATCCTGCACCGGACAACCCAGATAAGGCCTGGGTCACTCAGTGCAGGGGCAGGGACAGGCAGTCCAGGCCAGCAAGGGATGGGGGCCATTGGCCGGTCCGGATTGTGAGGGGACGGGGATATTGGCAGCATGCTCCGCCAATATCATATGCCTGTTTCCAACCCGGGTCGGCCTTACACGGCCTCTCCAAATGTATGCCAGGCCTAGACCTGGTGTACATCTGAGGAGGCCATAGGGCCCCAACCGGCTTACACCTGGGGAAAGGGACAAACGTCCCCTTCTCCCAAGTAAGTTGCTCCCGGGCTGCCCCGAGGTAGCCCAGGATGGCCATAGGATACAGCAGCTGGCCTTAAAGTTAGGCAGGATTATGCTCTCACTTGTGTGCATGTGTGTGTGTGTGTGTGTGTGTGTGTGTGTGTAGATGTGGTAGCCAGGACGCAAGGTGGGATTGGGTGGTATCCCATGTTGCACCGCCCATGACTAGCTTGGATTTAAAATCTGAACTGGGGAAGAACTCCTGACTTCTCCACAATCCCTGATTCACCCTCTCTCCAGAGGCCTTGGGAATAAAGTAAATCCATGTCTCCTTCCTCGCCTTTCTGGGCTGCTGCATATGCTGCTGTTGTTCCTTGGATAATATAGGTTTCCTAAAAATGACTGCAATTGTAGAAGTCCTTTCCTTGGCAAAACTACATTATCCAATAGCTGATAGCACATTTCTTCTACATATGCTACACAGCACACCAGAGAGGGGAGTCTGACTCCCGGAGTCATGATCAGATCCTTCTCATTCCCATGGTCGCTGCTGTCCCTTCTCCTGTGCAAGTACGTTTTTCTTAAACAGAGGGGAAGAGAGGAATTTAGAGACCAGGGGGTGGGGTGGGAAAAAGGGATAGAGGGGCAAAATCAGACTTGCTTCAGAAAGGGGGTGACGCACCTTGTAGCGTCGCCCACTGTTGCCTGGCCCCATCCAGCAGCAGCAGACGGAGGCTTCCTATCCCAGTCTCTTCCGGGAGCGTCGGGGTGGGAGGTGCCGACTGCGCGCTCGTGAGCGTCATGCTGCCCGAGCGCGTTCAGTCGGCGCCTTCTTGAGCCCCGCCCTCCCTCCCTTTCATCTAGTCTGAGATTAGCTCGTTGCTGGTTTACAGAGCCGGGTAGGAATTTTTTGCCATTATCCATATTGGGCCTGGTTAGTGGTTTTTTCGCCTACCCCAGACTGGATGTTGGGACGGGTGGTTTATTGCTAGGTATTTCCCCTGGGGGGTTGGCAGGTCACGTGCGGGCCGGGTAGATAAGATAAGCAATTGGTGTACATTCGGAGGTAAGCAAGGTCAAGGGGTGAGCCAGGACCGCTCAGATGGTGCCGGACCGGATCGGTGAGGCTGGCTGGCAAGCCCCTTCATTGGATCAGCAAAGACAACCATACGGCTTGGCCTGGGGGAGTCTGCGCGGTCCAGCTGCCTCGACCCATCGGGTCGGCTGTGATAGGCTTTCTCAGTCTATGACTGAGGATAGCTTGGAGTCAGAATGTTACGCCCAAGGGTAACTCAGGGGGAGGCAGACGGCTAGGTGCCGTTTCCCCCAATCTTAGGACCCGCACGTTGTTTGGGGGGTTATATATATATTCCCTGCTGCAGTTTACACATGTTGTTCAGTTAATAAAGTTACCCTTAAATCCAAGTCTCTGTCTGTTGTGATCATTGGGGGGTGCTCAGGTAAATAAGCCAAATTATTTCCTGATGATTATTTTTTGAATAGCTTAGCTTGTGCTATTTCCATGAGAATTCAAGCTAGGACTAGAGAAAGGCAATCAGCTTGAAACTTGAAACTTGAATTGTATTATCTTGGACACAGTCTGCCTTCTTTAAAAACAAAAATAGGCAGGAAGTTGGGTAATGATTGAGCAAATACATTCTTGCAAATGTTTGCCCCCTCCACTCTGTTCCTGGCCCACTACTATTAACCCCCCAATACATTCTTTGCTTACTCTAGCAGCAGTCGGGGACTCCTTTCTTTCTAGTGTTGTTCTGTATATATTCTGTTCTGTTCTTGTTGTTCTCTCTCTCTCTCTCCCTCTCTCTCTCCCCCCCCCTTTGTATCCCTTCTCTGCTGATCAGGAAGAAAGGCAAAGAGGCAGGCCAAAGTTGGAGTCTTTGCAAGGGCTATTACAATGAAAGCTTTCCCACCTCTGGAAGACAATGTGCTATGCCCAACTATGATTTGCAATCAATCATATGTGCAATCCTATAACTATTGGAGACAGCCGCCATTTCCGAAAGGTTTGAAATGACTGCTTTCAAGCTTCTTTCTTTTTTTGAATTCCACTCAATTTTGCTGTGATAGTAACATCAGAGGAAACTTCCAGTTCAAGACAACTCCAGACCAAGTGATGGGAGAAGGTGGGAGGACACTGAGAACATAACTTGGGCCACACGCAGATGAGAGCCAACTTTCCCCTCCAAGGGTAAAAGGATGGATGGGAACAAGAATGAGAGAGAAAAAAAAACCTCCTTCAGCATGTTCAGGCTTCTTCCCAGTGCAGACTGAGCAATAGACATCAATTGGCCTGGCCAGACCTGGGTTGAGCAATCTGCGGGTGAATGGGTGCGCATGTGTGTTAGGGACCAGCACCTTGGTGCTATTATTGTACAGTATTTAGTTGGGAATGTTTTATTTACTTATTGCTGCTATTTTATTGCATGTCTTTATTGCTGCTGTTTTACTGCCTGTTGGTCTATCGCTGCCTGCTTGTTATGCTTTAATTTTAGTTGATATTATGTTTGATTTTATTGTAAGCCACCTTGCACAGTTTTTAATTGGAAATGTGGAATATACATTTTAAAAATAAAATAATATTACTATGTCATATACTAAGGCAACTTGGGCATATAGAACCACTACGGCAGTGTTTAATTAATCTTACATTACAGGCACGTATGATTTAGTATTCAACCAAGTATGATTTATGTGGTTCTTTGATAAATCTAAATAAACAACCTGGTGTCACATGTTGTATTAGGCTGCATATAAATTGATGATAGCT
This sequence comes from Plestiodon gilberti rubricaudatus, assembly GCA_026170595.1. Classification (NCBI taxonomy): domain Eukaryota; kingdom Metazoa; phylum Chordata; class Lepidosauria; order Squamata; family Scincidae; genus Plestiodon; species Plestiodon gilberti. The sequence continues at coordinate 60,078,730 of JANXHW010000004.1, read as the reverse complement.
TCAAAGTTGCTATTTATTTATACTTATAACAGTTCTAGCCAGAAACGTTGATTGCAAGTAATGACATAAAACATTTTTAAGACCATTTTAAGAAAAAGATGTTCAGACATAATCAAGTAACCAGTTTTCATTACTTATGATATTGAAAAAATTTTTAAAGGACCACAAAACATGTACTGTGCAATCCTCACGATTCAGCCGGCGAAAGAACGAGTGCTTCATCGCCGGAAGCAGTCGCGAACGTGCCGTAAAGCACGTTTGCGACTATTCTGGAGCAAGGGAAGCCGGCACAGAGGCCGGCCTCCCTTGCTCCATCGCCGGGGCACCCATGTGGCTGCTGGACCAGGTAAGCCGGGATCTGGCGGGCACGGGGGCATTTTGCTGGGTGAGGGAGGGGGGCTATTTGTGTAGCCGGCCCGGGAGGGGGATGGCCTCGGCCATATCCCGGTCCCCGCTGGGCTGGCTAGGCCGTTACATGGTCTCCTCCGACTTCCGCCAGCTGTTTAGCTGGCGGAAATCCGAGGAGGCCGATAGGGCCTGCCCCAGTTTACACTCAGGGAAGGGGACAAGCGTCCCCTTCCCCGAGTAGACCTCCAGCCAGGCAGCAGATAGATGATACTCTATCTAAAATAATTATGCTAAAGTAAAAGTATTCATTCATTCATTCATTCATTCATTCATTCTCTCTCTCTCTCTCTCTCTCTCTCTCTCTCTCTCTCACACACACACACACACACACACACACTACACACAGTTGTTTGCATGTGCAAAGGATACTTAGGCTTACCAGATCTCCAATAGGGACAGAGTGCTAGACCTTTACAAGAAGAAATGTGGGCAGGTGTAGCGTATTAAACCTTATAGCACACTCCTAGGCATGTCTACTCATAAGCAAGCCTCACTGAATACAGTGGGGCTTGCTTCTGAGTAGACATGCCTAGGATTGTGCTCCAAGGTTTAACAAGCTACACCTGCCCACATTCCTTCTCCTAAAGGTCTAGCACTCTGACCCGGTTGGAGATCTGGTAAGCCTAGGCCTCGAGCATGATCCTGCTCCCCTCATACATTCCCTGAATATGTGTGAGGGGAACATGCATATGTGTCACCCTCTTCATTGGGGGAGGAGGCAGGAAAGGCTTTCCTAAGAATACCTTCTTCATGGCTGCTGCCTTCAAACTCTGAGATGAAGGGTGCTGGTACAACGCTCTGCAGACTGCCATGTTCATATAGGAAACATTGGCCTGAGAGTGATAATACATGTATCATTCTTAAAAGGTCCTGAAATCAAGTTATGTGCTTCACTTACTTCTATTTCACACCAAACCCAGCTAGACTTGAACACTTTCAGTAAAGCAGGCAAGTAGTTTCAACTGAGTTGAGTAACCTCATAAAATTTAATCTTCTAGAAACTATGAATTTTCCAGTTCTTCCAAGATGCTTTAACAACTCAATTATCTGCCTGAAGTGGGTGCTATCTTTTGAATAGTTTGTGTACCAGAGACAATACTTGGGACACAGCGTTTCCCAATAGCTGTTGCCACCTGCAACAGTAGCACATAATGTAACAGGAAAGGAACAATACTCCAAAGTGTGTGTGCGTGCGTGTGTGTGTGCGTGGGGGGGAGCATTACTGTTACTTTTCTTGCACTACAGATGCTGTATGAGTTGTGCTGATCTGGCTCGTCCATTTTGAGAAGCAGCACTCAGCAGAAGAATCGACAAAGTCCTGGCTGAGAGTTGCAGTTGTCAGACATGCTGTTTACCCCCAATGAAGACAAAAAAGGTTGTGATTAAAACGGGCCACCAGTTAATTGTAACAGTGTTATTAATTGTGTTGTTATTAATGTTGTATTAATTGTAATCAATATTGTGCTAATTGTTATAAATTGTAACAAATTGTACATTTTTATTGAATAAATTTATTTTATTTATTATAAATAATGTATAATTATTTATAATCCTATTGGGGCCTTGCGCTGCTGGAACTAGCATTCCTGCAGCACAAGGTCCGTTATAGTGGTGTGAAAGCCAGGCTGCTGTTGTGTGCTTCCGGGCCACTGATGCAAAGGGGCAGTGGTGCAGTGTGCACAGCAACAACTCCAGAGGTCTCTGGTAGCACTGGAAATTGGCAGCAGGGGGAATGTTGTGAGCCAGGTGGGGAAGATATGGGAAGGATTGTGGGAGGGAAGCAGGGAGGCAGAGGGAAGGGGTGGATCTCGGTGGCACTGGCATTTGCTAGAATGTATTCTGTCTTTTTGATACCTCCCCACCCCTTTTCTCTCCTCAGACATACACCATCAAAATGGCCTGGTATATATCCAAGTAGATCCATAGGGGATTGGGCAGCCTACTGGGGGGGGGAGTATTTTTTTTTTAAAAAAAACAAGTTGCCACCTGAAGGCTGTCCGATTGCGCCCCCTCCCCACCATAGCATGCAGCACACACTCCATTGACATGGCTGCATGATATAACTTGGGGGGGGGGTAGGATTGGGCAATAATTCACATCACCTTACCATGGGTCCTAACTCTCCTGACACTCCCTTGAAGGAGACAGTCAGATACTGTCTATTCTCCCTTTTGTTCCTTCCCATCCTGTCAGCATGCCTTTAATTGTTCTTTGAAGTTTATCAATGTCAACTCTGGTAAACTGTTGAGGAAGGTCTGGACTGCATCACCCTCCCCCCAGCTGTGCAGCCTTTGTGGTTGACTTTACAAATCTGGGAGAAGGGACTCCCAGCCAGCACCCCCAAATTGAGCAACCTCTAGACACACGCCCCTTACTCAATTCACTTTTACTGGATGCACACCAATTCCCTAACCATAATTCCTAACCCATGCTATACTTATCACCGGGGGGGGGGGGGAATCTGTACTGTGCCCCAGGATTTCCAGAGCCCAGATAGCACTAAAATATCCCTCCTCATCTGAGGAAAAATGTTGCTGTGCAATCCTTTGGGGGCGGTAGGTGCCTGACCCCCTTTCTGAGCATGCTTAGGAATATCAGCATTTATGTCAATCCCTGATACAAAAGTACTTTTATGTTTATTTATAGGCACCCAAAAGAAGAACCCTAAACTGCTGCAAGGAGCGTCTCAGGCATGGAAGGGGAGCTCTGGATCCTGCAGATACCACTGTCACCAAGATCTGTCCCTCTCCTGCCCCTGATCCACCCCCTGCCCTGCCCAATTCCCACCCTGATCCTCCCCCAATCAGCCCCTGCCGTCAATATACCTTTGTCAGTGGCTGGTCTGTGTGGTGCCTATGCAGGTGTGCAGCCTCCCGGCCTTTGCACCAGTGGCCATGTTCTTCAGACTGCTGGAGAAGTGGCTGCAATGGCAAACCATGGGATATGCTGGCAGATCTTGTGGTCCACCGGTGTATTCTGAGGATAAGATTGGGCCCTTAAACTGCAATTCTATACACATTTACCTGGGAATCAAGGGGGCTTACTGCTGAGTAGACACACACATAGGCTTACACTGCCTACGCCTGTCAATATCTATGGGTAACCAAAAAGAATTGGTACTTGGGCTTCCCACAACTAGGAAAGCCTAGCCTAGCCATTATAATTAATGGTAAGAATACTCAGAATAAACAGTGGGCCCAGATATAATTTCATCATGCAGCATTTCTCGACTGTTTACCTCAGAGACCACATAATATGTGTACAAAAACTATTTCGTTTCCATTGTTCAGATAAACAAGAGGCACATACTGGAAACTCCTTACATAGCCCTGATGGTAGCACAGCACTGGTGTTGAAAGTAACCTCATGATTTGGGAAAACCCACATGAGCAGAGTTTTTACGTGTTACATGCACTGACCTCAAGGGAACAATTTTTGGAGAGCAGCTATTCCACAGAAGTTAAACATAAACTGGGCGTGAAAATACTTTCGTTTGTTGGCACTGTGGGGTGTTGGCACTGTGGGTTGTTCCTTGAGAGAGTTAGTCAGGACTAAATACCATTGACATCAATGAGGCAAGTTGGTTGTGACTAACTTGCATCTCATTAATTTCAATGGGATCTAGTCCTGACTAACTTTCTTTGGATACAACCCTAGTCTAGAAGATTTCTTCTGTTTTGACAATGATATGATTCTCCAATCTGTTCTGTGTGTAAGCACCAATGGGATGCTATATGGCTTTCCTTCCTCCTCGTTCCCCCCCCCCAACTATTACTATAAATTTGACCTTGTATGATGTGTCAACGTGAGCTAAATACTACATGGGGATTTGACAAACTATGATGTATAGCCAGAGCGTCTCCGGTGGAGCTGTTGGAATGCTGTGCCGAGGCCCACCTGGGGACAGAGCTTTGAAGCCTGACTAGAAAAAACACCTTCTAATCGATTTGTCTGTCTGGTCAAGACCTATTTAGAAGCCTTGTGTTTGCAAATCATTGAAACAATAGGTTTTAATGGCTTCAGAGGAGCTATTAAGATTTTTCGAATCAAGGGAAGTGTTGGTATAACACCAAACGCTCGAGAGGTTTTTGTAGGGAAGCTAGCAGAAACTACTTCTCAAATTGATTGACTCTCGCTAAACATACTGTCACGGCAGACATAATTAAGCTGGGCTGGTTGCTATCAGGCATTCTATAGCATGAAACACCACAAGCATCACATCAGGCCTCAAGAGAAGGGTGTAATATATCAATGCATTTACACATTTGACGATTTCTCACTGTTAGGTGCTGTTTGCTCTTTCCTTTCTCAGTTATTTCTCTTTCCAAGGCAGGGAAGTGCCTTCCTAAAATAATCCACTATTTCATGTTCTCTCTGGGAAGCAGAGAGAAAGAAGACCCAGTAAATTCAAAGTGCTTATTCCCAGGTGAGTCTGTGTAGCACTGCAGCCCTAATCGTGGGCACAATCAAGCCAAGCGTTCCCATAATCCATTGGTTTTTATGAGAGTGTTAAGCCAGGACATAAACCTCTTATCTGAAATTAATGGGACTGAAAAATTCTTAAATTGTGCCCAGAGGTGTCGAAACGGGGGGGGGGGGAGTACTGTACGTTCCGCACCATTCTACTCTGCGCTACGAGGTGGCCCCGCCCCCTCGCCGCCGGAGCCATTCAGAACTGTGAAGGCAACACACAGGAGACTCGCGTGAAGGCAAAGAGCAGGAGACTTGTGCAGGAGACAACGAAGGAGCGTTGCCTTCAATGCTCCGCAACCCTAATCTTGCAGCCCACCGCTCTGAATGGCTCAGACTGTGAGGGGGCGGGGCCACCTCGTAACGTGGAATAGAACAGTGCGGAACTTACAGTACCGTCCCCACCATAGCGACGCCTCTGATTGTGCCCTTTCTTCTTCTGAAGTATGTTCTTGCCACAAGACTACTGCTGTCTATTCTTTCTTCTGTAGCCCCAGAACTGGCCCAACATATGCTGGAACCAAGGGAGGTGTGCCAAATGCTGTCCCCCTTAATTGACAAATTGCCAGCCTCTGCTCCTCCCACTCCTTGGATTGGAAAAGGGGAATGGAAAGGAAAGTGTGGAGGAGAGTGGAGATGCTTAAGACATTTCAGCCCACCACTCTCCCCTCCATCTTATTTCCTCTTTTTCTTCAATCCAGGAAGTGGGCAGAGGAGGAGTAGCAGTGGCGGTGAGTTGGCAGATGGAGGTGGACACCCATCTAATTAGTTACCTGAGGCAACTGCCTCAGCTGGCCTCATGGATGGATTGGACCTGGGTAGCCATGTCTGAAAGAATGTAGCAATGTCAGAATGCAGAAAGTAGTAGTAGTAGTAGTAGTAGTAGTAGTAGTAGTAGTAGTAGTAGTAGTAGTAGTAGTAGTAGTATGCTAATATTAGTATGGATAGACCTACTATCTCCCTAGGCAAAAATGGTAATTTTCCTTGCTTCAGAACTTTTTTTAATGTTATCAAATTGAATTACTAGAAACAACTGGATACCTGTTCAGAATATACACAACAGGCTGGTAAAGATTAAAATTAAATCTCTTTTTTCCATAACCCTTCTTCTGTATTGCATTATAGTGTTGATTTATATTGTATTTGATCTTTCAATGTTTGAACACTGCCTAAGGAAAGAAAACCTTACCATTTTTTCTTTTTACAAAAATGACTATTCATTTAATGTGTATGCTTACAAATTTCAAGGACAATTGGGAGATGGCATTTAAGATGCAACCTGAGCTGAGTCAGAGGGAGACAGCACTCTTTGTCAATTTTATTTTAGGTCTTTGAGCCAGGAAGTTTAAACACACACACACACACACACACACACACACACACACAGAGAGAGAGAAGTCAATTTCAGCTAGCCCAGGTTCATCTTACACTACAGCATCAGCTTCTTCCTCCAGTTTTATTTTTAGTCACACACTAAAATTGCATGGACTCCGAGCAAGAACTTGAAATGATGTTCAGATTAAGTTAAGTGGTAGAACTCCAAACATATAACTTTTTGGCAAATAGACAAATTGGTTTAAAATGTTATCTTCCCCAAGTGACTTATTCTGAACTTGTTTTGCAACCATCTGAAGAGAATGGCTTCATTACAGCTCAGGCATATGTGGTGTTGGCTAAAAGGATGGTGAACACCTTTTCTAACAAAGGAATCTGGGACTCAAAAGTTTCATGAAGGGAGACATTTCCGACATGCTCCTTGTACTGCTCACTGGTCGATATTTTGCCACCTGATAGCTTGTACTGAACTGTAGTGCTCCATCTACTCTGTAGTAGATATAGCAAGATTTGGGGACACAATAAACTTAATCTTTCCCTTTTGTCCTATGTATTTCTCTCATGGACTGCTATATCTTGACTTGGCAAGTACCTCTAGACCAGGGGTGGCCAATCTTTCATCATGAATGCTCCTGGCCCTTTAAATGGTTGCATAGGTGAGGGCATTTCAGCAAGTGCAGCTGCTTTAGCAGCACCATCAGCACTTTCAGCTGTCAAGATTCTGTCTTCAACACAACTCTTAAGAACTCAGAGGCCCTAATGGTGGAAGGTTGGTCACCCCTGCTCTAAGCAAATAAGGAACAGTAGTGCTCACAAAAGTGTGGACATTGCACTTATGCACTGCTCTTAGCAAAAGTGTCAGCCTTTCTCCATTAATCAATATAATTCAAGAGTGGGGAAGCTACAGGTGGACAACAGATGGATGATGCCATTATGTCAAAGTCCTCTAAAGACTAATGACCCAATCCTATTCAGGCCAACCGACAGTGGAACGTGTGTTCCGTTGCTGGTGACTGCGTTACGGCAGTCATAAAAAGCACTCAACAAGCATGCAGAGTAGGGTGCTGCAGGAGCACCAGTGAGAAGACCGAAACCTTCCCTTGCCCAGTGGAGGAGTGCTTCAGACCCACCGAGGCAGGTAGGATGTTGGGAGGATGTCTTCTACACAACTCTTAAGAACGCAGAGGCCTAGTTCCTTGGGCTGGTGGTAGAGTCAACTACCAAAGGTTTCTCTCAGTCAGCTGCGTTAACTGAAGGAGAAGAGAGGGGAATGAGCGCTAAACAGTAGGCACCACTGCCCTGATAGCATGTAATTGCTGGAGCCCCTCTCTGGATCCTGACATGTATTTTTGGATATAACCAGACTTCCATGTCGATGTAATCTCATTTCAATATGGCAGTGGGTTTTCCCATGCCTGAACCATTATGTGCATTTTCAAATATGATGAACAGCCAGATATATAGTCACTTCCCCTCAGCTCTTGTCCTAAGGAGAGCTTTCACAAAGAAGCAACATTAGAACGTTGTTACAGCTCTGCACTTGCTCTCCGTTTGTTGCTTGCATCATTTGTTGCTCGCCAAGGCATGAAGGGCACAGCGAGGCCGCCTAATAGCTCTTAGGGAGCCTCTCCTGCACCCTCCCAGCCAAATCATGTGTGGGGTGGAAACTGGCAAGGGGTGTGTCCCCCATACGCATGGGAGGAAGAGTGGTGCTCTGGTAGAAAATGGTCCTTTAAACAGAGGGTAATGCAAATGAGAGTCAATGGCTTGTCGTTCAAGTTGCTCAAAATGACAAGGACATAAGAACACACCAAGCAAGACACTGTGCACTGGTTATCTCCATAGGCTATTGTATCACTTAATTTCTTCTGACATTTTAAAGAAATGATAAAGCAGAGAAGATATTGAATTATGATACTATCAGGAGACAGGAAGTCTCCAAGCAAAAAAATAAAATAAAAAATAAAAAATAGCAGAGCAAAGGCCAGCATGGATTCTGTAACTGCACTGTTGAGTGCTGCATGATGGAATCACCATAGAAGTGCACACACTTTGAAAGCAGCTCTCCGACTGAGAACCAACCGTCTGCTGGGAGGACATGGTGATAGATAGGTTGGACTGAATCCTTTCATCCGAATCAGCCACTGCCTAATCTCAGCATTTGGTTCAGGAGCTACAGCTGTATCGTTAAATAGAAAGCACATTAATGCAGGGTGCTAATGGCAGATGGCTGATTTGGGGGGATCATATGCAAATCCAGTCTTGCAGCCTTCATAGAAAAGGGACTTCAGTCCATCCTGATACATTGCCTAGAGTCATATAGCTGAGAGGGTCAATTGTAGGAAAAAAATGTGAGCCTGCAGCACAGAAATATGCCTTGAGATATGCACAGGCATATGATAAACTGCTTTTTATAAACAAATATATTGAAAGCAATGTATTAATCAAATCAAACCGTACTAATCAAAGTATTTCTATATTAAAAACAACGCGTGTGCGCATACATATGTATATGTGAGTCAATAAAAACAAATGCTAAAAAGGCAGCAAAGGCAATAGGAATTAAATTTCAAATACTTGTTTACATTAAAATGTTGCAGCAGCCTAAAGGTGGGAAGAAAGGGGTCTTACCAGGAAGGGCATTCCAGAACTGAGGAGCCACCACTGAGAAGGCCCTTGTCTGGAATCTGTCAGTGGTATGGCCAATGGTGATGGTCTGAGATCAGATTCATATATGTGAAAGCACATAACCAAATAACCTAGACCTGTGCATTGGGGAAAAAAATATGGTCCACCATGGCAGGTATTTTGAGAAGCAGCACTGACCTAAACCATTAAGGACCTTTAAGGTCATCATCACAAGCACTTTAATCTAAGCTCGGAAATGAATAGGCAACCTGACAATGAAGAGGCAACAACTTTGATAAGCTGATACAAAATTGGCACAATGTGCTCCAATCACTGAACACTAGCCAACATTTGCTACATCTTGCCCCAGTTGCAGCGTCTACCCATCTTTAAGGGTAGACTCCCATAACCTAAAATGTGGGCAACTGCCAAATGACCATGCCCTACATAGAATAGCACTTAAGAGAATGCATATAACTTCAGTCTTATAAAAGACCAAACATTGCCATTAATCTTTTCCTCTCCAGATTACACTGCAGTAGATCACAAGGTCCCAATCAGCAACAGTCAGACTGACTTTGGGGAGCTGGTGGGTCCCTAATAGTAGTGGTGGTGACAGTGGGATGGGGACAGATCTCTCCCCCAAAGCCGCCTGAAATCCAAATACTTATTAGCCCTTTCACAAAGTGCAGTTGAAAGTTTCCCAACCGATGTTTACTCAGAAAGACATGAAAGTAGCAGCAGCTCAAAGGGATGAATCTATTTTGTTTTGGAGGGGAAAAAAAATCCCCTGTGGAGTTCCCAGAACAAAAGGCTTGCCTTCGCTTTGCACATTACTACTTTAGTTTGCTTATAAGTTACTGGCACGTCCAGGAAGCCTATGAAGTGTGTATTTTCATTGGCAAGTATCTTGTTAGATTGGCATGAATAATTCCCTCCTGTGTTGGCTGAGCTCAGAAAGCAAAACACGTTTAATGTAGAAACGACTGATGTTTCTTGGAACAGCTGTTCTTGAAAACAAAAATGACATCAAAATTGATGAAAGTGTGTCATTTTTTTCCCCAGGTCTTCGAAACCTCTCCTCCAAACAAATGACAGCAGATCAGTTCTCTGCAGGCTTCTTACATGGGCGGAAGTTTACGTCTGCTAATTTAACACAAAGGAATTTGGAAAGTAGGGAAAGTGATCGCGTATAATTGAGTTAATGCACAGAAGAGTCACGGTGGAATGGGGGCAAAAAAAAAATTATCTGCTCTCGGGTTTCGCTATAGGAAAGAGACAAATGCCATTAGCTATTGGCAGGTTGTGCCTACTGTGAGCAAACTACATCTTGAGTTAAAGACATAGTTTGTTCTCTCTATTTATTTATTTACATGTTAGTTACCCCTTATCCGGACATCCAAAATCCAGACTATTCCAAAATCCAGACATTTTGGGGGCTATGACATGTTTTTTAAAAAAAATGTTTTCCAGCACCTGGCTGGCATAGTGCAAGGCATGCTGGGGCACACAATTATTACAAAAATATTGTATGAAATTACCTTCAGGCTCTGTGTATAAGGTGCATATGAGACATAAATGATTTTTGTGTTTAGACTTGGGTCCCCCCCCCCAGATATCTCATTATATTTATGCTTTAAATATTCCAAAATCCAGACAAATTCGAAATCTAGACAACTTCTCGTCCCAAGATGGATAAAGGATACTCAACCTGTATTTCCATTTTCAAAGCAGTTATGTTGCAGCCAGGACTGCAACACAGAGTAACAGGAGTTTCACCCATGTCCCTTGTGCCAGAATCCAGAAGAATATCACTCCCTCCTCCCCCCCCCTCAGAAGGGAAACGGCCATTGGTGTCAGATTTTGGTGATTTTGCATCATTTGCCCTATGCACACAGAACAAACTTTACTCTGAGGTCATTGCCAATGCTGCCGGACATAGTATACCTGTTCGTACTTAGAATACAGATGTGTTCGACTTCAAGCATTTCCATAGAGCTGATCCGAAAATGCTCTTAGTAGTTTTAGCAACCCTTTGAAGGTGCTGGAAGGTTTCAGGATAATACAGTGTGATTTTTGCTTGTTAGCTTGGGCAGAGGAGACATTCTTGTAATGTTTTGATGGGAATGGCTTCTCACTGTTTAGTGGTGGTAAAAGCGGGTGTCAGGTTTCTCTCTCTCTCTCTCTCTCTCTCTCTCTCTCTCTCTCTCTCTCTCTCTCTCTCTCTCTCTCTCTCTCTCTCTTGGTAAATAAACAGATATTTCGAAGTCCTCCTCAGTTCCTGATGCAATTATGACAAGAAAAAGAAAAGATCTTGTAAAAAAGAAAGTCTAACTATTTGGGGAAGTGATGGGAGCCCTTTTCTTTCGCTTGTACATATGTAGAAATAGTGCGAGTGTCATCCATGAGCAATCAGATTTAAATGGGTCTCGGACGAAGCTACAGCCTTTCTGTTTTTCTTCTCAGTGTCCTTTGAGCCAATGACCGGAGATGATGAAGATCCTGTGGCTGCTTTGCCAAAATTCCCTGCATCTGAAAGCCTGGGTTACAATGAAAAAGATAAAATGGTCCTCTGATCTGCTGGTGCAAAGCATGTTGCCTTCTGGAAAGAGCAGGGAGCCTCATGCATATTTGATGGTTTTGCTGAAGCAGCAGGACACAAGACTAGATGGAGGAGCTTTTATTTCACTTCAACACGGGCAGCTTCTCCTCACGGCTAACCTGGTGGCATGGAGCGAGACCCTCTCAATGGATATAAACAGGAAATAACCTGGTGTAATGGGATATGCATAAGGGGGGGAACCACACATGCTTTTTATCGACATTTCTCATCCTGCCACATCTTTCACGAAAGGTCAACCATTCTTCTATTGATGATTCAAATTACTGTTGTGGAAAGCATGCACTTCTACTAACCCCCTGTAATGCTGACCTTTTATTTGAATGAAACATTTATTCCTAAAGAACTGGGCAGCGCATTGATAAGCACAAGGCCTGAAAACATAATAAATGATGTATTCTTATTAATTAGGGTTGCCACAAACAACCATATTCTTTAGCTCCCCCCCCATCCCTTTTTCTCAGATGCATAGGCATCAAACGTTAAAGTTGGGACATTTTGGGGGTGTCCACTTCCAGACTCACCACAGTGGCCTGGAGGCTCCAATGCCCCATTAAACCCATAGTGGGGGAGCAGCAAATGGCACTGTGTCCCCAAAGTCCGTGCCCTAAAATCCACACTGGGAAAATTACCATCTGTGCTCCATTTCCACTGGAAATGGCCCCATGGACTTGCAGTCCCAGGTCAGAACTCAGAGGCACTTTTTGAGGAAGTGGGTCACAAGGTCAAGGTGTGTATAGCCCTGCTTGCAGCAGAGCAGACTGTGATGAGGACCATGTTAGCCCCAATCTTGCTCATGAGCATTTGTGCAAGAGTGTTCACTTTTCAAAGTACTCTTACTTGAATGCCTGAGACATCTCTGACAGCCCAATCCTATGCTATAGAACTTACTATGAGGTAAATGTACATAGGATTGCAGCCCAAATCATGTTGTTGTTGTTGTTGTTGTTAATTAAATTTCTATCCTGCCTTTCTCCCCCATAGGAGGACCCATTCTCAGTGAATAATATGTGAAATTCAAATATTAACTGACTGGCTTTGACTAAATTTGAGTTGTTCTGCTTGTCCTTGGGTTTTATGTTAGAATCTGTAATAACTAACAGCCCAATCCTATCTCTCCCCCCCCCCACTGGTGCTGCCGTGCCAAAAAATGGATGTGCTGTATCCAGCGGGGGGGGGGGGAGGATCAGGAGGCTTTGGAGGGGAAAGGGCATTTAAATCCCTTTATACCTCCATAAAAGCCTCCTGCTTCACAACAAGTCTCCTCGGACTTGCGCCAGCAAAATCGCTGACGTAAGTCCAAGGAGAGAAAGGGGATGAAGAGGCTGCTGCTAGTATCTAGTGTGCACCATCACTGCTGGATCCACCCCTTCTGCAGCCTTCCACCCCCTTCCGCCGCTCTCTTGCCCCCTCCCCGCCCTATTCTCCCTCCCCCACCCTTCCCACCTTCCCCGCTGGTTTACTTGCTCTGGCAGGTGGCCAGCGATCCCCCACTGCATGCAGGGAGGCTCTGGTCTTCCCACTCTGCACACTGCCAAAGCTCCCTTTATGGTTGCTTTGCAGCAGTCGCCGGCAGCGGAACACATATTCCGTTGGCGGCTGAGCCCAATATCTTTGGGCTGTAAGATGTGGATATGTAGATGGTGGGATGTGGATAGATTCAGACATCGCAATGTGTGTATTTGATTGCAACCTTCTGAGCCATCATTTTCTGTCTTTCTCTGCCTGGGCCACCATTTTGTGGCTGGTTGGTGGCGTTTGAGGCACTAATTTAAAAAAAGTTAATGACACAAACTTAACTAATTCCATTTCTGCCCTAGGACACATCCAATATTCTCCTCTGGCTGTGGATTATAGGAGCATTGCATGGGCAACCTGTCTTTCAGGGAAGCTTGATTTCTATTACTGACCTTTTTATTGAAAAATCCATCTGAGTTTCCCAGGAATGGCAAGATTGTCTAAACTGACAGCTCATGGATCTCAGTACCAGTGATTTCCATGACCTGTAATGCTCGGATATATGACACAAATCACAGGACTTATTGTGGCTGAGATAATCATCTATCAGGTCACACATTACATTAATTATAGGGAAACATTACCATGATAGAACAAAATGGTTCAGGTATGACCTTTTTCCTGATGTTTTTGTATGATGATGATATACCTACCGTATAACGTATGAATAACTTATTCAAGGGTTGAATGCATTGCCATTTATGAGCAATGTTTAATTGACTATAAATATCTGTCCTTTATAAGCCAATGTTTTTGCACTGATATTGCTGGGTTCCCAAGAACATTTCCAAATTCTTTGCAAATGCCAACTGATCTCTCACTCAGTCATCCCTTTAAGTAATATTCATTATTCTGTGATTTCTAACTTGTGATTCCTTATGAAAACAATACCGTCAAAGAATTGCTTTGTATTCTGTAACGTGACATTACAGTGACATTTAAGAAAAGGCCTTAATTCATTTTAGATATTAGAAACTGACATGCTGCCTGTTTAAAATGATGAATCGTGTATTATCTCCATCTATAGTAGGTTGCAACTGATGAAAATTCATTGACTTGTCTTGCCTGCAAACGTGACGCACCACAGAACTGTAGAGCATATTCTGGCCTTTTCCATTATTTGCTGTGAGCATGATCCAGCAAAAGTTGAGCATTTTTCCATTGATTTCAATGAGTGGGTTAAGCACATGCTTAAGTTTCTCTCATTGAACCAATGGGACTTGAAGTCCTTACAGTATATTGACTGAAATGTACCCTATATTTTTAGAAAGCCCTGTGGCACTGCATCTATAGCATTCATTATGATTTACGAGTTGTACATGATGATATAAAATTTAGAAGTGTGCCTCACCCTGCATAATTACAGCTTCCTAGTCTGCCAATGATGACATGATAAGATCCTGAAATGCTGTTTGAAGTTCCATTTATTCCATATTCAGATTAGCATTGTTTAGAAATACTTTGGTAGTGATTACGGTTCCATAAGAAGAGCTCTGGTTGATCAAGTCAAAGACCATCTAGTCCAGAATCTTGTTTCCTGCAGCGAGCAACCAGGTGCCTCTGGAAAATCTGCAATGAGGACATAACCCCTTCCCATGTTGCACCCCTGAGACTGGTATTCAGGGGCATAGTGCTGCTGAACATTAAAGGAGAATACGGCCACCATGACTAATAATAACTAGTGACAGACTTCCACAGTAGCGTCACTAGGACGTGCGTCACCCTGGGGCAGGGGACGCGCGTCACCCTAGTGACGCTCTGACATCGTGGCGCAGGGGGGTGACCCGGCTCCCCCCCGCGTCGCGTCACGTCACCCTCTGGACGCTCCGAGGCCGGCCCGGGAGCCGGCCTCGGAGCGTCCGACCCCATCGGCGCTCCAGGGCCTTCTGAAAGAAGGCCCATACAGCGCGTTCATCCGGGTATTTTTCAAATTTTCGCGCATGCGCAGACCGTTTTGAGGGCAAAAGGCCCTCAAAACGGTCTCTGCGCATGCGCGAAAATTCAAAAAATACCGGGATGAACGCGCTGCATGGGCCTTCTTTCAGAAGGCACTGGAGCGCCGACGGGGTCGGACGCTTCGAGGCCGGCTCTTGGGCCGGCCTCGGAGCGTCCGGAGGGTGTCGCGCGTCACCCCCTGGCGCGCGTCACCCCCTGGCGGTCCGCCCCCCCGCCACGCTCCAGTGACGCCAGTGGACTTCCATGAATGTGTCTAATCCTCTCTCTTGTGGATTGTGGGCATTGCCACATTTTGTGGTTGTGAATTACATAGCGACTGCTCATATGTCAACAATACAAGGTTGAGCTACATGATACATTCATCATAGATATTGGCAGCCGTCCAAGTTTCACACGTGCACCCAGCCATAACATTAAATGCACAGTAAAATCCTTAACTACCATTGGTTTCAACCAATGTAGTTGTGCCAAATTTTAAACAAACTAGGCTCTCTGTGAAACAGATTTTCTAATGCAGCTTGTATTATACACAATCATGAATCGAGCATCTAACTAGACTGATTAATTTGTATTCTAATAATAAAATCTAAGGAAATGGCATCCAAGCTAACTTCAATAATGAACACAGTAGCCAGATAATGTTGTTGACTTTGGACAGTTTCTAACCTTAATTTGGATTATTTAAAATCTGCTGAAACATTATCTAAGCAGTTACCTATATCTAATATGTGCATATTGGTCGGATAATTGAGTTGAATTTGGACATGTTCCAAAATTACTTGGATAACAGAGGAGGAGGAAAACATGATCATCTGGACGTCAATCAACACCATTAGGAACAGCCCAATCCCATCCGGGGCTTACACTTGTGATCTGTGTGGTGATCTGTCAATGTAAGTGCCAGACGGATGGTGGGTAAGCCGCTGTACTGTTTGGCGGGCCACAGCTGTCAGGGCAAACAGCTGGAGGCCCACTAAATCTCCTCTGTTCCCCATCATTGCTAGTAAGTTGGTGGCAGGGGCAGTTTGGGAGATGATTGTGAGATCAGGGTGTGGAGCAGGCCAGGTCAGGGGCTATTCAAGGACAGGAGGGGGAGGATCTTGGTGGCAGCCATGCATGCTGAGATTCTGTCACCTTTCCTAGCCCATCCCCATCCCCAATCTCCTTGGACTTATGTCAGCTAAAGCGCTGACATAGGTCCAAGGAGAACCATTGGAGAACAGGCAGCCTATGGACAGGTAAGTTTAAAAAAAAATATTACCTCTTCTGGGCCATCTGCTTCTCTCCTACCCCATAGTATGCAGCACACACTCCATTGGCAACGCTGCATGGTCTGGGCTAGTGGGGGATAGGATTGGACTCTTAATCATAGAATCACTTTGATAATCTTTGCATTCCCCTGTGTGTGTGTGTGTGTGTGTGTGTGTGTGTGTGCGCGTGTCCTACCCCATAGTATGCAGCACACACTCCATTGGCAACGCTGCATGGTCTGGGCTAGTGGGGGATAGGATTGGACTCTTAATCATAGAATCACTTTGATAATCTTTGCATTCCCCTGTGTGTGTGTGTGTGTGTGTGTGTGTGTGTGTGCGCGTGTGTGTGTGTGTGCACACACATTCATGCGCATGTGTGTGCAATGTCCAGTAGAATTGTGTAAAGAATTGTTGCCTGTACTACCCATATATCACTATTAAGAGGCACCCTGGGTGAGAGGGGAGCTAGTATCCTTCCCAGTAGGTATCACTGAAACGTAGCAAAGGAATAATATATAGGCCAACAGGTTTGTTTAGAAGTGCTGGCCACTTTCTAGGCACTATATTGTAGCATTTGTACCATCTAGTTCCTGTACATTCTCTTCCTTTGCTGCCTCCCAGCAGCACCTGTTATGTGGATAAGCATTTCATTCCATGGGACCTCAAAGCTAACAAGCACAATTAAATCTATCAATGGATGTGGTTGACGTTGACCAACATGATTGGGCTACCAGAAAACCAAGTCACTAATGTGTTTTCACTAGTCCCAAGGTAAGGCAAATGCATATAAAAATCCATCTTTTGCTTCTGGATTTCAAGATTGAGTTCCAGTCTATTAGTATGACCACTGGGAAATTGCACAAGAAAGTTCCTGGAAATCTTTTATAGCAAATTCGACAGCACTTGTTCTATACATCCATTGTTTATCTCCTTCTCAAAGGCATATCTGATGGATTTTGAGCACATCATTTAGGAACTGTTCATGACATGCGGAGGATATTTCCCCAGAAATTTTGAGATGGCAATAAAGTTTTCAGGAAGTTTGTACTCCTGAAATTCAAAACCATTCCTCTTTTAGGTACCCTTGTAAATCAAATCATTGTTTTTGGATTTATCTCTTAAAGCTTGCACTGCAGTCAGCAGGGAACAAGCGAGTCTTCTGCTAATTTGAATTATGTGTTGTCTTTGACCTTCTGACAGCAGAGGTAATGTACCAGAGTTTGGGGAGGAAATTATGCAGCTCTGCAGCTGAACTGCCTAACTGTCCATCTACCTGTCTATTTAACATTTTGTCTTTATTTTCCCCTCCTAATTGCTTGTAGTATCACACATTAATTACCTTATGCGTAAAGAGATTTAGCCTGAACTCCCTTGCTGCCCAGTCTTTTCTTAGCTCCAGTTCATGCCCTCTTATTTTGCAGCCCATTACCCTGTCTAATTTTAAGGGATCCACCTTCTCATTGCCCTTCAGAACTCTCTGTGATTATCATTAGCCACCTTAATCATGGCCAAAGTAAATATATGTCATTTTCTTTTTATAAGTATATAGTAGCTTGATCCTTCATTATTCTTTTTTTTTACTTGTGTTCCTGCCCTTCTTGGGTTTTATCTGATACCTTAGTTTTGCTCAGTGTCCCAATAAATATTTCACTAGTCAAGTGAGCAGTTCTGTTTCACGTTCTTTCCCGGACTCCTTAGAAATCCAGCCTTTTGTTTACTTTCCTAATTGCTGTCAGCTTTGACAGTGGGCTGATGGTTTTAAATTCCATGCCAATTATCCATTAAACTGTTCAAAGGACTGAAAAAGACAATATGTTTGTAGGTTAAGAAAGAAATGCTATTTAAACCTGTGGAGGAGCGGCTGGCATTCAAACGATGTAGACGTAGACTAGGGCCAACGCAAATGTTGTTGGCAATGTTTTAAAATGGAAAAGCACATGTCTCAGAAAGCATTGGGAAATGGTTATAATCATGTCAGCTTTTTCTTACTATGTTTATTGAAAGAGACAAGTTCTGACCAGGGGCAGGGGAGTGGACTGCCAGACACAAGGTGGGAGCATTTCTTACGAATGGTGCAGGAAATCACTGCAGGGGGCGGAGCTCTAAGTTCCGCTGCGGTCAGACCCTCCATTACATGGGAGCACAAAGCGCCCCCGCCCCCTCGCCTTTGGAGCCATTCAAGTTGGTGCTTTCACTGACTTGAATGGCTCCAAAGGCGAGGGGCGGGGGCGTTTCGTGCTCCTGTGTAACAGAGGGTCTGACCTTGGTGGAACTTAGAGCTCCACCCCCCCTGCAGTGACGCCAGTGTCTGCAGTCATTACATACCTATGACTGCGAGATTCAAACATTAGAATTATCTTCTTAAAGAAGTCTTCTTAACTTGCTTAACTGAGTGCCAGCCCAATCCTATGTAACTCTTGCACAGGTGTAAATGTAGATCCCCCGGTGTAAGCCCACTTATGCCAGTGTAACTTGCCGTACGCCGAGGGACGCAGGACTGACACCGGTGTATCCCCCCTCGGGCGCCGCACAGGCGCAGTTCGGACACAGGACAGACACTGGCACAACTCTGCTGGCTCAGGGGGCAATTTTCCTGAGGGCTTTTTTCTTAGAACCCGCAAATGTCAAAGGCGATCAGCAAAGGGTGGGAGAGTGAGGGACAAAACCATTAGGCACATTGAAGACAGGACAGCTAAAGGACAGAACATCATGCCACCCTTCAGATGCAGCACCCAATGGGGTGCTAGAATTCTTCCACCAATCCCTCACACAATGGCAGGGCAAACCAAAATGGTGGCAGGGGAGCAGCATAACAAACTGTGGGTGCAATCCTGAAAGAAAAACCAGCAACGGAATGAGTGTTCCATCACTGGGAGATGTCACGAACGTTCGCGACAACTCGGGAGCAAGGAAGGCCGGCGCAGAGGCCGGCTTCCCTTGCTCCATTGCCGGAGTGCCCGTGTGGCCGCCGAACGAGGTAAGTCGGGATCCGGTGTTGGCGGGCAAGGGAGGGGGGCCAATGACCTAGCCGGCCTGGGAGGGGGCGGGGGATGGCCTCGGCCATTTCCCTGTCCCGCCGGGCCAGTTAGGCCATTACACGGCCTCCTCTACTTCCGCCCGCTATTTAGCTGGCAGAAATCCAAGGAGGCCAATCGGGCTGGCCTGGCTTTACACCTGGGGAAGGGGACAAGTGTCCCCTTCCCCAAGTAGACCTCCAGCCCGGCAGCAGAACGGCCGCCAGATCCATGCACTGAATTGTGCTGTATAACAGAAACAGGAGTGCCCTATCTACGGTAAATGTCTTCTGTAGTGCTGATTGCATGGCATTCAACCCAGGCAGGCTGGAAATTATGGATTTACAATATGAATCAGTATCTCATTTCCCTTTATTTGCTGATGAAAAGGTCAATCGCTCATGTTTTTCAGCATAGAATTTTCTACTTTATTTTGAATTTAATGTCCTATCTGTTTAAACATTAGAGACATTTCAAGCAATTTGAGAAGTCAGAACAATAACGTGTTGCCTTCTCTGCTTTATAACAGAAACACTGAGACCTGGATGAAAAATGAGTTCCATGCACCCTATCAGACCTCTTTAAAGTTGTGTTTTTACAGTTGGACAAGCATTACTGTAGCAATGTGTCTGCTAAGCTTCAAAGATCAATGCAGTATACTGAGCAGGACGTGCAAATTTAATTGCACATTTCATGGCAAGAAAGGTGAAAAGTGTATACCTAAGCTTGTGAAAACGAAGAAGATGACCCAATCTGGTTCCATAATTACGATGGAATTTTAGGAATGTGAGCAAATGAATTAATTAATTGCTTCAATTATGGGGACATTTTGAAGCAATGAAAGCTATATTGCCATGAGATCTCAGTAGTATCCTCATTATATATGATAGTTATCATATGCTAACATAGTTATCGTATTGTAGTTATCGTATTCATATACTGTATATGCATATATACATATATATCATATCGTATTCATATATGCATATACTATATACATATATATCGTATTCATATAGATAGATAGTTTCATTGAAAACACTGGTTCACTTGAGATGAATTATGGCTTCTTTCCCAAATACCTTGTAAGAATTAATCCAGCCTCATCACTATCACCTTCGTCAGTGCCATAGTACCCTGACAGGTTTGTTACTGCATGTTATGCCCTTAAAACCTTTTTGGAAACTATAGGTAGTACAATATTTCACTGCTTGGAGTCAAGCACAATTTGAGTGTGAATCCAGGAGAAGTGCAGTTCTCTTTAGTTCTTGCTCTGACTACCAGTATGTATATATTTTTCAGCAGTAATGCTTTAGGGCAGACTGAATGCCTCAGGCTGCAATCCTATACACAGTTACCTGGGAGCAAGTCTCATTGAACTCAATGGAACTCATTTTTGAGTCCAGAGGCTTGCACTACTGTCATTGAGTTCAAGCAGTTTACTGCAGTTTTGCAGCACTTGCGCACGTGCGCGCGCGCGCACACACACCCACACACCCACACACACACACACACACACACCCACACACTGCTGAGCACCAAGGCAGACTTGCTTCATCATCTGCTCACAAACACAGGCGTCTGAAACAGACCCAAGCACACACTGAGAGGCACTGACTGTCAAATATAAATCAGTGCTGATTACACAAGTATCTATTTTTCAGTATCTTTCAGGCAAAATTCGAAGTCCTTTGAAGCTTCAAATGTTCTGGGCCAAGCGTATTTCCTCTCCTACACAGCTCAACTAACTGGACGTCTGCTGCTGAGGCTGTTTAGGTTCTGTCTTCATGGGAAATTGGACATGTACATTCTTGGCACCACGATTTTGGAATTTCCTCCTTAGTGAGCCCTCCTATGCAACACCTTTAGCTATTTTGAGATATCCAGTGAAGCTGTTCAGCAAAGGCTTCTAAAGGCCAATAGGCTTTTCACAGTATAACTCAAGTTCAGGGTATGCACTATTTCAGTCAACGAGATGTTGTTATACCAGTGAGGTATAAACCCTGATTTTCTAAGGAAGAGTGGGTAACCCTCTTGGTGATTTCATCACCTAGTCCACTGCACTTCACTCTGCCCCTGGGGAGCCTGGTCAGTTGGGGATTTAGCTTGGTTTTAACTTGGCTGGTTGGAGGCCAAAGATTCAGTTCCCAGCTGGAGAGAGTATTTGGCAACCTGAGTTCTGACCTCCCAAGTGCCTTTGAGATTTAACACAAGGCATTGGGTAATGCTGCTGCATATGTATTTGTTATAGAATCTCTCCAAATCTCACTGTCTCCACTGTTGTCCCCTTTGCAGGAGACTGCTGAGTCCTCTCTTCTGCTAACACCATCAGTTTCTTCCAGCCTCCACTGGAAGAACTCTAGTCATTTTATCTTTCACACCTAAAGCCAGAAGTTCCCGTACTGAGCCTGGGAACGTGGGAAGATGATCTCCAGTTATCCTAGGAGTCAAGACAGGAATCAAACACCCTCTTGTTACGGGTGTTGCTTGTGGGGGACTCTATATATCTTAATCAATAATAAAACTGTTATTGTAATAATAACATACAGTAAATCCTCACTTTCCATTGTTTCACTTTATCCTTACACCCCCCCAAAGAAGACACAAGACAAGCTGTTTTTGGAGAGATGGTCACTTTATTTAAAGTTAACATTCGAAAAACCTGCAGAGGCAAACCTAGGAGTAACTCACCCACCCCCAGAGGCGTGCGGGCCCTGGTCAGGGGAAATGGGCCTAGCCATCTTCCTCCCCCTGCTTGTTTTGGAGTCAAACACCCCGGCTCCAGGTCCCCCAGGACGGGTCCCAAGGGGGGGCCTATCATAGCCAACCCCAAAGGGCTGAGACAGTGGAGCAGGTTTTGAGACTCATGCTAACCAAGCCATTGATGGTCCTCACCTGCTCCAGCCCAGACGTTTGCCAACCTGCCTCACCGAGCCGCGCAAGCATCGGTTAATGAGCAGTCTTGGCTCACTTCCTGACCTTGCCGAGCTCATGGTGCACGCCGATCCCTATCAAGCCTTACCTACCCCTACCCACACGCCACCTGCCAGGTGACCCACTGGCCAAGAGCCTACCCTCTATGGACACAGTCTGAGGTAGGCGAAAAAACCTCCAGTTGGTGCCAATCTACTGGAAGCCAAAAATTCCTACCTGGCCCCCTATGGGCAACCAGCTAATCCCAGACTATGCAAAGGGAGGGAGGGCTGGGGCTTCGCATCCTGGGCGCTGACTGAGGGGCAAGCCGCGTTGCGGCGTCTCCTCGTCGACGCCCAGACCCCCAGCCCCGGCCTGGCCAATCACAGGCCAGGCCTTTCTACATCATGTCTCCTGCCCTCCCCGGGGGGGGGAGGATAATCTCCCCGCACCGCGATTGGCGGTGCAGGGCCTTTCTGTTGTTTTGCCTTAACACCGTCGTCCATGGCTGCAGCTGCTTCCGGGTTGCGCCAGGCTCGTGACTCACTTCTGTTCTCACCCCAGAATGCCTTGCAAGTGGGTCGTACTTCCAGAGCTGGTACCTCCAGACACTTGTACTTCCAGATCTGGCGTACATTCGAGTAGGCCCATTGGGCCTAGGCCAGGTTGCACCGATGGAAAGGGACGACTGTCCCCTTCCCTCAAGGTGCACCTGTGGGACCTGCCTAGGATACCGCTGGCCAGGTATCCTTACATAGGATTGGGCTGCCCATGAGGACTTCCTGTATTTGTGAGAAGGAAAGACAATAGCAAGATTGAAGCCTTACTTGTTGGATTCATTCCAAATACAAATTTAAATCACCCATAACTCCTAAAACACAGTTTTGACTGTGATTCAGGTTTGTTCCATTTGTTTCTGCATATAATATAGATTTACCAGATTTTGCCGGTTCAAAACTGGGACACACCCCCCCCCGAATTATTAATTAATTAAAATAAAATAAAATAAAAAATATTCTGGGCGCAAATTTTTATTTATTTATTTTCATTTAATTAATTAATTGATTAACTTGCCTGTCCTGCCGCTGCCATTGCCGCCATTCTGCTGCCGCCGCCACCATTGCCACTGCCGCTGTCTTCATCATCTTTGCCACCAGCCGCGACTGCGGCTGCCATCATCATCTCCGTCTTCTCCTTCTTCGCATCGCTGTCATCTTTGTCCATCGTTCGCTGCCTCTGGAGCCTGGCCGGCTGCATCCGAGTCGGCCAGGACTCCTGCCCCCACTGAAACCGCTGCCGCCACTTCCAAAATGGAAAAAGGTGTGGGAACAATTAAGTCAGTGGCTGGCAAACCACGCTGACGACAGGACTTGGGCCAGTGGCTGGCAAACCACGCTGACCTTTCCTGACCTGTCCTCACATTTCTTCATACTATCTGGAACATGTACAAAAGCACAGCATGTTTACAGCAGCAGTACATGATAAGATTGTAACACATTCTGCATGTGCCTGTGTGAACTAAAACCTGCTGAAACAGCTTTATGTGCTACACTGAATTGTATCAACTCATACTGTCTTTATTGGAATGTCAGATCTTAATAAAAGGGCGCGTTCAGTTGCCATCGGGGTGCCTTCCCACCACGGTGGGAAGCTCCCGAGAGCAATCTGGAAGTCTTCCCACGAACAGAAACATCTGGTCTCTGTGTCTTCCGTCACGCTCGAAGCAGCAAAAAGGCACTTTTTTTCCGGCACCACTATCTTGGATCGAGATCCAAGATGGCAGTGCCCAAATCTCGTGAGGACACATGAGGCAGGACAGCTCCGGGTTTTCCGGGATGAATGGTAAGCCTAATATAATATAGTTTGCATTTCCACTTAATGCGTTTAAAAAAAAAAATCAGACTGAATGGGTCAATAGCTTCATATTTTTCACATACTACTATGTTTTCAGATCATAGTTATTAAATATGCTCTCAGTCCTCTACTGAACCTCTAGAGACTCATTACAGTTTAAAACTTTTATAATTGAATTCACAATTATGTTTAAAGTTAGTCTAGGGAGTTTGCTAAGCCATTTTATTTTGAAGGATTTTTTTTCTGAATAATGTATGAACTTTAATTGGAAAATTGTAAGTGAGGATTGTCTCTTCATGGCTGCTAAGGTCTTGACATTCACAGGATTAAAAGTATAGATCTCCCTTGATAGACTGATTACAGTGGCTTGCCACAGATGGTAATGTGCCATCCTTAAAGGTTCAGGGTTTCAACTGAGATCATCACCCATTGAGTCACAGGCTGATTGTATACCTGGGGAAAATATTCCAGCTTTTCTTGATAACAAACTGCTTTCAGGTTGACAAGTGCAGTGGCCTGGTGTCCATATTGTCTTGGACAGATATATTTTCTTAATTATTTTATCAGCTTGCTGGAGGAGACAGAAAAAGCAGCAGGGTCATCTCTTTGCCTGGAGCCCAGGTTAAAGCAAGAAGTAGGAAGGTGCTTTCCAGCCTCAATTGCCTTGTTCTGACTATCAGAATTGTTGACCACTACAGAAGGGTAGCTTATTGAAAGGCTTACATGGAACAAAACCTTGACGTTAATTCTCATCATCTAGTGATGTTTGCCTATATTGATTTGAAATCTGCTGTTTTCTCACCACAGTGAAGTATTAGAACCATTATGAAATTGTGAACAGCAAATCGTACAGTTTCTGTTTTCTAGCACACATCCCTTAGCTCCCCTAAGAAGTTGTATTTCTTAAAATGTCACTTTCCCCAGGCTCTCACTTAAATAAATTATAGACAGTTATACTGTAAAGACACTTTCTAATCCCTGTTGTATTCTAGAAACGGTTGACCTCCTTGCTCTTGACAAAATATTGGACACATTATATGTGCAGCATTGACCCTCTCTGTGTGTGCTAGACACAACCAGACATTACCTGACTATAATAAAATCTACACATCTGAAATGCTGGGAGCAGAATGTCAGGGTAGCAAACACATCTGAAGTAGCAGGAAAATAATTGCAGGATAAAATGAGCGAACTCAGGAAGATAGTGGAGGACAGGAAGGCCTGGCGGGATATGGTTCATGGGAGCACGAAGGGTCGGACACGACTTAACGACTGAACAACAACAACCTATGCACACTGTCTACTTCTGGACTCACCTGAATGCAGCATGCGTCCCTACTTGAGACAGGAGGTGTGGTCCTGAGGTTGAACTGCTGGAAGCTAAGCAGGAGCAGCCCGGTGCAGGAAGGGAGACAAACTGGAAATCACTGATATGCTGTTACGACCCTCGGTGGCAGAGAGGCATTGCTGTTGTGTGCCGTGGTGAGAGAACAGACTGGGTTGCTGAGAATGTCAGTGACAGAGCGATAACAACTGGAAAAAAGTTCCCCTGTTCAGCATGATTTGTGGTGTCCTGCAGAGAACTTGAGGCTTGTTTTCAGCAGCTAGTGAAGATGACTACACTGTGGAGGAAACCATCTGGAATTGTAGGGTTCTGTATAGAACAATATTGTAAAGATCCTTATCAGATCTAGATAAGCCTGCCTATGTAAACTGCCTTGAGTAATATCTGAAGAGCAATCTGAGGATAAGAAAATACATATAAATACAGACCTAAATAAATAAATACTGCTCTGGCAAGACTACAGGCAGAGATCCGTGGCTTTTGCTGCACTGCCAAGGCACAAGTGTGCTGGTGACCCAGCTGGCAATCTTGAGCTGGCCTGGGCTGATGCCAATGCCAGTTCCTGGCCATGTGTAGCTTCTCACAAGACTGCACCAAGTCTTATGGTCACTCAGCCAGGGGGCATATGGCTGGTGGAAGACACAGTGGCCAAGGGTTCCTGAGTGCCTCCCCAGCACACAAAAAGGAACAGGTGGGGACTTCTCCTCTCTCTGGCCATCTACTGTTGGTGGGGCCCTCACAACCCACAGGCAATGGCTCAGGATGGGGGAAAGCAACAGGGCGGTGGGGTTAAGAAAGTGGTGGCCCAGGAAGGGGTGAGTTCCCCAGGTCCGGATTCAGAGTTAAATTGAGCACATTGAGCCAGTGATGAGAAGTTCAGAGAGCAGACTACCAAAGGGCTGCAAAGGCTTGGTTCCACTGTGGTCTGAGACCAGGCAAGTCCCGGGGAAGGAGCCAGAGGGTCATTGGAGGAGGCAGAACAGTGATGCAACCCCCTCCCCACAACTGACTCTGAGTCACTCTCACTCAGCCAGCTACCACCTGTTCCCAAGGAAGATGGGGACAACTGATGGGTGCACCTCCACTTGCTATCTTCCCCCCCTCAAAAAAAATGTTCTATGTATGTTTGTAATGTCATTAAAATAGCTTTAAACATTATTTCATAAAACGTTAGATTTCAGACATTTCTCATATACCTTCTGTTATGCACTAATGATGTCTCATTCACAAATAGAGTGCAAAAAAATCTCAGAGGCAATTTAAACTTCAACACATGCCCATAGAGTTGGAGAATATGTTTGATAACACCAGCTATAACACCAACTTCAGCACGACCTGAAATGCCACTTGATGGTTCAACGCCCCTGCCCTTAAAAAAATAATAATAATCACCCTTACCATGCTCCTCACATGCTACGTGAATCCCAGAAGTGTGGGCCGATTTTGCCACACTTCCGGTTTTCAGACAATGCATGAGGAATGTGGTTAGTAGGGGAATGATCTGCTTTGCGTTAGAGTGAGTATGAAGCAGAATCTGCTTCATGCTCACTCCAGCGCAAAGCAGATCCTTCTTTGATTGATAGTGGTGGTGGCGGCAGAGGCGTAACAAGGGTGGAGCGAAGGCAAGTAGTTCTGCAAGACTCTGTTACACTCGAGTCAGTGGCCCCTCCCCCTTGCTGTTGGAGCCATTCTGGCAGCAAAGGCAACACGCAGGACACTCCCCTGTTGCTGCTGGAATGGCTCCAACAGCAAGGGGGAGGGGCCACTGACTCCAGTGTATCGGAGTCTTGCAGAACTACTTGCCTCTGCTCCACCCTTGTTTCACCACTGGGTGGCGGCAGCAGTTGCAGGGAGGTGGCTGTGGTGGTGGCAGACCTGGGGGGAAAGGCACCCTGTTGCCCCCTCGGACCCTTCAGAATCTGCCACTCAATGCAACCAGTTCCATTTGCTGCATGGGCGGACTGGCCCTGGGTCACACATACTTGTACTAAATATTGAAACTTTGGCTGTGATATTTCCTTTTGATACTTACTTTCCCAATGCTAGAAGGAAAATGAAACAGTCACACTGATCTGATTTGGCATCCCCAACTGACTCTGAATGGAAATCCTTAGGCTATATGCAATAAAATGAATAGTGAATAGTTAGCGCTGTCAAAAAAAAAATCATAGAAGAATACTCTTGGCAAAGCATGCAGTGTTCAGAGTGATATTTTTATTATTATGCTTTGATCTGATTGTATACTTGGAGACATTAAAACAACAGAAACCGAATAACTGTAATGAATTTGTTTCTCGATGCACAATTACTGTTTACTCAGAAAAAGGCTTAATGAAAATCTAAAATTGCAAGCAAGGGGATTTGCTCGTTATAAAACTTGACTGAATTTCACTTTGGGGGGTGTCAGTCCTGGTACGACTTTCTCTTTTCATTGCTGCAATTATCAGATTTGGCTCTAGACATCTGGACAATATGGATTATCACAGATCTTTATCCTGTTTTAAACTTGCTTGAGAATGAAGCTTTTATGTCTTATTTCCCTTCTGTCTTTTTCCACTGGTTAATAGCTTTTGTAGCAAAGCTTTAATTAAGAGAAAGAAGGGAGTCTCATCTACAATTTTCTTGTTTCTTATCACTTTGTAGACAAAAGGATTTGGGTGCTGTCAATCATTAGCTTTGTGATACTAAAAAAAAGGTATAGGTATCTCCCATTATCTGAGCCACAGAAAATAAATTCTCTTTTCTTCCCTTATCTTGGAGGGACAGCAAAAAGGGGAGCATTCGGCATATGTTTTCTCTTTTGCCTACTAGAAGACAAAATGGTATAGGATAGACAGGTGGTTGCTTTGAAAGGTCATTCTATGCTGATCTCTCATCTGCAGGGGACCCAGCCTGAGAGACTCATTATGAACAGATTTTTCTACTGGTTTGACAAGGGTGCTTTGTTGAGAAGATCTGTGTGGCTTCACTTTCATTGCCCCTCCAAATAAGGAATCTGTAATGCACAAAACAAAAGCAGAGAAGCACTATAAAACCATGCATTTTTAATCATCTCAGATCACATTTGTCTTAGCTATAACATATCAATTATCCGAGAGTCTCACTCATTCCGACAGACGTTCGCTTGGTCCCATTTGTTTTCCTTTTTTACTCCTTTCATTATCCATGAATGTAAACCTGATCTCATTGGAGTATTTCCTCAATACTTTCAGGCAGCGGCAGCCCACTGCAACAGAGGACATTACAGCGTTATGAAGAGTCTTGCAGCACCTTACAAACTATCACTTTTATTGTGATAATGAACTAGAGTCTTCTTCATCAGATGTATGAAGGGTTATCTTCAGTTGACTACACACACACACACACAATGTATTTTAAAAAAATGCAAACTGTGGGTCCAAAAGGCAAGAAACTCAAAATGTGTCATATTTAACAAAGCCATATGTAAAGTTTAAACTGATGTAAGGTAAGCAGTGACAATTCACAACAGTGGAAACTGGAGATCATACAATCATCCTCATCTATTCAAATTTGGCAGATTAGAAGATCAGATTCAGTAGTGTCACTAGGACGCGCATCACCCTGGGGCAGGGGGCACGCATCACCCTAGTGACGCTCTGACATCGCAGCGCGGGGGGCGCGACCCGGCTCCCCCCCGCGTCGCCCTCCGGACGCTCTGAGGCCGGCCCAGGAGCCGGCCTCGGAGCGTCCGACCCCACCGGCACTCCAGGGCCTTCTGAAAGAAGGCCCAAGCAGCGCGTTAATACGGGTATTTTTTTACAATTTTTGCGCATGCGCAGAGACCGTTTTGAGGGCATTTTGCCCTCAAAATGGTCTGCGCATGCGCGAAAATTGTAAAAAATACCCGTATTAACGCGCTGCATGGGCCTTCAAGGCCCTGGAGCGCCGGCGGGGTCAGACGCTCTGAGGCCGGCTCCCGGGCCGGCCTTAGAGCGTCCAGAGGGCGTTGCGCGTCACGGAGGTCAACAGGGCAACATCTCCTCTAATCTGATCACTGGCATCACTGGAGCGTGGCGGGGGGGCCGCCTGGGGGTGCGCGCGTCACCCCATGGCGCGCGTCACCCCCAGGCGGCCCGCCCCCCCGCCACGCTCCAGTGATGCCAGTGATCAGATTAGAGGAGATGTTGCCCTGTTGATCCCCAGATATAGATTGTCGACAGAAGAAACAAGAACCTCTTTCAGGAACACCTCACTGTTTGGGAACCAGTTTGAGTGATACATTCAAGATGGTCTCTATCACACATCTAGGGATTTGAGGCCCATGTTGGGAAGGGAGGGGCTGGATCTGGTGGCAGTCGTACACTCCATATCTTATCTCCTCTTTCCCAAACCTTCCTGCCCCTTTTCTCTCCTTGGACATATACGCCACCAAAATGGCTGGTGTCTGTCTGAGGAGATCCATAGGCGGCCTGTAGGCTTATGAGATGGTAAGTAAAAATGTTTTGCATTCAGGTTGCAGGTCTCACCGCCATAGCATGCAGCACGCACCTTTTTGGTGAGACTGCATTCTATAGTGTGGTGGGGGACAGGATTGGGCTCCTATACACACTGGCGTCACTACAGGGGGGGCGGAGCTGTAAGTTCTGCTGAAATCGGAGCCTCCCTTACACAGAGGAACGAAGCGGCCCCGCCCCCTCTCCTTCGGAGCATTTCAGGGAAGCGAAAGCAACGTGCAGGGAGTCTCCTGTGCGTTGCTTTCGCTTCCCTGAAAGGCTCTGAAGGAGAGGGGGCGGGGCCGCTTCGTTCCTCCGTGTAAGGGAGGCTCCGATTTCAGCAGAACTTACAGCCACGCCCCCCCTGTAGTGACGCCAGTGCCTATACATGTTCATCCCATTCCCCATACAGCACCATATTCCCTTTTCTTTATATTGCTGGCAGGGGTGTTCAGGGGTGTCCAAACCAGACTTGTGAAGAATAATTTGACTACAAAAACCTTTGTGATTAAGAGAAGGAAAAGGGAACACCAGGAGGGGAAATGGAATGTGCTGGTGCATATCCCTGCGTATGGACACAGCCACTTGAACATATAATCTGAAATAGCCCTGGACTAGCTTTCAGAATGTAGAATATGGGGATAAACTAAAGCCACAAATGATGGATGAATATCATCATCATCATCATCATCATCATCATCATCATCATCATCATCATCATCATAATTGGCTCTTATTCAGATTTTTGAAGGGTTCCATAGTTTTTGTCACCAAACTAATAGCACAAGCCTATGCATGTTTACTCAGAAGTAAGTCTCACTATGTTCAATAGAACTTACTCCCAGGTATATAGAATTGAAACGTAACAGCCCGATCCAATCTGAGTCTTGTGCTGAAGGAACTCGGGCTCCATTCATAGGCATAAGATTTAGCCCTGGTCCTACTTTTTCCTGAGCTCTGTTCAATGTCATGTCAGCACCACCCAGCATTTCTTTGGGTCTCTGATTTTCAATATACTGCCTGTTTTAGCTCATACATTGTTATCCTGTAGTAGATTCCACTATCTACAACCACTCTATCTCTTGACCAGCCTCTCTAGAACACTTCCTCCCTCTGCCTTCCTTTCTCACTCCTGAAACATTGTGAGATTTCTTCAGAGCCATACATCCCATTAGCTACTCCTGTCCCTAGGATCAATGTGGGGTTTTAAACCCAGCTAAACAGACAATGTTATCTTCTTTTACAAAGCTAACTGCAAACATTGTGAGACCCAAGCATTTGGAATATTTGTGCCATGAACAGTCAGTGCCATCCTATCTATACAGCCAATCAGTATTACAGCGCAATCCTGTGTAACCTTGCACCGGTGTAACACTAGATGCACCGGTGTAAGTGCACTTATGTAATTGCACTTACACCGGTGCATCTTCTGTTACACTGGTGCATCTACTGTTTACACCGGTGCAAGGTTACACAGGATTGCATGGTTAGAGACATCATAGCCACAAGTTCAATACAGTATGGCTTAAACTACCCTGAGTTTCTTGGAGGAAGCATGGCATACAAACGTGATTAACAATAATAACCAGAGAGAAGAGAATCTCTCAAATTATAAAAACTGGTTTCTCATGCTCATCTCTCTTTGAACTGAGTGTGTACCTTCAAATGATGCATATATTTGCCAGCAAATATCCATATTCATATATTCTTGAGGCTCTTCAACTGCTTGCTAATCACCATATTAACTTTACATACTAAAGAGGAAAAACAAGTCTAGGGAGATTTAGCAAATAATAACATTCAATTAGGGGAAAAGGTTACTCTTGTTTAAAAGAGCAATTATGCAAATCTGCCATAAATATGCTAGAAACATCAAGCACCATGTGATAGTTCAGTCAGCTTCAACAATTTGTATATTGAAGTTTGCATAGCTTCTATGCATCATTGATTTTTTACATCATAAGAAATAATTACAATATTAATCATAAGCCTTCTTATATCATTTTTAGAAGACAGAAGATGATTAATTCAAATACGCATGTATGTCAATTTCGCCTTTGTTACATCCTTGGGTGTAAATTTGGGTGCTATTGAAATTTAACCCCTCTGTAGTTATTTTTACTCAACTCTTAAGCAAATTGGATTGTATTTTTTAAAAAATCTAATTCATTCAGTTGCCTTTTCTAAAACACATAGACATTTGCCAAATTTGAATGGGTTGTGTAAAATATAACCATATAATTATGATCAATAACATTAACCTAAATCAGCGCTTCTCAAACTTTTTGGACTCCTAAATGGAGTATCGTGGAGCTCCACTGGCACATGAGTGGAGTCTTGGAGAGCCCTGGAGCACTGGTGTATGCATGGAGTGGTACAGCATGGAGCAGATGGCGTCCACTTATGGCGTGCTCGTGGAGCCCTTAAAGGGGTCTCAGGGAGCCCCTAGGCTCTTAGGGACATACTTTGAGAAACTATGACCTAAATAATTTCATCTGGAAATGGACACAAGCATAAAAATTGCTTTACGGAATAGGTGTGTCTTGCCTGGGATCCTGTCAGACGTGTAGGAATAGGCGGGCGGACTGCCCCCGGGTGTCTCAGGGGGTGCAAAAGCCGCCAGGGGGTGCACAAGCTGGTGGTGGCGGAATAAGGCGTGTTTTCGGCGCGGTGCTTTATCAGCTGCACTGGTTGTTTCTAGGTTTGTTTCCTAGTGCAATTCAAGGTGCAGGGTTCAACCTTTAAAGTCCTAACTGGCTTGGGATCAGAGTACTTGAAGGATTGCCTGTCCTGTATGAAACTTCCTGTTCCCAGCATGTTCCATATTTCCTGTTTTGTTTAAAGGGACTGTGTAAAGAAGGAGCAAGGTAAGGGGGTAGGGGGCCTGATCACCACCTTCCACATCATTTTTAATGACAGTGGCCACCCTGCTTGGAGGTAACTGAACGGGGGGTTGGAAGAGGATTACGTGTTGTTGGATCGCCCACTCACCCTCTCTCCTAGCCAGGTGGACTAGGAGGAGGAAGTGGCAACAGTGGTAGTGACAGCAGTGGGAGTGGCAAATTTCATGCACATCATCAAGTGCCTCTTGCCCTCAGTCTGGGCCAGGCCATATCAATGACAATATGCATACATTCAATACACAAATTAAGGTAATATTATTCTGTGGTATGGTGACGTCCCTACATTTTCATACAATACACAGTGAATCTTCCGTGTTTGTGTTATTTATTTGTGTGTGTGTGTGTGTGTGTGTGTGTGTTGCCAACAGATAGATATCTCACTCCCACAGTATTGCTATGGCAATGTAATAATCCAAACATCTGCAGGCTAATTAGATTAATTAGTACAATGTCAGGTGCAGAAAATGCTGGGTCTCTGCCAAGGAAAGAGTTATGTATAAATAAAATAAGCATTAAAATATCTTAACATTGACCAGTTAGGTTTTGAAACAAGTGTCTCACTCTAGAGTAAATGAGAATTGTTCCAAGGCTTTTACATGACATTTGCAAAACATTCAGGGGAAAATATTTGTGTCAGGTATTTGCTGGAAAACTTCCCGATTCTCTTCAAAAGTCGAAAGCCTGGAACTAAATCCTTTCAGTTCTAGACAGATTACAGTGATATACGTGGATATTGTATGCTGCTGGCCGATAAGCACTCAACCTTTTATGCTGTGTTTGAAGAAAAAGGACTGCTGTCTGATCTTTTAAACACTGGCTGACTCTGTGGACTGAGAATAACTCTTTTGGACCTTACGTTTCAACAAAGAGTTTTTTCTTTTCTCTCTCTCTCTCTCCCATTAATTTCCAGAGCATTATTTTTTAATCACGCTGCAGGTACTGTCATTCTCGGGAGCCAAATCTTTTGTCTGGCTCTGCATGAAAGCTAATATGCATCTGCTGAATGTATGTGGAAAGATTCCAGTTGGCCATTAATATCAAGGCTGCATATATTCAAATACCAAGGACACATTAATTCGGAGTGGGGACGATGAAAATCAATGTTAATGAGCCTTGTGGTGATTATAAATCTTCCTAGGAGTAAATAAACGGAGCTCAGTTAAACATGAACTTCTGTATCCTCTACTGTATGCTTTTGATTTACTGTAGTCTATTTAGGGAGAGCTAATGCTATGCTTTTTGCCAATATGTTCTTAAAACAAATCCCCAATGGTTTTGCTTGCAATGTGCTCTCCTCTCTCTCTCTCTCTCTCTCTGATCTAATTTCTTGTTCTGCATTCCTAAGCACCATGTTCTGCTTCTATAGCAACTGCTATTGTTTGTTTCAATCTCTGAATGCATTCCAAAGGCACCTTGGATTATGTACACCTTGCAGAGGACTCTGTGGCTGAACACAATATTTTCAGTTCAGTTCACATGGAAGCATGCTCCAGCCAGTTCAGCAGACTGTCAGCGCAATCCTGCCTAATATGCAACGGCTGGCCCAAATCCTAAGCAGGATGCAGGCCATGCTTATGCAGCCCGGGCTCACCTGTTCATCTCCTTCCCCTCGTGTAAGCTCCGGAGGCCATGTAAGGCTGGCCTGGCCTGGGAAGGGGTGTTGGATATCAGCGCAACCCAGCGTCGATAGCTCTACCCCCTCCGAGGCTGGGCCAGCCAATGATCCCCTCCCTCGCCACTCCTGCCCATCCTCCCCAGGCCCCTGTGCCAACCGGCATGGCCATTACGTGCATCAGCCGGCGCAGGTCCGGCGCAGGACCAAAAAGCCGCTTATTCCAGAGGACCCACAAAAGTGCTTTATGACACTTTTGCAACTCAGGCTGGTGGAGCGAGAGCAAGAATGGGCAAGAAACTTAAGCAAGAAATGAGCAAGAAACTTCAGCAAGAATGGGCTGTCAGCTGTGTATTGTGGTAGAGATCTGGATCCAGATCTGCATCTGCTTCAGGTGTGTGTGCATAAGTCTCCTTCCACAGTGTGGAATGTCCCATGCTGGATCAGGGCGACATGTATTGACTGTGCTTCACAGTGAGGACTATTGTACACTCCAAAATAAAGAAAAATAGCAAACTGCTTCCTTTTCTTTCTCCCTGGACACGAGCTTTTGATATGCTTCATACCTCAGTGACTTCTGGGCAGGCAGTTTCAAATCTAGCTCTCCATGTGACATATGTTCAAGTGTACTAATCATTTTGACATTGCAGTGTTAATTTAACAGGAAATACTGAATAGAATGGAATTATTTCTGTACTTTCTTAAGTTGGGCCATATTCATTTATGCCTCCACCACCGACTTACCCAATGTCTGCAGCAGTGTGGCTCTGTCCTTCTGCAACAGCAGGAAAAGCGTCCCGCTGTTGCAAAAGGCCCATAGAATTGTGCCGTAAGAACATTATGAACATGTCCTGTTCCCCCTCCTGGTAGGATCTCTCTCTTCTCCTATTAGCATTAGGGATTTGCCCAATCTGCCCTCTTACGCATAATGTACATACTACTTTTTAGATTAAGGGTGCATCCTTACAGCGCAATCCACCATAAAGATCTATGGACTGCCCGCTGGATCCTATCCCCATTCCAGGCCGATTATGATCAGCCCAGAGATCTCTTCGGGGGAAGGGGATAGTCGTTCCCTTCCCCCGGTGTAGCACGGGGAGGCCCCAGGAATAGGACAGGGATTCAGTGAACATCATCCCCGCCCCCTCCTGGCCCGGCTCGGCCAACCGCCACCCTCCCTCGCTGCCCGTCCCGTTCCTGCTCCCGCCGGCGGGAGTCTTACCTTCCTCCTGTGGCTGCTGGGTCGATCTGGCGCAAGAGTGAAGGCCTCTGCGCCGGGGCCCTTACTCTAAAGTAGTCGCAAACGTGCTTTATGGCACATTTGCGACACTTTCAAACGGCGGAGTGCGCTCTCCACTGTTCCAAAGTTACAGTGGATTGCGCTGTACATTGTGTGTGTGTGTGTGTGTGTGTGTGTGTGTGTGTGTGTGTGTGTTTTGGGCGGGATGCTCTGACAGTATCATCCAAGTCAGCAAACTTCCCTCATAACTTTGTAGCTACAGTATTTATAAGTTCCATATTCTTTAAATCTTTCCATGTGCCTAGGCTATTCAGTAATAATAATCACAAAGGAGTGTGGTTCTGTGGATGGATATTCTCCAGTTAGCTACCGTAGTAAACTGAAATCCGTATGTGGATGGTTATCTAGTTGGGTTATTGGTGTGTGTGTGTGTGTGTGTGTGTGTGTGTGTGTGTGTGTGTGTGTGTGTGGTTGGAGGTTACATAGATTCTAAAAGTTCATAGGGTCATCAATGAGGGTGCAGTCAAATAATACACTATTCCAGTTATATGTAATAAAATTTATTTAATATCCCACTCGTCCTTTTTGTGAGTTTGTATGCCTTGGAGTGCTTTATGCCATTATCCAAGTCTTACAGAAAATATTAAAAACTCAAATCCTGTCCTTTGAGGGTTAAAAAAGGGATTAAAACAATAACAACACACCATTGCCAACTGCCTTAAGAACAGTGTAAGCCAAATAACTGATTTTATCAAGTTGTCTTTTATAGCACAGCTTTACTATTTTTTCTTTTTTTAATTAATTAGGTCTCCAAGGAAACACAGTGCTCTTATACTCTGTGTGTCTTCTTACAAAATGATGGCTTTTGCACCCAAGGCCTCAGGTAGGAAGTGGTCAGGGGAAACGTATATTAAAGCAAGATTCAAAGGGCAGACGCTATGAACAAATTGCTAAGATTATCTCTCTTCACCCCATCATGGGATCTTTTCAGCAGCTGTTGCTGGTGTTTTGCATCTTTTTTTCAGATTGCGAGCCCTTGGAGGACAGGAAACGATTCATTTCTTTCTTTAGCTATGTAAACCATTTTGTGAAATACCTTTTTTGTTGAAAAGCAGTATGTAAGTATTCGTAATAATAAATTTTAATAATAAGATAGAAGAGTTGGGCAGCCGTGGGAATGAATACAGTTTATGTGGCCTGTCCCTAGCTCCTTATGGTTTGACATTACTATCTGAAGTGCCGTTGTAGGTGCATCGCAAGTTGTGATGAACATCTGTTTTCCCTTGAAAAACCTTTATTGCCTTTTGTACTGACTTTATTAAAGAATATGCACCCAAATATCTCTATTAACTCACAGTCGAACCAGTTACATGGGATATGGAATGTGGCCCAATGGTATTTGTTTCCCCCCCCCCTAAAAATAGTGGCCAGGGTAGGGAAATAGGGCAGAGTGGGGAAACTGGGCTTTATGACTCCCCCCCCCCATTTATGGTTCTGATCTTCTTCACGGTGGAGAGTAGGGAGGCTTGGAGACTCTACTCCCACTACAGTTCCCAAACTGCACCCCCACCTCAAATGCTATTTTAATTGGAAGTCAATTGAAAGGCAATGGAACTTTTTTTTTCTTAATTAAAATAGCATGTGAGGTGGGGGTGCAGTTTGGGAACTGTAGTGGGAGTACAGTCTCCAAGCCCCCCCCCTACTCTCCACCATGGCTCCACTTTGTTTTGTTGCCCATCTGGTGGTTATTTAAATATTTAAATTAATTACATTGATATTTAAATATTAAATGCTAACACAAAACCACTGGTCTACGTTACACATTCCATCTGGTTTCACCCTCACTGTTCCTATAGTTCAGTGGCTCCCAAACTTTTTTGATGGGTGGCTCCCTTGACCTACTGGGCCATTAGCTGCAGATCCCCATTAGGGCTACAATCCTATACATTGTATAAGGTGGCAGATTTTCGTGAGGATTCCGCAGCTTCCCTGGCTGGTTTCCACGGCTCCCTTAAGAGCCAAGGCTCACAGTTTGGAAACCACTGTACATCGGCAAGTATCATGTGGATGGATGTGGAGTGTCCCTTACAGCGCTAATCACTACAGAGGTATTCTCTAGCCCCAAAATCAATGGATCAAGCCTCTAAACTGGGGTTACATTCCATCAGTTCTTCGGTTCCGTCTTAACATCCTAGGCAATATTGCTCCCTCTCTCCTCTCACATGTGTGCCCTGGTTTGACTTCGACCTTTTCAGAGCCATTATGTGCCCCGTTCTGTCGTCTTCTTTCATGACATTTTATGCATGAGGAGAACTGTAGCATGAGCTAATGTGTTGCCGCCATTGCCCCAAAGGATAAATATTCCCAAATTGGCTGCCAAAGTGTCTGTCTGAATGGACCTTCAGGCTACACAGGCACGTCTGATCATGAACTTGTATGAATTGATTACAGCCCTGCCACTGCCCAATGTTTAAAGATGTTTGATTCTGTCATTGTCCAGAGCTTATGAATGCCCCAAGAGGAGAATTCTCTCTTCTTTTTTTCTAAAGTGCAGGATAGGAAGCGGTAGACTTACTTCCTCTGCAGAGACCAAAAGGAGTTTTGGGCTCTCAGGAGTTTTGGGCTCTCAGTAATGGGAAGAAGTATTCTTGATTTCAATGTTCAGTGTCTGTGAGTATATCAGGATCACTTTCCATGCTTGGAAATTCTGGGAAAGGGCAGCCCGTTTGCCTTCAGGAACATTCTGCGCATGCGTGAAAAACCTAATAAATAACGCGTTGACGCATTGGGCCTTCTCAGAAGGCCCCAGACCGCCGGACTGGGCGGATGCTCAGCACCGGCAGCTGAGTCCTTGCCGCGCCACCAAAGTCACAAGTACAATAAGCCACTTAAACTGTTGGGGCAGACCAATCCTAACCGGGCACGATGCAGCAGGGCCATGCGCCCCACACTGCATCCTATCCCTCGAAGCAGCAGGCTGGAGGTCTCCTCTAGGTAAGGGGACATTTTCCCCCTTACCTCTGGTAAAGCTCCAGCCTGTGCAATGGGACTACTCAGATCCGCACAAGCTACGTAGCTGGTGCAGCTAAGTAGCTGGCGCGAGCTAAGAAGCAGTTGCTGCTGCAGAACCGAGAAGCCTCGTGTTCGGCTTCCAAGCCTGGGAAGGGGAATAGGATTCAGCCGGATTTCAGTTCCCCAAATGGAGGGGAAATTCAAACAGAATGAAGAAGTACCCGGCGGCAGCGGTGGGTAGGGGGGGAGCAGGTGTGTCACCCTCCCTGGGGGGAAGGGGGCATGGGGATGATGCACTGACCTCCCGCCTGGGGTGACACGAACTCTAGTGATGCCTCTGCACCTCTTCTGGAAGAAGAAACCCTGTAATAATGAAAAAAGAATCACTTGACAAAACATACTTGCTCAAACAAGAAAATAAAAGAATGTTACCATGTCCCTTTCATCTCCAAAAATATAGCTTACCTGAGCTAAGATGTACAGGGTTTTTAAAAATCATTTTTAAGTATTCAATTCAAATTAGGTCTAGAACTTGGAATGACAAGTTCAAAGTGAAAGAAACTCAGAAGCACTCCCAGCAGAGAAAATGTTCGGCTCTAAATATTCTTTCCTTCTAAAATGTAAGAGGTTTTATATCAGGGTTACGTTTGCTCATTAGATGGAATGCTCCACATAGCCTATGGAAATATTTCAGCGTAATGGAAATCACTGAATACAGACAATGTAGACTAGTTCATATAGCCAATGTTGTTTCCATGATGTGCTTCAACTTCCACTGGTGATGCATTTGTAACCAAAATGTATGTCACATGACCCAGAGTATCAGTGGATAGAGATGTTAGTGCTTCGTGATGACTTCTGCAATTGCCTTGGCACATTTGTTAGTGACAAAATTTTCTGCAATTGCCACAGCACATTTTTCAACTGCACATTTTTTATGCAGAGACATTCTCGGCAAAAAATATGTCCTCGGGGAGCATTGCGTGGAAACAAGATTGACTCTGTGAACCAGCCCTATTTCTCTGTAGAATGTATGTGCTGCTACCCAGTCATAACAAATGTGTGATTGGTTGCTGGGTTATATTTATATTTTTGATTAGATAAATGTTGCTAGAATAAAAAAAGAAGAAAAACCAAGACATCAATTCATGTTAATATGCTATGTTGCCTTTTCTAGCTGCTTGAATCAGATGTTCTCTGAGTATCTGTGAGTTTGTCCCACATGGTTGCATTGTTCAATTTTGTGCAAACGAATCCTTCACACGTTTCTTATACACACTCTTATACATTTCTTACGGCGTAACCCTATCTCCCATGGGCGCCGGTACTGGGAGTAAGTAGCACCAGCAAGAAGGCCTGCGCCATCCTGCCTGCACTGAATCCAGACCCTGCACGCTGGAGCAGGTAAAGCCTCTCTGAGCTGGGGAGGGGGCGTAACAAGGTGGGGGGAGGGCAGATTGGGCCTGGGAGGGGGGGTTCCTATCCCCCCTCCCAGGCCCTTCCAGCTGACACGGGGCTGCTTGATTCTCCACCAGCCACAGAGCTGGCGGAAAACCGAGTATCCCCATTGTGGTGGCTGGGGAGTTTCCCGGGATAAGTCGGTATTTGCCTGCTTCCCCTGAGTAGACCTACAGCCTATCCCCTTCCTGGATAGGATTCAGAATGGGCTGTGCAGCCCACGCTGAAGAATCTACACCGGGTGGGGGGGACAGGATTGGGCTTCCTGTGATTTTGGGGTACAGTTTTGTAGGGTGACATCAGCACAAGGTACCTTCACCACTTCCTTCCAACTGAAGCCCCTAAAAAGATCGCTGTAGGGCTCTGGTGAGTTTTGACAATGATACAGTGTGAGACACAAGAGTGGAGATACTGCTGTCCATGGTGGTTCACCTCATGTTTTCGGGATGTTCCCCACCTCCTGCAGCCGTCCCATACTGCATCCCATGCAAGTGCCAAAGGTCTACTGTCCCACAGCAATAACATTTGGGGGGGGGGCATCAGGGGCTTCAGACAGGTGCCTCGTACTGGTGAATCTATGCTATACTTCAGATGCCTCCTACAGTTTTCTTGGCCAAAATTACAAATAAGTCCCAAAGAAGTCCCTTGCCATACTTGAACCTTGATTTAACATACCAAGCACTGTTTGGTGAATGAAATCATTTTATCCCTCACATTAATTTCAGTACATGTTGCAACATATGAATTAATAAAGGTGTGACAAATACCTCCAAGATCATATGGTGTTAATTTAATTCACAGTTGTCATATGTTGTCATCATATGTCATATTTATTTCTGATTGAGCTCTTGGTGTTTGGCTTTTTGCTACCTAGAAGTCTTCAGTTCTGAAGAGTTTTCTGGAATAGCATAAAGCTGAAAATCTAAAATATTCTAACAGTGCAATCCTAGCCATGTCTACTCTGAAGTAAGTATCATATATTTAGTGGGAAAGTGTGTACAGTATAGGATTGTCGCATGGTTGTTCGTTTCAAATATTCGCTTTGCCACTTCTAACATAACTTTGCTATTTATTTATTTATTTATTTATTTATTTATTTATTTATTTTAATTCCACCCTTTCACCAAGGAACTCAGGGCAGAATTTATTGATTACTCTAACCCAGGCGTAGATAAGACTTCTGCCACCTGGTGTGGTGACTCCTAGTGTTACCCCACTGAGCGCGCAGAAGTGGAAGTATTTGGTGGTGATGTGATGACATCCAGAGGCGTCACTGGAGCGAGGCGGGGAGGGCCGACCTCCTGGGAGTGACACACGCAAATGGTAGGGAGTGACACACGCAAAGGGTGACGCGCGGTCCCGCACGTGCACACGTGCGTCACACACGTCACCTCCCGCTCCAGGAGAAGGCCTTGGAGCGTCCGCCCTCGGCTGCTGCTGGCTCTGGAGACATCCTCTCCGGCCGGCTGTCGCGGTGGCGCGGTGGTCATTAGGCCGGCGCGCGCACCCTCAGTTTAGGGCGGCGCGAGCCCTAGTGACGCCACTGATGTCATCACTGCCAAATACTTCCAGGTTTTTCGCCACTCCCTCACTATTGAGAGGGGCTGCCCTTGCTAACAGCCAGTTTTTTCACTGCATTCCAAGCCAAAGGCGAGGGCAGCCCATCACAATGATGAAGGGGCAGGGCATGGAGAAGTGGCTGTTCAAGCTCGATTAGGAGAGGGTGGTGGAGGTGGGCTGGCAATCCGGCTCAGAGCACCCCCTTGTTGTAGTGCCCAGGGCAGATGCCCCTCAGACTCTGCCCTTGTTAGGCTTCTGTACTCTACATTTCTTTAACCTCACCTATGAGGTGGCTTGTCTGAATGAGATTGATTAGACCAGAGGTTCTCAACCTGTGGTACGCGTACCCCAGGGGTACGTGGACAGCAGGTTGGGGGTATGTGAGATGCTCCCCATTATCAGCTGCTGCGATCAGCAGCTGATAATGGGTAGCAGAAACATTGGTAAATTGCCCCCTGTTGCTTCCCTTACCTTGTCTCTCGGCCGCCCCCTTCTTGAAAATCGCTAAAATCTCACGAGATTCAAGATGGTGACGGCCAAATCTTGTCAGGGCACATGAGGCTGCCTCATATGCCCTGATGAGATTTGACTGCCACTGTCTTGAATCTCGTGAGATTTTTGCAATTTTCAAGATGGAGGTGGCCGGGAGACAAGGTAAGGCAAGCGACAGGAGGGCAATTTACCCGTTTTCCTGGCCTGTGGCACGGTCGAGCGGGTTCTCCCGATTGCGCCGCAAGCCGGAGGGACATCGCGAGGGCTGTAGCCATTTTTCCTGGGTTATGGCGCTCGCGTACAACCCAGAAAAAATGGCTACAGCCCTCGCAATGTCCCTCTGGCTTGCGACGCGATCAGGAGAACCTGCTCAGCCGCATCGCAAGCAGCAAAAACAGGTTTTGGGGGGTACGTGGGATTTTTGGGGGTATGCAGGGGTACGTGGGACAGGGGGTCTGGGGGTATGCCAACCTTTGGAGGCCCGCTTTGGGGGTACGCGGACCCCCCCAAGGTTGAGAAACCCTGGATTAGACAAGGTTAGCCAGTAAGCATGCTTCTTCTAGGCCTACACTGTAGCAAAATACCACACTAACCTTCACTGAACCAGTTGTAATGATACTTGATTGCCCAGCCTGGTCACACATGGGTAAGACGGGCAGGCTTGTGATACATGCATGCCCTGGCCCCTCCCCTCACATCTCAGTTTGTTTCCCTAATTGTGCAGGGGAGGAGTGGTTTGTCCAAACCATTCTTCTATTTGTGTTGCTAAATTTACTTTAAAAGTGAATTTTGCAGTGTGTGTGTGTGTGTGTGTGGGGGGTGATTGGGACCAATATGCACCTTGTATGATTTAAGGAAATTTACATAGAAGCAAGGGGAGGGGCCAGGATGTAGAAGTGCCATGGGCATGCACATTTTTATTTTTTCATTTATTTAAATAATTTATATCCTGCCTTTCTCCCAACAGGGCAACCAAGTATTTTTTATCTTCAAGCATCATCCAAACTGGCCCACCATCAGCAGCAATATTAGTCTTATTATTATTTTAGATAAACAATCTTAAAACATAGGGAAGGACATCAGTATTGGGAGATAAACTGCTGCATAGCCAATTGGAAACGTCTGCTTGTAACAGATGTCCAGACCACCAGTAAAAATCCTTAAAAATGTGTACCAGATGACGGCTGTCTTTGTTGAAAATAAATCTCATCCAATCTGTGTATTTAATACTCTTGTGTTTCATTTTCTCAGCATTGCTTTGGCTTACAGCATGACTGGGTATAAAACAATGTGACACATAATAATTCAACTTAATTAAACACATCTGGGGGGGGGATTACCATTCTTATTTTGTTTGTCAATGCCTTCTCAAAGCCTTGTAGCTCACGCAGAAAGAAAATGAAGTTTAAAAGAAAGATACAGTCTCTAAGTCAAATTTTAATAATCTAGAAACCACTGCAAAGGAACATTTAATTTGATTTGGAAAAGTTCTGAATGCTTGGAGGCTGGTTTTGTCCAATCATTTTTTTTTAGTCTTGAAGTTTTGGAGGTCTGGTGATCATTTTGGAGTCAGATAAATGACTTGAGGTACTGGTAGTTTTGGCCTTTAATCCATGCATTGTCACAGCTTTATGACAGCAACACCTAGTGGTTCTTTCCATGAGGACAGTGGCGTGCTCTCACACGCCGCCGTGTTTGGCCCTGCCCCTTCCTGCCATTGGGCAGTTGAGCATGTGGGTGGGCCCAGGTGTTGGGATATTGCACAGCATTTTTGCAACCTCTCAGTCGCTCCGTGGCTAGTGTCTGCCTCTGCCCTCCCACTCAACCCCATTTTCAGTCTAAGATTAGCTGGTCATCATTTTCGGGGCCAGGTAGGATTTTTTTTTCTGTCAGTCTGATTGGCAGGTGGTTGGCAGTTTTTTCACCTTCCCCAGACTGTTCGTGGAGGTTGTGGGGCAACAATTAGGGTTCCCCCTTTAACTTTTGGTCACTTGGCAGGTGTCGTGCGGGCTGAGTAGGCAGGTTGGGTCAATCCGGTGTGAACTCTGAGATCAGCAAGGTCAGGGGGTGAGACAGGACCGCTCTGATGATGCTTCACTGGCTTGATGAGGATGGTTGGCTAGCCCCCTGGCTGGATTTTGCAATGGTAATGCCTGGCTTGGCCGGAGTGCCCAATGTGGTCCAGCTACCTCGACCCCTTATAGGGTTGGCCATTATAGGATGGTTTGGTCTATTACCATGTCACGCCTTGAGCCAGATTGTAAACTTGTTGGTTTACACGAGGGAAAACAGATGGTTATCACCGTTTCCCCCACAAATAGCGCCCGGTGGGGTGGAGTTAGTGCCCTGCTACAGTTTTCTTGTAATTAAATTCAATAAAGTGGCCCTGATGTCTGTCTGTGTGTGCCAGGGATGTGGACCCAAGTCTCTGGGTCCAAGTCTCAAATCAAGTCCCAAGTCTTTGCCCCCAAGTCCTGAGTCTTTGGTTGCGAGTCCCTATCTATTTAATGGGGAAAACGGGTTTAAACCTGAATAAAATTTGACTTGTCGTAAAAGGCTCCAACTCTTGATTTGCGTCGTTCGAGTCTTTTACAATCTCCGAGTCAGGTCTGAGTCAAGTCATTGACAAGACTTAAGTCTGACTCGAGTCTGAGTCAATAGGCTCAAGTCTACATGTGTGGATATTGGGGGGGGGGGGTCAGGGGTAATGGACCATCATAGATCTAG
This sequence comes from Plestiodon gilberti rubricaudatus, assembly GCA_026170595.1. Taxonomy (NCBI): domain Eukaryota; kingdom Metazoa; phylum Chordata; class Lepidosauria; order Squamata; family Scincidae; genus Plestiodon; species Plestiodon gilberti. The sequence continues at coordinate 60,033,958 of JANXHW010000004.1, read as the reverse complement.
AACCACAAACAGAACGTTCATATCACCTCTGGAACAAGACTTTTCTATGGAATCAGTTTGCATATTCAGGCCTGGCCTGCATATGCAGGACAATTTGGTTTAAATGGTGTGTCTTCATAGATACTATTGAATTTTGTTTTTGCTCTAAAAATGTATATGTGTGAAGGGTTCTGTTTTCCTATTGAACTGGTTAGATTTAAAAAAGAAATTGTGAAAATTTATTTTATCTTTCAAGCAATTCTTCCATACCTGAAATTCTCAATGTTTTCAACAGCCATCAAGGCCATTTTTTTCTATATATTATTAGATGTGAGTCCAGCCACCGTCCTCCAGAATTGTGCCAAAACCTTAAAGAACTAATCTTGAACTCAACTCCATTTCACTCCAGCACAAGTGTCAATTTGATTTTCTGTGATGTATATGCATGTATGTTTATGTACTATCAAAATGGGTCCTTTTCTTTAGAAAAGCAGTGCATAAATATTAAAAAATAAAGATACAAACTGATGCCAATGAATGTTGGGTCATCCTGAAAAAAGGCAGGAATGAGTTAAAGAAACGGATTTTTTTTCCAAAAAAGAAGCTTGTTGTCATGATGTGACTTGCTTAATAACTCAAAGAGCATGTAAGTTGTTTCATTTGCTTTAGCTATGTGAGGCCAGAGGCATGATTGCTCCAAATGCTTCAGGTACAAATAAGACAAATGTTCTTTGCAATTTTGATGAAATCATGAATTGCCTCTATTAGGATACAAAGAAAGGGTTTTAAACTGTCACAACTAGCACTCTTACCACCTCTTGATAAGTCACTTGAGGGTACTGAAGTTTTATTTTAATAACAGAAAATGTTGTGTGTCAGCCATAACACTACTTAAAGTCACTGTCATACACACGATGTCTGTAGCTGCAGCATGATTTGAGAGGCAATGGAAATGGTTGCTGTCAGCCTCGGAATGGATGAGGAACAAAATCTGTCATGAACCTTGAGAACTTAATATATCACTAACGACAGTTAATTTAGCAGCTGTGACCCATGCAGGCAAGAGAATTAATAGCAAATCTGCTCAGCAACAATGTTCTCTCTGCTTTGCTGTTGGAGTCAAATCACAACGGATTCAGGTGTCGTCTCCATTCCAGCCCTCACAGAATCTGGTCCCCTATGGTGAGAGTTCAACTCCAATTGTGTCAGTGCCCTAAGCCATAAAACAAATGGTTTCACCTTGCTTAAAGGTAACAAACAGTGCAATCCTGTGTGACCTTGCACCAGTGTAACAGTAGATGCACCGGTGTAAGTCCACTTATGCCAGTGTAATTGCACTTACACCGGTGCATCTGCTGTTACACCAGTGCATCTACTGTTACACCGGTGCAAGGTTACACAGGATTGCGCTGATAGACTACTACATGAGGAAGAACTAAGTTGGAATAGTCGTTCTTTCTCAAACCCAGGGGAAAGAAACTGATGTCATGCAGCCCAACAAGGGTCAGCCCTATGAAATGTAAGGACAACTGTCAAGCAATCCAAATAGGAAGGTTTAAAGTGACCAGTGAAACAGTGAGAGAAATATGAGTTTAATATAACATAATAATATACAGTATTTATATACCACCTTTCTTGGTCGACTTAATCCAAGGCGGTGTACATGGGCAGGCTTTCCTAACCCCCCTAATTGGGGGAAGGGGGTGTTACAATATATAAATGTCCAATTTTTCATGAACAACTACATTCCAGGTGGTATCCTTTTTGCAGCCTGGCTTTTCTGCTGGCTGGCGCCTCCCACACTCGACCGACGCAGCTGGGAGCTCTTATCTCTCCTCATGGAGGCTTTTCACAGCTTTTTGTCGGCGGCGTGTCTCGAACATGCCATTTGCCGATCTTCGGGCTTTGCAAGGCGGCAGCTCTCCCAACTGAGCCAGACCCCTCTGCCCCTTAACACAGGCATTGGTTGGCTCAGGTTATGCTTTTTCGTGTCTATACATGGATGTGTGTAGTCCCGGGGTGTTCAGTTGAACGGCTCCCATGCGATTAAACGTGCCTGGGCATGAGGGCCAGGATGTCGGCACACATGTCCTTAATCACATGGGAATGATTCAGACTTAGAAGTATCATCTGAAGCAGCCCACCGTTTTTCTATATGCTGTCTCCTGGCCTGATAAAGGGGCTAGGCAAGAACGAATAGTGTCTCCTTTAGTAATGTGGACTACCTCTTTAAAGATCCCCTAAGCCACACTATGGGAACCCCGGCCCTATGCCAGTCTGGTTGTTGTAGGCTTTGTTATTCTGGCTCAGAAACAATTCTGACAGCACTTTCTGCACTCAGCGATAGAAACTCTCATCCTGTATCCATCCACATCCCACTTACAGAGGAAGACAGGTTGGTGAGAAGAAAAGATTTGCTTTTTCTCCTTCCAGGATTCTTCCAGGAAGATTTTTCTTGTTGTTTGTTCCTTCCTCCCAGCCCTTTCATACTTCATCTTGAAAAAAATCTTCCTTCTCTTCTTTCCTATTTGAATTCCTTTCCCATAGACTCTCTTGCTCATGCCCTTTTTTCCCCCTTCTCTAGCTCCATTGCAGTGCTTTCTTCACTGCTCTTTGACTGGCCACTTGAAAAGATGGAGAGTAGGGTCTCTCACAGTATGTGATCACTAATATAATGATGGGAGGTGATGCTCTCTGAAGTGTCAATTCAGTGAAGTAGGGGAGAGAGAGGGAGGGAGGGAGAGAGAGAGAATGTGATTGGAGGCCGAGAACAGTTACAAAATAGATGCATTTTACGGAGGAAATGACAAAGAAAAATTTAGGACAGGAACGTTAAAAAGGAACATGCCTTTGGCTTTATTTTGATGCATTATACAGTAAGGGTTTTTCAGTCTTCTTTCTAGGGCTTTGAGCAATCTCTCAAGTTCTCTGGCTTTTGCCCTTACTATAAAAGAACTCTCCAATGTCTTTCTAGCTGAAGAATGCATGAAAAGTCCATTGACATAATGTACCCACATTTTAAGTTGTTTAATGTATTTACAAGTGGACAATATTTGCAAGGCAGGTTCTCTTTTACATTGTGCATAGGGATAAACTGCTTGTTTGCATCATGGTGTTTCCATCTCTTATCCTGAATGTGGACTGTTGACCTGTGAATCTCTCAATGCAGAGGAGAAATGAGGCAATTGTGTCTACTCCCAGCTATTCTCTCCTGAGTCGACTCCTCTGGTCCACTTCCACTCATCTTCTGTGGTAAGAGTGGACCAGACATTTCTCTCATTACCTTGGAAAATTTAAAAGTCTATGTCTCGTGTGCAGGGTAAGACAAGAGGCAACCTTACTTCTTCTCTAATAATGACTCATCTCAGCTTAAATGTCAAGGGATCCAAATAAGAGCCATGTCAGTGTGATAGCAAACCTAACCTGGGGAACTTCAAGAAATGGCTCAGACTTAGAACTGGGAGCCCCACCCACAATTTATGATTACATTTCTATCTTGCCTTTTGTCCTTTCTCCTAGAGTTGACATGCATGGGTTCTACATTCTCTCCCATCAAGGCACCAATCAGGACCATTCCACCTTAGTTTCAAAACTTTTTTTTTTTTTGCAGTATTATGTGCCTTGGCTTCTAACTGGTCACCTAAGCCCTTTTCGACTGATATATGATATGCAAAATGACAAGAACACAATCATGGTGGCAGGCCCTATCCCACGATCCACACTTGAAATATAGCCTTGAAAACCGGCACATCGTCAATGCACATACTGTACAACTGTAAGCTTTGTCCACATGATTGGAACTTTGCACTTTCTTCAGACTTTATGCCATTCATTGACAACAACGTGTGAGGAGCGAGCAAATGGAAGCATGCTGCTGAACCACATCCTTGAGCCATTGTGCTCACTGGGCCCCTGCATGTTCAATGTGCAACTGAAGAGGGAAGAGCCAAATGCAGGGTTCTGCATGGTGCACAGGAACCTTCCCTGTGTCATGAATACATGAGGTCCAGGGACCTGGAGGTGTGACTACCCAGCCCATTCTCATTTTCCTGCCTTACTCACTGCTGTCCTTGGATGGCATAATGTGGGGAAAAGAGCTCAGGATTAGCAATTCCCTGGAGAAATCCCTATGCTCATATAGCTGCACATGTGTTCATTAAACACAGAGTGATAGTGTAGGAACAGAGTGTTAGAAAAGCTCAATCACAGAGATGACCCTGCATGTGAACAGCTGTATCTGCATTGACCCCATGCAGATTTTCAAGTGAACATGTGTGAAATGAAACTTCCAAGTGAAAGTTCAAGTAGAACTTTCTTCTATATGCATTCACTCACTGTACATGTCGTGTTGTCTGCAGTTATTTGAAGACATGTTACTGCCTTATACAGTAGTTTGTTCATCGATCCATTGAGCCCATGTATCCAGTGGCTTCAACGGCTCTAGGTTTTTAGACAGGGATTTTTCCTTAGTCCTCCATGGAGTAGAGGTGTTTTGATGATCTTAAAACTTGCAGTTGCTTGTTACATTTCCTCCATCAAATATATTCATTTAATGTGATTGCTCCTTCCATACCTGAAATTTTATCATAAATCTATGCAAGAGTTTGGGCATAGGATTAGCATATTAATGTTGCATGGGAAAGAATCTGTGGCTGGAGTTAGAAGCCCAAACAGCTGGATATTGTTGGGTTTTGTTTGTTTGTTTGTTTGTTTGTTTGTTTTTAGGATATGGAACTCCCAAGTTATAGCACTGTCCTGCATGCAGATGCAGTGGTTTTAGTTTCTCCATGTAAGCAAATGTGTGAGTGAGGAAGAACTGGGCAGAAAAGTTGTCCTTTTCAATTCAACTTGTGGTTTGAGAGCCTCAAACTTTACTCAAGAGGATCTGAGGCTGACCTGCCTGCTATACCATCCTGGCCCTGGGCCAAAGGCACATCAGGGCCCAGGGCCAGTGCCAGGGTAGTATAGCACTCCTGTGACCTCATAACAGTGACTGGTTGTCCTGGTTTCTGCCTACTGTCATGGCAGTGGCAGAACAATAGGCAGAAACCAGTCACTGTCTCTCTGCCCAACGTCTTGTCCTGTAGGCTATGCATGACTGCCAGAGCCCAATCCTATCCTCCACTAGCCCAGACCATGCAGCACCACTTGCTATGGGCTGGGGGGGACCAGAAGCCCAGGAGAGGTAAAGAACTTTTTTACTTACCTCTCCATAGGCCACCTGGTCTCCAATGGGTCTCCTCAGACCTATGCCAGGCCTGGTGTAAGTCACAGGAGACTCTGGGGGTAGGTCAGGGGCAGGAAGGGGATATAAGATCCCACATGCACAAGTGCCACCAAGATCCTCCCTCAGCCTGGCACCACCCTGATCTGCCCACTATCCTCCCCTGAGCCCCTTTGCTGCTGACTTACCAATGTGCAGCCTCCCACCACTTGTCCTGGCATGCCCAGCCTGCAGAATGGCTTTTGCACAGTTGACCTGGGACTTATGTTTGCAGATTATATTAAGATCCACCACCATAAGGCCTGGATAGAATTGGGCAGATAGTCACATAAGAGCTGTGAGATACAGTAGGTGGTGAGGCAAGACAAGGTGATTGCAGGAGGTATGCTGTTGCATTCATAAGGAAGAAAACAAAACAAAAAATTGCTGTGGACACCACCCAGTTTCCCTTGCTCCCCAGCATAGGCATTTTCTATCAAGTCCCTGACAAATGCCATAAGACAGCATTAGGTTTCCCCCATTTGCTTCCACACTACATGCCCCAAGCAGTGGAGCGATGTGACATATGCAACACGTTCATGCAGAATTTTGGGTAAATGAGGTCAGGTACAAATACCGGGATAGCAAAATAAAGATGAGCATTACTTGGATTTGCAATTGGCTATAACAGTCGAGCACAGAGAAGTTTGTTTGTGCAACTCTAACATTGATATGTCAGGGATTGAACCTGGGACAAGTTCATGCAAAGCAGGTACTTTACAACTGAGGTAGGACTCAGATAGTAGGTGAGCAGGTGAGAAAGTAAAGGGTTTTGTGAATCAGCAACTTTTGTGGACCTATTTGCAAGCTGGATGAATTTATTATAGCATATGCATTTGTAGGTGAGAGCGTGCTTCATCAGATACTTTGTTGCAAGCAAATTTGCTTGATTTGTGGAATTCTATATGTAGCAAAAGTTGAATGGTTATATATAGGGGAACAACTGACATATTTATTTATTTATTTATTTATTTACAATCCTGTATTTTTGTCCCCTTGGAAACCCTTCTAGTGGAGTTACTGCACAAATCAGCCCTTTTTGCAAATCAAAATAGAAGAGTGTGTGTGTGTGTGTGTGTGTGTGCGCGCTCACGCGCGCGCGCACGCACGTGCATGCGCACACATGAGAAGCACTAACCGTAAGGCAAAGGTAAAGGTGACCCCTGACAATTAATTCCAGTCGTGTCCGACTCTAGGGTGTGGTGCTCATCTCCATTTCAAAGCCGAAGAGCCAGCGTTGTCCGAAGACGCCTCCGTGGTCATGTGGCCGGCATGACTCTCCTTGCCGCAGCGCGTAGCATGCGGCTGGAACACGGAGCACTGTTTACTTTCCGCAAGCGGTACCTATTTATCTACTCACATTAACATGCTTTGGAACTGCACATGTCCATAAATCAGGGACCATTGATAGGAGAAAGTATGATGCTTTTGTGAATTGGACATAATCGTCTTTCTGGAGGGAAATAGTGCTGCCTAGTTAGTTTAACGCCTCTGCAGTTCAGCTTGCAGTAGCTAGCAGAACAAAGTAGGTGAGTACTGATAATGCCATCCACTGAGAGTTAGATGGTGGCAGCAGCACAAAAAGGATCTCTACAGTTTCCCCTGTTGCTTTTCATCAATGTTGCAGTAGCAAGTTTTGATTCACATACTCCAGAAGAGTTTTTTTTAAAAGATTATTTCCTGTTAAGTATCATATTTGGAATGGCGCATCTGCGTCTCATTGTTCCTAGTCAGTTACTAGCTTCATCGAAGAACTGAGAAGTCAGACTCTGGCAAAAAGTAGTATTTTCATTCATTCAAGCGTGATATTTCTAACCTATTATCTCTTGAATTCCAACATTTGCCTTTTCCTATTCTTCCCTATTAATGGAAGCTGACACAAATAATTTCACTCAAAGTCTTCATTTTTCTTATTGACCAAGTTTTTTTAAAAAAAAATGTCATTTCCAATTATACTCTCTGGTCGCAGGGAAAGCAGAATAAATATTTCATTTTCTCAGAAAGAAACACCTATTTCATGATTCTCTGCCATACCTCTTCACAGTATAAGGTTCCACGAACATGTATCCTCAATGTCTAAATTTCCATGAGATTGAAGCTGTGTAGATACCCTGCCCATCTTCACTGTAGATAAAACTGAGATGACAGACCAACAAGGGAAATTCAGAAAATAGGAAAAATGCTGTTGATGTGACATCGCCTTCACATTTTCTCTCCTTTACAACTTCCGGAAGGAGAGCTATTATGTATGGCAGCAAAATTAGCAGAGTCGTGTGGCGTTCTACGCTAATGGCTTGATTGTGGCAAAAGCTTTCATAGACTACAATCGTTGTCACCATAATCAGACCCATCAGGTTTTATCCTCTCTCTCTCTCTCTCTCTCTCTCTCTCTCTCTCTCTCTCTCTCTCTCTCTCTCTCTCTCTCTCATATATATATATAACACATTATGAATTGTAATCTATTTTTGCTTATGATGTGTGCATTATATTTTCACACAAAATACTGTGACTTCCAGAACTCTTGCAAAAATAGGCAGACCTAAGCTGTGTTATTTTTCAAAACACCTCCTTTTTTCCCCAGTCCTGTCAACAGTAGTTACAACTGATGGTTGATCAAGAAGGGAAAAAAAAGAGAAAAGGGAAATGAGAGAAGGGTAAAGGAACATTTCAGGGCTTATTTTTAGAAGCATTATCAACCTACTGTGACTACTCTAGGGACATGGAACTGGATAAAGTTCTCTCAACAAACCTCCTCTGCTCCTGAGCTCAGCTCACTGTGGACGTTAACCAAAAGAATAAAAAAATAGGCAATAAAGTTGTCTATCATTTTAAAACATTTTCTCAGATCACTGAACCATTTACATTTCCTTCAGTGAGAGCAGTCCATTAGGAGAATGTGGTTTCTGTTTCAAATGATCGCTACACATGCCAGTTGTGTGTGTGTGTGTGTGTGTGTGTGTGTGTGTGTGTGTGTGTGTGTGTGTGTGTGTGTGTGTGTGTGCGTGTCCACTAAGCATCCAAATGCAGAATCAGGTCAATCAATGGCCAACAAGGGCCCATGTCCACTAAGACATGGCTAGGCCAATTCCTGAACCCTTAGGACCCTTGGCACTGATTGTGCCCAATGCTCCATTGGGGTATGCATTGGGGCCCCCAGTGCAAGACTTTGTCCCAGGACCCCAAACAATCGAACGGCAGCACTGTCCAAATGGAATAGATCATCAGTGCAACTCTGACAGTCATGGCCACATGTAGGGGACAGTGACAATGAAGCAGACGCTGGGATTTAAAAAAAAAAATCTTTCTGATCTGCTTACTAAACTGTAGAGTTGCCAGGAAAGGAAATGTAACATGTGCTGACTAGGATGGTGAGGAACTATTACCAGGATGGTGTAGTGGTTTGGGAGTTGGACTTAGACCTGAAAGATCCAGGTTCAAATCCCCGCTCAGCCACGAAGCCAGTCACTATCTCCCTTGGGCCAGTCACTATCTCTCAGCCCCACCTACCTCACAGGGTTGTTGTGAGGACAAAAAGGAGGGGAGAAAATATGTACACCACTCTGAGCTCCTTGGAGGAAGGGTGGTATAAAACTGTGAAAAATAAATAAAAATAAAATTACCTTTATTTGAATGCTAACATTATATAGCTACCCTAACCCTTCCTTGTTGAGCTCCAGAACCAACATGGATATTCTCTACCCTTCCGTGAGCAGCAATCCCTGTGCACTCGGCAAGAGTCTCCCTGCACATAGGGAGCTTTGTGAAGGTTTCAAACTCAAAACCTCTCAATTGTTGTCAATGCAGAGGTTTGTGTGAGCCGTATTGTAATCCTGGTCTTCCATTGATGGCTGGCACTTCTGTTTGTGTAAGAGGGAGGAGGAGCAATGATCTCCAATCTCCCCATAACCCCAGAGCCCTCCATACCCCACAAAATCCTAAACAGAGCAGTTGGGGGAGTGCAGAAAGCTTTGGGGCCAAGGAGAGGTGGAGGAAGTTCACTTCCACTTGCACCCACTAGGATACAACTCAATGTTTTATAATATTTATCCAGCACACATATAAATATAAGAGCAAACAAAGTTAGTATTTGTAGTAGGGGGAATGGATTACAACATCCAGACAGGAAGAGGCAAATGTTTACTCAGATAAATATATATTTCTACCCTGGATAAAGAATCTGTTTATTGAATCCATCTGGTATTTTTAAGCTACTAAAGCCTCTGAAACAGCTTGGGAGCTTAGCAATCAAATTTGTTCTGGCAATAGAAATGCAAAAAAAAAAAAAAAATTCAAGGGATCTATTTCTGTTCCATTCATGATTTGTTGCAATATAGTCCTTCGCTATGTCTTATCCTGAAGCTTTACAAATGTTTTTGAAAAGCCTAGGGGGGGGCGGACAAAAACAAAACATCAAGGTAGTTTCTCTTTCATTTCATCTGAAAATATGGGTTAAAGGTCTTTTCTTCAATTTTTTCATCATCATTGTACAGCATGAGTTTTTCACTATTGTTCCGACTTATATCTGCATTGGACACGCATTCCTCAAACAACTGTTGAGATTCTATAAACGCATTGTACAGAATAAATCATAGGTGTGGGCTGGAAAATGTGAGAATATGCAAACAAAATAGCTTGCTTTTCCTCTCATTTCTTTTGCACTAGTGAATTTAAATTTGGCATGATATTAAAATGTATTCCATCATTCTTTTCAAAAGCAGGATGGTGTAGTGGTTTGGGAGTCGGACTTAGAACTGGAAGATCCAGGTTCAAATCCCCGCTCAGCCACGAAGCTTCCTGGGTGACCTTGGGCCAGTCACTATCTCTCAGCCCCACCTACCTCACAGGGTTGTTGTGAGGACAAAAAGGAGGGAAGAAAATATGTACACCACTCTGAGCTCCTTGGAGGAAGGGCGGTATAAAAATGTGAAAAATAAAAAAAAAAAAAAATAAAAGCCCTATCAGGTACATGAAACGTTCTTTGAAGGACTATCACTAACATAAATTATTAATACTATGGCAGACCTGCCTACTGAGCTTCTACCATGTCAAAAAAAATTGCAAGAGCCATCTAAAATTAGGGAAAGCTTATACTAGACTTGAAAATTTAAGCTTTACATCAGCTACAAGAAGGAACAGACTGGTGCAAGTTGCCACATCTAAAAACAAAATAATTTTGGTCAACTGCCAAATAATAATTTACAGTGCAATCCTGCGAAACATTTAGGCCGGCCGTGGTATCCTGAGCCCATTCCCAGGCCATGCCGGCATGGCCCAGGAACACCTTAGGAGAAGGGTCCCCTTCCCCAAGTGTAGGGCTGCCCGGGGCTTCTGGGACTCTTTGGATGTACGCCAGCTCTGAAGCTGACGTACATCTGAAGTGGTGGCAGTGGGGTAAGGATGAACCGGGCTGGGAAAGGGCTGAGGATATTGGCGGAGCGCGTTGCCAATATCTCTGCCTTCTCCCAGCCCAGTTGAGCCAATGGCCCCCTCCTTCACTGCCTGGCCCGCCCTCCCCCCACCCCTGCACCAACTGGTGCAGGACTTACCTGCACTGGTGGGTGCCATGTCCAGAGGGCGGTGGAGTAAGGGCTGCTGGCCTCCACGCCCGCAGCCCATACTCCAGAGTTGTCGCAGGCTTGTTATTACTGACACAATGCATTAACTGTGTGCTGTCCCCTTCACTACATCCAAGCATCCTGTGTTTTAGAGCCCAGCCAGGAAGCAGTATATCATGGCGCCATGTAAAGATGTCAGCCAACATTGTCTCCATGCATATGCGGAGCATTCAGAAGGGGTAATGCGATTGTGGTGACTAGTCCCATCCCTGACCTCTACTCAGTCAACCGAAGTGTGGAAGGACATGTTTATGTGTTTATAGCTGTATACACACAGCAGTCCCTTTTCAGGTTTCCTGAATGCATGGAGGTTAAATGTGTGTTTGTTGTATGGAAGGAACATCTGAAGTGTGTGGAGCCTGAATGAATATCCAAGATGCAGTCAACAATACAGCTTTAAACTCTAGGACTAGAGCTCAATTAATTAAATAATTTTAGGATTTTTACTAATCATGTCTTCTAATGGAGTAATCAATTTCATTTAGATTGATGTGTTTTCTAAACCACAATACAAGTGCATTTTTAATTACTGAAATTAGCATGAGAAAATTTATAAACTTTGTTACTAGAAAAAAGTCCATCTTAAGTTTTTCATTTGCATTGCCTTTACAGCATACAAACCAAAACAAAATAGCTTAAAAATTAAGAGGTGTGTCCATAAACTCTTTCACTGATTAATGTACTAATGAAACCAATTAAAGCTTCCAGCTTACAATTTACCAGTTGTAAATCAATTCATTTGAGCCATGCTGAATTGCCTACAAACCAATTAATCTAGCCCTAATTTAAAATACAGTAGTGTCTATTCCTCTTCTTCTAAAGACTGGCAGCCCAATCCTGTCTAGGTAGGTTGCAGCATGGGTGTAGAGCCTGCAGTGTATCCTATCTAGATAGGACCATGGGTAATGGGAACACTGGCACAGCTAGAGCACTACTCAGGGGAAGGGGTCATTCGTCCCCTTACACTGAGTAAAATCCCAGCTGACCTGATGCATCTACCAGTACTTGAATATGCACCAGCTATTTTTCTTGTGCACATTTGAGCAGGCCGTGCAATGGCGGCCAGGACTGGGAACACTGGTGTCACTAAAGCGTGGCAGGGGGGGCGGGCCGCCTGGGGGTGACGCGTGCCCATGGGGTGACGTGCGACACCCTCCGGATGCTCCGAGGCCGGCCCGGGCAAAATGCCCTCAAAACGGTCTCTGCGCATGCGCGAAAATTGTAAAAAAATACCCGTATTAACGCGCTGCATGGGCCTTCTTTCAGAAGGCCCTGGAGCGCCGGCGGGGTCGGACGCTCCGAGGCCGGCTCCCGGGCCGGCCTCGGAGCATCCGGAGGGCGACGCAGGGGGGAGCCGGGTCGCCCCCCCCGCGCCGCGATGTCAGAGCGTCACTAGGGTGACGCGCGCCCCCTGCCCCAGGGTGACGCACGTCCTAGTGATGCTACTGACTGGGAAGGGGAATAGGATTCCAGTGGAGTTGCCGTCGCCGATCCCTCCCCCTTCCCTGCCCAGCCGACCAATCCCCCCTCCCAGAATGCCCCATTCTGCCCTTCCCCTGCCCCACCGCCACTCAGTGGGGAATTTACCTTCCTGGCAAGTGCTCCATGGGATCTGCACTAGGTAGAGTGGCGCCAGCGCCACCTACTTGTGTCTAGTTGCAAACATGATTTATGGCACGTTTGCACCATGCAGTGCCAACGCCGAGGCTCAGTGCCGGCACGTGGCGTTGGACAGGATTGTGCCATAAGAGGTTAGTATCAGCATTGGTAACATACATCCCATAATATAACATGCATCCCAATCCTATTCTCCCCCCTCCCCCATCAATTCAGCGATGCCGAAATAGCTACCGCTGTATCCTGCGCGGGGGAGGAGGGAGTTGCGTAAGTCTCCTCTGGGTAAGGGGACATTCAAAGTGATCTTTATGACAGCCATAAGGCAGCCAGCGCTGGCAGCAATGCTCATTCTGCCAGGGGGCAGCTAAAGAGCTGGTAGAGGTCCGAAGAGACCCACTGGCGATTGGGAGGCTTACAGGGAGGTAAGAGAAAATATTTAACCTCTTCCAAGCCTCCCGATCCGCCTCTCCCACCATAGCATGCAGTGCAGCCTGTTTTGGCACGGATGCATGCTATGGTGAAGAAAACCATAGGATAGGGCTGTTAGGCTAGACCAGTGGATTTGTGACTTTTTCATTAAGTAACTGACCTCTGTGGCATCTAACAGTATGCATGAACTGCAAAATGGGACTCTTGATTTAAATCAATTACCCACACTGGTCTTTTCTAGGAGATTTAAATCAATCAACCCTGTGAATTATTAAATCAAAAGTACACACACTTTTGTGTATCATTTTCAGTTAAAATAGCTTGTTTGTGCATTTTACCTTCTAATCCAGCCACAAAGTGGATTTGTCTCAATTCATTCACAAAGCTGGACATGTTGCCATGCTACTGTCACAGACAGTTGCTTTAATGACAACTGTACACTTCTCGCCATGTGCTTGATTGACGTGTTTGCATAGCAATACATTTACCGTATTGTCCCGAGTATAAGACGCACCTGATTATAAGACGCACCCTTAAAGTTTGGCGCTATTAAAAAAAATTAATTAAATCACTGGCATTAAATTGCAACAGCCTGATTATAAGACGCACCCCTAGTTTAAAAACTTAAATTAGGAGAAAAAAGTGAGTCTTATACTCAGACCAATACGGTACTTGTTTATTGCTTCTGAAAACGAGGATCTATAGTGCTACTTTGGTTGAAACTGATTACAATACAAACCTGGTGTGTGTGTGTGTGTGTGTGTGTGTGTGTGTGTGTGTGTGTGTGTGTGTGTGTGTGTGTGTCTTTCAACTGGAGTTGAAAGATCCACCAGCTAAAAAGTCAGAGGCTAACAATAAATAAGGGAGGGAGGGCAATGAAATATGTAGTGTAGACATGAACAGATGCCAACATTTGAAAATTCAAGATATCGATTTAGCACCTCTGGCCATTTGTGGCAGTGGCCCGGAAGCATGCAATGGCAGCCTGGCTTTCTCAGCACCACAAAGGGCCTTGTGCTGCCAGAACGTGGATTCCAGCAGCGCAAGGCTATAAGACTGTAAGCCCCATTGAACACAGTGGGACTAACTTCTGAGTTGACATGCACAGGCTTGCATTGTAAGATCCTATTCCTTTAAACAGAGCAAGTATATGGGCAGTCCAATCCTATCTGGCTGGCCTGTGTGATGCAGCGCCGCTGATGTAGCCTCTTCTGCATCCCACAGGCTGGCTGGTTTCAGAAGTGACTTCAGAGAAGCATTCTGAGGCCAACGGAGGTTGTGGGCCTGGTGCGATGCGGCAGAGGCCTCCGGAGGCCTCCCTTGCAGTAAATGGCAGCATCCATGGATTCACGATGTCCACGGGGGCAGAACCAAACCCCCATGGATACCGAGGGACGGCTGTATTTGTAACATCAAGACATTTTAAGCTTTCTTTTCATCTTCTTTCATATTGATCATTATTTTTTTTTTTAAAAAAATCTTTCCTTTTTAGATTCACAGCCAGATTCATATTAACTTTCCAGCACCGGAGTGACTGCTCTGGCACCGGAAGCCATCGCAAATGTGCCGTAAGGTTTGCGATGACTCGGGAGTAAGGGAGGCCAGGCCGGCGCAAGGCCAGCCGCCCTCACTCTGGCGCCGAGACGTCCATGCAGCCGGCGGCGGAAGGTAAGTCTCCGGTGTCCGCCGCATGAGCAGTCCAGGTGGCGAGGGAGAGGGGACATTGGCCGAGCCGGCTCGGGAGGGGGCGGGGATGGTGTCCGCCATATCCCCGGCCAGAGGCGTCGCTGGAGCACGGCGGGAAGGGCGGACCACCTGGGGGCGACGCACGCAATAGGTGACGCGCGGTCACGTGTGTGCACCCTCGCGTCGCGCGCAGGCGGTCCGCCCTTCCCACCGCGCTCCAGCGACGCCTCGGAGGAGGCCTCGGAGCATCCACCCTCGGCGGAGCTCCAAGGTCTTCTGAGGGAAGCCCGATGCGACACGTCATATTTAGAAGGTTTAGCGCATGTGCAGAACGTCTGAGGGCAAATTTTCCCTCAGAAACATACTGCGCATGCCCGAAACCTAAATATGACGTCACACATTGGGCCTCCCTCAGAAGGCCTCGGAGCGTCCGCCGAGGGCGGACGCTCCGAGGCCTCCTCCTGCCCAAGACAGTCGGCCGGAGAGGATGTCTCTGGAGCTGGCAGCAGCGGAGGCTTCTCTGCTGCCGGCTCTGGAGACATCCTCGCCGGCTGGCTGTCGGGCAGCACGGGGGTCATTAGGGCGGCGCGCGCCCTAGTGACGCCGCTTTCCCCGGCTCGACCATTATATGGCCTCCTCCTACTTCCGCCAGCTATTTAGCTGGCAGAAATCCAAGGAGACTGATTGGGCCTTCCCCGGTTTACACCAGGTTTACACCAAGGGAAGGGGACGAACGTCCCCTTGCCCAAGTAGACCTCTGGGTCGCAGCAGTGCGGCCTGCAGTGGGGATAGCATTCAGCGGGCGGCCCTGGGCCACCGGCCGGATCTTTAGTCAGGATTTTGCCCTTAGTAAAGCTATTGCCACTTATTTTGTTGCAATTTGTTCAAAGTGAAGTTGAATTGCCTTGTAGCAATGTGCAGTTCTTGGAAAGCTGGCATTCATTTTCAGTTATTTAACAAAGAGACAAAACAAAGTCACTGGATAAGATTTCAAAAAGAAAAAGCCAGAGAGTGAATAATGTGTGTTCCATGTGGTTCCAGGACTTTATTGATGTTTTTCTTATAACTGTTTTTAGCAGTTCATATGAAATGGATCCTGTAGTTTAACTAGACTACCATCTAACACAGCAAATAACCCAGAAACCAACTCATGTTAGGTACCAGGAAACAATGAATTGGAGAAGGTAGGAAGGCAGAAAAGTCAGAGGTAGCATAGGGAACACAATCAAAGTGTATCAATATTTGCTGTCATCCTGGACTGGGTTTGCTAAATTTATTCAGTTTATGAGTTACATTCTACTCCAAACTGTCCTCAATATGATAATAAAATCATAGAAACCCTAATCAATTCCAACAAAAAAAGAAGAAGCTGCAGCCCACTAAAACCATTCTGCTTGTAGAAGCTACAATTTGCAGGCATACACAATTTGTAGGCAGGCAATGTATAGACACTTCAGTCCACGAACACATGTCCTGCAGTAAAGGTTTTACCGATCACGATTGGTCTTTATTTCTTAGGGCTCACCACCAGACTGTCCAAGTTAGAGCATCTGTTTTCAATATCTGCGGTTGGAAGTTACCTCCACTTGCTACATGAATGCAAGGAGACATCTTCTGCACAGGACTAATGACATGCTTCAAAGCGCATTTGCTTCAAAACAGAGAGTGTGGCCACACATGAGGAATTAGAGAAAGGCATTTCAGATCAGAAGGTATTGCTTCTACATAGATTATCAGTATACCAAAAAAAATTATTTTTTGGTCCCAAAGGACTGATATTCAACTATCATTTGGTCCCAAAGGACTGATATTCAACTATCACGAATGCATCAAAAATCCTGAGATTTATGAGGTGGGGGGCCCTTGGTCCCCCCCCGCCTCTCCTCAGACTTACACCAGCAATTTAGCTGGTCTGAGGAGACCCATGGATGGCCAGGTGACCTATGGAGAGGTATGTAAAAATATTTTTAATTGCATCTCCCAAGCCATCTGGTCGCTCCACCATTGGATGCAACACATGCTCCAGCAGCACAGCTGCATTGTGTAGGACTGTGGGTCCCTCTTCCTCAGAATGAAGTCCTCCTTCCCCATGACGCTCACTCTCCATGCTGTCAGCACGGAAGTGGGATGCTTCTATCATGTCCCTGGAGGTCTCACCAACGTAGCCCTCTGGTTCTCATAGCCTCTCCAGTTCCTCTACCTTGGCTACTTTCTCTATTTTAGTAGTCATGTTTTTGCTAGGTGCATTTTCTATTGATGTGCCTTTTCCTGCCTATCTTTTCCTATAAAAAAACTTAAGGTGGCTCTGATCTTTTGCAAGAGCCAGGATACTTTTGATATCTGTTTCGATGTGGAAACACCCTGTTTTCTAAAATGCAACACAGACTTGTTCCGTGGATGCAAAGGAGAAAGAGAAATTTGTATATGAAAATGAAGCCTAGGTGTTTTGTACCTTGTTGTCGTTTTGGTTTTTCCTTTCCCTTCTACTCAGCACAAAAGAAAGAATTTTAAAATGAAGAAAAATGAAAAGTGGGGGACAAAAGCTCTCTTCTTTGCTTCTTTGTCTCACAATGTTTTGTTGGGGGGAAAAACACTATTATTTTTATGATTTGTATTGCCTAATATGGTGGAAGAACAGAAATGCATACTTACAAGCAGTAAAAGTGTACAGTAAATGGAAACATTAAGTGTTGTTCCACTTTAGATTGTCGCACTTCATTGCTACACATCTTGATGCAGGTATTTTTGGAATCTTTTGGAGTCAAACTACTTTAAGTAGTGTAATTTGTCACGGCAAAATTATGCTACTTTTGCAGAGGCTGGATATACTAAAAAGCAAGAGGGCTATAGAAGCTGAATTTTGAAACATGGTCTGCTCCTAAATGTCAATTTAGCAGAGTAGGAGTACCAATGACCTGCTGTGTCAGTATGTGTCATCTGATCACTCACTTGTCTGGCCCAAGTCATTTAGGACTTTTAAGACCAGGGCGACACCTTGAATTTGTCATAAACTGTAGGATATGGTTGGTACCACCATGAAAGATATACACAAATCCAGCACATTGTGACCCCCCATGATGCTTCTGTCCAAGCTCTATTTTTTAAAACTGTCTTCAGGACTGCGTTCTCCCACATGGACCTAACCAACTCTTAAGAGCACCTTCAGAAGCTTCCACATTCTGAATATTTGTGGATGGGATCACAACAGGAAGCAGGGTCTTCTCAGTTGTGGCACTTCAACATTGTGAAGGCAAGTGGTGAGACAGTTGAGGCCCTTCCTTTATTCATTCCCCAGGCTCCCTCCTTGTTGCCTTTGATTAATAGAGTAACAGCCCATTCTTATCCAGGGCTTACGGTGGTGGATCTTGTGATTCGTCACCTTAAGTCCCAGACCGATGGCGCAAACGCTGCACTGCTACAGTGCTCTCTGCACTGCCAGTGCAACTGCAGGAGGCCCTGTGCGCACAACAGTGGCTCACAGACACCCTACGATACAGGTACATTTGTGGTGGGGGAGTTTC
This sequence comes from Plestiodon gilberti rubricaudatus, assembly GCA_026170595.1. Classification (NCBI taxonomy): domain Eukaryota; kingdom Metazoa; phylum Chordata; class Lepidosauria; order Squamata; family Scincidae; genus Plestiodon; species Plestiodon gilberti. The sequence goes on along the minus strand of JANXHW010000004.1, from coordinate 60,015,848 downwards.
ACGGCTGTGCACACCAAGATCCTATCCCCCTTTCCCTTCCCAAACTGCCCCTAAGTCTCTTCAGATGTAGCTGGCATAGGTCTGAGGAGACCCATTGGATGTCAGTCGGCCTATGGGGAGGTAAGCAACAAAGATTTTTATGTGCTTCTCGTGAATCATCTGGTCCTCCCCCCCCCCCAGCATACAGTGCTCCATCAGCAGTGCTGAATGCTATTGGCTGGTGGGGGATAGGATGGGGCCCTAAAACTAGTGGTGCTTTCAACCACTGTTTTGACTATGTTTTACTCTGATGTAATAAGAGAAAGAGTGTTGGTTTTACTCTGGCTGCTTTGTTTTAGTTACAACAACAAAGAGTCTAGTTTGAAGTTTATCTTGAGAATTTGAGGTTTGTTTTGATCAGTTTTTTCATCAGTTTATTGTGTTGGCAAGAGGACATCAGTAGAACTCCACACTTTTTAGCTGCGGAGGACACACTAGATATAAATTAGCGCCGGCAGCTTATCTGTCACTGCTAGAGTTCCCTATGCATAGGAGGGCCTTCTTTTGGGCCAGGTGGAGAGCCCTCCCCTCGGCATTTCTGGAGGACTGTTTTAGAAGGACCCCAATATCTGAAAAGGTCTGTCCGTGCGATTCAGGAGAAGTGGAGACAACAGAGCATGTCCTGTTTCGCTGTTCATTTTATCAGGGACTGCGTGTTAGGTTTATTTTTCCCTTTATTAAAAAATACTCCAGTCTGACCAATGTGGAGTTGGCCAAGATGATCGTCATGGGGAAAAGTTCCTGGTTCACAATCCAGTGTGCAAGCTTTTTGGCAGCTGCTTGTAAAACCCGTAAGAGTATTGTCAGTAACGAGGGAAAATTTTAATGCTGATGTTTATGCCGATACGCTCTGTTTATCTCCCCCCCCTTTGTGTAGTGTTTTCCACCTGTCATAACTTAGGCGTGGCTAAAAACTTCCCCCTCCCCTCGACATGTGACGTTTTGTCGATGTTGTATTTTGTTGTGTTATGTTATGCTGGTCTTTGACTGTTAATAAGCTATCGGTATTGGTATCATCTTATTGTGATTAAAAAAAGAAGAAGTTAGCCAGCTCCTGAATCTGTCTTCATTTGTTTGTTCGTTTTTATTAAGAGCTGGGATATTAGACCTCAATCCTATTGGAGCCTCATGCTGCCAGAACTAGTGTTCTGGCAGCACAAGTTCCTTCACGGTAGCATGAAAGCTGGGCTGCTGTCACGCGCTGCTGGGTCACTGCCGCACACGGTAAAAGGTGCCGCGTGTATGGCAGTGGCCCCGGTAGGCTCCACAGGTGGGCGGTGGGGATGATGGTGGGCCATGGGCAGGGAGAGGGAGTAACGGGACATGTTTGGAACTGGGGAGGGTGTTCGGAAGGGAAATGGTCACCCCTCTGATCCACCCTCTGATCTGACGTCAGTCGTACATGCTGGATATAATCCCCCATTTTTCTGCCTACCCTGCCCCCTGGCTCTCCTTGGATGTACTCCAGCTATATACCTGGTGCTTGTCCAAGTAGACCCATAGACGATTTTAAGTAGAAGTAAAATTTATTTATTTATTTGTTTAAAGAATTTTTATCCCGCCTTTCTCCCAGCAAGGGCACTCAAGGCGGCTTACAACATTAAAATAAACATGTACATTAAAATAATTAAAAACAAATAATTAAAACAATTAAAATAAACAACCCCAGTGGGTCACCTGTATTTACATTTGTTAAAAGCCATTTGTTAAAAAGCCACCATGTCAGACATCGAAAGCTAACCTAAATAAAAACGTCTTAAGGCCCCGCCGAAAGGTCTCTAAAGAGGGAGCTGTTCTTAATTCCAGGGGGAGGGAATTCCATAATTAGGGCGCCACAGCTGAGAAGGCCCTATTCTGCGCCGCCATCTTCCTCACCTCCGTCAATGGCGGCACGGTTAACAGGGCCCCCCCTGATGACCTCAGATTACGGGTCGAAAATATTTCTACTTACCTCCTGCAGGCTGTCTGATTCCCCCCCCCTCCCATAACATGCGGTGCAGCCTCTGTTGGCGCGTCTGCATGCTATAACATGGCAGGGGATAGGACTGGGCAGTTAATACCTTAAATCAACAAATTAATAATAGCCAAACGTGCCCATTCCTGATTTCCCCACTCCCAGAAAAAAAGGAGGGGGACTCAACTGCTTTCCAGTTGCTTGGGTGTAAGAGCAGGTGGCAAGATCTTTTGGCTGATGTGGCTAAAGAACTAATCAATCAACATCAATTGCTCCCATTTGTTACAACTATGCCTTTGCGCCCCACAGATAGCATCTGTATTTTAAGAAGACATAATTTGATCGTGTCAGCAGGGAGTCAAAATGGCCCTCAAAGAAATCTGTAGGAAAGGTCTGTAATTTAGCAGGCAGATTGCAGAAGAAGCATATCACAGCTATCATTATACAAAGTGACAGGAACTATTAGGAGTAAGTTGGGACAGACAAGAATGTATTGTTCAGAAATTACAGAACTGCTCGTATTTCTCACTTGAAATGCTCTTCTTTACAATTATTGACTGTTCAGAAAACCCATATACCATCCTGTGACATTTGTTCTCTTCTGTGGTGTTAACTTTGCAAACAGACAAACTGCGCCTGTCAGGCCTTCTTGTTCAAGCCCCATCTGTACTTGAAAAGTTTGCTTTTTAAAAACCACAATGAGATAGAAAAATCTGATCACGGTCTTCCTTTCCCTCCCCCCCCCCCCTTTCACATTAGCGGTGAACTTTCATGTCCCTCAGCTTGTTGAGGCTTCAAACTCTAAATTACTAACTGCAATTTCAAAGTATTTCTGATGCATTTTCCAATGAACAGCTGTCAGTCTGCTGCTTTGAAGTACATGATGTTTATCTTTTTGTTTCTTTTTAACAATTGCATGAACATGATCCAAGACCTCATCAGCATCATCATAATCTCTAGCTGTCTTAACTGCTCAAAATACAAGTCTGGAAATGTTGATGTAGTACAGATCACGACTACTGCTTGCACTCATATGTAGCAAGTATCAGAGGAATCAGGCACTGTGTGTGCGAAGAATGTGGTTTTGTCCACATCTCCAATAAGAGAAGGTGTTATGGGTTATAATGGGCCACAATTTATTTGAGAATTATAACAGAGACTCTGCAGCATGCACTAACAGCCCAATCCTGCCTAAAATGTGGCGGCTGGCATAAAGGGCTGGTCACTGCATCCTAGGTCCATTGCGGGCCGCACCAGCACCCTTCCTTTCCTTCGGAAGCTCTGAGCTGAGTCGCTTCTTTGAGAACATGAAGAAGCAACTTGGCCCACAGTGAGCAGAGGTTCAGCAAGCCCAAAGTAATTGGCGGTGACCACCAATTACGTCTGGCTTGGCACTGCCAATTACTTCCAGCTCCAAGCTCTGTGGGGAGCCAAGCTCCACGGGGTGGGGTGACACTGTGATTCCTGCACCGGGGTGACACCAACTGTAGGGATGACACTGACTCCCACTGATCTGACCACCTGTTTTGACCACACTAAAGGATTGGAAGAGCGATGGGAGGGTGCAGCTCTAATGGCCAACAGCGCACCTCCCCTGTTCCCTTAACTCAAGTGAGGGGATGAAGAAAAGATGATGCATGTACAGTCCTCTCCGGGATGGGAAATATTCTTTGTGAACTGAAGCAACCATTGCAGTGCCAGCCACCTGTTCAAGATCTAATCAATTCAACCTTCCCTGCACCGCTGGTTGTCAGTGGGATATCAAAAGCCCAGTCATGCATACTGCCAGTGCCGTGTCAGTTGTTCTCTTGTGCCATGTGATAAGTAGGTTTCTGTTGTAAACATGTGAATACAGAAATAACGTGGGCAATGTTGTTGATTTTGGCTGCTCTGATCCATGTTACAAATTGGTGTGGTTTTATATTGCTTTTAATACATCTTGTTGGCTGGCTTGGAGACATTTCATTGAAAGGTGGGCTACAGATGTTGGAATTAATGAATGGATGGATTAATGAAGGAAGCCTTTAAGGCCCTTCCACACACACAAAAAAAACCCTATCTAATTTTATCTCATTGAAATGGGAGAAATGACTAATCATGTTGTCCTTTGGCAGATGATTCCACTTGCACCTTCCTTTAATTGTGCCTGTCCAGGAGAGTCGCCCTTATTCCAGACTCCAATTATTTCACCCCTCCCGTAAGAGTGCGGCCCTTCCTGCCACCATTTGACAATTTCATTCCTGATGACTATGGCAATGCTGTGCGCCACTGAGATATGTGCCTGCCACCTGCTGTCACTTTTGTACTGCATTAATCCATCTCATCCCATTTGAGCCATTGTTATACACCCTTTGCTGAATGTGACAGTGGGGTGACTTTTCTCTCGGAAACCAATTAATTGGCCTTTTTTTCCTTGCCTTCTGGCCTTTCGGTTTCCTTTGAAGACACAGTATTAATCTCTGTCACATTTTCAAGCTTGTGTACAGACTTTCAGTGATTAGCCTTGGAAACTTAGCGCCTACTTTGCTTTTATTGTGTTTTCTCTCCACGAAAAAACAACCTTTTCTTCTATTCAAATACCAAATAACAATGACCACTATAAGTGTAGGCATCTTTGATCTAGTTTCTAACAATATGCTGTCCCTGTCTCTTAGGAGTTAGAGATTCCGTCAATAAGTCATTTGGAACAAAAGGTGTGTATGTGTGTAGAGCATCCGTCATAAGAACAATGCACTGATCTTATGTCAAAAGTAAAAGGAGCTTTATTTTAAAATGAACATATTTAAGACTGTAGTCCTAATGTCACCCATTGTTTCAAAAGATGGATCTAATTATGCCTAATATTGTACAGAAGAAAATGAAACTACAATGGACTCCTCTCTCTCTCTCTCTCTCTCTCTCTCTCTCTCTCTCTCTCTCTCTCTCTCTCTCTCTGTACACATCATTTGACTTACACAATGCTTGGGAACTGCAAAACTTAAGGGAATATTGCTCTTCCCACATGAGCTCTTATTTCTCAATTGGCATCATTCAACAGTCTGATACAAGAGGCATCTCAGCTTAGAAAATTCAAGAATCAATCATGTTGATTTGTACTAATAAAAAACTGCACAAAAATCACAAGCACTTTGAACGTACCTTTGGCTTTGTTCTGTGATTATTGCAATTCAACGCATTGTTCTTAATGTTAGACTGGTGTTTAGTGCAATGTGATAAATCCAGAATAGGCTGTGGGATGTTCTATTGCCTGCATAGTATGAACTTCAGCATATTTATTCAGGAATGTCCCCCTGAATTCAGTGTGATTTTCCCCCACTGTGCTCCATTGCTTCAAGCAAATCTCTGCTTGAGATTCTCTGCTTGAAGCAATGCAGTGCAGTGAGGTAAAGTAGGAAAGAGGAAGATTTTACTCCTCTCACCCACCATTCAATTTCATGCAAAAAAAAAAAAAAAAGAATAGCACCTACTCTCACTTTCTGTGGAAATGGGGCAGACATGTCACATGTGTATAACAGCCTAATCCTAACTAATTTTCCAGTGCCGATGCAATTGCCATGCAGCCTCAAGCACTGGCGTCGCTTGAGGTGGGGCAGAAAGCTAAGTTCTGCAGCTTTCCGCCCCACCGTTACTCTCCGGTATGAGGCGCCCCGCCCCCTTGTCATAGGAGCCCGTCAGCGGAGAGAAAGCAACACACAGGAGAGTCCCTGCGCGTTGCTTTCTCTCCGCTGACGGGTTCCTACGACGAGGGGGCAGGACACCTCGTGCAGGAGAGTAACCATGGGGTGGAAAGTTGCAGAACTTAGCTTTCCGCCCCACCTCGAGTGACACCAGTGGCCTCAAGGTAAGCGAACAAACATTCCCTTATCTTGCGGTGGTCTCCATGACTGCCCCTCCACCACAGAATTCAGTGTGCACCCCGTTGACACAGCCAGATCGGCACTGGAAAGTTGGTGAGGATTGGGCTGTGCATGTCCATGGCTGTCTCACCACATCTAGTTCGGACCTGAGTGAGGATGGCAGGTGATTATGTGCGCAATCCTGCGCAAGTACGCAGCGACAGAATGAGTGTTCCGTCGCCGGAAGTAGTCGCGAACGTGCCGTAAAGCACATTTGCGACTACTCTGGAGCAGGGAAGGGGGGCATAGAGGTCTATATCCACAGGTCTATGTCCAGACACAGGTCTATCCAGACACAGGCATATAGGTCTCTTGCAAAGGAGTGCCTGAATGTGAAGCGAGCCCTCCAGAATACTCTGATCATTATGTTTCTTTTTTCTTTAAAGTTGCTATATTTTCATGTTTTGTTTGAAATGTTGTCGGCTCATCCAGCATTTACTCTAAAGGAAATCAGTTCATCTCTGCTACAATATCCTAGTTTCATGCAACAATCTTCTGTTTAGTCTGTTCTCCATCCAGTCCAATCCTCAGTATGTTACTGCACTGCCTGAATGTTACTGAATTGCCAGATCTTGTGCTGCCACATCAGTTCCAGCAGTACAAACAGAGCTTTCGCCACAGAAGTGACATCTAGGGTTTGGCAACTGGGGCAGAAACATGCAGTGATGCTGCTGCTTCTTGCCTGTTAAAAGTTCTTAATCCCTTTCCTTCAGAGATTTGCCAGTGCTCTCTGTCACACTCTCGACTTCCAATTAAGGATCCTCTTGCAGTTTCCGTCTTCTATGTTCAATATCCTGGAAAGCCTGTCTCTAAATGTAAACTATTATTGGAATGCCCTCTTTATCTCTTCCTAACCCCCACCCCCCCCAACCCTCGAATAGAACAGCTGCAACGTGCAGGAACTTCCAAGCCTGTTGTAGCAATTTGCGGATTGCCAACTGACCAGACAAAAAAGGCCATGTCTGCTCCAGGGCTCTTAACAGCAGATACAGATACACAATATACAGATATTAGACGCTGAAGCTTTTTGCAGCATGGGGAGGAACATAATTGCCTGATGATTATATCTGTACACAAGTTGCTGTTAATGGCACAGCTTCAGTGGTCAGCTGAAAATTGTGCAGCCTTAAGTAATCTATAGTTGTTAGTTCACAGCACCCAAGAAAGGAAATGAGCTGGCCAATATCTGAACTGAGATGCTATTGTGGTGTTCTCTGCTTCCCAGAGGTTGAACATTGAAGCATAGGATTAGGGTAGCCTTTCAGAGTGGGATGAGGAGGTTCAACCATGTTTTGCTCCCTTTGCCTAAGCAGCCCAAACCATCTGACATCCTTCACATAAGTCAATGGAAGTCTGCACAAATCCTCCTAAACACCATATTTTGATTGTACAAACTTCTGTTGGGGAACCTGCAACATATCCCTGCTATTCCACCCCTCTATTCTTCACTGTCTAGCAGCCTATTGAAGAATCCTATAGGATTTGGAAGCTTACTGTCTGATGTCTTATTACTTTTTGGTTAGTCCTACTAAAGTCATCCATTACCCTGTTTTTGGACTGTGGCCTTAATAGGGCAGCTATAATTTTGTAAAGTGTCACTAAAAAAAGTAATATTCCATCTCAGCAACAATCCAATGCCCTTGAGAGCAGTCCTATGCATGTTTATTCAAAAGTCATTCCATTGATTTTAATGGGACTTACTCTTGAGTAAGGGTGTATAGGATTGCAGCCTTAAATAGACTCACAATTTTTATGATTTGAGTTACAATTGTCATAGACAATTACTAGATGCAGCAATTCCCTACCTTAAATTTTCCCATTGCAATCAGTTACTCCCATCATATAATTGAAAGAAAAATAAGTGCAGCAAATTTGCCTTCCAAATGACTCTTAACCGCAATTTTTGCTTCTGCGTTCTTAGTGTTCCTCTATTAGATATAGGCAGCATCAATATACATGAACTGCAATTTTATGCACCAAAATGATATGCACGGATCATCAGTACAAATGGCAGAGTTAACACAGATAGCATAGATAAGTAATGTAACTAAAAGGCAAATTACAGCTTCCAACATTAATTGCAGCCTGCCCTTATGGAGAGACCTTATGCTGGTATATGTGCCTTTGATGCACTGCATTATAATGAGGTTGAATGCAATCACTAAACAGTATTTAATGACCAAATATTAAACAACAACCAAACATACTATAGTAGAAACTAAATGTTTATTTTCAGTCAACTGCCTCTTGGGCTTTGCTTAAAGATATTTGCTGAACACGAAAATGACCTCCATATATCTTCTGAGTATGTGGAATAAATGAGAGTTTGTTGATTGATTAGCCAATTAACGCAATGTTCTCTAGTTTATACCTGTAAATTAATGAGTGTAGTATTTGGAAGATGAAAAGAATTAAAGAACTACAAATTAATCAAAAGGAGTAAGCATGCATACGTTCATATATATTCAAGAGTCACATACTTTTAGCCTGTGTATAAATGTGTACATTTTAATGACAAGACCTCCCATCACCACAGAAGCTGTCATGTGCATGGGGGGGGGCTCCTTTGTCTCGTCCTTGCCCTGGCACAAGACAAAGCAGGAAGGTGGTGCCCGCAGCCCTGGCTTCCCAACCAGGAAAGCTATCTGGGATTGGCTTAAGGGACTGAGTAGGAATGTTTTGCTTCTCAACCATTTTGCTTCTCAACCTGGAGTTGAAGGTTTTTTGTTGTTGTTGTTTTGCCTGCTCTGGAATGGGTGTGCTGATTAGCCCAGTCACAACTGATTGGTTCAGTGTGATATGAGGGTGTGACCTCTGACAGCCTGACAGCCACAAGGGCCACTCAGAGCTGCCATATTCTGCGACTTGCTCCCATGATGCCAAGTGATGATATGATCACCAGTCTTTGGGGATCAGAGAGACACTGTCAGTCATGTAGCTGACAGCGATCTCAGGTGGGTGGAGTTTGGCAGCTGACATCCACTCTATAAAAGGGCATGAAGCAAATAAGATAGGGGGCGGGACAGTAAGGAGGAAGAGAGGAAAAGAGAATGAGGAGGGAAAGCCAGATGGAGGAGCAAGCAAGCAAGATGGTAGAGCAGGCAAGGAGGAAAACCAAAGGGACAGAAAGGACCAGGAGAAAAATCAGAAGGGGATGGAGGAAGTGGGCAAGAGCAAGGTGGACAAAGAAGGGAATAAAAAGACAGAACAGGAGAGACTGTTCTCCTTCCTCCCAACTGGGGGGGGGGGTCGAGAAAGAGAGAGTGCCCAGTCCCATAAAGCAGGTTTTCATTACAATAGTAATAAAACTACTGGCTGACTCATGGTGCAATCCTATTCTTTAGAGCTGTGGAGCGCGCACTCTGCCGCTCTAAAGCATCACAAACGTGCCATAAAGCATGTTTGCAACAATTCGGGAGTAAGGGCCGCTGGTGCAGAGGCCGGCAGCCCTCACTCCGCCACCCTCTGGACCCTGAACCCCCCCGATGATGGTAAATCCAGTGCTGGTGGGCGCAGGGGTGGGGGGTGGTCAGGGGCAGCGAGGGCGTTGGCCATTGGCCGACCCAGGCTGGGAGAGGGCGGGGATATCGACAGCGCACTTTTCTGATATTCTAGGCCTTTTCCTAGCCTTGGACAGCCTTACTCCGCCACCTCGGATGTACGCCACCTTCAGAGATGGCATATATCCAAGGAGGCCCATAGGCTTACACTCGGGCCTACATGAATATCCCCTTCTCCCATGGTGTTCCTGGGCCGTACTGGCGCAGCCCAGGAACAGGCTCAGGATATGGCAGCCAGCCCTTTAATTTTACCGCATATAGTGATACTTGTCTTGCCAATCTGACCCCAAAAGTTTGCTGATGTAAATGCTCACAATGTGTCTTAACTCCTCCCCTCCTTAGCTCTGTCTTAGTTAAAAATATTTTTTCTTATTTTTAAACTAGCTTTAGCTGCATCTCCCCCCCTACCCCCAAAAAAATTGTATTGGAGACACTAACCCGGAAATGAGGCGGAGGGACCAGGATGTGCGCAACCTTAAATGTGTGGGACCAGCTTAGTGGGGAAAGTACTGTCTGAATTGGCCCTATGGGAAAAAGTAGCCTATGGAGGTCTACTTGTCATCCTAGACATGCAAGAACAAAAGCAGAAACCCATTTAAAAATAGTTTAACTGGCAACCCCCCTTTCTGTGATCTTGAATGTCTAATAACCTGAAAGGAAACTGGGAATGTTATTCTCACATTTTAAATTTGTGGCCAGACTTGGTATCTTTGCCTGCGCAAATTTAGATGCACAAGAAAGAATCACTTGTGAAGTGGAAGATTCATGGGAGGCCATCAGGCAAGTATGATACTCTTTCATCATCACCGCAGGCTGCGATACAGGAGATCTGCCATCTGAGCATAGTGGAAGACTGAAATATTCTTAAGTGCTGCTAATGTGACTTTTTAACGTTCATTTGATGCTATTATTATAGTCAATGCTGTGAGAACCTGGGACCAACATGCTCTGTTAACACTGAACTTGGCATAAATGGAGTGGGCTGGGATGATGAGCAAGGATGTCCATTCTTTGGCCTAATTGCAGTGAACATGCACCAAGTGTTAACTAACCATGATGCCAGCTTTGCAGAGGGCTATTGATTGGTAACAGCGAAAACGACAAAGGGTCTTGTGGCGCCTGGAAGACGAACAAATTACATCAGTGTCAGATTTTGTGGACCTCAATCCCCTTTCTCGGATGCAAGTCAGTCATTCAGTCATCTGCAATGCATCACTAAAGGGTGAGGATGTTATGTGTATGTGTTGAAACATTCTGTTCCTTACTGTGACAGGAGGGTGCCAGTATTCACCATTTGTTTTCATGGAGAACGTTCTCAAGATGGATGAGCTTTTTTTTCTTTCTTTCTGAGCATTTGGTACAGACTTGAATAATTAGAGAAGTTCAGAAAAGAAAGGGCAAACTAGACAGAAAGGGGGGGGGTCATGCTGCACTCCTCTTGATGGTTATTGGTTCTGTCCATGGAATTTTTCTTCATAATCAGTAGATGGATAGTTGGACAAAGGTAGATACAGGTGGGCCCCCATATCCACTGATTCGCTATCCACGGATCGTGGGGACCCCCCAGGCTTTTACTTTTTTCCCAGTAAGCTTCGTTTCTTCCTTATTACAGGCAAATAGAATGAGACTAAGTACTAAAGAGGCTCTGCAAGGTTAACAGAAACCTTGCAGAGCCTCTCTAGGACTTAGTCTCGTTCTACTTGCCTGCAATGGAGGCTGCTTCTCTGTTTGTTTTAAGGAAGAAACAAAGCTTGCTGAAAGAAACATAAGAGCTGGGGGGGGAAGCATGCCTGCCTGCAGGGGAGGCAGGGTGGGGGCCCCCTCAGGAAACCATGGAGGGGGTGTTCGCTCTTATCCACGGTTTCAAGTATCCACGGAGGGGCCTGGAACATATCCCCAGCGGATATGGGGGCCCACCTGTATACTGTACAAGAAAGTGAAATGGTCTGTCTAATCTCGCCACACATATGGTAATTGTGCTAGCTAAAGAAACAGAATTACCGGTATCACAAATCCGATGTGAAAGAAAGCTGACTTGACTTTCAAACAGCTGACAACCTTCTTTGGGAAAAAAATAAGTTATCCTTTGAACCCTTTGCCCTTAGGGGTCGTAGGGTGGGAGACAGCTTGTAAAATCAATCAGTTCTTAGGGGATGGAAATAGGATTCCTTTTTTTCCATTCAATAACTTTCTACCAATGTTGGAAAAGGTACAGCCAATTGCGTTAATTGGCTAGTCAAAATGATCAGAAGGCTACAACATTTTGGGCATTGTATGTTTTAGTTTAGAAAAAAAAAGGCAACCAAGGTATGGCGGGGGAAATGACACTTGACTGACAGCATAATCCAGTGCATGTCTACTCAGAGGTAAATCCCATTGAGCTCATTGAGAGTTACTTCCAGGTAGGAGTGTATAAGATTACTGCCCGAAACTTGTAACAGTATGCAGGCTGTGGAGAAAGAAGATAGAGAGAAGCTTGTCGCTCACACACACACAAGGTTTCCCAATGAAACTAACAGGTGGGAGATTCAGGACAGACAAAGGGAGTCTATTTTCATGCAGTATGTAATAAATCTGTGGAATTTGTTGCCACAGGATGTTGTGATGGCACCAGCTTAGATGGCGAAGAGGAGGACATGTCTATCAATGGCTACTAGTCATAGTGGCTACACTTTGCCTCCAGGTTCAAAGGCAGTATATGTCTGAAAACCAGCTGCAGGGGAGCAATGGTGGGGGGGGGGGAGAGAGAGAGAGAGAGAGAGAGAGAGAGAGAGAGAGAGAGATGCCTCTTTCCTGCTTGTGGGCTTTCCAATGGAGTCTGTTGGGCACTGTAGGGAAGAGGATACTGAGAGAAATGGGCCTTTCGTCTGATCCAGCAAGGCTCTTCTGATGTTCTGGATTTTCTTCTAATTTTGTGGACTAAGGAACAGCTTCTGTGAGTATGTATGGCATAGGATGAAACACTTGGAGACTTTGTTATGAGCCACTGACAGATCCAGAAGGTCAAAAGGAAAGAAGATAAAGTAGAAATCTTTCCTAGGAAGTATTTGCCCTGTCAGACATGTCTGCATATCGCACAGACCTTACATGAATGTAGCCTAGTCCCTTATGACAACTTGATCTTAATGCAGCTAAGAAGTCAAACTTGGATATATATATTTTATATATTAAAAGGTTTTTCTGCTGCCATCGGAACGATTATACTTCAGCAAAGGGTGCGTTAACTTGTGTGATGCTTACTGGCTTCTAAGCAAGGAAGAATGGTCACAGGTGAAAGGAAAAACTGAGAATACAGTCTATAAAATGGAGGTGAAGCAGGGACACAAGGAAGGGAAATAATTCAATGATGAGGAATGAGAGGTTTGATGTGGTCAGTGGTTTGAGCAGAGCAGATAATCATAGCTGCAGAGTTTGGGACCGATGAAGGTGAAGCTTCAGTTAAGAAATATCCGAGCGTGAAAAGCTGTGGCAATCAGAGAGACAAAAACAAAACTACAGAGATAGATGAATGCCTTAGCAATGCTGAAGATCAGAGAGAAAAAGGGTTATGGCAGTCAGAACGGGGGTGGGGGGAATGAGTCACAATAGACAAAGGCTCTATCAATGCTGAGAAATATCATGATTCAGAGATTCGTACTGGGTGAGAGAGGAAGAGGTCTGACAGAGCACTTCAGGGATTCATTCTGTGAATACAATTGTCAATTTTTAGCTTTGCAATGAGCCCCATGACCTGTGCCATGAAGTCAAAGATGCCACAAGGCCACAAACACAGAGGGAGGCCAAACTATTTCTCAACAATTTTGTGAGTGAAAGAGGTAAGGGGGCTGTGGAATTCTTCTCTTAAACACCTAGTGGCCAGTTTCATTTTGTCTATATCTTCTGCAAATCAGGTTTGGTGTGGGATGAGAATTCTACCAAAGGTCTGTTTCACCTCAAGGCTTGGGCTGATTTGGTGTCTTTTGGTCCCACCTATAAAACAGGCACAGAAAATCAAGAATAATGAGCATATTTCTTATTGGGGTAGCTTTGACTCAGAAATTCAGTAGCTCAGCTGGAGCATTCCTCACCATTTATATCGTCACCACACCAGAAAAAGCTTTCTCTGCGTAATTTCTGTGTGTCAGATTGCTGGAAAAACAGTAGTGAAGTAGCAAAGTCAAAGTTGTATCAAGACAGTAAGGAACTCAGAGAAAGCAAATGCGGTCAAGATCTGACTTTCCACTGAGGCCTTGATAGAAGTGCACACAAACACACTGGTTTCTCACTAGGTAGCTCTCCTCTGCCATCTAGTGTCTTATTGTCGCTATATTTTCTAGTTCTAGACTTCATCTTTAAAAAGGCACTCATGCTCTCTTCTGGAAAGAACAAGGATTAAAGATAAGTAAGGGCTTGTTTGCTAGTGTAAACGTGGCTTTTATTGGGAGCGAGAACAAAACAGTAGTCCTGTATGGATTTCTCTTTAAAAGGGACTTCAGAATGGCTAGTTGGTTCACATCAGGACCGAAGAAGACCTGCTGGTGCCTGAGGTGGTGTAGCAAATGCTGCCCCCACCCTTCCCTGGGGGTGTGCCAGCCTCTATTCCTCCCGTTCCCTGGATTTGAGAAGCAATAGAGGGATGGAGCAGAAGAGGAAGTATGGATGAGGTGCTTTAGTTCAGTGGTTCTCAATGAAGTAAGACAGCTTTTGGTAGCAGGGGCTCCATCTGTTTAGGGTTCTTAATACTTATTTGCCTTTGTTCCTATGAATGCAGTGCTGTGCCGGGGCTGGCCTAGCCATGAGCCTGACTAAAGTAGTGGTCTCTTTGAGTGGCAGGATGAGGGGACCGGCAAACTGCCTCAGCTCTGTCTCTCCAGCCCAGCCACGTTCCCTCCATCGAGCTCTCCCTCTTCTCACCATCGCATTCATGTCTCTCCCCCCCCCCCACATCTTGCGTAGGTCCCACTCTTCTCCCACAGCCACCAATATTGATATGCTGCCCCAGAAGTAGGCTTACCATATTTCCCCCCTCCAACCGGGACAGCCCCCCCCACAGTTAATTAATTAATAAAACATCAATTTAATAAAATAAATAAATTTTAAAACCGAAGGGGGTGCAAAGCATTCCCGGAATTTTTATTTATTTATTTATTTATTTATTTAGTCTACATCCCAAATACATAAATAAATAAATTTAAGTTTAAAAACCAAAGGGGGTGCAAAGCGCCCCCTATTGCTGCGTGAAGCGCGTCTGCAATTAAATTTTTTATTTAATTTTACAAGAAATTAATTAATTAAATTAACTTACCCCATCGTCGCTGTCGTGCTGTTCCTCGTTGCACTGCTGATCCCGATCTGGCAGTGCTGCTCCTCGTCGTGCTGCTGACCCGGTCTCCCACCGGCACCACACGGAGCCAGCGAGCGAACGACAGGCTGCTTGCTCGTGCCGTGCGCGCCTGCCGGAGGCTTACGGGGCACGGGCAGCACATTGTGGTTCCACACTGTGGGAAGGAGTCACATGAACAGCGGACATGGATTGTCAGATGGGTGAGCCAGATTCCTGTAGTGGGCCAAGATTAAGGCTACCAGACTGCACACACTTAACCTGCGAGGAAGTCCCATTGGGTTCAGTAGGGTTTACTTCTGAGTAGACAATCATAAGATTGTGCTGTAAGTCCATCAAGGTTGCTTCTGGGTAGGCTTACCATTCTTCCCGGAAAAACCGGGACAGTCTCAGAAAAACCGGGACAGTCCCGGAAATGGCCCTCCATTCCCGGAAAAGTCCCTGGCCGGTTTTCCGGGAGGAATGGTAGCTCCGCCGCTGCTGCCACCGTCTCCATTTTCAAAATTGACGAACTTACCTGGGCACCGCCATCTTGACTTGCGAAATCTCGCGAGATCCAAGATGGCGGCACCCAAATCTCATGAGGGCATCATGTGTGTCACAAAGGGTACAACATACCATTTAGAAAGGAGGGAAAATGCACATTAGACATGTGTCCTCTGCACATTTATAGATTTTTTCCCCATTCATTTGTGATGACATTCACCAGATGGACATGGGGGGACCATTACCCAAAACAAGCTGGCCCCAACCATTAAGGAGAGATATTGTGCTCTACTTCTAAGCGGTTTCAGGTGGCAGATTTTAGGCAGCCTTCTAAGGTACCACAATATCATGTACCAACCCTAGCTTCATAACATGTGATGTGGTAGAATTTTTTGAATAATGCATTTAGTCTATACGCCAAGCTTTCAGTTTTATATTATTTTATTTTTAAAAGAGCAGCACAACCCGACAACCCCCTTTCCTTTCCAGTTCATAGTGCTTTAAGTGCCACAGTGGGCACTCTTGTGCCCACTGTGGAGGTTTGTTAGAATTATTTTAGCAATACATTTACAGTGCAATCCTACGCATGCCTGCTCAGAAGTAAGTCCCACTGAGTCTAATGGGACTGACCCTCAAGTAAGTGTGTATAAGATTACAGTCTTAGACAATATAAGTTCTACTTTTCACTGCCAGTTCTTAATGGTATCTTGAACAATGCATTGCATTCTTGGCAGTAATGTCTACATCTAATTTGTTACATCTCAGTTCTTTTATTTCACAACTTAGCAGCTAATTGTTTGCATGGGCATGTCCAGGAAACTCCCCGAGTTATTTAACTGCCACACAATATACTCCTAAAATTCACGTTTCTCTATTAATTGCACTTTTGTAATGATTTCTGAACAAAGAGACTTGAGGTGGAAAGCTAAAAAAGATCATCTTTCATGGAAGAGAATCTTGCTTTGCTGTAAAGTAACTCATCTTATTAGCAAGGTCACACTGTACCTCTCTCTCAGTTTTAGCTCATTTGATCATAAATTCATATTTAAAACACTATGAACTTTTAGCCTGAATAAAAAATAAAATGGATTATATATGATCTAAGAGTTGGATATGAAGCAAAAAAAAAAGCATGTGAACTCTTAACCTTTAAAAAAACATAAAAAGAATGAAAGAAAATGAAAATATGATAAGTGTATTTCCCGCTTGCCGCACAGATAACTGATATTAATTTTCAAATCTGTTGCAGAAAGACAGATCAGTGCTGTAGGCAATCGTTAAATTGTATTTAATTTCACTAAGACTTACTGGGCAAAAGAATAGATGGAGATTTAGGTTTCATCACTGGCTCAAATAGCATTAATGGCACATTATGTCTATTCGGTTATGCAGAATAGTCTATCCTGCATAACCTGTGAATAGGTACGATAGGTACGATATGCACATATGAATATCTTTGGGTTGTGTGCCCCAGATGGGAGCAGCAGGTCAATTAATGGGGTGTGAGACCCCACCAATCGACTGGTTGGTGGAACATGCAGGTTTGCTGATCAGCTGGGTGGTATAGTGATGGCTGGTGGTGTCATTGGCCTTCTCCTGCTGCGCTTGGTAGTGCTTGGGGAAGGAGAGAGAGGGGGGGGGAGAGGTCTGGAAAGGAAAGGGTGTTGTCAGGTGTTACTAACCTTGGGTGCCGGCTAGCATGATGGTTCTTGGAGGGAGGCTGGAATGGAGGTGACCTAATGGAGCACCAGCGGGTTATTGCTCCACAAATGGACAGCAAGGCAGAATAGCGGGCAAAGGGCAAGTGAAGAACAGAGAACACAAGATTTTTGCCCCATAGAATCCTATGGAATTCTTTGGTGATGTAAGTCCATCAGGATGTCCTTTGTTGCTAGTCAAGGACCCCTCCTGGGTTCTGCCTTTGTTTCACCACTCATTTGAGGGTATGGTAAGCGGGTGGTGCAGTGGGTTAAACCACTGAACCATGAGCTGTCGATTGAAAGGTCGGCAGTTCAAATCCGTGCGACGGCTCCTGCCAACCTAGCAGTTCGAAAGCAAAAAATTGCAAGTAGATTAATAGGGTACCGCGTTAGCAGGACGGTAACAGCGTTCCATGCGCCTTGGTGTTGAGTCATGCCGGCCACATGACCATGGAAATGTCTTCGGACAGCGCTGGCTCTTCGGCTTTGAAACGGAGATGAGCACCGCTCCCTAGAGTCGGACACGACTGGACTTAATTGTCAAGGGATACCTTTACCTAACTAGCTGGATGGCCATTGATGCATACAAACTCAAACGGCTGGTGAGGACCATTTGAGGTTGGTGGTGCCGTAACATTCACACTGTCCATGTTAACTCCTGCAGCAGCAGAGACCATACCAGACAAATACAAGGAAAAGGTCTTTTGAGTCAATGGCACATTTAGTCAGTGGCATGCTTGGAATTTAAAATATGTATTTTTTATATATAAATGCAAAAGCAAAACTGTAGGAGGTGGCAATGAGCCCCTTTTTGTTCTCCTTCGAGAGGCATAAAATGATTCACCCAATTACCTGGCTGCAGTATCCAAGTGTGAGGATAAGCAATATTGCCTCCTTGCCTAGTAATGTGGTGAGAAATTATTTCATATGCTGCTAAAGCATAAACAGATTGACCTCATATATATAATCCTCAGAACCAGTTATTGGAATGCAGAATCAATCAACATGGGAGAAATAGTAATTGAGAAAGGAAGCATTTACTTTTTACAACATGTGACGCTAACTCTTCATCAACCTGTCAATCACTCACCATCTTGTCTCTTGCGTACTGTTTCTACACATCACTAAAGCAACACATCACTAGAAGCCCCTCGAGACAGCCAACCAGGCTTATAGAGGCTGAATTTCTGATGTGTGATGAAAAATGCTCTCAGTGGCATTCCATTTACCAAGGTAAAATGTTGGAAAACATTGCAAAGTTATTTCTGCATTATCTCCAAATACGTTACTTTGACAAAGATAGCAGATCTTAGCTTGGTGAAGGGATTATCTGCAAATGCTTGGGAATTTGAGTACTGATTATAGACATATTTTGAGATTTGGAAGTAATCAATATAGGCACTTTTTGGCTTTTCAGAAGTATCAAGGAAAGTGGTTGCATTCTTGTTAGGCAGAAGCTATTATCATACATCTTTTTGTCTGGCAGCCTAATCTAATGTATATCCTTGTACGGCAATGCAGCTGAGCCAGCGTGGGCTACTCTGCATCCCATTTTGGGGGATTTTTGGCTGCTGAAGGTCTCCTCAGGATAAGGGGACATTTGTCACCTTGCCCTGGGGTAAGCCTCAGCAGCCGCAAAGGGACAACAAGGTCGGCTAGGCCAAGCAATATTGTTGGCTCAAGTCTGCGTTGAACCATGCAGGTAGATCAGACCCGAGAACAGGGGTTGGATATTGTGTGCGCCAGTGCTGCCAATCCCATCCCCAGGCCTGATCCACCCACCCCACCCCCAGTGCTGCCCCATTCTGCCATCCCGCACTTGGTTCAATCCCCTCCCTGCTCTTCCCCCACCCCTGCACTGGACTTACCTGCCCCAGTGGGCCTCCTAATGACCGCAGGCACCAGTGGGAAGCTTCTGGGTTTTCTGCCAGCATGCCTGTGCCTTGCGCTGTCACAAAGCACTTCATGGCACTTTTGCGACAGTGTGCGCCGGAGGAACATGCATTCCGCCAGTGCAGGCCCTCCTTAGGATTGGGCTGTAAAGTAAGTCTGAACAAGTTGAATAAGTTAATGCAGATCTGCAAGATATGATAATTATGCTGGTATTCATGCACACTACTTATCCACTTTTTTTAAAAAAATCTATTAAAAACCACACCTCTATCCTTCTTTTATGGCTTCAAAAGCATTCCTCAAGGAAAAAGCAAAACAAAACAATCAAACTGCATAGACATGTGAGAGGGCAATCGGGAAGTATCTTTCTTCCAAGTACGGACATTGATCACTCAATCCACAATCGCATTAAGCTGGAGGTTCTAAGCCAATGCATTCAGCGGTGGATTTGAATTCCAAAGCATCAGCATAACCACATTGCGGTTCAGGCTGCCATTGGCATGCCTGGATCCATTATTGCAAAATAACTGCAGCAAATGTGATTGTTTTTAGGCACTCAAAATAATTGCCACCAGTAAAAGAACTACCCTAACAAAAATGTCTATACTGTAATTTACTATGGCACATGACTATTCAGACCACTTGGTAGGGAATTTAACGTATCCATCCCATGTTTGGGATGTTCTGACCTTTGAGGAAATTTTCATGGGTTGATATAAATAATGTGACCAAACTGCCTTTCGTTTGGCGAGTTCTCTATTTGTGTTAATCAGTTTCATGCAAATGTTTTTTTGTGTGTATTGTGTGTGTGTGTGTGTGTGTGTGTGTGTGTGTGTGTGTGTGTGTGTGTGTGTGTGTGTGTGTGTGTGTGTGTGTTACCTTGTTCAAATTAAAAACTATCTTATTCCCCGAGTGTTTGTTTGGAAGAGGCTGAATAAATTTCCAGGCAGCTCTTTGCCATGGCTTCTGTTATAGAGTGGGTGCAGTCTATGTGAAACCAAACTATTATTTCCAGGGGCAATATAAGAAGCATAAACGTGGTAACATTACAGGCCAAGAGACAGAGGAGGAGCTAGGGTTTAGTGCAATCATGAAATTTTTGCAACCCCCTTGAGTCCCAACAAACGCATTACGTATAATATTAACTATGATAATTAATAATTAATAATTAATAATAATCCCAAAACATTCACAGAAATGTAACGTTTCAAAAAACAAACAACCCCCAGACCTTTACAGTACAGTACACACCTTAATAAAAATGGGTTCCCCTATGGGGGAGAAAGGTGGGATATAAATTCAATAAATAATTTAAGAAATAATAATTTATTATTATTAAGTGCCCCGCTGTGGCCCTCAGAGGTCTGGCACCCGGGGCCCAGCCCCCCCCCTAGCTACACCACTGCCAAGAGACAACTTGCAGAAAACAGATGAGTTTTCCCCAAAAAAAATTCATCAAAAAAGTTCACAAATGCTTAGCTAATTCCATAATGAGCTGAGGAGAATTGGAGCAAGTACCAATGTTTACCAACTCACTAGTACGTTTTAATATAAGTTTTAATATAAGACTCAATTTTATCAGTTTATCAGGAAGAACTTCCTTCTGTATCTGTACGTTTGGGAATCTACCCAAGAGGCATGAGTAGAGCAGCAGAAAAGATAATTTTTTGTTCTTAAACTTATCTGAAGAACAATATTATGATTTAATATCCATGGCAATTTTTTTTTATTTCCCCTAGAGTTCCTAAATTCACCTGCAATGGGAACAGTTAATAATAATATTGCTATAACAGATTAATGAACTTTGGGAACCAGAGAACTGCATAAATTCTCTTTGGGGAGAAAGGCGGGGTAAAAATACTGTAAATAAAACTAAATAAAAAAATAAATCATATAATCCAATGTATTTTCCCTTCTTCCTTGATTCCCTCCGTCCCTATTTCCCTGGATTACTGTTAGAAATAGTATTTGCCAATGTTACTCAGATAAGTCATTGGCAAGGCAAGCCTGTGCATCTGCTATTCTCAGGTCTGATTGCACCAAAGCCTGGCCACAGTGTCTCCATATGATATCAACAAGCAACAGGTTAAGTACTGACCAAGGGCCCATGGAAAGCAAAAGGCCCATCTAGTCAGGTCAACCTCTGGACCCTTAGTACTACTACTGGGGTGGTGGTGGGGTTCCATCAAGGAATGGGTGAAGGTTGGGGGGGGTGTCCAGTGCAGGTCTTTGCAATACAAGTCATCAGCCACCTGGGTCCATCACTGGCAGACATATACACGTGTATGATGAGACATATACACGTGCATGATGCATGTGTGAAAAAAGACCACTACATACAAGCAAACATTGCATAAGCAACATTGAAAGCTGGAGAATAATAGGGCCAAAATCAGGAGACAACATTATCATGCCCACCATGCCCTGGCATGGAGCCCAGAGCTGAGCCCAGGCCCCTGGCTTGCTGCTCCCCCCCCTCCTTTCTGTTACTGCCTCTTCCTTTGATCTCTCTGAGTGAACAAGCAACAACAAGAACACAAAGTCAGAACAAACAGCCTCTGATTGTCTTTTTCTCTCCTTTTGGGCATTGTTGCAGTTTGGGGGCTGAAGGCAATGGCCAATATGGCAAGCAGGAGGGGGAGCATAGTCCGGGGATCTTGCCCAAGGCCCCCCCCCCAATTTGGAGTCAGCACTGGAGGGGAAAGAATGCAATTGGGTAAGGAGAGAAAGCGGACGACTTTTGCAAATTGCTAAGAAGCAGAGCTCTTTGAGTGTTTTTGTTATGTATTCTCCACATGCTTCAACAAGTCGGCTAAAGATCTCCTTTTTAATTAAAATATTCCTTCCACCCACCATACATGCCAAAAGCTCACTCCAGCTCTGCTTTCCTCCTGCTCTGCTCTTCTGAGTAGAAAGAAACATTAAAATGTGTAAGAAAGTTTGAAGGGGAGGAATATAGATAACATGAAGGCATGTTGCCGAAGCTGGTCTTTTATACTAAGCCCTAGGTAATGGGTAGTTGAATTTTAAAGAACTTATTCAATACAGGAAAGATTCCCCCTTCTGACTTACCAAGGTCAGATAATTAAGTGAGAAAATCCTTTCCTAATTCGCGCCCTCCAAAGTATTGTAATCCATTCAAGACATTAAACATGACTGGATTAATGGCTGTTAATGTCAGCCTGCTCCTGTGTTGGTCGATGATATAAAAGAGAAAACACTGAGAGGTCAAAAGAGGGCAATTGGGAAGTATCTTTCTTCCAAGTACGGACACTAAAGCACAGTGTAATGCATTACAAAATGTCTTTGCTCATCCCTTAGAGAATTACTGGAACTGCCATAGTGGATCTGTCTTCATAATTGTTCAGCTGTGTACATGTTTTGGCTCAGAAAGGAAGGAATCATGTCATAAATAACTACTACTAACTTGAGGCCGTACCACAAGGCATCAGTAACAACACCAGTTAGTGATGAGCAGCTGCTTTCCATTGTGCCTGATACCGCTGCTCTTTGATTTATTCTGAGATTTCCATACTGTGAAAAAGAAGAAGAAAGAAAAGTTCTCAGAAGTAGATCTCCATGGCTCATAATGGCCATGACACCTAGTTCAACACCAGTTTTCTGACATGCCCCTCTTTGCATGAAGTCATCCAGTTCATAAGGACATAAAATACAGTCCTTTTTTAAAGTTCAAAGTGCTTCATCTACATGATCTTAGTCATTCTTAGAATGATCCTTTCATGTAGGTCACTATTATTTATTACCAGCTGGAGCTCCATCAAGTTTGTTGGGTGGGGAGAGCGATAGGGATATATTCTTCCTGCACTGATGAAGGTGATGAGGAGGGGAAGAAGGGACACTGGTTTTCAGTGATGTAGACTTGAGTCTATTGATTCGGACTTTGAGTCGGACTCAAGTCGCGTCAATGACTTGACTCGGACTTGACTCTGCAGTTGTAAAAGACTCGAAAGACTCGACTCGAGACTTGGAACCTTTTATGACAAGTCAGATTTTATTCAGGTTTAAACCCGTTTTCCCCATTAAATAGATAGGGACTTACAACTTGCAAACAAAGCCTCGGGACTTGGGGGCAAAGATTTGGAACTTGACTCGAGATTTGGACCCAGAGACTTGATCCACATCCCTGCTGGTTTTGTCCTCACTAGCAGGGGACCTGCCGGCACCTGAAACAGCGTGTCAGATCTTGCCTTCCCGCTTACCTCTTTGATATGCCCACCTCTGCTCCTCCCCCTCCTCGGATTGGAAAAGAAAGAGAGGGATAGAGTGAAAGAGGAAGTGTGGAGGAGAGGATATTGGTGAGCTAGAACATCAGACAGAAGTGGGCACCCCCTGCCAGTCTGCTGCCTGAGGCAACTACCTCAGTTGCCATCATAGATGGGCCAACCAGTGGCGTCACTGTGACGCGCGTCACCCCAGAGCGGGGGACGCGCGTCACCCCCCCGACTCACCCCCCGACTCACCCCCCGACTCACCCCCCCCTACATAGACTTACCTTTTCCGGCGCTCCGGGAGCCGGCTGGGAAGCGCTCCAGGGCCTTCTGAAAAGAAGAGGCCCTGGAGCGCTTGCGTTAAAACGCGAAAATTGACGATTTTCGCGCATGCGCAAACCCTTTTCTGAGGGCAAGGGCCTGCCCTCTTGCCCTCAGGAGGGTTTGCGCATGCGCGAAAATCGTCAATTTTCGCATTTTAACGCAAGCGCATTGGGCCTTCTGAAAAGAAGAGGCCCAATGCGCTTGCGTTAAAACACGAACTTTGAAGATTTTCGCGCATGCGCAGTCCCTCCTGAGGGCAAGAGGGCAGGCCCTTGCCCTCAGAAAAGGGTTTGCGCATGCGCGAAAATCGTCAATTTTCGCGTTTTAACGCAAGCGCTCCAGGGCCTCGTCTTTTCAGAAGGCCCTGGAGCGCCGGCCGGGCCGGACGCTCCCTGGCCTCGGAGCGTCCGGCCTCCGGAGGGTGACGCGCGTCACCCCTTGGCGCGCGTCACCCCCCGGCGGCCCGCCCCGCCCGCCACGCTACAGTGACGCCAGTGGGGCCAACCTTGCCCATTGAAGTCTTAGTTCCACATGCAGTTCTTTACTTTTCCTACAAGTATGAATGGCAGCCCTATGCTTATATAGCAAAAAGCAAAACCCATTCTGAGAAGTTACTAAATCTTTTTTTCCTTTCCCTAGTGACCACAGCCATTAAGAATCAAGCCTGCTCATATTTGTATAGCTACAGAGAGCACAAGGGAAGAGGGTTCTGCCCGTCACCCTGACTGCCCCAGCGGCTCTATGGCCCCTCTTGGACTCCATCAACAGCTATCATCTCTTCAGGTCAGCAGAGGGAGCACACCCTTCTACTGGTCTGCCCACCCAGCAGGTGCCTTGCGTCTTGCCTTTGCCGCTCGAACTTTTTCTGATGGTGAGTGGGTTGGGCCAACATGGAACGGAGTGGTTACCGCTGTGAAAGACTTACCGTTCCGCCCCACCTCTAGCAACGCCAGTGATGGTGCACACAGTGGTGCAATCCTATGCATACTTATCTAGGAATAAATCCTGTGGAACTCAATGAGTCTTAATTCTGAGTAGAATAGTATAAAATTGTCAGTCCAATCCTTTCCAGTCTCCCCCCCCTTTGATGCAGGGGTGCCAAAATGGTGACTGCTGCATCCTATAGTGGGTGGGCATTCCAGGAGGCCTCCTCTGTATTTATATACTGCCTTTCTTGTAGTCGTATTTCTCCTCAGACTTTATTCAAGGCGGTTTACATAGACAGGCTTTTCTAACTCCCCATAGGGATTTTTCAATAATGTTTTATTCACATAAAACCCTTTTCCTTCTCCAGATGTTTCCTTTCAACAGTGTGGTATCTCACTGGCTGCACCCAGCACACATCTTCTGAGCTTGCTCGACAGCAGCACCTCTCACAGAGGGTTAACAGGTTATCTTCAGCTTGTTGGCAACCTCGACTGGTCTCATCTTAGCTGTTTCTTCGGGTGGTGGCAACTCAACCATTACTAGACCACACCTCCTGCCTCTGTGGCATGGATGGGTCTACTCAGACCTGCAACAGCTAAGTAGCTGGTGCATATCTGTGTGGACCTGTGCCGCAGGATCCAGTTCGGGAAGGGGGATAGGATATCGGTGGCACCAGCACCACCAATCCCACAACCTCCTGGCCCTGATCCGCCCATCCTCCACCCCATCACCACTCTACCCCTGCCCCATTTCGCCCCTTCCTGCTTCATTCTGTCCTCTCCTGTGCCGTTCCACCCTCCTGCCACCCCTCCCACGTTTCCTGCTGACTTACTCCAAATCTTGGTGATCATCAGCAATCGATGGGAGAAGTGTCCTCGTAGGCGGGAAAGTGTAAGACTTCCCATTGGTGATGCCAGCAGCGTGCTAACTAGCATGCTGTTGGTGCGCCTTTTGTGACTGGTGTTGACTGCTTTATGGTAGTTCAGCAGTGTAGGATTGGACACTGCACAACCCTATTGGGCCTTTTGCGATATCGTAATGCTTGTTACGATGTTGCAAAGACCTTACAGCTATGTGTAGAGTGAGTGGCCGGTGGCCATTTTGGATCCACCATCTGAAATGGCTGCAGCAGGGTGTCCTGCTCCAGCACCTGGCTCAGCCTGGGAATGCAGGTAAGTTGGTGGGGTGGGTGGAACGGGATGGGTGGTGGTGGACAGAATAGGGTGTAGAGCAGGGAGGGGAGGAAGCATGTGGGGGGTGGGAGGGGATGTGTCCTGGTGTGCGTTACCTGTGCCAGTATGTATGCGATCCCCTTCCTTGCCTCCTGACACACACCCTTTCTCTTTTCAGATTAATGCCTGTTAAAGAGATGGTGCAGGTCTGAGGAAACCCAAGGGCGATCGGGAGGCTTATGAGGAGGTAAGGGAAAATATTTCTCCCAAGCTGTGGCATAGCTAGACTGGAGCAGAGGCAAGTAGTTCTGCAAGACTCTGTTACACCGGAGTCAACGGCTCCTCCCCCTTGCTGTTGGAGTCATTCTGGCGGCAATGGCAACACGCAGGACACTCCCCTGTCGCTGCTGGAATGGCTCCAACAGCAAAGGGGAGGGGCCGCTGCCTCCGGTGTAACGGAGTCTTGCAGAACTACTTGCCTCCGCTCCAGTCTAGTTTCATCTCTGGCCCTCCCAGCTGTTTTGGCACAGCTGCATGCTATGGTTGGAAAAAGGATAGGGTTGGGTTGTTTCTTTTTGCTGGTTTTGTTTAATTTTAAGGTTTTAAATGACATTGTTAGCCACCTTGGGCAGTTTGTACCAGAGGAGAAGTGGGGTATAAATGTTTTAAAATAAATGCAATTATTCAGTAGAACTAGCTACGTGCACACTGTCTGTTTAAGCCCATCATCCTTGCAGTATGAGTGGCACTGAAGGGGAGTTAGGCACACCAGTTTGAAGCAGTTAGCTGATCTATCCCAAAGAAATATGCATGGTCATAATTAAGAAGGTTGCTTTAATTTTCAGACAATCAATGCACAGCCAAATGGAGGACAAAGAAGAATTAATTATCAAACTTGCACAAAGGCTGTATGAAAGCTAAGCCCACAATGGCACGTTTTCAAAACCTCCTTGAGCATTTTCTCATTAGGGTTATTGGTATGAATACTGCAGTTGTAATCAATGAACTCACTTCAGAGAAATGCCATCTAATAAAAGCTTCATTCATGTTATTTGAGAAACCAGGACTAGATAGCTGCTTGTTGATGTTGCAGAGCATTTTCATTATTACTCGGAATGTTTTCTATTTAGAAAATTGTCTTTTCATCCTCAGGTTTAGACTAAAAAACATGATGAGCCATTTCTTGCAAATTTAAATCGCTCAACCCTTATTCATCCTATTGAACTACAGCTAAACTTCAGACAGATGATGTCCAAATACAAAAGTAGATCGAAAGACCTATTCCTTCCTCCAAAGGAAGTTCCATCCAACAGAGGAAGGGAAGCTTTGGATCCAACTGTTTATGTTGTCCACCATAGCTCAAGAAGGTGCGGCGGCCCGCTTCACGGAGCCGCCGCTCGTTGTCCTCTTCGGCCCCTGCACGCCGACGGGGGCTTGTGGCAGCAGCCGATTGGCTGCTTTGTATCCAGGGGCGGGGCCAAGGTGGGCAGAGCACGCGCTGCGTGCTCTCCTTCAGTCCCGCCCTGGATCGCCGTGCCCCGCCCGCCCGCCCTCCTTTCAGGCTGAGACTAGCTAGTTGCCCTTTACTGGGAGCCGGGTAGGAATTTTTCCCCATCAACCTGATTGGCCTTTGGTTCCTGGGTTTTTCGCCTACCCCAGCTTGTGGGATGTGGAGGGCTATTCTTAGGTTGTCACCTTGTCTGCATTTTGTAAGGTTGCTTCGGTAGGTGGGCGTGCAGGTACGGGTAGCCAGGGAGGGCTTAGTTGGCATACACCCTGAGGTAAGCAAGGCCTGGGGGTAAGCCAGGACCGCTCAGCAGGTGCCGCACCGGATCGCTGAGGCTGGCTGGCAACCCCCCAGGCTGGATTTGCAAAGATCAACGTACGGAATCTCCGGAGGTTGGTCTGCGCTGTCCAGCTGCCTCGACCCTTTCGGGTTGGCAGGGATAGGTTGCTTGGTCGTGGACCAAGCGTACCTTGAGCCAGGATGTGATGCCCGTTTAGATCTTGGGGGAGGCAGACGGCTAGGATTCCATTTCCCCCATCCTAGCTGCCTGCATGCCAAAAAGAGGGGTTTTTTTTTATAGTTAGTGCCCTGCTGCATTTATTTGTTGTTCAGTTAATAAAGCGGCCATATACTCCAAGCACCTGTCTGGCGTGTTTATTTGGGGGGTACAGGGATAAATAATATTCTGCAAACTATCAGCCCTGTTTGATTCTTCTTGGAAGGATTGAACTATCCCTCCCTTTCAGTGTTCTACCTACAACTGATGTCTTCTCATATCCTTTGTCATGGGTCCAGTTTCCTCTGGTTCTCTCACCATCCACTATGTTTCTTCTCGGCTTTGTCTTACTACCCTAACTCTGTGGCTCTTCTCTCCTTCCTTTCTGTCACCCTATACTGAATGTCAGATTTAAGATTCGTGTCCCTGAATACATGTAATGTAATATTTCTGAACCAACATGTCTCTTGATTAGCCATTCAAAAGATAATCACATATATCCAACTATGATTTGAAATCAGCATTCTCTTCAACAGTTTTATTTTGCAAGTCCATACAGACAAAAGAAAAAAAGACCACTGCATTTCGATAGCTTTACCATCCTTGATTCAAGAGATTTTTTTTTCATACTGCAAAGACAATTTTCTCAGTCAATCAAGAGTCAGTTTCTAGGTAATACAGGGAAAATAATCACTTGTCATTGGAAAGCAACACACATCATTTTGAACACGCTAGCAGACTGTGCTTGCCCATTCCCAGATATGAGCATGTCTACAAAAGTAACAAATCTTACTGCCCAAAAGCAGCCCCCATGTTATTAAAAGTAAAATCCCACATACAAAACTGGCAGTCTCTGCAATGCTACAAATGTGTTTTCCTCTCTATCTTTCACATCAAAAACCAAAGGGCATGTTGCACATCCCACAAGAGAAATACCAATTTAACCTCTTCCATTTTACTGAAAAATTGAGGTAAAGTTTCTGTTCATACTACCAAACAATCAAATACATAAAAATGCAAAAACCATGTTACATGTGGAACAATTAATAATCATTGGTAATGGTTGTTCAAGCATCTTTGAATACTTTAACAGTAAACAGACAGACAGACAGACAGACAGACAGGCAGACAGACAGACAGACACAAACACACACACACACACACACACACACACACACACACACACACACACACACACACACAGAGTATTTATATTATATTGTATTTTCTTGGTCATCCAAGGCGGTGTACATGGGCAGGCTTTCCTAGCCCCCCTAATGGTTGTTTTTTTTTTACAATATATAAATGTCCAATCTTTCATGAGCAGCAACATTCCAGATGGTATCCTTTTGCAGTCTGGCCTCTCCACTGGCTGTCGCCTGCCACACTCGACCAACGCAGCTGGCAGCTCTTATCTCTCCTCACAAAGGCTTTCACAACTTTTGTCGGCGGTGTGTCTCGAACTTGCCATTCACTGATCTTCGGGCTTGCAAGGTGGCGGCTCTATCGACTGAGCCAGTACCACCAGCCACACATTTAACCATTTCCCACAAGGATACCACAAGGATAAAATCCACCATATACCACAAGGATGAAAGGGAGGAGACCATAAATGTATTTTTGACCTCTGCAAGCACATGGCAAGGGTACTAGAAATATGTTTCTGGCCTCAACTCTGATGTCTCCATGCCTCATTGGGCCCATTCCAGTGGTCATAAAAGAGGCATGTGTGCACATACAGCTGACTGCATAATTTTCAGCTCTGTGCACTGAGATTGCAATGAGGGCAACAGGAGGTGTGACTTTGGGTGGGCCTAATGTTATGCATCTGCTCTCTCATAATGAATAGTGAATGCATTGAGTAGATGAAAATGCATTGAGGAGATGAAAACAAAACAAAACACTTAGATGTACAGGACCAAATGAAGCAAAAGGAGAAGGCCAGGAAAGAATGAAGGTGAGAACAAAAGCTGTACAAATGTGTGTACCTATACAAATTAATATAGGTACACAAAGAAGTATCATTTGTGTATACCTAAAAAACATCTAGAAGTATTAACAGTATAATCTGTAAATGCTTATGGGTCCTAGCGAAAAGAAATAATGCTATCTGTGCCATTCATTTTCCTCTCTCTTCTTTTTCTTGTAATTAAGTTTTCATTGATTTTGTTCCCAGTGGCTGATCATGTCATTTCTTGAGTTGCCAGCCTTGAGGCCTTGAATACTTGCTTTATACTTCTACTGAGTTATCACAGCCATCAGTAAACAACTTTAGGCTATGTGCCTTCGAACGTATTGCCCTTTGCCTTTTTGCTTATAACAGTACATCTTCTGTTTTAATATGCGTATCTTTCATAATCCCAAATATTAACTCTCTGATTTAATCCACATCTGTAGCAGTTGGAATCTTTAAGCACAGTGATTGTCTTCTGACTCCTCCGCCTTTCTGTCAGCATATCTTCTTCTTCTTCTTCTTCTTCTTCTTCTTCTTCTTCTTCTTCTTCTTCTTCTTCTTCTTCTTCTTCTTCTTCTTCTTCCACCACCCTGGTGTAGTATAACAACACAGTGGTCATCATTTTAATTTACTTTCACTCTCACTCTTCACTCTTTCTTCTTACTTTCACTCTTTAAGCATGGAAAGTCAATGCTTAAATAACTTATGGAGTTTACTGACTCAAGAGATGGTGATGGCCAATAATACGTTTCTAAAAAGGATTGGAGGAAGTCTATCAATAGCTACTAGTCATCGTAGCTATAAGGGACTGACTTCAAAGCTATATGCCACTGAGTACCATGTGCTAAGGAAAGGGCTATTTTCTAAAAGCCCTGTTTATTATCTTTCCCAAAGCATCTGATTGACCATCATGGGACTGTAGGACAACAGGATGCTGGACTAGATGGCCCATTGGTCCCATCCAGAAGGGGTCTTCTTGGTTAGCACTTGGCTTCCATTGCACTGAAGAGTGATACCTATGTCTTCAGTACATTATCTTAACCAGTGTGTGGGTCACTCCACACATGGACAATATACTGAGGGTTAAAGATATGTTCATTGTTCGTTGCTATCAAAAATTGATGGAGTTAATTCTGTTAATTTTATGCAGGCCGTGGAGAAGGTATCTAATCCATACAAGCATATCTTAAATAGTAAAGTATATCTATCTATGTTACTGTTATCCAGTAATGTAGACTTGAGCCTATTGACTCGGACTTGAGTCGGACTCAAGTCGCATCAATAACTTGTCTCGGATTTGACTTGGTGACTGTAAAAGACTCGACTCGAAACTTGGAACCTTTTATGACAAGTCGAATTTTATTCAGGATTAAAACCATTTTCACCATTAAATAGATAGGGACTCGCAACCAAAGACTCGGGACTTGGGGGAAAAGACTTGGGACTTGACTTGAGACTTGGAGTCAGAGACTTGATCCACATCCCTGCTGTTATCTATATATGGCTTGTTTACTCGTGCACCCACCAATAAGCACACAAGACGGAAGCTTTGATTAAGGGCCACTTTATTAAATTCAGCAAACATCAGATAGACTGCAGCAGGGACTGGAGGCTTTATTATTCTAAACCTTATTAATTTTAATTTAAACCCCCCCCCCAAGCGTGAGGGTTCTAGATTGGGGAAAATGGCCCTAGCCGTCTACCTCCCCCAGATGTAAATGGGCATCACATCCTGGCTCAATCCTTGCTTGGTCACTGACCAAGCCAGTCTATCACTACCAACTTCAAAGGGTTGAGGCAGCTGGACAGCGCAGACCCACCCCAGGTAAGCCTAAAGGTGGTCTTTGCCCTTCCAGCCCTGGGGTTTGCCAGCCAGCCTCACCGATTCAGGTCAGCATCGTCTGAGCGGTTTTGGCTCGCCTCATGGCCTTGCTTACCTCCGGATGTATGCCACATATAAGCCTCCCTGGCTCCCCCCCCCCCCCGCACGCTACCTACCTAAAGTGACCAATGTGATAACCTAACTTTATGTAACCCTCCACGTACCACAGTCCGGGGTAGGTGAAAAACCCACAGCCAAAGGCCAATCAGGCTGTGAGAAAAAAATCCTACCCGGCCCCCTTAATAGGCAACAAGCTAATCTCGAACTGAAAGCCGGAAGGGCGTGACTGAGAAGAGCCAAAAGGAGCGCTACACTCCTGGCCTCCTCAGTCCTGCCCCGCAACACCGGCAGCCAATCGGCTGCCAGTATTTCCCCGCCTTCGCCTAGCAAGCTCAGAGAGGAGCCGAGCAACTAGCGTCGGCCCTCCGAAGGGCGCCAACATCTATCCATGATGTAAATCTCTGCAGCAGTCATTTTTACCCCACAGAACTTAACATCATAGCTTCTGAGCAAGAACAGAATTGTATTTTTTCTTTATCTTCCATTCTTCCAAAGACTGAATACATTTCACATCCAAAGTGGTGGATGCTGAAAAACAAAGAGGAATGCAACTGTTCTTGCAAATTAATAATGCCAACTATTTTTGTGTGTCTCAGAAAGGCAGTGCATGCTTCTAAATGGGCATTTGATTGCACTATCTAATTTGAACTACAATCTAAAGCCCTCATTAGAATTCGCAGTACTATGTGATTATGCACGCTTTGTTTCTCTGACACTAATCTTTTTACTTTCATGGACTTGCCAGCCTAAGCAACAAACTCTAGGCATGGAATTCATTTGAAATGTATAATACAACTTTCATGATGAATCAGAATAAAAGCAACTGAGCTGAGTTTCATTATGAATCACTGTGTGGATGCAAAACTCTTTGTCTTTTTAATATTTAAATAAGTCAAAGGGGTAACAGTTCCATTCACAGCGGCCCTGGGGAAAGGCCGTGTTGTGATAATGGCCTCCATCATCAGAATTGAATTACTTCATCAGAAGTTGACAACAAGGATTGTGAAAGTCATAGAGGCTACATGCAGACAAAGGGTCAAACGTTCTGAAGGGATGACGGTTAATGCCTTCTCTTCCTAATGTTCTCCCTTCCTCTGCAAAAGAAAAAAAAAAAGCCAAAGGTTAGATTGATGTCCTGCAGTAAGACCAAAAGAAGAGCCCAAATGGCGGCAGGGGCAGAATGGGCCAAAAGGGGGTGGTTACCAGACGCACTCACATGGGCCAGGATCCTATGCTCCTTTGCTCTCCCCTACCATCTTGCTTACTCAACCTGGTTCTGCTCCAGCAACATGGTTCACACAGAACTGAGGAGACCTGCTGGGGAAGCGAAAGCTTTCCCTAGTGTAAGGGAACGAATGTAGAAGAGCAAATTGTGAGAGTGGCAGCTTGCATGACATTGGCTCCTGGAGGCTCCACGGGCACCAGTAAGTTGGCACTTTGGGCAGGGAGGAACTAATAGGGTGTATTGGGGGTAGGAACAGGGGTGTATTGGGGAGGGAAGGGGTGGATCCAGTGGCAGTCACTCATGCCAGAATTTATCCACCATTTTTTTCTGCCTGACTCTCTGTCTCCTCAGACATACGCCAGCAAAACGGCCATTTGTGCCAGCAGTCCTGTAGTGCGCAACAGCAATGCATCTTTTATGATGCTATAAGAGGACTTATGGCAGAGGATTGCAAGAACTGTGACCGTAAGTCCGTTAGTCTATTGTAATTCAACTAGTAATAGGAAAAAAAAAAACAGGGAAAAAAACCCTAATAAAATCTATCCACCTCAGTTTGGAATGTGCTCAGTCTTTCCAAGTCTTTTCTCATGCTTGGAAAAAGCCAGCGGTTTTTCTGAGAATTCACCAACTTGGAAATACTCAGGAGGAGGAAATCCTCCTCCATTGCCAGCTCTTTTTCTTGACTGCTCCTTTTCTTCACCTAAACTTGCAATTTTCACAGAGAACAGAGAGGAAAGCTGAGAGCACTGCTTCGGTTGCCAGCTATCTGCCATGAAGGCTTCTGAGCATGTGCAAATTGTGCATGGTCCACAGGAATTCTGGAAATGGCAGGGTTTGTTACTTCCAGGAAATTGCTCCCAGTAAATGAGCCAAAACCCAAAAACCAACCCTCCCCCCAATTCTATACTTCCCGAATCCTAGCATTATTAGCAATGCAAGCCCTGAAACTGCACAAGTATCTTCACTGTGGATTGAGGAGCTGCTTAGAAGTGGATCTCTGCTTAAGGAAACAGTAATTTTTTATAAAAATCCAGCACTTTCCAGAGTTCACATCATCAGGAACAGTTTAGGAGCAGCTCTTGCTTTTAATTCTTTGCTTGCAGTTTTTCTTTTGTTCTTTCCTCCCCATTCGATACATTTGGGACAGTGTGGGAAAGAGGGAGGGGTATGGAAACAGAAGACTAGCAGGCTAGAGCCAGCCAGTGTCTGAGCCATGAGAAGCTGTTGCAAAATTCAAACAAGGTGAACTCCGTTTGCAATTATGTAGGGATTTGTGACTTTTGGAGGCCCGGGTAAGTACAACCCCCCCTTTTTTGTACATTTCCCCCCCCCCTGGTGGTGGCAATCCCTGGAATTGCCACCGCCGCCATGCTTTCCCCGCCCTTTAAGGGGATGCATCTGGTTCTCCTGATGGGAGAGTTTGAGAACTGCTGCTCTAGAGGGTGAGCAGCCACAACAGCTGTGCTGGAATGACCCCCTTCCAACTCAAACACCCAATGGGGTGCTCCTTCCTCATGCAAGGAGGGCTGTGGCAAAGATGCCCCCATCTTCAGTAGGGCAGGATTATCCCTATATCACAGCTAGGGCTGAGAGCTAATGGTTTGCCTTATGCTAGTGAGTTCATGACAGACATGATATTTGAAACAAGAAGTCTTGATTCGTAGCTGAGTTCATGTCACCCACTCCCACAGCCTTGCATTGGGCCACCATGAGGCAAATGAGTGTGAGAGAGGGTTGCTAAGGCACAAGTCTCATTCTCTACACTTATCTCAGCCTGTCAGAAGCTCTGTATGAACAGGGAGACATGGCAAGGGATCAGGCCTTGGCTAGCAGGAAGCTAGCAGCAACTAGCAGCAGCTAAGCACCCAGAGCAGACTGCACACTTCAGCACATGCAATTGACCCACAGATTTGCCAGGCATATCACACTAACCTTTTAACTGTTCGGCTTTATAATGATGAAAACAGATTGACGTACAGGTTGCTTAAGACTTACAGCCAGAGGCGTAGGAAGGGGTGGGGCAGGGGTGCAGACAGCCCCCAGGTAGCAGGCAGGGGGCATCATACTGGCGGTGGGGGCAACAACATGGCAGTGGCGACCCAGACAGCGGCGGCAGAGAACATGACGGCGGCGATCCAGGTGGTGGAACGGCTCGGAGGAGCCTGCAGAAGCCTCCTGCTGCTTCCAAGCTGTGATTATGGTGTGCCCACCCTCCCGCCCAGCCTCTGAGGGATGTTTGGCTCTGGCTGATATCACGCGGGGGCGGAGTGAGTGACATCAGCGTCACGAGGGGGCGGTGTTCCTACGCCACTGCTTACAGCCCAATCCTATGCTGCCCTGGCACCAGTGGCGTAGCTACTGTAGACTGGAGCAGAAGCAAGTAGTTCTGCAAGACTCTGTTAGTCAACGGCCCCTCCCCCTTGCTGTTGGAGCCATTCTGGCGGCAAAGGCAACACGCAGGACACTCCCCTGTCGCTGCCGGAATGGCTCCAACAGCAAAGGGGAGGGGCCGCTGCCTCTGGTGTAACGGAGTCTTGCAGAACTACTTGCCTCCACTCCAGTCTAGTTTCACCTCTGCCTGGCGCCACGGCATCCAAGTGTGGGGCTTTGAATAGAATTGGGCTGTTATTTACTGAAGAGCTAAAGACAAGGTTTATTAGTGTGTTATGATTGTACCAATGTAGTCATGAGCTGGATCGATATTAGCATCCTGAATTGCAGGTAATGGCTCTTGCAGAAGCTCTCAGAACTTCTTTAAACGCCTGTCAGGAATGGGAAGGATGCATTCGATGACATGAAAAGTATTTATTGCTATGCTGTTTTCTTTGTTATTTTTTAAAAAGCATTTGATTCTTGTGGTCTAATTGAACCAGCGATACAACATAACCCATCGCAAAACTGAAGAGAAAAGCAGAACAAAATAAATGCTTCCAGGAAAGAAATTATCTGATAGAACATTCTGGCTTGTGGAGTGTATACTTACTAGGGGGGTTTCTACTGAAAGTAATGTATTGCTGTGGGTCGCAATGCACATTACTAAAAAAAGCTGATGCCCATTAAAAATGATGAAAAGGACAGCTTCAAATTGCACCAAATTGCAGTCTACGTCTATTATATGAACGTCAGACAAAATAACAAAGAGCCAAACTGTGTACCCAGAATGCAAACATTCAAACAGTTATGCCGAATTATGTAAGTAAGAGAAATGTTACATGAAACCTAGGAAGCTTCTTCCCCCCTTCCCCAATTTGCAGTGGGTTTTTGTCTGATTGTCCTGTTTCTTTTTATATTTTTTGCTTAGCTTTGAGCTCTCTAGTAACAGAGCTGGAAGTGTGATGCATAAATATGATACAATCCTGTCCTGCCCATCTGGTGGGGGTTTTTTTGCCCCACCCTCCACTATCTCTTCCTCTATTCCCACCCACATATACAAATACTGAAACCTACCGACGTTTTGTGTCATTGCTAGTATGCATTTTCTCAAATGGGCAGCACAATCCTATTCAAACCCACGCTGTATCTGCGAAAGAATTGGGAAAGAATTCACAATACTGATAAACATGCTATTTCCACAAACAGAGCTTTCCTGGTCTTCCTTTGAACAACTATCTGACAAATAAACCTACCCAGCCCAGTCTTGCATTGCAACTTGCTACACAAATTGATTTTTTAAACATTTAGTCTTCCCACCAGAATGCCAGGAATCCCAGCAGGCCAGGGACAGAGCTCCTGCCCCTACCCCACAGCGCACAGGCCCCCATAGTAGCACTGCACCACTTTGCCTTGTGGGACTTGGAGGCCAGGACCAGGTTGTCATCGATGCCAACCAGGGTTGCCCGCGGCAAGGATTCATTTTTTTCTATATAGAGTGCAAGTGCAGAGCGCGCGTCCCACAGGTAGGAAAACGTTTGGGCCCCCTAACTTGCCTCCTGGGCCCCCTTATGGACCCTGGGCCCTGGGTACAAATTACCCCTTTACCCCCCCTCATGGGCCCTGAGATTAAGGTTGCAATCATATGCACACTTACCTGAGAGTAAGCCCTATGGAACTTGCTTCTGAGTAGACATGCATTACACTTAGGGGTACCATATTTTGAGGAACCCACCTGGGACCCACCCACGCACCCCTATTTTCCCCCCACCATTTTTTAAAAAAACATTGAAATTCTGGCCCTTTCGCTGTTTTTTTTTTTTTAAAAAAAAACACGTCATTTTCACTTGCCTTTTTGGCTGGCGCTGCTGCTCCTGTTGAGTCCGCTGCCGCCAGTGGCCATGACTCCAGGCTCCTCATGTGACACGCCAGTAACTGCAAGAGTCTACCCCCCAGTCACATCATTCGCATGCGCACAGAGCAGCTCGACACTTCGGCCTAGCCTGATTCCCAGCCGGGAACTGGGCAAGGCCAAAGCGTCCAGCCACACCATGCATGTGCGTGGCTGGGCTTTTTGGAGTCGCCCTGTTCCCGGACGCGACCGGGCCTCATTGTGATGAGCAAAGAGGCCCGGTCATGGCGGGGAGACTCTGGGACAGCACCATACGCCCCGGGACAGCACCTGAAAATCTGGGTCTGTCCTGGGCATTCTGGGACATATGGTAAGCCTAATTACACTGCACTGTAACAAGACAACTTTTAAGATCAGAAATGCTTTTGCTTTTCAGATTAAAAACTTCGCATGAGACCATTTCTAACGTAGTGCTAGATCACCATCTTGTGGACAACAAGAAGCTTGCACTGAAAAGTGGATTAGCTCAGAGAATTGATATAAAAGCTCAAAGCCAGTCTCTTGGTCAGTACCTCAGAGCCCTCCAGCAATCAAACACAATAGCTGAAGAAAGCTTCTATCAAATAGAAAGCAGCGCAATATTTTGGTGCAGTAGCATAGCCAAAGGGGGGGGGCGGTAAGTACTACACGCTGCCTTTGCTGCCGGACTGGCTCCAACGGCAAGTGGGAGGGACCGTGTAACACTGTGTAGCACTTACCATGCCGCGGCCACCCCCTGGCTACTCTACTGCTTTGGTGCTGTATATTTGCCTGGGATAACAGCGCAACAATTTCCAGAGTTCACTGTGTTACAGTGCAATCCTAACCAACTTTCCAGTGCCGGTGTAGCTGTGCCAATAGGGCGCACACTGCATTTTGCAGTGCAGGAGCAGTCATGGAGGCCTCTTCAAGGTGAGGTTCCCTCACCTCTGGGCTGCATTGCAGCTGCACCGGTGCTGGAAAGTTGGTTAGGATTGCCCTGTGTGTGTGTTATAAACAAAAA
Source organism: Plestiodon gilberti rubricaudatus (assembly GCA_026170595.1). Classification (NCBI taxonomy): domain Eukaryota; kingdom Metazoa; phylum Chordata; class Lepidosauria; order Squamata; family Scincidae; genus Plestiodon; species Plestiodon gilberti. The sequence goes on along the minus strand of JANXHW010000004.1, from coordinate 59,977,960 downwards.
CAAGGCTCTTATTTATAGCAACTTAGAGACAAAGAGTCCAATCCTTTCCTTTCCCCTGCCTTTGCAGCTGCACCAAAAGACATGTGCTGTATCCAGCAGGGGACAGATTGGGAGGCTTGGGAGGGGGAAGGGGAATTATTTCCCCTTGCCCCTCCGTAAGCCTTACCAATGGCTCTTGGGCCTGCGCCAGCTCTTTTGCTGGCGGAAGTCCAAGGAGAAAAAAGGGAGCAGGGAGCCTCCAAACAGAGGGGGATAGGATCTGGAGCATGCCACTGCAACTGGATCTACCCCCTCCTACCGCCTCCCTCTCCCTTTAAGTCCTATAAAAAGACCTATTGCAGAAATATTTCAGTCAGAAATAAAATAATAATAATTTGTTTGGGGTAGTGGAAAGAGTCAGAGCCTTTAAAATCATTTGCCTGAAGGAAAAGGGGGAAAAAAACCACACCTAAAAATGTGCCCTTGAAAGGCACTGTCCTAAACTTCCCTAGGCCACAATTTTCTGAATAATTTGGAATCTTAAAAATGCAACCTTCAAAACACTGCAGTCTGACCCACAATTATGGAAATACAAATCTTACTGTTTGTGATGCATTTTTTTTCCTCTCAATTAAATGTGCACAGAATTATGCCAATGGGCGTAACATCTGCTCATCTGCTGTCTTGAATCTAGACTGTGGAGAGAAGCCACTGGAAGTCTGAGGACCAAATCCAGTTCCTAAAGTCTTTCCACGTACCCCCCCAACACCACACACACCAGTATAACCCCCCACCTCACTCTGCAGTGACAGCATGAATTATGCTTCAAGGAACAATAGAGCTATGTCAGAATCTTCTTTTCTTGCTGTGTAATGAAAGAAGATCTCAAGTGCCATGCCATGTTTCCTTGTATGTATTTCTTTTCTAGTCACAACCATGTGCTATTTATGCCTTTCGTGTCTGGCATAGTATGTACAACTTGATCTTTGCCTACTTCTGTATTAATCCATCATTAACAGCCACGACTACAGGGACGGGGAGGTGGAGTTGCGATAGTCTATCGTGATACCATCCGTCTCACTGGGTACCCTGTCCCGCGGTCCACTGGGTTTGAGTGCCTCCATGTCATGTTGGAAGGGCGAGACAGAATAGGGATTCTGTTGGTGTACTACCCACCATGCTGCCCAACAGTCTCCCTGCCTGAGCTGACCGGGGTGGGCTCGGCGGTGGCGTTGGAGTGCCCTCGTCTACTGGTGTTGGGGGACTTTAATGTCCACGCTGAGGCCCCGAGGACAGCCGCGGCTCAGGACTTCATGGCCGCCATGGCAACCATGGGTCTGTCTCAGAGAATATCTGCCCCAACACACGATGCGGGACACATGTTGGACCTGGTGTTTACTGCTGGACAGGTGGATGGTGATCTGGATGTGGAGGAAATTAACATCACTCCTTTGTCATGGACAGATCACTTCCTGGTGGGATTTAGGCTTATCGGGGCTTGTAGCCTCCGCAGTGGTGGGGGACCTCATTCTATGTTCCGCCCCCGGAGGATGATGGATCGGGTTGGATTCCTGAGGGCTCTGGGGGACTTTCCTGTTGCCAGAGTCGGCGACTCACCGAGCGCCCTGGTTGATCTCTGGAATAGGGAAATGACCAGGGCTCTGGATCTGATCGCTCCTGAGCGTCCTCGACCAAGCCAATGAAGCGGCAAGGTAGATGTCTAGAGCGACGGTGGCGGAAAACTTGTGCTGACTCCGACCGGGCACGGGCTAGAGCTCACTTCAGAGCCTACTCCGTGGCGGTGGCGGCAGCTAAGAAGGCTTTCTTTTCTGCTGGCATCGCGTCTGCGGAGAACCGTCCAGCTGAGCTTTTCCGTGTGGTCTGGGGCCTGCTCCATCTGCCCCCCCCCCCAGTAGATGGGGCAGAACACACGGTGGCTCGCTGTGATGAGTTTGCAAGACACTTCGTGGACAAAGTCGATTGGATTCGGCATGACTTGGACGCCGCGTTAGCAGTATCTAATGATGTCCCTGAGGCACCTGTCTGTTCTTCTTCCTGGGATTCTTTTCAGCTTGTAGAACCTGAGGATGTGGACAGGATTCTTTGGAGTGTGAGACCGTCTGCTTGCCCGCTTGACCCTTGTCTGGCATGGCTGATTAGAGCTGCCCGGGCGGGGCTGGCCGAGTGGACGGGGAGGGTGGTAAATTCATCTCTGAGGGAGGGGGTGATGCTGACGTCTTTGAAGCAGGCGGTGGTGCGCCCCCTCCTGAAGAAACCCTCCTTGGACCCCACTATTTTGAACAACTTCCGGCCAGTCTCAAATATCCCGTTTCTGGGCAAGGTGATCGAGCGGGTAGTGGTGTCTCAGCTCCAGAGGGTCTTGGAGGAAGCTGATTATCTGGATCCATTCCAGTCTGGCTTCAGGCCGGGGTTCGGGACAGAGACGGCCTTGGTCACCTTGGTGGATGACCTGCGCCGGGGACTGGACAGAGGGAGTGCGTCCCTGTTGGTCCTGCTGGACCTCTCGGCGGCTTTTGACACCATTGACCATGGTGTCCTTCTGGGTCGGTTGGCTGGGTTGGGGCTTGGAGGCACCGTTCTGAAGGTTCCGCTCCTTCCTGGCTGATAGATCCCACAAGGTGGTGCTGGGGGATGCTTGTTCGGCACCCTTGCCCTTGAGGTGTGGGGTGCCACAAGGGTCAATTCTATCCCCCATGCTGTTTAATATCTATATGAAGCCGCTGGGAGAGGTCATCCGGGGGTTTGGGGTAGGGAGTCATCAGTATGCTGATGACACCCAGCTCTTTCTCTCCTTTCCACCCGACCCCAAGGGGGCGGTCGATGTCCTGAATCGTTGTCTGGAGGCAGTTGGGAGCTGGATGGCGGCAAACAAGCTGAAATTAAATCCTGATAAGACAGAGGTTCTTCTGGTCCAGAAGTCTACGACTCAGGTACTGGATCATCGTCCTGCTCTGAATGGGGTTGTACTCCCTCTGAAGGAGCAGGTCCGCAACTTGGGGGTTCTCCTGGATGCGCAGCTGCTCCTGGATTCCCAGGTGGCGGCTGTGGCCAGGGGGGCTTTCGCCCAGCTTCGGCTGGTGTGCCAGCTGCGACCATACTTGGATCGTGCAGACCTGGCCACAGTGACCCATGCCCTAGTGACATCTAGACTAGATTACTGCAATGCGCTCTACATGGGGCTGCCTTTGAAGACTGTCCGGAAACTGCAACTAGTGCAGAATGCGGCGGCCTGGGTGGTTGCCGGGGCCCGTCGGTTCGACTCAGTCGGACCGTCGCTTCGGCGGCTACACTGGCTGCCGGTTCATTTCCGGGCACAATTCAAAGTGCTAGTTTTGACTTTTAAAGCCCTTAAACGGCTCGGGTCCAGGGTATTTGAGGGACCGCTTCATTCCTTATAATCCGACCCGCACTCTGAGGTCATCAGGGGGGCCCTGTTAACCGTGCCGCCATTGACGGAGGTGAGGGGGATGGCGGCGTGGAATAGGGCCTTCTCGGCTGTGGTGCCCCAACTGTGGAATTCCCTCCCCCTGGAATTAAGAACAGCTCCCTCTTTGGAGACCTTTCGGCGGGGCCTTAAGACACTTTTATTTAGACTAGCATTCGATGTCTGACATGGTGGGCTGACTTTTAACTTTTAACTTTTAACAAATGGCTTTTAACAAATGTAAATATAGGTGACCCACTGGGGGTGCTTGTTTTAATTGTTTTAATTATCTGTTAATTATTTTAATGTATGTTATTTTAATGTTGTAAGCCGCCTTGAGTGCCCTTGCCGGCAGAAAGGCGGGATACAAATTCTTTAAATATTGTTTTTGTGTAACTTTGGCAGCAGGCATCATATTCTTGTGGCATTGTTAGGTTATATCTGCTTTACACTCTGGTGTGAGACTTCTACGGTAATCTAAATTCCTTTCAGAAAGTACCTAGGCATCGAAAAATCTAAATCCAGGTGAGCTCTGCTTTGATGTGACAATACTTTGCTATTATCTCAGAACTTACAGCTCCTTTGGGACCAACAGTAGATGTCTTTCTCTCTCCCCCTGTGCAAATTGTATAGATTTTGAAGCTTGATGTTCCATTGAGTTCAGGAATTGTGTTCCTATTCCTAAAAACCCGAGACATTTTCTGAAAGGTTATTGGAATATTTGTGCGACACATTCAAGACAACCTATCATTCATTGTGCTTCAGGCAGTGGAGCTTGTGGCATTGCTTGACTGACCTTGGCATGGAATGTTCAACTACTTTAGAGAAACTAAATAGTTTGCTATCAGTTTCTGTGTGGCAAGGGAATCTTGTCATTTTGGCTGGGATGAACACCTTATAGAGAACTGGAGCCTTGTGAAAGACTCCAGGATCGAGGCAAAGGTGGGGCCCAGGGAATCCAAACGAAAGAAAGAAAGAAAGAAAGAAAGAAAGAAAGAAAGAAAGAAAGATTTCAAAAAGAGGCAGGACTCAGGAAAGACAGATAGAAAGAAAGGTCTGTCTGGAGCAATCAAACAAACAGCCCAATCCTATGCATGTTTACTTAGACATAAGTCTGAGTAACAGCTCAATCCTATTCAAAACCCCGCACTGGGATGCAGCAGCGCTGAGACAAACTCCGCTGTATCCATCACAGGGCTGGAGGTCTCTTCAAGGGAAGGGGACAGTCATCCCCTTCCCCTGTAATGAATCCCAGAAGCCCCTATGGGGTTACTCGGAGGTGTGCCAGCAAAATAGCTGGCACAGCTCTGAGCAGCCTTGTGTCAGGCTTTCAAACCTGGGATGGGGAAAAGGATTCAGTAGAGGACTCCTCCGCCAAGCCTGCCCCCCCCTCCTGGGCCTGATCCGCCACTGTAAGGCCTGGATAGGATTGGGCCATTTATCCCTTGCATATACTCTTAAAATTTTGTCAGAAGATTACAACCCAGTTACTGCTCTATATAAATTAAGCTACTTTAGGATAGTCTTCATTTGGAAATGTCCTATGTCCTGATCCATAACTCTGCACCTATAGCATCTGGAAATGCCAGGTGCCCTTGTGTCAGTTCTTAGACTGGACTCAGAACCTTGCCCAGCACTCTTGGGGGCTGGGGCAATGACACTTTGGTCGTTGCCCTCTGCCTCTGATTTGGCATGGGGGTGCAATAAGGACACATGCTATAGCGGCAGGGCAAAAGTAAAGATAGAGACAGAGCAGCCTATTGGCCTGTAAACAAGCCCCTCTGACACCTTTCCTCAGTCCCTACTTTTACTAACAGCCCAATCCTATCCTGGGCTGGCCGGCCGGGGACCAGGCAGCAATGGAGAGGCAAGGAAAACACTTAAAAACTTTTAATGCTAAATAGTAGTGTTGTTACTATTAGTGCTTGTGCAGGTGAAATGGATCTTCAGAATTGGGCTGATGGTTCCATCCTTTCTTAATTCCAGAAAGCCACCTGAAGGCTGCGTGAAGATCCTGTTGCCAAAGAAACCCCTATGGAATGATTCTGCTAGGTTTCCTTTAAGTCACTGATACCTAACAGCTGCACCATAAACCCCATGACTCCAAAATGTCATTTTGTGCCCTGCCCCTGCATGATATAGCCAGGCTCTTATTGTTGGATACTTTGCAAGCTTAGGCTGCTCAAATGAAGCTGTTAAGCTAATCCTCTCAGCCACAGAGCTCAAGGCTAGCAAGGCAGCTGATAAGGATTTGGACCCTTATCAACCTCAAGCAGGATTATCACTTCTAATTTTAGCATAAAAGTCACTTCCCTGAGTTAGCACTTTTTTAATGGAGTGGTTTCAAAATTTGACCCGGACGCGATAATCTCCTTTTCAACTAATCTGCATTCTAACCGGGTGGGTTAGGGTCCCGAGGATCTTGGACTTAACAGTGTCTTTTTAAAAACCTTATTCTGTGTAAGAATAATGTAGTAGGTAATAATTCCGTCTATGATTCTTCCAGAGAAAACTCTGTCTCTATGCCAGAATAGGATGTATAGATTTCCTTTGCACCAACAATTTTTACTGCGAGAAATGAGCACACCCCAACAAGTATCTCTCTCCAAATATTTGCAATCAACGTGACCTGATTGGCTGCTGCTGGTGACATAACTGATGATGGGTGCAATCCACACTAAGTTTCCAGCGCCGGAGCAAGCGCTCCGGTGCCAGAAGCAGATGCAAATGTGCCAGAAAGCACATTTGCGACTACTCGGGAGCAAGGGAGGCCGGCGCAGAGGCTGGCCTCCCTCGCTCCATTGCCGGAATGCACTGGCAGCTGCCAGAGGAGGTAAGTCAGGATCCAGCGGGCGCAGGGGCAGTTCGGCGGGCAAGGGAGGGGGCCATTGGCCTAGCCGGCCCAGGATGAGGCAGGGGATGGCTCCCGCTATATTCCCATCCCCGCCGGGCCAGCTAGGCCATTATATGGCCTCCTCTACTTCCGCCAGCTATTTAGCTCCCGGAAATCCTAAGAAGCCCTTCGGGCCAGCCGCAGTTTACACCCGGGGAAGGGGACGAGTGTCCCCTTCCCCGAGTAGACCTCCGGCCCACTATCAGATGGGCAGCCCGGGCACAGGATCCTGCGGGCAGCCCTGGGCCACCGGCTGGATCTTTAGTCAGGATTGCGCTGGACAACACGTAGTACCATAGCTAGCCATTTCTATGCCTAGAGAAAGCTTCTCATTCTGTCTCACTTGCCCTGAATTCACACAGAAATTCAGATGGATTTTTCTGAGATATTATAATATACAACAGATATAATATACAACAAAAACATTACAGATATATAACAAAAGTTACTCCAGGAGTGACCCTTTGGTAGGGTTCTCATATCCAAAAAGAGACAGGGTGCTTATACCTTTAAAGGCTTTAACCATTGTTTTGAAGAGGGAAGTTGGGCAGGTGCAGCTTCTTGCACCCTTCCATGATGAGCTGCACTTGTCCAACTTCCCTTTTCTAAACAATGGTTAAAGCCTTAAAGGTGTAAGCATCCTGTCCATTTTGGGATATGGGAACCCTACCCTTTGGGAAAGTGATCCCTACAATTTGTGGTTACTTAAGAATGGTTGAAGGCCCGAATGATGCAGGCAGCTTTTGTTCCGAACCTGTTGTGCAAAATAACTTGCTGATAGTTGCAGACCAGCAGATGGCCAGAGTTGCATGTCTTACAGCCAAATCCTGTGTAAGGATCTGGCAGTGGATCCTTACACAGGATTTCGACGTCCGGACCGCCATGCTGGAGGTCTACTCGGGGAAGTGGACGTTTGTCTACTCAGGGAAGTGGATGTTCGTAAACTGGGGCCGGCCCTATCAGCCTCCTCAGATTTCCAGCAGCTAAATAGTTGGTGGAAGTCAGAGGAGGCTGTGTGTGTGAAGTCGGAGGAGGCTGCCACAATTACTTTTATTATAGCACCTGGAATTGTTTGGGGAACGACAACTCTATGCAAACTGATGGTTACCATATGATACCAAGAAGTGTACAAAATGCAACAACCCATGACACTCTTGGCCTATGTCATCAAAGGTGGTTCCGCACATGGGGCCTTGTATGGCCTCACAGAGATGTCATGCAGCCACTTTTGATTTTCTATGTACAAGTTGCACATAGAGTTAAGAAAATCTAGAGCCACTGCATGATTCTAGGTTTTCTATAGGCTGCCAGGACTCATGCAGAGAACAATGGGCTTGCTTTCAGGGTCCCTCTGTTTATAAAGGGCTCCTGGAAGCTAGCTTGATTGGCCAATGGAGGTGGAGGAAGGGGGAAATGTCCACATGAGTTTCAAACAGGGATTTTTTTCCTCCCCCCTCACCCACTGGCCATTTGAGCTTGCTCCCAGAGACCAACTGCTAGCAAAATTCATCTAGGAGCAAGCAGGGCATTATCAGCCTCATCGTCCACCCTCCAAAGATGGAAGGCAGAGGAACTGTCCTCAACTGCCAACCATGTAAGCTAGAGAAATATAGAGAGAAGAGAGGGGAAGGGACAGGGATGGATGGGACAGGGGTGGAGGAGAGCTGAGCCAAGTCGGAGGCGGCAGGGGGAGAGCCACAGGGGAAGGAGATTTTTGTTGGGCTACAGGGACTTTGCATGTGCCTGCACACTGCCGAGTGGTCCATAAGAATTCCTTGACGCAGGACCCTGCACAATCTGGTGCCATCCCTGCATCTCACAAAGTGAATAATGAGCCAGCGATATTACTGTGGTGGAATCAAATTTATCTTGCCATCACTACTGGCACTTTAAGCTAAATGTGACCTATGAAAGCATCCCAAGGGATCTGACATATTTCTTCTTACCTGATGGGCAAACAGAACTAAATATAGATACGCTTGGATATATTTGAAAGCCCCACTGCCTTCTGCACTGTTTAAATTATGACACCAATTGATTATTGATTTCTGCAGACATGGCCCAGGTTACCATTGTTTTAAATAGATTGCTAGATATGTACTGAAACAGTCATCTTAAAACGGAGAAGGGATGAGGAATTACTTATGCAAATGGAATTGTGTTCATTTTGAAGAAAGGTAGAAATGATTGGGATCTGTTTGGTTACCAATTCATTTTCTTGTAAAAACTGGTAACAACTTGCCGTAACACCTGGAAACAGTGCCAGCAGAAAGGCCTGTGCCATCTTGCCGGTGCAGAATCCAGGCCCTATGCGCACTGCAGAGGCATCGCTGCACCCCCGTGAGGGGGCGGTTGGCGTGACACCCCCAACGTGATGGTGTAAGCCCTGCCCCCAGGGTGATGTCACTACCGTGCTGCCGAATTTTGTCGGTGCCATGGTGTGAATGCAACCCCCCCTTTTCAAAGCCTTTTCTGGGACGTATGGAGCCAGGGAGGGTGGGAGGGCTGATCCTCCCGCCCTCCCAGGCTCCGTGCAGCCTAAAAAAAGGCTGTGAAAATGCCAGGGGGTGTATTCGTATCACACCGCTGCCGTGGCAGTGCACCCCCTCCACCATTCGACACCCCCATCGCCCGGGGGACCACTGCCCACCGCCCCCCCTAACGATGCCTCTGCTGCACTGGAGCATGTAAGGCTGCTCTGAGGGCAGGAACAGTCCACTGGGGAAGTGAGGGCTGCCGGCCTCCGCACCAGTGGCCCTTACTCTCAAGTCGTCGCAAACAAGCTTTACAGTGCCTTTGCGATGCTTTAGAGTGGCAGAGCGCACGCTCTGCTGCTCTAAAGTTAGGCAGGAACGGGCTGCCCGTTGAATTTAGTGGTGTAGAGTTTGTCCCCAAATGTTTTCTGATTCTGTGCAAAGCAAAGTAAAAAGTGTGCACCTTACTTGCAAAACCTGCGCAGATATCATCTTCTCTTTGATACCTTCCATATCTAAAATCAGGGTTTTTTTTCCTTTTATATACGCAACCCCCCTGTCTTACATAATCTCTTAAAGTTAGCTAAAAAAAATATTCGTAATGCAAACTGTTAGGAAGCCAGGCTAACATTTGTATATGCTAGTCTTTGTGTAATGTGCCATATTAAGGTACAGCTTTGATGCTCCCCCCCATGTTTTCTTGGCACTGCATATCAAGGATTTTCTCATCCCATACGTGCTTTACAAGACAAATCCACTATTCTATATTCAAATTTAAATGGGAAATTATTTGGACTTTTATGGGCTGCATGAAGTTCTGTAAATCTCAGGAGACATCCCCAAGGACTTTGTGAGATACTTCATTAATAGACTTTCCAGGTCTACCATTGCCTTAAAATTTCTTTGTGACATTCCTAACATTTAGCTATTTAGCAATGATGTTCACCTGATCCTTTTCCTTCAGGATCATATAGGAATGAGACTGAAAAAAGACTGTTTCTGCACTTCCCAATCCCTTGCTTGTTTAAGACTGTGCCATTCTTTGCAAAAGTGAAACTTTACTTGGATCAGAATGTTGTTCAACATCTTTGAAATCTTAAAAGCTTTAATTAGGACACTGTGAAGTTTCATCTTTTCCAGTGAGAATAAGTCCAGCTTTCGTAATCTTTCTGCATGACTTCAGTCTTTGAAGCTTTGCTTCTCTCTGATTGTGCTATGCTGCATTAATGATAACATAAAAGGTATGAATAAACATTAAAACGCTTGGATCTTAGAGTTTCAACTTCACCTCATTAATTTTGATTTCCTATAAACCATACATATTTGCTACTCAGAATTTCTTGAGTGGATATACTAAGCTTGCTGGTGCAATAATAATAATAATAACTGAGAGTCGAAGGAATTGCTTTGAACAAAAGCATCAGCCAGTCTAAATTTTGCCAAAACTAAAAGATAATTCACTGCAAACTTAAACTGTCCAGCAACAAATTGTGAATGAGAGCAGGTGTACATGTCCCCTTACACAGACTTGGGCACAAAGCTTTTAGGATCAGGGATGAGACAGGCAACCTTGTGCTGGATGGCCAACCACAGAAGTGGCCTATATAAGGTGGACCCATCTTCCCAGATGGACTTATGGCATCTACTTTTCCACCCTATTTTGGGCAGTCCATACTCATACCATACCATACTCAAATGAGGGGCTGCATAGAACTTTTTTGAAACTGTCCTCCATATTTGGCTTGGAAGATGGCCTTTTTTTGGGGGGACTAACCCATCTGGTTAGGATGATAGGCTAGTTAAGCCCCCCCCCAAAATAAACCTCTCTTTAGACTGACTGAGAGGGGAATTGGAATGAGGAATCTCTTATGGCCTGGTACAGCATTAGCATTGAAGACTGACTTGCTTGGGTCTGGTGATGAGGCCAGGCCTGTCTACAAACCATTAAACATATCTGGACAATGACAAGACAGGGACATTGCAGATACTTTCAAACCTGGAGACAGCAGGTGGTACAACTCCTTTAGGCATGGTGGATCAAAAAGAGTCAATAGAAATGCTATGAAAATTCATAAGGATCACATTTGTTTGTATCTACTACAATAGTTTAAAACTTTGTTCAAAGACTACATCAGAATTGATTGACTAGACAGAGCTGGCCTTACCTGGATACCATGACATTTTCTCTAGACAACAGATTCCACAACTGTGCAATTTTCCTGCCTCTGCCTCTGTATATGTTATTTTAGGGGGAAAAGAGCTCTAGTCATGTGATAGAGAACATAAGCATCTGAAGAATGTTGACCTTGAAATTGTCTCAAAGAGCTGTAGGGCTTTATGTCTTTTGGGCAAGTTGTGTTAACTATGTCTGTGGGTTGTAATGGAATCCACCTGGTGAAGTTCAAGAGAAGAAAAGAAGCTATTTTTGCTTGGACTAATGTGGAAGTGTGTCGTACTCCGTTTTCTAGCACCAACAAACAACTGGGAACTGGCTACAGAAAGATGGTGCAAGACATTACACCGCTTTCTGTAGTGCTGAATATATTGAATTAGAAAACATGCTAGAGACTTCTGCAAACCTGTTGGATGCAACACTGGGCTGTATAGAGCTTATCGGTTTTGGTTAGTAACATGTGAACCTGGTTCCTACTGGTCGGATCGATAGTCCACTTAGCTCTGTGTTGCCCAAAGACTGGTGGTGGTTCTTTAAGAGCGCATAGAACCAGAGAGCCTCATTTGCTGGAGTTTTTCTCATTTGAATTGGAGAGGCTGGGCTCTCATGTCTGCAAGTCCAATGCTCTAGTGCTGTGCTGTGATTCATCTCCAGTATCGCTTTACAACAATCATAGATTAACGATCGAAAACTTTCATGGCCAGCGATTACTTCTAGCGATTTCGGAATTACGGGTAAGATAGCCATGTAGTAGAAAACAGGACAGCCAGAATAAAAACAAAAATCAATTCTGCTTGCGTCTTCCGTTGCTGGGGCTCGCAAGACAGACAGAAAATTTATTAAAATTCACAGCCCAGTAGTCTCACTCCAATGTTTCGTTTCCTTCTTTCCGGAAACGTTATCAAGGAAACAATCTAAAAGATTGGAAGATGTTACCTTGTTATCTTCCAATCTTTTAGATTGTTTCCTTGATAAGGTTTACGGAAAGAAGGAAACGAAACGTTGGAGTGAGACTACTGGGCTGTGAATTTTAATAAATTTTCTGTCTGTCTTGCGAGCCCCAGCAACGGAAGACGCAAGCAGAATTGATTTTTGTTTTTATTCTGGCTGTCCTGTTTTCTACTACATGGCTATCTTACCCGTAATTCCGAAATCGCTAGAATCATAGATTATTTCTTGGCTCTAAAGCAAAACCATTGCATTGCTGAAGGTCTGTGAACTTTCCTCAGCTGTTCCATGACAAAATCCAAACAGGCAGATGGAGGGAAGGCAGCAGTTATCACGTTAATCTTTTGCTGTTGGTGGAAATGTACCGGAGGGGGCCCTGGTGGCTGGCAGGTCTAACAAGTGACAAGTATTTCGATGAGAATTGTTTTGTTTGACAAAATTAAGAAAATAAAGGGCCACCCAGAGTAACGTCTTTTCAAATATTATTCAAACATGTTTTTAAAAAATCAGAATGCTTGTTTACAGAAAGCATTAATATTAAAAAAAAGCCAACAAAATTTATGTGTACTCAAATTTCATTAATTTTTTTAAGAAAAAGCAAGCAAATTCCTCACAATGCAGCATGGCAAATTAACTTGTGTATGGGAAATAATGTGATTTTAATGTATATTCTTAAAGACAAGGCTGGAATCTTACACACACTTGCCTGAGAGTAAGGACCCAATCCTATCTGGGCCTTACACTGCTGGAACTCGCCTTCTGACAGCACATGGCCCTTTGTGGCAGCGCAAAAGCCTGTCCACCATTGCGTGCTTCCAGGCCACTGCCACAAATGGGCTATGACAAGTGCAGTAGCAGCTTCCGGAGACTCCACCAGTGCCAGTAAGTTGGAGGTGGAGGCGTGTCATGGGCTGGGGAAGTTATGGGGCAGGGATGAGGGAGGGCAGGGAGTGGGGAGGAGTGGGGGGGTGAATCTCAGCAGCAGCAACTTGTGCCAGGACCTTATCCCCTCTTCCCAAGCTGCTCCACACCTTTTCTCTCCTTTGACGTACGCCAGCTGCATAGTTCCGAGAAGACACATAGGCCTATCCAGAGGTACCATATTTTTCGCTCCATAGGACGCATCGCACCATAGGACACATGCATCCTATGGAGCTAAAAATAGGGGAAAAACATTTTCACTTACTGGGGCTTCTCGGGAGGCTTCTGGCTTCTGGTGGCTTCTGGGGAGGCCTGCACGACCCTCTGCAGGCCTCCCCGATCTTCGTTTCGGCGCTAAATGGCCATTTTCGGCCATTTTCGGTTTTCGGAAAACCGGAAATGGCCGAAAATGGCCATTTAGCGCCAAAATGAAGATCGGGGAGGCCTGCAGAGGGTCGCGCAGGCCTTCCCGATCTTCATTTCGGCAAAAAAAACAGCCATTTTTGGCCATTTCCGTTTTTCAAATTGAAAATTGAAGACGATGGAAGGATGACATCTATAGCAAGAGCCTAGAAGAAGTAGGAACCACTCTCAGCAGGGTACAAATGCATTACAACTGAGGAAGTTAAAAAAAATTAGCAGTTCCAAAGCATGTCAATGCGAGTAGATAAATAGGTACCGCTTGTGGGAAGGTAAACAGCGCTCCGTGTTCTAGCTGCATGCTACGCGCTGCGGCAAGGAGAGTCATGCCGGCCACATGACCACGGAGGCGTCTTCGGACAACGCTGGCTCTTCGGCTTTGAAATGGGGATGAGCACCACACCCTAGAGTCAGACACGACTGGACTTAATTGTCAGGGGATACCTTTACCTTTACCTATGGTCACCACATGACAGAAAAGGTGTATTTAGGGTCAGGGTCAAAAAACGTTTGGGAACTACTGCAATACCTCCTCATTATATGTGTGTATTTTGTCCTTGTGGGCTTTTTTTCCCTTTGGGATTTTTTTCCTAGGACCGTGAAATACTGGAGAAGAAAAGCATATACTGTATAAACAGCCATTACTACTAACTGTCATATACAAAATGTAACTGCAATGTTAGAGAAACATCTGTGTTGAGTCTGTCATGTTTTTGAATTGTGAATTAGCAGACTGGGATATGCAGGACATGTGATGGACAATGCATACTGCACGATGCTTGGGGTAGGAGTGAGACTTTGGAAGAAGATTTGGTTTCCCAAGTGAGGTGGGCAGGTGGCAATCTTCCTCCTGTATGCCGGTAGCAAACACGCAGGGCGGGGGGGGGGTTTGACAACCACGCCGTGGCTGCATCGGAAAAGGCGAGAGTGGGTGGGCAGGGGCGAGAAAAGTAAGTGCGCAGTTTGCCCCGCCTGCCCTTAGCCTTCAGTCGGTTTAGAGCGGTGTCAGCGTTGGGGTCTAGAGCGGTTGCCGCGTGTCGTGACCCACCTACCAGGGCGCGTGACCACACTGCTGGGGAAGTGCACACTTCCAGCACCTTATTGATATTGTCACAATGTGACACCAGTAAATTCCTTCTCTGTTCTTCCTAAAATTGCCCATTTTAAAATAAAGAAATAATAACTCCCAAAGACACTGTTAGATCCAGCTGTACATGGGCTTGCCTATCAGAAACGTTCAAAATCTTTCTATACAATGCCTGTTATTAGTTAATGTGTTCTTCAAGTTGACTCAGTCTGGAAATACAAAAGTCATAAGGCAGCCCTTGAAAAAGGCAAGATAATATATTTTGCCTTAGCATAATTTTGAATTTAAAAAGAGCTTTTCCTGCTCACTGCCATTAACCCCCAGTCCTGTAAAAGGTTCAGGGTTTAATTTCTTTGAACTTGAACCATTTCTCTGTGTGTCTTGAAACTCTCCCTCTCAAGCTCATTATAGATGAAAGAAACATCGCCTTTCCTTTTTCTTCCGACAGTTTTTCAAAATCCAAATGGTGTTTTCAAGATTCTGCATTAATATTAACTTTTTGATCACCATTCAAATTACATCTTGACATTTTATTCTAATTCCTTCTCCATACGATTAGTGGCGACTTTCATCGGAGAAAAACTGCAATTGGCATGGTAAATGAATGAGAAAGGGTGGGAAGGGTGCTCTAATATTTGATGTTCCAAAAGTCAGGTCTAGGTGTGATGATGATGATGATGATGATGATGATGATGATGATGATGATGATGATAATAATAATAATAATAATAATAATAATTTTAAACCATAAATATTTTCAATTAAACTTCACTGACGCCAGCTTTCAAAACTTGTTTTTCTTTCTATTTACCCTTACAGACTTTTCTGACAGTTTTCAAGTAGGGCAAAATTGCAGTGGCACTTTAAAGTGCTTTTAACGTCTTTAAAGCTCTTTATGGAAATACGAAGGGCAGGTTTTTGAAAAACACGCACATAGCCCTGAAATAAGGTTGCTCTGATTGAAGGCCATGATGACATTCCAATGAACTTCAGTTTGAGCAAAGACAGCGTGTTCCTTTAAATGTTCCTCCCTAATATCTATGAACTTCAATACTCTTGCACTGCTGGTCCAACCTACTTCCAGGGCAGGGTGCCAGTCTCCGCGCCACGCACCCAACGCCAGCGACCCCAGCGCCACGGCTGGGAACACTTGAGATGTGGTGAATCAGGCTGTCAGTTGTGGGTGAGAGCATGTACTAGTGCTTGTGCAGTGCAGTGAATCACAGAAGTAGGCCTGAGCCCTTGGGTCTCTATGAATTGGATTAACTATTATTTTAACGAACAGGATTTAGTAATAACATTTGCAAAGGTACACGAGATTTGCAGTTGCAAGTAAACTCCTAGGTTCCTGTCCTTTGGACTTTTTGTGGTTGATATTCCTTTTCAAATCAGGCCAGGTGCATACAACCTGGCAGTTTTCTTTCTTTTCTCTCCCCACTCGTCATGTATGAATTGTAAATAGGAAGTTCACATAATGCAAAATTTCCCATGACTTCTGCTGCATATACTACGTGACCTGCTCATTGGGGCATAGGGAAAGAACTGTCATTGACAGTAGAATATCATAGATATTCTGCTGACGTTATGCAATTACTACCTAGATCTCCCCATTGTGCCAAATAAACACTTGAAGGAAGGACAGAATTAAAACTGGCCTTTTTGTTTATGAATATAGACTATTCGACTTATGGGCTAGGACAGTGGTTCCCAAACTGTGAGGCACGATTCCAAAGGGAGACGTGGTGTACTCACAGGGGAGTTGCGGGATGTCCTCTTCCTGGGTGCCACCATATTGGGTCTCACAAGATCTTGCAAGAATAGAGCGAGATTTCACATGATCTAAGATGGCGGTGGCGCCCGGGAAGGGGACACCGTGATGGAAGAAGGGAGTCATGACACTGGTACGTTTGGGAACCACTGGGCTAGGAAATAAGCATGGTGTGTTAAACAGAGCATTAAACAAATAGAGCTCAACGTGATGTAGCTTATCATATGCAAATCAGGGACGTGCGGTGTGGAGGCGGCAGGTGAAGCAGAACCGCCTTGTCATCGTCCATGGAAAAATGCCGCAGCCTAACACTGAGACTGCGTGTGTGCAACACCCGCTTACTCAGGTGCAAATGGGTTGCGCATATGCACAATCTCAGGGTTAGGCTGCTGCTTTTTTCTGTACACGACGGCGGGTTGGTTCTGCCTCAACTGCCGACCCCACACCACACGTTCCTGATGCAAATATTGCATGAATAGCACCATGGCAGGCAAGTTTACAAAGCAAAGATAATCAAAGACAAAACTTTCTTCACCTTTAAAAATAACTGGACATTAGGAAATGTGGTAAGGAATTAGTCCATGGAACCTGAACTCTTTATAACATGTTTAAAACGCTACAGCTACAATTCATGGATGTGCCTTGCAAACAGGTACATATGCAACATATTGTTTTCTTTCGATTTCCCATTTTTCTGCACCAGTTCTCAAAACCACACAGTTTCTGCTCAATATTGTTATATACTAGAAGCAGCAGTGTCAAAATTTAAAATATGCAGGAGACAAATGAAAGAGGTTTACAATTTTGGCCTGCCTGAATACATCACTAACAATTTCCAGATATTTTCCATCAGTTTCTTGCTACATTGAATTCTCCTTCTTCTGCCGTATTACAGCCATCCTATTTGGAGCCGGGACTCAATTAAACAAATTGCTTCTTCATATATTTTCCTCAGGGACTCTGTGTGACAGCTTAGGAGACAGAATCACATGACCAAAGACAAGATAAATTGTTAGAATTCCAACCCACAGCAAGGAGGCCAGGCCAGCACTTTCTGATAGTGCAGGACTTATGCCTAAAAAGACTGTGGTCCTCTGTGCAGCAGTAGCAAAATACATCTTCTGCATATTCATCTTCATCAGTACTGTATATGAAGCTATTGGATGATAGGCTATCTTCTTTTGCTACAGATTTTGTTCCACGTGGATTTGAAAGGAATCCTCCCATAAACAGACAGTTTAACAGCTAACAAGGCTCTTTCATGTTGCCTACCTGCTGAGGGTAGTTGGGTTGTGCAGTATTTGCAGACAGCATCATATTTCATTTCCAGACCATTTTAGAATCACTGAAAGGATGTAGAATTTCCCTATCACACTGCTCTGCTATGCTACCCGCGGAACTCATAAATGAAACATGAGATTAAAAAAAAATGCAAGGATTAAAAATATGAATCTGTGTGCCACTAGATGTCCCTGTATAACAAACTTTCAGAAAAGAAAGGACACACCATGGCACAGAACAGACTCTGTCCTGAGGATATAAAATGCAGATAGCACAGCATACAAATAATTGTCAGAAAATCAGAGCAAGTGGAAATGTTCTGTGCTTATTAGATGATAATTGCAGTAAGTACAGATGACACTGAAATTACCCAATATGCACCAAAAGTGATTATCTTGAATTGCAAACTTACAGTGCTAGGTTATATTACCGACAATTGAAGTTATTTAAGTGCCTGTCTAAATGCCCTTTTGCCCAACTAGAAGAACGGTATGTTTGGATCAATTGAAAACAAATGGTCATATCATGGTATTGCCCAATCAGCTTTCAAGGAACAGTTTGGAGAGTGTAGTGGAATTACAATGGAATTTTAGTGGGATGATTAACTGCCCAATCCTGTCCCCCATCTGACAGTGCAGCATGGTTTGTGGCATCACAAAACTCAATGTGTTGTTGTGCACTACCAGGGTGCTACTGCAATGGCAAGCTGCACCGGTCATGTAGCAGTGGCTCATCTGGTTCCCCTGGGGCCAGTAAGTTGGTGAAGGGGGTGGGTAGTGGGCAGGGAGGGAAACGGGGCAGAGAGGGGGAATACTGGGGTTGTGATTGGGGCCACCAGGAGGTGTGTTGGGGCAGGCAGAGGATGGTTATCAGCAGCAAAGGCACCGCTAATTTCCTATGCTCCCCACCCAGCCTTGGCACACTCCCTTCTGTCCATTTGGACTTGTGCCAGCCAAAGAGCTGGCACAGATCCAAGTGGAAACATAGGGAAATAGAGGGCTTACCTCTATAGAGGGTAAGGGAACTTAAGGAGGGTAAGGGAATCTCAAGGAGGCCTTCGATGCTGGGAAGTTAGGCTTGGGCTGTGAATCTTTCAGTGGAAGACCAATAGAGGGCTTACCTCTATAGAGGGTAAAGGAACAAAAACTCCCTTAGTTCAAGGAAGCTTCCTGGTCACACACACCCCGCCACAGAAAGCAGCACATGCCTCCATCGCACGAATGCATCAAGCGGTGGGAGATACAACTTGGTCCAGATTAATACATGTGCTGGGATCTGGTACTGAAATAGCATGGTAGAGAGGCAGCCCATCCAATAGAGGCCCTTGTGATTTTGGACTGCCACATCATTGCCCAATGATGTGGGAATGCTATTCATGCAATTTATCTGTGCTCCAGAAGGAGGGGAACAAACGGTGCAAATGAGAGCTCTATGCAAGCAACCATTCAAGTGGTGGACCCGTCTCTCAAGAACAGTCGCCTACAGGTGGATGGGAGGTGCTCGAGCCGCTCCGGCATTTTTAGCTCAGACAAATGATGGTGGGGCAAAGCCAAAGATGATGCAGCAATGAGAGCAAATAGTAGCTTCCTGTCCTAGTGCTTCATGAGCAAAGAAATGGACTTGGAAGTCAATATTTCACAAAGACAACAGTTCTCAATTATGTTAACTTGAAGCCAAGAAAACTTCTCCTGTGATAAATGAGAATTGTTTGAGGAACCAAAATGTGTCAAATGATAGTAAAGTAATTTAGACAGTGGTGTGCTGCAGGGATGCTCACATGTTTTTGAACAGGATCTCAAACGTTGATATATAACAATTATTCTGTTGTCTCCCTGAGGTCTTGATACAAGCAGGGGAATCACGCCATAAATCCTAACATATTCATTCTCTGGGTAATGTTCTGCTTTATTATTTATGTATTGCCATTGTGGAAGAGCATTTTTTAGGCTTCACTCCTCTTCTCATTACAATGTCAAAGGAAGACCTAATTTTGAAGAGAGTTTCCTCCTCCCAACCCCATATGTTACAACTCTGGGGGATTTTCATGTGGGCCTGATGTCTGACAACTCACAGGTCCCCATGAAAAAATAAAGTACTATATTGGTTAGCATGAGATATTACTACCTCAGCTATAGATGTGTATGAATTTGTGCTGTGGTTCTCTTCATCAGGATGTTAGAAGTGATGCTTCTAATGTCCGTTTGATGTACGTTCGGATCAATTCAAGGAGAGTTCCTTTGTCGCATGTTGTGATAGCTGATTGACAGCCCGGTCCTAACCAACTTTCCAGTGCTGATGCAGCCGCAATGCAGCCTCCAGGTAAGGGAACAAATGTTCCCTTATCTTAAGGAGGCCTCTATGACTTCCCACTACTGCGGGATGCAGTGTGTGCCCTGTTGGCATGGCTGCATCGATGCTGGGAAGTTAGGCTTGGGCTGTGAATCTTTCAGTGGAAGACCAATAGACAAAAAATCAAAGCTGAAGCAGTCAGGTCAGCCTGGATCTGATGCTGCAGGAAGCTCTTCTCGTTCAAAAAGTTCACAGTTATTTGATAAAACCATTATGTCTGCATCCATGAACACACAGTACTGTATTAATTCCCCGCAACGGAGCTTTGTCAGTGTAACACAAACCTCAAGCCTTTTCAGTAGAATAAGGTAGGTCAAATTTCCACAGTTGAAGAAATCTCTCAATTTTATTTGTCAAAGATTTATATAAATACTTTCTTCATGGCTTCTGAGACAGTAGGAGTGATAAATACTGTCAACCTCTGCTGTTTTATAGTTTCATAGGAATTACCCAATTACAAGTTCTCTTTTCTCATAAGAATCTTTGTGGCTATTGCCCCCCTCCTTCCCTACATAGGCAATACAATAGGAAACTAGTTGAATAGAGGAAGTAGACCTCAAACGTGCACTGAGAATGATTCATTGGTTTCAAGTCTTGTGATTTTTCTTAAGGACCAACTAGTTTAATTTATGTATTGGGCAGCCCAATCCTACTTAAAGATCGGACAGGCAGGCAGCCGAGGCAGTGCTCCGCCGTGGGCTGCCTGCAGCAGGCAGCCCGTGGTGGAAAGTCTACTCAAGGAAGGGGACGCTTGTCCCCTTCCCCGAGTATAATGGCGGCTGGGGCCGTTAGGCTTCTCGGATTTCTGCCAGCTATTTTGCTGGCTGAAGTTGGAGGCAGCCCAGCCGCCCTCCGGAGCCCGGCGGAGACCGGGATATGGCGGACGCCATGTTTCTGCCCCCACCCGGGATGGCTGGGCCTATGGCAGCCCTCCTGGCTCCGCCGTCCCTCCCGTCTGTCTGCCGACCGACCAAGCTGTCCGCCGGATCCTACCTTCCTTGGGTCCGGCAGCCGCCCGAGTTCTCGGCCAGCGGAGCTGGGAAGGCCGGCCTTGCGCTGGCCTTCCCGGCTCTAAAGTAGTCATCAAACATGCCTTAAAGCACATTTGCGACTGTTCCAGGCGGCAGACACTAGGTCCGCCGCCTTATGTCTAAGCAGGATTGCGCTCTAAGCAACATTAAAATCAATGAGATAAGTTCATCATGATTCATACTTCCATTAAATTCAATGAAGCCGGCAGCCCAATCCTATGGGGCTCTTGGATCCACTGCTGTAAGTCTTGATGTGGTGCCTCAAAAGCCACATTCGGAGCCATCAGCAAAAATGGCCAGAGGCTCTGTGTTGCACCAGTGGCTCACAGACACCCCTCCAGAGCAGGTAAGGTGGTAGAGGAGAAGGTTCAGGGCAGTTTGGGGGATGATCAGGGTGGAGAGTGGGTGAAACTGGGGTGGGAAGGGGCAAGAGGGGAAGGACCTTGTCAGCAACAGCTCCTAGATCTTACCCCCCCTCCTGGCCTGGATTCTCCCCGAGGTGCCTCTTCAGACTTATGCCAGCTAAAGAGCTGGAATAGGTCCTAAGAGACCCATTGGAGGCCAGGTGGCCTATGGAGAGGTAAGTAAAAGCAAATTTTACTTACCTCTCCCAGGTCATCTGGTCACCCCTCACAATAACATGCAGCACACACTCCATCGGCTGTGCATGCTCTGGGCTGGCGGGGGATAGGGCTGTCAGTCATTACTAACTTCATTGGGATAAAAACCATTGAGGAGAAGCACTTTGAAGGCATTATTCATGGCCTTCTCTCAGTCAAATGTTCAAATGGAGGGCTTATGTGAACCTCATTTCTCCATACAGCGGCAACCACCATTGCTAGAGCAGTAGTCTGAATACGGTACTTACAAAATAAAAAGTCACACAGAGAAACTACTAATTCACTATATTTAAAACAAAACAATGGGACTCTGTTTTTGTACTTTTTTCTCAGATGTTTATTATTTTCAATACTAGCACTGTAGTGCTAAATGCAAAGCGTAAGAACTTTGTCTAACCTCTGCAGTTCTGTATAATCAATGGTAGCAACAGCATGATTCTAAACCAGAAACAAGAGCCACGAGTTTGGTGGGTAGGATGCTTCCTGTAACCCAATATATCAGAAACAGCATGTTCCTTAGACCCACCAGGGGTTTTCTACATGGGTTTCCTTTTGCTGCTGGTTCTGCTCTGAGCAAATGTTTTCTTTTTAAATTGATTGTACTGTAAAAGGAAGATGTATAGAACAAGGTGAAAGAACAAGCCCCAAGTGAACAACAACAGCAAAACATTCAAATAGGGATGAGTTTTGTTTTTTCTCTTGTCACATTGCATCCAGGTCAGAAATCAGCATATTAGAGTTAACTGTAGGAGACAGATACAATTTTTTTTTAAATTCTCCTGATTGGCCATGGTGGTGGATGAATAATTGCTTGTTGGGTTTGGATGCAATGGTGGTCTTGACTTTACTAGCAATGGAAAGATGCATGAAAATGATTTTTAGAAGTGACTTATTGTAACTATGATCAACTTTCAGTTGGGAGAGACTGAAGATTAGCTAGTTCCCTTACAGAGCAATCCTATCCAACTTACACCACCAGCATAACTCAGCGGTATCCTATCCAACCTACACCACTGGTGTAACCCAGTGGTGCAGCAAGAACGGGAGGCCCCAGAACGGAAAGGGGATTCAAATCCTCTCCAAGGGGGATTCAAAGGCGATTTGAATACCCATTCTGTTCTGGGGCCTCCCGTTCTCGCTGCACCGCTAGTTACACCTCTGGTGTAAATTGGATAGGATTGCACTGTTAGTCTCTAGTTCTGAAATTGATTAATTTCCATACATTTCACTTCACTTCACCTCTGTGTGTGTGTGTGTGTGTGTGTGTGTGTGTGTGTGTGTGTGTGTGAGAGAGAGAGAGAGAGAGAGAGAGAGAGAGAGAGAGCAGTGTTGGCAACAGAGGGGCAGTTTGATGAACCTCTCTCTCTCTCTCTCTCTCTCTCTCTCTCTCTCTCTCTCTCTCTCTCTCTCTTCACATGATTACAAAAAGGCAGAAGGGTTGCTGGAAGGAGAGGGACATTATATGAACTCCTAATTGTGTGACGAGGGACCAGTTAGTAAGTAGTATGTTTGGAGTTTGTAGAGAATGTGCAAATCCATCCTTCTTAGAAAGGTTATATACCACATACTGACTTCAGTGACTTGGGTTTTGATCATGCCTACTTGTAGAACTGAACCATAAAAGAAATTAATTTGATTGTTCTGAATGTGCAATTAACAAAACATAGGAATTCCAGTACTAAAAAAGAATCAAAACAAAGTAAATATTCAATTACTTCAGCGGGTGGCGCAGTGCGTTAAACCGCTGAACCATAAGCTGTCGATCGAAAGGTCAGCAGTTCAAATCCGCAACGGGGTGAGCTCTCGTTGCTTGGCCAGCTCCTGCCAACCTAGCAGTTCCAAAGCATGTTAATGTGAGTAGATAAATAGGTATCGCTTGCAGGAAGGTAAATAGCGCTCCGTGTTCCAGCCGCATGCTACGCGCTGCGGCAAGGAGAGTCATGCCGGCCACATGACCACAGAGGCGTCTTTGGACAACGCTGGCTCTTCGGCTTTGAAATGGGGATGAGCACCACACCCTAGAGTCGGACACGACTGGACTTAATTGTCAGTGGTCACCTTTACCTTTACCTTAACATCATCACATTTTTTTAATCTGGTCCTAGACAGTGGCTTCTGGTCTAGACTTAGATATGAGATTTGAAAACAATTTTTTATTTGTATAGTTGTCATGAAACCTACTGTACATTCATACTGAAACTCAAAGCCAGACATTCAGAATGTCAAACCTTCTGAATTTGAAATTCAGAACTCTCTAATCACACAACCCTTCTCCAGAAATTATTACTTGTGTCACAAACTCTCAAGAAAAGTAGCCTCAATCTATGGCAAGTTAATGTCATGTCCAAATCATCTCGAAATCACCTAAATCAAGCCCTTTATGGAATTTTGAGTTAGCTGATTTCAACGGTACTTCAGAACGATTCTCATTTCCTTTAGAATTTTAACATTTCACATGGTGTCAGTCATAGTATCATGGAGTTGGAGAGTGTCTTGTAAGCAATCTAGTGCAACTGTCTGTTCATTGCAGGAAATTCATATTTTTGAAGTTGTCAAACATTTATTCAACTCAAATCAGTACAAAGGGCTCTGGTCCATCTATTCCTGAAGGTAGTAGTGAGTACTTGTGTAATCAAAGTGTAGAAGATTGACTTTTAATTTATAAATTAGAAGTATTGTACATATACATTTGTATGCATATCTTGTCAGCTTAACTTATACTGGTGCTAATGACATGTTTAACCCTTCCAATGTTTGAACAGTGTTATTTGTTTAACACCTTTTTAAATAAAAAGTATTGAAAACAAGCATGGATGTTTGAAGGACGGCCTTGCCATCATGTTCTTCTTTTTTCTGCTTATAAATTATATTTAAGCATCTTTATGGTGGCATCCATATAATGATGTATTATGCTGCCATGTAATCAGTAAGATATTTACCTAGTAATATATTACTTCAAGCCATCAGCCTAGGAGCATTACGGCAGTATTACTTTGACAATCATTTAAAGCAGCATATCATCAGAGCTGCTGAGCATCGCTCAAACGACGAAATATGTTAATACATCATCAGAATGCTGCTGCTGTAATATAAAATGTAAGCATAAAAAGGGTGATGTAATTACAATGGTAGGTTTTTTCTCATACAGCTGAGACATCAGTATTAGCATAATGGGGGGATGATGGAGCTTCCGTAATCAGTCTTTCCTAAGTATTTCTCAAGGTAGTTGAACAGTTTATACAGGCAAAAACATACATCATGGTTCCACTTTAGGACACCCTCATTCTTAGTAGCTGGATTCTTGTAGAAGGGAGAACTTACAAATCAGCGGATTGGGGAGGGCTACTGCTAGGTTGTGCTCAGTAGCATTGCTCCAGGGGGTGGCGGAGCTCTAAGTGCTGCCGTGGTCCAACCCTCCGTTACTCCGGTGCATGAGGCAGCCCAACCCCCTCACCTTCGGAACCATTCACAGCGGTGAAAGCAACGTGCAGGGAGTCTCCTGCGCATTGCTTTCACCGCCTTGAATGGCTCTGAAGGCGAGGGGGCAGGGCCACCTCGTGCACCGGAGTAATGGAGAGTCGGACCACGGTGGAACTTAACGTTCCACCCCACCTTCAGCTGGTCAGAAACAACACTAACAGCCCAATCCTAACTAACTCACTATGCGACAATGCAGTGGCGCCAATGCAGCGCCCACTGAATCCCACAGGAGATTTTTGGGCTCGGGATGCCTCCTTTGTTCTCTTTTACATTTGTTACCTTCCCATACATTTGTTCCCTTGCTCTTTGGTAAGCCCCTGCACAGACACTGGGTCTACTCAGACCTGTGCCAGCTTCATAGCTGGCACAAGTCTGTGTAGACTTGGGCCAGAGGATAGAGGCTAGGAAGGGGGGGGGGTTGGATTTGGTGGACATGACTGTCACTGAACCTGCCCCCTTCCTGGTCCTGATCCATCCTTTCCCCACCCTCATAGCCACCCCATTCCACCCACCCTGTTCCATCCACCCCCTGGGTCCCTTACACCCCCTGTGCAACTTACCTGTGCTGGCAGGTGTCTGGGGGACATTGTTGCTCAGAACTGGTTGCTTGCTGCTTGCGGGAGAGGCCAGGCCACTCGCTCCAGTGTGTTACATTTTGAGACAGCTGGAAAGTGCCATACGCTGCCGGAACGCTTGTTCCGGTGGTGTGCGGCTACAATAGGGCCATTGGAAACTAACTGGAAGCCAATACAGTTTCATGAGACATTTCCTCTGGCCACTTCTAGTTAATAGTCTAATTTCCATATTCTCAACCAGCTGATGTTTCTGAACAGCGTTCAAAGTCAGTCATATGGAGAGTTACAATAGTCCAATCTTGAAGATATTAGGCTATGTTATCATGGTGGCTAAATCCTTATCACCAGGAAGGGAACCTGGGAAAAAGCATTTCTAGTCACATATGACATGTAAACCTTAATTAGCAGAGTTGGATCCAGAGAGGCAGTAGACTTGATCTTTCAGGGTAGGTGTGATCTCACATGATCTACATCAGGCCAATTGATCACCCACCATCCTGTCTTTCCATGTATTGGTCATGGCTGTATCAGCATGACTGGTGTAAGCAGAAGCAGAGTAACCTTTCTCCTTCCACTTCCTTGCTGTCATGGAGAAGCTACAAAAGTACGTAGGAATGGGATGATGAAGTACGTAGGAATGGGATGATGCAGGGAAGGACTTGAGTGATGGAGAGTGGCAAAATGATGGTCAGACAGGTGGAAAACATTTAAGCTCATTGGAGATGTTGGGAGAGGGATTTCAGTCTGTTGCATTTCCAGTGACATACCTAATTAAGGGAGAGAGGAGGCCCAAATTCAGCTTGGAAGTAGGCTCAGGAAAAGAGAGAGCTGTTTCCAAAGTTTTTTTTTTTGGGGGGGGGTAAATAGCTTGGTTTTGCCTAGCTCATTTCCGAGTCTGCTGAGATGGTATCTCCATAACTATTTTCTACAAGAGAACAGCTCAAAAGTTTGTTTTCCTTCCACTCCCTTCCGAAACAATTCCAGTGAATGGAGGTGGGCGGGAATAGAAAACAAGTAGAATGGGCTTGTATTTTATAAAGATGGAATTGCTCCTAACTATCTTTCACTGCTGAAATACAACTTCTCAATTCCTGTTTCAAATTAAAAGTGCAGCGTTGCTGCACCCTTATAAATTCTCATAACAGAGTAGCAGGCTCTCAAGTCGCAGGTATCTTCGGTCCTCTTCATTTTTATTAAGGGTGTTTCTCTCTGTCTTCGTGGATTAAGAGAGGTTGCATTGACAAGCGACACTGCAATGACACAAAGTGGTTGCAAGGTAATTTATAAAGAACCTTTTTTATATGCTTAATTTCTTCATTTTCCTTGTCTTATCTGCTGCCACTTTCAGCCAATCTGCAGTAGCTGACTCGGTTGGAGAAATACCGTGGATCACTTTACCAGAAGCCATTACAATAATTCACCAAACTGGAAAATGTATGCATTCTGTGTACAGTAACTGAAATATATTGTGCAGAGGGGGTGATTCTGTCCTGGCTTCAATTAGTTTTTTGAACATAAGTAGACTGCATGTTGGTGCTTTGTCCGTAGCAGTTTACAGAGCTGTTTCCAAATTAACATTCCTTTGTCAGAATTATTCATTGCATTTTGTGGTCCACTTTACAGAATACTTTATACAATCTACTGACATCAAATAAATCTTCATATCACTCTACATTACTCTATATTACAAAGGCCAGAAGATTCAAAAGAGAGGTCTACTATGGGGATGGAATGAACATTGATCCCAATCATCTGATTGACTGTTGGGCTAGTTGAGATAGATGGCCAAATGCTGACTGTGTCAGGTGTTAGCCAGGTTGAGCACTAGTCAGCCCACCCAACTAGGCTGACCCTTAGTACCAGAGGTACTGTTAGCACCCAATGCATCTTAACAGGTGGGTGGGTGGTGCCATGGGAGTCTCAGTGCAGGATTGTACCCATGCACACCAGCAACCTGGCAATGGCTGGTATAGGGGCCCTATACACCTCCTTCTTCTCTGAATCAGCTCACTAGGAACTATGGTGCCAACTTTGCATCTAGTTGAATCTGCAATCATTGTCCTTGTTTCAATGGAGACTGTGCAGACTGAACTTCCCCAGGGGTGGAGCAGGCACCAGCAAGAGAGACAAAGGTCCCAGAACATGGTCTGAAGCCTAAGGACTCAATGAGTTTGGTGAAGTTTAGCAAATCTAGATCTAGAAGCCCAACGTACGCCTTGTTGCATTCAATGATGGAAGAAAGTCAGAAAAGCAATGAAATAAATCAATAAAGGTGCCAACCTGGAAGAGAACACTGGAGTTGGAGGTTAGGATAGAGGAGAAAGCAAAAAATTATGGTACAAGAAATTATCATTAAAACAATGAAACATAAGAACATAAGAAGAGTCCTGCTGGATCAAGCCAAAGGCCCATCTAGTCCAGCTTCCTGTATCTCACAGTGGCCCCACCAGACAACAAGATACCTGTATCTTGTTGCCACTCCCTTGCACCTGGCATACAGAGAAAACCTACTTCTAAAGCCAGGAGGTTGCTTATGGCTTGTAACCTGTGATGGTCTTTTCCTCCATGAATCTGTCCAAACCCCTTTTAAAGGCATCTAGGCCAGGTGCCATCACCACATCCTGTGGCAAGGAGTTCCACAGATGAATGACACGCTGGGTAAAGAAATATTTTCTTTTGTCTGTTTTAATACTTCCACCACTCAATTTGAGTGGATGTCCCCTAGTTCTAGTGTTGTGTGAGAGAAGAGAGCACAGGTCACCAGAAGTAGAAGATGTGGAAGATGAGTAGGGTTGAAATAGAGACCTCTCTCTCTCTCTCTCTCTCTCTCTCTCTCTCTCTCTCTCTCTCTCTCTGTGTGTGTGTGTGTGTGTGTGTGTGTGTGTGTGTGTGTGTGTGTGTGTGTGTGTGTGTGTGTGTGAGAGAGAGAGAGAGAGAGAGAGAGAGAGAGAGAGGGAAGAAGAAGAAGAAGAAGAAGAAGAAGAAGAAGAAGAAGAAGAAGAAGAAGAAGAAGAAGAAGAAGAAGAAGAGTCCTGCTTGAAACCCTGGAGAGTCATTGCTAGTCCATGTAGACAATATTGAGCTGGATGGTCCTATGGTCTGATACAGCTCCATTTGTTCAAAGAAAGGAGACAGACCGCAAATTGGTGATCAAGTATATTTAGGAAGATATATATATAATATATATAAGCAGTATATTTAGGAAGATTGCCAAATATGTTGTGTTCTTAAGTGAGCTGTTTGAACTGAAACCAGAATAAAGCTCCAATCCTATTAGCGTTCTAGCAGCGCAAGGCCCTTTACAGTGGCGCAAAAGCTGGGCTGCCATCATGCACTTCCGGGCTACTGTAGCAAATATGCGGTAGCTGAGTGTGCGCAGCAGTGGTTCCAGATGCCTCCATTGGCACTGGTAAGTTGATGGCAGAGGCAGGTCATGGGTGGGGAGGGCAGAGAGAAGAGCAGGGTGTGAAGAGGGGCAAGGAGGGAGTGGATCTCGGTGGCACTGGCATGCACCAGGATCCTATCTCCTCTTTCCTAGGCCATCAACCCCTTTTCTCTCCTGGGACATATGCCAGCAAAATAGTTGACATATGTCTGAGGACACCCATAGGCAGCCTACCAGGGAGTGTAAAATATTTTACTTACCTCCTGCAGGTTGTCCAATCACCCTTTCCCCCCCCCCCACTGGATGCAGCGCATGCTACATCAGAGCAGTTGCATCAGCACCAATGGTGAGGATAGGATTGGGCCGTAAGATGCATAAAAACGTTTTGACCTGAAGAAGACCCTTGATCCAAACACGTTTGGAAATCTTCACAAATTAATATACAATTACAAGCACCAACTTGAGGTCCCCTCTCATTGTTCTTTTGGAGCATGTGGATTTCATTATGTAGCCTTGTCAAACTGGCAGGAAATAAATTAGCAAAAGCTGCACCTCCCCATGAAGACTTTGAGACACATCAGGTAACTCCTCGGCCGCATCCTCCAGTTTCAACATCTTCCATTCCCTACGTGATTTATCGGTGAGCTTCTGATTCTGAGGTTTCCTTGCTTACCAAACCTCATTCGTATTCTTTTGACTGTCTTCCTCTATTTAGCTTCTGGGGTTTTGCCTTGTAAAGCTTTTCTTTCTTTTTTTTAATTATCCCTATTCCAGTATTTAAAATGAAATTTTAATGTGATTAGTTCTTGATAGTACGTCTCTACATGGTTGCTGTGTTGTCAAGGTCATATCATAATAAAGTCATTTTAAATAATAGAAATGAAGAGAGACAAACAAAAATCTAATAGGGCATAACCACAATATCAACACCAGTTTGAACACACACACACACACACACACACACACACACACACACACACACACACACACACACACACACACACACACACACACCCCAAGACAAACTCAGTTCAGTCTGAATTGGGACACTCATTTATAGTAAATGTTTTGTAAATGACAGACATCTGACAGGCAAAAATAGTCTGTCAGATGGGCAGCCCAATCCTACCTAAATTCCCGCGCAGTGATGCAGTGGTGCCAGCGTGGTCTGCACTGCATCCTGTGCAGGAATTTAGCAGGCTGTACGTTTCCTCGAGGTAAGGGGACATTCATCCTCATGCCCGAGGAAAGCCCTTCGACCTGCGTGAGCTACATTCTTGTTGGAAGTCCGAGCTTATCTGTGTCAGCGGGTAAGGCTCGGGAAGGGAGATAGAATGTGGTGCACACCAGCACCGCCAATCCTGCCCCCTTGTAACTCTTTGTAAGGTACCATTCACAGATATTGTGCAATACTACTACTACGACTACAACTACAACTACTACTAAATTATGAGTATGTTTCGGGTGGCGCAGCGGGTTAAACCGCTGAACCATAAGCTGCCGATCGAAAGGTCGACAGTTCGATTCCCGCGACGGGGTGAGCGCTCGTTGTTTGGCCAGCTCCTGCCAACCTAGCAGTTCCAAAGCATGTTAATGTGAATAGATAAATAGGTACCGCTTGAGGGAAGGTAAATAGCGCTCTGTGTTCCAGCTGCATGCTACGCGCTGCGGCAAGGAGAGTCATGCTGGCCACATGACCACGGAGGCGTCTTCGGACAACACTGGCTCTTCGGCTTTGAAATGGGGATGAGCACCACACCCTAGAGTCGGACACGACTGGACCTAATTGTCGGGGGATACCTTTACCTTTAAATCCCTAAAGGACAAACAAGAGAGTTCTTTTAGGGTTTTTTTTTAAAGCTTGTGGATCTGGTATTGTGTTAACAATGCACAAGTTTCTGGGATCTTCCCATCCTTGGGTATAGGGCTGCCCCAGGTATCCTCCAATGCCAGAACCCCCTTTGAATCCCCTTTGTGGATTAGGAACTGGTTGAAGACCAGGAAACAGCGAGTGGGAGTCAATGGGCAATTTTCACAATGGCGAGAAGTGAAAAGCGGTGTGCCCCAAGGATCGGTCTTGGGACCGGTGCTTTTCAACTTATTCATAAATGACCTGGAGTCGGGGATAGGCAGTGAGGTGGCCAAGTTTGCAGATGACACTAAACGTTTCCGGGTGGTGAAGACCAGCAGGGATTGTGAAGAGCTCCAGAAGGATCTCTCCAAATAGGGAGAATGGGCAGCAAAATGGCAGATGCGCTTCAATGTAAGTAAGTGCAAAGTGATGCACATTGGGGCAAGAAACCAAAATTTCACATATACGCTAATGGGTTCTGAGTTGTCTGTGACAGATCAAGAGAGAGATCTTGGGGTGCTGGTGGACAGGTCGATGAAAGTGTCGACCCAGTGTGCGGCGGCTGTGAAGAAGGCCAATTCCATGCTCGGGATAATTAAAAAAGGGATTGAGAATAAAACGGCCAATACCATTATGCCTTTGTACAAATCGATGGTAAGGCCGCATCTGGAGTATTGTGTCCAGTTCTGGTCACCACACCTCAAAAAGGATATAGTTGAATTGGAAAAGGTGCAGAAAAGATCAACCAGAATGATTCGTGGGCTGGAGCACCTCCCTTATGTGGAAAGGCTACAGCGTCTGGGGCTTTTCAGCCTAGAAAAAAGGCGCCTGAGGGGGGACATGATTGAGACGTATAAAATTATGCATGGGATGGAGAGAGTGGATAGAGGGAAATTCTTCTCCCTCTCGCACAACACCAGAACCAGGGGACATGCACTAAAATTTAGTGGAGGGAGAGTTAGAACCGAAAAAAGAAAATATTTTTTTACCCAGCGTGTAATTCATCTGTGGAACTCCTTGCCACAGGATGTGGTGATGGCACCTGGCCTAGATGCCTTTAAAAGGGGTTTGGACAGATTCATGGAGGAAAAGACCATCACAGGTTACAAGCCATAAGCAACCTCCTGGTTTTAGAAGTGAGTTTTCTCTGTGCCAGGTGCAAGGGAGTGTCAACGGGAAACAGGTTATCTTGTTGTCTTGTGCTCCCTGAGGCATCTGGTGGGGCCACTGTGTGACACAGGAAGCTGGACTAGATGGGCTTTTGGTCTGATCCAGCAGGGCTCTTCTTATGTTCTTATGTTAAGTCACAGCAACATGAGGAAGAGGAAGTAAGGTCTTTCCAGTCACCTCGACAACACAGGGAGGGACCAAAGGATGGTGTCCCAATTGGTCACTCTTTAGGTCCACCGGTAGGAAAATTCAGGTAATCATTCATACTCAGACCCACATGTCTCATCATGGGGCCTTGGACAAATAGAAAAGGACCTTCTGCTTTTGAGTTTTAGAAAGAGAAAAAAAATTCAGCATTACTAATGTTGATGTGCAGGTTTGTATAGAACGTTCAAAGAGATGTGAACCTAAACAAATAGATAAGAAAATGAATGTTGTTCTGGGATAGTCTTGGGTAATTATGGAAGAAGAGTCCCAACAGATAATTATTGCACTGAACATTAATTAACATTATATTGGCAGATTTTGAAAAAAAAAATATCAACAACAATTAAACAGGCTAACCAGGTGAAAATAATTAATGTGGTGCTGACCAGACGTATTGATGCTGTGATGCTTACAATGTGGTTGTTTTGCCAGTAAATTCTAGAACAAATGGTATAGAATGAATGGTTCCAGTAAATTCTAGAACAAATTCTAGAACAAATGGTTCCATTCATTCCTATGTAAATCATAGACCTGATATAGAACTGACAACACAAGATCTCAAACAAATATAGTAATACAGATGTTTTTTAAATTACCAAACACATCCTATAGTTCCAATCTACCACTTTGGCTTCTAAGACAGTATGGTATAGTGAGTAGAGCACTGAACCAGAAACAGGAAGTCCTGGGTTTGAATTTACTCTCAACAATGACAGTACATAGAGATCTTCAGCCAGTTCTTCACTCTTAAGGAGACATTTCTGCATGCACACATTCCTTTGGGCACAGGGAGGGTTCCTTCCCATGAAATAAAAGAAATTCTGGCTAATTGTGTGTGTGTGTGTGTGTGTGTGTGTGTGTGTGTGTGTGTGTGTGAGAGAGAGAGAGAGAGAGAGAGAGAGAGCTTGGAAGACATTTCAGCAATTATTATTTTTAAGTACCTTTGTTGTTCAACACCCTCAGTGCCTGCAGAACCGGATGGGTGGTGTACAAATCTTTTACAAAATAGAATAAAATGCATGAAATAAACAGATCTAAAGTGACAAGGACTCCTTTCCTTTGCAAAAGTGACTGCATGTTGAGGGTATGCTTTGAGAAACTGTACTACTTTAACTTTTTTGTGCCAGTTCAGGTTTTCTTTTTTTTTTTGCTGCTTAATTTCTGTTAAAGGGGAAATGTATGTTTTGTAATTGACAGTAACATCTTGATAATGTCTGTTTTCCACTCTAGGTCTGTTTTCCTAGTCAATGTCAAGATAATGTCTGTTTTCCTAGTCAAAGAAACAATAACTCTCTTAGTAGCTTGCTCAAGTATCTCTGTCAGACAAGTAGGCTTGTGTGGTGTCTCAAGGTTATTTTATTAGTTTATTAACCAGAAACAGCTTGTTGATGCCCACATTATGCTCTTAACAAAGCTTTCAGGTTCAGTTAACTAAAGAAATACAGCTTTTAAAGGCACACACCTATGGATTTTGCAAAGAGCCACAGATAATAACAATGAGCAAATTGAGGACATTCAAAAATCAAGGAAAATGCATTGACAAAGAGGTGAACATTAAAACCCATTTCGACCCGAGGCCATATTTCCCCAGAACTTTCAAATGCCAGTTTTTGTCACATGTTTAAGGTACCCACAAATAGAGAAAAACACCTGCAAAAAAATTCCCACGTGTGCCATATACCTGTAGCATGGGTGTTGTAAACACCACTCATTGGGTTTAAAGTTAGCAGCCAGTCATTGAGGTTTAAAGGGACGTTTTCCATTCATTCCTATGTAAATCATAGACCTGACATAGAACTGACAACACAAGATCTCAAACAAATATACCGTATTGGTCTGAGTATAAGACTCACTTTTTTCTCCTAATTTAAGTTTTTAAACTAGGGGTGCGTCTTATAGTCAGGCTGTTGCAATTTAATGCCAGTGATTTAATTAATTTTTTTTAATAGCGCCAAACTTTAAGGGTGCATCTTATAATCAGGTGCGTCTTATACTCGGGACAATACGGGGTAGTTGTGCTGTACACACAGCTTCTGTACTTTAGGGTTGTGTAGGGGGATGTCCCACCACAGTGTACCCCAAGTTACAAGTCACTACCTTCCAGGGTTTTTTTATGGCCATTTGAACCCTTTAATTGCTGCAGCTGAAGTTGTGCGTTCACCACTACAATGCTCAAACAAACATAGTTGTGTTGTGCACACAACTTCTATGCTTTAGGGGCCTGCAGGGGTATGTCTCAGCACAGTGTACCCCAAGTTACAAGTCACTACCTGCCAGGTTTTTTTTATGACCCTTCAAATCCTTGAAATGCTGCAGCTTTAGTTGTGAGTTCAGCACAAAAACGCTCAAAAATATAGTTGTGTTGTGCAGACAACTTCTGTGCTTTAGGGGGCTGCAGGGGTATGTCTCAGCACAGTGTACCCCAAGTTACAAGTCACTACCTGCCAGGGTTTTTTTTAATAGCTCTTAGAGGTCGTTTTTGCAAGATCATCTTGGTTCTAGCCCTCTAATTTCTTTAAGAGACAGGTATTTGAATGCCTCGCCCATAAAACGCCATAAAACGTAATGACAGCTATCAGTTATACAGAGAGGCAGGTGTTCCCCATTTATCTGCAGGCTAGTTCCTGACCTTTGAATGCACTTCTTAGTAGAAGAATGTCAGTTGAAAATTACTATGCAACAATCCAGCTAAAAATCAGTATATAACGACAGCTACCTTGCAAGGTTCTTGCAAACACTCAGTTGAGGCTGGAGACATAATTCTGAGTAGCCCAGCTTTCAACCCTGTTGTGATAGGCTCAGCCTGATGAGGGGAAAAGAACCCCCCCCCCTAGAAATAAACATCTACATTGAGCTGCCTGCAAAAATCCTGCTGAAAATCAGTATAACACAGACACCTGGCAGATCCCTGCAAACAGTCAGTTTGAGACTGGAGACAGAATTCTTAGTACCTCAACCTTCACCCCCCTGCTAGGCTCAGCCCAAGGGGGGAATAGAAAAAAAACACTCAGAAACAAACAAACAACTTACAGGAACATTAGATTTCCTTATAAGGACCAATGAGTGTTTTGAGCAATGCCTTGTGTTGCTCCTATTTACAGCTTTGTAAAACTGATCACCTGCACCTGAGGTGTTGGAAGCAAAGTGGATTCAAAAGCCAGGGCCCTGGCCATGAAAAAAAAAAGACAAAATTTCATTTCTAATTTCAGTGAGGAGGGGGTACCCTGCAACCAATTCCTGCACCTCATTTCCCCTAAAAACAGTTATCTTTGCTCTTCTGGGGGGGTCAGTGGGGTGACCCTAGAACTCTGAAAATTGTTTTAAAAATAGTTTCACATGTCTAATTTCCACAAAAAAATTCCAGAAAAATTGGGGGAAGCCCTTTTTTAAAAAAAACTGTTTTCTTTCAAGCATTGCTCGAAGCACTCACTCGGGTCTAGTGGGATTAAGATTTTGTTGTTCAGTCGTTAAGTCGTGTTAAAGACTACAATTTCAAATAGGTCCAGCAACTGAATTTCTATTTTCTCAAATAGTTCAATACATCTTTTTTTTATGAAGTTCACCAATATTGTGTATTGTAGTTTTGAAAAGTTTGTGTGTGCGGAAGCATTAGTTTTGATCAAATGGGTGCAGTAGCCATTAGCAACCAGCAGATGGAGATGGGATGCTACTCAAAGAACTCAGCCCACAGGTTCTCCCTCATACATTTCTGTGGTTAAACTTGGGGAAGTTTGGCTGGAGTCAGCACTCAGAAAAATAAGGCAACAGCCCAATCAGCCCACGAGGCGATGAAGCGGCACCAACGTGGTGTCTGCTGCATCCTGCGGGGGGGGGGGGTTGGCCTCCAGAGGCCTCCTCGGGACAATGAAATATTTGTTCCCTTGCCCCAGGGAAGACCCCA
The DNA here is from genome assembly GCA_026170595.1 of Plestiodon gilberti rubricaudatus. NCBI lineage: Eukaryota > Metazoa > Chordata > Lepidosauria > Squamata > Scincidae > Plestiodon > Plestiodon gilberti. The sequence goes on along the minus strand of JANXHW010000004.1, from coordinate 59,942,001 downwards.
GCCAGCCCAATCAGTCTACTCAGACCTGTGCCAGCTACTGTATATAGCTGATGCAAAGTCCAAGTAGACCTGTGAAGGCAGATTGGGACTAGGAAGGAGGTTAGGATTTGGCAATCGACACTGGGGCTGAATGCACGCCCCTTCCCTGCCCCAATCTGCTCTCTTCCCCACCCCATTGCCTTCCCGTTCCACCCCTCCCACCTCCCTCCCCCCATGTGATCCTACCTGGGGCAGCGGGAATCTGGTGTCCGTTGCTGCTTCCAGTGGCGGCCAGCCCGCATGCTCTGCTGTGTTGCCTTTCCAGCGGTGTAATGCCACAATAGGATTCGGTCATAATTCCTTAACACAATCTATCTAGATGGTCACTAACATTGCTCAAGGAAGCCTGGGTTCTTGCACTTGCGGGTGAGCAAGTGAGTGCTCCTCTCTGAGATCCCAATGAATGAGTCACTCAGTGAGTGGCAGACAACAACAAAGACTTACTGTGGGCTTCTACTTATATAACTTTGCTTTGATTATGTCATCAAGTTACCCAATTTGAGGTGTGGAACACACCTGGCCACTCCATCCCACCCCTTGGCCTAGATGGACATGTTTGACTGCCCAATGGATAAACTAGGGGTGGCCAACCATTAGGGCCTCTGCTAGATAATGGAGTTTCAAAGGACAAGGCTGCTTGCAAATTATGTCCCAGCAGCTTTTAGCTGTTGAACATGCACAGGGGTTTCTAGGTGGTTCCTAGGGTCCAAAAATAGCCCCTCCCCCCAAAAATAGGGAGAAAAACATTCATCACAGGCTCTGAAGAGAGGTTCACAGATTTCCTTCTAATCCAGTTATCCTGTTCAGTCCAAGGGGGCTGAGAAGTGTATCTTTGACTTGTCTAGGGAATTGAGACCTGGTTTTGCAGTCTTTGGATAGGTTTACCATATTTTGAGGTGCCCAAACCGGGATACCCCCCTACTTTCCCCCGCCTCCAGATTTTTTAAAAACATGTTTATTTTCTGGACTTTTTGCTTCTGGTTTTTTTTTTTGGGGGGGGGGGGCTGCCGCGCATTAGCACATCCCAAAATTTTCCAATTAATTAATTACTTAACCCCCCATTTTGCCCCCCTTTTCAACCCCTTGCCTGGTGGTGGTGGTAGTGGTGGTGCTGCTGCTGCCGCCGCCACCACTACTGCCACCGCCCGATTCCTGGCTGGCCAGCTGCTTGGGCCAGCCAGGACTCCTCTTCGACCACCCCCTCCTCCTCCCATCGCCACCACCGCTGCATCAACAATGATTTTTAAAAGGTAAAAAAATTTCCTGTGTGGCCATCTTGGATCTCACGAAATCTTGTGAGATCTAAGATGGTGACGCCCAAATCTCGTGAGGGCACATGAGGCAGTAGCACACTGCTTCATGTGCCCTCACGAGATTTGGGCGCTGCCATCTTGGATCTAATCTTGGGGTGATCGAAAAGGAGTCCTGGCTGGTCCAAGCAGCTGACCAGCCAGGAATCAGGCGGCAGCAGTGGCGGTGGCGGCGGCGGCAGCAGCAGCACCACGAGGGACACCCCCCCTGAAAAAATTGGGGAGTTGTCCCGGTATGGGCACCTCAAAATCAGGTAAGCCTACCCTTGTCAATTGGATCAACTTCCCCTGCCCCATAAACTTTTCTTGTTAAGCATTTTGAGAGTGAAGCCTTTAACTGTTTTCCTTTCTTGGTACCATCATGGTCAATAGTGAGAGAGCCAAAAACACACATGTTGAAGGAGGATGTTAAATAACTGCATGCACATTTTCCCAGAGCATCTAGTAACACAATTAAACAATACATTTGAAAGCTGGGGAGGAGGAGCAGTTCAACAAGATTTTGAAAAACCCGTACACACATACAAATCACAGGTGTGTACACCCCTGAATAAAGTTCTGAATAACATTTATTAGGGAGGGACCTATATGAGCCATAGATTTTCTATCATGTTGTTTTAGCATTTCAGAAAGGTGTTTGACTGGCATTTCCTGCAGTAATAAAATGACACTTGCAGATATCCCCCACAGGATAATTCTGCATTTGGGCAGTTGCCTGAGTTTGAAACATCCTAGAAAGACTTTTTACAGTGAAATTGATGAGTTTGTGAATCATAATCATCACAATAATGTCCAGGGCTCATCATGAAGATCAATTCTATATGAATTTAAAGTGGTAAATAAAAGCACGGCAATATCAGTGGATAAACACATGTCACTCAGAAGCTGTGGGCAACCGTACAACTTCCCTTCCCACTGACAAGTCGGTCCTTGACAGGGCTGTCAAATGGATCAGGACAGTTGCTATGGGCGGTGAGTGGTGACAGCGCTTGTCAGACACTTGGAATCAATGCAGAGGCTTCTACACCCAGCAGATCAATTGAAGAGCAGCTAATGCTCCACAAAGGAAAAAAATAAAATAAAAATTCTCCTGCACCTGCAATAAGAAGAAGAAGAAAAAAAAAGCAGGCTGGCAGGCAATTCAAAGCAATTTGTTTTGCCCACTCTTTCTGTGCTAATTTGAACCTTCAGAAGGTTGATTGCACAATAACAATATCAGCCAATATACCGGGTCCTGCTGGGTAATAATCCAGAGAGGTGTTTATATCAATACCTCTATTGGTTAGGTCTGGATTCCCTATGCCTGACATCACCAGAGCGGCTGGTTGGAAGAAAGAGCTGCCAGGAGTCTGAATCACAGGCTAGAATCCTGGTTCCAAGAATTAGCTGATCCCAGAGAGCCAATCCTGAGCCATTCCCTGAGCTCCAAAATACGTCATGTTTTCTCAGTTTGGGCAGCCTGTTGTTGAAGGAGGCAACCGGTTCTGACAGCACTGATTGGCCGATCTTTAGCCTACATATGCAAAAGAGGCAGGGGTCAGACAGTGTATGAATAATAACTAGTCTATTATCTGCAGTGAACCTGCCCATTGTAAACGATAAATCTAGGTTTTATTATAAATAATAGGATTTATGTAGAATAGGGTGCAATTCAATGCAACAAATAAAGTGGCCTCCTGTGATGGTTTCAGTCAGTATCCTATAATTATACAGCTAATTAAAATACCCAAACCAGTAAGAAGGAAACAAAAAATGATTATTATGTTGTGGGTGCTGCTATCTTTCTTTGCTACTGAATGATTCCTAACCATTACATAACTGCACCAATTTAAGCTACGGCCCTGCAAAGATTCCCACCTGGGACTTGCTGCCGAGAGATACCAGCAAACACAAAGTGTAAATATTTTGATTGAGTATTTTTGCCTTGGGGTCTTTCAATCTCAGGTATGCCACTTTTTCCCCTCTTCCATCAAGGAATACACTGTACCTTCAAGCGAGTGGATTTGTTTCCTAGTACTGAGGGCAAAGTGAGCATTGCACGCTAGCCTGGGTAAACAAGTTCAGAGAACACAGATAAAACTTCAAGAGAAGTCAGATTTCCCACCCTCCAAACGCCATTAGAGACAGTGCAAGCAGTTGAAGAGAAGAAGTTGCTACAGCAGAGAGCTATAGTAACTTCGTTGTTGTTGTTGTTCAGTCGTTAAGTCGTGTCCGACCCTTCGTGATCCCATCCTCCACTATCTTCCTGAGTTCGCTCATTTTCATGTTCGTTGCATCGGTGATGCTGTCTAACCATCTCATCCTTTGCCTTCCCCTTCTCCTTTTGCCTTCAGTCTTTCCTAGCATCAGAGTCTTCTCCAGAGACTCTCTTCGCATTAGGTGGCCAAAATATTTCAGCTTCAGCCTCAGTACCTGTTCTTCCAGGGAACAGTCAGGGTTGATTTCATTTAGGATTGACTGATTTGATCTCCTAGCAGTCCAAGGGACTCTCAGGAGTCTTCTCCAGCACTTCTAGCCTTTTCTAAAGTGTTTAGTGCCTTTGAAGTGGCTTCGGGAAGCAGCAAAAGGGAAGATTGAGTCCAGAAAGGTAGGCTTACCAGATCTTACCCTTCCCTCTGCTGCTGCCAAACATGTACTTTCTTGTCAGTTATGTTGGTATGCATGGCATAAGAGGAGACTTCCTTTCTGGGGCTGCTAAATTCTAAACTCAATTAGCACCAGCACAGGGCAGTTTCCAGGAAAGCAACTCGCTTCCCTCCCATGCACATGGAGGTTTGCAGGAATGCTCAAAAGACAACCAACAGCATGCCTCTATGCACTGACTTAATTGTTATCATCATAAATGCTGGTGCTGTAACATCAAGAAAGCACCCACTAGAAATGATATATGGCAATTAATTCCAAGCTTCCCTTTTGTCCGAGTTGAAAGTGTAATGCCACAGATGACATTTTCTGCCTTACTGGGAAAGAATTGTTTTGTTTTGTTTTGTTTTGTTTTTAATGTTATTCCTTCTTAAGCTTGGAAGAACCAAACACCTTTGTGTATTTCCTAAAGAGAGTTAGAAATGAAGTCTTCCACTCTGAAATGTTACGAGAACAGGGGAAAGATATTTCCCACATGTTGAAGGTGCCTGATGCCTTTGCTGCAAGGTATCATGCTAGAAAGAGAGACCAAAGGAAACAGGGATGGGAGGGGGGGGAGAGATGCTGCCGTTTGGGCGGCAGCCGAAAATATCAGACAACAATAGAAAAGACTGGAGTAGATTGTTGAAAGGGGATCAAGCTTGGGGAGTCCAAAGCACATTACTTGACAGAGTCACACCTACAGGACCAGGCAGCTTCCTAGAGAAAAGAACACGGGCCACCCAATCCGACTTAACTTTTTTAGGTCCGCCGGCGCCCGGACTGTGTCCGCCGGCATAATTAGCCCTTGTGCCGGCTTAATGACCGTTCCACCGGTGCAAGAGTTAAATTGGATTGTGCTGTGAGTGAGTAACTGGAGTTCATCAATCAACACAATGTGGGCATGAGTACAAAGGAGCCAATCCACCACGTGGAATTAGAATGAATAGGGATGCCCTCTCAAATATTGAGGCTATTTTTGAAGCTAGATAGACTCAGATTAGGTACAATATATGTGTGGCGTTAGGCAGTAAACTCACTAGATGTGAGATTCACTGCAGTTTGTAATATTTGTCCTCAGGAAGAAAAAAATATGATGAAAACAGATGGCTCAATGCAGTGCTAGCAATCTGCATGAGCAAACAGGTTTCCGTGCACATATTTATTTCATTGTATATTACGCCTTTCATATGACCCTGGGGTACCAGTCAGTAAATAACAATTTAAGAGGAAAAAAATAAGAAAAATTGTGTACGTAATGAAGTGTGTGTGTGTGTGTGTGTGTGTGTGTGTGTGTGTGTGTGTGTGTGTGTGGAGTAGTGGTGGTGGTGGTGGTGTTGTGGTGTGTTAAAGTTATTCCATATCTGCTTATTCCTATCTCTTCATAGTATAAACCCATAAGTCTGGAAAGTCTCTGAAAGCTGAAAGCATATAGGCTTGAGTCCCTCTTCAGGAGTCATCTCCTTGTATTCAACACAGGCAATGGGAACACCTGGCTCCACCTCCACATGAATCCATTTCTTTGAACCCAAGTATTCCTTCTGTTTGCATTTGTGTGTAGAGGGAAGCATTGGACTGTGATTGAGAATGCTGGCTGGCCAGATTCAAAATGGTTGAGAGGACAGATGAACTCTTCCTGCATTATTGCTTGCCTCTGCTGACAAGTGATGAATGTGGAAACACTGGGGGGGGGGCAGGGTTGGGGACAAGTTGGCATGAAGGGATGGCTATGTGGCACATTTGTGTGTCTCTTTCCCCCACGTTCAGTGAAAAATTGAACCTCTAAAAAGGGCTTCAGACTTTGATGAATCTCTAGGAAATGAATGTTCCACACAGAGGGCAGAACTCAGACTTGCTCTGTGTGTGGCCTCTGCTGTTGGTACATAGCACACAAGAAGACACTCTTAGTTGATCTTAGGGATTGTGATGGAGCATTAAGGTCGTCTTTACAAAGGATGCAAACAGTCATGCTTTAGAAGAAAAAATCACCACCACCCAACCAGTGCCCAGAATTGTGCCTGGGAAATAATGGGAAACCTGAAAGAGGATGGAAAGCACATCTGGCCCCTGATACAAACTGAGCAGCTGGGAATCCAGAAAGATCTGAAGGCAGAAAATCTGAGAGGATTGACGAAATCTGACTGCAGATGTGCCTATTCCTCCTAAGTCACAGGTTCTGTCAATCAACATTATCTCAGCCTTGCCTAGTTTCAATTTCAGTTGCTCACATAAATCAGCTCTCTTATGATGGAAATACAGTATCTGATATGTGTCATCCATATACAGCCCAATCCTATCTACCCCCCTCCCACCTATGCAGTCGTGCTACCGGAGCACATGTTGCATCCTGCAGTGGGGAAGTCCCAGAGGTGTCTTCAGGTAAGAGAACATTCATTCCCTTGCCTGGGGGTAAGCCTCAGCTTCCCGAATGAATTTACCTAGACCCGAGCCAGCAATTGCTGGTGAAAGGCCAAGTTGACCCAGGATGATTGAGGCTGGGAAGGGAAATAGATTATCGGCAGTGTCACTGCTGTCGATACAGCCCCCTTCCCGGCCCCAACACACTCCTTCCTTGCCCCATTCCACCCACTCCCATGCTGACTTACTAACACTGGGGCTTTTCCTGGGTCCACTAGTACACGGCCATGGCTTGCAGCAGTGGCTCAGCTGTGCTCTATGGCATGTCTCCTTTCGCAACAGCCATAAAGCACTGCAAGAACGCCAGTTCAGGTGGTGCAGCTGGCCCATAGGTTTGGGGCCCATACGGTCATCAGGTCTGCTTTACAAGAGACTCCAGTTGCCAGAGGAGGCAGACCTTCATCTCAGGACAGGACAGTATAATATACACAGGTGCAACTAAATATTTTACTCCTTTGGATCCTGTTCTTCGGAATAACTGGAGTGCACTAGTACATGTTCAGTCTTCTGCTCTGTTCACAATGTTCTGGGATAGTGTCATAGTCTTGTCAGGAAAAAAAATATAGTATATCAGCTTAACTGTTTTGCAAACAGTGTATGTTATCCCCACACTCCTAGTTAAATGTGTGGTAATTGGAAACTTCCCGTCTATAGATTGGGTGGCTGTTCTTTCTTAGCTTAAACTTTATTTTCTTCCTATCTTGCTAAGCTTTTTAATCAAAACCATTGTTAACAATGCTCAAGTATATGCTTTTCTCAACCATTATATTTACTACGTTTATGATTTTTGGAGTTTCATCTCAAGAAGGCATTATTTCAGCAGGATTTGCATTTCTTTTGTGGTTCCTTTTATCTGCTTAGCGCTGACTTCCGGATGGCAGACACCACTCTTAATTCAAGAGAACTTTTATATTTTATACTGTGTATGAAAAGATTCAAACTTGCTGCAAATCTTTATTGTACAAAGAATGAATTGACTATTTACCCTTGCGTCCCCCACTATTTCTGACTGATTAGTACAATGACTCACATTTTAGGGATAAGAAAATCTTATATCTTATAAGTTCTTATAAGTTCTTCCAGTCATGGATACAATTTTGACCAAACTCCCACTGAACAGAATATCTGCTGCATAGAATCATAGAGCTGAAGGGTATAAAATACAATTGAATTCAATTTCCATCTGAAAGCTCCACTCTGCAAAAACATGATACACCATGACAAAGAAGCTCCCATGAGTAAAATGCTGGTGAAGCAGTAGGCCAAAATGGAAGAGCACATAGCTTAGTATCCTCACAAAATGGAAGAGCACATAGGTGGTATTGCGACATGCCAGCAAAATGCGCGTTCCGTCAGCATGCACTGTTGCAAAAGTGCCATAAAGCCCTTTGCGTCAGTGCGGGGAGCCAATGCGCTAGCAGGAAGGCTAAAGCCTTCCTGTGCATGCCGGCAGTCATCGGGAGACACAGGTAAGTCCAGCACATGGGCGAGGGGAGGGTGACAAGGGGGTTGAATGGTGCGGGGGGGAGGACAGAATGGGATGTGGTGGGTGAATTGGGCCCTGGAAGGAGGCAGGATCAGCAGTTCTGCTGCACATCATATCCAATCCCCCTTCCCGGGCCTGATCCACCTGCATAGATCAACATGGACCATTGCTGACCAAGCTGACCTGTTGAGGCTGCTGGGTCCTCCAGCATCCAAAATCTACTGCGAGATGCAGTGCAGCCTGTGCTGGCGCCACTGCATCGCCGCATACGGATTTGCATCAGACTTGGCTGTTAGTCCTTATTCCTTACTGTGTCTAAGCACAGGCATATATACCTGAAACAATCACATATGTTTTCCCTGTTTGCCCCTGCCTCTATTCCCTTCCTTCCCGCTGTTGTGTAACTATCTTTAGACTGTAAGCCTGGGGTCCAGAGACCTATCTTTTCACTCTATGTAAAGTGTCATGTACATTGATAGTGCTTTATTTTAATAAATTGCATTATTTTGCTATAATGATACAGATTGGTTACCCTTTATCCGGATATCCGAAATCCAGACTATTCCGAAATCCAGACATTTTGGGGGCTATGACATTTAAAAAAAAACTTTTTCCAGCACCTGGCTTGTACAGCGCAAGCCATGCTGGGGCACAAAATTATTAAAAATATTCTATAAAATCACCTTCAGGTTATGTGTATATGGTGTATATGAGACATAAATGAATTTTATGTTTAGACTTGGGTTCCATCCCCGAAATATCTCATTATATTTATGCAAATATTCCGAAATTGAGACAAATCCAAAATCCAGACATTTTCCCGTCCTAAGCAGTCCGGATAAGGGATATTCAACCAGTAATAACAAAAGCAATAGCAACAGCAGCAGCAACAACACATTTTGTTTTGCAAAATGCGGCCACACCACCATCACAGGCAGTCGCCTCCATTGCTCAGCCCCACTTTGCATAAGGCAAATGAAAGCTGAACTTTCACTAGTTGTTCAGGGGCTGGACTCTCATGGTCATCTCCTTTGGCATTTTACCCCCTGAGCTCACAATTTGGAGCCTTTGGAATAGTCTGAGATTAGCTGGATTCCTTCGGGGGCCAGGGAGGAATTTTTTTGCTTTCCACCTGATTGGTACTTGGCACAAAGTTTTTTTCACCTCCCCTAGACTGTTTCCTGAGGTGATCTATTAGCTTAGCCAGGTTAGTTAGTTTCTGGCTAACTAACTAATACAGCAGGACTGGGAGTAGGAATCTGGTGTGCACCCTAAGGTATTCAAGGGCCAGAGGGGAAACAGGACCAATCTCAAGATTCTCTCTGGCTTGGGGGTGCTGGCTGGTGACTCTTAAGGCCTGAATTTCAAAGTCCATCCTAAATGCTTTCCAGCTTGGGATGAGCTAAATAATTTGGCTGCCTTGACCTCCTTTCCAGGGGTTTTGGTGGGGAAAACCAGAGGTTGGTGTGAGGCAATCTCTGCTTGGACTCAGGGTGTTAACACCCAAAGGGGAAATGAACAGTTGTGTCTGCCTCCCTCAGGATAGGTGCTTGCACCAAAGGGGGAGGAATTTGATAGTCAAGGTCACTGCAGGACAAAAGTAAGTAAAAGTGAATTATGTAATCAATAAAGTCGCCCAATTCATACCAAGCAATGATCTTGTCTCATATGATTTGTGGGGGGTGACTCCAGGAATCTCAAGGACTTACGGTCTGAGTTCAGCACAAACCTTGGAAAACTTCTGCCAGTTAGAACTAGACAATACTGGGTCATTATACTAGTTTGGGGATGAAACCTGTGCTTCGACATATGGTGACTTCATCGAGTCATCTTACTGTATGATTGTAAGAGTACTGTATATATCTCTTGGCTACAACAACCAATGATTGAAATATATGGTGCACCCAAATCGTCATCCTAGCACAGACTCTTGTGGGAGCTTCTCTTCCTGGGACCAGCAGGGCACATTTTGTATCATTGTAGCCCATTTTGATCATTTGTATCAAATTAATCATTTGTATCAATGTAGCCCATGGAAGAAAGAACTCAGTTTTATCAGAATGAACTGTAAAATGGGTTCAGAAGTTGGCCCATTGACTCTCCTCCTCCCTGAGCTTTGCTTGTTGTGTCAGTGGCAACTTGGCCCTGCATAATTAGCTTGTTTTACTGTAGTGCAAAACGGAATCAAAGGCAGGTGTACCTTCTCTTTGTTCCCTGTGGATAGAAAGGAGCAGAAGGTATTTCTCATCCAGCCCATCTGTAACCAGAAATTTGTGAAACTTTCATGTTATTCTTGTAAATGTGTTTATTGTTTAAATAGAAGTAATTATTTTTCTTCTCCTGCTGGAAGCTTAAGGCTTCTGCCAAATGTCTTTAGCATTCTGCTAGCAGATATAGCATTTTATTATAGAGGCCCATATGTTCAATTGTTTTAAAGGGAAGAGACGGTAGGTAGTAACAGCATTGGAGAGCATGGAAATGGAGATGCAACTTCTAGAGAGGAATGTCTGCAAAGTAGCAGTGTGATCACTAGAAGCAAATGTTCAATAAAAGCTATTTGGAAAATGCCATTGTTAGTTTGTTACTTCACAAGTGTGGTAAAGCAAATGTTGCTTTACAATTACAAAGCCACTGTTTTTTTCCATTTACAATTTGAGTGTAAACACATTGCACGATGTCTGATGTGAAAAAGGGAAGAAGACTTCTTTGCAAAAGGTAAAGGTATCCCCTGCTCGAAGGTCAGTCAAGTCTAACTCTAGGGTGCGGTGCTCATCTCCGTTTCGAAGGCCGAAGAGCCAGCGCTGTCTAAAGATTCTTCCATGGTCATGTGGCCGACATGACTAATGGAACGCTATTACCTTCCCGCCACAGCGGTACCTAGTTACTATATCTACTTGCAATTTCTTGCTTTCGAACTGCTAGGTTGGCAGGAGCTGGGAGAGGAGACGGGAGCTCACTCTGTCACGTGGCACTCGGGTCTCGAACTGCTGTCCTACCGACCTTCTGGTCTGCAGTTCAGCAACAACCACTAAGCCAGCACAATCCTATGCATGTCTACTCAGAAGTAAGCTACATTGTGATCAGTGGGGCTTACTCCTAAGAAGGTGTGAATAGGATTGTAGCCTTAGAATCCTGATTACTTCAGTGAGAAAACAACCAGGTTTGGCAAAGGGACAGTTAGAACAGGGGATGGGAGCCTTTGTCTGCTCCATGTTCTCTCTGTGTCTTCTCGTAAGTGCATAAAATGACCTTCAGAACCTCTCGCTAAGAGGTTCTCGTAACGCTCTGTGTGAGAGGGCTGGTGTCATGTAGTGAGTATGAGGTTAAACTACAAATTCCCGGTTTTGAATCTACTTGATCCACTGGCGTCACTACAGGGGGGGCGGAGCTCTAAGTTCCTCCGTGATCCGAGCCTCGGTTACACGGAGGAATGAAGCGCCCCGCCCCCGCGCCTTCCAAACCAGTCAAAGCGGTGAAAACAACGCGCAGGAGACTCCCTGCGCGTTGTTTTCACCGCTTTGACTGGTTCAGAAGGCACGGGGGTGGGGCGCTTCATTCCTCCGTGTAACCGAGGCTCGGATCACGGAGGAACTTAGAGCTCCGCCCCCCCTGTAGTGATGCCAGTGACATAATCTATGTGATGAAGTTACAAGGTGCCTACACAGTCTCAGTTGCAATATGGGGAGAGTAACAACAACAATAATCCTTACTTACCTTATGGAGTTGGTGTAAGGACTGCATCAAAATAATGCATGTGGTATGCTTTGCATACTCAACAATCACTCCGCAAGTACTACGTTTTGCACTTAAGTGAAGAGAGCGATTGCAAAGGAAGCATTTGGTCAGGAAAAACAGAAGTTTTCTATCAAGGCAATATTAGACAGGGTAACAGCTTTTGAAACCTCAGGCTGCTCGCTGGGGAGAGCCCTATCCTTTGATGACTTACAGAGCTACCCTTAAAAGACTTGCACAGCAGGGGACCCATTAAACCAAATGGGCCTCACAAGTAGTGAAACGCTTGTGTTGATTCACAACCTAAGATAGCCCAAGAGAACCTTAAAGAGAACTGTAATGCTGTAATGAGTTTTGCTTTGACGAGGTAGAGGAAGTAGAGAGAATATGGGGAGCATATTTGTCTTGTTTTATACATTGGGAAACTGCCTGAGAGGGATGAAGGGACTTGTTCAAGGTTAGAAAAGGCATGGGGCAGAACTAGGGAAATAAACCCATATTTCATGAGCTCTCTTCTGACCACAAATGGACATTCCTGCTGCATGGCTTCATAAAGTCTCGACATCTGTGGCAACAGGTTTACTTAAAACTTCAAGTGATTTTTTTACCTGTACACAGTTATGACAGGATCAAAGATGTTTGATCATTCATTCATTCATTCATTCATTATTACTGTTGCTACGGCCCAGTCCTATCCACTGGCGTCACTGTAGCGTGGCGGGCGGGGCGGGCCGCCGGGGGGTGACGCGCGCCAAGGGGTGACGCGCGTCACCCTCCGGAGGCCGGACGCTCCGAGGCCAGGGAGCGTCCGGCCCGGCCGGCGCTCCAGGGCCTTCTGAAAAGACGAGGCCCTGGAGCGCTTGCGTTAAAACGCGAAAATTGACGATTTTCGCGCATGCGCAAACCCTTTTCTGAGGGCAAGGGCCTGCCCTCTTGCCCTCAGGAGGGACTGCGCATGCGTGAAAATCTTCAAAGTTCGTGTTTTAACGCAAGCGCATTGGGCCTCTTCTTTTCAGAAGGCCCAATGCGCTTGCGTTAAAATGCGAAAATTGACGATTTTCGTGCATGCGCAAACCCTCCTGAGGGCAAGAGGGCAGGCCCTTGCCCTCAGAAAAGGGTTTGCGCATGCGCGAAAATCGTCAATTTTCGCGTTTTAACGCAAGCGCTCCAGGGCCTCTTCTTTTCAGAAGGCCCTGGAGCGCTTCCCAGCCGGCTCCCGGAGCGCCGGAAAAGGTAAGTCTATGTGGGGGGGGTGAGTCGGGGGGTGAGTCGGGGGGGGTGACGCGCGTCCCCCACTCTGGGGTGACGCGCGTCACAGTGACGCCACTGGTCCTATCCAACTTTCTAGCACCAATGCAATCGCAATGCAGCTCCAAGGTAAGGGAACAAACATAAGGTAAGGGAGACCGCCATGACTGCCCCTCACCGCAAGATGCAGCACACACCCCATCAAAGGCGTTGCTCCGGTAGGGGTGGGGCCCTAAGTTTCGCTCCGTCCTATTCCCTTTACCGAGCGAGCAGGAGGAGGCCCCGCCCCCTCACTGTCGGAGCCAGTCCCGTGCGGAGAAAGCAGCAGGCAGGTTCTCTTGCCCCTAGTCAGCTTTCTTTTGGTAGTGGGACCTCTTGTTACTAGCCCAGAATGGTTGGTTGATGTTTCCTCAAGGTGACTGATTAGGAGATTGTTGGAGAAGGCTACCTCCATCTCTAAGAACCATACTTCCTAACAAGGAACCATCAAACCATCAACAACCCATCAAGGGCTACAGAGTTGGCATGACCCAGAACGCTGCCTGATGCTGACTTGAGTCTGCTGCTTTTGTGCTACAAAAGCAAAAACCCTTACTATACATCCACTGTTGTCAAACCCAGAAGTGCGGGGCTTCCAACTTTATTTACAAGGACTTCACAAACAAACTCCTTCGTTTGCACTGTCCCTGTAAATAAAACCAGAAGTCCTGCACTTCTGAGTTTGATGACAGTGCACAAGTAGCATGAGAAGGAGGGGAATTCTCTGCTTCTCACTTAAGCGAGTGGGAAGCAGATAACTGCAGCTTGCATTGGCTGTGGGTTGGAGGCTGCAAGCACCTTGGAGGTGCAGCCCTTCCTCTGGGGATCTGGTGTGGGGTACCAGGTAATGTGTGCTCTTTGCCTCTTAGCTTGAGGGGTCAGTGTCTCCAGTCTCTGATGGCTGATCTCCATCTATCTCCTAATCATTATTCACATTGAGTAAACATCACCCAACCATACTAGGCTACTAATATGAAATTGCTTTATTAGAGAAAGCTGGCCAGCAAGCTATAACAATAGTGAAGTTTTCATGTAGCAAGGGTAGGTGGGTTTGTAACAGAGTAAACATATAGGAAGCAATGAGAGCAAGCTGAGAATTAAGTGAAGAATGGAAGCACCTTGGGAGCAGCGGCATAGTCACCCCCCCAGGAGGTGGGACCACAGCTTGCGATGATGCCCCCACCCACCCCCAGGTGATGTCAGCCAGAGCCAAATGTCCCTCTGGGGTTGGGCAGCAGGGCGGGGACCAAATCAAACAGCTGCGTGAAGACGGTTCTTCTTGACCCCGCCTCCGGTGAGTCCCCCCTTCCCGGGGGCCCCCACCCCCTCACACCTTCCCTTCCTAAGCTGCTGCTTGGGAGTGTAGGGCCTCTCGGGCATCTGCTGTGGGGCAGTGGTTCTTCTGTTCTGCTCATATATTTGCAAATAAAGCAAATATCACAATATTACCACAGGTCCTGCTACCTCTGGAACTTCTCACGCTTGGAGAAGTGCTGGTGTGAAAAATATCTTTGGGCTGCATGGAAAAATGCATTTCCTCCCTTTCCTCCCAGTTAGCATTTCCATTGAAATCTTGTGAGCTCAGTGGACCCTAGTTATATATACATGTGATGATAACAAGCCTCCCCTTCCTTTATAGGATGATTATGTATGCCTTTTGAAATTTTAATACAAGCGATCTTTAAGTGTAGCCTCTTGAGATTATATTCTTTCTACATATACATTCCTATCAACCATTTAAGAGGCATGTCCCATCTGTTTAATTTTTGACTTCATAATGATGGGAGACCAAAACTGTAGCCTTCAAAGGAAATTAAATTCAATGTTTATAGAAGATCTGAGGCTGAAGACAATAGCAATTTTGGATCAATATAATAGAACACTTTAATACTAGTCATATTGTCTGATACATAAAGTTTTTCACCATCTAGACTTACTACGAGAGTTTCATCTTCTTTTTAAAAGGTTACTTGATTTGACACAGAATTATTAAAATACTCCCTGAAAGGAATAACCATGATAAGGATTCCCAGGTATATTTAATTTCCCCTTCAATCACACCTGTTTCTCCATTTCAATTTTCTTTCTCCCTTTCATTCATTTCTTTTGTCTTTTTCTGCTGATACTATTAATAATAATCCTATATTGTGGATTTTTTAAAAAAAATGTCTTCCTCTGATCTTTCCCCTGCACTCTTACTTGGATACTTGCTAATTCATACCTGTTCAAATAAGGGCTTGTTTGAAAGAGCTAGGCTCAATCCTATCCCCCACCACTAGCTCTGATGCACAAAAAGCTATGTGCTGCATTTTATGGTGGTGGAGAGGGTGCAACTTACAGCCTGTGGGAGGTAAGTAAAAACATTTTGCACTTACCTCCTGGTAGGCTGCTCGATTGCCAATGGGCCTCTTTGGACATACCCCACCTATTTTGTGGCATATGTTCAAGCACATCCAGTGCAGTGGCATCACTGGAGGTGGTGCGGAATGCTAAGTTCCGCACAGCACTGATCTCCATTACTCACCGGCACGAGGCGCCCACGCCCCCTCGCCTTCAGAGCCATTCAGTGGGCCGAAGGCAATGCGCAGGGAGTCTCCTGTGCATTGCGTTCCCCCCACTGAATGGCTCCGAAGGCGAGGGGCGGGGCCGCCTCATGCCGGTGCTTAATGGAGGGTCAGAGCGGTGCAGAACTTAGCATTCCGCACCACCTCCAGCGACGCCATTGATCCAGCGTGTGCCATTGCCCCCATTTCCCCCTCCTCCCTGTGCCTCATTCCTCCCCCTCCCTGCCTATAAATGCCCCCATTCCTCCCACAACCTCCCCCGTTCCTCCTACCACCTGCCCCCCCCCCACGACTCACCTGCCCTGGCAGATGGTGATCCAGGCACTTTTGCTGAGATCCTTGAGCTTCTGCCAGCAGAACAAACTTTACACTGCTGGAGGCCAGAAGATAGGATTGGGCTGCTAAAGTCCTATTTTCTCAGCAATTGGTCTCTGTTTCAGAGGACCTTTAGAATAGGGAACAGTCTATCTTGAGGACCAATATTAATATGACACTCTTTCAATATTAAGTTCGCCCTCGGAAGCTCTTCATTGTTTCCCTGCTTTCTGTGGCAATAATCTGGTACATCCTGATCAGAATCAGGGGCTTTTCAGTGATGGTGCCTCATCTTTGGGACGCTCTGTCCAAGCAGGCTCAGCCAGCACTCGTCCTCTCAGCACCAGGAAAACATTTCTGTGCTGAGAGCTTGTAGATTTTTTAAAAAAATTAAATAGGTATTCAAAAACCCAAGCTAATTTTGTTTTTCCATCTATTCTGCTGTTCTATTTTAATTCTGTTCCAATTAGTTTCATACATGGTTTTGTTTAACAATTGTGGTTATAACTACTGCCATCTTTTACCCCTTTGGGGTAAAAATATTTACATAATTAAATGAGACAAGACATCTGTCTTAGCATCTCAAATAAAAAAGGGTCGCTTGTGGTGAGAAAATGGTTGCCTTCAAAATGACAAAAGCCAGAAGACTCCACCTGATGGATGCTTAGCAATGAAGAGTGTCTGCTGACTAGCTGACCTGACCAGTCAAAAGATGCCCTATTGAGCAGTCATTCATATAATTATAGAAAGCATGAACAGAAGACATGGAAGGAAGCCAGGAATTAATAATACTTAGCTTGTTTTGTAGCACTTTTGGAGTGTGCAAAGCCCTTGGCATATATTGTCTTGATATATTCCTTTAAATAGGCTTACCAGATTTTCCCAGTTCTAAATCGGGACCCCCCCCCACAGACAAATTAATTAAATAATAAAATAAAATAAATAATTAAACTAATTTAAACAAAATTGGGGGTCGCCAATAATTTTTATTTATTTATTTATTTATTTTATTAGCCAAAATTAATTAATTAACAGCCCAGTCCAGCCCAAGGCCTCTGCGGCACAATTCAGGCACAATTGCAGCCCAAGCGCTTTAGGCCCGAGTTGTGCCTGAATTGTGCTGGAGAGGCCGAATTTGTGCTGCAATTGTGACTGAATTGGGTTCTGGCACAATTCAGGCACAACTGCACAATTCAGGCACAATTGCGGCCTAAAAGTGGGCGTGTCGGGGGCGTGACGGGGGCGGTTACGAATTTTGGTCCGGTTCCAGATGCTGGAGAGCCCCCGACACGCCCCCTCGAGCCCAACTCAGGCACAAAATTTGGGTCAACAAAAAGGGTGGACTCAAATGTGAGGAGACCCATAGGAGCCATTTTACCTTACCCACACCAGCCCTCTCCTGAAAAGTACTAACACCCTGGGCCCGAGTTGTGCCTGAGTTAGGACAGAACAGTTGTGGCCTAACTCTGGACACGGACCCAAATAGTTACCCTATCAGCACCCAGCCCCACCCAGCCTCTTTCCCACAAAAGCCCAGCCCCAGCCCTCCACTCACTCTCTCTGAGCACGTGGCGTGGGGTTCTGTCCCCCAGCAGCCACAAAGTGGGACTTTGAAAACTTTTCTAACACCCCACTTCTCTCTTCTCTTCTCCTCTCTGCCCCCCTCTAGGGCAGAGAGGGCTGTTCTGCCTGTGGCCAAACTGTTTACTGCTGTGCCTGGGCAGCTGTCTCCATGCAAGTGTTTGCTAACCCATGTCTTTCTCCCAGCCCCTCTCTCCCCCCCCACAGCCAACAACACCAGCAGGTAAGTGCAGGTAAGAGCAGGGTTCGTGCTGACATGTGGTCTGACTACTGCCTCTTTGCATAGAGAAATATAGGTAGGATATATGCCTCTATACCAATGTCTTGTCTCATAGCTGCCTGCATAGCCTGCCATGATATGCCTCTTTACCAATGTCTTGTCTCATAGCTGCCTGCATAGCCTGCAATGATATGCCTCTTTACCAATGTCTTGTCTCATAGCTGCCTGCATAGCCTGCAATGATATGCCTCTTTACCAATGTCTTGTCTCATAGCTGCCTGCAATGCCTGCCATGATATGACTCTATAACAATGTCTTGTCTCATAGCTGCCTGCAATGCCTGCCATGATATGCCTCTATACCAATGTCTTGTCTCATGTCTGCCTGCAATGCCTGCCATGATATGCCTCTTTACCAATGTCTTGTCTCATAGCTGCCTGTATTAATGTGAGCACACAATGCCATGAGTGTGGAACTGTAACCCATATGTAGACACCAGCTGTTCCCCCCCCCCTCCTTTCTCCAAAGGGTCTACTGACAGGTCCGTATTGCTAGGATTGCCATGGTTGTGACCCCCAAGTTGTGTTGTTGTCTCTCTCTTTGACCCCTTTCCCTTACAGGATCATGCTCACCTTACACCCAGGGAAGGAGCGCAGACCATGCTATGTGTCACACACCACTCAGCTGTGTTTGATTTCTCTCCCTGCAGGCCTTTGCAACCTGCACACTGGCATTCCTTCAATGGCAATTGCTACCACACAGCAGCTGCCATGGAACACCCCCGTGATTTATGTCTCCCCAGGAATGTCCACCACCACCTACCTTCTGGGGAGCACCCCTGGGCCCGCAGTCTGGTTGCCCCATGGTCGTCTGCCTCGATGCTGCCAGAGGTCTGGGAACCTGCCCTGCAACCCTCCTCAGCTGCTGCTGCTGCTGCTCCACCTCCCTGGCTGCCTACTTGCTGTCCCTCCCCTTTCTATGGAGCAGGCTGTGGTTCCACAGGGGAAGAGCCTGCGTCTCCAGGTCCATGGGGCACGCCTGCTGCTGCTACGTTCTGAGTGTCTGCTGTGCCTACCCCTGGCAGCCTCGCCTGGCCATCTCTGCCAATGTTCCAGAACAATAAAGATGCCCCTTGGGCAAAGGCCCCTTGAAACAACATGACCCCAATGTTACACAAGCACTGCCCCACACAAACAGAGACAGTGCCCAGCACACAAGGCCCTGCATGAATCCCAGCCAGGGCCTGCCACAGCCAGCCCAGGGAGAACACAGCAGGGGGGCTGCCAGACCCTCCGGGCTCAGAGCGGAGGGGGGAGTTGGGGAGCCTCTCAGGCAGGCAACCACGGCCAGGCGACATGGCGCACTTCTGCCACGTCCGTGAAGAGCCCTTTCAGCAACCGGGGCTCTCACCCACCCTCGGTCCGCCCGTCAACGGCGTCCGTGTCCGCCCGTCAACGGCGTCCGTTTCTGCCCTCGGTCCGTTTGCATGAGAGGCGCCCGTTCCTGCATTGCCTCCATCTGCGAAGTGACCCCTGTGTCCCTATTGGTCTCTGCAGACCCCTCTCCCTGTATCCCTCTCCCACCAGCCTTGTTGTCTGTCTATTTCTGACCCACCCGTGTCCCTCCCCAGCACCCCCTGTCCGCCTGCCTGTGTGCCTGCCTCCCCTCCCACTCCCTGATGATGGACGCTAGCACCCCCCACCCCGCCAGAGCGCCTGCCGCGAGGCGCCAACATTGCCCCATCTGGGGGTGTGATGAGCTGCGTGAGCCCTTCCCGCTTGCAGCAGACAAGCCCAAGGCATCTCTCGGTCTTGGCTGGGGCACGGAGCAGAAGGCATGCTGGGATGCCTTCTTTGTGGGCATAGCCACGGCCCTGGTGGTCCAGGGCTTCAGGCAGCGCACGGGCATGTCATGGCGGAGGCGGTTCCAGACCTCATGAGACCCCCCTTGTGCGTGCCGTTCCCACCCCCTCCTTCCCTTCTCTCCCCCGCTCACCCCCCCATGACTCCCAAGTGCAGCCTCACTGTGGCTTGGGGGTGGCATCGCCTTCTGCAGGTAGGAGGGCAGTGGCACTCCCCCCTGCGGCAGGTGGCTAATGCCCAGGGTGCCCTGGGGCAGCTGGCACTGGCACAACCTCAGCCCTTCAGCTGCCTGTCGCACACCCAGTGCCTGCAGGCCCACCTGTGGCTGCCCATCTGCTGTGAACGCTGCAGCAGCTGTGGTAGGTGCACACAGACGAGCTCAGGAGGGGGCTCTTCCCTTCCACAAGACGGACAGCTCCCCACAGGGGCCTGCCTGCCTCTGCGGTAAGTTTTGCCTCGATCCTGGCCCACTGCTCTTGCCTCCTGCCTAAGTCAGGCACAGTTGCAGCCTAACTCGGTCCTGTTTTGGGCCACAATTGTGCCACAATTGGGCCTCAATTGTGCCTGAGTTGGGCTGAGTTGGGCTGGACTGAGCCCTAAATTGACTTGCCTGTCCCGCCATCGCCATCCTGCTGCCGCTGGTACCATTGCTGTCCTCCCGTCGCCACCACCATTGCTGTCCGCCATCGCCGCCACCATTGCTGTCCCCCGTCATCGTGCTGCCCATCTTTGTGCCGCCATTCATTGCTGTCCCCTGCCGCTGTGCCGGCCATCATGCCTATCACCGTGCTGCCCGTAATTGCCGCCCATTATGCCCATCGCTGTGCTGCCTGTTGTGCCCGTCGCCGTGCCACCCGTAATTGCCATTGTAATTGCCCCCGCAGCTGCCAATTTTAATGTGGTAAATCCTACCTTTTTTCGGGCGCCGCCATCTTGGAAGGCACTGTACTGTAATGTACTGCCTCATGCCCTCACAAGTTTTGGGCGCTGCCATCTTGAATCTCGCAAGATTTCGCAAGATCCAAGATGGCAGTGCCCGGAAAAAGGTAAGTTTTACCACTTTAAAATCGGCAGTGGTTTTCACCTGGGCCAGAAAGCCCGGGACGGATCCGGGACCGGATTCCGGATTCCGAGACCGTCCCGGGTTTTCCGGGATGGATGGCAAGCCTACCTTTAAACCCTATCCCCCAAGAAGATTGAGAGGCTGTGTCTTTGCCTCATCCCTGTTGGACATGAGACAAGGTAGTAAGGTGACACCTTCCTATTGGTGGAGGCCCTGTGGGGGAGGAGCTAATGCAGCCAAAAAGAATGATTCTATGGGCTGGCCACGTATCCTTACACAGGATCGGGCTGTTTGTCTAAGGTGGCTTCATATGTTTCTATGACAGCAGAGGTGGAGAATGGACAATGATCATAAATTAAATAACTGACAATCTGCTGCCCTTTCCTCAGCTGCCATCCCATTCCTCATACGGTAGAGTCAGCCCTGAGTGATCGCTCAGTGACAGAACAGGAACAAATGCGAAGAGGACTCTAATTAGTGAGCAAGAATCTTGGTAGAAGAATCTATTTTGAGAAACTCATTATAATTAAGTTCAGTTAAACAGTCACCTATTCGAAAATGTTAGACAGCAAATGACACCTGAGGAAGTGAGTAGTGATTTTAGATGTAGCAAAAAGTAAAAATAAAATAAAAATAAAATGAAAATAATACCCTCCTACAAAAGAGAAGAAACTATTTTGGAAATAGCAGCATAAATCTAGACGAGTATCTATTTTAATTTTTTTTTAATGAGGTATGTAATAGAAAAGCCAACCGTGCTTAAAGTAACAGATTTTTGTTAGCTAAGCTTGACTGCGGGTGAAAAATCATGGGCAAAAGGATTAGGTTAGAAATATAATGTGCAGTAAAAATTGTTCAAAGTGATTAAGAGTTTAGAAAAAAGCGAATGGAAATTACCTTGAGGGTAACAAAATTACCACAGCCTACATCCTCATTCCTTTGAAATTAGCATCGCCCAGGTATCCCCCACAAACACAGTTAACACAGACATTTGGTAGACATTAGGGCCATGTTTATTAATTAATTAGCAAGACAGCAATCGGAAAATGCAGCAGATCCTGTCTAGAACACTCTACATGCAATGCTGGCTCCTAACGTACACTGTTACTCTTACAGCCCCATCTTATCCATTCACCACCACCACCGTCGATGCAGCAGCGGTGCCAAAATGATTACTGCTGCATTCTTGGGGGGGGGGGGAGAAGTCTGGGAGGCTTCCTCTGGGTAACGGAACATTTGTTCCCTTACCTAGGGGTAAGCCTCCATTGCGCAGATGGTTCTATTCAGACCTGTGACAGCTAAATAGCTGGTGCAGGTCCGTGTGGATCTATGCCGCAAGATCAGGTCTGGAAAGGGGATAGGATATTGGTGGTGCCTGCGCTGCCAATCCAGCCCCCTGCCTGGCCCGATCCACCCATCCCACCCCTCTGTTGCTACTGCCTGCCCCATTTTGCACCCTCCCTCACCCCATTCCGCCCTCCCACCTCTCCTGCTGAGTTACCTTTATCAGCGATCAGCAGAAGAAGTGCTGGAGCGGGCGGGAAGGTTTGCTGGTGCTCCAGCAGAGTGCCTTTTGTGACTGGTGCTGACTGCTTTACGGTCTCACCCCATCCAGTCTGGCAGCCCTTCCCGTCCATCTCATCTTGAGAATTAGCAAACCGAAATACAAAGGAAGGCGCAGAAGCACATATCTGAAGGAAAAGAAAGAATCAAGACACTTGTGAAAAGGAGGCAGGAACGCAGGCTGCTGAAAGTACAAATCCCAGCAATGTGCGACAGAAGGTCAGAAGGAATGCCAGCAACAGCAGAACTTTCATCAGAAGTTTTCTATTCCTGAATGTGTTTGAAAAGGAAGGAGCCTTTTGTGTATTCAAGTTGGAGCCACTTACCCATCTTATCTGCTTTAATGTGCAGCTTAATAAGATGTGACTTTGTGAATACATGACATGCATACCACACTAAATCCTGCATTAAGAATCCTGTCTTCATGGTTTCAAAACACTCTTTGGAAGTCTGAGTGTGGGAGGCAGGCGGATGGATGGGTGGGTGGGACGGACAAGCAGGCAGACAAATCGGTTGGCAAGCTGAGGAGTCTGGTAACGTGCAGCCTCAATGAACTGTCAGACAAGCCAGAATCTGTTTGCTCTCCAGGCAAAAGTCCAGCCTTGACCTGGAAGCATTTATAGCCAGACTGGGCCAAGTGAGAACCAATGAGTGTCCTGACTGGAGCAGTACTGGAACCTGGAGGATGCTGCAGCTGTTTTAACCTAAATTAGTTCATCTCAAGAATCAGCAGAATTTAGGAGGCACGTGCTCATCATGTGCTGGCCGTTTTTGCCCAGTCCTCCCGTTTCGCACAAGACAGGCGCACATCTCAGCGGAACTTAGAGCTCTGCCCCCCTGCAGTGACGCCACTGGGTCTGTGCAGTCCAGCTGCCTCAACCCTTCAGGGTTGACCATGAAAAGCTCACACCATGCTTAGACAGATCAATGCCTGGAGTCAGAGTGGTCTTGCCCAGTAAATTGGGGGATATGCAGTCTCTCATTGTTTCCCCCTGGTAGATGCCCACATGTGTGTGGGGGGGAGGAGTTAGTTTTCTCCCTGCTGCAGTTCTGTGAATTACAGCCCGTTCCAACGCAAGGGCTAAGCAGCACAAGTCAGACATAAACTCAGCATAAGTCGCTTATGTTGAAATTATGTCTGGAATGCGACCATTTACGGCAAAGTTAGGTCGAAGTTAGGTCGAAGTTATGTCGAAGGACATAAAGTCACAGTTACATCGAAGTTATGTCAAAGTTAGAACAAAGGACATAAAGTCAACATAAAAGTGGGCGTTCCAGGGGCGGACCGTGGGCATAACGGGGGCGGCAACCAATTAACGTTGGATTCCAGACCCTGGCAAGCACAGACACACACCCTCCAACACAAATGCTGACACAAATTTTATGTCGACCAAAAGGGTGGACATAAATTCGAGGAGACCCATAGGAACCATTTTACCTTACCCACTCCAGCCCTCTCCTGAAAATTTCTAACACCCTACTCCTGAGTTAGGTCAGAGTTATGTCAGAGTTGTGTCAGCAAGGTCTGGAAACCGACAGAGTTATGCCAAAGATAGGGAGCCTATCAGCATCCAGCCCCACCCAGCCTCTTTCCCACAAAAGCCCAGCCCCAGACCTCCAGTCTCTCTCTCTCTCTCTCTGAGCACGTGGCGTGGGGTTCTGTCCCCCACAGCCACAAAGTGGGACTTTGTCAGTGGAGGGCAAAATTCACAAACACCCCACTTCTCTCTTCTCTCCTCCTCTCTCGTCTCTGCCCCCCCCCTCAAGGGCAGAGAGGGCTGTTCTGGCTGTGGCCAAACTGTTTACAGCTGTGCCTGGGCAGCTGCCTCCATGCTACCATTTGCTAACCCATGTCTTTCTCCCAGCCTCCCCCCACACAGGCAACAACACCAGCAGGTAAGTGCAGGTAAGAGCAGGGTTTGTGCTGACATGTGGTCTGACTTCTGCCTCTTTGCATATAGAAATATATGAGACATGCCTCTTTACCAATGCGCCCTCTCATGTCTGCCTGCATTGCCTTCTCTGAAATGCCTCTTTACCAATGTGTTGCCTGATAACTGCCTGCTTAGCCTGCTATGATACGCCTCTTTACCAATGTGTTGCCTAATAACTGCATGCTTAGCCTGCTATGATATATAGGATACATGCCTCTGTACCACTGTTGTGGCTGATTGCTGCCTGTAGTCATGTGAGCAGACACTGCCACAAGTGTGGAACTGTTAGCCTTATATAGACACCAGCTGTTCCCCCCCCCCTTGTCTCCACAGGGTCTACTGACAGGTCAGTATTGCTAGGTTTGCCATGGTTGTGACCCCCAAGTTGTGTTGTTGTCTCTCTCTTTGACCCTTTCCCCTTACAGGATCATGCTCTCCTTACACCCAGGTAAGCAGCTCAGACCATGCTATGTGTGTCACACCTTTCAGCTGTGTTTTACTTCTCTCCCTGCAGGCTTTTGCAACCGACACACTGGCTTGTCTTCAATGGCGACTGCTTCCACACACCAGCTGACATGTAACTCCCCCTTGTTTTTTGTCTCCCCAGGAACGTCCACTACCACCTACCTTCCTGGGAGCACCCCTGGGCCTGCAGTCTGGTTGCCACACTGTCATCTGCCTAGATGCTGCCAGAGGTCAGGGTGCCAGCCCTGCAACCCTCCTCAGCTGCTGCTGCTGCTCCACCTCCCTGGCTGTCATACTTGCTGCCCCTCCCCTTTCTATGGAGCAAGCTGTGGTTCCACAGGGGAAGAGCCTGCATCTCCAGGTCCATGGGGCAGGTGTGCTGCTGCTGCTGCTGCTGCTGCTTTCAGATTGGCTGCTGTGACTACCCCTGGCAGCCTCGTCTGGTCATCTCTGCTAACGTTCCAGAACAATAAAGACGCCCCTTGGGCAGAGCCCCAGTGAAACATATGTGCCCAGTGTTTTCACAAGCATTGCCCCACACACAAAGACAGCCCCCAGCACTGAAGCCCCTACATGAGTCCCATCCAGAGACTGCCATGGCCTTCCCTGGGAGAACACAGCAGGGGGGCTGCCAGACCCCCATGGCACAGAGGGGGAGGGGGGAATTGGGGGGACCTCTCAGGCAGGCAAACAGTGACAGCCAGGGCGTCCGGCCGTAATGAAGGCGCTTCCGCCGAAGGTCTGCCCGTAATGCCGGTGCTTCCGTCGAAGGTCCGCCCGTAATGCAGGCGCTTCCGTCGAAGGTCCGCCCATAATGCAGGCGCTTCCATCGAAGGTCCGCCCGTAATGCAGGCGCTTCCGCCCAAAGTCCGTCTGCATAAGAGGCGCCTGTTTCTGTATCACCTTCATCTGCGGAGCGCCCCCTGTGTCCCTATCGGTCTCTGCAGACCCCTCTCTCGGAATCTGTCTCCCACCAGCCTTGTTGTCTGTCTGTCTGTCCCTGACCCACCCGTGCCCCTCCCCAGCACCCCCCGTCTGCCTGCCTGTGTGTCTGCCTCCCCTCCCACTCCCTGATGATGGAGGCTGGCCACCCCCCACCCCACCGGAGCGCCTGCCGTGAGGCGCCGTCATCGCCCCATCTGGGGGTGTGATGAGCTGCGTGAGCCCTTCCCGCTCGCAGCAGACAAGCCCAAGGCATCTCTCGGTCTTGGCCAGGGCACAGAGCAGAAGGCACGCCGGGATGCCTTCTTTGTGGGCATTGCCCCGGCCCTGGAGGCCCAGGGCTTCAGGCAGCGCACGGGCGAGTCATGTCAGAGGCAGTTCCAGACAGCATGCAACCCCCCTTGTGTGTGACGTTCCCACCCCCCTCCTACCCTTCCCTCCCCCGCTCCCCCCCCCATGACTCCCACGTGCAGCCTCAACGTGGCATGGGGATGGCATCGCCTTCTGCAGGAGGGCGGGGACGGCCACTATCCCCTGCAGCAGGTGGCTGATGCACAGGGTGCCCTGTGGCGGCTGGCAAGGGGACCTCGCTCACCTGTCACCTGCCCTGCGCCCACCACATGACTGGCGCAACCCCCATGCCTGCGGCTGGCCCCTTTGCAACCGGGCTGCAGCAGACCCTATGGCAGCTGCCATGGATGGACGCTGACACATGCAGACACACAGGCCTGCACATGCCCGAGCCAGACACGGAGCCTGGAGAGCCTGCCTGCCTGCCTGGGAGGTAAGTGTTGCCTGGATCCTGGAGTGGTGCTGGGCCACAGAAACTGCAGCCTGCCTAACTCAGACATAACTCTGACATAACTCAGACATAACTTATGTCGAACTTATGCTGAACTTAGGCCACTGTTATGCCAGACTTGCGGAGGTGTTGGGTTGGAATGGGCTGTAAAATACTAATAAAGTGGCCCAGCTGAAATCCAAACCTCTGCCTTCTTGTGTGCTTACAGGGGGGAGGATGGGCAATACAAATCGAGAGGTCCTTGCTTGCATTCTGGATAAGTCCTGGTTTTAAACTTAAATTCTGAACTTGCATTCTTTGACCCCGTTTCATATCTTCTGATAACCTCAGTAGTAGAGAAACAACTTTCATTTTTATTGAAAAGTAACATTGCTTGCTTCCTATTGTCCTGAGGCCACTATAACCATTAGTGCCACGGAAGTGGTGATGTGATGATAATACTATTAGAGCAAGCAGCAGACAATCACATTTTCCATGCTGTCTGGATAAACAGGAATTTGCCGATTGCCTGCAAGATTTAGTGGTATCGCTGTAGCCTGTACAGTACTTTATTCATGAATGCGTTTGCAAACACTTAGAGCAGCCTTTCGGATATGCAAGTTGTAGCTCCTACCCATCTTATCTTTTTTTAATTTGCAGTTTAATAGAATACGGCTTTGTGAATGCATAGTGTGCACAGAACACCAAATCCTTTATGATGAATTCTGAATTTATGGTTGCAAAATGTTTTCTGGTAGTTGGCACTGCAGCCTGAAGAGATGGGTTGCTGATTCATTTGAATCTTGGTGGATGTCCAATTCTTGTGAATGATAGCTTCCTTCTGGGGCGACGATTGTATCTGTAGGGGGGGGCAGTAAGGCTTGGGACAACAGCAAGGGTAACAGGTTAAACAGGTCTCCTTGTGCCAAAGTTCCAATCCTGATTCCCCACCACCATGGCTGCTATTTACTTAGGAAACATAAACCAAGCACACAAAGGATCAATGTTGTGTTTAATATCAAGTACAGTTTGACTCTTACTATTTGTTCCCATGGCTAGAAGCATAGCACCTCTTGTTTCAAGACAGTGCCTCGTACACGATTCCAAATGTATTTCAGGCAGTATTAGGATGCACTACGGTAGGTCTGCTATTGCTTCCCACATTGCATATCTAAGGAATCCATTGGCGCAGCTGACGCAGTTAGGTGAATAATTGGTATACTGCTATTAAAAAAATGACTACAGCCATTCCCTGATTACACATCTTTTGTTTAAACCTGGCACATGCTGTGATAAAATAAGAATAAAAACTGTGTCATGCTGGGTTAGACAAAGGTCCATCAAAGGTCTGTAACCAGCCACATACACCAGGAAAGATCACAAGTAAATAATAATGGAGTTGTCCATCTCATTCTTTTGTCTCCCGGCGCAGAGGCTCAGATGGCGGGCATTTTGTATTTTGTTCCTCCCCACCCACCACGTCTCAATTTTGCCATTTTACCCCCGTGCATAGGCTCTATTCTGCCAGCATAGGGATTGTGTCAGGCAGCCTAAGGCATTGCAGCTGGTATACTATTTTGTGTTTGGCCAATGAAAGGGGATTTCATAATTCTATCCACCTTCATTTGGTGTAACTCGATGATTGGATCACTTTGCTAGATAAGGACAGCCAACATTAATGCATTTTGTTGTCAAGTCTCTCGATTGACGTGCATGGGACCACGTGGATGCTAACAGTGACAAGAGAGGGAGCTCAATCAGTAGACAAAAGTACTAGTTCCAGAACACTGCTACTGTAAGAGAGGCTGTTTCCCCTTTTCCGTTGTCCCTTGTTCTCTCACACAGAATGAATAAATCATTCACACGAAAATAATGGATGATGCAGTCTATTCATTACAAACACCACATTTCCTAGGCTTCACTGACAAGTCCCATCTTGTGATTATGTTGTGCGGAGGTAAAAATGTCTGTGGAATTAATGACAAATCTGTCAAGGCCTTTATCCAGTGCCCTGTTTGAAATGATTAAACTCATTGAATGTTTGCTTAATCTATTTTCCCTTTTTCATATACCATGCTTGGCGCCTGGGGCAAGCCCATCTAATAATTTTCAATTGAATAAAACCATAACTCATGACCCAATAAATTATTAAGAAGCCCCGTGTTGCATCTGATTCATCATCCATCTTACCACGATGGCAGAAAGCCTACAGAATTCTTGAACAGTTTTTGCCATGATAAATAGTTCTATTAAAATTTATGAATACAATGGTATGTATTAAAACATATTCTGCTACTGAATTATCTGTCAAATTGTGGTGTTTCCCCCTCCCCTTTCACCAACATGTTGTATTAATACTTGCATTCCTATAGGAAACTCACCTCATTAGCAGTTTTATTCCCAACTCTGAATGTGCCTTTGAGAAGTATTGGGCAATGCCAATTGTCCCACAATGTCGACATTCTGCTTTAAAGAACTGAATTAGCATAATTAACTGAATTATATGAAACTGCATCCCTGACAACGGAAAAACCTATGGAATTTTCTCTCTTCTTTTTTATTGTTTTAAACTACATTTGTATTTATTTGCAACTGAGTAACTTACATTGCTTTGTAATCTACTGCAGCAAATCATCAGGCATTTGGATGGGATGGAATATCAATTCAGTGATTCTCGTTAGTTTGATTTTATTTGACTACAAATAGTCAAAGAGTCAATAGTCAAAAAGTAGTATCTATATTCTACAGATGCATTTTTAGCCTTAAAAGTTCTTGCTGATTTATGTGACAGATCTTTTATAAATAAGGACATGTCAGGTTAAAGATCAAAATGGACCGGAAAAAAAACGCTCATAGCAATGGACATGTGAAATGCTATTATAGTTTTGCTTAGTTATTGGAGGAGGGATTATGTTGGCATGTTTTAATATGTACTTATGCATATTAAATCTACTGGATATATGACAATAAGACATGAGACAAGGTGTATTGGGTTATAATTGGACCACATCTTTATTCAAGTATTGTGATAGACACTTGTGATAGACTCTCCAATGGAAGCTAACTCCGCTCCCTTTTAGAGCTGTCTGGATAAACTCCTCTCCCTTTTAGAGCTGGCCTCTTCCGAGGATACAACAGCCACTTTCTATTTCCCCTTTGTGACTTTCCCACCCAGACTCCAAGCTGTAGATAACTTTATGACAATCTTAGGTTTTCCATAACTGCCTCTGTAAAGAGAATCGAAGAAGCACAAGATGACGTCATCCACCCCAAGCCACAAAGCCTTTATAATTTACTTTGCAATCCTTGATGAAAGGGGTCTCAGCCAGCATCCCAAGCTGTGAAGTTCTCTGGGATCAGTTTTGGGTTCCCTTTTGACCAATCTGCTAACTTCAGAATGCACACCAATCCCCATCCTTAATCCCTATCCTACACTACATTTGCTAGTTGTGACAAACTAAGCAAAACAAAGACTACACGCTTTCTAACAGTCTGGAGTAGGTGACCCCCACCCCTCCCAGCCAACCACATGGAGGATTTGTGTTCATTCTTCCCACTGAGTAGACCTTTGATCATGTGGAGGAATTTAGGATGAAACAATGCCATCAAGGGATAATCATTGTTTTCTACACAAGCTGTTTTAATGGTTGACACAACGAAAGGCTTATTTTTGGACCTTACTGAACAACATCTCTAGGGAATGACACCTGGAGGACACACCAAATCAGCCATCGTCTTTATTCAGTAGGAGCTGGGGACGAAGAAGAACGGAGTCGCTTCTGCTCAGTTTGAAACTTCATTGGATTGCTTTTAATTTACACAGCGTTAAAAGACATCCCACTGATGGTGTCTGTCTTTGGGGACAATGTTCCCCATCTGCATGTGAACAAACAACATCCACAGCAGCAGGATCACTAGGAGGCATTTAAAATTCCTAAGTTGTATAGATTAGTACATTGAAGCCAGATGCTGTTTCACAGGGCATGTAAGCAGAGGAAAAATAACACAAGAAATAATTGTATGTTCATGGCTCTGTGTTGCCTGCACTCAATTATCTGATTTCAAAGCAGTTTCCACCTGCCGTCACACCACAGCAGGAGGAACAAGTTGCTGTAGAAGCCAACAAAAGAGCTGCATGAAAGAATCATATAATCATTATTAACTTTCCCCCTGCATATGACAGAGAGCCCAATCCTAACCTTTACACCCCCCACCGATGCAGTGGTGCCAAAATGGCTGCCGCTGCATCCTGTGTGGGGACGGGATGGGACTGGGAGGCTTCCACAGGGAAAGGGGATGGTTAATCCCATTACCCCTGCGTTAGCCTCATGGCCCGCAATGGGTCTCCTTGGACCTACGCTAGCAATAAATCCGAGGAGAGAAAGGGGTAAGGGATGCTGCAAGGAAGGAGGATAGGATCCAACATGGACCTTCCCTGATGAATCCTCCCCCTCCCCTGGCCTCCCCACCCCCATTATGTCCCCCGCCCCCATTATACCCTCTCCCTGTCTTCCTGCCAGCTTACCTTTCCCGGTGAACGTCCGTACATTCTCCGGTGCGGCTGTAAGGCACCGTCCCTTGTAGCATGCTGATGAGCATGCTGTTGGGGAGGCTTTTGCGACTGGCGCTGACTGCTTTATGGGAGCGCGGGAGGCACGCCGCCATCGGGCAGCGCACTCAGGATTGGGTCGTGAGTGCTTAAAGAGGGTGTTTTACAAGTGGTAATTCAACATAGTGTGCCTATAATAACAACTTAGTCCTGCCAAACAAGGAGGAGAATCTTTCCACATGTGCCCGACCTGACCAGATATCCAAGGTAGCAGGAATGTAGCAACAGGGCTGGCCTAAGATCTCTTGATGCCTGAGGTGACATGCCAAATGCTGCCTCCCCTTTCCTGATGCTGTGCCAGCCTTTACTTCTTCCGGTCTCCAATGTTCTAGCTCAGCGCTCTCCTTCCCTCCACATTTACTTTTCCTCTTGGTCCCCCTCTTCCTTTTTAATCCAGGCAGTGAAAGCAGAATGAGGAGCAGTGGAAGCAAGTAGGTGGACAGAGATGGGCAACCCCCATCAATCTGCTGCCTGAGGCTACCGCTTCACTTGGCCTCATGGATGGGCCAATCTTGTGTGGCAACATTCTCCTCACTGGCGTCGCTGGAGGTGGGGCGGAAAGCTAAGTTCTGCAGCTTTCCGCCCCACCGTTACTCTCCTGCACGAGGCGCCCCGCCCCCTTGTCATACGAGCCCATCAGCGGAGAGAAAGCAACGTGCAGGGACTCTCCTGCACGTTGCTTTCTCTCCACTGACGGGATCCTATGACGAGGGGGTGGGGCGCCTCGTACCGGAGAGTAAAGGTGGGGCAGAAAGCTGCAGAACTTAGCTTTCCGCCCCACCTCCAGCAACGCCAGTGATTCTCCTCCCCACTTAGCAACATAACACAAATGGCCAATTTACTAAGGAATCCCATGTACACCACACTGCCCGATAGTTAAAGGGAAGGGGAAGAAAACACTTTCTGTGCAGTTATTCCTTTAGACTGCAGACATTCTAAGATGGTGGATCTTGAGCCAATTATCCCATGAGGAAGAATCTTAAAGGGACAAAAAAGACCGTGTAGTGGAGGCGATTGTATCCGCGGGGCATTTAATTGGTGATACTTCATTTTCCCTGCTAGTGGCAGGAATTCCATACTTGGTTTGGTAGAGTCAGGGAAATAGGCCAGGGAAGGGAAGAAAAGCCTGCTTGTGGAGATCTACGAACCTGGAACGTCAGCTTATTTGGAATTCCCTTTGTCAGATAAAACAAGTGTGTACAACCCATGCCATTTGGCTGCAAATAAATAATCATAAGTTGTGATTAAGCATGTCTTCAAAATTTTCCAAGCTTCTGCAAAATGGCAAGGTATGAGGGAAAAGAAACAGTATTACTTTATATGTGATTGTTTAAATTGTCTATAAAGTGGTTATTAATGATTTAGACCAGAGCCATTATTACATAATTGTAGGTGGGTCTCGAGGCAAAGAGCAAGAGATTGCCCTCTTCCAGAATGATTTGACTGATTTAATAAATGTTCAGTTCAAAGCAGGATAACATACATCCTTTGACTGCCTTCCGAAATGCTGCACAGCGCA
Source organism: Plestiodon gilberti rubricaudatus (assembly GCA_026170595.1). Classification (NCBI taxonomy): domain Eukaryota; kingdom Metazoa; phylum Chordata; class Lepidosauria; order Squamata; family Scincidae; genus Plestiodon; species Plestiodon gilberti. The sequence continues at coordinate 59,909,689 of JANXHW010000004.1, read as the reverse complement.
ATATTTTGACTATATTTCATTTGGAATGACACAAAGTCAGGAAATGTCTCTAATTTTGCATGTCAACGCAGCTGGTTTTCCACCCACACTTCATTACTTTTGCTGTATAATGTCACTTTTGTGATTTTTTTGCGTAACGTAATCGCTATGATCCGATAGCAACAGAAATTGGTGGCTCCCCCTCTCCCGTTCTAATTATACGTTGGACTTTGTGAAACAGACAATGATGTTTCACAGAAGGCGAATCAGTTCAATACATTTTATGTAGGAAAGCGATCTACAATAAACCGCACATTCACGTTTACAGATATGTGTACTGCATTGCTAATATTCATTTATCTACCTAAGTTCTTTTTTTAAACCAAGAGAGATGATCGTTTTCAGACTACATTAGTCTCATTTATCTCCATGATGTCTTTAATGTTATAAGATGTTGCAGTAACATTACTGTCTCCTGCCGGCCTGTACCAGCCTTTAGCTACTCAGGCACATTATTAGATTGTCAACATAATTCAGACATCTCATATAAAAACGAGCCAACCCACTGGCTCCGGCTATTCGTAAATGTATTTGCCTGATGTAATAGCTTTACATTTATTGAATCTTCTTTTTTTTTTTACATCTGTATACAAAAAGCTGCTTACAGAATCATATCTGCCAGTGCTAAAATATATATTTATTTCCTAAATCACTTAGCTTCATGTTTAACACCATAAATTTTGATTTGTCACTTGTTAACTGCTCGGAAAGAAAACGAGTAGAACTTTTTCAAATAGCGGATTGATTACAAAATGTCAATGGCTTTATTGCTTGAGAAGAGAGCTGTGAGAATGATGAGGGTGATCCTTAGTTGGTACAAATCTGTCATTCAGCAGGATACAGAACTTTATGCAACAGCAATAGAATCTGGGGTAGATGCTCTAGAATCCAGATGGCTAAACAATACATGAGTTCTCCTTAAGCTGCAATCCTATAACACTTTCCTAGGAGCAAGCCCAATTGAACACAATGGGACATTTCTGAGTAGGCATGCATGATTGTGCTGTAACAGACTAATCCTAACCCCCCCCCCACCAGCCTACACAACGCAGATGCATCAACGGAGCACACACTGCATGTTTTGGTGGTGGTGGAGAGCAAGGCAAGTAAAAATTATTTTTTATCTACCCCCCCCCACAAGCTGCCTGGCTGCCAATTGGTCTTCTCAAACCTATGCCAGCTGTTTAGCAGGCAAAAGTTCAAGGAGCCGCAAGGGGCATGCCAGACTGGGAAAGGGGGATAAGATATTGGCGGGTACCACTGCTGCCAAGACCCTCCCCTTCCACCTTTGGTCCAGCCTGCTCATCACCCCAATCCACCCCGATCCACCCTGATCCACCCCGATCCACCCCTGCTGCCACCTTCCTGCTCCGGTGCAAGCTGGGTAAGCCAGTGGCATACACATGGGGCCTCCGGCAATTTGTGCTGGCAGTCACAAAACACAAGACAGAAGCACATCATTTGTAGCATCAGAACAAGACTTATGGAAGTGGATTGCAAGATCTGCTGAGGTTGACCCTGGAGAGGACTTGGTCATAAACAGTGTTGAGAAAATTAAAATAAACTACTTTTAAAGTATGAATCATGAGTCTAGAAGACTCTGATAAAGAATACAGTGCAATCCTATTCATGTTTACTCAGTAAATATGCATAGGATTACAGCCTTGCCTTGCTATCCTTTGCAAACTTTCCTGTGAATAAATCACACTGAACACAATAGGACATCCTTCAAGAAAACATGCATAAGACTGCACTGTTAAGATGGTTCATCAATATTAGCAGACATGCTATTGTGCAAAGTGCTGGTCTGAATTATAATTATATAAAGTATAATTTATGCTTGTCTGACTTTGTATGAGTAGGGAAGTGACAATTCTGTGAGCATAACATCTTGCCCTCTCATGACGTGAACTTGGTGTTCACTTACGATAAATAAACCACTGTTCACAACTCCTAAGGCAGTATAAGTCCAGGATGGTGTAGTGGTTTGGGAGTCGGTCTTAGACCTGGAAGATCCAGGTTCAAATCCCCGCTCAGCCACGAAGCTTCCTGGGTGACCTTGGGCCAGTCACTATCTCTCAGCCCCACCTACCTCACAGGGTTGTTGTGAGGACAAAAAGGAGGGGAGGAAATAGGTACACTACTCTGAGCTCCTTGGAGGAAGGGCGGTATAAAAATGTGAATAAATAAATAAACAAACAAACAAACTAAATTATGGTTTGGCTCCCTGTACCCTAATTTCGCACACAAATAGAGAACAGGGACCTAATGAAGTTGTCCTAGTTCAATTGCTGGCCCTATATTCCAGCCAAGAAATACCTCACAAAGGTAGAAAATGCACATGTACAGAAAGGATTCCTGATAGAAATCCTAGAATAAATCATAAAAGGGGTCCTATCGGGGATCAGCACTAACCATTCCTCTTCCCCTTTCAATAGCATTATGACCATTGGCTCAGGAAGATGTCTCAGTTTCAGTGGACTGGATTGGAGTTGATTTAATAACTAGCAGCTGGACATAAGGGCAAAATCCTAATGAAACAGCCAGCTAATTCCTATGATAAATATTGAAACATTGACAATATGTCAGCACGTTCTTTGCCCTATCATTGCAACAAGAATGGTTTCAAATATTTAATAACAAAAAACTCGTTTAACGTATTTATTTTAGGAACAAGTAAAGAAATGACTTTGGTGTTCATCAGAAGCTTCCTTCCCAAAAGAGCAGCAACAGATTTGAAATATCAGAGGTTCTCAGCAGCAGGGACTGTTTTAGAAAAAGGTGACATTGATGTGGAACAGCATGAGCTAAGGGGTGATATTTTTTGCTGGGATTAAAGGCATGAACAATTAATTATGGTCATTTTGGTGGATGCTGCAGATCAAAACACTCTCAAAGAGAAATGTCAAGCAACATTAGACTGTTAACTTTATTATTAAGCACAATGAGTCAAATATTCTTCCATATTGGATAAAATAGTGCCTGCACATCAAAGGATTTACAGGCAGCCACCAAACATTTAGTTGGTGGATGGTAAAACATCTCCATGTTCACATTGAAATTAGTTGAGCGTTTGTGAGCACTTCCTTTGAGCAGATTAAGATAAGGCACAGATCCCTTATTGTTTCTGCAAAGGAAGAGGGGAGGAATGATGAAGGAAAAGAGCTCCTCTCATTAGGTGACAGCCCAATCCTATCCCCCACCACGTTATAGCATGCAGCCATGCCAACAGAGACTGGGCTGCATGCTATGGTGTGTGTGTGTGTGTGGGGCGATTGCAGGACTTACCCCCTCCCCCTGTAGGCTGTCTGATTGCCTATGGGTCTCCTCACCACAGTAGCATTCCTACAGGGGGGGGCGGTACTGTAAGTTGCGCAAGGTTTACTCAGCGTTATTCAGTGGCCCCGCCCACTCGGCATCAGACCCATTCCGAGTAGCGAAATCAACAAGCAGAGAGTCTCCTGCGCGCTGCCTTTGCTGCTCGGAATGGTTCCGACAGTGGGTGGGGGTCACCATGTAACGCTGAGTAGACCTGTGCGCAACTTAGAGTACTGCCCCCCCCTCTAGGAACATCACTGCCTCACCATTTTGCTGGTGTAAGTCTAAGGAGAGAAAAGAGGTGGGAAGAGTTCCAAAAGAGGGAATAGGATCCTGGCGCAAGTCGCTGCTGTAGCTGGACAAGAGTGCAATATTTGACATGCTGCCTCAGGCACTGGAAGGTTTGGAACAGGCCTTGGATAGTCAAACTCCAGACAGTCTCTGTGTTGGGACAGTTTCGTGTAACACCTTTTCGGACACAGCACTGAAAGTTCTGTGCATGATTACTTTCCCATTGCATCTATTCTAATTAAGATGAGAATTCCAGCTTCTAAGCAGAATGTTCTTCCTGGATCAGCTGCCAACAGGAGATGCTTTGGGAGCATAGGGAGTAAATCAGAACAGGTGGAAAGTGTCTATTCATCATATGCAATCCTATTTCACCATGTAGACCCTGATATCAGAGATGAAAGGTAGTCATCCTTATGATGAGAGATTAGGCAGGAATAATGCAGATACATTCTCTCATCACAAAGGTGGCAAACAGCATGATGAGCAAGATTATCTTCAGTTAATGCAGACTTATTGCAAGACCTCCGATATTCCCCAGTGAAACTGTACGGGATGGTGTGTTGATGCAATGATGGTGGCTTTTAAAAAAATACCATTTATAAATAAAAGTTTGACCTTCAGGTTTTTGCGGCATTCATCAAACTTCCTCAAAGAAAAGAGCAGCTCTTCCAAAGGCCAGACATTGTTCAAAAGTTGCCAGAGCTCTCTCAAAGAATCCTGAAAACTCTGGGGAACAGATTAGAGTCAAGCGGAATGGAGCGGTGATTCAGCCTCCATAAATAGAGTTGATTTAAATGGCATAAATCCAGGCATGACATGGTCATCAATGTCATAGGCTTTAGAAACAAAACTACTGGGAACTGCTTTAAACTGCATTATTGTAATGATCTTTCGAGGTACGGTGAATTTTGACAGGGTGGGGAAATAAATCACCAATTGAATGCTGCGTGCAGACGATGTTTTTAGAAGACATCTTTAAGCAACTCCCTTTGTAGTGCTCTCCAACTGCTGCGGACTATCCTGTAGCCATAGCCAGAGGCGTAATGTGCGCCGGGGCGCCCTGGAGCACCGGGGGGGAGGGGCGCCCCCCGGCTCCGCAACAATGATCTATCTGAGGATGTCGAATCTGGATTGCTATTGTTGTTGTGTTGCTTAATACAGACTAGTTCTTCACACTTGAAGCAACCCTTCCTGGCTGCAGCTATAGGCTTACAGTCATGCTAATTTTATGTCCTTGGGCTACCACGTTTGATAATAAGAGATAACATATTCAAATGGAGGAACTACAGGCCCATTCCCCTCTTAGTAAGGTACTTAGAAAAAAAAAACACACAGCCAAGAAGATAACAATTAACCAGAACGGCGGGGGGGGGGGGGGCGGCAACTTCGGGTGCACGGAGGAAGTGTTCCAATTGTCCACCGAAGATACGCCTCTGGCCATAGCCCAAGGATAACGCAAGCATCCAAACAAGCTTTACAATGGACTGGGAAAGCCTTCCTAGGTCAAAATAAATGGCCCCTAACAGAAAAAGAAAATATGTTGCTTTTACTTCTGGAGAGGGAAAATGAACCAACTTCAGAGAAAAATAAAGTGTTTATTGCTGAATGAGGGAGGCATGCAATGGAAGGAGCAGCTGTAAGCATTACAGGTTGGCCAGGGCAGGAACTGGCTGAGAACCCACATTTACCAGAATGTCCATCTAGACTGAACAATCCCTGAGCATGTTAGTAGCACACAGAAAACCATTAAGGGCTTCACCATGCTGAAATATACTGGTTATGTGACAGAGCAATCAAATGTCTCATGTATAGGCATTTTCCCATCAACTTTAAAATTAAACGACTTTAAGTGAGGACTTACTGTACTGTAATATCCTTGGATTTATAAATTATATGCCTTCCTTTGGCTTGTGAGAGGGCATCTTTGTCCCACTGTTGGAATGAAGAGGGCATGAAACTTTTGGGTGGCATCATAGTTACATGACTGGACTGGGTACCATGAGAGGAGGTGCTTAAGGAACACAGATGTAAGCGTTTGCACCTTCCCATCATCGCCAGTGTGGTTAGGACAGCCGACTAGCAAAGTGAAGCAGACAACAGACTTGGGATACAGATCAGAACCAGGGAAGAGTCACCTGAACCAGGCACCTAGCAGGAAACGTCCTTCTGAATATTATTTAGACATAGGCACCTGCAGTGAGAAAAGGAGGAAACGGAGTGAGTAAAAAGAAAAACAAACAATTGTCCAAAGGATATATTCCTTTACTGATGCCCCCAAAATAATTTTCAAATACTCCTTTCTCAAGAGAATATCTATAACACATAAAGCATAGAAATAAAACTGACAGTACAACATATACATCTTAAAAATACAAAACAGATATTGTCGTAGCATGCAAATAAAGGGTATTTATTTGTATGGGGCTTACCCTCCCTTATTTCAATAATCTGCTTTTGAGTTTGAAATGTGTCGGTAACATCACTAGAGGTATATATAGTATCATTTTAGGGGGCTGTGCTGTGCTTTTTGTGTGTGTGTGTGCACCGAATAGAGCAGACTGCATCCTCTCATTCTTTGTTGGGACATGAGTGAGGACCCAAATCCTAATCACTTGAATACAATTGTAGTCCTGAATTCAATTCATAACCTTGTCTCAGGTCATTTTTCTGGACATGTGTGTATGTGTGTGTGTGGGGGGTTGCAATGATGTTGGTTGCCTTCAAAATATTTTTACATTAAAGGGCAAGGTATACGTTGATTAAGGCTGCAGTCCTATACATGTGAGGGCTGCAGCCCAATCCTACCGAAATCCCACCTGCTAATGCAGCTACATCACCAGAGTGTGCGTTGCATCCTGTCGGGAGGGAGTCCTGGAGGTTTCCTTCAAGTAAGGGAATATTTGTTCCCTTGCTGGGGGGAGCAAGCCCTCACTGCCCCGCTAGGTCTACTCAGACTTGAGCCAATGATTTAGCAGGCACAAGATTAAGTGAACCCGAGAAAGCAGATCATGGCCAGAGAAGGGATCTTGATTCTCCCCCTCCCCATTCTCCACCCCATTCCTTCCCCTCCCTGCCCCGTTCCACCCACCCCCGTCTCCCTTCCTCCACCCATGGTGATTTACTGGCACCGGGGGTCATTGCGTGGCCACGGCTGCTTGTGCACTACTTGTGGTAGTGGCCTGGCTGTGCAAAATGGCTTGTGGTCTTTTGCGACAGTGGTAAAGGACCGTGCCTGCTAGAATGTTAGTTTCGGCAGCACAAGGACACAATAGGATTGGGGCCTAAATTCCATTAAACTCAGTGGGGCTTATTGATGAGTTGATATGCATAGGAGTGTTCTGTAAATGAATGAATGCTATGTTATCACTTATTTTTTGGTTTGTTTCACTGTGTTAATTTCAGAGGTATCACTAGGGTTTGACGCACCCATTGTGATAACTCATGGTGTCACCCCCATGGCCTCCTCCCAGACCTGACCATACAGAATCCTTAGTAATGTTTTTTTGTACTAATATTACTCATAAATCGTAATTCCCATATATCACTGAATGTAATGGCAATAGTAGTGACATAAACCCTGTCAACCCCCTAAGAGATCCCTGCATTCAGTGGGGGAACAATAACATCAAGCAGCCACCAAACTGGTCACTGACTAGCTGGACTTCAGCAGACAGGAAGCTGCAATCCCCCAAAATCAAGCCTTCTGGCAAAAAAAAGAAAGTCTTCCCAATCCCAGCGCCTGAGCTTCTGCCGTATCCAACAACAGATTAGCATCTGTTAACTGTGGGAGAAATGGGTGGAGGTGCAGTTTGCTTGATTTAGGGTTATAGTTTCCCCATAGAGTTCAGAGGTCAAATGCTGGGTGTTTAAATAGGGCTCAGGAGAGAGATCAGAAATTTCCTTCAGAAGAAGATGGATTTGAGAGCCATGATATCAAAGAAGGTTTTAGAAAGGAAGGCTAGAAAGGACCTCAAGTAACTGCAATGGGAAAGATTATTACAGTAAGTAAAATTATTTCCCTTGTAAGAATTCTCTGCATGCCCTGTCATGTTTTGTAGTCAAGTTTCCTGGAAGTAGGAGCCTGCTGGCATAAGGTTACTAATTAATTTGCTATAGGTGGTGCAAAAAATGGGTTTCTATCACTGGTGAATTTTCACACCACCAGTAACAAATAGAATAGAAAATAATGTTGGTGTCACCCCTCCCTGAGATGTCACCCGTTGCAGTTTACACTCCCCGCAACCCCTAGTGACACCCCTGGTTACATACAATGTTGTGGTGTTTTGTATTGGACTGTTAGCTGCATTGGTTGGATTTGGCAAGAAAGGAAGGCTATACATGTTTTTCAATATATAAATAAATAATAAAGAGATAACATATGTAGAACATGAACTAGACAAAACAATTTCAAGTCTCTTGAATTTCAAGTCCCAATTTCAAGTTGTTTTGAATGGCAGGCAGTGATAAGCATATGCTTATACTTCTCTAACATTTAAAGCCATGGAAGTTAAATACGCTTGACTTTGGCTGGGCCACACATATCTCTGTATTGAGTGTAACAGTTGTCTTTAAATAAATATTCTCACTATTTCTGAAGTTCAATCAAAACTTAGGAAATAGATTGGTTTTCTTTGTTTTGGTTTGGTTTTTGGCAGGGGAAGACTTCCAGTTCCTCGCTCAGCAGGGATTGTGTGTACTTTTGAAATGTGTTCAGAACCTTCAGTAACCTGCTGAAAACAAATCTCAGTTTAAACTATTTGGAGGGCTGAGCAGCAACGAAGGATTATATGATGGTTCTACTCAGGATGTCATACCAATAGAATATTTTAAGCATGAATATGAAATGTAGATACTAAATAACTTCACGAAAATATGTGATGAGGCTAGATACAAAAATAGATTTTTTATCTCCAGGAACCTATTTGCAAACACTGGGAAATTGACATCAGCGGGAATTTTGCAGCGGAACCAATGAACTTGGTGATGTATTGTATCGGACTGATAGAAGTTACAGTCAAAATGCTATTTAACCACAGGAGGTTATGCTTGTTATCTGTGGAGTAACAGCACAGCTGGAAATAAAAAAAAGGAATGCAAAAAATATGTTTATGGAATAAAAATGTTTACATTGAATGCTTTATCAGTCATGTTAAGGGACAGGGGAGAGAATGTGCAAGAGCATCAAGTAAAAACTAATAATCATTTACAAAAGTTGCAGTGGAAATAAAACTGTACACTCATTCACCACGTTTCACATAAGGAGGCAGCAGTGGTGTAATGGCCTTACCCGTGCATGTTTATATACTGTGTAATATATGTTTATATTACACTATGGGCCGTGGTGGCTTAGTGGTTAAGACGCTGAACTACAGACTGGAAGATCGGTAGGACAGCAGTTCAAGACCTGAGTGCCGCAAGACAGAGTGAGCTCCCATCTCCTGTCCCAGCTCCTGCCAACCTAGCAGTTCGAAAGCAAGAAATTGCAAGTAGATAAATAGGTACTGCTGCTGCGGGAAGGTAACAGCGTTCTGTTAGTCATGCCAGCCACATGACCACGGAAGCGTCTTCAGACAACACTGGCTCTTCGGCTTTGAAACGGAGATGAACACCGCACCCTAGAGTCGGACACGACTGGCTTTCGAGCAGAGGATACTTTTTTGTGTGTTTATATCAATGTGTAATATGAGATGCATGTGAGCACTCTTACAGCATTGATTCACAAATTGATTCTGTCAAGGTTAGAGGCAGTCCAATCCTAACCAGGCTGCCCACCAGATGAATATCTAAGTGCTGGCCCACCAGCGGAAGTGATGTTCCACCAATGGGCTGGCACTTCCACTGGCATAGAAAGGCTGCCAGTGCAATCACTAGCAGTCACACATGCTTGCTGGTGGCAAGGACCCCGCCAGAGCTGGTAAGGTAGTGGATTGGGCGGGAATAGGAATGGAGTGGGGGTGGGCAGATTGCACCAGAGATGGGGATCTTAGGGGGACATGGCTGGGGCGGGCAGAGGGTGGGTATCAACAGTAATGGCTATGCCAATATGCTCCACTCCATTTTGGCTCCAACATGCCCCCTTGCCTCTAATTGGACTTGCACCATCTAAAGTGCTGGCACAGGTCTGAGTAAACCATATGATTTAAATGTTCCTGGCTGGTTGTGATGGTGGTGGTGGTAACAATGCTCAAGTTACTAGTCAGCAAGGATTCACTGGTTCTGCTTAGAAACATGAACTGAATCTATTACCCTTGGAGGATAAGCTCACAAAGCTGCATATAGCCATCAAAGATCTACCTTTAGGAATGAAGTACATCATTACTTTATCATATAAAAGGATCTTTTGATGTTTCCTAGCTGCCCGCCTGCCTGACTCTTCCATTACCATTGAAATGTATTCTATTCACTTCCCGGAACCTGTCAGAGAAACCAGGAGATGTAGAATCTGTACGGTCATTAACGTCCCTTCTTGTGAATCAACGCTAGTTGAGCTTGATGTCTATAGCACCTGGTATGCTAACTCTCATGAAACCCAGCACTAGTTGCTACATTATTGAAAATCTATCATTCTAACTGGGTAAATGCGAGTACTGATGCACTCCTAAAGACCTGGAGTAAGTCAAATGCATTTGAGACAGAGTACATAAAACAAACTGGGGAGTTATACGTTCTCAATCATCCCTCTTCTACGCATAGCTAACCCTACAGTAACAAATAACAGCAGAATAACAGCAGAAGTAAGCTTTTCATCATGAAAAACTAGCTGAAACAATGAACAACCTCCCATGCGGAGAATTTCTCAGCTTTGATAGAAAGGAAAATAGAACGCAATAGGAAACTGCAACTGGAAAGCAACTGATATGCCAAACTAAGTGAAAAATTAGGGGGGGGAGGAATGCTAAGCACTGAAGATTAAAACAGCACAAAGGCTGTAATTTAGGACCCTAGCAGACAGCAGTACAGTCACTCTTCATCCCGTGGAGAAAGTGTTCCATGAAACATATGCTTTAATTAAACACTTATCAAGACTAAGAGGCATGCACAGTGGACCTCTCCATATTTATGAAGTTTCCATGTCCTAAGCTGAATGAGTTCTTAAAGGTGCAGGTGAACTGGTGTGATCATTCTCTATTCGATAGGAGAGATGTTTGAATTGAGAGACTCTACTGTATATAGCAGCAGTTTGGCTTAGGGAATGCTTTGATGTAGCAATGAGGTGAGACTCATACTATAGCTGGGGAAGCCAGGTGTACATATAGGGCAGGAAGCTGGAGACGATTAATGGCCCAATTCACCAGTTGAAAGCCAGAACTGCTAGTGCTGCAGGTGCTCCATCATTCTGTGGCTTAGCTACCAATGGTGCAGGAGCCGGTAAGTCATGCATCAGCAAGCTGCAGAAATCCACTGGATCAGGTTCATTAGTGGCAGGGTGGTTCGGGGGAGGATTGTGGGCAGATCAGGGCAGGGAGCAGTCCGGGCCGAGGGTGGTTTAGAGATGGGAGGGGGAGGAACTTGGCAGTAGCCACGCATGTTGAAATCCTATCTCCCTTCTCAGTCTGAACCTGCCCTCATGAGTCCCCTTGGACTTATGCCAGCTAAAGAACTGACGTAGTTCTTAGGAGACCCATTGGAGACCTGGCAGCCTACGATTTTTTACTTACCTCACCTCACTGCCCCCCTCCCCCTGTAGCATGCAGTGCACACTCCGTTGGCAGCATTGCATGGTCTTGGCTGGTGTGGGATCGGATTGGGCTGAAACTCTGATACAGCAGGTATAAGGTAAGAAGGCAAAGGAGAGATTTTGAAACATAGCCAGGACTAGCCAGGCACAGCCACTGGGGCACAAACAATGGGTAACCTTGAAGCTTGTTTTTACCTGTTAGAACAAAAGGTCAATCAAGGCAGAGGATAAAGCAATCAAGTGTGGATGGTTGAGGATGCTGGCACATTAACATATGGCACTGAGAAGAGAAGGCACAGTAAGCAGGTTTCGGCAGGCTTTCAGGCGCTTCTGATTGAATTAGCTAAGGGCAATCTGCCTGATTACATCTGACCAGGAAGGCTCTATTACTGTATCTGCTGGGCTCTTCCATTCATTGGGGTGATGCAAGGCATCAACAACATATGGCTCACTAACAGCACAATCCTATACATGTTTACTCGGAAGCAACTCCAGTTGTGTTCTGTGGGGCTTACTCCTTAGTAAGTCCATTTAGGATTGCAACCTAAGGCTTTCAGTTTGTGGCCAAGGCTTTTGCCCCACTGAGACAGAAATCTCCGAGTGCAAACTCAGGCCTTGTGGCCATTTCATTTGCATGCTTCTGAAATGGAGCCAATTAGGCCTCCAAAGTGTAATTCTGTCTGAGTGTTTGTGGGAGGTGAGGGGAATTTGGACAAAACCTTCCAGTCAAAGTTTGGCATGTGGAGACAGCTGCCACATGCAGAGATGTTAAAGGACAGAGACAGATGGAATTTGAATGTGGCATCAAAGAGGACATCATTGCCCGTGGTGTGCAGAGCAGAGACATCCCACTGCTACCTCCATTAAGCAGATTTGGATGGTGCTTCACAAACCTACCAAACAAGTCTGATGATTGGGATAGAAAAAAGGAAGCGTGTACAGTGTACACCATAGATAACAATGCCTTTGTCCTACCATTCTATTCAGAAAAAGGTTTGCCTCCAAGTGGCAATTAGCCTCCGTCAGAATGCTCTGGGAAATTCATACATGTATTTCCATAGCTATTAACATCCCAGAAAATGTAAATCTGTACCCAGGGCCAGCCTGATGCCATCGCTAACTCGCTGCTGCTGCCACCTTCTCCTTTGGAGGCAGCATTCTTTTAAACTTTAAATGTGGTGCAAATAAGCCCATGCAATGATGGAGCACAGCGAAGGACTCAGATTATCCAATTCTAGCTCTCTTTTGAGCTCTCGATCGAAAGGTCGGCAGTTCGAATCCGCGACGGGGTGAGTTCTCGTTGCTTGGCCAGCTCCTGCCAACCTAGCAGTTCCAAAGCATGTTAATGTGAGTAGATAAATAGGTACTGCTTGCGGGAAGGTAAACAGCGCTCCGTGTTCCAGCCGCATGCTACATACTGCGGCAAGGGGAATCATCTGGCCATATGACCACGGAGGCGTCTTCGGACAACGCTGGCTCTTCGGCTTTGAAACGGGGATGAGCACCACACCCTAGAGTCGGACACGACTGGACTTAATTGTCAGGGGTCACCTTTACCTTTACGTAGCTCTCTTTTACTGAGTGGGGACTGAATCAATGTGGCCCACATCCATGGCTGGCTGGAGGGAGTAGCAACAGACTTGGGGTGAAAGGCATACCAAATCCACCCCTCGCCTTTGCTCCCCCTGCCATTCGCCGCTGTTGCAAACTGCATCAGATCGCTTCATGACTGGGCCGGCCATGTCTGCAGTGTGTGTGTGTGTGTGTGTGTGTGTGTGTGTGTGTGTGTGTGTGTGTGTTTATTTTTATAGAAATGGGTATTTTTTTTTCTAGTTCCGAGAAATCATGGCAATTCTTCAATCCTCCAAACCCAAGAAAGTAACTTTTCAGATCTTCTTCTTCTTCTTCTTCTTCTTCTTCTTCTTCTTCTCCTCCTCCTCCTCCTCCTCCTCCTCCTCCTCCTCCTCGTCGTCGTCGTCGTCGTCGTCGCCGCCGCCGCCGCCGCCGCCGCCGCCGCCGCCGCCGTCGTCGTCGTCGTCGTCGTCGTCGTTGTTGTTATATTTTCAGTTCCAAGTCCATCTCAGAACATAATGGCTCAGGCTCTTATTTAACCCTCCACCAATGTTGGCATATTGTAAATCACAATGTTTTCATAAGAAGATTCAAAACCCAGTGTTTTAATAAAACCACCCAGTAAAGCTGGAGGGATTACCAACACCTGTTTAGTTCATTATAGAAGCTCACTTTTATTAATAAGGGCAGGAAATATGAGATTTTACAAAGTGCTCATTATTCTGCTCCATGAAAATCAATGAACCTAGAAGAATGCCCTTAATTCTACTCCCATCCTTTAGTCCTCAGAATGATAGGATCATTATATATATAATCCCATATATTATATATGGGATTATATATATATATATATATATATATATATATATATATATATATATATATATATATATATATATATATATATATATATATATATATATATATAATCCCATATTATATATATATGGGATTATATATATATATATATATATATTCCTTGTTCTGCCCCTTAGGGCAGCTTCCTGAGCAGCCCCCCCAGCCTGCTCCTGAGCCTCAGATGACTCTTGGAAATTGTGTGGGATATAGTGAAAGGGACAGTTGTAAGATGAGGAAATCACCTAAAACTATGTACAGTAAATGGCAGCTTTCGTGACTGAATATTTCTCCTCAAAGCAGCACCTCTGCAATATCCAACTTTTTTTCCCAATAATGTGCGGACCATTAGGAGGGGTTAGCAACCACTCTCAATCTACAGAATAAAATGTTGCAAAAGGTGATTCAGCGTATCTTGTACATATCGTAGATACCAACAACATGGTTTATTGATCAGCATTGCTCTGCTCTGTCTATTAGTCCACCCCTGGATATGAAGAGAGAAAAGGGCTATTCATTCCAATTCATTCTCAAAAAACAAAAAGCTAAGTCAGTTTTACTCCTGGGATAGAAACTGAGTCTTTGGGTAGATAGTGACTGATCTACACCCATCTAGTAAGTCATGGGGTCCAACATAGGATCAAGCCTTTTGCTTCTATGGCCATTCCATTCTGTCCTCCCAATTCATTTTCCTTTGGATTTCTTCACCATGTGAATCTTTCATTTCCAGTCTAATTACCAAGTTTTGCATCTCACTTTTATAAACCTCCCACACAATGTCCTCATTCCACTGTAATGGGGTGTTAATTTTTCAAATGCAGCTTCCCTGATGTCATACTCACTGGGTATAAATTGCTCCAGGGATTCCTTGGCTGTGTATTCCTTTAATGCGTTAATGTCACCATTAGTTCTGATTGCATCCTTAAGTGCCTTCTTGTGCTCTGTTTAGGGTGTTACAGATTCTCATTGTTCGCCTCCTTTTTGGCAATTTTACTGTAATGCTTTGTTGGTTTCTCCCTGATTCGTACAGGAGCTTTTGTCTCAAATTTCTTTCATAGAGGATTCCAGTTGTGTTATCGGGTATTTGTGAAAGTGGTTTTCCATCATTCTGGACAGTTTTATACTTGTTTAATAGAGTTAGAGTTTCTGTTTCAGAGGACATTGTTTGCCTTATTTAGTAAGGTTTAGACATGCACACTATAAATGACTTCTTCACAGCATCTTTTCAATTTCCTTCTGTTGGTGTTCCTGGTAATATTATTCAGAGTTATATGACCACTTGCAGCTGTGTAATTTCGTAGCTGAAAACCACAAAAAACTGTGCTTCCAATAACTTTGCCAAGCCTCTTGAACTCTCTTTACCTCTCCATTTTATCAGTTCCAAAGAGTTCACGCAATCGCAAATCAATCATTTTATTTTCATGTTGTTGACGATGATGAATATTTATATGCCACTTTTCAACAAAGGAAAGTTCATAAAGCGGTTTTTAAAAAAAGCAAAAGAAATGAAAAGACAGCTCCCTGTCCCAAAAGAGGTTCACAATCTAAAAAAGAGACAGGATCAGCTTTGGGGGTGAATAGGGCACATTGATTGAATATAGCAATATAATATCAACTTGCAGTTGGTCTTAATTAATTACACCAAGACTCTTCCCCCATTTAGTACAGGCATATAGCCTGAAGCTGCATCTCCTCCTTGAGTATCAACCCCCGTGACTTGAACCTGAGGTGTCCTCCGCCAACCCCAGCATTTCCATGCCAATCCCTGGGGGGACGGGGAGGACTTGGGAGTGTGAAACAGCCAAATCGTTCTGCCTTTCTCAAGCCTGACAGTCATTGAGACAGATTTCACTGTTCAAGTTTTCTGGATCACCAGCCTGCATCCCCAAGCCAGACAGCCTCTTGAGATTGGCTCTGGTTCTCCCCCTGGCTTTTGCTTACCTCAGGGTGCACACCAAATGCCTAATCCCACACTATGCCGCCTTGGCTACTACCACACATTGGGGACAGTCTGGGGTAGGTGAAACATGTCCCAACCAAAGCCAATCAGGCAAAGAGCAATTATTTTTACTCAGCCGCTGTGGGCAACCATAGGTGGATGGGCTGGGTGCAGTGAGCGCAGACTCAAACTGCCGGAGATGGGGCTCAGTTTCTGCAATGTTGTTTAAACCCTAACCCCTCAGATGGTCCTGAGCACCAATAAGATGCCACCCTGCTGCCATGCCTCATGTGGGTGTGGAGCTGAATAAAAAGGGCCCCCATATCCAAATCATTGGTGGAGGTGTGGTAGTCAACTGGAAAAAATATGCTAAACTGGGATAAACAGGGACAGTTGCTCTCCCCTTGTAAATATGTAAAAACTATCACTTTTAAAAGGGTCTTTTTGCCTGGTTATAAATGTTCAGGAATTCCAATTTCATTTGGAGTATGAAGAAAGACAGAAAGAGACCTTACCCCTGGATGACACCCCCTCCCCCCCAAAAAAGAACATGCCAGACAGGTGCTTTGGATTATGGGTTGCTTTATTTTAAAACGTGATAACGAACAAATGCAGCAGGGCCTTAACTAAAACGCCCCCCTTGGTGTGCAGGCGGCTAAGGTGGGGAAAACGGTACCTAGCCGTCTGCCTCCCCTAAGTTCTACACGGGCATGAGTCATCCTGGCTTCAGGCCCACTCGGTCCACGACTGAGCTGCCTATCCCTGCCAACCCCCAAAGGGGTCGAGGCAGCTGAACAGCGTTGACCACCCTCAGGATATTCCTTAAGGTGATCATTGCAAATCCAGCCTGGGGGTTTGCCAGCCTGCCTCACCGATCTGGTTCAGCATCGTCTGAGCAGTCCTGGCTTACCCCCTGACCTTGCTTACCTCAGGATGTATGCCAACTAAGCCCTCCCTGGCTACCCCTCCTGCATGCCACCTACCTAAAAACAACCAAAATTAACGACACAACAACCAGTATAACGCCGCACCTCACTCACAGACTGGGTAGGCGAAAAACCCATCAACCAAAGCCAATCAGGTTAATAGGAAAAAATTCCTACCTGCCCCCCATAAAGGGCAACCAGCTAGTCTCAGCCAGAAAGGAGGGCGGGCAGGCAGGGCACTGCGCTCCGAAACGGGACTGAGGAGAGCAAGCATGTTGCTTGTTTCGCCCACCCTCAGTCCCGCCTGGAGACAAGCGGCAGCCAATCGGCTGCTGCCAGCAAAAGCCCCATCCGGTGAGTGCGGGGCCGGCCGGAGCAACGCTCGCCGGCTCCGCGAGGCGGGCCGCCGAATCTTACATTGAGTCCTGTGACTCAACAGTATGGTGGATTTGTAGTTGAACATGAGGGCATTGGCCTGGATCCAACATGAGCTTAAAATGGCTTGAAAATGTTAACCTTTGACTTTTTATGTTAATCTTTGACTTTTTATTTAAATAAACAGAATTAGCTCTGATTGTTGACACTAATACAGTGATAGATAAATCCATGAACATGTAGCTAAATTTTCTTAGGTCTCTAGGTTAGGTTGCACAGTCAGCCAAGCTTGAATTGTGAAGCTTGGCCTCTGAGGGACCTTGTGCCCCTCTTGCGATGCTTCCATTTGAACAAGGCATATTGATTGTGTAGCCTGATAGCGCATACAAAATGCATTGACGCTCTGTTCCAATTACTGCTTTGCCCAATGTAATAAAGTCGCAGCCTGTTTAAAATCAAATCCACGTGTGTGCTCGTCTTCCTTATGCCCTCACATGCAACGATCTGCTGTCTCTGACCTGTTGA
The DNA here is from genome assembly GCA_026170595.1 of Plestiodon gilberti rubricaudatus. Lineage (NCBI taxonomy): Eukaryota > Metazoa > Chordata > Lepidosauria > Squamata > Scincidae > Plestiodon > Plestiodon gilberti. Next base: position 59,892,171 of record JANXHW010000004.1, on the reverse strand, counting down.
GGAAAAGATGGCAATTCAATAACTAGCTCAGGCTTACCTTGAGGCTTTCTTGAGCACCGTAGAAATAAATAAAACGGATTTGCTTCCTTGAGAAGAAAAATATATAGAATTAAGAGGTGACAAGTCCGAGAAATTCCTCTTGCCAGTTTATCAAAAAACATTTAGATAAACGTCCACTGCAATTATATACTGTATGTTTGGATTACACGCAAAATCAAATTGAGTGGTTTCTATCTGCCACTTGAGCCATGTTTTTTGGACTCAGTGATGGCGCCACGGAGGCAGAACATATTTGTAAATTATAGATGTCAAAAGCCTCACTTTTAGAGTTCTCAGCCCATTTTAGTATTCAGTCAAACTTTTCATCCAGGTTTGTGATCGAGGACTTGATGCTCCGAGGCGAAATACTGATATGGTGTGTTCCTGACCCCACAGGTTCATGGGCTTGGCAGCATCTGTGTGCCTGGCACTTCTTTTCCTATATAATGTCTACCCCACTTGAACCAGTACGACACTTAGGACACAATCCTGCCAGCCTATGGTGTTGCAAAAGTGCTGGAAAACACTTTCGCGGCACCACAGGAGTAAGCAGCAAGGCTACGGAGGCCGGCACCGCTCACTCCACCACCCTCCAGAACCCGTGCCACCAGACACAGGTAAGCCCTTTGCTCGGTGGCGGGAGGGCATGGGGAGGGCAGGCCGTGGTGGCAGAGAAGGTGGCCATTGGCTGGCCAGGCCTTGGATGGGGACAGGGATGTCAGCGACATGCTGTGCCAATCTCCCAACCCCCTTCCCAAGCCTGGTCGGCTTTACATGGCATCCCCGGTTGTACACATCCAAGGGGTCACCAGGCCTTACACAAATGTCCCCTTCCCCCAGCCATTTAGGCCGGCTGGTGAATCTTACACAGGATTGGGCTGCCTGATTGAAAACTCTTCTAAATGCTTCCTTTCCCCACCCCCAACTGACACCACCTTGAATGTGTTACTTTAGGCTGCCAGCAAGTTGTTGAATAGTAATACTAAATGTAATGAGCGAACTCAGGAAGATAGTGGAGGACAGGAAGGCCTGGCGGGATATGGTTCATGGGATCACGAAGGATCGGACACGACTTAACAACAACAACAATACTAAATGTGAACAAATGTTAAGGCACACAACTGAAAATTACACATCAGGACATGATGTGCATTAAACACTCTGCTTGCTCAGCTGCTACTCTTATGGCTCAGAATTGTCCCTCTGTCTATAAGGAAGTCAACAAAGTGTGTCAACTAATGAGTGATGTTGGATCTTATGAATGGAGAAATCTATGTTAAATGAAGATACCTGTGCTTAACGTGGTTCTAGAGCTTCAAATGCCAAAGCTTTACATTAAAGTGGACCCTTTATTCTGCGTATTCAGCACCCACGGATTTGACTTACCGTGGATCCCAGATCTGCGAGGTTCCACCTTAAAAACATGTTAAAAGGGGTAAGGAAGGGAAAATGTGAGGTTTTTACCTTTTGATTGAAACCACTGCGTGTTCTTTGCTTTAACCATGCTGAAATCACACTCAGGAACAGTGGAGTCGCTCTAGGTGGGGCGGAACGCTAAGTGCCGCCCCACTCTGAACCTCCGTTACAGCTCCGCAAGAGGCGGCCCCACCCCCTTGCCTTCGGAGCCATTCGAGGCAGCAAAAACAATGTGCAGGAGACTCCCTGCGCGTTGCTTTCGCTGCTTCGAATGGCTCCGAAGGCGAGGGGGCGGGGCCGCCTTTTGCGGAGCTGTAACGGAGGTTCAGAGTGGGGCGGCACTTAGCGTTCTGCCCCACCTAGAGTGACGCCACTGCTCAGGAAGCCTCTTCCCCAGGTCATGCGACATCCCGCTCCCCTCTCCCAAAGTCTCCCTAGAATGCACTGCAAAGCATTCTGGAGCTAAGGGAGGGGGAGTAAACTGTCACACGACCCGGGTTTCTGGAGCATAATTTCAGCATGGTTAAAGCAAGAATGCACAGCGGTTTCAGTCAAAAGGTTTTAAAAAAAACCATGTTTCCTTTTTTTTTCTTTTTTAGCATGTTTTTTTTTTCAGATCCCAGTATCCGTGGACCCTTGCTATCCAGGTGGTGGTGGTACATAAGAACATAAGAGCATAAGAAGAGCCCTGCTGGATCAGGCCAAAAGCCCATCTAGTCCAGCTTCCTGTATCACACAGTGGCCCCACCAGATGCCTCAGGGAGCACAAGACAACAAGATAACCTGTTTCCTCTTGCCACTCCCTTGCACCTGGCACAGAGAAAACCTACTTCTAAAACCAGGAGGTTGCTTATGGCTTGTAACCTGTGATGGTCTTTTCCTCCATGAATCTGTCCAAACCCCTTTTAAAGGCATCCAGGCCAGGTGCCATCACCATATCCTGTGGCAAGGAGTTCCACAGATGAATTACACGCTGGGTAAAGAAATATTTTCTTTTGTCTGTTCTAACTCTCCCTCCACTCAATTTTAGTGCATGTCCCCTGGTTCTGGTGTTATGCGAGAGGGAGAAGAATTTCCCTCTATCCACTCTCTCCATCCCATGCATAATTTTATACGTCTCAATCATGTCCCCTCTCAGACGCCTTTTTTCTAGACTGAAAAGCCCCAGACGCTGTAGCGTTTCCTCATAAGGGAGGTGCTCCAGCCCACGAATCATTCTGGTTGCTCTTTTCTGCACCTTTTCCAATTCAACTATATCCTTTTTGAGGCGTGGTGACCAGAACTGGACACAATACTCCAGATGTGGCCTTACCAAGGTCATAATGATATTGGCCGTTTTATTCTCAATCCCTTTTTTAATGATCCCGAGCATGGAATTGGCCTTCTTCACAGCCGCCACACACTGGGTCAACACTTTCATCGACCTCTCCATCAGCACCCCAAGATCTCTCTCCTGATCCGTCACAAACAACTCAGAACCCATTAGCGTATATGTGAAATTTTGGTTTCTTGCCCCAATGTGCATCACTTTGCACTTACTTACACTGAAGCGCATCTGCCATTTTGCTGCCCATTCTCCCAGTTTGGAGAGATCCTTCTGGAGCTCTTCACAATCCCTGCTGGTTTGGAACGGATCTCCCGTGGATAGCGAGGTCCGACTGTTTTTGAAGAAGAGATTCTCTGAAGACATTCTCACTGGAACAAGTGATTCCCTGATGCCCGCAAGAGTTTTTAGAAGACTTCCAGCATAACTTAATGCCTTTGGTAATCATAACTGGTTTAATTTTCATATTGTTCATTTATGTGATTAACAGCTCAATCCAATGGGCTCTTCCCGCTAGCGGCACTAGCATACCACCAGCGCTGGCTGCCTAACGGCAGTCATAACAACCTTCAACCTTGCCTTCTTGATGTGGTAGTTAAAGGGTTGGTAAGTCTTTTTTCTTCTCCTCTTGTATGACAATAAAACACATGCAATGTGTTGGAGCGTAGCTTGAAAAAGCAAGGTCATGCCCTTGCTCTGTATTTATCTCCTCACATTTGTTGCAGCCATTAATAAAGGCGGCCCTGACAGATTTCATGCTGACTGGGCAGCTGTAGGCAGGTCTTGACGTTCAAATGGAGCAGGAGATTTAACACAGTGTTGGAAAGTTTGGAATGCGTTTTAGCCACTACGAAGAATACACAGAGACCTCAAAAGTAACTCTCTGACTCAAGCAGAGGTAGCTCCATCACCAAGCAGGGATATGTGTCATTTCATTATTCTCCATACTTTTTCATACTTTCTTTCATCTTTTTAAAAACCATTTTTCACTGCTGCCTCTAGCAGCACAGCAGCCTCCTGGCAGCCAACACTGTGATTTTCCCACAATGCCCTGAATACACCAGCGTTCCAGGGGAGTCTGAGGAAATAAATGGTGGCGACCAAAAAAACATGACAGTGCCCACTGGTGGCAGCCATTTTTTCCCACCATGTGCAAACTGATACACTGTTTGGGGAACTGAATAGGATTGGGCCAATGGTAAATCAAGACTAAGCAATTACAGTACCTTCCTTCCCTTTCTGTGCTGTGCACTGCTGAGGATTCTACATAAAGTGTCTGGTGACTTTCAACATGAACATGTTGTTCCAGTTTAGGTCACAAGTTACATAAAATTCCTAATTGACACCATAACTCAATCATGACCTTGTCAAGGTGGTGTGTACAATGTCCCAGGATCAGTACTGTGATACACAACCAAGAAAATGGTCAGTGCCTCAGAAGTGGTGGCTGGAGGGGGTGGAGGCCCCCCTGGGTGGCACGCGGTGGGGCGACAAAGCAGTCGGCGGGGGCATCAAGAGCGGGCGGTAGTGGCGGAGAAAGTGATGATTTTGGCCCTCCTGCCCACCCTGCGGTTCTGAGGGATGTTTAGCGGCAGGGGGCGGTGATGTCACTTCCAGCAGTGACATCACGGGGGGGGGCATGTAGCGGTGCCTAAAGAAATGATGAGCACATTTCCTCTGGGCTATTTCCCACGTTGACTTGTGAAGCCTGCAATGTCCATGCTGGTTATGGCCACTTCTGTGCAGCTGTGGGGACCAGGCAGGAACCAGTATGGGCAGATGAGCCCCGAACAGTCTGCACTAAAACTGTAGAATTTATTTATTTATTTATTTATTTAAAGAATTTGTATCCCGCCTTTCTCCCGGCAAGGGCACTCAAGGCGGCTTACAACATTAAAATAACATATACATTAAAATAATTAACAATAATTAAAACAATTAAAACAATTATGTTTCAGATCTGTCTGGGTGAGCCGTAGTTGACTCTTGAATTTTTGCAGAGTGGGTTTGTGAAAAGATATTGTGATGGGCTTGTTGCTGGATTGCAGGGAAAGTGAAGTTTTGCCCTCTTTACAGAGGCATTTCTACAGTGGGGGCGGTACTGTAAGTTGCGCCCTGTCCTAGTCCCCATTTACAATCCGGAACGAGGAGGCCCCGCCCCATCACTGTCGGAGCCATTCCATGTGGTGAAGGCAGTCCCTGTCCATTGCCTTCACCGCACGGAATGGCTCCGAAGGCGAGGGGGCGGGGCCTCCTCGTTCTGGATTGTAAACGGGGACTAGGATGGGGCGCAATTTACAGTACCGCCTCCACTGTAGAAATGCCTCTGCCTCTTTATAATAACTACTCAAATGTTTAGTTCCTTATGAGTGAATTGTGCAAGTAGAAGCTGATGTGCCTATGGCAACCTGATGCTTAATGAAGGTGTTATTTTTTTGGTGGGGAGTCTTATTTTTAGGATTGAAAATAAGTTGATTTGCAAACATTTTCTGTTATTTATATAGGATGTTGCAGCTACTTCATCTACTGTTTTTTCTGCAGGTTTGGTTTCCTTGTTTATTTATGTAATTTGTTTTCATTGGCAATGAATTGCATAGGGGTTATGATGTTTACTAATCAAGTTTTTTAGTACTTTGGGGTTTATAAGATTCTCCATTTTGTAATGATTTCAAAGATTTAATACATTGTCGCCATTCTGTCAGCAAAATTATTTTTATTTTTGAATAGTATCTGTTCTTTGGAATCTGATAGATTTATTGCATTGTGTTGCTGCTGCTGCTGCTGCTCTACAAGGTAACCACACCATCATAAAAATGAATCAGGGTAACAAAAAAACATAAAAGTACAAACCAAATACAGCTTACGAACCAAACACCTTTTGCTCTGAATGAATAACTAACAGCCCAATCCTAATTAGGGTTGATCTGCCCATTATGACAGCCGAACACTGTTCAGCTATCTTAAAATGGCTTCCAGCTGCTGGCTGCTGGCAGCCATTTTGGGACTGCCTCCACAAACAGTGGCAGTGCCAGAAGCCTGCTTCTCAAGCCAGTTACCTCTGTAAGGACAGGTAAGCCAGCAGTGAGGGTGAAGGGTGGGCAGGGCGGGAAGGAATGGGGGAGCGTCTGTACAGGGAGGGGGTAGGCAGGAGGTGGAATGGGGAAGGGTGGTTACTGGCGGTACGCATGTGGCCTGGTATCCTAATTCAATTATTTTCCCCATTCCCTCTTCCTTGCTTGCCTCAGACTTGCAGCAGCAAAATAGCTGGCTTAGATCCAAGGAGACCCATTAGGGTAGCAGAGGCATTTGTCCCTTTCCCCTGGGTAGAGCTCCAGCAGGCCCAATGGGCCTCCTTGGTTGTACGCTGGCAAAATGGTCAACACAAATCTGAGGAGCCGGTGTAAGGCAGGCCAGGACCGGGGACAGGCCCAGGATAGAATTTGGTGGAGCATGCCTCCAATTATCCCTCCCCATGCCCCTGCCCCAACCGGCAGAAAACCTACCTGTGTCCGCCAGTGGTAGCTGTGGCCCTGGGTGCAGTGAGTGGCGCCTGCCTCTCTGCCGTCGCCACTTACTCGCCGGGTGTCAAAAATGTGCCTTACGGCACATTTGCAACACCCGGCACCGGCAGGCAGAGACGTCACTCTGCCATCGCTTCTTTACACAGGATTGCACCATTAATCTTGTTGTTGACAGCTGCTAAATTATAACTCACTGCCAGGTGAAAAAGCAAAAATCCCCCATCCCATTACACATTGCATGAATAAACATGGGTGCTGCTGCAAACAAGCCCTTGCAACTTAAATCAAAGGGGCATCCAACCAGTATTTCCCCTAAGGGATTGACACTGCAGCACAGACCACTTCAGTTGCTGTGTGGCAGTGTGGCAGTGTTTCCAAACACATGGTGATGACATCGTATGCCATTGCTGGATTTCCAGGAACTCCGAGCTGCACAGAGCTTGGCTTCTATTATCTTTGAGCTGTGTGGCTTCACATCTTAAAGGGGACAGTGCATGCAACCCCTCCAATCTCCTGTCCTTTGAGGATACTGTCTCTTCTTAAATAAATGTTTTTGCTGAGTCTGTGTATTTTGTAAATAAATGGACTCAGCAAAAACTACATAAGAGACCTTTGCACCTTAGTTCGAACTTTATTTCATAATTGACAAAGTAGCATTTATTCTTAATTAATGTCCTAGGATTGCAGCTTTTACTAATCTTGGACATTCTGACACCATCTGTGGCCTGTAATGTAAGGACGTTTTGGTTAGATGGCTTGTTTTGTAAACTTGGGAAACCTTCAATTTTTAAAGAAAAATGAAAAGTAGATATAGGGAAGCATATTTCCGTTCGAGTGCACTATTTACAGAAACACATTGAGGACACATTAATGTGAACTCAGTCATTTTATTAGCATGGAGCATGACAAGGAGATGAATGGATGAATTACTTCCACAATAACGTGGTGCTCTCACGGTAAGAAATAGATCACAATTCTAACTTGAGAAGTGCTTTGCAGGAGTCACCTTCTCAATGTTTCCTTTTATACCTGAAAGACCTTTGATATCAACCCCACCACCACCATGCACAATAAACTGAGAGAACTATCATCCAAAATTCTTTTTAAATGTGGTAGTCCAAGTTATTCTAGATTGCTGTTACCAGTCTGAAAGCAGGACTTAAAAGGTCAGTTTGTTTACTGACAAACAAGAAGATTTGGAAAGGAGTTTGTCCACAACAGAAAACTGCTCCCCCCCCTTAAATTGATAAATAGTGTTTTCTAGGAATGTGGTAACTACATGTTGTGCGTATTCCAAATCTGCCTTTGAGTAAGTAAAAGACAAAGTTGTCCTGTTATGATTTAGGGCCAAACAAGATATGTAGAGTGCTAGAGTAGAGTGGGCGGCTTCTGTCATCCCCCCCTTGAGCTTCTGTCACCCCCCCCCCCTACTTTGGCACCCCCTGCGGCTTCTGATTTAAATCCCCATCATGGAACAGCTGAAGGGTGCTGGGGGTTTAAAACCCAGTGTCAAACAGCTGATCGGCACTGGGAATTTAAACAAAAAAACTTCCACTTCCGGGTGTGATGTCACTTCGTCACATACAAATAAATCCCACTTGCTGTCCAAAAGTGGACTTTTGAAGGGAGCATTGCAGGAGGATGTATTTTGTTAATACATATGTATTGAGAAGAGGATCCCCTTTGAAAATACTCATTCAGAGACTGTAAAGAGTCAAAGCGAGCAAGCGACTACACCACTGTGAATTAATTCAGTTAGGATGCTGCAAGAAAAATCCTATCCCGAACATGTTGCCAAACACAAAGGAGCAAAAGGAATGCAATCAGCACCCTTCATTTAGACTAGAGATATATAACAAACAAACAAAAGGATTATATGGCCTGCCTGGGTGGGAGAGGGGGAATTACGCACCACATCATTGACTCTACAAGATGGTACTGAAAACAGCACTGCAAAAATGGAGGTGAAAAGAGGGTGTCGGCGGCAACAGAATTTTAAGGTAAATGAATGCACATATAGTATCAGGGGAAGCTTGTTGTGAATTGCATGCAGAGATGAAGGTAAAGCAGACCTGAAGAGTGCTGGCAAGGAACTGTATTCAAAAGAAGCTCTGGAAAACTTACATTTGAAAGAGCTTAATAAATGTATAGCCCAACCTTGTGCAGGTTTGCTCAGCACTATGTCCCACTGCGTTAGTCCCAGGTAAATGTACATAAGATTGCCGCCTCAGAGCCAATTTCTAGGTCTATTTTTTATTTTGCTTGGGAGATTAATCATGAGTGGACTTTTTAGACTCACCATTTCTCTGGAAAAAATATCCCATGGAAAGGTCCTATGGTAAAATGAGCAGTATCACATTCTGAAAAATGCTTGAATGTCACAGTGTTTCTTTTGCTAAAGGGCGAAACTACACATTATACTAAGGCCATCATTAGTTGATGGACTTAGAGCAGAGGTTCTCAACCTGTGGTACGCGTACCCATAGGGGTACACCGACCACATGCTGGGGGTACACCAAGCCCTTCCCGTTATCCACCCCATTATCACCTAATTAATTGTTAATTAATGTTTACTTATTTTTACTTATTTTCGGGTGAGCTCTTGGCTATTTTTGGAGCCGGCGCTGACTTCCGCAGCCAACTTCCGCATCTGATCCAACAGCTGATCGTCGGAGTTAATGTATTCAGGCAACTCTGAAGCTCTGCCTCCGGTCACAGGCGGAGCAGCAAGCACACTCTAAGTCTTAGAGTACAAACCTATGTGGGTCTACTCAGCCCATTGATGTCTATGCAACTTTCTTCCAAGTAAGTGTGCTTAGGATTACAGCCTTACGGCGCAATTCTGCCTAACTATACACTGGCGGACCTAGCACTCCACCGGTCTAGGGTGTCGTAAACGTGCCATAAGAGGAACATGTTTTATTGCTGCTGTTTTATTTGCTGCTATATTCTTTCTTGGTTTTTATATCTACGTGTGGCGCAGCGGGTTAAATCGCTGAACCATAAGCTGTCGATCGAAAGGTCGGCAGTTCGATTCCCGCGACGGGGTGAGCGCTCGTTGCTTGGCCAGCTCCTGCCAACCTAGCAGTTCCAAAGCATGTCAATGCGAGTAGATAAATAGGTACCGCTTGCGGGAAGGTAAACAGCGCTCCGTGTTCCAGCTGCATGCTACGCGCTGCGGCAAGGAGAGTCATGCCGGCCACATGACCACAGAGGCGTCTTCGGACAACGCTGGCTCTTCGGCTTTGAAATGGAGATGAGCACCACACCCTAGAGTCGGACACGACTGGACTTAATTGTCAGGGGATACCTTTACCTTTTTATTGTTTCATTTGCTGCTCCGTGATGGGTTATTTTAGGTGTAGTTATTGGTTGTTGTTTTTTAATCTACGAAGTAAATTTTATATCAGCCACCTCTAGCACCCACGTCAATGGGGGAAAGGTGGGATAGGAATTTGATCAATCAGTCAATAAAACCCAACAAAATCTACCTACAAAGTCAGTCCAAAGACTTGAGATTTTTCAAATTGTTAGATAGGATATTTCCCCTTTGGTTAATAGCTAGTTGAAATAATGAAGTTAGGAAAGAAAAAGAAAGAAAGAAAGAAAGAAATTGAATGCCTCCAGCCAAATTACAGTTCGCTGTCTTTCAGCACTTTTCTGGCTAATAAAGACACTGAAACTATTTTTTCTTTGTTCAAAGGAGAAACACACACACACACACACACACACACACACACACACACTTTACTATGTGAGATCTAATTTCCATTACATTTTGAATTGGGCCAATATTGGCAGGAACTGGACTAAGAAAGGAGAAAAGCCGTCTCGTTTTGAGGAAGATGGATGTGGCTGGTGTTTCACAGTGGGTAGCAATTAGAGTGATCGCAAGGAGCTATGTGTCATGTCCCTCATCTGTTCTTCACTGGTGGAGTTGGTATGAGGCTTGCAGTATAAGAGCGTATGGGGGAAATGTTCTTGGTTCACAGATTCCAAGTGGAGCGCAAGAATATTTAACTCTTGGCTAGGCATGATGAGACTGCATCCACTTTTGTGTATCTGTGTGTATCTCGTATATTCACAAGGAAAGCAATGTGTGCCTTTTCTCTATGCCAGGTGCAGGGGAGTGGCAGCAGGAAACAGGTTATCTTGTTGGCTGTGTGCTCCCTGAGGCATCTGGTGGGGCCACTGTGTGATACAGGAAGCTGGACTAGATAGGCCTTTGGCCTGATCCAGCAGGGCTCTTCTTATGTTCTTATGTTCATTCTGACACAGTATGCTTCATTTGCAATTTCCTAATAGAAAAAAAAATCAAAATCATCGTATTCCATAACATAACAATATTGTAGGCAAAAGAAAATGGGACTAATAAATGAATAAACTTTTGGTAAGACCGATACTATGGTCTGCTGTGTTGGAAAAATAAATTCCAAAGTTGCAATCTCCTCCTAGAATGTTCCTGATGATCCAACAGAATGCTCCCCTTCCTCTAAGAACATGGAGGTGGGGTGTCTAGTCTCGCCCCTGCACAAAGCAAGACTGGTAGCTGGCACCCTATTGGTGCCTGTGTTGGCTGGGGGTGGGGTTCATCAGCATCACGGCATGTGGGGCCATGCTCCCCAGCAGTCTGCTTCTGGGAGCCTTTGTGTCTCCAGCTCACCCATCCGTCAGGAGACTGAAGCTAGCTGGCCACCTGTTGAGGAAGACTAGGTTGTTTTATTATTATTATTATTATTATTATTATTATTTATTATTATTATTATTTTGCTTCTTGCCAGATTTGCTCTTGGTGGGGAGTTTTTTTCACCCACATGACCCACTTTCCAGGAGTTGGTGTTGAAATGCTGGGATCATCAGGAGGCAAACTCACATTGGAGCTACGCTGAGTATGGCAGTGGTTCCATCAGGACCTATTGACAAAGGTAATTTGGCGGGGGAGGGGGACAGGTGAGGGCAGAACAAGATGGCAATGGGGTAGGGGGAAGGGTGGAACGGGGCAGTGAACGTTAACAGGAACTTCCCGTTAATGTTCAGAGCCTCTCTAACACTGAGGCTGCTTGCTATAAGCATTCAGGCGCTGTGCTATAAGCAGCACGCTGCTGCTTATAGTGTTTTGTTTAACTAAGACCTGCGCTGGCCTGGCGCTAACGCTACACATACAAAGATAATGGGTGCGGGGGCGCGGATCCACAGATACGGGGATTCACAGATCCCAGATTTGCAGGTACAGGGCTCTATATGTCATATTGTAAATGCATAACTCTAACAAACTTTTGCATTGGTTGTTGTTGTTGTTGTTGTTCAGTCGTTAAGTCGTGTCCGACCCTTCGTGATCCCATGAACCATATCCCGCCAGGCCTTCCTATCCTCCACTATCTTCCTGAGTTCGCTCATTTTCATGTTCGTTGCATCGGTGATGCTGTCTAACCATCTCATCCTTGGCCTTCCCCTTCTCCTTTTGCCTTCAGTCTTTCCCAGCATCAGAGTCTTCTCCAGAGAGTCCTCTCTTCGCATTAGGTGGCCAAAATATTTGAGTTTCAGCCTTAGTACCTGTCCTTCCAGGGAACAGTCAGGCTTGATTTCATTTAGGATTGACTGATTTGATCTCCTAGCAGTCCAAGGGACTCTCAGGATTCTTCTCCAGCACCACAGTTCAAAAGCATCTATTCTTCGGCGCCCAGCCTTCCTTATGGTCCAACTCTCGCAACCATACATTGCTACTGGGAACACCATCGCCCTGACTATACGAACTTTTGTTGGTATGGTGATATCTCTGCTTTTTATTATGCTATCTAAATTTGCCATAGCTTTCCTTCCAAAGAGTAAGCGTCTTTTAATTTCATGGCTGCTGTCTCCATCTGCAGTGATCTTGGAACCCAAAAAAGTAAAATCTGTTACTGCTTCCATTTCTGCCCCTTCTATTTGCCAGGAATTGATGGGACCAGATGCCATGATCTTAGTTTTATTAATGTTGAGTTTCAAGCCAACTTTTGCACTCTCCTCTTTCACTCTCATCAAGAGGCTCTTTAGTTCTTCTTCACTTTCTGCCATTAGAGTGGTATCGTCTGCATATCTGAGGTTGTTGATGTTTCTCCCGGCAATCTTGATTCCGGCTTGCGATTCATTCAGCCCTGCATTTCTCATAATGTACTCTGCATATAAGTTAAATAGGCAGGGTGACAATATACAGCCTTGCCGTACTCCCTTCCCAATTTTGAACCAATCAGTTGTTCCATGGCCGGTTCGAACTGTTGCTTCTTGACCTGCATACAGGTTTCTCAGGAGACAGGTAAGGTGGTCTGGTATCCCCATCTCTTTAAGAACTTGCCACAGCTTGTTGTGATCCACACAATCAAAGGCTTTTGCGTAGTCAATGAAGCAGAAGTAGGTGTTTTTTTGGAACTCTCGTGCTTTCTCCATGATCCAGCGCATGTTGGCAATTTGATCTCTAGTTCCTCTGCCTCTTCGAAACCCAGCTTGTACATCCGGTAGTTCTCGGTCCACGTACTGCTGAAGCCTAGCTTGTAGAATTTTGAGCATTACCTTGCTAGCATGTGAAATGAGTGCAATTGTACGGTAGTTTGAACACTCTTTGGCACTGCCCTTCTTTGGAATTGGAACGTAAACTGACCTTTTCCAATCCTTTGGCCACTGCTGAGTTTTCCAAATTTGTTGGCATATTGAGTGCAGCACTTTCACAGCATCATCATTTAGGATTTTAAGTAGCTCAGCTGGGATATTATCATCTCCGCTAGCTTTGTTGTTAGTAATGCTATCCAAGGCCCACTTGACTTCGCTCTCTAGGATGTCTGGCTCTGGGTCAGTGACCACACCAGCGTGGTCATCAGGAACATTAAGCTCTTTCTTGTATAGTTCTTCTGTGTATTCTTGCCATCTCTTCTTAATCTCTTCTGCTTCTGTCAGGTCTCTGCCTTTTTTATCCTTTATCATGCCCATCTTTGCACAAAATGTTCCCTTGATATCTCCAATTTTCTTGAAGAGATCTCTAGTCCTCCCCATTCTGTTGTTTTCCTCGATTTCCTTGCATTGTTCATTTAAGAAGGCCTTCTTATCTCTCCTTGCTATTCTCTGGAAATCTGCATTCAGTTGTTTATATCTTTCCCTTTCACCTTTGCTTTTCGCATTCCTTCTTTCCACAGCTATTTGTAAAGCCTCATCTGACAGCCACTTTGCTTTCTTGCATTTCTTTTTCTTTGGGATGGTTTTAGTTGCTGCCTCCTGTACAATGTTACGAACTTCCGTCCATAGTTCTTCAGGCACTCTGTCTACCAGGTCTAGTGCCCTAAACCTATTCTTCACCTCCACTGTATACTCATAAGGGATATGGTTTAGGTCATATCTGACTGGTCTAGTGGTGTTCCCTACATTCTTCAATTTAAGCCTGAATTTTGCAATAAGAAGCTCATGATCTGAGCCACAGTCAGCTCCAGGTCTTGTTTTTACTGATTGTATAGAGCTTCTCCATCTTTGGCTGCAAAGCACATAATCTATCTGGTTTCGGTATTGACCATCTGGTGATGTCCAGGTGTAGAGTCGCCTCTTGTGTTGTTGGAAAAGAGTGTTTGCTATGACCAGCGTGTTCTCTTGACAGAACTCCGTTAGCCTTTGCCCTGCTTCATTTCGCGCTCCAAGGCCAAACTTGCCTGTTGTTCCGTTTATTTCTTGATTTCCGACTTTAGCATTCCAGTCTCCTATGATGTAAAGGACATCTTTTTTGGGTGCTAGTTCTAGAAGGTGTTGTAGGTCTTCATAGAACCGGTCAACTTCATCGGTTGCATTGGTAGAGAGTATGAATAACATCTTCATTTCGTTCATTTATACAAATTTATTTTCTGCACAGCCCTCACTTTATCAAGCAATAGCAACAGATTGTGAATAGAAATGGAGAACCACTGTTGTGTGAAGTAAGTACAAGCCTTTGTTTTTTTTTCCACCTTAACCTTTATACAACAAAAAAGAAAATTTCTACCCTATTTCCTAAAGGAAATAATTACTTAAAAAAACACCTTTATTGAAAACAGATGGAGATTTTTGTTTCTTCGGGGTGCATTGCCTTGGAGATATAATTCAATAGAATTAATTAAAGGCCTGTTCAGGCTACCTTTCTTGACTTGCAATCTAAGTCATTTGCTGGCTTAGACAAAATCAAATTGAGTGTAAAACCAAATCAATTGGTCTGTCAGTGAAATAGTAAAAATCCGTAATTAATTGAAACACTCTATTTTTGTCTGTCTCGGATAAAGGACAACACCATGGATGTCATGACAAGCTGCACATCTCTAAAATCTTTACTTCAGGCATCCGTGAGATCACAAGAAACAATTTTTGAGTTAAAAACCCACATATTTCCGGGTAAGACTACATCGTTTATAAATTCTTTATTACAAAGACAAGATGTTACCAGTAACTTAAAATATCTCCCCAGACTTCACAGAGAATCCATAGAAATTTACAAACATACGCACTCAGTTAACAAGAAAGAGGAGTCTCTGATAGTAAGTAGCAGCTGGTTACCAGTTTTGAAAGATCTACAAATTAAGAGTAAGAGTTGATTAGGGAGTGTTACAGTACGTTGTTATTAATGTGAGAGCTCTTGCATCTGCTTATGTTTGAATCTTGGTGGCTTTATTCTGATCAATAGATGTATGTTTATGAGGCTTCTTTATGTGGAACGAGATGGTTTGTGGTTGCTCAGGTTTTATTTCCTATGCTTAATTTGTGTGTGCCTTTAACTATATCTCCTTTCCTCTCTCCCTTCCCCCCCTCTCTCCCCCCTCCCTTCCTAACTGACACCTGATGTCAGTTAGATTGAGTAGTAGGAGTATGTATTGAGTGTCTGTCCTACAGTGTTAATCTTCTGATGATGCCCAGAATGTCAGGGGTGAAACGTTAAGTTACTGGTAACATCTTGTCTTTGTAATAAAGAATTTATAAACGATGTAGTCTTACCCGGAAATATGTGGGTTTTTAACTCAAAAATATGGTCACGTCGTGAGAGTCTACAATTGTATCTACAAGAAACAATGTTCATTTTTTTGTTTCTTGGAGACTCAGCTCACAAACATTGATGCTCCAAGTTGCCGCAATGATTTCAGCATAAAGTAATGCTTTACCACAGTTGCTCCAACCCTTTTGCAACATGACAAAGAGACAAAAGAGAAGCATAAAAGGTGATCCTCAAATTGGCAAATTAACGGCCCAATCCTACCCAGGGTTAGCGTGCGAGGTGCAGGGATGTTGATGCAGTGTCTGCTGCATCCTGCAGGCCAATTGGGGACCGGGCTGGCTGGGAGAGATAAGTAAAGAAAAATGTTACTTACTTCCTCCACCACCCTCTGGTCCCCTATGTGTCTCCTCAGAACTATTTTGTTTATTATCTTCACGCCTTGGGAAACGATCATAAGCTTTTTTCTCCGTCTTTTCTTTGTCAAGCTCTGACCAGAGCTTGACAAACAACAAACCATTTGACTTCTGCCTGCTTGCAGGATGTTTCTCCCACCAGCAACCTAAATATGGGCACTGCCCACACCCTGCCATACTTTGTGTCCCTTCAGAAACCACTCCAATTGGGTGCAGTTAAACCTTTGTGGCCTCCTGGAAGGACACAACTTACCTCAATCAAGTCCAAGACTCTCCTGGTTGCACATCCAGGAGATGTTCCAGATACCATCATTCACCCATGAATGTCTTTGTATTATTTGTATTATTTCTCCAAATTCCTATAACTACCTCTGATCTGAATCCAGAACTGTGGTGTTTTGTTCCCCACATGCAGTCAATTTTGGTAGTTTCTCCCTTCAATAAAGACTTCCAACCTTTTTGGAAGGTTTTCCCACTTAGAGATCCTCTTGCCTCAGTAGCCACCCTCAGTAGCCATCACTTAGAGATCCTCACCCTCAGTAGCCACTCTCGGATTCAAGTAAGAGGAGGCCGTGTAACAGCCATGCTGGAACGGGGACGGGGATATGGCGGACGCCATCCCCGCCCCCTCCTGGGCAGGCTTGGCCAATGGCCCATCTCCTTCGCCGCCCAGACAAGCCGCCCAGAAACCAGGACATTGACTGCACTCAGAAGGAAACATCTAGAAAATGAAGAATTTGATGAGCTCTCTCATAGATTAATATTGTAAAAACCACATTTTAAAAAATGGGCCTGCGTAAATCAGCCTGTCTATGCGAACTGCCTTGAGTCTACAAGAAAAAGACGGTGTATAAATATTGTAAATAAATAAATACATTCTTCCGAGTTAGCTAATTCTGGGCTGGAGGAACCAGGACCCAAGCTGCCACCTTTTTTTCTCTCATAGAAGTTCTAAGCCACACCAAGGGCCTGATATAAACTTCTAGAAGCCTGAGAGGGGCTGTGGGGGTGTGCTATTGCTTTGGGAATCTGTTGCAATCTCTAGCAATTGTGCTGTCTGATGTACCGGTAGTAATATCGAGGAGACCCAAAGGCAATCGAGGGGCTTATGGAGGGGTAAGGGAAAATATTTTCCCTTGTCTCTCCCAAGCCTCTTGATTAACCCCCCCCCCCAGCACATAGTGGTGCCTGCATGCTATACTGGGGGGGGGGTGGCTGTTCACATATTTGGAATATGCTATGTGAGTATGTCTAGATAAAGCATATTGTTACAGAATGAGAGCCCATGGGGGCCCTCAGGGCCCTGTGCCACAGTAGAGGGACTGAGATGCAACTGTCAGGGTGCCTCATGTTTCCCTTTGTAAGGTCAGTGAGAGAGACAACGCTAGCATGTGCTGTAGCTTCTGGAAGAGACTGTAGAGGTCAGATTTGATCGGAGAGACATTGCAATGGAATCTGAGAGAAGGAACTGGCAGCTGCAGACAAGTGTAGAAAACACATGTCAGCTGATGTTACTTGCAGAAGTGTGCTACTACCTAACCATCTCAACGATCAAGTCTATACGTTTGGAAATGAAGCAAATATTACAAAGACACCATAAGCTTTCTGTGATTTCTCTTTTGAAGGAAGAGCTGGGTTATGGACACAACAATATATGACAAGGAGTCTCAAGTGTTCTGCCATCCGAAGGAAATGAAACCTATGTGTTTTTCCCCTAGACTTCTTACTGATTGGGAAAGTGGGGAACGCTTGACACTGAGTTGCTTCTGCACCATTAATACAGTAGAAGGCTATCCTGAAGGGGCCAGCGTGAGCCATTCTGCTGAGCCTAACTCAGCGTGAGCCTAACTGCTGAGATTGAGGCCTTTAAATGTAGGCTGACTCCATTAATGTGTGAAGGAGGGGTACAACTTAAGGACCAAAGAGGTCTGTGGATGGGGTGCTGGAATGCATGCCGCTCCCCAGTGCTCCCATTAAGCTGCATGGCCACCCAGATCCGAGCCAAACTCTGCACAGCACAGAGCTCAGCAACCTGGAAGTTTGGTGGTGAGACATGACATCATCGCTGAGCATTTGCAGAGGCGTCACCACACAGTTGTGATGCCATGCACCAAAAGGAAGGGTCTATGCACTGGCATGGACCCTTTGCAGAGAACTCTGACCCTTACCTTACCCCAGCATATTCTTCTGTGGAATGTGAACTCACTGGGAAAAATAAGGGGCTGAGGAGGCAAATAGGACCAGCAGTGTAGGCGATGATTCAGCACTCAGTGGTTCATTAAGTTGCACACCTCACTTTACACGTGAATGGGGCAGACTGGTCAGGTTGTTGTATTGGGCTGGATTTTTCTCATGCCATATACTGTCTTTAACCTTTTTAACCTTTTCCAGTGATTGTTTTTTCCAACCTCAGAATTTTGTGTTAAAGTAATCAACTGGAGATGGAAGGATCCCTATACATATGTGATCTTGAGAATGATGTGTATTAAAAAAAAACTCCATTTTACAGATTACAGTATACCAAAAAGTCTGTTTTGCTCTTTTTCTCTCACGGAACGATCCTATCTGGGCCTTGTGCTGCTGGAACTCGCCTTCTAGCAAAGCAAGGACCTTTGCGGCAGTGCAAAAGCTGGGCTACCATTGTGCACTTCTGGGCTGCTTTCGTAAATGGGCAGAGGCATGGTCTGCGTGCCAGAAGCTTATGGTGATGGGGGGGGGATGGCATGGGTGGGATGGGTGGTTTGGGGGTAGGGTGGTTTGGGGAAGGGGTGGAAACCGGTGGCACCAGAGTACACTAGGATCCTATCTGTCTGTCTGTCTGTCTGTCTGTCTGTCTATAAAAGACCATCACAGGTTACAAGCCATAAGCAACCTCCTGGCTTTTTCTGTGCCCAGAGGCGTTGTAAGGAGGGGGGCTTGGTGCCTAGGGCATCAAGTGGTGCCCAGGGCCCCCAGGCGTGGACCCCTGAAAGGGCGGAATCGCAGGATCAGGACGGAGGCAACTTACGTTTTGCTGGCTTGTCGCTGCCGAAACGGCCGCGTTTCGGCCCTCCCACCTGCCCTTGTCTCCGAACGACTCTGAAATGAATTAAAAACGGTGGGGGGTGTTTGGAGGCGTGGCATGATGTCACGCGCCCACATCACGTGGGGGGGCGTCGTGGGCGGGGGGGCCCTGTGGGGGCGTAGCGACACTACTGTCTGTGCCAGGTGCAAGGGAGTGACAACAGGAAACAGGTTATCTTGTTGGCTGTGTGCTCTCGGAGGCATCTGGTGGGGCCACTGTGAGATACAGGAAGCTGTACTAGATGGGACTTGGCCTGATCCAGCAAGGCTCTTCTTATCTCCTCTTTTTTGAACCCACCCCTTTTCTCTCCTCCTCCAACAATATAGCTGATGTAGGTCTGAGGAGACCCATAAGCCACTAGGAGACCTACACAGAGGTAAGTAGACAATATTTTTACTTACCTTTGGCAGACCTCCTGTTTGCCTCCCCACCACTGGATGCAGCGTGCGCTACATCAGCACGGTTGCATCGTTGTTACTGGTGGGGTTAGTATTGGGCTGTTAGGAAATGTGATTGCCACTGAAAGAGTGTTAACAGTGAGTTTAAAATAATCACTTCCAAATGTCTAGTTAGTACTATACTGTGTATGCTGCTAAGTGGGTTTCTTTAAAACATCAAGAAGTAAATTAAAGGTGATAGACTTGCAGAACTTGGGAACTGCAGCAGCTAGTATCTCTGCAATGTCCAACTTCTCCTGAAAAGCATGGGATGGATGAGAGAAACTAAATGGCAAATGCAGAATTACTAGATGGGTCCCATTTCTTTAATCATCCCGGTGTTGCAGAGAAGAGCCAGTCATACAAATGTGATCTAATAGAAATCAAGGACATTGATAGGTTCTCCAGTGGCGTCGCGACGACGCGCGACACCCCTGAGCGGGGGTGCGCGTCACCCTTAAGGGGGAGGCTCCGCCCCCGCGCGTGATGTCACGCGCAGGAGCGGAGCGCCCTCCCCGCTCCGTTTTCAGCTCATTTTGGAGCCAAACGGAGGCGAGGGAGGGAGGGCGGGCCCACCTGCGCCGCAAAATTGTAAGTAAGGGGCATCGCGCGTCACCCCTATACGCACGACGCCCCCCGGCGGCCCGCCCCCCCCCCGCCGACGCCAGTGAGGTTCTCATCAGTTGGCTACACTTGTACAGTCACATTACCCCTCTGTACTAGTTTGCTCCTTGCTGCAAAAATTCTTAGCTCATCAATTCTTATCGAAGTGTCAGTGTCTTTCATATTTGTTGGAGAGGACATGAAGACAGAATGCATCAGCTAAGCCAGGGTAGCAAAGTACAGTATATTTGCTTCTGAATGTAACTCAGCCTGGCCTTTAATTTTCTTGACATATTTTTTTTTGGGGGGGGGGGATAAAGAAAAGAGAAAAAAATTGAAGAAAGAAATTGTATATATTAGAATTGAGACAAATATTTGGAGAACTTTGATACATGTGTATTGGCAATCTTGTTCTTGAAACTATGCAAAGCTTAAGATATTTCTAGAAACAAAGTCAGACCTTCATAGTGTACTGGATTTGGGAGCCAGGATTTAATTTGGCATTGGAGTATTTTCATAGAGATTTGAATTCTGGTGAATATTGGAGAGCGTTCTTTTGTGTGTGTGTTTTTTTTGTTTTTTCAGTCCTGTGTTCGAGACCGAAAACAGATTCATGCTATCAAGTTTCTGCATGAAACTGTATAGATGGAAACATGAATATATGGAGAAAGGCTAGCTTGAACCAGGATGTATATGTGGAAAGTCAGTACTAATACCTGCAAAACTCCAGCCACATCACATTCCACTGAAAACATGTGGAAGGACACTAACAGCCCAATCCTATCCTCCCCTGGTTTGGGCTCTGCAGTGTGGGCCACGCAGCCCATGCTGCATCCTGTCCAAAGAAGGGCCCTGCTGGAGGTCTACTCAGGGGAAGCAGACATTTATCCGCTTACCACAGATAAACCTCCAGCTGCTGCAATGGAGCTACTCAGGCTCCACCAGCTCTTTAGCTGACGGAGAATCAAGCAGCCCCGTGTCTTCTGAAAGGGCCTGGAAGGGGGGATAACATATGGCCCATTGTGGCACCGCAAATCCCTCCCCCCTCCTGGGCCTGATCTGCCTACCCCACCCTCCCCCTGGCTCTGTACCACTCAGAGTGGGATTTACTTGCTCCACGGCACTCGGTCCTCTGCTGCTTGGCAAGAGGGCAGCGCAGGCCTTGGCGCCAGCTCTGCCTACTCACGCATTGTTGCATATGTGCTTTACTGCACATTTGCGACAGTCAGCTGGGGCCCAGCGGCAGCGCTACTGAACAATAGGATTGCACCGTAAATCCTGAGTTCTTCTATAGGTATCATCTTGACATTAGAGCTCATAATTCACATTAATTCACTCATAATTCTCATACTTCATTGAGCATAATGCAGTGTTAAATCACACTGTCATGATATATGAAAGAAATGTAATTCTGCCAATTATTTTCCTTGAATGATTCCAAGCAACCATCCGTCTGTCTCTTGGAAGAATTGCGTGGCAGGAGAAGCCTTGTGCCCCTGACCTAGACATTGCTATATGCTCCGCTCCCAGATTGCTCTGGGTACGGATACCTCTCAGGACAGTTTGCTTTGTGATCCACTGCAAAGGCCAAAATAGAACCTGCATAGACATCATCAGGGATAACGTGAGAGTATCTGTTCCTTTGTTTTATAGATACAAAGCCCCCCTCCCCCCCCCGCTGAGACTAGAAACAACTTTGTTCAAGCATAGCTGTAAGCTACCTTGAAGATCTTCATGGCGGAAAGGTAGATGTAAATATGTCATTCAATCAACCAGACAGAACTCAGAATTTCCAAGGGACTACAGGGATGGAACAGGAAAACTGTGGGAACAATTAAGTCAGTGGCTGGCAAACCACGCTGACGACAGGACTTGGGCCAGTGGTTGGCAAACCACGCTGACCTTTTCCTGACTGTCATCACATTTCTTCATGCTATCTGGAACATGTAGAAAAGCACAGCATGTTTACAGCAGCAGTACATGATAAGATACAACATTATGCCTGTGTGAACTAAAACCTACTGAAACAGCTTTATGCCTACACTGAATTGTATCAAATCATACTGCCCTTAAGGAATGTGATATTCTAATAAAAGGGAGCGTTCCGCTGCGTTCGGGGTGCCTTCCCATACATCAGACTATTGCCTCCGAGTCTTCCCTCATCAGCGGGTGCAGCCCAACGCAACAGAAAACCTGGTGTATTTACTTTCCTGTTGTTTCTGCCACTTCTTTCTGTCTCAGGAGGCCCAATTGTTTCTGCAACCCATGGCCCTCTAAACCCATGGCCCAATTGTTTCTGCAACCTGAATCCTACCTCCACACTAGCTGAAGAAACTGCACAGTGGCCTATTCCCCAGGCCCTGTGTACAGGACACTATCAGATGGATGAGTAGCAAAGGAGGGTCATTGAATATTTTATTTATTTATTTATTTATTTATTTGAAAGATTTTGGTCCCACTTTTATCAAGATGGTGGCTTACCTAATAAGAATAAGAATAAGAATAAATGAAGATCAGACTGAAACACCATTACAAGTTAAAAGCAACGAACAGTAAAGTCAACAACCCAATATGGTAAAAATAAAATGAATAGGCCTAATCCTATTGGACTGGTTGCAACATCATCCCTGACCAAGCATCCAGACTGCTGAGCTCTGAGTGGGTAGCAATTGTTGAGGAGTATCTCCTGACTTCCACACAATGGGAATAGCATTCAGGGTTCCCTGTTCCCTAAGCTGTAGAGACTTCTGATACCTTAGAAGGTACATATGAACTGTGAATTACGTACAGGTGGGCCCCCATATCCGCTGGGGATATGTTCGAGGCCCCTCTGTGGATACTTGAAACCGTGGATAAGAGGAAACACCCCCTCCATGGTTTCCTGAGGGGGCCCCCACCCTGCCTCCCCTGCAGGCAGGCATGCTTGCCCCCCCAGCTCTTATTTTTCTTTCAGCAAGCTTTGTTTCTTCCTTAAAACAGAGAAGCAGCCTCCATTGCAGGCAAGTAGAACGAGACTAAGTCCTAGAGAGGCTCTGCAAGGTTTCTGTTAACCTTGCAGAGCCTCTCTAGTACTTAGTCTCGTTCTACGTGCCTGTAATAAGCAGCCAGAGGCTGCTTCTCCTGTTTCTTTAAGGAAGAAACGAAGCTTACTGGGAAAAAGTAAAAGCCTGGGGGGGGGGTCCCCACGATCTGTGGATAACTGAAACTGTGGATAGCGAATCAGTGGATATGGGGGCCCACCTGTATTTGCTATTGAAATTTTACCTGTCTCTGTTCCTGAGTATTTTTTGATAGCAGCAAATTAGCTGGGTGACGGAATATACTATAGGAAAAGGGTTCTTCCTCTTGATTGCTCTGCTTATTTGAATTCCCCTTTTCCAACAGTAGGAAGGTAAGAAGGCCCATACTGAAAAGGGAAGGATTACAACTACTTTTTAAAGGCAACAGGCAAGGGGGGCACTTCGATGTCTTTGAGGAGAGAGCTTCACAATGCTTCAAGTTCAGGTATAGGAAAGAATTGCTCTTGGATGAGCTGTAGTGAGCCTGGAGCTACGGGGAGGCATGAGAGGGGCAGGACAGCTAGATTCAGTGCCGTAGCTAGCCTCAGAACGGGGGGGGGGGCGACCCCTCGACGCCCCCAAAGTAATTAGCATAATTGCTAATTAGCATAATTATGCTAATTACTTTCTCTCTTTTTTTTCGTTTTTTCCGGGTTTTTTTTTTATTTTTTAAAAGGATTTTTAAGGGTTACGGGGCTTCTAGGTGAATATGTGTGCTTTGCCGCCACTTATCTTTGTTTATAGGGCCTCCAGGCTTGAGTACGATGTCCTACGATCGATGTCTCCTCCGTGAATCACGCAGCGGGATGGCTGTTTTGCTTTGCGCATGCGTGAACTCTGCAAAGTTCACGCATGCGCATACCAAACAGCCATCACGCATGCGTGAACTCTGTGATGGCTGCTTGGTGTGCGCATGCGTGAACTCTGCAAAGTGACGGAGGAGATCGAAAGGAAAGCGCTTTCGGCGGCGCTTTCGGAGGCGATTTCGGCGATTTCGGCGGCGATTTCGGCGGCGATAAGGAAGCCTCCCGCCCCCCTGGACAGCCTTCCGCCCTTACGCCCTGGGGCCCACCGCCCCCCGGCCCCCAGTCAGCTGACGCCCCTGGCTAGATTACACCGCAATCCTAACCAACTTTCCAGCGCTGGTGTAGCTATGCCAACAGGGCTCACACTGCATTTTGCACACTGCATTTTGCATGCAGTTTTGCACACTGCATTTTGCACACTGCAAAATGCACACTGCATTTTGCATGCAGGGGCAGTCATGGAGGCCTCTTCAAGGTGAGGGAACATTTGTTCCCTTACCTCAGGGCTGCATTGCAGCTGCACCGGTGCTGGAATGTTGGTTAGGATTGCGCTGTTAGACTCTGTTGAAGCTGATCTACTATATAGTCTGCTCTCCATGGGAAGAGCAAGCAGAATTGCAGTCCAAACCAATTAGCTGACTTATGAGGAATTTAATTTGAATAAATGGTTGAAAAATTGAAGTGTACAAGTCAATCCACAAACTGGATCCAATTAGAGTGCTGGGATTTATGACATTTTATTTTCCTTTAATTGAATAGGCCTAGATCATCACAAATCACATTACTTCAGTTAGCTGCTAAGCTCATTACTGTCAACAGGTTTCAAACCTATCCTTCCAGCTTAACTGGTAGATACAGCCAAAGTTGAAAAACTTGAAAGTGCTTTTAGAAGTCACAATACTTTTGTTGCCCTAGATATCTAGTGATCCCAAAAGAGGAGGTGTGTATGATAAATGGCCAGATATCCAGTGATCTAGAAAGAGAAAGTGGTTATGATGAATGACCTGATTCTGAAATGTAGTCTTAAAACCACCATTTCTCTCATCTCATAAAATGGAGTTAAAAATAATAAAATAGGAAAGTGCCACTCCAGGACCCATCAATGATACAATGTGTTATATCATGTGACCCTTTCTCAACCCATTCTTTATTTGAGGATATAATAAATATCTTTTAATTACTGAAGATAGTATGTTGTGCCAAGTACATATAACCTGCACTTTCTGGTTTTGAGCATAGCCTAGCAGTATAGTTGATGGCAAGTGATTTACATCAGGCTAATCTTTATCTGTAGGCCAGCGGGTGGCGCAGTGGGTTAAACTGCTGAACCATGAGCTGTCGATTGAAAGGTCGGCAGTTCGAATCCGCGATGGGGTGAGCTCTCGTTGCTTGGCCAGCTCCTGCCAACCTAGCAGTTCCAAAGCATGTTAAAGTGAGTAGATAAATAGGTACCATCTGCGGGAAGGTAAACAACGCTCCGTGTTCCAGCAGCATGCTACGTGCTGCGGCAAGGAGAGTCACGCCGGCCACATGACCACGGAGGCGTCTTCGGACAACGCTGGCTATTTGGCTTTGAAATGGGGATGAGCACCACACCCTAGAGTCAGACACGACTGGACTTAATTGTCAGGGGTCACCTTTACCTTAATCTTTATCTAAAACCCCGTTTTGGAATATACTTGAAGATATGTAGTGAGGAGAAAACCTGTGAAAGTGGTTTGCTCCATTTGAGTGACAGCATATAGACAGGGCAGCTAAATAGCCATTGAATCCGAGAAGGGGGAAAATTGGTGGAGCATTCTGAGAAAGGTTGTTAAGATGTGCCTGCCTGGAAGAAACATCTTTTAGGTTCTTGGGGTGTGGAATTTAAAATTTTCTTGTGTTAGAACTGGTGGTGAGTCATAAATGTGTAGCCTTGAATTTGGGATGGAAAACAGCATTAGGCAAGGCCAAAACCACTGATAATTTTGAGATGAGGCAGAAACATTCTGCAAATGTCTAACCCTCCTTAGAATAAACACTACATCATGATATAATGTCACCCCTGGTTCATGCTGGCAGGCAGCAAGAGTCACCAAACGGATAAAAGGAAACCAGGAAAAGCCACCAACCATGTTGTCATTCCTAAAAAAACCCACATCTGCTTCCAGACATAGCAGCAAAGGACAAAGTAAAAGAGATTCAGCAAGTACAGTACTTAGCATACTATCCCAAAGGCAGGATCTCATCATTACAATACAGTACAGTACAATAATCCAAAAAGCTTGATTCTTGATCTGTTTCATTTGTTAGGATTTGTGAACAGGAAGTAGACATTAGGAAACAGGAAGAAACACCTGTGTCCTCTGTAACAGTATGCTGCGCAAACTTGATGAAACCTGAAATTGTCTTTCATCTCTTCCTAATCATTCCTAGCATGGAATTCATCTTTATGTACATTATTTTAGGTTTTCTGCAATGTCTAAGGAAATAGCCTGTATTCTATTGTATTTATTTATTTTATTGACATGTTTCTACCACATCTTTCCAACCCACAACTGAGAGCCCAAGGCAGCTGGTTACAGATCAATAAACAGGCAATACACTAAAACCAATAAAAAAACCAAGTCAGGCAATGACATTTATGTTAAAAGGTTGGCCACCCCTGCTCTAGATCCAGTCAGCTAGATGGGGGGGGGGGCTGCTCTGACAGACCATTGTGGCCTCCCTTATACCTGTAGGATCTGAGGCCACTTGCTACCAGCCCAGTTCAATTGCCATGAGACTGGCTTGAGTCATGTAAACACGCAAACATGTCAGCAACACAATACAAATAAAAAGCTTGTCAGGCGATAAGTGCTCAGTTCTAGTCTGCACACATACGTTTTCTGTATCAGAGCCAATAGCACCTTGGGAGGGTGGCTAATTAACTTGGGAAAATTATATGGAAGAATGGGTCAAAGCCATCCAGCACTATGTTCCCGATCCAATTCTCCGCTCCCTCCATACTTGCTATTAAAAGAGACAGGAGAACCAATCTCCAGAAGCTCATCTAGCTTGTCCCTAGTCAGTGGTTCCCAAGTTGGGAGGTATGGCTCTCAGGGGAGCCGCGGAAACCAACCGAGAGAGCCTCAGAGTGCCATGGAAAACAGTGCAATGCCTCTCAGAAAACATTGCAATGCCAAATTGGCAGACAACACCATAAAGTAATGGGGAGCCATGGCCAATGGTCGCCAATAGTCAAGGGAGCCGCAGGTCAAAAAAATTTGGGAAACACTGCAACACTCCAGTGTGGATGCTATCAGGGAATAAGAGGTTTGCATTTCCCTAGGAGAGTTCCCATGCTGTAGCTCAGAACCAGATGTGTGGGAAGCCATTTGGTGCTGCAGTTTTCCATGCACATCAATGTGGCAAAAATAGCTTCACATTTACTCCACTCTGGAACCAAACCAAATGAACAATCAGCTCCTCTAATACCCTTCTTCCATTCATCATCAGTGCTCAAAACAAACATCATCTAATACCATTCAGTACAACTGAATACCATTCCAAACAGCCATGATTCCTGTGCCAGTTCTCTTTCCATTTTTAAGAGTAAAGAGGCTGTGGGGGTTTCATTATAATATGCTGTCATGACTCCAGTTCCTTCAAAGCTGAAGTTGTCACAGTTTGGGATTGTTCATAATATATTGGAGCAGTAGAATTAGACAGATTCCATTATGGTGCCTAGCAAAAACACACACACACACACACACACACACACACACACACACACACACACACACACACACACACACTCTTTAGGATTAACCCCCCCCCCCCACACACACACACACACATCTTCAGTGAGCTTCTTAGTTTCGGAGCAACTTAAAAATGCAGAGACCCTTTTAATGAGACTGCAGCGATGGATTGTAAACTAAACCACCCAATGTAATTTTTGTGCTGTCACCCAAACAATAAGTGATTATATTTCTGTCACCCAGACTGCACACTTCTGACAGCTGATCCAACTCTATTATTTTTCTTGTGTTGCGGCTGCATTTTAAAATTGCAGTTTGTTATGATTTTTTAAAGCGTCTCTCGGTTTGCCATGCCCTGACAAAACACACAGGCTTTAATCAGTTACCCGGCAGGGTTATCACACAAATCGTTCATTCTCATCAGAAATGCATTTGAGACTTTGCAGACTCAAGGATGCAAAGCACCTTTAGTAGTGGATTAAAGTATTACAGCTGGACAGAGTTGAAAGTTATTCAGTTGGCTGGGTTTTTAATCCCAGTGAATAATCTCACGTCGTTTCATCTGCAAACTTTCAAATGTATCCGTGACAAGGAAGAATGGACCAGAGGATTTTCACAATGTACTGCCAGTTTCATCATCAGCAACTGGGAAAGAATGCTAGAGTGGAGATGAAGGATGACAAAGAAGTAACACTCCAGAAGTCCTGGATATGAACTGGGAATAAAGGTTATGACAGCCCGATTCTGGGTAACTCTAGAGCTGTGGAGCATGCGCTCTGCCACTCTAGAGTGTTGCAAATGCACCGTAAAGTGCATTTGCGACTCCCGGCGACTCCCGATGACTCCTGGCAACTAAGTGCATTTGCGACTCCCGGCGAGTCGTGACTCCCGGAAGCCCTCACACTGCCGGCGGATCATTCCTGCACCTGCCGGTGAAGGTAAGCTCTGCACCGACTGATGCAGGTGTGGACCGGGCACCAAGGGCGGGCGACCATTGGCCGAACCAGGTAGGGAGAGGGCGGGCACTTCCATAAATGATGTCACTAGCCCTGCCACCAGTGACATCACTGCTGAAAAAAGCCACTGAAAAACTGCCAAAAATGGTCAGTAGGGCAGGTGACTCCTTTCCCACTGCTGCCCACCCACAAGGCCCCTTTTCACGTTTTTCGCATTTTTCCATCACTGCCGCCAACTTGCTGCCACCAAATTGCCACCAATGTGGCGTGTCACCCGGGGGCAGTCCACCCCCACCCCCCAGCTATGCCTTTGCACCTAGAAGAAACCCTTGGTAATTCAAAACGCTTTCAGAGTTTCAGACATGTACATGCTATCATTCCAGCTTTCAGCAGTTTTTTTCTTTTTGTACCAGAATCAGGATTCATGACTGCTCAACCATACGGTTATCATCAATGATGTATATAAGTACCTTTTATATTACTCTGCTCTCTACTAATAATCCAATTATTTTATTCTTGAGGAAACCATCCCATGTTTTTTTTAATTGATTTTTTAATGAACAATTAAGAACACAGAAATTCAGTTAAAACCTACATTTTTCATCCCTTGGTGTGTTGTTAAACTCCCCGTTATTATTGTAAAAGGTCTTTCATGCTAGGTAAAATCTAACATTAAGTAATTCTGCCGGACTACCTAACTCAGGAATAGCAGCAGCCTAACTATGGCCTAGCTTAGGCCAGAATAGCCAGGGAAATTGGGTTGGATTGAGCCCTAAAGCAGATTGCTGCAGAAAACATAGAAACAAGATTGCCAGGGAAGCCAAGTTATTTTAAGAGCTCCCAAGAGAAGATATGTGGTACAATGTATGCTTTGGGGATATTTTCCCAAGACTGTGAGGTGGGTTCCAGGCAATCTACATTTTATGGAGTGGTTACATGTTCTTGGATGTCTTCTACTAATGTGAATCCCAAAGCAGTGGGATCTGCAGTGGGATGTTTGATCTGCAATAATCTGAAATCTGTGTTTAGTCATTGCCGCTACTGTAAATGTTTCTTATAAACATCGCAGGTTGCAGAGTTGAGCTTCTAGAATCTTGGCGTACCCCCAGGAAGTGGTCCGCATACCCCTAGGGGTACACCTACCGCAGGTTGAGAACCCCTGTTCTAGATGAATACTAGGCTAGTCCACTGTCACCCTTGTCACATAAAGGTCACTGTACTTCACCTTCTCATAGTATCGTTTCCATAGGGTGGTCACGTCACATGCAGAGCAGCTCACCAATCATGAGGAGAGAGCTTCCATGTCTTCACCAGCTGCTACTTGGAACTTTTAGAATTGATCTGTAGGCACAAAGTGGTCAACTCATGCAACAGGACACACTACTCATTACTCTCTTTTGTACAAAAGCTGGCATGAAGGGCTGTTTGTAGTCGCAACATGTAAACTAGCTTTTGTCGCACTAATTGCCTTCTGTAGCTCCAGTCTGCCTTCCCTCATCAACCGCAACTTTCCATGTTACAAAAAGTGGTTTTTCCAAAGTTTTGCTACCTAAGATCCTTTCCAGTTTACCCATCAATGAATGGGGATGAAGTCCACTTTCACTGGAGGCCATGAGCATGCAATACACTCTCCTTTCTCTTCCAAATAGCTATACAATTGTGTCTGGAATGAGTTGTACATTGTAATCATTGACTGGTGTGTGGGATGGACTTCCAGGTTGCTGCCACCAAGGACAAAGAGGATCTATCGACTTACCAGCTGCTACCACCAAGTAGCGATCCAAGATAGTCAGGGTGGGATCCAGGATAGTCAGGGAAGCAAACCAGAGCCTCCCTGGTGACAGATGTCAGTGAGAGCTCAGTGACAGTGGCCTGCAACTGCAACTTAAAGTTTATATTTACTAAGTTGTGGATCTCAGATTTCTGCAAAGAAATTTGAAAGAAAAAAAAAAACCCCTCAGGGATTTTGTATTTAACGAGTGAACTGATCACGTGCCTTTGGCTTCGATAGCAAAGGACTATAATATATTAAACTGTCCAGGACTTTGTCAACAATTGCCATCATAAGCATTGTATACTGCAAGCATGACAGCTATCTTTCCTGTGGTGAGAAATTCCCATGAAAGTGATTAACAGCTCATTCTAATGGTAGACTTACGCGGATCTCGCAAATGGCACAAAAGCTGCACTGGCACCATGCACTTTGAAGCTGCTAGCCCAAATGTTCGAAGGCCTCGCGCATGCACCATTGGCTCCCAGATGCCCTGCCGTAGCAGGTAAGTTGGCAGCAGGGGCAGTTTAAGGGAGGATCAGGGAGGGACTGGGCCAAACTGGGTGTGAGAAGGGGAAGGACGGGGAAGGTCACAGTGGCAGCAGCACATGCCAATATCCTGGCTCCCTTTCCCGGCCCCTTAGGCTCCTTTGATGTCTGCCAGCTAAATAGCTGGCATAGGTCTGAGGAAACCCATTGGAGGCCAGGCGGTCTACAAGGAGGTAAATAAAAAAAAATACTTACTCTCCCAGGCCATCTGGTTACCCCCCCACACACACACACCCCTAGGGCATGCACAACACACTCCATTGACAGCGCTGCATGCTAAGTGCCGGTGGGGGAAATTGGGCCATAACCTGGTTGAAACCTTTGTACTAAAAATGCACCACATTTTATGTTAGTAGTATTTTTCCCCTTAAAATGTGGAATAAAAAAACCCTTACCTTTATTCGGATGGCTGGTGCTTTTTTCCTGTTTTACTATCTTGACTTCTTCATTTATTCATGAACATAGGAAGCCATGGAAATAATATAATTATACTATTACTGTTATTTTCATGGTCCAATTATACAACCACTATGGACATTTATTTTTCTCCCTGTGTGCTCCCTTCTTTTTAGTGTGTTCAAATTGAATACACACTTAGTGACACACTTGTCTGATTTACTATATTACTTCCAAATGATCGTTTCATACATCAGAATCTGGTTCCCTAATGGTGTGCTTGGGTGACAATTTCACCTTGCACTCAATTCAATCTAAGCTTATATTTTACAGTTAGCACAGAATATAAACCCAATGTAAATCAGGCATGTACAGTGGCTCTCAAAATTTGCTATACTCAGTCCAAAGGTAAATGTACATGATCATTTTTCCTTGGTCATAAGGTGTTTTTTTTTAATCTCAATTAACCTATGGTGACCTCTCTGTGAAACTAGTTCCATTGCTTTGTCTGGTAGCCCAGTTAGGATTGGACTGTTTGTCTGTGCTGGTTCAGACATGATAAGGCTCCAAAATCCCTTATCACATGGGAGAGGTCCATGAGTGTGCATGTCTCCTCCCACCCTGTGCACTCCGCCTACTGCGAATCACATGGGTGCGGTTCATCTGAACTAGCAACACATGAAATATATACTACTTGAAAGCATTATTTACTTTGCATGCTTAGGGCAAGTTAATTGTCAGGGGTCACCTTTACCTTTACTAAGGCTGTAGTAGAGAGGAAGAGGAGAGGGAGAAGCAAGAGAGAACAGAGGAAAGAGAGGAAAGAAAAAAGGAAGCAAAAAAATAAGTTGTAATAGATTACAAAAAGACTAAAAGAAACAACATGTTGTTGTCTAGGTCTTATCTGCTGTACTCTTCTTTATAGCAATAAGATGCAAATGGCAGTTCAGATCCTCCCTCCTGTGTGAACAGAGGGCAGAGGGATGGCACCTTGGGTGAAAAGAGAAGTGTACATCTACGCTTTTCCGATACCTGATGGAGAAAGCCAGTTCAGAGTATTGTCTGGACCAGCCCTTAGTTTCATATTTATCCAACCTTTCCAATATTGAAGCTGCCATGTGATGCACATTTGTAAGTCGCACTTACCTCTGAGTAACCGTGTACAGGATTGGCCTGTAAAAATAAACTTTTGTGGGAGGAATTGGAAAATAGTTTTGTGAATCCACCCTTGAGTAACTTAAGATGAATGGCAATAGGAATGAAATGTGAAAACACTGACAAATTCTTTGCCAAAATGAAAATGGCAGGTATTTCTGCCTATTTTTGAAATCAGAGGAACCAAGGTCAGATCAGAAAGGTTTAATAAGAAAAAGAACAGAAGTACTAAATTTCTTGGGAAGAAATTCCTGCCAGGCATCATCAGAGCAGCTGCACGGTATATTGTACCTCTTGTCATGTGCTATGGGACTGATCATTTAACATCACACCACAGTCGCACAGGAGGGCAATTTGTCATTTATCTCAGGTTGGTCTCCTTGAAGGTTCTCGGTGCGGTACTTTCTTCAAGAGCGTATTAATTCAGAAGGAGTAAGGTCAGAAGATGCAAGTTGTTCCCAATGCAAGTTGTGGCTGATGAAAGGACACAGACATTCCTTTTTAAAATAGTGGTTATCGACAGAGGTTTCATTTAATTAGACCTGGGAAGAAATGTTATGTCAGCAGAAGCATCTCTGCAATAGGAACTCAACGTTCACCAAAGAAGCTGATAGGAGACGGGGATTATCACAAACTGAGGGCAAATGTGGAACCAGTAAACAGGAAAAAGACAAGGAGATAAAACAAGCTAGCGCATATTTGGAAGTCTGCATATCTGACAGAAAACTGCAAGCTAGACACACGGACAGACAAACTGAGTAGGGTTTGGAACAAAGAGCCCAAACTTTTGAAGAAGTTCAATTGTATGGATCATTAAATGGATACAAGCTACAGGGTCAGTTAACCTGACTGCAGTTCCAAGTGGAGGAAGAAAATCCAGATCCACAGTGATGTATCCATATCTGGTGGTGCCTATAGATAACAGAAACCACACAGCCAAAGGTAAGGCTTTGTCAGTTGAAACACACACACACACACACACACACACACACACACACACACACACACACACACACACACACACACACACACCTTTATGAAGCTATGTCAACAAAATTCTGCCTGTAATGGCCCAATCCTATTCAGCTTTTTCGATGGTGGATCTTGCGATCCACCATCATAAAAGCCTCAGCCACGTCATGAACTTTGAGGCTACCAGCACAGACAGTTGGAGGCTTCCAGATGCAGGTAAGGTGTCAGAGGGGACAGTTTGGGGGAATGGGGTAGGCAGTGAGCTGAACCAGGGGGTAGGTCAGAGGCAGGAGGGAGAAGATCTTGGCAGGAATCGTGCATGTCAGATCCTATCCCCCTTTCCTGGCCTGGACCTGCCTCCTTCCTCTCCTCGGACTTACGCCAGCAAAATAGTTGGTGGGTCCAAAGAGACTCATTGGTTACTAGGCGGTAAAAGATTTTTACTTAACGTTTGCTGGCCATCTGATCGTGTCTCAAACACACACACACGCACACACACTCACAATTGCATGCAGCAGACACTCTGTTGGTGCAGCTGCATGGCAGAAGATGGCGGAGCATAGGATTTTAGAGCAAAGCTTAGCTCTAAGAGTCCAAGCTAAAATGAAAGCCATCATTGGTTGTGTTGTTTTAATGTGCATTTTCTCATTCAGAGTTGGAAGACGTGCTAAACAAACAAACAAAAAAACAAAAACAAATCCAAGCTCTGATGACATATTCTTTGGTAATCTTTTTTTTTTTTGCTATTTTTTAAATCAAAAAGCATCACAATAATGACATCACAGGTAAATAAAATGGCATCAATTCAAAAAGGAGGGAGAATATCCTTAGATATCCAAATAACTCAGGAACAGAAAAGAAACAAACAGAGCAATCTAATCTTTGGCTTAGAGCGGCGGATCACGCAACCTGCTGCCATAAGTCCTGGTGAAGTATCGCAAAGGGCGCACCGCTGTTGTGAGCTGCAGGACCACTGGTGCAAGTGGCCAGAGGCCCTGCATATGTGCCAGTGGTTCACCCTGGCCATGCCCAGGGGCGGAGTGGGGCTGGGAGCATGGTGGGCAAGGAGTGGTTCGAGGGTTGGAGGGGATGCATCTTGGTAGCAGTCGGGCATGCTGAGATCCTATGCCCCCTTTCCCAGCCTGACATGTCCCTGATGATCTTCGGGCCGAGGAGACCCATTGGAGGCCAAGCAGCTTACAAGGAGATAATAATAATAATAATAATAATAATAATAATAATAATAATAAAATTCTTACCTTTACCAGGCTGTCTGGTTGCCGCCGCCCCCCACCACCACCACAGGAAGCAACGCATACTCTGTAGGTGCTGCTTCATCACATACACTGGTGAGATATAGCATTGGGGCAAAAATAAAACTTCTTGACATCACTGGGAATCAAATTACAAAGATCTCCCTTTCCCAGCTGTCCAATCTACATACTAAGGACAAATAGTTCTTGTGTGCACTTCCGCAAGCCCTTGCCCTGGTGTAGACTTGTTTCTGAGGCTATTAATATTCACTACCTCAGAGGCCAAGGTGTATGTGACATTCAGAAGGTTAATCAAAACACACGTCTATTGATAATATGCCAAATTAACAAGATATGTAGGAACAACTGACACCATATATTTTACAGAGAATGAGACGTTCTTGGAACCTGGACAAAGCTTTCTTGTTTTGTTGAATGAACTCAATCATTTACCTTGTTGAATATCTCATAGCTATTTTACTCTGGGCAACTTATTCCTGAATCATGTTTGTCTTGCATCGATTGTTCATCCATTTGCATGATACAGAATATGTGCAGTACTTCATCTAAAGCAGCACAAATATCTCAAGGTGCAAGTTCAAATTAAACAATTTTGCAAATTTCAGGATGTCCCTCAAGACCTGCCCAGTTCCACTAATTCAAAGAGCTATTGAACCACAGCCTTAGCAGTCAATTATTCAATGATTATAAATATGCATATGCTAGCACAAATCCTCAAGTTAGTTGCATAACTGTTACAAGCGGATATGCATTGTTACCAGCAGCGCTGTATAAAACACACATAACGTACATAACATGTGTACACGGGCTGGAGGGAACAGTCATGTGAAGTGTAACAGCCAATGGAGCGGCTGTATGTTTTGGCGGTGAAAGGGAGGCGGAGATGAGGGTGAAGGTGTACAAACATTTACAGTACTAAAGTGCTCAAAAAACAAAAAAGGGGTTCAACTTGGCCCAAGTGAATTAGCTCACCCATGCTAAATCTAGACAAAGGGAATACTACAGCTAACAATCCCACATGATACAACCCTGGGGAAAAAACAGATAGAAGGAGGAGTAATAAGGAGATGGAGGAGGAACTCCTTAGAAGAAGACAGGGCAGAGTGAAGAAGGGGAAAAACATGGGGAGAGAAGGGATGTAGGGAGAGTAGGTGGACTTCCCAAGAGAACCTGGGAGAACCTGGGAGAGGGACAGGAAGGTTTCTGGGGTTCAAGAAAGAAGATGAGAGAAGGAAAATGGGGAAGTGACTGGGAGAGAAAGGTCTTGGTGGTTCAGCCCATGCAAAAGGCTGCAGCTGGAGACGGCTCTCTGTAGCCTGAACTGAGGGCTACAGGCAAGGGGTGAACCTAGATGAAGGCCGCGGATGCATTTCCTAGCTCTTGTGTGGCTTTTGGTCTCTGTTTGAAGTCCCTGGTGGATCGGTCATGGGAATTTGTTTGGGAAGGAGGCTTGAGGCTGCTATCAGATCTCCACAAAAAGTACAGAAAGCAGAAAATGCCTTCACTGACAAACACACACAAAACACACAGGAAGGAAAGACATAGAGAAACGCGCTGCCTCAGCAGCTTCTATAGCACTTGTCAAAATAGAAAGAGAGAATGATGGAAAGGAAAGGGGGTGGCAGAGTGTTAACATCCTAGGTGTCGGCTAGCGTGGTAGTTCTTGGATGAAAGCTGGAATGGCAGATTCCTGCAGGATTTGGAGTTGAAAATGTTCATCTACATTGTGGAGGCATGAAAACTGCATTTACAACTTCATGGATCAGTGTGTAAAACTATGTCTGTAGAAGAATCCATCCTCCTCCCCACCCCCGTTGCCACTCCTATTCTGCCCACCCTGCCTCCTTCCTACCCCCTACATGGACTTACCTAGGCCGGTGGGAATCTATTGTCCACTGTAGCGCAGAGCCAGCTACTCACTGCTTGCATTGGTGGCCAGGCCATGCTCCCTGGCGTGTCGCTTCTTGATCATTCCAGCAGCACTAGATGCCTTTAGGATTGCGCCTTTAGTCTTCTTGTATGCAGCTCATGTTAACATTCTGTAAATCCAGTGTAAATGTTGACTGACGTGATGTATGCCTAGTAAATCAGAAGCATGATTGCTCCCACAGCACTCCTGGTAACATTTGTGGGATGACAATTATGGGGAAATGTAGTTACTTCTAATGCTAGAAGCCTGGATTCCAAGGTGGGTGGCAATGATGTGGGAAGCAACTACTCTGCCAACCCATCCATGTGCTGGCCATTCCTCAAATGTTAGCATGACTTATTGGGAAGCTGTTAGGTAATGTTGCAGGTAATATGTACAGGTGGGCCCCCATATCCACGGATTCGCTATCCACGGTTTCAGTTATCCACGGATCATGGCCCCCCCAGGCTTTTACTTTTTTCCCCAGTAAGCTTCGTTTCTTCCTAAACAAACAGGAGAACTAAGTCCTAGAGAGGCTCTGCAAGGTTAACCTTGCAGAGCCTCTCTAGGACTTAGTCTCGTTCTACGTGCCTGCAATGGAGGCTGCTTCTGTTTGTTTTAAGGAAGAAACAAAGCTTGCTGAAAGAAAAATAAGAGCTCGGGGGGGGGCGCACATGCCTGCCCGCAGGGGAGGCAGGGCGGGCACCTCTCAGGAAACCATGGAGGGGGTGTTCACTCCTATCCATGGTTTCAAATACCCATGGAGGGGCTTGGAACATATCCCTTTCTTTCCTAACAAGTGTACAGTGTTAACATCACAGTACAGGTGGGCCCCCATATCCGCTGGGGATATGTTCCAGGCCCCTCCGTGGATACTTGAAACCATGGATAAGAGCGAACACCCCCTCCATGGTTTCCTGAGGGCCCCCCACCCTGCCTCCCCTGCAGGCAGGCATGCTTGCCCCCCCCCAGCTCTTATTTTTCTTTCAGCAAGCTTTGTTTCTTCCTTAAAACAGAGAAGCAGCCTCCATTACAGGCAAGTAGAACGAGACTAAGTCCTAGAGAGGCTCTGCAAGGTTTCTGTTAACCTTGCAGAGCCTCTCTAGTACTTAGTCTCATTCTATTTGCCTGCAGTAAGCAGCCAGAGGCTGCTTCTTCTGTTTGTTTAAGGAAGAAATGAAGCTTACTGGAAAAAAATTAAAAGCCGGGGGGGGGGGGTCCCCACGATCCGTGGATAACTGAAACCATGGATAGAGAATCAGTGGATATGGTAATAATACCTGTATTACCAGTGTTCAGTTTATCATGGTACTTCTGTATGAAAGGCTGCAATTGTGCAGGAATACCACTAAATTTAGTGGCACTGCTTGCGGGAAAGGCCGTTTCTGGTGAGCTTCAGCAATTTTATTTATGCACATTGCTTGAAAAATAATTGGTAGTAAACAGAAAATCTATTCCCACTTCACTTTTTGTGTTAATTGCCATGAATCATAAATCTGCTTAACAAAACAGTAGAAACTGATGGATTTCAATTTGCCA
The DNA here is from genome assembly GCA_026170595.1 of Plestiodon gilberti rubricaudatus. Lineage (NCBI taxonomy): Eukaryota > Metazoa > Chordata > Lepidosauria > Squamata > Scincidae > Plestiodon > Plestiodon gilberti. The sequence continues at coordinate 59,854,275 of JANXHW010000004.1, read as the reverse complement.
TCTTTCTCTGTTAATCTACTTTCAATTAAATATAGCATTAAATTATACTCTTTCTTGTAGTTTTGTATCTCTTCCACACTTCCTACTCCCAGTATGCTAGAAAAGATTAGAACGATACTAAAAGTGTCTTGGAAACCAATTCCAAAGAGTTGCATAATTGTGGCTTGCAAAGCACAGGCATATTCTAAAAGAATCAAATATTTATTTACCTAAACAATTTCTGCCCTACCTTTCCACAATAAAAAGATTATAAGGTGGCTCACAAGAAACATTAAAAAATCATAACAATAAAAATGTCCTTAAACCTAGGAATTAAAAAAAAACCACAAGCTATACAGTATAAAAACAGTAAACATCACTGATGTTAACGCCACCTTGTGCCAAGAGCCCAGAGACAGGGGCATCCTTTGCCCTGTGCCATCTCTGCACGAGACAAGCCAGGGAGGCTTGGCACCCTATTGGGTGCCTGTTTCAGCTGGAGGTGGGGCTTGGCTTGTCATACTGCTGGGAGTTTTATCCCCAGCATTTTGCATCTGGGAAGAGCTCTTGTTCCACCCACCCGTAAAATAGCCCCCATATCTAGATTAGCTGTTTGCCTTTGGGGTCCTTTTCCCTACCCAAAAGGAACCTTTTCCTTCTTGCCTGATTGTTCATTTGTAGGGAGTTTGGGGTCCTTTTCTCTACCCCAGGTTGTCCTCAAAGTGGGATGTTTTAGCCAGAGTAGCTACAGTTGGCAGGTTCAGTGTGGGACAGGGAGTAGGAGTAGGGAGTAGGTGTACACCGAGAGAGGTAAGCAAAAGTCATACGGGAACCAGAACTGATGTCAAAAGGCGGTCTAGCTCAGGGATGCAGACTGGTGACCCCTCTTGCTTAAACTGCAATGTCTGTCACAAAGTCAGTCTGGCTTGAGGTAGATGGAGCAGTTTGGCTTCCTTGATCCCCTTTCCGCCCCTAAGGACAGAGAGCGCCGCCGGACTCCAGAGCGCCCCGCTGTCAGCGGAGCAGAGTGCCCGCCTCCCAGCTGAGAGCGGAGCGCCTCCCAGCTGAGAGCGGAGCGCCCGCCTCCCAGCTGAGAGCGCCCACCTCCCAGCTGAGAGCGGAGCGCCCGCCTCCCAGCTGAGAGCGCCCGCCTCCCAGCTGAGAGTGCGACCTGCCTGCCTGCCACAGGCGGGGGCGGGTCCAGCTCGCTCCTTCTCCTCCTCGGCAGCCTCCTCCGTGGCTGGGCTGGGTGGGGGGAGGCGGGGCCAGGGGAGGCTCTCCTCCTCCTCCTCCCCCACCCGCCCTTAGCCGGAAGTCACCTCCTCCTTTCCATTAAGAGCGGGTGGAGGAGGAGGAGTGAGGATTCCCACCCCGGCTGGTTGGCTGCGGAGGTGCAGCGTGGCCGGGCCCCGGCGCTGCTGCTGGTGCTGCTGATGCTGCTGCTGCCGCCGCCTAGCCTGCCTGGCTGCCCACCCTTCCAGTTCCAGGAGGAGCGTCCCGGCGGCAACGTGGTAGCAGGCAGATGAAACTCCTTGCACGTGGGAAAGGAGCAGCTGCAGGTAAGCCGGCGGGAGGCGGGCGGGGGGCACCCGGGGGGGACGGGCGGGACGGGGGACACCCGGAGCAGGGTCCCTGAGGGTGCACCCCCCCAAAAAATGCACGCGGCCTAACGGCCGCGCGAAAGATCACTCAAAAGGCGCTAAATTTGTTATTCAAGTTTAATTGCAGTGTTGGCACTTTGAAAAAAAAAAGTTGTTTTGGTTTGCAGTTTGGGCACTTGGGCTCAAAAAGGTTTGCCATCACTGATCTAGTGTCTCATTTTGTTTGTGGGGGCTACGGGAGCAATTAAAAGCTCGAGTGAAGAGGAATGACTGAAACCTCAGTCATAACATAGTGCCAGGTGAAAAGAATTCCAAACCCACCACACAAAAGGTCTAGTAGCCATCAGAGTGTAGCCTCCAACACCCACAGGACAGGTGATACAGTTGGGGTAATAGCTCAGTGACAGAGTACATGTCTGCATAATGATGGTCCAAATTCAATCCTTGCCATCTCCAGGAAGTGGAGGTGTCAGAGGCTGGCCAGGTTGGGCTCTAACCAAGAGCCAAGGTGCCCATCAGTGGGCCCCTGGTTGGGCTGACCCCTGAACACTCACTCCTGGTGGTAGTAGTAACCAATTCACCATTAGGCAACAGGCATGGAAATCACAAGGGATCCAATGCAAGGCTTTGCCCCAGGGCCTCCAGCAACCCAGTGCTGCCACTGGAAAGACACCTACTATAACTTTGGAAAGCCAGGATTGAAGAATGCGTGAAGTGGCTATTTGATGAACTGAACTGCCCCTTCATTGAGAACGATTTATGCCTGACCTCCTCAATGGCTTTAAATATACAAAGAAACAAAGGTGAGTGCTGTTGTTGGCCTAACGCCATGATAGTTTGTGTAACAGCTTGTTGGAAACTCAGAAATCACGGGCTTTGTCAATATATAACAATGCTCTGCTTTGTTATATATTGACAAAGCCGCATAAAATGTGGGGAGGCCAAGATGAAGCACACATACCTTCCTTTCCCTGCAGCTTCCTTGTGTAGAGCTCTGTAGCTCGAAGGCTGTGATTACAATAGTTTATCCTCCTCCTCCTTCTTTAGCCTTTATTCTTTTCTCATCACCTTCCTTGTTTGTGTTGATGATGTCATTGACTGATGTTTGTTCGCTTGTAGTGCACAGAAGGATAACTTTGCTTCTCAGCTGGAAAGTCCCCTTCACTGTCCTGCCGCTAAAGCCATTTTCATTAGCAATGTTGTTGTTTTTTCCCATCGGTTCTGTTTAACTCTTCAGAACCTAAAATTTAGAACTGGATACGAGAACTTCCTGAATTTGGCTTCATTTGTCCTGAACTTTAGCCTTAGCAAATGTTGCATAGAAAGACACTGTGCTGGGTGAAAGGGGGCAGTTACTCTCCCCCTGCTAAATATAAGAGGAGCACCAATTGAAAAAGTGCCTCTTGCCCAGTTAGCAGGCTGCCCCATCCCAGCCACTACCCCTGGAACACTGGCGTCGCTCGAGGTGGGGCGGAAAGCTGAGTTCTGCAGCTTTCCATTACTCTCCTGCACGAGGCTCCCCGCCCCCTCGTCATAGGAGCCCGTCAGCGGAGAGAAAGCAACGCGCAGGAGAGTCCCTTTGCCTTGCTTTCTCTCCACTGACAGGCTCCTACGACGAGGGGGCGGGGCGCCTCGTGCAGGAGAATAACGGTGGGGCGGAAAGCTGCAGAACTTAGCTTTCTGCCTCACCTCGAGAGATGCCAGTGCCCTGGAAGGTGGAGCAAGAGGAGAAGGATGACTTACCTCCTCCAGGGCCACTGTGCTGGGGGACAAAGTAGGGGCTGCTACAAAACTGTTCCCAACTGCTCTTGGAAAGAGGATTATTTCCACCTTATCTCTTCCAGGCATTTCTTCATGACAAACTGATCTGTTCTGAAGAAGTGCCAAGTAGATGAGGTAAAAAGGTGGTAAAAAAAAGGTGGCGGCAGCAGCAGCAGTGGCGGCAATGAGGGGGCTAGCAGTGGAAGAGGGTCACGCCTGCCTCCACTTCTTATCTGTCACCCAGCACCTCTTCAAAACAGACTGTTCCAATTATATCGGGACAACAGGAACAACAGCATGGAGATCTTGGGAGCAAAGAGGAACCTCTCCTGCCCTTCTGGTGAAGAAGCACCAGGAAACAGAGGAAGCAGGGAGGTGGAGAAGGAGGCGGCAGTAATGGAGGAGGCAGTAATGAAGGGGGGCAGGGTGCACATACAAAAAAAAGTGAAGATGGCATAATTTAGGTGCCATTTCAGGGGCTGGCCCAATTTTGGCTGGGATCGGCTGCTGTGCTAAGCAGATTTCAAGTCTGCTTTTTACTGGAACCCTGATTCCACTGACCAGAGTCAGGAACGAAGTAATGGTTCAGGAGAAGAACTTAGAATTACAGCCAGAACACAATGTCAGAGCACATGCTGAGCTTAGGATCTTGTTTTCAGTATGCAAACTAAGCTCACACACTTTCACAGAAAAATACGCTTTTGCTCATCCCCTAAGCTTTCTTCATTTCAGCAAACTAATGAAGGGAGAAAAGCCTTTTGTTGTTGCCATTGTTAAACAGGTAGACTTCAGGAACCTTTACAGGAACCCTACCATAGATGTCTGCCAGTAGATCTAATCTATCTTCTGCCAACTAGATGGACCAACAGTCTGAACCTAAGGCAGCTTTCAGATATCCATTTGAATGGAAATTCTTTCAAAGCAGCAACTTGAACCTCAACAAGTTGTGAATTTTTAAAAAAATTTCAGTGTGCCGTTCATCACATACAATTTCTGGGCAGGAGGTCTGGCTCAGTTGGTAGAGCGACCGTCTCATATATGTCTGAAGATGTGAAAGACAGCAGTTCAAGACGGCTGGAAGTGTCTGTGTCTGTGAGAGAGCTGCTGGCACGCCAAGCTGATAAGTTGCAGAGCCTCTGTGGGGGAGAGAAACTGCAGCTGGACTTGAGTGAGAGTCAAGGTTGCCTGTCAACTGAAGCGTGGTGAGGCGAACGCCAGAGAGAGAGAGAGAGAGAGAGAGAGAGAGAGAGCGAGAGAGAGAGCTGGACTGTGAAAGCAACATCTAGAATGATGGGTTCTACAAAAGATTAGAACATTATATTGTAAAAACCCCTTGGGTTTTAGAAAGCCTGCCCATGTAAACCACCTTTGAATTAAAGTCAGAGGAGAAATTGGATGACCAAAGAAAGGCAGTATATAAATATTGGTTATTATTTATTTATTTATTTATTTATTTATTTATTTATTTATTTATTTCACTGAAAGGAACCCCGATCCATAATATTTTCTGTTACGGCTCTTGGATAAACTCTATGCTTTGACACAAACAAAGCAAATTTCAGGTCTTAAAAATGCACAATTTCATCTTCCTCACCTCACCAACCCGTCACTATTTTAATATTGTCACCATGATGACTAGCTGCACATCAAAGTAACAAGGCTATATTTTGCAGTCCGTGTCTTCCTTTTCTGAAGTAAAATTCTTGGTCTCTTGTAAAATGATTGTTCTCTTGGTGTCTGTATTCGGGGCAGTCATGCCTCAAAGTCACTGTAAACCTATTGTTAGCTGTATGATTTAAAATGTAATAGCAGGAAAACACTGGGAACTGGAGTGTGGTGTTTATATGTTAACAAAAAAGCATATGACATTGGTGTAGCCTCCTCACAGTATCGCTCTCACTGTAATGGAACTGACTGATTGCTTATTCTTATGCCCACAACTGCAGATGGAATCCAATTATCTATACAAAGCTTTGGGGATTGGAAGGTGCAACCGGAATAGCTAATAATTTACAAGAAGGAGCCATAGCATTCGTCGGTAAACGTTACCACCTAGCTTTGAAGAGAAACAGAATTAACATTCTCAAAGAAATCACATTTGCAATCTCTTTTCTTCCTTTGAGCAAATGAGGAAGGGAGATTCCCATTTTTCAAAGTTCATGTTCAACATGTAATGATCCTGTCTTTCCTGATGTATATGTGCAATCTTCAGGATTGCAAAAGAAGCCTGGCTAGAAAGAAAATGAATGAGAACCCCTCCCCATTCTCTACAGGCCTGATCCATGTTAAGACATAGGAGGCCCAATCCTATCCAACTTTCCAGCACTGATGCAGCTGCAATACAGCTCCAAACATTCCCTTACTTTGTGGAGGCCTCTGTGACTGCCCCCCCACCTCAGGATGCAGCTTGCACCCCCTTGACACAACTGCATCAGCGCTGGAAAGTTGGATAGGATTGGACCCTCAGTCACCTTACAAGCACTGAACAGCTTGCTGCACCAATCCAATCATCCACGAGTCAATATGTGCATCAAGGAAAGCAAACTCATTTAAAATAACTACAGGTGGGGTCCTTACATTCACTAATCCAGTTCAGTTATTTGGCTTCCTTTGTCAAACATGCAAATCTAAACCTGACAGATTTTCAAATGGCTTTGCCTTAAACGTGTGCCAGACAAAATTCTGCAGCAGTGCAGCTGTACAGTAATGGCTAACAGCCCAATCCTGTTCTAAAGATCTGCTGGGCAGCCGAGGCCGCCCGCCAGATCCTGAGCTCTGCCAGGGGCAGGCACCCCATGGCGGAAAGTCTACTTGGAGAACGGGATGCTCGTCTCCTTTCCTGGGTGTAACTGCGGCTGGGGTCGATCGGCCTCCTCGGAATTCCGCCAGCTATTTGCTGGCGGAAGTCGGAGGAGGCCGTGTAACGGCTCAGCCCATCGGCGGGTCAGGATATGGCCGAGACCAATCCCCTCCCCCTCCCCAATTGACTGGGCCTATCGGCCCCTGCCATTTACTCCCGAACCCCCCTCCGCTAGATCCTTACTTAGGTCTGGCGGCGGGCAGGAGATGGTCTGGGTGGTGGAGCAGGGCCAGCCGGCCTTGCACCAGCCTTCCCTGCTCGCGAGTTGTCGCGAAAGTGCTTTACAGCACTTTCGTGATGGCTTAGGGTGGCAGAACGCTCGTTCCGCCGCCCGAAGTTAGAACAGGATTGTGCTGTAAGAGATCTAGACATGGGTGAGCTATCTCCACCTTGCCTACAATTTGATTGAAAATTATCTGAATTCCCTTCCCCTGCCAAATCAGAGAAAAAGCAGTTTTTAAGGCTCAGATAACGGCTGTCACATAGACCTCTTCCCCTGCGGATAACTTTGTACTGGCAAAATATTGAGTGTGGTGAAGGGTAATAAAAGGCAAATTGGCAGAACCATGCATCTCTCCACACCTGCCTTGAATGGAATGATGCTTCAGTGACATCAGCACAACTGCCATCGTTACGAAAGCTGAAGTGGGATGAAAGAATTGAGCCATTTGTGAGTGTTCAATTGAAGCATGAATCAGCTTAAAAACCAGATACTTTTACCTAATGATGTTGTGGATCAGCCTGAGAGTAGATAAGACAAATAGGTAGTCTGCCCCACATGGAGCTAAATTGCCTTCTGTACAAGTATAGCAATTTATCTGGTGCGTGGATGACGATCTCTGCGTAATTTATAGCCATCACTGGTGTGGCAAACTTGCAAATGTCATGTTTGATTACTTTGGATTCTATATTGCCTGTAAGGGGTCCATGTCAGTAAGTGGATCCCTTCTCTGACTGCGCAACGTCGCAACACCAAATCTCTGGACGCTCAGCAATGATGTTACGTCATCGCCAAACTTCCAGGTTGCTGAGCACTGTGCTGCATGGAGCTTGTAGGAACCCTATGTATAATGTAGGTTTTGAGGTTCTCACGGCCGGTACATGTTACTGAATTAAAAATTACCTGTTCTGAGTTTTCAGGCTATTTATTAAGAAAATAAAAACAAGACGTGTCTTTCCCTGACGTTATTTTTATTTTCTTAAGAAATGGCCTGAAAACTCGGAACCTGTCTGTATAATTTCTCGCCACCCATACAGAGACAAGAATCAGGACTGATTGTTATGCAAAACAAGTAAATGTTATAGAAAAGTTCTTTAAACTTCTCTCTCTCTCTCTCTCTCTCTCTCTCTCTCTCTCTCTCTCTCTCTCTCTCAATCTCAATCTCAATCTCAATCTCAATCTCAATCTCAATCTCAATCTTTTCCCTGCTTCTATTAACACACTTAGATGAGTACAGGTCTTCACAACTCAACCCATATCTATCAGCCTGAAAGATGCTTGGGTAGCCATATTTAAAATCCTGTAAGGATTGCTAAACTACCAAATAGCATTCTCACCCTGAGCTGGTCTTCTGTATCATTCTGCCAAGCAGTAAGGAGGGTTGACCACACAAAGGGTCAATTGTGCGATAAAATAAAACGATGACACTACGAGTATGAGCTTTAATTCAGGATGCAATTGCTGTTGGCCTTTTTAGACTGAGCTTTTGCTCAAAATGTGTTGCAGCTTCAGAACCTTTTGTGTAAGTCCCAACTGAGAATAAAAACAGGAACATTAAAGGCACCCTAGTATTGCATGGTCTTGAACTCGTTTTTTGGCAGCAAGTTGAATTGATTGCAATCAATGGTCTGGAAGGTTATATGAACACCACGTGCCTCAACCTGTGTGAACACCATTTTCTAGGCACATTCTCATGCCTAACAGAATGATCTATTATGAGTGGAATGTGGCAGGCACCAATTTAAATAAAAAAGTATCTTCGTTCTTCCAGTGCTTTGATGGTATACATTCCATTCCATCATTTAGTGCACTACATTGTCACAACAAGTGAGTTGACAGGACCTGGTGTAGAATGATGCAAAGAGCTGTGATATATGCCATGTGACACAATGTAATTACCAAAGGAAGCCATCAAAAGAACATTACATTTCCCACAAACACGACTTCCCATGCATACAAAACCTAATCAACTAAAAGCAGACATTTCAGACGCTCTTGCCAGTCTAGGGGCAGAGGAATAAAAGTCTCACCAAAACTGGGCTAGGTGGCAACAGAAGAGAGGGAGAGAAGTGAGTCAAATGTCTTGTGCATTTTCACACCTGTCAAACAAATTGTCAAGGCGAGAGGCATAAATAAATACATTATTGTAAAGTTTGGATACTGGATCAAAGTGAGTGTCTGAAATCTGCTTGTAATCAAGTTATAGCATCCTGTAATCTTTTATATTTTCAGATTCCATTCAAATATGCAGATACACAAGAAACCGAAAAAATATGCTAGTTATTTTAGCATCAGATAAATTTCCGTTCAGAAAACCAAAGAGTTAGGTATATTCTACAAGATTCACCAAGGGTGTTATGCCTTTAGATACATGTTCTTGATTGATGGCAAGATGGACCTAAAAGTCACAAAATTTGAAAGACAACTGATTCTGGTCATGGTGTAGATTACATTTGCTTATACTTTTGAGCTTTGAAAGTGGAACGTCTACCCCTTTAAAAAGATGAAGCCTAAGATTTTAATGACTACCGTATCAAGAAGAAAAAGACCACCTCAAAAGTGTCAGAGATAACCTCAACTCATGTGAAACACATATATTTGTGGGAACTCTGTATGTGCACTTGTGTGTGCAACCCTGGTGTCTGTGTAGCTGTACAAACTGGGTATCTACTCCACAATAGTAACTCCAAAAATGAAAGGAAATCAGAGAAATTCCAAACCACCCAAAAAATCACAGAGCATGTGCAGCACCTTCAGTTCTTTTTAAGGAAGGAGGTTTCCTTTTCTGGGAATGTTAACACCTGGATGCAAATTGAGATGGTAACTTTCCTGGAAAAGAGGCCAACTGGCAACCCAATCTTCTTCTTCACTATCCTCTGCCATGCAGCTGTGCTGATGGAGCATGCACTGCATACTATGGTGGGAGGCAAACAGACGGCCAGCGAGACCTAAGTAAAAATATATATATATATTACTTTCCTCCCAGTTGGCTGCCTAAGCACATATGTTGTCCTCAGACCCACACCAGCTATTTTGCTAGTATAAGTCTCAGGAGAGGAAGGGTGCAGGGTGGGTTGAAAACTCGGGGATAGGATCCAGCATGCACCTTTGCCACTGAGATCCACCCCCTCCAGCCTGCTCCCCACCCCTGCCCTCTCCCCTCCCCACTCCAAGACTCCCTCAAACTGCCCACGGGCCATGAGTGGGCTCTGAGTCAGGAGTTCCTGCAGCCCTTGGGGAGGAACCACTTTAATATTTATCTAAGTTACCTGAGTATCTATCACCTCGCTCAGACAATTTACAAATCAGGATAACAGGGCTGTCGCATCCATATGAAATTTTTGCATTTCAATTGAGAAGCGAGTGTGCTGCCCAACTTTGGAAACTCTGTTGTGTTGGAAAGAGATTAATGCATGAAATGCTGAATCATTTAAACTGCCTGCTACAATCAGTTTTCCCATTGGTCAACATCTCTGACATCTGAAGTGCCATCCACTTTGAATTCCAAACATTATTGCTGCCAAAGGACCAGCATTCAAACATTCACTTAATGTTGTCTGACATGAGAAGAAACTACTGAATTCCAAACAAGTCATGCCACATTCCATAAAAGGATGATGGACTATGTGTTCATGCTGTACCTGACTGTCAGCCATAGGCCCCAGAAGAGCTCTTGCACTGAAGAGAGGGAGGAAAGGTTAAGAATAAATACACTTCATTTCTTAAAGTAGTGTACCAGAATTTTCACAACAAAATGTTGTGAAAATTTCTCTTACTGCCCAGTCCTACCCCCGCCACACTGAAATATGCAACTTCGCCATGGAGATGTGCGCTGCATGCTATGGTGGGGAGGGGGCAATCGGAAGGCCTGTGAGAGGTAAGGGAGATATTTTCCCTTACCTCTGCATATCCCCCCCCCAATGGCCTATGGGTCTCCTCAGACCTACGTCAGCTATATACCTTGCACAAGTCCAAGGAGAGCCAGGGGGTGGGGTGGACAGAAAAATGGTGATAAGTTTTGGTGCGCATGACTGCTACCCCTTCCCGCCCACTACCCACTCCTGCCTATCATAATTGGATGCTCTACTGGTGCATGCACACAATTATCAACCATTTGCGCTAGTGGCTACTTTATGCAGGTTGACATTGCACCTGCAGTACTGATGGAGAGGGCCTTCTGCTGACGGAATGCTAGTTCCATCACTAGAATGCACCCATAGGATTGGGACTGTTTAAACTACTAGGAAAAAGCCAAAGGCTAGCAGGCTTTCCATTTGACATAAATCTCTTTACATCCTAACAGGGTCTTACAGCTTTTTAGTTGTTTGTGTAGGACAAAAGGAGTAGCGCAGGTAAATTTCTGAACTTCCGGGCAAACTGTAAAGAAAAGGTGCTTCAGTTTACACAGATGTTTCAGAATTCAGTTCCTGCTAATTTCACTATGTCTAAATGCTGTAAACTTGTATCAGGAAGTACAACTGATCTGAAGGACTTTTAGCAGTTCTAGGCAACTTGAATTCTGGAGCTGGAGACCTGCTCATCAGGGTGTCTGATTCCACAGTTGATGTATGTGGAGTGCTTCAGTGTGCAGATAGTTCTCTGCACTGGCGTCGCTGGAGGTGGGGGGGAAAGCAACGTTCTGCAGCTTTCCGCCCCACCATTACTCTCCTGCACATTGCTTTCTCTCCACTGACGGGCTCCTATGACGAGGGGGAAGGGTGCCTCGTGAAGGAGAGTAACGGTGGGGCGGAAAGCTGCAGAACTTAGCTTTCCGACCCACCTCCAGCAACGCCAGTGGTTCTCTGCAAGTTTACACAGCTGGCAGGAACTAGCAGCGAAGAACCAGTATGGGTTCTGTAGCCAACATGGCTTCCCTTGATATTCTTTTCCCCAGCATACCTCCTGTGTACTTGTTTGCTAGCACATCAGATTGGGAGTATGGGAAGCAGCACTATGGAAATACTCTTAACACATTCTAAGTTTGAGACTGCCTGGGTCATTTTAAAATAAGAAAGCACAAGTAAACTGGGTCTGTAGTTGAACACTATGATGATGGGATGACTTGCATCCCATCCGTTTTGCCCTGCCCCGAGTCCAGCAGCCACAGAGGAGCGTAATTGCTGCCTCCTGATTGGCTGGAACCTCATGCTGGAGGGCGGGTCTGAGGGGAGGGCAGCGGAGCATCCGTTTCTCCCCTCAGACGCCGTTCTTCTGCCGAGCCTCCCTCCATCCCTTTATTGTAGTCTGAGATTAGCTGATTACTCTTTAATGGGGACCAGGTAGGAATTCTTTGCTGCCAGGCAATTGGCGCATGGCTAACAGTTTTTTCGCCTACCCCAGACTATGTTTCAGGATCGGAGTTGTGCTAGACAGCTTTGGTCACTTGTTTAGGTGGCGTGCGGGTATGGGTACGCAGTGCGTGAGGGTCTGGCATTCATCCTGAGGTTAGCAAGGTCAGGAGGTGAACCAGGACCGCTCAGATGACACTTGACCGGGTTGGTGAGGCTGGCAGGCAAGCCCCCTGGCTGGAACACGCAAAGACAAACGCATGGCCTGGTCTGTGGAAATCTGCGCAGTTCTGCTGCCTCGACCTGTCTGGGTTGATAAAGATAGGCTTCCTGCAGTCACTGACCAAGGGTGGCCTGGAGTCAGGATGTTCACGCCCACTTAACAGCAGGGGGAGGTAGACGGTTAGTACCGTTTCCCCTGTCTAGTGTCCGCACTCCTTGGGTTTATGCCAAGTTAGGTTCCCCCCCCCCAGGTCTGTTGTGTTAATTCAATAAATTGGCCCTTTACTCCAAATGTGCCTCTGTCTGGTGTGTTCTTGAAGGGTGTAAGGGTAATGGTCCTTCTAGGCTAGTTTTCCATTCCTGGTTCAAGCACTGCTAGATTCTTACAGGGAATTGAAACTGCACATATCATACTCTTCTTCTTGCATTGCACAATAGCCATAAGGAGATACGCCAGGCAGCCTAATCCTGCCTAACATGCGGCGGCCGGCCTAAAGGGATGATGCAGACATAGCGGGGGGGGGGGGGCATTGTAATGGACAAACTAGCTGCAACATGATCTTTAGGATCTCTCCTGAGGGTGTATTCAGATTATCTACTGAAGAGGTGCTTATCATTTAATAATAACATTCTTTCAATAAAAGTTTTGTTTGTATTATAATAATTCACTTGTTACAGCAATTTCAAATAACTGAGAATGCAGTACTGATCTTGTGATAAATAATACATTCGTCAAACAGGTTTTATTTGTACCTGATGAAAGATGTGAAGGTACAAATAAATTTATTAAGTGGTTGAGCTCTCAACAAATCTTTGCAAAACTCAGATCTAAGCTAGGTGTTATCCATCAAATGGAGAAGTGCTTACCCAATACAATTTAAGTTATTATGGGTTATTTTTATAAACCTGTGACCATTGTTTCATTTTTTTCCAAACATCCCATCCCCTTTCCAAGGCTAAATAAAATAGAGGGGATTTGCCAGAATGACATATTGAATTATGTTTGGGGGTTTTTCTGAGAAGGACACAGTCATGGGTATGAGAAAATGTTTAAAACAGAGTTATGTTGTGACTCTGCTCCTCAACTCTTGTAAATTGAATGTCAGCATTTGAGTTCATCTCTTTTCTATGTTCGTGTTAATTAAAAGCAATTTCTTGTTATTCAACTATGCCCCAATCTAGACACTACACAGAGTGAAGGATTCTGAACTGTTCCGTTTCAGACTGCAAATGGAGACTCATGTTTTTGAATTCTCCCCCATTAAAACATCCTGCATGTAGAAAACCATCAATCAGGGCGTCTGCCTTCAGCCTTTCCTCCAGTGTGCCCATTTCCTACATGCAGTGGGTATTTTTGCATGGGGAAGCATTTTAAAATATGACCCTAGACCTGTGGTCTGCATTGTAACACTTCAGAATGTTATCAATTCACAGCCCAATCCTGTCTAGAACCACCGCGGTGTGCAAAAGCACGCTGTGCCAGATCCTATCCACACACCCTTCCACCGCCCTATGCAATCCTCATCTGTGTCTGGTGGCGGTAGCCTGGGTCTGAGGCAGAGCGAGGGCTCTGGTCTCGGTGCCGCCACTGCTTACTCTCCGAGTGTTGAAGATGTGCCTTATAGCACTTTTGTGACACCTGGCGCCAGCGGAACGATAGTTCTGTCAGTCCTGATTGTACTGTCAGTTTACTATCCCACCGTGTGCAGGACATCAGCAGTCAGTCAGGTTGGATATTTGCCAAAGGCGTACCCCCATCAGAGAACCCACCTGGTCAAGCAAACTCCTGAACCCTCAGTACCAAGGGTAGTGGTAGCATCCAATGCACCATCAGGGCTGGAAGGGGGCACTGTGCAGAGCACAGTAAAGGACACTGGCCCAGGGCCCCCAGAACTTGGTACTGGCACTGACTCTGTCATGTGTAGATTAAGCCATAGTTGCAGATTGAGGCATCATATATTAAGCTGATAGTTTCTCTACATCAAGCATGTTGTTTCCTGTCTAAGAAAGTACATTGTTTACTAATTTAGAATCACCAAGATGGCTTCTGCTAAAACCGACACAAAGGCTTCTCATTTATTTTAAGCGAATCATGCACAGCTGAGTTCAAAAGGGTTGTCTAACTGGATTATGACCACAGTGTTTGTTAAGTACTGTATAGGCATTTCACTGAGCAAATTTTCATTATGAAATGTTCTCCCTAGCATACATTTTCATCGTCAAATATCCATGTATTTTTCCTACCATTGACTCCAGATGCATAATGAGAAAAAGAATATAGTGATAATTTTGGCACCCCCTGAGTGATAGATCCTTTTTTGCAATATCCTGCAGTATAACGAATCAGATTATTATTTATTTAAATAAATGAAACCAATTTAGCTTGCAGTAACTTATACAGCACCAGCTGTTATAGTTATTATCACTTGCATCATCATCACGATCATAATCAGCATTACTATAATTACATTTGGAAAGATAAATTAGGACCAACACAGCAAACACTGCATGGTGTGCTGTTTTGTCCTTAACGCCTGACTTTTGAATGCTCCACCATAATGTAAAATGTTAATGTCTCCATTTACATATGGTTCTTAGCTTTCTTTTCCTGAGGTTGCTAGAAATTGGAAATAAAACATAAGTGGACAGAATACATTATGTGGTGTACAGGAAACATGTATAGGGAATGTTTTAAGTGTGAAACATCTGCTCTATAGCAGAGGCGTCGCTACGGTGGGGGTGGTACTGTAAGTTCCGCCCCGTCCTAGTCCCCGTTTACTCTCCGTTATGAAGGGACCCCGCCCCCTCGCCGTTGCAGCCATTCAGTGTGGCCTTTGCCACACTGAATGGCTGCAACGGCGAGGGGGGTGGGGCCCCTTCATAACACAGAGTAAAAAGGGACTAGGATGGGGCGGAACTTACAGTACCACCCTCACCGTAGCAACGTCTCTGCTCTATAGCACATTTGTATAAACAATACAACTTAAACAAAAATGTTAATATATGTTCATTACGGGTTTAAGTATTACTGTGATCTTCATGACGGGATGCTCTATTGAACCTGTGTCCAAACTCTTCTTTGGCCATGGTCCCATTTGTAGCCATTGTTAAAGTCACTGTCTTTCAGCTTCTGTCCCTCATGCAGGGGCGTCAGGGGGGCAAACCACACCGGGTGACACCCCAGGGAGGGGTGACACCAAAATGACTTTCTATTCTATAGAAATACATCCCATTTGTTATCGGTGGTGCAACAATGCATAACGATTGATTTGCAGCACATGATATGATTCCTCAAAACGCTGCATAAAATAAAGGTATCTTCTTTGCAATTCGTCTCCTGCCATAGTTCACCTAAGTGAAGAGCACTCCCATGTCTACTAATTCTCTTAACTTATTTTTCAGTCCACGTAGTATTTTCTATTACCAGTGTAATGTGATTATAATGGGGCAGATTTGTACAAGTATACATGTATACATGTGGAGTTAGGTATTTAGGTATTTTTAAAAGCTATTTTAATTTGTGATATATCAGGAGCAAATACCAGAACAGAACAGCTCTTTTTTTGGGGGGGGAACCTCTCCTTGACCTCATTAAAAGTTCAATTCCCTTCCCTCTGTGTTCTTTAAACATTCCTCCCAATCAGAAGCCTTCCAATTTACTTCAAAATGTTGCTTCAAGTAAAAACTGGTAGCAAATTAGGATCATATGGACCCTTTTCCACCTTCTACTCTTTGACGTTTCTCCAGTCTTTCCGAAGGAGACTCTCTTTGCTTCTCAGAATTTCACTTTAGCAAAAATTCAGTTGAAACTGTAGAAGGAACTAAATATGTGGGTTTCTCCCTTCCTCCCATCCTAGAGAGGATTAGGTAGCATTTTAAATCTCAGGTCTTAATTACAAGTGTCTTGCTATTACTTTTCCAACTGCTGCACGTGCACATTGACAGAATGTGCTGTCAGATTTCATATGTTCCCTTCAGTGAGAGCTTGTATTGCAGACTAAATACAATGCCTGTGCTGGCATGAGTGCTATAGTTGCATCAGTTCTCTCTATAGAAAGTACTCTAGATAATGTCTGTGTTTGTTTGTTTTGTCTGTTCTTAAATTCAATTGCCACAAGATTTAATAGGGTATCTGAAGAGCTATTGTGGGCAAACTGAACACTTCACTGATCCACCATGGGGTGAATTCACCTCTGCCATGTCCCGTGGTTATGATGGTATTTGAAAGCAGCTGTAAAAGTGCACATTTTTGTTTTCGAACATGTTTGCATTACCAAGCCATAGTATCCTGAGTAGAGCATCCAGCGGGTTTCATCCGTTTACATGTTGCATCGTAAGCCTCACAAAGAGGGTGGTACCTTAAGCCTCTATATTGCAACAAGCAAATCTCCCTCTCAGCCTCCAGCTTCAGATAGACATCAGCGGAGAAGTGGTTGGAATCTCCACACAAAACCATGATGATGCCATTGTTCTGATTCAACCATCTCATGATGCCACGAAGCCTGCAAGATCATTTGGAGGAAGAAGCTCTGTACACGCTCCTTTGTGTGAATGGACTTGTCCTCTCCACTGAAATGAATGGGGAAGAGCGTATATGCGGGAACCCCACATGTACCGTGGTGTGCATATGAAGATGTGAATCAAACATGCATGTTGTGTCTGTGGAAGGAGGATCTATAGGTCAAGGCTATACTAAAAGAATGGAAATCAGAAAGCCCCTGTCAATGTGATTTTACAGCAGTGTGGAGAGGAAGGAGATATTGTTGAGCCATCTATTCCTATCAGAATCATAATAAATGAAAATGTGGCCTATTCATTGACTAAGGTGCTGCATTGGTTCTTATATTAAAACATTTTTTTAAAAAAAATTCTTTTTGATTATCTTCTTGCAGCCCGGGGGGGGGGGGGTGTGTGTTCTTGCTGTCAAAGACTAAAATGTACCATCATTTATCGCCTTGGAATAAAGGAGGCAGGATTTGCCTGGCATAGTAATGTATTGCCAGGGTTCATTTAAGCCCTTTAAAGACAGTCTCCAAAGTTAGCTGCATAAATTAATTCTGCATTTACATGAAGACTGATTCCATGTCATTTTGACCTTCCACTATGTTGGTTTGTGTGATCTCCTGGAGAACTATGTCCAGACACCTTTCTTGTTTCACAATTCGGTAAGGTGGTTGTTATTGACAGGCATTTAAATAGCACGGAAATATGAATTACAAATAAGTTTGACAGAATGTTCTTCCAAAGAACAAAAACTGAAGTCCTCTTGCCCTGACCCATTGAAAGATCAATAGCAAGGTGAATAGCTGAAAGGATCATCCGTTTATTAACACCTGGATAATGACCAAAATGTGCCCAAAAATGATTTACCAGCAACATCTTTCCATAGCAATCTGATTGAACTGAAGAAGGGAAAAATTAAAATGAATGAAAGGAGAAGTGAACTATCTGTGTTTAATCTCCAGTTCCATCAGAAATCGATTAACCAACTGACTTTGGGTCCAAAAGAATTAATTATACTCAGTCTCTGGTATAATTAACAACACTATGGCCATCTCCCAAAATATTCATTAAACAGTCAGGAACAATATGAAATTCAAATTAAAATGGGAAAAGAGATTAAATAGAAGTAGTCATTGCTAAAAGAGTATCAGAGTACATCTGAGATGAAATCATTTGAGCAATACAAAATATGGAAATACATTTTGTGTTACATTTAATTATCATTAATTCCAGCTCTGCAAGCTGGCAGCTATTTTAGGCTCATTACAAAGACTAAAATGGGTTGGAATTTTAATATGAATCAGTTCTCTTTGGAATAATAGGAATAGGAGTCGAGCTTTCAGGAAGTTTAAGGCTAAACATCCACATTGTCATTTTTATTTCTTATGCTTGGTTGCACCAGCCTGCATTTTAGAAAGTCCCTTGGCAGGCTTCTGGCACTAATGCTATGAAATAAAGAAATATAGATCTATTTGGAGACAGCATGAACACACCTTGGTAATTCCACAGTTTCAGCACTAGTACTTAAGTATTCAATACTAGCACCAAAGTATGCACTTAAATGATGAATGAACAAATTTCTAAAGCTTGCTAACGGGAACTATGCAAACGGCATATTTACGTACGATTTTCACCACTGATATCCACAGATCTACATCATTTTGTCCTTTGCCTATAGCGCTGTATGGACATGCTGTAATTGTAAATTGAAGCCAAATGTTTTATTACATAAGTACAAAGTTCTTTATGCAAAATGTGTCTCTGTTTCGAAGTCCATTTTACGTAGACGAATAGGTAGCATCATGTAACATAATAAGAAGAGCAATAATAATTATCATTTTTACAGCAATCTACTCAACTATGCGGAATATTGTCTAAATGAAAATAAGGGCCCAATCCGAACAGGCTGCTGCTCCATTGGAACTCATGTTCTGGCGGTGCAGCAGCCTTTCTGGCATTGCAAGCCGCAATGTGCTGTCAGTCACTCACAACCAGGTCACCACTGAAAATGGCAAGTGGCAGCGGCTGCATGGCAGCAGCCTGCAAAGATGCCGTGGCACTGGTAAGTTGGCATGGAGGGAAGGTGGTGGCGGATGGGACAGGGTGAGGAGGGGGAAGTATGGGGTGGGGATGGGGTGTGTCAAAGGCAGGAAGGAGGCGGTTATTGGTAGCAGCGGCTCCACCAATAGCCTATCCCCATTCCCGGCCTCAATCCACCTCCTTGGGTCCACTTGGAGTTGCGCCAGCTAAAGAGCTGGCACAGTTCCAAGTAGATCTATCAGAGAATTGGAGGCTTACCCTGTGGTAAGAGAGCAACTCTTTTTTTGTTCAACTCTTGCCTTGATGAGGCCAAATGTTCCCTTACCGAAACGAGACCTCCCGGACTGCCTCCCTGCACAATGCAGCACAAACCATTTTGGCATGCCTGCATCAGCAGGGAGGGGAGAAGCATAGGATTGAGCCGCTCATTGTGTTGCAGCTGTCTCCACAGTGTTAAGCCTCCATGGTGCAGAGAGGGTCTACTTGGACCTGCACTAGCAAAATCACTGACGCAGGTCCGTGAGGACCTATGCAACAGGACTGGGTCTGGGAAGAGAGTTAGGATTCAGTGGCCACGGCTGCCACCAAACCCGCCCCCTTCCTGGACCCGATCTGCCCACTTCCATCCCTGATGCTGCCCTGTTATACCCTTGAGGCTTTCTCCTGGCCATCGCTCCATGTGGGGTTGCTCTGGTCTCACTGCTGGTGGGCCTTTCGCGACAGCCATAAAGCACTCCCCACCATCAGAACACTATTTCCAATGGCAGGGAGCGAGACTAGGATTGGGCTGCCTGTTATATGCTTGGTACATTGTATGGCCAGGTATTTTGTATGGCCAATTTGTATGGCGCTCTTCATTGGATATCCCACTCACCATGAGCAAGGAACTCCCATGAGTTGAGAAAGCATTGTATCAGCCTGTGTATATCAGCCTTGAGCTTTTATCCTTTATCCTTCTTGCCAGCAATCCCCTGCCAATCTGCAGGTTCCTGCTTGGCTCAAAAACTTAAACAAAACAAAAAAAACCTAGTGATACTGAAACACTGCATTGTAGAAGAAAGCCCTGCTGGGCCTCAGAGGTGGATAGTAACCTCTGTTGGGAGAAAAACAGTTAGGGAGAAGCAACTTTAGGAAGTTCTAGGTTCTTCATTCTATCTACCCATAGTAGATATCTATTGACTGTCTACGATCTACCCATACTGAGTTTCCAATTACTTGCAAACCACCACACCACTTTACAAGACTTTGGAACAAGTTTAGTTGTTCAGTTCGTTGTAATGTCTCAGGCCAAACTATATTTTATTTTAAATGCGCAGCTTGGCCTTTGTGTGTGCTTTGTTTCTTTTTAAAATGTTTATTTATTTTTCTGATGCCGAGAACTGCATTGAGTGGCTAGATGGAATATTTCTTTGGTACATGCCTATTGTGTTCTTAATGTTGTGTCCAACAATTCTATTGTGGCATGAAAGTAAAGGAATCTCTTTATTAACAGAGCAAGTGTTGTGCCTTGCAATAATGTGCACAGAACTGAATTAACATTCAGCCAGAGTAAAAGAATCATAAAGCAATTGGAGAAAATGTAGACATTATAATCACCGTATGTAACTCTATCCTTTTGTTCCCTCTACGTGAGACAAATCTATAAGTCTACTGCATAATGTTTCTGGGAATGTATAAGCTTTATGCATTTCCACCATAAACCACCATTGTTGAATGCAAATAAGTCATGAGATTGGTGTAGCATTACAAACAAATGTGCTGTGGAATTCCCCTTTTATCAAGGAGAGAGAGAGAGAGAGAGAGAGAGAGAGAGAGAACAAGTATTGTGATCCTGACTATCTTTTTTGTTTAATTGAGAAACATTGCAGCCTTTTTCTTATACAACCTTTTCAAGTATGGATGCTTTGAAGAGGTTTTAGGGATGATTTCATCCATTTAACAAACCACTAAAATGGAGATCAAATGATAATTACATCATTTGCTGATACCCTTGTAATGTGCTCAGAGTAGATTTCATCTGGAGCCAAGTAAAGTATGTTCACTTTTTAAAGTCAAACAGTTACAGCTGAAAAGTCCCAAGAGCTTTCCCATCTATTCTTCAAATTGTAATTTCGGCCTTCACATTACACAGCTTTCTGGGCCAAATCAAATGGCAATGACCACCTCCCCCATATTCCCCTTCCTAAGCCATAGCATTTTAAAAAATATATATGATTAGTTTTGTCCTTAAGGTTCAGGTTGAGCTTTATCTTACAGCGCAATCCTACCTATGATCTGGCCGGTGCCCATGGCCTTCGGCTGGATCCTGTGCACCGGCAGCCAGTGTGGCTGCCGAGCGGGAGGTCTACTCAGGGAAGGAGATGCTCGTCTCCTTCCCTGAGTGTAAATGGCGGCCACCCGGATCGGCCTCCTTGGATTTCCGCCAGCTATTTTGCTGGCGGAAGAGGCTGTGTAAAGCTCCGGCACCCAGTGGGTGATAGGATATGGCCGACGGCCATCCTCCACCCCCTCCTGGGCCACCGGGGCCAATGGCCGCCCCTGTGGCCGGCGGCGGGAGACTTACTGTTCGCTGCCGGCCGCGGCTGGGTCCATTGCCTGAGTGAAGCATGTTTGCAACCTCTTCCGGTGCCGGAATGCTTGTTCCAGCACCAGATATTTACAGTGGATTGGGCTGCCCGAAGGTTGAAGGTTCAGCGTGAGCTTTATCTTAGATTTGCTTTATATTAGCAAATAAAGGCTCACTTAAAAGTACATCACAGACATACGTAATGTTTGCATTAAAAATACATAGGCTAAAACTTGTTTTAACTGTTTCTCAGAAACAACTTTCTGGTTTTAATCAAGGAATACTGGCCATAAAAACGATGTACGGTGCATAAAACAGGCCACCTAGCTAAACTGCACATTCAGCTCATTTTTGCTTTTCTATGTTTGATTGGATACTGGAAATGGCACATTCTGTTAAGACAAGAGCCCTATTGCGCCATTGACTGTGCATTCCAATCTCATAGTGAAGGAACTCAGATACCCAGTGACTCTGGCTATCCCCCCCACACACACACACACACATTCTACTGTGTGTTCAGCACACGTTTGACTGAATCATGGCTGGCCCATCCATGACACAAATTATGATATTAACATTAGGCGTTGGATTGGGGGGAATTGCAAACAGGTGCCTTCCACCTTCCTTTAGCTGGCCCCCTTACCTCATTCCTTCCTCCATGTGGGTCCTTTATACGTGCCGAGAGCACTCCCAATTTGTTCTGCATTTCCTACATTCTTTAAGGGGCCTGCACAGAGGAAGGAGAAATGTGAGAGGGCAGGTGGCCAAGGTCATGAGAATCAGAATGCAATGATCCTGTCCCCTTACCTTCCTCCTCCTCCTCCTCCTCCTTCTTCTTCTTCTTCTGTCCTTTAAACAAATCAGGAAGTGTAGAAAATTCTGGGAGCTCTCCCAGCATGCTCCACATTTCCTGCTTTGTTTAAAGAACTCATGTGGAGAAAAGAGCAAGGTACGGCATTTGGGAGGTTTGTGGGCATGGCAGAAGGGTGGCAGCCACTCAGCTGACTGCATAAAGGTCAGGGGACACAGCCAATTGAAAGTACAGAGGTCAGGGGCACAGCCATTGGGCTCAGCATGGCAGCCATTGGGCTCAGCATGCTCTCCCCTTCATGGATTTAATATACATATGGATAGGCTTGCCATCTGTCCCGGAAAACCCGGGACTGTCCTGGTCAGTACCAGGCTTTCCGGGCCCTGTGAAGCCTCCGCCGCTGCTGCAGCTGCCCAAAATGCAAAAAGGCACCTTTTTCCGGCAGTGCCATCTTGGATCTCACGAAATCTTGCAAGATTTAAGATGGCGGAGCCCAAATCTCATGGGGGCACATGAGGCAGTAGTACTACTACTACTAGTAGTAGTAGTATCATGATTAGCTACATTTGTTTGTGACATCATCCCTTATGCTATATGATCGCCATTTGGCTGAAACTGGACCACATGACTAAATGAAGGCTGAAATCCTATAAGTTTCCTGGGAGTAAACCCCACTGAATATAAAGGGACTTTCTTCTGAGTAGATATGCATAGGATTGTGCTGGAAGATGATTACACAGTAATGAAGAGAAATTAACGGCAACAGCAGACAGAGGAAACCATGGCACTGAACATTTTCACAATTTAGAGGTGTTGTGGGAGGATTATTTATGCCCTGCTTCACAGTGGTTCTATGAGAGGTGTAGGTATTTCCCACAGCAGACAAATCAGTCTGGGAAGAGATTTCTAAAGATTAAAAACCTTGACAATTATTATTGAACAATTTTGGTCCAGTTGTGAAAAATACAGCATCCTATTTCACACAACTGACAGTCTGCACTTAAAAAGTTTCAAAACTGATGTGCATTTCCGTTTCATTCATTGCTTTCAAAAATTCCATCCCTTTCATTTTTCCCCACTGTGGCTTCCCCCTAGTCTCTAATAAAATCAGCAAGAGTCCCCACCAAATTGATTTTATGCTGTGAGCAAAATCAGGAGCTCTGCAATAATCTAATCTGCATTTCTCAGCACCCATTAATTTCTTTGTATAGCACATTAACTGTAAATTGTTTCTTGCTTTCTCTGCTTTACCTTCAACTAATATACCATGACTTCAATCAACAAATGAAAAATTCAGTGTAATCACTAATTGATGTTGCTCAGTAATGGTCATAAAATAGTTCCTACATCCCAGGCAGGTATTTATTCAAGTGTTTACGTAACACCATGAATGTGTTTTTCATTTGATTTTTTTTCCCTTGGACAACTGGCAAGGGAATGTCTTAGAACTGAATTGGTTCATTGCTTTGAGGTTTGAAGTAATCATAACAAAAATACCTAGATCAAGTTGTGGGGTGTTTTGTTGTTGTTGTTGCTGTTTGTTTGTTGTTTTTGTTGTTTTGTGAAAGATTACACTATTTTTGTCTCAAAGCATAGCCTAGAGATTGCTTGGCTAGATATAGACATAGAAACCTTTATATTGGCATAAAGATTGCTTGGCTATTTTTCCCCTATGACTAGGAAAAAAGAAACATAGAGAGATGTGTACATACTTTAAACTTCAGAAGAAACAATTTTCACATTACATTGCTATAATAAAATGAACATATGAAAGTCATCCATATGTATGCATTTTCATCAACATGAAAATGTGAGACATCAGACACAAGAAATCTCATGAACTTTGATGTACTGGTAGTACTTATAGAAATCTAAGATAAGAACAGTTCCAATGTTTAATTAGAACACTAACTATCAGATCAGCATGATTGTTAGTGAACTACTCTCACATTTTGTGCCACTCAAAAGATGTACCAGAGGAAAATTTTAAGATCACACTCATATTTTAGGATTGCTCAGATGCCCAACAATTGGGCAATTTTCACAAAAGTACTTTTCACTAGTTTAGTCAGGTATACCAACTGATTCTGCTCAACAGACGTAGCCAGTCCAGTGTTCTTCACACTTCGATATTATCCAGAACTGACTATTGAAATGCTACCTTTGAAAACCTCTCAGGAACTTCTGTTGGTCCAAAATAGAACATGGGCAGCCCAATCCTATCTGAAAAAAACCCTCACCAATGCAGCTATGCCACTGGAACATGTGCTGCATCCTGCAGGGTGCAGTCCTGGAGGTCTCCTTCAGGTAAAGGATAAGCCTTCACTGCCCTGTTGGATCTACTCAGACCTGTGCCAGAGATTTTGCATAATGGGGTGGGGGGAGGGCAGGCCAGGCCCGGGAGGGGGAAGGGATTGGCACCACTGCTGTGCACCATATCCTATTCCCCTTCCCGAGCCTTTCCCCCCGAAACGGGGCTTCTCGGTTTTCTGCCTGCTAAGTAGCTGGTGCAGATCCGAGTAGCTCCATAGCATGGGCTGGGGCCTTACCTGGGGTAAGCGGATAGATGTCCATTTACCATGCAGAGACCTCAGGCCCGCTCCTATCCAACACAGGATATAGTATGTGGCTGGTAAGCGCGCTGGATAGGTTTGGGCTGTGCGAGGCATTTCCAAGATGTATGAATATGCCGTTTTAACACTGTGTCTATCTTGGATGTAAAGAATGGTTCTAGAAGCAGGTCCAGAACTCCAAGAGATTCTCTCTGTGATGCACATGAGTTTTGACCTTAGGACTGAAAGACAGCTTTCAGAATAACATGTGAGTGGGAAGCTTTTCTCCTGTATGTAGTGATTGTCTCTGCAGGCTCTTTTGAGATGGCCACATCTTGAGGTTGAAAGGTTGGCCATGACATCTAGTGAGCTGGTCCAAGGACTTGCGTGGAATTCCCTGTCCAGGAAGGTTGGGTTCCTCTCTTTTGGCCTTTAGGAGTCAGGTTAATTCTATAGATAGAGGTGGGAGAAAATGGTTTCATTTTGTATTGTTTAAGAGTGTGTTTAATTCTTTTGGTGGTTGTGTTACTTTTTTAACCAAACAAAATGTAGCATATAGTAGAGTGGCATGCAATTAATTAAACAAATCTCCCAAGGCATCTGAAAAAAGTATTTGCAATTTAACTTTACTGGGAAATTATTTTATGTATATATGACTTTTCTACCAGGATACATTGCAGCTTCGAGGATACTTGATTTTCACTGGGAGAATTGCATAGTGGTCAACTCTTCTTCTGTTGTGATCCCAGACTGGATCCCCCTCCCCAGCAGCTGCTATTTTTTTTTTCTAAATAAAGATACAGATATGAATTTATACATTTCTGTCATCATGTATAGTTTGATCCTCAAATTTCTATAATTAGTACTGCGTGCCTGATACGGACCCAGATTGAACAGCTGTATCGTGCATTTATGATCATCTTGAATTCTTACCAGGTGAATGCACAGGTGAGCAGGATATGTGTGGATCACCCCAGTATTTTATAGGCAATTTGCAGCTCAGGTCCCTTTGATGAGCTTTGTCATCATCAGCATGAACGTCTCCTTAGAATATTTACAGTAGCCCCCACTGATAAAAGTGAAAGGATAGAATTTTTTTAGAGAAAGAAAAGGCTTTGTGGAGACACCCCCTTGGTGTGTTCAAAATAAATGTTTAATAGACACATCCTCTCTAATTGCATTTTCTTAATTAAGTTAATAGAGCTGAGAACTGCAAAAGAGCACATCATGGTGTGAAGGAAAATCTCACTCACCAAGCAGCACGTCTCCCACTGAGGTGATAAAAACCCACAGAACTGTAATTAAATAAACACTAACTGTTGGTATCACAGGCTTAAATCTCCCATGCTACTTCAGAGGTTGATTAAAAGAGTTCTCTTAACAAGATATATATGCCTTGATGTAGATGGGACACCTCTTCAGCTGGCGAGATTGTTTCTTGGGGAGGACTTTATTTAAAGGTAACCAAAGAGTCTGGTAGCATATTAAATGATGAGAAATTTATCGTGACATAAGCATTCATGGGCCAGGGCCTACTTTGTCAGGTGTGTGAAGTGGTCACCTAAGGGGATTAGTATATATCATCAGATTGTAGAGAGAAGAAGAGCAAAGGTGTGTGGTTTCTCTTTGCAAAGTGGGGTCAAAAAGTCAAGCAACTCAAGAATTCTCTGGGTCAGGGGTTTTCAACCTGTGGTACTGGTACCCCTAGGGGTACGCGGACCACTTGCTAGGGGTACGCCAAGCCCTACCCCTTATCTGGCCCATCAGCAGCTAATTAAGTGTTAATTGACATGTACTTTTCTTCTTCCCCCCACCCCACCCCATTTTCTGCAGCTTCTTTTCAGCATCTGTTTGCTTGTTTTGTATGGAAGGGAGATGCATTTTTATTTTTAAATGATTAATTAGTTAATTAATTAATTGATTAATCCAATTAATTAGCAATTAATTAGTAGGGGGTACTTCAGAAAATTGGACCATGATAGGGGGTACCCGGGCCTCCAAAGGTTGAGAACCCCTGCTCTAGGCGTACCACAGTAACATGTGGACGGGAGATGAATGCAGGATCCAGTTAAACGTTACAGCCAGTGTTTGTATGACCTACTCGCAACAAATTGCTGCATGTGATGAAATTAGCACAGCAAAATCAGTGGGATCACAAGAGTTGTGCAGAAAGTCCTCACTTAAAGTTGTTGATAGGTTCTTGGAAACTGCAGCTTTAAGCGACTGATACTTTAAAATGACTTATAATGAAATGACTTTAAGTGAGGACTTGCTGTACCTTTTATTTGCCTGGCAATCTGGAGAATCCATGCAGAGTCATAGGTTGAGCCTGTCAGGAAGCCAGAGATCACCCAGACGTTGAATATTATTTCTGTGTATCCATAAGTTGATTGTAATGTATCTAACTGTATGTATTTAATCACAAGAAGTTGGTATGTCTAAAGCTGATGTAAAACAGAGTTAAAAGGAATGTGTAACAGGGCAGTTACAACCCCTTTGAAATGCAACTGTCTCTCAAAGTGTGAAACTAAAGTGGCAGACTAGAGCAGAAACAGGCCTGCCCTGAGGCATCTTCAAGGACACTAGATAAGAAGAGTTCCGTGTGAAGTGATTAGTCATCATAAAACATATCTAAAGTGAAACCAAAATCTGCACTTCACACAGGTGTTGTAAATCAGAATCAAGCTCCGAGGATGTGTACGTGCAAGGCATCGGATTGGCTACTTTGTGCCAGTCGATGCCCCCACTTTTGGAGGAATAACCGTTATTCTGTTAGGTATAAAGGTAGGAGCAGTCTTGGCTCCTGGTCTCTCTTCCTTCTGGCATCGGCCGCGGGAGCATCTGCCCAATTTACATCAGAATGCCATTCACTATCTCTAGGTATGTATAGGGTAGAATAGCTAGTCTTTGTTATGTTTAAATGTGCCTGTCTGCTGTGTTTTCCTCTTTGCAAGCCTCTTGTAACAACCCCAAGTGGGATGAGGTTTTGCACCATAAACGAAATTTACTTCTTTAAAATAAATTTCTTATATTTCTAAAGAGGACTCTGTGTGTGTCAAAGCGCTGGACCAATCTGGGATAAGCACTGGGAAAAGGAGGAAACCGGGAAGTAATGGTGTCGCCCGTGCGACTGGTCAGGAGGGAGGCTCCAGGGTGGCCAGGCTTCGAGCGGAGGGGCGACAAGGTCGCGTTTGCACTGCGGGGATAAGCAGTGGACCGGGGGGAGTTACTCTGGGGGAAGAAGTTGTAAATAAAACGCAGCCATAGTGCCTGAGACTGCGAGAAATAACGTAGTGGCTGTAAATAAAGCCAGGCAATCTCCCCTTTTGCTGTACCCAGAGTAACGCAACCTTGACATGGTGCCAGCGAGTGGTCTTTCCCAGTTAGTAATACATATTAGTGGAAAGTTCCCTTGATTGGTCGGTACACACAAAGTATTAAGCGGACTATGGCACAGGTTTGTTATTTTGCTGAGCTAGGTTATGAGTAGTGCTTCGGAGTCGGACGACGGAGAAAGGGTCGTGGAGCAGGGTTTCGAGTGGGACGAAGCGGATCTGCACCTCTTGGCGGAGTTGCCGGGACCGACGTGGGAGCCCAATTCGTTCTGGGAGCGGAGTGCCTGTACCAGAGCCGAGATGTCTACGCCACGAGGAGCGGTAGGAGGAGCGGTGCCAAAGATCCAGAGGACGCCGGTGAATGGAGACCAGAGGACAGATGACCACGCGCAGGATCAACCGACGGACGATAGAGCGCAGGAACCGGATCTGCCCATCCCGACTGACCCGGCCGCGATGTACCATGCAATGATGTCTATGCTGTCTATGCAACAAAAAATGATGTTGGATCAACAAAAGTTCATGAACGACTCGAGTGTCAACGAATGGAAGCAGAAAGCTCAACTGTTGGAGCACGAGTTGAAAGTTGCCAAGGGGGTGGACAGCCGTAATCTTCCAAAATGGACGTCCGGACAAGACCCCGACGATTTCTTCACAGTAATTGAGCGAGTGCTGTCTCAAGCAGGTACGCCGATAACTGATTATATGCGTATCATTTCTGGTCTAATTCAAGATAAAGAGGGGCTGAACGTCTTGGCGGGAATGCGCCCGGATGCCTCGTACCAAGACTTTAAAGCGGCAGTACAGCGGCGGCTAGATTTAACGGCTGAAGGGCTGCGCGAACGTTTTCGCAGTATGCAAGTTAAGCCGGGAGAGACTGACCTTCCATATCTGCATGATTTACTTCTGCAGTGATCGGATGGCTCCTTTCTGACATTTCCAAACATTCTTTGACCGCAACACTGAACAAGCCCAAGCTCTCCGGTATACCAAAGGTGGAGCATTTTCAAATGTGGAATGTTTTTAACTGAAAGGAAAAAAAAAACCCTACAAAATATAATAATAAATCTAACATGTTAGGGAGCCATAAATTATAGTTACTCTATATTATGGGATGGGCTTTTTTAAAACTACTACTACTACTACTACTACTACTACTACTACTACTACTACTACTACTACTAGTAGTAGTAGTAGTAGTAGTAGTAACAACAACAACAACAACAACAACAACAACAACAACAACAACCAGTATTTATATACCACCTTTTCTTTGGTCATCGGATTTCTCCTCTGACTTTAATTGAAAGGCAGGCAGGCTTTACACAGGCAGGCTTTTCTAAACCCTGAGGGATTTTTACAACATATGTTCTAATCTTTCGTAGGACCCTTCATTCTAGATGGTTTCTTTCACAGTCCAGCCTCTCTCTGGCGTCCACCTCATCACACTTCAACTGACAGGCAACCTTGACTTCCACTCAAGTGCAGCTGCAGTTTCTCTCCCTCACAGAGACTCTGCAGCTCGTTAGCTCGGTGTGCTGACAGCTCTCCGACAGACACGGACACTTCCGGCCATCCTGAACTGCCTTCCTTGAGATCTTCAGGTATATGAGATGGTCGCTCTACCAACTGAGCAGACCTCCTGCTCCTATTTATAAATAGTAAATATATCCATACTAACTATTATTTTAGTGAACAGATATTTATTTATTTTATTTATTTATTTAAAAAAATTATATCCCGCCTTATCCTATGCCGAGGCAAATGCCCAAGGCGGCTTACAACAAAAATTAAAAAACAGTTTAAAATAATACAGAAAATAAGTTTAAACAATACATACTTAATTTAAAAACAATAAAATCCATTTGGGGGGTTGACAATATGAAGCACAAAAGCAGCATGGCAGAGCATCTTGAGACATAGGAGGCAGACTACAACCCATCAACCAAACGCTAGACGAAACAAAAACGTTTTGAGCCCTCGCCGAAAAGTCATGAGGGAGGGGGTGGTTCTCAGATCCCCTGGCAGGGAGTTCCACAGTTGTGGCGCCACAGCAGAGAAGGCTCGCCCACGTGTTGCCACTCCCCTAACTTGCGATAGAGGTGGTACATGCAGGAGAGCCTCCTCAGATGACCTAAGAGAGCGGGCCGGAATGTATGGGAGAAGGCGGTCCCTCAGATATCCTGGGCCCAAACCGTGAAGGGCTTTAAAGGTCATTACCAGCACCTTGAATTGGGCTCGGAAACGAATGGGCAGCCAGTGCAGCCGCTGAAGCAGCGGTTCAACAGAATCAAACTGCCTAGCTCCAGCGACCACCCGGGCCGCCGCATTCTGCACTAATTGCAGCTTCCGAACCGTCTTCAAGGGCAGTGATCAAGAGTGTTGGCATTCATCATGGCTGCTTAAACCCAAACATAGGAAAGCCGCCTTATACTCAGAGGCGTTCCTACGGAGGGGGCGGTACTGTAAGTTGCGCCCCATCCAAGTCCCCATTTACAAGCTGACACGAGGCGGCCCGGCCCCCTCG
The DNA here is from genome assembly GCA_026170595.1 of Plestiodon gilberti rubricaudatus. Taxonomy (NCBI): domain Eukaryota; kingdom Metazoa; phylum Chordata; class Lepidosauria; order Squamata; family Scincidae; genus Plestiodon; species Plestiodon gilberti. The sequence continues at coordinate 59,824,010 of JANXHW010000004.1, read as the reverse complement.
CCGTCGGAGTCATTCCGTGCGGAAAAGGCAACAGGCAGGGAGTCTCCTGCCTGTTGCCTTCTACGCACGGAATGGCTCCGACGGCGAGAGGGCGGCGCCACCTCGTGCCGGCTAGTAAACGGGGACTAGGACGGGGCGCAACTTACAGTACCGCCCCCACCATAGGAACGCCTCTGCTTATACTGTTCCAGTATTGCCAACACTGACTGGTACCCAGTTCTACAGGGTTCTCAGAGCAGACTCTTTCTCTACCTGGAAATACTGGGAACTGAACCTTCTGCATGCAAAAAAATCACTGGATGACAAACCTTCCCTGCCCTAGCAGAGAACATACATAGCAAAGAAGCTGAGTGAGCTCATTATGGAAAGCTTGACGGATAGTCAAATTCCGCGGGATTATCTAGCTTCACCACAAGCAGGCAGTTTCCTTCTGAAGTCTTAGGATGTTTTTCTAATATTAATAGAGCCATTCAGTGTTGGTTTGGGCTGTCTGCAGAGGTGTGATTCTATCAATACAATTTTCAACCATTTTGATCACGAAACCATATGTCAGGCAATGAAATTGCAGCTGCCACAAAGCTCTATCATCACCCACTGTGCTATAATATCAAAGCAGATGGAAGGAACCACAATGGCAATGGCAAGAATGACATGGATTTGTTTTCTTTCCTCACTAATGTAGGGTAAAAGTACACAATTAAAATGAAGTGTCTAAAAAGATTACTTTCTTTGCATGTACCGTAATCTATGAATGAATGAATATCTACTGGGAATATATGAGAAACGAATTCAAATCCACCAGCAGCTCTCTCAAAGTCTCCAAGAAAACGGCTTTGATATTGTAATCATGTAATGAATTATTCACCGGATATTTTTTCAGCCACTGTACTGACATTAGGACTCACTGAGAAAATGTTTTTATTGCACTTTCTGTTCTGTTAACTTACATTCCCCTCACTTTAAAAAAAAAGGTGCTAAAATGAATGGACCTTTACTGTGCTTATCAGGGGGTTACCGACGACAGGCTTCTCATCCCTTTATATTTAGTTTTGCAAATAAAATTCACTGTACTAACAGCAAACAGGAAGACTATATAATTCTGTTTGACACTTTATTTCCTCACCAGCAGGTCAATTACATTGTGAGCTAAAATAACTCAGTTTACAGAACAAATGTGTGCAGAATAAATATGTGGAAAAGTGAACAGGACACAGTTGCTGGCTTCATCCCTCACATCTGACCAGTGGCGTTTCTGAGGTTGGGGCCCGACCATAAGTCGTGCCCCGTCCTAGTACCGCATTCAGGAACTGGAGCGAGGAGGCCCCGCCCCCTCGCCGACGGAGCCATTCGCGCAGCGAAGCCGAACGGGCAGGGAGTCCGAATGGCTCCGTCGGTGAGGGGGCGGGGCCTCCTCGCTCCGGTTTCTGAATGCGGTACTAGGACGGGGCACAACTTACGGTCAGGCCCCAACCTCAGAAACGCCACTGCATCTGACAGTGTTGCCTGTTACCTTGCTTTTGTACACATGAACCTGGGCTCTGGGTGCATGAAGAGAGATTGATCCAGGCCAGTCTCTTGGCGTTTTGGAGGCCTCAGGTTCCACAGACTTTAGGAAAATAAACCAGTCTTTGGTTTCTCAGAGCAAGTACCTCTTCTACCATGACCCACTCTAGATGGTTGGCTTAGGACAGCGGATCTCAAATAGTGGGGCGCGCCCCCCAGGGGGGGCGCGAGGCTCCGTAAAGGGGGGCTCGTTGCAATAGTTAGTGTATGCTTTGCGCCACTTAACTAGATTGTAGGAGCCTCCAGCGACGATCTACTTCTCCGACGATCTCTTCCGGGGAGCAGATTGTTCCTCTGCTCCCCGGCGCGAACTCTGTAACGCGCCTAGGAGCGCTCTGCAGAGTTCACGCTGTGAATCACGCATGCGCAAGACGACGATGTTGCCAATCGTCGTCTTGCACATGCGTGATTCACAGCGTAAACTCTGCAGAGCGCTCCTAGGCGCGTTACAGAGTTCGCGCCAGGGAGCAGAGGAACGATCTGTTCCCCGGAAGAGATCGTCGGTGAAGTAGATCGTCGCTGGAGGCTCCTACAATCTAGTTAAGTGGCGCAAAGCATACACTAACTATTGCATTAGTTATATTAGGGGGGCACGAAATTTTTTCTTCTTCCTAGGGGGGGCATGACAGAAAAAAATTGAGAAGCACTGGCTTAGGAGAAGTCTTACCGTTCTTTTGCATTTTGGAAAATTCCATGACCAGCCACAACATGCTTTGATCAGCCCATTTGAAACTGGAAACAAGCCATGTACTGGGAGTTTCCTGCCTGAAGTCAACAAAATTGTTGGCGACACAAAATAATAATTAATATTATTCCGAGCAAAAAGTAGATTTAACCTCAGAATCTCCTTGAGGTAATCAAAAATCAAAAAGGAAGGAAAAAAAACCAGATCAATAATACCCACCAAACTAAATTATAACAAAATTCATATAGAAGGCAAAATTAACTAGATACCATCTAATCGAAATTAATAATTAAGACTCCTAACAAATGTATGGGTACATTATCACTTACATCCACTGTATTAGATATTTTATAATCTGGTTCGATTGTAACCAAGGACTGATCATAACGACATACTTGGCACCCACTGCCTGGTGGATACAGTTGCCAGGATCAAAACAGGAAACAGAGATAACACTACAACCCTGTTGGATATCTTACCAAAAAGCCTGAATAACAAAACCAAGTTAATTACTCACAGACAGAAAAACCAAGTGTACTTTTGAAACTCATCCATAAATGAAAGCACAGTTAAAAAGCAGCAGGGTTCCAGCAGCAATCCTAACCCGTTCCCAGGCCTGATCCTCCTTCACAGGTCAATGCGTACTTGCCACCCCTACTCCCGCCGGTGTCTGCAGGAGGTTTCTGCGGCAGAGAGAGGCCTGCTGGCCCCTCTGCAGGTCTTACTCTCCGGGTGCCGTAAATGCACTTTACGGCGCGTTTACGACACCCTCCACCTGCGGAGTGTGCGCTCCGCAGGTGGATCTTTACTCAGGATTGTGCTGTAAAAACACACACACACACAAATGTTGGCAGTGTGCCTGTGTTTCTGAACAGTGAGAAAAACTCAAAATCCAGAGTTATATAAAGAATGGTTGGCTTTAAGGTGTCAATTTTGTGTAATGGGGGGACCACCATCTCATAATGTCATGGGCTGGTCCTGGTTTCAGCACTGAACGGCACCCTATTCTGAATCGAGCAGACCATGCAACTCATTTTTGTTTTCATTGTAGTATTTGACTTTAGCGTCAGAAGTTGAAGTACACAGATTTTGTGTCAAAGAAATAATGTTTTGTGGGACAACCTCATGAGTCTAACTTTAGATGCTGAAAAAACATCTTCCCGTTGCCTGACTGTATGCAACACCAATACAGTATGTAAACTCTTGGTGGGCTACCCAGCTGATGTGGTTACTTGTCATGCTCAGCATTGTACCTTCCCTGGGGCTGCAGATGTTACTGTGGAAAGTAATCATGTGAGCCATACATGGGATCATCCTGGTGTTACAAGATGAGAGTAACTCAGCCATAAGAAAGCCATAAAGAAAACCCTACTGTTGCACCTTCAATAGTCCTCCTCTAATGCTGAATTGGACTTAACATTGCCTGAGATCACTGTAAAGGTCTACAGACTATATATATTGTACTCAGCGTTAAGCTTATATTCTTGACAATGAAGAAAAGAGCTGTAAAATTCCATCAGGTTCAAGACTTGGCTATTCATATTCTTAAACATAAATTTTATTATTCAAGGAAGGAATGATGTCTGTAAAATGAAGGATTAACCTTTAAAGCATCACGGTGTTCTTCTCAAGGATTCACACTGTGAAATGTTGTATTTATTATTGTGCATTCAGTTAAAAAGGAAAGATTCTCCAAATGCTGTTTCTAATGACTTGGAAAAAATTAGGTTTACCTCCTGGTTCTATTATAAATTATACTTCTCCCAGGTAAACCCAGCATGATACTTTTAAATCGCCTAATAAGACAGGGAAGCATTTCAATAATTAATGCTAAAAATAGATGACATGGACATTGACTGCAGCTGGAAAATGATTCCCTCCAGCAAGAATTAGTAAAACATAAGAAAATGGCAATTTATATATGTGCCAGCTTCTAAATGGAAAGGTAATTAAAAGACCATTTAGGGCCATCAAGTTAGCCAATATAACATTAAAGGTACAAAACAGTCTGATCCTCACTGTAACAGCATTCAAGTTTCTCTTCATTGTCAGTTGGTACATTTGCATTAGTAATGGGAACCAATCAACAAACCCCAACAAAAAAACTTAGAGATGAGCCTTGTAGTTGGCGCCGCCATTCCCCCCCGCTGCACACCAGACCATGAGGCACGAAATTAAGAGCAGCTGATTGGCTGCCGGGCTATGCGGGGTATGGTTCGACTGAGGAGCCGGGCGTTGGTTTGCCTGGGTCCTCAGTCCGAGCCATTACAGTGAGCCTTTCCCACCCTCCTCGACTTCTGTCTGAAGCTAGCTGGTTGCTCTTTACGGGGGGCAGGTAAGATATTTTGGCTGCTAATCTGATTGGCTATTGGATAGCAGGTTTTTTTTTCGCCTACCCAGACTGTGTCATGGTGATTGGGCATTCAGTTAGGTTGGTGTTATATTTTGGTCACTTTAGGCAGGTGGTATGCAGGCTGGGTAGAATAGGAATGGGGGATTGGCTGCAGCCTGAGGCTAGCAAGGTCAGGGAGTAAACCAGGACTACTAAGAAGACACTTCACCGGGTCGGTGAAGCTGGCTGGCAAGCCCCCTGGCTGGAACGCACAAAACCACCACATGGCTTGGCCAGTGGGGATCTGCACTGTCTAGCTGCCTCGACCCTTCGGGGTTGACTATGATAGCTCACACAGTCAGTTAGAATCTGCAGTTTCTGTAATTTTATTTAATAAAGTGGCCCTTTATTCCCAAGTCTCGGTCTGGCGTGTTTCATTTGGGGGGGGGTGCTTTATAACTGTTGTAAAAGACGCACCATAGAGCAGGGCTGGGCAACTGTCACAAGACGTGAGAGGCTGTGGCTGCATGCCAGCGGAGGCAGGAACGGGGATAGGTTATCAGGGGAGGCAGTGCCGCCGATATACTAGTCCTCTTCCCACCCTTGATCCACCTTCCCAGGTCTTCTCGGACATGTTCCAGCAAAATCACTGGTGCAGGTCTGAGTAGATCTATTCGGGTAGCGGAGGCTTACCCCCCTGGTCAAGGAAAAAAATGTTCTCTTACCCGGAAGAGACCTCTAGGACTCCGCCCCCCCCCCCCCCCCCGCAGGATGAAGCATGTGCTCTGGTGGCATGGCTGCATCTGCGGGTCTGCGGGAGTTTTTTTTTTTAAATAGTATTGGGCTGTTAGTTGTAGCATCCAAGCTATTGTTTTCATTGTCATAGCAAATGAGTCTTTATATTAGATGCACGTATATACCACACACGCACACGCACACACACACACACACACACACACACACACACATACATGCACATGCACACACAAACACAGAGAACAATTGTACTGAATGAGTTCCATTTGATTCCATTTTTCATTTGTCATGAACAGAATCCACACTGTTAGCAAGGCAATGTTTGTGCCCCCAAAGATGTTTTACATTGTATATCTTTTCTTTCCATGGTGAAGCATTGGCTAGAAAAAGTGGAGGAAAAGCTTCTTTACCACTTAGCTTCTTCCTCTTTGATATGATAAATGGTATTTCATTGTGAGAAGATGGTGTGCATGGACTCAAGTACAACGAAAGCAACTGTGCCGGAAGATCAGCTAAAATGAGTGTTACTTAAATGGAGCTTCACTGCCTGAGGCTTTCTTTTTTATTATGGCATGGTTCTTTGTTTTACTTTTGTAGCACCTGAATTAACTGAGCTGAATAAGTACTGGGATGAAGCTGCTGAATAAAGAAGAGAACCTGATCTCCACCTCTATATTTGGATTACAGAGCCAGGCTTCACAAACCAGACCTTCCTAATGAAGCACAGAGGGCTGTTGAATAGTGTGCAAAGGCCTCCCTGACTGCCTCCCTCCCTCCCATTCCCTCAAATGTATGTTAATTATATTTACTTTTTTTAAAAAAAAGAACCCCAAAATCAATGATTTTCCTTGGGGAGGTATCAAGGGTTGGTATCTCGGGGCAGCTGCTAAGGGCCCAAGATCCTCAGAAGGGCCTACTGCTGGCCCTTGAGACCCCTTTGTGCCCATAGCCTTTCTATAATGGTGGCATCAAAGTTTGACCAGGTTGGTAACTGACTGAGGGACCATGCCTTTTGGAGGGCTCACCTGGCCAGGTCGACCACTGAACCCTCAATAGTGGTAACAGTTGAGAACATAAGAAGAGCCCTGCTGGATCAGGCCAAAGGCCCATCTAGTCCAGCTTCCTGTATCACACAGTGGCCCCACCAGATGCCTCAGGGAGCACAAGACAACAAGATACCGGTATCATCTCGCCACTCCCTTGCACCTGGCACAAAGAAAACCTACTCCTACAAACAGGAGGTTGCTTATCCCCATCATGGCTTGTAAACTGTGATGGACTTTTCCTCCATAAATCTGTCCAATCCCCTTTTAAAGGCATCCAGGCCAGGTGCCATCACCACCTCCTGTGGCAAGGAGTTCTACAAACCAATTACACGCTGGGTAAAGAAATTTGTACTGCTTAATGTACCATTAGAGGGCAGGTGGAAGATACCAGGGGCACCCAGTACAAGGCTTTGTCACAGGGTCCCAACCAAATGCAGTGTATGGCTGTTTTGCGATCATTGACCAGAGAGTGGAGCAAACAACTTCAAAGTGCCTCCAACTGTAACCACAAGACAGAGTTTTCCAAAAGAGTATACTGTGAATGTTATTAAGAGTACTGTATAGAAAAACAAGGAAAAGGCAATGTTTACTTGTACGATCAGAGATTTAAGCAGTTGTGGGATGAAAGAGTATGACCAAATTTCCCCGAGAAGGCCCAATGGGAGCAAATTAGCAGAAAACACCCTCCTCTTGGTAGTAGTCAACCTCATTGTCAGTAGAAAGGGAAAATGGAGCAGGGCCTCATCTGAAGCTTTTAATGAACATTTTCCACTGGCACTGTAAGATGTTTAGCCATTTCTATTATCATATCTTACTATTCTATAGTGATGGTGGTAAAGAAGGTGTTTTTGCCACTGTATATTTGTCGGCAATAATATTGCTCCTGGGCATTGAAGGATCTCAACGAGAGGTGTCAGCATTTTCCTCAGCAAATGCTTGCTCAATGTTCTTGTATTGATCTAACAAGCAGTGTGTATACAACACATTATTTGTTTCTGTCCTACTTCCTAAGGATAATTTGAGGTTAATAGGAGTTCCAAATAAGTACTAGCACAGTTTTCTCCGAAGATAAAGAACTGCTTGAACCAAAAATTATTTGACTATCCTAGCATTTTTGTCACATTCAAGGCAAAGAAGTGAGGATATTGTAACGCACTGACAACCTATATCATACAATATAGGTATAGGTATATCATACATACACCTCTCATCTGAATGATGAGAGGTGATATAGTGGCTAGAATACTGAGAAATCTCCAATTCACCTCAGGACCAAACAGGATGTAATGGAAGATCTCCCTCCCAGCGTCTTTTTCTTTTAAAAAGAAAAATCATAAGGGAGAGCAATTTGGGACAGAGCCATGGTGTCGGGGGAGTGGAATATAAGCCTTGTTTCTATTACTCCAAACTTTATCCAAATTCATCTCTTTCCTCCTTTGTTGTGGCCCAAAAGGAGGGGTCTCCAAACCAATCCTTGAGGGTGGTTAGTGTGATGGAAACAGGGTTGAGGACCTCCTTGAACTCTGGTCCTCTCACTTGTCTGACTGCAATCCCCTCTTTCTCCCAGTACGACAGCCCATCAAAGGCAGAAAACCCAGCGCAGAACTGCTGTTTCTGGGGTTCAGCTAATCAAACTACATCAAGACACCAACACAACACCATCCCCATGACTCCCCTTCCCAGAACGGGAGACCAGCATCCCGCCGTCAAGCTCACAGCAAGTTTGATCATTACAGTCCAGGACACACACAGTCCCTATGATCAGGACTGCAGGGCTGACAAATCAGGCAGTCGTCCTGTGTTGGTGTCTTGATGTAGTTTGATAGGCTGAACCCCAGAAACAGCGGTTCGGCGCTGGGTTTTCTGCCTTTGATATGGAGTGTGGGCTGTCGTACTGGGAGAAAGTGGGGGATTGCAGTCAGACAGTACGGGTAGATTCCTTTGGTTCCAAGTGTCTCTCATAACAGTTAATCAGAACCACATGTGGTCTAGCTGGTCAGCTGAAGACTACGGTTGTTTTCAATTATCTCCCCCGCAGCTGACTCATTACAGCTGCCTGAATATGAGGCTTTCTCTGTCCTTATATAGTGGGTTTGGATAGCTTTTCTACTGTAACATCTTCCCACTGTATGAGGGCTAATTACTTGAAAATCCTCTGGACAAACGAACGAAACGTTGCATTGTTGTAGGATGGTTTTAATTTTTAAACAATGTTATTTTTAGTGTGAACGTTATGTGTGCTTTAATAGTTGATATTTGAAGCTACTATTTTTATATTTTTACTTAGCTTCCTGTTTTTATTAGTACCGTGCTAAACTTTTTTTGCCATGGCTTTACACCCGTCCTTACCAGTAAATTCAAGAATTATTGCGGGCCATGAAAATCTTAAATCTTTTTTTAAAAGCTGAATCACAGAACCCCTCAAGTTAGCTATTGCTGCTTGGTTACCTGTTGATGCTGTGTCAAGCACCCTCATTCTCTCTCCTAGTAAAGAGCCTCTGTGCCAAGGAGCACCTAGGACAGGTACTAGGCAGACCGCTTTTCCCCCTTTCTCCAAACCTTCTTCTCTGGGCACTACTGCAAGCTGCAGTTCAAGTGCCTGCTAAGCAGGCTTCCAGGAAGCCTTCCGCCATGGCAAGCAAAACAATCTTGTTTCCCCCTCTGAAACTAGCTGAGGCTGCTGCCTAGACCTTCCTGTGATTGCTTAACAAGCCCACTTTGGCTTTTCTACCTACATTTTTATCGGGAAATCACCATCTCTTGGCAAACTAGATCCACAATCCCAGCAACAATCCCAGCAGATACTGATATAAGTAACCTTGGCCATTGGCCCCCAATGGCCACTATCCACTATCTTCTGTGTTTCGTGTGCCATCAAATTGATGACATGGGTAATGTTTCTATCCCTTCTTCCTTTTGTTTGGTGTGAGTGTTGTTTGTGTTGGGAGTCCTTGGTTTATCATTCACTATTTAAGGGAGAGGCCTAGATATTAGCCCCAGGTCTCCAATGCACAGTCCCCTCTTAACCAATCTATCTCGGACTCAAAAATCAAAGAAGAGCACTGCTTCCAATTAATTTATTTCTCAGAGGCATGTGAAATTGGTTAAAAGTAACTCGGTGGAGGGAGATACTGGCTCCCCTTTGCAAGAAAGTGAAGTATTTTACTGCTGACCGAGATGTTCACACCTATAGCCCTGGTGGGTAGATGGGATGTCTGCTGCCCCCCCATCATGTTCCATCATAATTGACCACCTCTTTCAGTTTACCTGTGATAGAATATCAGGTTTCACTTCAGAGGACTAACAATGGGATCTCTTTGATATTAGATTAGATTACTCAAATCTGGAGGGTTCCACTTTTCTGACCCCAAAGGAGCCCTCAGGAATTGCCTAAAGGTGTGTCATATTTTCCTGATTTCTTTGAGAAACCTAACACAGAATATTAGATTCAGTTAACTTCCAGTGTTAAAAGAACTGTGTTGGAAGAGAAGGAAGAGAGATCAACAGGAACAGGAACTGGCAGGATATCAAATTCTGAAGGACTCTTTCACACATTCCGCAACTCACATAGGCAAAGACTGTCCCCTAGGATTGACTGACTTTAATGCAACCTGATTGCTACACTTTTAATTGCAGAACTAATTAGTATTTATTTCTCTTCACCCTCTCATGTCTGAGTATATATTTAGAGAAGGAAAAAAAAAAAAAACTACAAAGAGGGTTTGCTGCTCACAGCTCATTCAGCCTCCTCTTACTGACATGTATATTATGCCATGGAAAAATAATGATGGCAGTTATGGGATCTGAGGCTAAAATATATACCTTGCAGCTTACTGGGATGACCTGCATTTTGATAGGGAGTCCTTGTATACAAGGGCATTTGCCTCATATTATTATGCAAAACAAACACACAGCCAAGAGCAAAGACTTTGCTACTGCTCTCCATGTGCTCATACCAAATTCTCCATACAAAGGAAACACATTTAATATGGCTATTACTCCTGCTATAATCATGTATGTGCCTATAGCATTTTTGTCACACCCTCATGTGACCATGAAATAGAACCCAGGACAGGGATCTGCAGATAGGAGCTGTTTTGGTTGTCCATGGGTCCTGTTGAATTCAAAGTACAGACACTGAAATTTCCATGGGGCCCATTGAATTCATTCCAGAGACCGGAATTTCCAAGAAAAGAGTCAGGTTTAGGGTCCTGACTGATTCCAATATACAAGAGAAGGGCTTTCATTCATGTCTGTGAGAAAGAATAAAATACTGCAACTGGGAAACTTTCAATTAGGGCAAAGGTTGCACAGATACTCACAGTAGAATCCTTGAAGGCGATAGAAATGAGCTACCTCCACTCCTGGGTAATGTTGCTGGGGTCCCTCGGGCAGAAGCTCTGCATTGGGTTGTTTCGTGGTGCCCCTTCGCATGCACAGTTTACTATTCCACCTGTACTGTTGGTTCAAAGATTGGCCTAGGCAGGTCGGCCTTCTGATGGACTTGGGCCCTTGGCCAGTGCCTGGATTAGAGTGACCTGACCCTTGATGCCACTCTTGCTCCATAGTATTGATCTAGGGTTACAAGGGAGGGTCTATGTCTTGTTCTGCCTGAGAGTGTAATTCTCAGGCAGAATTGGCATGAAGGGGAGAAAGGGAGATGAAGGGGAGAAAGCATGAAGGGGAGAAAGGGAAAGATAGTCACACATAGGTGCATTATCATCCTGGGACGCACCTCGCGTCCCGGGAGCCTTACCCTGCTTCCGCCGAGGTGTGCCCAGCAGGATATGAAGGCCCAGCCAGCTGATTGGCTGGGCTGGTCACATGGCCCGGCGTCGATGAGGGGAACACGGCAGCGTTAATTCAGCCCCTCAGTCGGCGTCTGGGCAGCAACCCCCTCCCACCCTCCCTGGGCATAGTCTGGGATTAGCTGGTCGCCCTTTGGGGGCCAGGTAGGAATTTTTGGCCATCAATAAATTGGGACACTTTTGGTGGTCTTTTCACCTACCTCAGACTGTGTTTCAGGAAGCGGGTCCTAGCCAGTGGGTCACCTGGCAGGCAGGTGGCGTGCAGGAATGGGTAGGTAGGATGCTAGGGCATCGGGGTGTATCTTGAGCTCGGCAAGGTCAGGAGGTGAGCCAGGACTGCTCATTAACGACACTTATCCGGGTCAGTGAGGCTGGCTGGCAAGCCACCTGGCTGGAGCGGGGAAGGCCCATCAATGGCTCTGCTAGTATGGGCACCTGAAATGCTCCGCTGTCTCGACCCTTAGGGGTTGGCTGTGATAGGCTCCTTCGGGCAGTGACCGAGGGGGCCTGGAGCCAGGGTGTTTACGCCAGTTAAACCTGGAGAGTTAAACAGCTAGAGCCATTTTCCCCCAACCAGTGCCCGCACGCCTTGGGAGGTGGTAGTTTCCCCCTAGTTATGTTACCTTTGCAGGTCTTGTTTGGTTATCAAATAAAGTGACCATTTTCTCCAACGTATCTTGTCTGGTGTACTTATTTTGGGGGCTGCAAGGGTAAAGGTACTCAAGGTGCATTTTAGCCCATTTTAACTACCAAGTAATAAACTATGTTTACTTAGAAGTAAGTCCCTCTGTGTTCAGTGGGGCCAGTTGTCAGGCACGTGTTTACAGGAGTGCAGCATACGAAGATTATCTCAGATGTATGGAATAATAGATGAGAATGAGAGAGGTGGTAGGGAAATGGAATTCTAGAAAGAACGAAAATGCTCCTGTTCCTCCCCCACCTGTGAAACTCAAAGCTGTAGCTATTTATATATAAATAGAGGTCTCTCAATTCTAGTCCCTACATTACATGGTATAACTCTCTCATGGGACTGTACCGCCTTTAGAATGCATATGGAAGCTCCCATGAGGAGGGCATCCTCATTAAAATCTTGATAGGCAGTAGTTGACAAGAAATACTGTAAGGCAATAGTATCTACAGTTGGTCAATCTGAACATTACACAGCAAAGATGGTAATTTTCCCAAAACTGCAACTAGGTTATTGCAGCACCGTTAAGTCACTCGAGAAAAATAAATAAAATCAAAGTGACTAGGATTCTTTGATTTAAAATGGTAATCAAAAGTCCAAAAGCACGATTAAAAATACTGAAGATGCTACAGTATAAACATATGCACACACTTTTAAAATCTAAATAATTATTCTTTCTGAGTGTAACACTTGAAGAATAAAACATTCTGATGTGTCTGTTCAGGGGCCAGGGTAAAAGTGATGTAACGGAGAAAGGAAGAGGATCATGAGATCAGCAATGAACAATAGGTGTGTAGAGCCAAGGCAGGATAGAAAATATGTCTAGCAAGAGGGTGCCCATGAAAACATGTCCCATATGCTGGAGCTTCACATCTAATTTGCATATTTTGGATGCAACTAATCTAGTTTATAATGTGCAACTATGCTTCCAGACGTGTGCATCTGTTACACACACACACACACACACACACACACACACACACACACACACACACACACACACAACCTCACTTTGTTATGACCAGCTCCACATTGCAAAATGACACTATGTCCCAATACATGAGCTTGAGCGCATGGTACAAAGTAATGTAGGAATAGATCCAGTTAAGGACCTTGTAAAAAGATAGAGCCCTTGTACTGATATCCTTATCGCCTACAATTCTAGGCAGATTTCCTCAGTTCTGAGGTGTAGTAAACGCAGAACTCCAACACAAGGGTTTTAAACATAGTGGAGTGAAGGAATAGGCTTTGACTGCCATTACTCCACTCCTCCTCTGCACAAATGTGTCAAGGCACCCATTCACATGATCTGATTCCTTCTGCTCCTGTTTTGGTTTGTTCACAAGTTACTGCTGTAGCAATACACATTATTCTGTACTTCAATAAAGCAGTCACAGTTCTCTTTCCTTGTTTCAAAATTGGCATAATTCAATGATCCTGTTGTAACGTGCCAGTGCCAGCACAGTACATGTTGCTCTATCGCTAGTGTTCACTAGGATCGTGCCATAAGAAACAGCACAGAGTTTTTGATTTTACTTTCCACATTACACTATACAAATATTAAACAACTTTTCCCATTTGATATTTGGATTCATTTGCTTTAAGAAAGAAAAAGACAAAAGCATGAAGGGGCAAAAGGGAAAGCTAGTCACACATAGGTGCATAAAGATACTCAAGGTGCATTAGCCCATTTTAACTACCAAGTAATAAACTATTGAAATAGGAATTTCTAATGTAAAACTGACAAACCTTTAACCAGAGCTGCAACACCAACCAACAGTGCAATATTGCAATTCAATAGTAGAAATAAGAGCAATCAGCCATTTGTGGCTTGAGCAGTATCATAAAGATCGTAATACCATGAAATGTGTGTGTGTGTGTGTGTGTGTGTGTGTGTGTGTGTGTGTGTGTGTGTGTGTGTAAACTGCAAAGCACTTCAGCAGCCATTTTTAAATCGGGTAGAACTTTTTTTTTACATAAATGTTGAGTATTCAAAAATCAAGGGTATAATTTTGCTTCTGCTTATGCATATCAATCAGCAATTAACCACTCTTTCAGTGTATATTTTCTATGCAGCATATAATTAAGTTATAGTGTTAAATATGGGAAGCTATAAAATTTGGGGTCTTTGTTTATGCAACCATAGTACTAGCTTCATTAAGCCTACTTTAAAAAAAAGATAATCATTAGTGGAATGAAATGGGGCAAAAGTTGCATAAGTTGATTTTCTAAAATCAGCTAACAGATGTGCCCCACTTGATTAACAGCCCAATCCTGTCCAGCGCTGCCACAGCGTGCAAAAGCACACTGTGCCAGATCCTAGGCAGGATCGGGCCAGCATCAGCAGAGCTGGGGCACACCTCGAGAGAAAGGCACATCCGTCCCTTTCCCCTGGGGAGAGTCCCAATGGCCCCTATGGGCCTCGTAGGATGTGAACCAACAAAATGGCCAGCGCAAATCCGAGGAGCCGGTGTAAGGCCAACTGGGCCTGGGACGGGGGACAGGATTCGGTGGCACATGCCACTGATAATCCCTTTCCTGTCCCTGGCCCAGTGGGCCAATTACCCCCTCCCTTGCCAACCCGGTCCACACTCCCCCCGCCCCTCCGTCGACCGGTTGGGACTTACCTGCTTGGCATGGCGGATGGGCTGGATGCTGGGCTAGTAGGTGCTGGTAGGGCCTACTTGCCTGGTGTTGAAAATGTGCCTTACCTCATGTTTACGACACCCAGCACTGGCAGAGCTATTGCACCACTGGTGTATAGTTGCGCAAGATTGAGCTGTAAATAAAGTATCCCAACACTCCCAGAAAGGAAGGAGCCAGGACATGTGTACATTATGCTGGTATATGTCTTTTATCACATGGGGCTGTACAGACATTTATAGTACCACCTGAACTGACTCATCAAATCTCTTGATTCAGGGCTCAGTCCAGCCTAACTCAGGCACAGTTGAGGCCCAATTGTGGCCCAATTGTGGCCCAAACTAGGACCGAGTTAGGCTGCAACTGTGCCTGAGTTAGGCTGGAGGCAACAGCATTGGGCCAGGATCGCGGCAAAACTTACCGCAGAGGCAGGCAGGCTCCTGTGGGGAGCTGTCAGTCTTGTGGAAGCGAAGAGCCCCCTCCTCAGCCCGTCTGCGTGCACCTACCACAGCTGCTGCAGCGGTCGCAGCAGATGGGCAGCCACAGGCGGGCCTGCAGGCACTGCGCGTTTGACAGTCAGCTGAAGGGCAGAGGTTGTGCCAGTGCCAGCTGCCCCAGGGCACCCTGGGCATCAGCCACCTGCCGCAGGGGGGAGTGCGACTGCCCTCCCTCCTGCAGACTGCGATGCCACCCCCAAGCCACGGTGAGGCTGCACGTGGGAGTCATGGGGGGGTGAGCGGGGGAGAGAAGGGAAGGAGGGGGTGGGAACGGCACGCACAAGGGGGGGTCTCATGAGGTCTGGAACCGCCTCCGCCAGGACATGCCCGTGCGCTGCCTGAAGCCCTGGGCCTCAAGGGCCGTGGCAATGCCCACAAAGAAGGCATCCCAGCATGCCTTCTGCTCCGTGCCCCGGCCAAGACCGAGAGATGCCGTGGGCTTGTCTGCTGCGAGCGGGAAGGGCTCACGCAGCTCATCACACCCCCAGATGGGGCAACGTCGGCACCTTGCGGCAGGCGCTCTGGCGGCATGGGGGGTGCCAGCGTCCATCATCAGGGAGTGGGAGGGGAGGCAGGCACACTGACAGGGGGTGCTGGGGAGGGGCACGGGTGGGTCAGAAACAGACAGACAACACGGCTGGTGGGAGAGGGATACAGGGAGAGGGGTCTGCAGAGACCGATAGGGGCACAGGGGGCACTTCGCAGATGGAGGCAATGCAGGAACGGGCGCCTCTCATGCAGACGGACCGAGGGCGGACACGGACGCCGTTGATGGGCGGAAACGGACGCCGGTGACGGGCGGACAGAGGGCGGAAACGGACGCCGGTGACGGGCGGACACGGACGCCGGTGATGGGCGGACCGAGGGTGGGTGAGAGCCCCGGTTGCTGAAAGGGCTCTTCACGGACGTGGCGGACGTGCGCCACAGTGCCCGTCAGTGTTTGCCTGCCTGACAGGCCCCCCAACTCCCCCCTCCCCTCTGGTCCCAGAGGGTCCGGCAGCCCCCCTGCTGTGTTCTCCCAGGGATGGCTGTGGTGGACCCTGGCTGGGATTCATGCAGAGGCTTGTGTGCTGGGGCCTGCCTGTGTGGGTGTGTGGGGCAGTGCTTGTGCAACATTGGGGACATGTGTTTCCAGGGGCATCTTTATTGTTCTGGAACAGTGGCAGAGATGGCCGGGCGTGGCTGCCAGGGGTAGGGCACAGCAGCCTCTAGGACCACAGCAGCAGCATCAGGCGAGCCCCATGGACCTGGAGATGCGGGCTCTTCCCCTGTGGAACCACGGCCTGCTCCATAGAAAGGGGAGGGACAGCAAGTAGGCAGCCAGGGCGGTGGGGCAGCAGCAGCAGCTGAGGTGGGTTGCAGGGCAGGCTCCCAGACCTCTCTGGCAGCATCAAGGCAGGTGACCGTGGGGCAACCAGACTGCAGGCCCAGGGGTGCTCCCCAGACGGTTTGTGGTAGTGGGCATTCCTGGGGGGACGAACAACATGGGGGTGTTCCATGGCAGCTGCTGCGTGGTAGCAATCGCCATTGAAGAGGAGCCAGTGTGCCAGTTGCAAAGGTCTGCAGGGAGAGAAATCAAACACAGCTGAGTGGTGTGAGACACATAGCCTGGTCTGCGCTCCTTCCCTGGGTGTACGGTGAGCATGATCCTGTAAGGGAAAGGGGTCAAAGAGAGAGACAACAACACAACTTGGGGGTCACAACCATGGCAATCCTAGCAATACTGACCTGTCGGTAGACCCTGTGGAGAAAAAGGGGGGGGGACAGCTGGTGTCTACATATGGGTTACAGTTCCACACTCATGGCATTGTGTGCTCACATTAATACAGGCAGCTATGAGTCAAGACATTGGTATAGAGGCATATCATGGCAGGCTATGCAGGCAGCTATGAGACAAGACATTGGTATAGAGGCATATCATGGCAGGCTATGCAGGCAGCTATGAGACAAGACATTGGTATAGAAGCATGTATCCTACCTATATTTCTCTATGCAAAGAGGCAGACGTCAGACCACATGTCAGCACAAACCCTGCACTAACCTGCTGGTGTTGTTGCCTGTATGGGGGGGGGAGAGAGGGGCTGGGAGAAAGACA
Organism: Plestiodon gilberti rubricaudatus; assembly: GCA_026170595.1. Classification (NCBI taxonomy): domain Eukaryota; kingdom Metazoa; phylum Chordata; class Lepidosauria; order Squamata; family Scincidae; genus Plestiodon; species Plestiodon gilberti. Next base: position 59,806,897 of record JANXHW010000004.1, on the reverse strand, counting down.
TGGGTTAGCAAACACTTGCATGGAGACAGCTGCCCAGGCACAGCAGTAAACAGTTTGGCCACAGGCAGAACAGCCCTCTCTGCCCTAGAGGGGGGCAGAGAGGAGAGAGGAGAAGAGAGAAGTGGGGTGTTAGAAAAGTTTTCAAAGTCCCACTTTGTGGCTGCTGGGGGACAGAACCCCACGCCACGTGCTGAGAGAGAGAGAGTGGAGGGCTGGGGCTGGGCTTTTGTGGGAAAGAGGCTGGGTGGGGCTGGGTGCTGATAGGGTAACTATTTGGGTCCATGTCCAGAGTTAGGCCACACCTGTTCGGTCCTAACTCAGGCCCAACTCGGGCCCAGGGTGTTAGAACTTTTCAGGAGAGGGCTGGTGTGTGTAAGGTAAAATGGCTCCTATGGGTCTCCTCACATTTGGGTCCACCCTTTTTGCTGGCCCAAATTTTGGGCCTGAGTTGGGCTCGAGGGGGCGTGTCAGTGGCTCTCCAGTGTCTGGAACCGGACCAAAATTCGTAACCGCCCCCGTCACACCCCCGACACGCCCCCAACACACCCACTTTTAGGCTGCAATTGTGCCTGAATTGTGCAATTGTGCCTGAATTGTACCGCAGTTGCCTTGGGCTGGACCGGGCTGCAATTCAGTCACAATTGCAGCCCAACTCAGGCACAATTCAGGCACAACTCGGGCCTAAAGCACTTGGGCTGCAATTGTGCCTGAATTGTACCGCAGTTGCCTTGGGCTGGACCGGGCTGTTAGTCATAGGTAAGTGCAGAAACAGAAGTCTCTTTTTTTCTTCCTGCTTCTCCATTTTTTCAGGAAGATTTTATGATAGGTTTCGGAAACATTTGTGAATTCAAACTGTAAGTACACTCTAGATGGAAACAGCACAGCGTGAAATGTAGGTGTATATGAGTATTCATGTTCATTTTGGAAATCCAAACAAATCCAAATTTTCGTGTTATAAAACATTCATTAGCATCTATGGCAAAAAGAAAGAAACCCTTCTAAGGTGGGTTTTACTTGGCTTTGCAATTGAAATCGGAATGGAATTTTGTTTTATGTAAACACATCATTAGCGATAGTTCTGATTATGCAGCACAGATGAAAGATATGTGCTACACCAAATCAAAGCAATCTGACCACATGAAGACACAGCAGGAATTTATTACATAAAATAGTACTCAAAGCCTGAACAGCAAGAAGAGAGCTAAGTTACAAGTGCAGTGCACTGCCATGCCATTCTTTCCATATTTAAAGCATACATACCCCATTCACACAAGCTCTTTTGTTTTAGAAAGAGTGCCCATTGCTCTGGTACCTGTTTGCTTTTTGGTACTATATTTTCTTAAATTCTGCTCTTTCGGAGCCTCCGGGCATCAGTCTCACAAAGATTAAAAGTGCATTCCCACAACCAAGCATATGATAATGTATTCCTGAGTGACCTTGAGCCAGTCACTGTGTCTCAGCCTAACCTACTTCACAGGGTTGTTGTGAGGACAAAAAGAGGGAAGGAACCAGGTGACCACCCTGAGCTCCTTGGAGGAAGGGCAGTATAAAAATGTGGGGGGAAAAACAACAACCAAGTAGGCTCAACACGATTCACTCAAGCACTGATAAATTGGTTAGCTCTATATTTATTATTTCTATTTTTCACTCACTGAATACAGGCAAATTTGTATTTATAAATAACATTTGATATTTGAATAATAATAAATACATATTAAAGCATAAAGATTAGTAAAGCAGTATGATGAGATTTGAAGCACGATCCTGCGCAAATGGCCGGCCACTGCATCCTAAAAAAAAAGTCAAAAAACTGCTGGTTTTTTTAACCTTTTCAATGCAAACCATGCCATGCTTTAACATGGTGAAATCGTCGCACGACTCCCCCTCCCTCTCCCAAGGTCACCCCAGAATGCATTGCAATGGAGGCCGGGAGGAGGTCAGGTTGACCGGCGGAGGGGCTCATTTTGGCAGCTGTCACCTGGTGGCTACTGTACCATTTCCCCCTAGAATTCAAAGACATTGCAAGCTACTTTGAGTTCTCTTTTGAAAAATGATGTGGGAAGTTGGAAAAGTGGGTTAAAAAAGTTTTGCTTTTCTTTCATTCCAAAATACAGAGAATGAAGAATCACATGCAAAGCGTGAACATGGGTGATTTTTTGTGATATCACAAATACGATTTCCATGAACGGACACAGATACAAACCATATCATTACATAAAAAACACATCCCCCCCCCTGCACATTCCTTATTGAGACATTTTGTGCACTGTTGCAAGCTATGTGTTTCTCCAGAATCAGTTTAAAGGAAAGGTAGTGGCTGTTTGGATAGAAAGAACCCAGAAGATTAAGGAAGAGAGTAAACATTTATCCACACTTCTCTGGGGAACCACTGCAAAAGGAGTGGAACAGCAGTGGTAAATAGAGAAGTTTCACATGTCTGGGATTCTATTGCTGCTATGGGAAGGAAGATAGCTTACTGTACAAGTAGTCTCGGTTATTCTTTGATTTAATCTCAGACTCATTTCATGAAAATTCTCCCATTCCTCTTCTGAGTCTGAATGTATAATAATAATAATAATAATAATAATAATAATAATAATAATAATAATAATAATAATGCTATATTTGACCAGGTTAGTAATTCTTAAAAAGGACCAGTCCTGCCTCCTTTCGGAATGAATCCTGAGAAAAAAATATATCTTGCTGTCACAGAATCTAAAGAGGTATTTATTTCCCTTTACCGAAAGGACCATCTGATACCAGAACTAGTGTAGAAAATATTTCATTGTGTGCTACCTGAAGAAATCTATCTGAAAGTTGAAAGGTTAAAAAAAAAAGGCTAGAGATGTATGGGGAAGAGAAATGACCCACGATGCTTCTTAAATGCAAAGAACATTTTCTGACAAATGAGCATTATTTTTCAGATGCTCTTCCTTGCACTTTTCTGTTTGTGCTATTTTGTCACAAATGGACAAATAAGCAAGCAATGTCTCCCAGGGTATCTTACTTCAGCTGGGCTGAAACCTGACTCCACCAGTCAGGCAGAAACTTGATACAATCCTCCATGTCGCTGCACCACTTCAGTGATGCATGTGAGGGTGCGTATAGATTGCTTGCCTGAAAGAGTCTGCACTTTGAAACCTCTCTGCCTTTGTACAGTGTAAATGTCCCTAATCTTTGTGCTTTCTGAGGGCAGAATATAAGTTATATAAACAAGGTACTTCTGAAAATGGCCGTTTAGCATGACTTTTCTTTCCCCTTTCCGAGACATCTAGACACAATTGTTCCCTCAAAGGTGCTTTGCCAAGTGGTCATGCACCTCTCTGAACATCATCTATGCAGCGCGGAGCTCTGCAACCCGGACATTTGGTGATGATGTCATCGCTGAACATCCGGAGGTGATGTTGCAATACTGCGCAGCTGCAGAAGGGGTCCACGCACCAGTGTGGAGAGGGAACGCTGCTAGACATCATGTTCCAACAGTACTACTGTTTACTCATTCCTGCTCCAAACCGTTGGCACCAAAGTGGGAGTAGGACAATGTACATCATAATGACATCAGGACATTGGGTACATTTTTTTTTCTGTATGGAGGTGGGAGACACTACACCAGGCTGTCAACTGACAGCTTTATGATTTTGGTCATGTGGACATTTGTCCTGAGGTGGTACAGTTGGTGGTACAGTACGGTATAGACAACTGTCTCACCCATGTATATGTCAATTAGATTTTCAGGCATAGCCTGAATATCCACTTAATAATAGCAAATAAAGAAATCTAGGAACACCTCTGCTATCTCTTTTTTAATCTACAGAAATGTAAAACTTTATCATTGCATTTGAAATACATTCTCTTTATCTTTACTGTTTTCCATCCCATAGGTAAAAGTATAGGGCTCGCAGAAGATGTGCTCACAGAAACCACCTTCTCTACCTCCCTATTGCTGCTTCTGAGCCTCCCTAAAACCACTGCTGAGCAATTGGGGCAACCTTATCAACAGCATGGGATGTGGTGCATGGGCATTGCGGAGGAAGGGGAGCACTGAGAAACTGAGAGGGAACCATAAGCAGAGTATGCTCAGCTTGTGGTACCCTTCCCTCTACAGTCTCCATGCACTGCACTGCCAAGGGTTCTCTGACTCTCAGCAGCATCTTTTCAGGGAGCTCGGAGGCTTCAGGAGGGTAGAAGGATAGAGAAAGTAACTTGAGTGAACATAACTTCCATGAGCCTGATGCTCTAGGTATTAGCTTAAACGTTTATGCAAGTTATTTCCAAAATAAAAGACACCAAGTCCTCCTTTTTGGGGAACATATTAGTATGAGTTATCACATCCTAACATATTAGGGTGTTTATTTTATTTATTTTTTTGTTTTCCACCCATAATAGCTATATTCCATGTTTATTTGCAGCCACTTTTTGATTTCAGGGACTGATGGGTCCTTCTATATATGGGAAATGCAAATCGTTAACAGATTTGGCTCTAGAACTTGATATTTCATAGTGTTACATATTCATGCCCCACTTCCTCGAGGTTCCAGGGACACAGCACTACCTGGATTCATACCTCCTTTAGGAGAGAGGTCACTGGAGGCTTAAGGCCGAAACACACCAGGCGTGTCCCGCGTGTGTCGCACACGTTGCAGCCGGCTGCCCCAGTGTTCTTGCAGTGGGACTTGCCTCCAGCTGGAACACCGAGGGCTGCCGGGAGCTGCCTGGAGGAACGTTTGCGTTGATGCCTCCCTTGGCCAATTCCCAGGTTTTGCCGCGTTTGTTGTGCCGTACGCGATGCACACGGGACACGCTCGGTGTGTTTCGGCCTTTATGGTGCCTTTGTAATGTTTGCTTTGTTTACAGAGATATATGCATGTCCTGCAGCTACCTGTGCTTTCTAAGCTTGTCTGTAGCTGCTACCTGCCAGCACCTTCTCTGAGCTCCCATTGCAGTCTCTCTCAGATGAAATCCCACCTCTCTGTCTCTTCCTACAGCAACAGGTTGTCTTTGTCTTTGACTGCACAAAGGGAGATATGAAGCGCCCGACACTCACATCTCAGTCCTTCAGATAGATCTATAGGGTTCTGAGGGTCCCAGTGTCAGGTTCCATTCAGAACCAACAGGCAGTTGTTATGAATGATTAACTAGCCTGCGGGCTTATTAGCTTAGCAAAAGCTTTGGCCCCATTCTCCTCCTGAATTGGATTTTGGTCTGGATATTACCTCAGCACAAAGAACAAAATGCCTCTACTTAGCCTACCAGTAACCACGAGACTAAGCTTTTTAAGGAAGATTGCAGCGCTCTGCTGGGCAGGATTTGAGTACAAAGTCTGTCTAAGCAGCAAGGGCTGGGCGATTTTAGGTTCCAGGAGAGAAAAATACAGCAAAGGAGGAGTATTCCTATGAGTCAGGAGAGGTAGCTTTTCCAAGGGCAAGGGTAGCTACCAAGGCAAGGGGGCTCAGTGAGAGGCTTCCCAACCATGGGGCAGCATCACCAAGTGGAGAGACTTCCCAACCATGGAACGGTCTGGCAGAGTGGATATCGCGGAGCAAGGGGATATTGCGGAGCAAGGGGATATCACGGAGCAATTCCCAGCCACGAGACAGTCTAGCAAAGTGAGTAGCGTGTAGGGAGTCTCCATGCAGAAGGGAGCTGCAAAAATACACCGCAGCATGGACACCTTTATGACCTACAATGGAGGAGGCTACTGTGGGGGAAGAGACCTCTAAACATATAGCATGGACGTCTCCAACGATTGAACCCTTCGATTGAGGTTGCTCCATAGGCAACCAACTAATCTCAGACTGCACAATGGGGGGCTGACCCCTCCCCCCCAGTCAGCCAGCCAAAACACACTCAGACAACTAGGAAAAATGTCATCTACCTGATGAAGAGGCTCTGCCTCCAGAACAGCAAGCACTGATTGGATGCTTGGAACTTCCCGTCCTTGCCTCACAAGATGGCGGGGCCGGGGAAATAACAACCCCCCCCCCAGCAAAAACTCAGTGTCGGGTCAGCATTATTTCAGCTGAAAAATGCCAGTGACTCTATATTGTTTAAAATATTTTTCTTCTCTTCAGGCTCTAGTGAGGCTTTTTGAAACACAGACTCTCATGTCTATTTATTGTAAAATGATTTGAGCAACAAATCTGGTAAGATATGGCAGGAAATTGCATCTCTCCCAAATTTGCACATACCATTTCCATTACTTTATAAATCACAATCAAACATATGCCAGGCTGTTGCAATTCCTTGTTGACTAAAGAGATAAGAAGGAGGAAGAAAAATAATTGCTCATTCTTTATAATTGTCTTAAATTAAAGTGAGGGAACATCATCATATTTTAAAAAGCAATGTATGAAAGTTTTGTTCTAAAGTAAGACAAGCACATAATCACATCTCCATACTAAATACTAACAGTTATCAGTCGTTCGTGTCAATTAAGTGATGATATCTAAGTGGATCCGTATTTAAAGCTTGGGTGGGGATATGTTTCTCGAATCTGTATTTTTTAATTTAACATTTTATATTAAATATTTTATTTAGTATAAATAACTTTTGGGTGCACCCAATCAGTCAAGCAGGGCCAGCCCAAGACCTCATGACACCTGAGGCAGCATGCCAAATGCTGCCCCCCCCCTTACCAGATGATATCAGCAGCTAGTGAAGATGACTACACCATGGAGGAAACCAACTGGAATTGTAGGGTTCTATACAGAACAATATTGTAAAGATCCTTATCGGATCTAGATAATCCTGCCTATGTAAACTGCCTTGAATAACATCTGAAGAGCAATCTGAGGATAAGAAAGGTGGTATATAAATACAGAAATAAATAAATAAAATATGCCCGGCTCCTCTCCTTCTCCAATGTTATTGCTCAGCATATTTCTTCTCTCCAGAAGCGTTGCCGTGGGGGGGAGGGGGCAGGGGGGGCAGAGACAGCACTGGGTTTGGCGCACCCTCCCGCCCTTTGCCTCTGAAGGGGGTTGCAGCGGCGGTGGCGGTGACATCACTTCCGGTAGTGACATCATGGGGGGCGCATCGCGACGCCACTGCTCCTCTTCACATTTCCGTTTCCTCTCTGTCCCTTTCTTCCTTTGCCAAACCAGGAAGTGGAAGGAGGAGAAGCAGTGGAAGCAAATAGGCAGGCAGAAATGGGCATCACCAATGGGCATCACCAGCCCTGGGCATTACCAGGCCTGCAGTCAAGGTATGTGGTTTTTCGTGGATACGAACAGCTTCAGAAAGCTTGTATATTTGAATCATTCCCCACACACACATACACCCCAAAACTGATATTTTTAATTAAAAAGGGGAAACATTTTCATACAATGTTAATAAAAAAGAAATGAACAACATACAAAAATACATCAAGCCAGTAGGAAAGCTATTGGATGAGTATACAACAACCATAAAGATACAGATTGAAACTCATGGCCTAATCCGATTCTGGCCTGCTTCCAGCGGAACACACAATCCACTGGCAGTGACTGCTTTACAGCATTTGTAAAAGGCACTCCAGCAGTGCACAAACTCATGCGCTGTGGGAGAGCTGGCAAAACCATTAACAAGGCTTAAATTTGGTTATGTACTTGATGGTACTGATTCAGGCAAAACGTCTTCAGCATATCCTGATGATCATATGTCCATCCACTTTCAATGCAAACCTATGCATGTCCTCACAGGCATGAGCCTCATTGAGTAAGCCCCAGGGAAATGTGTATAGGAAAGCAGGCTTCGTTTTGTAGAGATTTCGTTGTTCGTTAATCATTCTTTTTAATAAGATGGGATGGATTGCACTGCCCTGGGTCATTTGTTGTGCTAGGAGAAAGCAGGAAAACAAACAAATCATTGCATTGCATCCTGATTTTTATCTGGGCCCTCGTTCAGCCTGATGCTTCCTTTCTGTAGCATCTTCTAAAATTTAATTTAGCATGAAAATAGGGGGGGGGAGAGAATGCCACACAACTGCTGAATAATTCAAACTGTTATATGACAGTCTTAATTACTGTGAAAGTTTACTGTTGGAGATTACTGTTGTGAGTATTCCAGTTAATTTGATTGGCCTTTGCATTGACATTTTAAGCTTCCACAACCCATTTAAATGAATAAGCAGCAAAACAACAATATCAAGTTAGAAGCCAGAAAATTATTACACATGGTGGAGAGAGCATGCAGGGGATAGCATAAGTATATTTAACTTTGTTGTCTGGCAATGCCATATAAACAGTAAGATCTTCTCATTTTCTATACCACGGTGCAAAAACAAAAGCAAATTCATCAACTCCATGTATGACAGACTAGTTATGAGTGAAGCTTTTTGATCTGTGCCTAAATTTGATTCTAATACTATTGATGTGGACCTCTGCTTTGCAAAGCATTCTGGGGTGACCTGGGGAGGGGGAGTCACGCAACCTGGAAGAGGCTTCCATAGCGCGATTTCAGCATGTTTAAAGCAAGAACACACCACAGTTTCACTCTAAAAGGTTAAAAAATGCTTTTTTAAACATTTTTTCTCTTTTTTCCAGAGCTTTTAATTAGACTCCAGTATACGCGAAACTCACTATCTGCAGGGGCGTGGGTCTGGAACGGGTCCCCTGAAGATAGCAAGGTCCGACTGATCCAACAGTGTAACAATCCTGCTTCTATGAAAATAGCTGAATGAAAATTTCAATACAATTATGGTGCTTTGTTGTCTTAAAAATGTTTTAAAATTGTCATTCATTTCCATTTTATGCCATATCATCTCTGAGCTCCTCTTGCACCTATTGCCTATTTCCTAATTACAAAATGATGGACAATTGTATTTGCAAGAATACACAAATATTAACATTTGCATATATTCAATTACTGTACAGATGCAAGAAATACAAAGTAAACTGTTGAAATGTCTTCTACAAAAGACACATGGGTTGCTTCTGTCCCTTTAAGAGTCCAGCTGTCCCCATTGCTGTATTAAAATAATCAAATGGGGAAAAAAATGTCATGTCACTGCTGAATGTTATCCCGTTTCAGAGCTCTTAAAGAGACAGAAGCACTTTTCTATGCTCAGCCTACCGCAAATCCAAAGTAATTAAAGATATAATGCATCACGAAGCAGTCTCAGTCTCTCCCACTTTTTCAATTGCTCTGTTAGCAACTGTTCTGCTGTATTTAATCACTCAGTCATCTATTCAGTTCCTTGTCCCAGACACAGTTCTTTACCTGTTTGTAATTAATGCCATTTAAACATCTGCCACCGGAGAATTAGCATACTTTATTACCTATTAGAAACACATATCATAGCTTTTCAGCCAATTAGTAAACATTTGTCTAAAAAAATCATGTGAATTATCACATGCAAACAATCCTCACTCTCATAATGTTGCTGCTGGCATACATTTTGCTGTGCACACGTGCTACCTGATTTTAACACACTGAACTTCACACTACTGCAAAATATTAGTACTAAAAAAAAAAAAAACCAACAAGTGGCAATTCAATTTCATCCATTAAGGTTGTATGGCATTAAGAATAAAATTTTAAGGAAAAAATTGAAACCCCTCAGATCCAGGGGTATTTCAGTGCTTTAACAATGGTGTGCATTAAACCGCTGAACCATGAGCTGTCGATCGAAAGGTCGGCAGTTCGAATCCGCGACGGGGTGAGCTCTCGTTGCTTGGCCAGCTCCTGCCAATCTAGCAGTTCCAAAGCATGTTAATGCGAGTAGCTAAATAGGTACCGCTTGCGGGAAGGTAAACAGCGCTCCGTGTTCCAGCTGCATGCTACGCGCTGCGGCAAAGAGAGTCATGCCGGCCACATGACCACGGAGGCGTCTTCGGACAACGCTGGCTCTTCGGCTTTGAAATGGGGATGAGCACCACACCCTAGAGTCGGACACGACTGGAATTAATTGTAAGAGGTCACCTTTACCTGTAATCAAATACTAAGTTCTGTTGTATATAAGCTTTTAGACTCCTCTCTCTCTCTCTCTCTCTCTCTCTCTCTCTCTCTCTCTCTCTCTCTCTCTCTCTCTCTCTCTCTCTCTGCCTGCATTCATTCATTCATTCATTGTGGGGAAACTTGGTTTCAGGCCTGGTTTGGCATAGAAATACCTTGTTTGTGCTGTTGAATGCTAGGTGTCCCCTGTCCTTCCCAAAGAGAATTGTCCACAGAGGTTGATTATTCTGTCCCCCACACTTACTAGCATCTACATGAAACCACAGGGAAGGCCATAGATGGCATATGTTCGAGGAGACCCATACCATAGGCGGCCCCAGGGCTCATGTGGAGGTAAGTAGAAAATCTTTTTACCCATTACCCATTTGCCTTCGGCTTGCTTCCTCCCACCATAGGACACAGCGCACCTTTTTGGCACAGCTGCATTGGCTCTGGTGGTGGGAGATAGGATTGGGGCCTGAGTTTTAGAACAGCCTTATCTGCTTAGAGAAAAGAAGAGTGATGTTGGCACTGAATTCCATATGAGCAAACTGAGATGAATTTGTATGGTCTAGAATTACAGTACTGTGTAGAGGAGTCTGCTGAATGGGCTGGGCTATAAAGAATGGCCTACAAGACTATCAGCGCAATCCTGATTAAGGATCTGGCCGGCGGCCCTTGGCTGCCCGCTGGATTTTGAGCCCAGGCTGCCGTTGCACAGGCGGGCTGGAAGTCTACTCGGGGAAGGGGATGTTTGTCCCCTTCCCCGGGGGTAAACCAGGGCCAGTCTGATAGGTCTCCTCGGAGTTCCGCCAGCTAAATAGCTGATGGAAGTCGGAGGAGGCCATGTAACGGCCTAACCACCCAGCGGAGATGGGAATATGGTGGGCGCCATCCCCCCACCTCCTGGGCCAGCTAGACCAATGGCTCCCCTTCCTCGCCACAGCTCTCAACTCTGCAGTGCCTTCTTGACATGCAGCTTTCCAGCCATTACCTATGTTAGGATTTCACACTATATGTTTAATCAGTTTCCAGATGTGGTTATTTGCAGGTTACAAAAACTGTCCAATTATATTTCAGTCAATAATAGGTTACACAGTAACCAATGGAAACATAAATTATCTCAGAAACATGGCCTACCATTTTAGTCTTCTGGTTCTACAGTTATAAGGAATTTTCTTGAGGCTGAGAAAATGCCAAGAAGTGATGCTGAAGGCTACCAAGTACTGTTTGTAAACCCAGATAACATCTTACGTTGCAGTAAAAGATACTGAACTCCTGATCTTTTGAAGGGAATGTAATATTTCCTATAGTTCCCACTGGCTTAGGTCAAATATGTAATCAACCTTTCATCCTCATCAATGGAATTAGCTATGTTGCATTTGTCATTTTATTAATAACATGTCAACTATCGAGACATGTTATTAATAAAATGAAAGGAACAACATGAGGGAGATTTTATTGAAATGTATTAGGCAGGATTATACAACGATTAAATGATGATTAAAAAAGCTAGGCTTTAATAGGATTGTATGGGGCTTCACAATTATTCATCCAATACTTATCGAAGCTGACAGTACAGTATATGTGTTGTCAATTTTCGTTAAATAAACCCTAACCGCTTGTGCCAGGAACGCTAAAATCTTCACACGTCGATGCATTTAGAAAAGGCAAACCATAGGAGACACATTTGCAGTGTGCTAAGCTGCAATTATATTTAAGAAAACAGTCTTTTGTGAACAGTCTTTTGAAAACATCTGACACGGGAGTAGATTCAGACAAATTTCTGACTGCTGCATTTTAGTCCTTTGTATGCTTATCCTTTCTACACAATACAAGCCTCGCTACTAGTTCTGTTGATGTTAGTGGCAAAGCATCCCATTGGCATTCCTGGTGCAAGATTCATAAAACAGTCAGGACTATCTACATGACACAATCCTACTCACCCCTAGCCTCAGCACAGCATGTGTTGAGCCAGTGCTTGCTGTCGCAGAAGCACCGTAAAGCACTTTGCAATGGCATAGCGGTTGCCTGGGCTGGTGCAAAGGATGTAAAGGGGCGGGGGATGTCCAGCGATGGGGGTGAGGTGGGAGGATTGGGCCCGGGAGGGGGCAGGACCAGCACTGCATCCTATCCACCCTTCTGGGCCCTATTTTCCATCATGAAGCAATGTGGACTTGCGCCAGGAATTGAGCTGGCACAGGTCAGAGTTATCCCATAGTGGCTGCTGGGGCTTACCCTGGGGCAAGGAGACACATGTCCCGTTACCCCATGGAGACCACCAGCAGCCGTTATTCTTGTGCAGGATGCAGAGTAGCCCACACTGGCCCTGCTGCAAGTTAAGTACTGGAAGTTAAATAGGATTGGACTGACAGTGTGTTTTCACTTTTGTTAGCTCAACCATTGTGACCTTCCAAGCTGAACCCAGGGTCCCAGCCCTGCAAATCTCCAGGAGACTGATGAACCTGCTTGTCTTTCTGCTTGGCTTGGCAGACTACAAAAAACAGGTAGTGAACCACTAGTGCTTATGGGTGTGTATTTCTATCAGGATGAATGGAAAAAAACAAATGAAATCAGGCCTCCCCCTCCCATTCCAAAACAAATGCTTGCAGTTACAAATTGAAATCCAAATGACACAAATAGTACATGTCATTCATTCTGTTTACAATTCTATTCATTTTCTTTAAGGGGAGTGGACTTACCCTATAGCATTTGTCCTTTCTTTCTTTCTTTCTTTCTTTCTTTTTCTGCCACTGCTGTAGAAAAAGAAAAAGAAAAAGTTCTGCCACTGCTGCTGAGCTACTAGCAAGATCTTAATGAAAACAAGTGGGAGATATGAAACAAATGTGATATGGATGGATGAATAACAAAACAAATGAGGGATTTAATAATGAAAAGGAATGGAGTTATGAAATGATTTTTTTTTTCTTGAAGAGTTCTATTTATACAGATCTGGTGCAGTTGTTAACACTAGACACATGATATTTGAAGTCAAGGTCAAGGTTTTGTTTCAGGCCTGGCCATGCTGCTGTGGCAAAATCATCGAGGGTCCAGGGGAATGATTAGAGGGATGCTTCCAAAATCATCTGAATTGCTTCCTGGAGTTTGATATTCCAGTTACCAGATCTTGCCTCTGAAGGATACCCCTTTTTAGTCATCTTTTTCCCCAGCAGAGGTGTCCACACTAAGTATTTTTGTCACTTCTCCTTCCCTTGGAAAGTGTCCATGCTGCTGAGCATTATTTTTTTCCCATCTTGCCATTTGCCAAGGAGCACCTTTTCACTGCATTTTTCTCCCTTGGAACCTAGATTTCTTACACAAACCCTGCCTAGCTGAAAAGGATCGGTAATCTCCCGCCCCCCTTTGATCATCAGCTCTCTCTCTCTCTCTCTCACCCCTCTTCCCAAAGATGTCTGGGGGGGGGGAACCCAGATTAGCTCATCCTAACACCTGCTTGTCCAAATGCAGCTACAGTATTTAAGTATCTCTTCTACTTACAACCATTTAAAGCACTGTAACTGATCTCCTAAGCAAAGTAATTGAAAATAAACATGCTGTTTTCTTCTTTGCCTATATTCTTTAATAAACTCTATTTTCTTTTGAAAAGATCAATTTTGGGGTTACAGTGGCGATGCGACAACCTGCGGGGGAGGGGCGGTGTGATGTTGCCACTGGAAGCTATGTCAACCCCCCCCCCCCAGTCCCATTGATGCTGGTAGCAGTGATAAAACAGTAACGGAAGGCCGGGTGGACACTTTTTTGCTCTGCGTTTTTGCAGGGCTTTCCCTTCCCATTGCCGCCAATACAGTGCGGTTGTTGCCTCCCACTGGCCACCTGGGGGTGAACCACCCCCACCCCAGGCATTCCGACGCTTCTGTGGGGTTACTAGTAGCCAAATTTTGAAGCACTTTGAGGTTGTTTGCAACACTGGTCTACAATTACTGACACTTCAGCATGATTTGGTTGAGTTTTGTTGTTGTGTTCCCCAACAGAGATTAAAGCCAATCAGGGATCACATTGTGAACATGTAGACCTCCAATCAGCTATGTAGATCAGCTTCCTAAATAGGAAGAATGTTCATCCCTTTTTAAAGCAATCTCATGTGCACACACACAGATCACAATCCTCCTCCCTGTGAGTTCAGCCTGCACATCATTCAACCACAGGCATCACATGAAGAACAGTCCGGTGGCCAAGCAGTTCCATTTATTAAAGTGACCAACATGCCTTTGTTTTTCATGTGTGACTCCCAACTACAGTTAGACATGCTTGTGAAGTGCATGGCTGCACTTTTGACTTTTGTATCATCATCATCAACAACCTTTATTGGCATAAAAATATATACATAAACATAATCACACAAAGCCTATACATACAATCACTTTGTTATTGAGCTAAAACCACATTTCTAAATCAGCTTAGTCTGGCATAAAAAAAAATCCCCTGACCAAAAAAAATTGCAACCTTACCAATAACCTCAGAAGATCCCTCATTTATTAAACAAACTACTTTCTCCTCATCCCCCCATCCCATTGAATTAGTCAAAATGGACGCAAAAAACCTCCTCTGTGGAAGAATTTGCAAGGTGCAATTAAGAAGAATATGATCTACAGCGCAATCCGACTTAACTTTTGTGCCGGTTTAACCAGCGGCGCAGCGAGAACGGGAGGCCCCAGAACGGAAAAGGGATTCAAATCCCCTTTGAATTCCTCTTTTGGAGGGGATTTGAATCCCTTTTCCATTCTGGGGCCTCCCGTTCTTGCTGCGCCGCTGGTTAAACTGGCACAAAAGTTAAGTCGGATTGCGCTGCTAGGGACTCAACTGTGCTTCCATCACAAGGGCAAATACGATCGTTTGACTTTTGTAATATTTTGGGTCCTATAAAGTTTTCTTGCAATCTCTTCTGGACCTCCCCTAAAATCCCTTCTTGACCACACACACACACACACACACACACACACACACACACACACAAATATATTTTTTCTTGACCAATAACATAAAATATTTTCTTTTTGAGGGAAAATTCTTTTTATGGACTAAAATGAATGGAGACCTAAGTTTGTATTCCATACATAAAATTCTCTTCATAAACTCTCCCCCCCCTCTCTCTCTCTCTCTCTCCCTCTCTCTCTCCCCCCCCCCCCCGTGTGTGTACTGTATATATATTTTTTCTTTGTAAGTTTGTGGCTACAGAATTACCATGGCAACCTTTACTGCATGCTACATTAGAATGTAGCACGGGTGAAGTGACAAGAGCTGAAGGGATTGTCAGGCACCCCGGTGACAGTCTCTCATTTGGAAACAGTCACTGTAGTACAGATACATACTTCTTCTTGGCTGACAGGAACAACCTGCCCTTGGACTGACAAGATCAGAATGGAACACCACAGCCTCATAGCATTTATGCCACAATGACAGCCTGGCTTTTTAAATAGGAGCCATTTAAAAAAACATAGAATACTGATAGGCAAAAAGTGAGGGGGTGGGGGTCCTAAAGCACAAGAAAGCATGTGTTATGGCCCAATCCTGTCCTGGAGATATGCCAGTGTGTCTCCACATGTGCCAGCACAATGACAGCCTTGCTGGTATAGAATTTTGCTCACTAAGGGATGTAGCACAAAGTTGGAAAATCGTTGCACCATTGTAACTTGGAGATAGTTCGAACATCGGTGCAACTCTGCCAGCGGAGATGGCAAGATTGGGAGGAGAATGGGGAGTGAAGTGGGAAGGATGAGGAGGGGTCAACGTACACCATATCCTGGCCCCTCTTCAGATAATGGATGTGCCCCCCCAAGCCAGAAAAATGCTATACCAACAACAGAGCTGGCATAGGTAGGAATAGCCCCACAGGGAAGAGTGGAGCAGGGGAAAACAGCAGAAAAGTGCACCCCCGCCACATCCCTGCCCTGCCCACTTCCTAACGATGGCGCATAGGATACAGACTACATTTGACAGCCAATCACAGAACACCAACCTCAGCATATAACCCCCTGCCAGGGAGAATACAGCTCAGATGATCAGGCGTATGGCATGGGGTGCAGGGAGCACTGCCTCTTGTCTCTCACAACGTATATGGCGAGATATTTTAACACTTATGCTCAGAATTCTTATTACAGGTAGTTACCCCAGGAGAACTCCACATGCAAACACCCAACTGGAATCTCTATCTCACCACCCCAAGAGGAGGAGCAGGCACAATGCACCCTACACAGGTAAGCAAAGGGGGGGGGATATTGTTGCAATGCAATGATGCTGCCCCTACCACCCCGCCTCCTGATCCTTCAGGATTATAATATGCGTCTCTGTTATCAACTATGTTGGCTAGCCATCCCTTCTTTTCGCAACAGCTAAGAGCAAGGTGTGTCTGCTTTCTTTTGGTGAATATCAGGAACTCCGACCATTTGTACTGCTCGCCAAACGCTCATTTGAATCCTTTTTGTTTTTCAGCCCTTTTTGTTTTTCACCATTGTCACAGGGGGCGGAACAAGTCAGTGGCGGAACATGGACCACCACCCCCACGATGGAAGAGAATGTCGCTGCTGTAGTCGTTTTAGACCATACCGAGGCGCAGAGCGGGAGGAAACCTGCCACCACTGCTCCTCACTCGTGTTGCTGAACGGCGCAATTCGTGCTGCTGGCGGCCATCCAGACACCCCCTGCCCGCCTGCCGCCTGGGAGTCCAATCCTGCCACCCAGGGCACACCATCCCATCGCCCCCCCCATATGACACCTCTGGAACAAGTCCTATCCAGAGTTCCACTGCAAACCCCTCCCAGCAGAGGGAAAGGTAATATTCTTAGCCACCATGCTCTCACACCCAACGGGGCACCACTGCTTGTATACTCTGGTGGCACCACTCTCACTTCCAAACACTTTGTGGGGTAGTTGGTGTGGGTTCTAGACCTTGCACCCTCTTATTTTTTCCCGTTATGGGTGTTTCTGGCCAGTCATCCAAAAGGTGAATGCCTTACTGGTGAGAGCAAGTCCCTTGGCTGGGCTCCAACCCAACTTGCCAGGCTCCCAGCCTGTGTCTTTATACAGTGAGTTACCAGCACCCTGCTTTGCCTGAGTGCTGTTGAAGCTCTCCTTGTGAGTTGTTTCAGTCTCTTACCTTGAATAAGGGCTCCATACAGCTGGCGGATGTCCTCACATGGACTTGAATCTATGCCATGGAAAGGCTTGTGTGTTTGTTTCAGATGGCTGTCCTCTTATAATGGAGCATTGATTCCTCATAATCTTTCTACTCTTGCTCTGCTCAAAAAGGTATTTCTTGGATGTGTGTCTTTGTGGGGTCAGGAAACTTGAGCCCTGTATGCAAGGGCTCTTAGCAATGCTTTGCTTTTGCCCCTTTGCTGCTGATGCCACTGTAACTCCAGTACGAGGTGGTGGTGCTGTGGCATCCTTGCGTCTTGATTGCATCCTTGTGTCTCCCACGGCACACCAGCAGACTATTCGAGGCTCACCAAAGTGCCACAGCACAGTGGTTGAAAATCACTGCTCTAATAAGTAGTCATTAAGATCCTGGTCCACTAGGGAATAATTATATTTCAAAATTGCATGAACATGTCCCCTATCTTTCAGAATCTTTGTCATCAAGAGCCTATAGCTAAAGTAGGCTCTTGCTGGATGTCCAAGAGGAATCCTTCATTTTACTTCATTCAACAAGAATCATAACACAAACTATAGCTATAAAAAACATATATAGGCTGTTATATTGCTGCTTAGTTACATATTGTGCCCTGTAGGCATCTCTTAGAAAACACTTAAAAAACAACAACACTTATCTAGATAAGTGAAACACTTATCTAGCAGAATTCTCCCTTTTCTTGAAAGCTTGAAAAATCAAGGACACTCTGTAAGGTCTGAATAAGCAACAAAATATTATGAACTATATCTGATTTATGAAATATCTTTTTTGACATAGCAGAGATTCTATTTATTTTATTTGCATCTTATATTTCCACTAAAGGATTTAGAGGAGTGTACATGTGGTTAAACCGCTGAACCATAAGCTGTCGATCGAAAGGTCGGCAGTTCGATTCCCGCAACGGGGTGAGCGCTCGTTGCATGGCCAGCTCCTACCAACCTAGCAGTTCCAAAGCGTGTCAATGTGAGTAGATAAATAGGTACCGCTTGCGGGAAGGTAAACAGCGCTCCGTGTTCCAGCTGCATGCTACGCGCTGCGGCAAGGAGAGTCATGCCGGCCACATGACCACGGAGGCGTCTTCGGACAACGCTGGCTCTTCGGCTTTGAAATGGAGATGAGCACCACACCCTAGAGTCGGACACGACTGGACTTAATTGTCAGGGGATACCTTTACCTTTACATGTGGTTTTCAGGCAACCTTCCATTCAGGAAGAGAGACGTATACAGTATTTATCAATATTACCGCGTCGTGTGATATGGTGAAACCACAAGTAGACATATTTGGCTGGTGGCTGATTTTGTGGGTATTCTCTGGCAGCAGCAGCAGCCACATCTGCTTTGTCTCCTCGGACCTACACCAGCTAATTTTGCTTTCCCATCCCAAGCCTCCCGAAGTGCCCTCCCACCATAGCATGCAGCACAGCCTGTTTTGGCGAGGAAAACCATAGGATTGGGTTGAAAGAGAAGTGCCAATGGCCAGGGCTACCTTTCCTTAATCTGCTAAAATGGGTTCTTGATGAGCTGGAGCACAGAATTGGGGGCAAACTGTAAAGCTAGGCTACCAAGATTCAGGAGACTCCTAGAAAAGAACTAGGAGTGACAAAATACAGATAAGAGTAACAACGCGCAGGTAAGAGTAATTCCTAATCAGGAGACTTAACAGACAAGCCCAGTGTCACTCGAGAAAACATGTGTAGTGCAGTGATTTACTGGAGAGAGAAAAGGGGCAAACATAGGTGGCACAATGCTTAATGCTCAGGAACAAGTAATTCTTGCTCAAGTACCAGTGATGCTTCATGACCCTGAATAGCAACTTGCCTGGCTGTGTGGAGAGAGGGGGGCAGGGGGGGAGGCAAGTGAAGGGGGAAAAGATGAGCAAAGAGATTATATACCTTCCTAGGAACCTATGTACTGAGGTTTCTGTGGAGCAGCCAATGGGAATAGAAACAGCACGGCAGGTGTTTCTCAAGCACACCAACGTTGATGTGGAAAGGGGGAGAACTTCCTGGGAGGGGGGGTGTTCTCTGATTTTTATAGATCCCTCCTTGGCTATTTTTTTACCTCGAGGAAGATAACTGACAGCCCTATCCTTTCCCCCTTTTCCTATCCCTTTCCTATCCTTTTCCCTAGTGGCAGAATGTCCTGGTATTTGTGTGCCATGCTCCACAAGTCCAGATAAGATAGCAAGGCAATTGCTGTCACTTCAGGAAATCCCCACAAGATTTCTTCAAACAAGGAGTGGGGAGAATCTGGCTTGAGTTTGATGGATTCCTAGCAACAACCAAGCACTATCTTTGGTCAAAAGGCACATAAATCTGGTTTCGGCTCCATGCATTTCTGGTACCGACCCTTAACCAAAGACATGTGTCAGGGACCTCACATAATAAATAGAGGTACTGAGAACATAGCAAAAATGTATTGCTTGAGAACAGTGACCCTAAATCACATTCTTCACCTGTGTAAGGTCTTGTACGACACTTTGCACAAGCTCATTTTAGGACCTTTAAAATGGCTCGGTAGAAGTTACTTGCTACCTGCTGTATCTTTCTTATGCGCCATATTTCTTGTACTTGAACACAAGCCTCAATACATTGTGCTACTGTACAGTGGTACCACTCCACGCAAGACTTCATGATACAGCAATAATGCATTTCCTTTGTTGCTCACAGTTCTTTGGAGCCAAGCCATAGAATTCTACTGCACACAGATTGATATTTGTTATATTTGTTGATCAAATAGCTCCTGTTCATTCCTTCTAAGATTCTGCCTAGACAGCATTAAGATCACATTAGCCACCACTGACTTCAGCATTAGTTAAATGCTCCTAACCCGTTTCTATTAATCTTGGGCTTTTTATACACATTAAAAACTAACACTGGTTTCTCATCTATTATGTAGGTTCTTTTAAAATTCATTCAGGATTGTTTACAAGCAATTTATTCAGCAGACACTTTATTTTTACTCTGATTTAAGGCTATTTTTTGCTGCTTGTTTGCAGCCTGATTTTCAATACGATGTCCCTGTTTGCACACATTCCCCTTTGTTGACAATTAAGTCTATTGTCAGCAAATTGGAATTTTTTTTGCATAAATTATTGGGTGGGTTTTTTACATAAATTATTTACAAACTGAGTTTAACCAACAGCAAAAAAAAAAAAAAATCACTCATGGGAGTAAATGGTTTGCCAGCTGAAGTTTTTACTAAGAGGGTAATTATTTGAATTGCTGCCCACAGTCAAAGCATTTTTAAAAGCAGCATGCAAATTGTTTTAAAAAAAGATTTGGGTCATGAATTGTGGATACACAGTAACAAAGAGTAATGTATATTATGGGCAGCCCAATCCTTTGCCAGACTGGGCTGCTGGCTGTAGCGCGTTGCGACAGTGGAACAGAGTTACGCTGTCTCAAAATGGCTGCTGACGGAACGCGGAGCACTCCATTGGTGGCCATTTGGGGAGTACTGCTGCAAGAGGTGGCAGCAGCAGGGGCAGGGAGGGGGCAAAATGGGGTGGAGTGGCTGTGAGAGGGAGTGGATCCGGCGATGATGGCATGCACCGGATCCTATTCTCCCTTTTGGCAGCCTCCCCACCCCTTTCTCTCCTCAGACCTGTGTCAACTAAAAAGCTGGCGCAGGTCCAAGGACACCCATTGCAAAGTGGGAAGCTTACAGATGTGTAAGGGGATTCAAATTACATTGAAAAGGTTATATGCGTGTATGTGGTGGTAAGAGGGGCTCCAGGCCGCTTCCAGGGCAAGGCTAGTATGTCTTCACTGTCAGAACCACATCTTCAGTCCACTCTCTAGGTCACCTCAATTGAAAAGTATTATGGTAGGTGGTGGCATACAAAATTGTGAGCTCTTTGTAGTGAGTAATGTCACCTGTTGCCATGAGCAGGAAGTTGCCACTGTGCAAGTGAAAAACCAACAAGGAGCATGCGTGCAATGGCTTTACATGTCTTCCTTTTGTGATTTTCCAATGGCATTTTTTAGTTCCAATGGCTGGCTTCAACCCATGGTTCAAGAAGGAAAGATTGTTATATCTGGAAGGATATATACTTATCGACATATATTTGGGTATATCTGGAAGGGCAGTTCATATAATCACAGTGGGGAAAATGAGATCACAGTCAATAACAGCCCAATCCTAAGGGCCTACAGAGCTGCTAGAACTCATGTTCCGGCAGCACAGCATGCTTTACAGTGGACGCAAAACGTGACCTGCCGTTCCATGCAGCCGGGCCACCACTGCATACCAGCAGCCTCCAGAAAAGCCCCAACAACAGTAAGTTGGTGGGGCGGGGGTGGCAGTGGGGATGGGTGGAGGAGAAGGGAGGGAGAGGAATGGGATGGAGACCAGGGCAGAGTGGGGTGTGTGTCAAGGCCAGGAAGGAGGCACTGTTGGCAGCAACAGCTCTGCCGATATCCTATCCCCCTTCCCATCTTCAATCCACCCTCCCTGGTCTACTTGGATTTGTACCAGCAAAGTACCTGGTACAGGTTAGAGTAGACCCATTGCGGCAGTGGAGGCTTACCCCAGGGCAAATGAACAAATGTTCCTTTATGTGGAGGAGAGACATTCTGAACTGTTTCTCCCCCCCCCTTGCAGGATGTAGTGCACACTTCAGGGGTATGGTTGCATTGGCGGGGGGGGGGGGGTAGATAGGATTGACCTGACAGAAACATAACACTTTCTCCAAAGGATTCTTAAGAACTCCTTTATGTGAAAAAATGTTCTCGTGCCAAACTGAAAACAGTACGTGTGCTGCTGTATATGAGCAACAAAGTCATATTCATCTAATTTTTGCTTATATCATTCCTTTGTTTGCTAATTTAGGACACGGAGGTTAAAACACAGAGTGGTGTGTCAGTGGTTTAATTTTGTCAGAGAGAAAATGTTATTATTTACCAAACTTAAGGACTAATGATGTGTCAACAAAACAATATTATTGATGAATTTTGCTGGAAACCAACTCAAACAAAAATCATCTATCAAAACTAAGCGCCAAAGGACTGACATCGAGAAGAGAAACTGCTTGCCAGAAGCTATAGCACAATTTTTATAAGTAAATTAAGTATATTTTTGTAGGGAGACACAGAAACTGCTTTCTTCAGCTGTTTTTGCTTGACTCATATATGATTGCATATGTGATGCAAAACATTCGGGTAGTTTTAACACTGAGACATTTCAGGCACATACTAATTCAGAAGACCAAAGAGGGTATAATGGTGTGTAACCTCTGAAGTCTGGTTTTAGCTTAATCATGCCAACTAAGCTTAAAATCAACAGCAACGATAGGCGCAGCATCTTTAATCCTGTGCAGCAACATGGAGGCATAAATGGAATACAACTTTATTCAATCCCCCCAAACAGTTCATTAAGGTATCGTCAATGATTAGTAAGACTCATGCTTTAATTAAATGCTTTACAACCAAAATTCTCTCCATTTTTGTTGTATCGTGTCAAGAGCATAAGGCTCGACTTGAGCCAAAATTCCAATTTTATTCAGGTTTAAACCCATTTTCCCCATTAAATAGATAGGGACCTGCAACTCGCAACCAAAGACTTGGAACTTGGGGGCAAAGACTTGGGACTTGACTTGAGACTTGGACCCAGAGACTTGGGACTTGACTTGAGTCTTGGAGTCAGAGACTCAATTCCCTACTGGGAATCTGCAGAGGTGACCAGTTCATTTTTTGTTGTCCATGGTTTGTTTCCTAATTCTTGTCCAATCTACCATCTGCCTTGTATTTTTTTAATTGTGTGTGTGTGTGTGTGTGTGTGTGTGTGTGTGTGTGTGTGTGTGTGTGTGTGTAAATTGAGAATCGGCTTAGCATCACATGACACAAAAAGGGTGATATTAAGGAAAGGCCTTTACAGACCCCAGCATTTCACTGTGGAAAGCATCTACAGAGGGTTGCAACGTGCTTGCATCCCCTGCAAACGTCTTACAACCCCCTGAAAATGCTTTCCACAGGTGAAAACAAAACATTGGGATCAAATCCTACATCTGGTATTTCCTATTCTCCTGGTCAAACTGCCAAATAATAGCAACTATTTTAATTTCTATTTGCTAGTATCTCATCCCTACTTTTGACTGTATAATTTTGTCTTGATCATCATTCCTCTGAATTAGTCACAAATATTATCTTTGCAGGCTTTATATTTATAGGAATGAATTATCTTCTACCTGACCTGCAAGATAATTCCAGAGTCAAACCTTGAGGGAACCATGATGCTAATGTGTGCATGTTAATAGACATATTTAATCTATTACTTGGCGAGTGTTTTATTACACTTAGAAGCTTGCAAACAAAATGTTCTTCAGGGGCAAGCTGTACTGAAGTCACACTACAAAATGAAGTTTGGGCACAGATGGAATTGCAGTATTGCGTTGAAGTTATTTTTCTCTGTTTCCTGTATTTTTTACTCTCTTTATTTTCCGAGGCTCAGAAATCAAATTTCAGTTGAAAAGTGCTTTTCCAAGCAAGATTCATTTTGAATTTCTTTGCCACAATATAAAGTAATATACTGCCAATATACAGAACAGCAAGAGAAGAACATAACTTCAGAAACAAAATCTATTGCGCAGCACAAAGCACAAAGTTGCACTGCTGTCCATTTGCAGTTTTGAAACTTTGCTGCTACCGATTTAAAAATCACAGGGGATGTGGGACCGAGGTCCACGACATTGTTGCTATTTAGACTGTGCTCAGGGAGCTGTATGTAGGGTCATCCTTTCTTGTTCTCACAACAATCGGGTGAGGGAGATTACTGCATAAGCGAGAAAGATTGGCCCAAGGTCACCCATTTATTTATTTTTATTTATTTACAATATTTTTACCCCTCCTTTCTCCCCGAAGGGACTCAAGGCGGCTTACAACATAAAAATACAATACAATACAGAAAGTAATCACTTTTTAAAACAGTAAAAAATAATTAACAAAACTAATAAAATCATCTAAAAATTGATTTAAAAAGATTACATTTAAAACAAGATCATAAAAACAGCAGCACCCCATCCATACCAGCAAGATGTTAAAAAAGGCAAAGGCTCAGAAGGCTTCTTTGAATAAGAAGGTTTTTAGGCCTCGCCGCAAAGTGTCCAAGGAGGGAGCAGTTCGTAAGTCAAAGGGGAGGGAATTCCATAAGGTTGGTGCCACTACTGAGAAGGCCCTATTTCTGGCCGCCGCCCCTGGGCGATGGTACCCTCAAATTGGCCTCCATGGCTGATAGGGGATGCAATCAAGGATCAAACTGTAGCCCCCCCCATTCAAGTCCACTCTAGTTCTCCATTTAGCCCCCCCCCCCAATACACATGCTAGACAGAGGCTTGGATGAACGGGCCACTTGATTAGTAAACTGTACAAAAGGCATATCCTGCAGCCCCCTGACCTTGCCAACCTCCGAGTGGGCACCAACCTACCCTGCCTGCCTAACTGGCCAGCACAACACCTGCCCCACTGGCCTAAGGAAGGGATATTTAACCTTCTGACACCCGGTCCTCAAGGGGAAGTCTTGGGTAGGCGAAAAAACTGCCATCCTAAGGCCAATCGGGATGACAGCAAAATATGCCTACCTGGCCCCAACCTGGCAACCAGCTAGTCTCAGACTGCAACAAGGGGACGGGCAGGAGGGGGACGCTCCAACTGATGCAACTGAGAGGCTGCCCAATACTTGCAGCCTTTCAGTGTGATTGCGCCGCTGTCTACGAGGCCCTGTTCCAATGGAACAAGGGATTAGCCTCAGCCCACACATGTCGGGTGAGGCTGGGTAAATGGGGTGGCACGTTAATGCTTGCCACAACTAGTCAAAAATGGGATTTCAAGTGGGATTTTTTGTCTGCTCTTCCACTTCCCCCACTATTTCTATTTTTTTTTCATGCCAGTACAGTATCAGGCAGTCCAATCCTATTGGGGTGCCCCGTTGGTGAAACGAGAGTTCCACCAGTGCAGACTGCCTTACAGCAGTCACAATTCTCACTCCGGCAGCACGCAAAGATATGTGCTGCCTGAGTACTGGAGTTTTCCCACGCATGCTAGCAGATCCCCAGGACCTGCCAACAAAGGTAAGTTGATGGGGGAAATGAGATGGTGTGGGGGAGGATGGAATGAGGTAGGGGAGGGCAGAATGGAGTGGGTGGTGGGGTGGATCAGGTCTGGGAAGGGGGTAGGTTTGGCGGCAGCAGCGGCAGCCAAATCTTTACCCTTGTCCCAGGCCTGATCCCACAGTGCAGATCTATGTTGACTGTTCCCTTATTCAGAGGAGACCTCCAGAGCTCCCCTTCCCCCGCAGGATGCAGAAGTAGTCATTTCGGTACCGCTGCATTGGCGGGAGGGAAAGAATAGGATTGGGCCCTAATAATTATTAATATAACTACAATCATACAAGGATGGAAGCAAGTGACAGATTGATAGTCTGGTTCAGGTTATTCCCCGTCTGCCACTTCTCATCCTTCTCTGCCTTTTACACCATTGGATGTGCTATATCCAGGGATGAATGTCTGCACATAGGGCCATTTTTTATTCTATTTATTATACAGTAGCTGAAATCCTATGCACACTTACCTGGGAGTAAGTCCCATGAAACTCAATGGGACTTACTTCTGAGAAGGTATGTATAGGATTGTGCTGAGTTACTGGTTACGGTCCCCCAATGAGCTCATAGCTAGGAATGGCTGTGTCCCCAGTTTGAGAATGACACTGTACTCACTGCAGCAGACAGGGGCTGGTCAAGTCAGATGTTGGCCAGGTGGCACTCTGGCTAAAGGCCTGCAGCTATTCATCCACTCAACCCCTGAAGGCTCGGACACAATGGCATCAGCCATGAGGTAGAAGGGCTCAAGGCCAGTCTTTGTTCCAGGACCCACAACAACCTTGTGCAGGCACCGACACTAAATTGGTTCACTGCTTCTGCGCTTTGTGTGAATAGCCTTGGGAAGGGGCCTTGCCACTAGTAATGATGTGTTACCTCCTCTTCTGCTCAAATCATATTTGGCTCCCTAAATATGAGCTTTAAAAGCAGATGAGAAAAAAGGTAATTCTTTTGCCCTCTCAGAGGATTTTAAATTGACTTGTAATATTTTGGTATATGCACATTCTTGGGAACTGTTCCGCAGTGTGAGCAGGCAGTAACATATTGACTAAGAAACAGCATGGTGTTCCTGTTCATTATGAATTGTATGTCATGAGTCCCAATGGTGTGGCCTCTGATTGGCTGTTGGAATGTGGAGGAGGTGTTAACCCCTATGGTGGCATCCGCATTGGCAGTTTGTTCCAGTAGGGTACGACTCCACTGCTCCAGACAATGCTCCTGCCTATATGGAGGCCATTGCCAGTGTAGATGTCTGTTACAAATGGGACTCATGCGTCAGAGGTTGGGACTTAGATTGTGGTTGGGAAGCTAGCCTTCCTGCCCAGTAAAGAGCATTCTAAGACTGGACTAAAATGTAGCTGTCGTTAAGAAATGTCACTTCCTCATCGAGATGGAGTAATGGGCCAATGTAAACAAATGCTGAGCATGAGCCAACAATGGCTACCAGTCATGCTGGCCTGCACTGATTCATGCTGACGGTAAGATGGCAATTAATTATGGACTGAATAAGACTGTCAGGGTAAGGGCCCCACCTTGAAATAAAACTGAGTATTATGAACAATGAAGGTTTGTATTATGAGCCTTTTGTGAACTTTGCATCACTACAAAGTGATGTGGATGTGCCTAGGGACAGAGTACAACTGTTGGGCTACGCGACTGAACCACAAGACAGGAGACAGAGAGGAGTAAAAAGGAGCCCTGCTGGTTTATCGCCTTCCTCCCCATTGTTCATTGGCTTCCAGTCCACTGTGGATAGAAGGGATCACTTGAAACCACTACTCAGGATGTTGATCTTGGTCTACTCAGTGGGACAATGTACAGTAGAAGTTTACTTTTTAAACAGTCTATTATATTTTTCAGTCCCATTCAAGGAAAACTCAAGGTAGGCTACAGAATAGAACCAACAATCTGCACGGCCTAAGTCCTGGCTGTGAAAGATGAGGCTTTGTTTCAAGCCTTTCCTTTGCTAATGGCTATTTTGCTTAGCTGGATCTCTCTCATCTATATCTACCTCTAGTATACTTGCCTCAATTGACCTAAAAATAGAGGAATGTCTTCCAGAATACCCATCCAAGAACTCTCAGCTTGCTATAACAAAATCTATTTATATTGTAGTATTGTAGCAGGACATCCTGCTCCTGCTTGAGGAATCTGAAAATTTACGATACTTTTCAAAATGAGTGGGTCCAATAAGTATCATCTCACATCCTCCATATTTCTCATTCTGTGAGACTAACACAAATATTACTATTCTCACATAGAGTTATTTTATAAAAAAAAATGACCCAGTTTGTCAGATTCCTGTAGATGACAAATAGTCCTGCAGTTTGCACAAAGTGGTTATATGTGTAATTTTTCAAAAGACATTGGAGAGAGAGAGAGAGAGAGAGAGAGAGAGAGAGAGAGAGAGAGAGAGAGAGAGAGAGAGAGAGAACACTATGTGCTTTGGATGGGAAGTATCTCTCACAATGAAGCTACATTTTATTTATTTATTTACAATATTTCTATCCCGCCTTTCTCCCCAAAGGGACCCAAGTGCTGCCGGAGTGAGAATTGTGACTGCTATAAGGCAGTCTGCACTGGTGGAACTCTCGTTTCACCAACGGGGCAGCCCAATAATAGTCATCTCCAATGACTTCTGAAAAATTACACATATAACCACTTTGTGCAAACTGCAGGATGATGTCAGATGTGCACTTTTCCATTGGTCCACCCTCCAGACTACGTCGGCCATTTTGAGTAGGGTTGCTAAATCAGTTAGCTAGAGAAAGTCAATTACCTTTAACACTCCCATTGCGTAGGAAGAACAGGTAGCTGCTGTTGTCCTGCCCACTCTCTCCCTCCAACCCTGGCATTCATCCCCTCTCTACCCATGCATACTTAATTCATGCTGGGCAGCCCAATTCTGCTTAAAGATACGCGGTGTATCCAGCTGGCCACTGTATCCAATGCACTTCGTCGGCGTGGTCCAGGAAAACCTTGAGAGAAGGGGATGTTTGTCCCCTTCCCCAAGTGTAGGGCTGCCCAATGCGCCTCATTGGACGTACGTTGGCTCTGGAGCCGATGTACATTTGAGGCGGCGGAGTAAGGGCAGCCCAGGCCAGGAACAGGCTTGGGATATTGGTGGAGCACGCCACCAATATCCCTGCCCCCTCTTGGCCCAGTTCACCCAATGGCCCCCTTCCCTCAATCCCCAGCCCGCCCTCCACCCTCCCATGCACTGATCGGCACAGGACGTACCTCCACTGGTGGGTCTGCGGTATGGAAGGCAGTGGAGAGAGGTCTGCCAGCCTCCGTGCCGGTGGCCCTTACTCTCCAGGTGCCGTAAACGTACTTTATGTCACTTTTACGACACCCAGTGCCTGCGGAGTACATGCTCTGCAGGCATGAAGTTCCGCAGGATTGCACAGTGAATCAGAGCATGGGACTTCAGAGTGATCCAGATGAGTGGGAAACTTTGCTCTTACATTCAGGCAATGGAGGGCGCTGAAATCAGCACTATGCAAACTCACAGATGCTGAGTGGACAGCCGCCCCAGATGATGCTAATGGCCTTCATCGATGGTTTAGGGGTCAGCTTGGCCAGGTGGGCACCCTGATGGGCAAGGACTCTAGCTGATACCCTACCTGGCTAATCCTGAATGCCACCCCTGACTTATACCAGGAGAAGGCTAAGCTCTGAGCACTGCTGAGGCTTTTTGCACTACAATGGGGGTTTCACACTACACTTAATTATCTGCCAACACCTACACTGATGACCAAGATACTTCAATAATGTTTAGTCATAAGTAATCCTAGTACAGCAGAAGTTATCTGTAACTTAATTAGAAGCACATTTAATTAGAAGTTTCCTCCTATTGGCTTCTCATTGTTTCCTGTTCAGCACAGCCATAGAACTGACGAATGCCCCTTAATTAGTCAGTTCCTATTTCCAGTGCAGAGTTTCAATTACTGGGTTCTTTTAATGCATTTTATTTTTAATTGCAAAATAGCAGTATTAATAACACAGCACTGACGAATGTTTTAAAGCCACTATCATGTACTATTAAGTACAACTATTGTCAGTATGAAATACCAATACCTTTGCATATAAAACGACCAAATGCTCAAAGTATCAACCATCAGATATCTAAGCTCAAAATCAATGGAGGTCAAATATAGATAATATTCACAGAATGTTCTCTTACACTTTGCAAAGTCCAAAACCAGCAGAGGAATAGCCACCATCACATTTTGTACAGGGAAATTCTTAGTCACAATTTGGGTTACGCATTCATTTCAGCTCTGACCTAAAAACTAATCCTCCCGCCCTCCCACACTCTGCGCAGCCTAATAAAGGTTGTGAAAAAGCTCTGGAGGGGGTTCGGTGCCACGGTGGCGGCAATGCACCCCCTCCAGAGCCCGACACCCCCACGTCCGGGGGGCCCCTGCCTCCCTAACGACTCCTTTTCCACGAGCAGCAAGTGCCTCACTGGGAGTAAGTACCAAGACGCGAGTTTAGCAGCTGTGCGAGTTCAGCGGCAGGGCGAGGAAGCCAGGCCCCAAACACTGTACTACACGTCCCATGGGAGGAGGCAGAAGCCCAGCTATATCAGCTGTCTAGGTAAACCCAAATCAAATACACCAAACTAAGCCAAATTACACAAAATTATGCAGTCAGCCAGCCAGCAGCATGGTGAGGGCTATCCAGTGTTTTGCACCAAGTGTCACATGTATGACTATATGCCTCTTGGGCATAAGTCATGGGTGTGTGCACAGTGCAAAGAGCTCCAGGTTCTCAAGGAGCGGGTTTCCTCCCTTGAAGCCTTGGTTGCTGACCTGGAGAGGCAGAGACAGATAGAGAGGGACCAGGGTGAAACTTCCAGGGACGTGGAGGCATCATCCCACTCTCAGTTGGGCAGCTCCTCCGCTGCCAGGGAAGGAAGTCTCAGGGCTGGAGGACGTCATTTTGGAGAAGTGGGACACTATCCCTTAATGGGGACCCCTTCTTTAGATGGTGGGCCCATATCCAGTCGCACTACGGATACTCCTCTGGGGAAGGGGGGAAGGGGCCTTCTTGTAGTGGGTGATTCTATAGTCAGGAACATAGAGAGGGGGGTCTGTGATGGACGTGAGGACCGCATGGTGACTTGCCTGCCTGGTGCGAAGGTTGCGGTCATCACCTCTCGTCTAGATAGGCTGGTAGAGAGAGCTGGGGAGGAGGTAGTGGTTGTGGTGCATGTTGGCACCAACGACGTGGGGAAATGTAGCCGGGCTGTCCTGGAAGCAAAATTTAGGCTGCTAGGTAGAAAGCTCAAATCCAGGACCCCAAAGGTAGCATTCTTGGAAGTGCTACCTGTTCCACGCGCAGGGCCAGCTAGGCAGGCAGAGCTCAGGGGTCTCAATGCATGGATGAGACGGTGGTGTCAGGAGGAGGGGTTTAGGTTTGTTAGGAACTGGGGAACGTTTTGGGACAAGCCAGGCCTGTACAAGAGGGACGGGCTTCACTTGAACCAAAACGGAACCAGACTGCTGGCGCGTAACATTAAGAAGGTGGCAGAGCAGCTTTTAAACTGACCACTGGGGGAAAGCCGACAGGAGCCAAGGGGCATCCGGTTCGGGACTCCTCATCTCTAGGGAATGAGGGTGGAGAGGTTCAGGAACAGCAAGGTTACAACAGAGTAGAAATTGGGAGAGGAAGTGGGATGGGATGTGACAGCCAGTCCATCAGGATGAGAGGATGCAGAAAATGGGGGTATGTTATCGTACTCCAGATCAAAAACCTGAAGGGGACCTTGAGATTAGGAAACAAATCAGAGAGATGTCATTGAGAGACAGGGTAGTGATCATGGGAGATTTGAATTTTCCTCATATTGACTGGGTTAATTCAAGCTCTGGTTGTGAAAAAGAGACTGGATTTCTGGATATGCTAAATGACTGTGCATTAGAGCAGCTAGTCACGGAGCCATCCAGAGGACAGGCGACCCTGGATTTGATATTGTGTGGTACTCAGGACCTGGTCAGGGAGGTAAATGTTACAGAGCCATTGGGGAACAGTGACCATGCTGTGATCTGTTTCGCCATGCATGTCGGGGGAGAGTGCCAAGCAAATCCGATACGAAAACCCTTGACTTCCAAAGGGCAGACTTCCCTAAAATGAGGAGACTACTTAGAAAGAAGCTGAAAGGGAAGGTAAAAAGAGTCCCATCTCTCCAGAGTGCATGGAGGCTGTTAAAAACAATAGTAACAGAGGCTCAGCGGGAGTGTATCCCACAAAGGAGGAAGGGCTCGACTAAGTCCAGGAGGGTACCGGCATGGCTGACAAGCATAGTTAAAGAGGCTACAAAGGGCAAGGAAGCTTCTTTTCGCAAATGGAAGTTTTGCCCTAATGAGGAAAATAAACAGGAACACAAACAATGGCAAAAGAAATGTATAAAGACGATACGGGAGGCCAAGAAAGATTTCGAGGAGCGTATGGCCAGAAACATTAAAGGGAATAATAAAAGCTTCTTCAAATATGTTAGAAGCAGGAAACCTGCCAGAGAAACGGTTGGCCCACTGGATGGTGAGGGAGGGAATGGGGTGAAAGAAGGGGACTTGGAGATTGCAGAGAAATTAAATGAGTTCTTTGCATCTGTCTTCACGGCAGAAGACCTCGGGCAGATACCGCTGCCCGAACGGCCTCTCCTGACTAAAGAATTAAGTCAAATAGAGGTTAAAAGTGAAGACATCTTAGACTTAATTGACAAATTAAAGATCAGTAAGTCACCGGGCCCAGATGGCATTCACCCAAGAGTTCTGAAGGAACTCAAGAATTAAGTTGCTGATATCTTGACAAAAATATGCAACTCATCCCTTAAAACGGCCACTGTGCCAGAGGATTGGAGGATAGCTAATGTCACGCCAAACTTTAAAAAAGGATAGAGAGGGGATCCGGGAAACTACAGACCGGTCAGCCTAACATCTGTTCCAGGTAAGATGGTGGAAAGCCTCATCAAGGATAAAATCTTAAAACATATAGAAGAACAAGCTTTGCCGAGGGAGACACAGCATGGCTTCTGCAAGGGTAAGTTTTGCCTCACAAACCTTTTAGAATTCTTTGAAAAGGTCAACAGGCATGTGGATGTGGAAGAACCCATGGATATTATATATCTGGATTTTCAGAAGGCGTTTGACACGGTCCCTCATGAAAGGCTCCTGAAAAAACTCCAGTGTCAGGGAATAAGGGGGCAGGTCCTCCTATGGATTAGGAACTGGCTGAAGACTAGGAAACAGAGAGTGGGAGTCAATGGGCAATTTTCACAATGGCAAGAGGTGAAAAGCGGTATGCCCCAAGGATCGGTCTTGGGACCGGTGCTTTTCAACTTTTTCATAAATGACCTGGAGTTGGGGATAATCAGCGAGGTGGCCAAGTTTGCGAATGACACTAAACTTTTCCAGGTGGTGAAGACCAGCAGGGATTGTGAAGAGCTCCAGAAGAATCTCTCCAAACTGGGAGAATGGGCAGCAAAATGGCAGATGCGCTTCAATGTAAGTAAGTGCAAAGTGATGCATATTGGGGCAAGAAATCAAAACTTCACATACACTCTCATGGGTTCTGAGCTGTCTGTGACGGATCAGGAGAGAGGTCTTGGGGTACTGGTGGACAGGTCGATGAAAGTGTCTCAGTGTGCGGCGGCTGTGAAGAAGGCCAATTCCATACTTGGGATCATTAAAAAAGTGATTGAGAATAAGACGGCCAATATTATTATGCCGTTGTACAAATCGATGGTAAGGCCGCATCTGGAGTATTGCGTCCAGTTCTGGTTGCCGAATCTCAAAAAGGATATAGTGGAACTGGAAAAGGTGCAGAAGAGAGCGACCAAAATGATTAGTGGGCTGGGCCATCTCCCTTATGAGGAAAGGCTCCAGCATTTGGGGCTCTTCAGTCTAGAAAAAAGGCGGCAGAGGGGGGACATGATTGTGATGTATAAAATTATGCATGGGATGGAGAGAGTGGATAGAGAGAAGTTCTTTTCCCTCTCACACAACACTAGAACTAGGGGACATCCACTCAAATTGAGTGGAGGGAGTATTAAAACAGACAAAAGAAAATATTTCTTTACCCAGCGTGTAATTGGTTTGTGGAACTCCTTGCCACAGGATGTGGTGATGGCACCTGGCCTGGATGCCTTTAAAAGGGGTTTGGACAGATTCATGGAGGAAAAGTCCATCACAGCTTACAAGCCATGATGGGGAAAAGCAACCTCCTGGTTTTAGGAGTAGGTTTTCTCTGTGCCAGGTGCAAGGGAGTGGCGACTGGACACAGGTATCTTGTTGTCTTGTGTGCCCCCTGAGGCATCTGGTGGGGCCACTGTGTGATACAGGAAGCTGGACTAGATGGGCCTTTGGCCTGATCCAGCAGGGCTCTTCTTATGTTCTTATGTTCTCTGTGTATGCCATGGCCACCCCATGCAGATCATGTGAGTGTCCCCCCAAATGCATTTTCCACCTTGAAAGACATACCTAATATTATTCATGTGGTAGAGAGGAAGAGGCATACCTGCACTACCACATTAGCTGCATCATCAGCCCAGTAAGTATGTGGGTCAGGCCAGCAACACAACATCTCTCTCTCTCTCTCTCTCTCTCTCTCTCTCTCTCTCTCTCTCTCTCTCTCTCTCTCTCTCTCTCTCTCTCTCTGTAGAAGGAGTAACCAGCATATCCAGTTCCTTTTCTTCATGGGAGCCTAATGTAGCCCAGAGAATGAAGTGTTGGGCGTAGATCTATGTCACTATGTGTAGATCTTATCTGGGCAGCTTAGTGGGTTGCTTTGGCAAGTACCGTATTTCTTCGAGTCTAAGGCGCCATCGATTCTAAGGTGCATCTTAATTTCAGGAACACCAGCAGAAAAAAAACAAAAACCATTGATTTGCAAGACGCACCTCCTTCCTGCTCAGCACCAACTCTCCCCAGCTTGCCTGCCACGGCAGTCCGATTTTTACAGTGCCATTTTGCCCCCTCTGCTCAGCAGCTAGCTCTCTCTTCCTGAACCTGAGAACTCGCCCCAGCATGCCCCGCGCTGCAGCTGATGATCTCCTCACTGCATTTGAGCAGTGCCTTTGCGGTCCGCCAGAAAATGCAATTTCCTTACTTACCGGGGCTTGGGGGAGCTTCAGGGAGGCCTGAGCGACCCTCTGCAGGCCTCCCCGATCTTCAGTTCAGTAAAAAATACAGCGATTTTTGGCCATTTCCGGTTTTTGCGAAACTCAGAAATGGCCGAAAATTGCTGTTTTTCACCGAACTGAAGATTGGGGAGGTCTGCAGAGGGTCGCGCAGGCCTCCCTGAAGCTCCCCCCAAGCTTCGGTAAGTAAGGAAATTGCATTTGGGGGTGCTTTTTAGAGACCTTCGATTCTAAGGCGCACCCCATTTTTTTAAATGCTTAATTGGGAAAAAACATGCGTCTTAGAATAGAAGAAATACGGTAATTGTCTCACTGGTGGGCACCCTCTCACTGTTCACTGGCGGGCAGCCCAATCCTACCTAACTTTCTGTGCACCGATGCAGCGACCCAGTACAGGCTATGCTACACCCTGCACAGAAATTGGGAGGTGGGAGATCTCCTGAAGGTAAGGGAACTTTTGTTCCCTTATCCTGGGTAAATTCCCAGCCCTCGCAATGGCAATGGGGCTCCGCAGATCTATGCCAGCTATTTTTCTGGCACAAGTCTGGAAGACCCATGTAAAGAAAGGTGGCCCGGGAAGGGGGATAGGATTCGATGTGCGCTGCTGCTGCCGATCCCGCCCCCTCCCAGGCCGGATCTGCCCACCTCTGCCCCTGTTGCCACCCTGTTACATCCTCTTCCCTCCCTCACCATTCCACCTCCGTGCTGTCTTGCCTCCACCGGAGTGCATCCCAGGAAATGCTGGTGCTGCCGGGCCGGTGCAGGCCTCTGCACCAGCGTGGGCCTGTGGTGCACTGTTGAAACATGCTTTCCATTCCAGCCAGCACAGAGGCTCAATAGGATTGAGCAAAAAGCCAATATTGCTTGACTTGATTGAACAGCAGTACTTTGTACACTATTGTATACTATAATACGTTCTTGGTGCGAAGCCCTGTTCTTGATCCTTATGCTTTCCCTGTCTATCTTTTTCATGCTCTCGGTGTGCATCTCAGGACTCAAGCTGTGCAAATTATTTCTTACAAGCAACAGGTTAAGAAGAACACTTCTCAACTCTTGGATACAATGCTTCTGTGCATTCAACTTCAAGATGTTAGCCACCACAATAACCCGTAAACCTCTCATACTGCCTAGGCAGGTGTTGATCTTCTTACACTTGAACATCTTCTTCTCCTCTTATATAAATGCATCCTTGTACAGTATTTAAATCCTAGCAATTGTTTTGGGATCTGCAAGATGGAGACATTGGTACTTTCCACAAATCTGGTTGTCTCATGCACCCTTTCTCAAACTGTAGGTCGCGACCTACTTCGTTTGGCTCCAAATTGGAGCCAACCGGAAGCCGTGACTCACCTTGTCCTGCTGCTATGGCCTTAGGAGGCCTTTGCGGGCCTCAGATGGCCTCCGGAAGCAACCAGAAAGTGACTTCTGGCTTACTTCCCGATTAGCGGAAGTCACTTCCGGTTGCTTTCTGAGGCCTGCAGAGGCCCACCGGAAGCCCACACCAGGGGGGACGAGGTGGGTCAGGGGCTCTCCACTGGGAAGCAGGTGGGTCGTGGTGGGGGACGGTTTGAGAACCACTGGTTTGGTATCTATTTCTTCACCCAAGTTGTTAAACATTTTCTGTTGGGATACCTTATCTGTGAGACTCCTACCTAGGGCCGGCCCAAGGATCTACTGATGCTGAGGCAGCAGGCAAAATGATGCCTCCTCTTACTCAATGATGTGCTCCTCCCTCCAATGTTCTAGCTTAGCACTCTTGTCCCTTCCACATTTCCTCCTCCTCTGTCCCCCTAACCCTTTTCCAATCCAAGGGGTAGAAGGAAATGGAGGGGCAGTGCAGGACGGAGATGAGACCCCCTATGAATCTGCTGCCTGTGGCAACCACTTCAGTGGGCCACATGGATGAGCCGTCCCTGCTCCAACCCAAGGGAAGTCTGCTAGGAGCCATCCTTGTGTTCTTTTTGGTGCCAGCGGAAGACACCGCTGTCTTCCGCTGGCACCGGTCATTTTTTTTATTTGACCAGGGTTTTTAGAGTTCTTTTCTGTTGCAGTTTTTAAAATTTGCTTCTTTCAGCCCAATCCTGTGTAACTCTTGCACTGGTGTAACAGTAGATCCCCCAGTGTAAAAGCACTTATGCCAGTGTGACTTGCCATACTCCGACGGACGCAGGATGAACACCGGTGTAACCCCTCTCAGACATCACGCAGGCGCAGTTTGGACACAGCACAGATGCCGGCGTAACTCCCCCGGCACAGGGGGCATTACCCGTGCACCCCCCAAATAATCACGCTAGACAGAGGCTTGGGTTAAAGGGCCAAATTTTATTAAACATAACAGAACCTGCAGCATAACATAATACTTTAACTAGACCCTTAGAGCGTGCGGGCCCTAAATGGGGGAAACGGGCCTAGCCGTCTTCCTCCCCCGTTAATCCCCCCAGGGCGTGACAACCTGACTCAAGCCTCCCAGTGGTCAAAGACCACATGAGCTATCATGGTCAACCCCGCAGGGTCGAGGCAGCTGGACGCATCAACCCCAGCGGCCGTGCCGTGATATGGGTTAACGCATTCCAGCCAAGGGGCTTGCCAGCCAGCCTCATGGACCCGGGCGGTGTCACTAGAGCGGTCCTGGGTTACCCCTTGACCTTGCTAACCTCAGGCTGACGCCGGATCCCAGTTTCCTGGCTACCCGGCCCGCACGCCACCTGCCACACGGGGGGGGGTTAGCCTCGCGCTTAACCCCCACCGCCCCACAGGCCAAAAAGACGCCGAAGCGCCTGCTGCAGGTCTGAAAGAAAAATATCCGCTCCCTGCGAGGAAAGGTGCACACCATCGCCTCTAAATAGGCTTGGGGCATTATACGTTATACCTGGATGCCTAACCACTTCACCCCCCATACGGTATACCACCCCCCCCCCAGGTAGGCATTGGCTTTGCGTCTGGCCAAATCCACCAGACGCGGGTCTCTAGCACTACGCCAGCACCTACGGGGAAGCATGTGGGACCAGATGAAATAACATCGGCAAGGCCACCCAGGCCCAGCTGGGACCCGAAGCGACTGGAAACCGCCCTCTTGCAGGCCCAGAAAACGATGGAATGTCCGCAGATGACAATGCGGACAGGGCTGCAGCGTGGGCGACCTGCCGAGAAAAACAAAATTAAATGCGAGATCAAAGGCAACAATCACAAAAATAACAGTTCCCAACTGGGAAAGCCCAACTCCGGGCAACTGAGCAAACCCCCTCACCAGGCAAAAGCTCTACACTGAGCGCCCATCCAACAGGAAGGTGAGGAAGTTAATACCCAACACGGGCCATTTAAACTTTGAGCAGCTATCCGCACCGAGCATGTGCTCTACACTGAGCGCCCCTCTAAAATAGAAAGTGGGGATACTAACTCAAAACCCGCCTAAACTGGCCGAACAAACAAATGAGCAAACTCCCTCACCAGGCCAATGCTCTACACTGAGCGCCCATCCAACAGGAAGGTGAGGAAGTTAATACCCAACACAGGCCGTTTAAACTTTGAGCAGCTATCCGCACCGAGCATGTGCTCTACACTGAGCGCCCCTCTAAAATAGAAAGTGGGGATACTAACTCAAAACTTGCCTAAACTGGCCGAAAACGCCCTCTACTGGGCAAAAAAGTAAACCAGCATGGGCTCCAAAGAACCTTTCATTTACGCACATAAGTGCGAAAGGCACTTGAGCGCCAACGCCCGATCCGTTGAATGTCCGTCGAACACAGACCAAAATTGGCTGCAGTCGTGGCCGCCCCAACCCTAAAGGAATGTAGGCCAAATTCAAAATAAGGGAGACCCAGCCGGGCCAATCCCCGATGCAACACGGATCGAAATTGAAACAAGGTGAGGGGAGAACCGTCTGCATGGCAGAAAAAACATGGAGCAGCCCTCAACCTAACATTGTAAAAATCCAACAAAACTTTAACAGGGCAGAGGGGAAGACCCTCCACCCTCCGTAGGAAAACCCTGTGACCTCGGCCAAACTGGTCCGTTTTAGACCTCCTTAAGGTGATAGTAACCCCTTGGGGGGGAAAAAACAAAATCCCCACGCTGCAACGCAGTGCCGGACCCATCCCTCCTGGAACTGGCCAGCACCTTCTTTCAGCCCAATCCTGTGTAACTCTTGCACTGGTGTAACAGTAGATCCCCCAGTGTAAAAGCACTTATGCCAGTGTGACTTGCCATACTCCGACGGACGCAGGATGAACACCGGTGTAACCCCTCTCAGAAATCACGCAGGCGCAGTTTGGACACAGCACGGATGCCGGCGTAACTCCCCCGGCACAGGGGGCATTCTGGGGGCATCCAAACGACGGATCTACTGTTACACCAGTGCAAGAGTTACATAGGATTGCGCCCTTAGTGTTTATGACTGTTTCCATGTTTTTATTATTTTTGGGGTTTGCTGAATTGCATTCTTATAGGTTGCTCTGAGTGCCCAGGCAGAAGAGCAAAGTATAAGACTTACAAATAAATAAGAATGTTGGAAGCTGCCTTCTAGACTCAACCCACCTAGCTCAGTATTGTCAACACTAACTGGAAGTAGCTCTCCAGGATTTCAGATGGGGATATTTCCTGATCTACCTGGAGATCTCAGGGTTAGAACCTGGAATGTTCTATATGCAAAACTTGTTCTCAGTCGCTGAACTGTGCCCCAAACCCTTCATATTTATTATCAGTTTTGATTGCAGTTATTTTATGCAAGACACAGCAAGTGATTACTTCCAGGCTGGAAGCTCAGCCCAATCCTTCTTCATGTAAACATGCACACATTGATATACAATGAGCATGCCACTGATGATACCATCACAGCAATTTAAGACAGAAGCATTATGTGCTTCACGAATATACAGTCTGCATCTCCACGACTGCATAACCATCTAGGGCAATCCTTCAATACGAAATGTGGGCATGAATCAGTGTCATAAAATGTGTCTCAGAGTGTCAGTTCTCCCTGCTTTGCTCAAATGTGCCATGTGGTGAAGTAGGGTTATCATTCCTACTCGGATGTAAATAATCAGTGGCCTTGCTGATGACCAGCACTCCTAGAGCTTACAGTCATTCAGATATGGACTAGTTTGTGCAAAGGATATTTCAAATCATGCCACTAGATGGCAGTAAAAGTGCAACGGTAAACATTTCTAGGTAACATTTCTAAATTGCAGGATGGCTCCAAGGCAGACCAGGATTATCACTCCATGGCAGCTTGCCCTCAAAGGTTAGCCGGAGGACACTATAGAATATCAGACGGAATTGCAGTATAATGTTAGAAATAATGTCAGGAAAAAAAAACCACACATAGCAATGCAAACCAACAATTGGATGGCAATACATATTGTATGTGTATAACATTTAATAAACCCTGTGCCTTTTTGAGTGTTTTCTTAAACAGATTTTTCTCTGCCAGTGACACTCCCGGTAGCCCCAATTGAACACGACTAGCATGGTAAGCTGTACTCACGTGCTTAGTGGAGAGAGGATTCTTGCTGCAGTGAAGTAGTGTGGCTTCAGGGGATGGCTATTTTTCTTATCATTGGGGAAGCCACTGGTACAATGCTGGAAAAGGGCACAGCAGAGCTTTAAAAAGAAGATTAAAAACCAACAACAGCAGCAAAAGGTTTATGGATGAGTGTGATGTGGCTGATAGTGATAGAGAGGAACGTGCAGCCTTCCTTGGTTAAATCAATAAATCAACCACAAAAAGAAATGGCTACATGTGCAATCGTTCACACTGGTGAGAATTCAAACTTGGAGCCTTTTCATCTATTCACTCTTCTGCCCCTTGTGGTGAGTGTGAAACCACAGTGTGAAGAGAGAAGATGAAGTAGTGCAGGGGTTCTCAGCCTGTGGTACGGGTACCCCTAGGGGTACGCGGACCTCTTGCTGGGGGTATGCAAAGCCCTGCCCCTTATCTGCCCCATCAGCAGCTAATTAAGTGTTATTCTCAACTCTTGGATACAATGCTTCTGTGCATTCAACTTGAATTTTAAATTGTACATGAATTTTAAATTGT
The DNA here is from genome assembly GCA_026170595.1 of Plestiodon gilberti rubricaudatus. Classification (NCBI taxonomy): domain Eukaryota; kingdom Metazoa; phylum Chordata; class Lepidosauria; order Squamata; family Scincidae; genus Plestiodon; species Plestiodon gilberti. Next base: position 59,766,568 of record JANXHW010000004.1, on the reverse strand, counting down.
AATTATTTCCGGAGCCCTTCTGGCTCTCTGATTTTGGTTTTGGGATTATTTTTTGTACTTTCGAAAATGTTCTTTGGTGGGGTGGGGGAGGGAGGAGCTGATTTTGGGAAGTGTGACTTGGAGAAAAAAAGATCTTGCATTTGTGTCTCTTCCCCCCCCACACACACACAGTTAAATAAGACATTTTTTCACATTTAAAATTGTTTTAGTACTTTATTTAATGATTAATTACCTAATTAGTTAATTGATTAATCCAATTAATTAGCAGTTAATTAGCAGGGGGTACTTCAGAAAATTGGAACATGATAGGGGGTACCCGGGCCTCCAACGTCTGAGAACCCCTGAAGTAGTGGTCTCCCAAATCCCAGCAGAGCTGCACCACTCGCCTGAGTGTTTCCATTGGTTCCAGGCTATGCATATTTCCAGGTCCAGATGACTCTTGGAATACGCAACAGCTCTGGCATTGTTTGTTTGGCTTCTCCTCCCATGCAGATAGCTTCCCCTTTTCTTTAAGTCTCCCTCTCACTGGATACCTTGGCCAAGACTCAGGCTTACAATTTACTCTGTCTCTGTGGTGACCTTCCTCCCCCGTGGATGTGCCTCAATGTGACATCCAACTCTGCTGGTCCCAAATCTGAGAGCGTTCACACTCAGCTCCCTCTGGCCAGAGGCGAGGATAGAGTGGAGCAACCGGAGCAGCGGCTCCAGGCGGCTCCACGGCTCCGGGCGGCATGTCACCTCCGTCCTCCCACGTGTGAGAGGAGACCTGCTGCTGCGCGCCGCCTAGGACCTGCCTTCGGTCCGGCGGTGGCAGCAGCAGCAGGAGGAGGCGGGGAGTGTGTGTGCGCGCGAGCGAGCGTGTGCGCCTGCCTGTCTCTCCTTTCCCCTTCCCGGCTTCGTCGGTCAGCGAAGCCGGAAGGGGAAAGGAGAGGCAGGCAGGCACGCGCTCGCGCTCGCACAACACTCCCCGCCTCCTCCTGAGTTCTGCTGCTACTGCTGCCGCCGGACCGAAGCCCCCTACGGTAAGGACGGTCCGGCGGCAGCAGCAGCAGCAGGAGGCGGAGGCAGGGAGTGTGTGTGCGAGCGAGCGAGCGAGCGCGCCTGCCTGTCTCTCCTTTCCCCTTCCCGGCTTTGTCGGTCAGCGAAGCCGGGAGGGGAAAGGAGAGGCGGGCAGGCGTGCGCTCTCGCTCGCACAACACTCCCTCCTCCTCCTCCTCCTGAGTTTTGCTGCTACTGCTGCCGCCGGACCGAAGCCCCCGCCCCCCAGAATCTGGCAGCAACCCCCTGGGGAGCGGGGTGCCCCTCTTCGGGGTGCCAGGGGCGGCAGGGCCCCCTGGGCGGGGGGCGCCTCCTGGAGCAGCAGCACCAGGCGGCAGGACTTCAAGATACGCCTCTTCCTCTGGCTAACATGCCCTGGGCAGGAGGTCTGGCTCAGTTGGTAGAGCAGCCATCTCATATGCCTGAAGATCTCTAGGATGGCAGTTCGAGACAGCTGGAAGTCTGTCGGAGAGCTGCCAGCATGGCACTGATAAGCTGCAGAGCCTCTGTAAGGGATAGAAGTTGCAGCTGGCACCTTGAGTGGGAGTCAAGGTCACCTTTCAGTTGAAGTGATGAGGTGGGTGCCAGAGAGAGGCTGGACTGTGAAAAAAAACCATCTAGAGTGAAGGGTTCTACATATTGTATTGTAAAAACCCCTTGGGGTTTAGAAAGCCTGCCTGTGTAAACCGCCTTTGAATTAAAGTCAGAGGATAAATCCGATGACCAAAGAAAAGGCGGTATATAAATACTGGTTGTTGTTGTTGTTAAAGGGACATCCCTGGAATTCTCAGGCTCTAAAGTCAATAACAATTAAAATATAACTCGTTGAGTCTTCAGAAAATGGCGCAATCATGGAAGCAAGGAAATTGCATTACTTTCAGCTGTAATTTCCTGGTGACCATTGTCCAACCACTTTCTACAAAGCACTCGCTATCGCAACTGACACACTAGGTGAGATGGGAGGGCAGAGGACGAATGGAACTTTGTCGACAACAGAATGAAAAAAAAAAAGAATACAGCGGTCAGTACAGGAATGGTGTGCTTTTCCCACACCAGAAGCACAGTCTTGAGGAAAACACTTGGATTTTGCTCAACAACTACAGTGTATGATTCAAACAACAACAACAACCTGAAACACTTTAAACATTAAATAATACAAAGGTTGCGCTACATGATTTGTGGCCTTTTCATGCACCCAATTGTTTGTGAGTAGAGAATTTGGAAAAGAAAAAAAGATAGTAAAGAGGTAACAGCAAGCGTCCTGATGTTTGTTACCTATAGCCAAGGAGAATTGAATTACACTATTGGAAGTAATGGTATGAGGTCATTTCTTTTGAAAAGACAGAAAGTGTCGCATTTGCCAAGGCAGGACTATGTTGTTGAGTAATGAAGCCATTTCTCCTTCTTGCCCAGATGATGAATGAAAGAAGGGAAATGAGCTGCTTGTATTGACTCCTTGCATTCACTGTAGTTCGTTGGACTGTACTGATCCCCAGATCTAATCCTCTTTAACACAAATGTGGTTTCAAAACCCATGGACAGCCTGCGCCCTGTTTTGTTTGGTATACCAGTGTAATACTTGCTACATTCTTATTGTTATCACCTGCAAATGATAACTCCTTGAACTGTCCAGAGGAACACATTTCACAATTCGAAGAAGGAGGAAAAGTGAAGTTTGCAAAAAATAAAAATAAAAACACCGGTAGGCAAGAATTAGGAAAAATAACTGGATCAAAAACATTACACAGGCAAGCTGTCCAAATGATTTTTCATGTTCAGCTTCTCCTACGGACTAAGATATTAGCCATCTTATTCTCTTTTTTTTAAGTATATTTATATTTTATTGATATAATAACATAAAAACAATACATAATTCATAAAATTATAGCAAGCACAAAGCGTCACATCCTACTAGCATACTATTCACTATTTTCTATATATAATTTCCAACTTAGCCAAAATAACACCCACAATCTATTCATTAAATCCACATATCACATCGTTCCTCTCTCTCTCTCTCAAAAAATCTATAAATGGTTTCCAATTATTCACGAAAAGGTTAACTGACTTTTCCTTAATTAAAATTGTAAGTTTGTCCATTTCGGCATAATCCAAAACTTTCAGCCACCAATCTTCCAGCGAAGGTATCTCCGAATTCTTCCAATATTGTGCATATAAAATTCTTGCCGCAGCTATCATATATAAAAACAAAGTTTGAAATTTTTCGCCTACATGATCATCCCACATACCCAACAGAAAAGTTTCCGGTTTCATTTGAATCTTAATCTTTAAAATCAACTCAATCTGTTTATGAATCTGGGTAAAACCACCCCATTCTTCTTCTTGATGTTTGTTGAAAAAAATTCTTCTCCCAAATTTTTCTGAATCAAAAATTTTGTATCTCCCTTTTTTATATGGGTTTCTTGAAGGCAAATCACATCTTGATTAAGTTTTTTCAAATAATGGAATACTCTTTTTCTTTTTTGCGGAGCATTAGCTCCATTAATATTCCATGATAAAAATTTGTAATCCATTTTTACTGTTCACTGCTTGCCATTGCACCGTCCATCCCATCATCATCATCATCATCATCTTCTTCTTCTCTTATTCTCAATTCTCAATTCCTTTTCTAGGAACCCTTAGAGTGGAACTTGCCTTCTTCCCAGCTTCCATACAGGGGGCCAATGTTCTCATTGAGCTACCCACCACAGCTATCCACCACAATGCCAAGAAATCTTCCTTGATTCATCACTGAGAGCTCAGATCCCATCAGTATATAGGCAAAGTTAAGATTTTTTTCCTAGTGTGTACCATGTTTTACTTATTGACATTGAACCACATTTTCCATTTGGTCGCCATTCACCAGTCTGAAGAAGTCATTTTGGATCACTTCACAATCTGTGTTAGTTCTTACCACCCTGAATAGTTTGGTTTCACCTAGAAACTTGGCTACCTTGCTGTTTCCACCTGACTTGAGATCATTTATCAGCACGGCAAAAAGGTCCCAATTCAGATCCTTGAGGGACACATCTTCTTTTCTTTCACTGCACAAATGCCCCATTTTTTTTCTTACACTATGCTTTCTGTTCTTTAGCCAATTACCAATCCATAAATGGAGCTAACCTCTTATTCAATAACTGCTAGGTTTACTCAAGTTTGATCTCTGCTATAGTCTGATCGAAACAGGATGGAGAAGTTTCAAAAGTAAAAGTCATTTATCCAAAACAGGGACAAGGCTAACAAGGGAAATGAGGCAAAGTTCAAATAGTCCAAAGCAAGCACTTGGATTTCAACAAAAATAACATTCATGTTCTATTTGGATCTGAAATAATTCCAGTTTTTAAAACAGAAGCTTTGATTTCATCCTAAAAGCAAAGCCAAGAAATTGCCTGGGATATTTGTTGTTATCGACCCAGACCACTGATTGTTTTAGAAGAAAATAAATTAAAGTGAGGACTTCAAAAATATCTGAGTCGCAACAAGACAGTTTCATTTTCATAAGGTTGCTTGTGGCATGAAAGGATTTCGGATAGTCTTGACTAGAGAATAGGAGAGAATTCACACACAGCCCAATCCTATCAAGGGCTTTACAACAGTGGAACATGGTTCCACTATTGTAAAATGGCTGCTGACAGAATTCAGAGTGCTCCATCAGCAGCCATTTTGGGAGCACTGTCGCACAAGGTGTGAGCTCTCCCAGTTCAACAGCATAGCTACCTACACCCACCAGAGCAGGTAAGGCAGCAATGGGGGCAGAGAAGGGGTGAAACGGGATGGGGCAGGCAGGGGCAAAACTGGATAGGAGACGGGAGGAACAGGGGCTGGGGAAACAGGGGCTGGGAAGGGGGTGGATCCAGTGGCAATGTTGCGCGCCGAATCCTACCCCCTTTTCTGTAGCCTCCCCACCCCCTTTCTCTCCTTGAACTTGTGCCAGCTATTTTGCTGGTGCAGGTCCGAGTAGACCCATTGTGTAGCAGGAGGCTTATAGGGGTTTAAGGGGATTTAAATCCCCTTTCGCCTCTGAAGCCTCCCGATCTGCCCCCCCCTTGCTGGATACAGTGCACCTGTTTTTGTCATGGTTGGACCAGCTGGGAGGGGGGAAGGATAGAATTGGGCTCACAATCTGTTAATATAATGGTACTTGCACTTTTCTTTGCTACAGACCGCAGCTATCAAATTATTATGTATTTTGTGATGTGTGAAGACATTATAGTCACAGATCTAGTGTCACTGAACATTCGCTCTCATAACACCCGAACCCAACATCTACTGTTTAGTGATTAACTCACATGATGGGGAAAACAATTTGTGTTAATTGCTTGTGTGAACTTACCCTCAGGGATAATTGGGATTTAGATATAAGGGTCTCTGCTGTATTTCCTATCTCCATTTCATTTTAACACGCACATCAATGTACAAAGGCTTTGCTGAAACAGATTCCTAAACTGTATGGAAGCCCTATTGAGAAATCTGGATGGTCTTATGAAAATTGGTTTTGCTTTTCTCAAAAATTATTCAGTCACTTCTCCCAAGCAAGAATCACAAACTGTTCCACAGATTGCAAATTTCCTCCCAAATTTGACCAGTTTTTGCCTATTGGGTGAAAAGTATTTTTATTAGACTTGAACTCCTAACAGAACATTTCATGCTGGCAAGAGGCAGGTGTCATCCATAGTACAGTGTGCTCACTAGTAAGGACTATAGATTCCAGGTATGGCTGAGTGGGATGCCCTCGATAAATTTTGCCTATCATAAAAAAAAAAAAATCAGGTTTCTCTCAAAATTCTTTGAATCCTTCTCCCAAACAGAAACCTCTAAATTTGTTTCAAAATGTCACTTAAGGCAATATTCAGTAGAATGCAATGCCTAATCAGAAATGGAGCTATGCCCCCACGTGGGGGGGCACCAAAGCGATGCCCTCACGTGACGCCGGGCGTGACATCAGGCTCCAATCAGGCCCCCGCCCGCCGTTTTGCTTACCATTTCAGAGCCAGACGGCTCCAGGGCAGGAGGGAGGGCCGAACTCCAAGCCAGACCAGCTCGAAGACGACAACAGGAGCGGCGGCCGAGGGAATGCATCCTGGAGGCAAGTACGCCACCTTGGGGCCCATGCCCCCCCACCCCTACCCCGATGACGCTTCTGTGCCTAATCACCATTCATAAATTCGGTGACTTTTCTTTTCTTAGAATATATTCTGCTGCTATCCTTTTGCCACAACTTCAGAGATCAGGTCGTCGTCAACCCCCCCCCCCCCCCGGAACCCTCTTCAACAGAGATGATTCAAATAGGGCAATGGGAAATGAATCAAATTTTCATAAGATGTCTGAACATCTATATATTTTGCTCTGTCTTTCTTTCCAAAGAACAGTGCAGTCGGTCAAGGGCTCAGTCTAGTGAATAGTGATTGACACAAAGATGAAACTTGAGTGAATGTGGCTTCCGCTGATTCAGAACGCTGCGCAGCAGGGACAATTTTCTCCTATTCTTAGATGTTTCTCCTCATGCGTACCCGAAATTCTAATTTAATGGTATGGGGGTGAGGAGGTTCACACCATGAACGATTCATCCATGTTTGCTGAGGTATAGGAAATTAGTAATAATATAGATTAGCAAATGTCAAGCGCACTGCTAATAGATTCCAGACAAATCCTGAAGGTCAGGGTGCCATATAGAATGGGCAAAGGTTTTGGACCATATGTGTGTATTGCACAGTTGCAGGTATATATCTGGACAGCTAACTGTTCTAAGCACTGGAAGATGGTAGCCCAGTTTAGATATACAGCCTGAACCTGTGTAAAGAGGAAATGGGGGTGAAATGGCTTGCCATACTGCCCTGTGTTAACATCAGTGGCGTTTCCACGGTAAAGGCGGCACCGTAAGTCACGCCGCATCGAGTACCGTGTTTAGGAACTGAAACGAGGAGGTGCCGCCCCCTTGCTGTTGCAACCATTCCGCGTGAAGAACGCTAAGAACCTCGTTTCGGTTCCTAAACACGGTACTTGAAACAGCGTGACTTACGGTGCCGCCCCTACCGTGGAAACGCCACTGTTAACGTTTCTTGGTCATGCTCCCTCTCTCCCTGCCTTCACCTCTTGTCTTCAAAGGCAGGCACTAAAACTGGAGATAATTCCCCCCCCCACACACACACACACATTCTAGAATCAGTTTCACTATAGAATACTTTTAGGGCCAGTTTGAACAATACTCCAAATGTTCCCCTCAGTTGTTTGGAAGAGGAAGGTGGGTTTGCATGTCCCTTGCTACCAGTGTCCCCATTGCCTAATTGCCCATGGAGCAATCTGTTGAACAGCCCATACTATAGATTCCAGGTATGGCTGAGTGGTATGGCTGAATGTCCCACCTCACTCCAGGTATGGCTGAATGTCCCACCTCACTCAGGTGGAGGAGAAGAGTGGGCACATGTGTGTGTCCCCCCCCCCATGTTGTGCCATTGCTCATTTTCATGGGAAGGCAGTTTGTCCAAACTACCCTTCATCACACAACATGCAAATTGAATACTAATATTATCCCCTGCCAGCCATGCTGATGCAGCCATACCAATCCCTGGGGTCACCTATGGGTCTCTTTGGACATACACCACTTTTGACCACCAGTGGTGCATCAGAATGGCTGCCAGTGGTGTGCTTGCATGCCATTGGCAGCCATTTTAAAACAGCGGAAAAGACTTCTACTGTCAAAACTCAAACTGCCCGGCAGTTTGACTAAGCTAGTTAAATTGTAGTACATTATTTAACTATTACTATTTAAGTATAATAGAGTAGAGAGGAACTAGAGATCAAATTGCCAACATGCGCTGGATCATGGAGAAAGCCCGAGAGTTCAAAAAAACCACCTACTTCTGCTTCATTGACTACGCAAAAGCCTTTGATTGTGTGGATCACAACAAATTGTGGCAAATTCTTAAAGAGATGGGGGTACCAGACCACCTTACCTGTCTCCTGAGAAACCTGTATGCGGGTTTCATACAGTTCGGCAACAGTTCGGACCGGCCATGGAACAACCGACTGGTTCAAAATTGGGAAGGGAGTACGGCAAGGCTGTATATTGTCACCCTGCCTATTTAACTTATATGTAGAGTACATTATGAGAAATGCAGGGCTGAATGAATCGCAAGCCAGAATCAAGATTGCCGGGAGAAATATCAACAACCTCAGATATGCAGACGATACCACCCTAATGGCAGAAAGTGAAGAAGAACTAAAGAGCCTCTTAATGAGGGTGAAAGAGGAGAGTGCAAAAGTTGGCTTGAAACTCAACATTTATAAAACTAAGATCATGGCATCTGGGCCCATCAATTCCTGGCAAATAGGGCAGAAATAGAAGCAGTAACAGATTTTACTTTTCTGGGCTCCAAGATCACTGCAGACGGAGACAGCAGCCATGAAATTAAAAGACGCTTACTCTTTGGAAGGAAAGCTATGGCAAACTTAGACAGCATAATAAAAAGCAGAGATATCACCATGCCAACAAAAGTTCGCATAGTCAGGGCGATGGTGTTCCCAGTAGCAATGTATGGTTGCGAGAGTTGGACCATAAGGAAGGCTGAGCGCCGAAGAATAGATGCTTTTGAACTGTGGTGCTGGAGAAGACTCCTGAGAGTCCCTTGGACTGCTAGGAGATCAAATCAGTCAGTCCTAAATGAAATCAACCCTGACTGTTCCCTGGAAGGACAGATACTAAGGCTGAAACTCAAATATTTTGGCCACCTAATGCGAAGAGAGGACTCTCTGGAGAAGACTCTGATGCTGGGAAAAATTGAAGGCAAAAGGAGAAGGGGAAGGCCAAGGATGAGATGGTTAGACAGCATCACCGATGCAACGAACATGACAATGAGCGAACTCAGGAAGATAGTGGAGGACAGGAAGGCCTGGCGGGATATGGTTCATGGGATCACGAAGGGTCGGACACGACTTAACAACTGAACAACAACAACACTTAAGTATAATAGTCAGTACCACTAGTTTTTCCTTTTCAGCTCCCTTGTAAATAGGCAATGGCACAACACATGGAGGCTGACTTCTCTCCTCCTCTTTACAATGAGGATGGACTTTTCAGATGTCACCTTGGTTGACCTTGGCTGCTGTCATAATCTGGAGCAAATGTTCTTTCTGCTACTTATGCACTCAAGGGTAGAGTCGAAAGCTGTTCCAGCTCACGCTGTCACCAGAGCTCATGAAACTTGGGCTTTTGCTGGCTGTACATCTCTCTCTCACTAACCATCTATCAAATTCTCAAGATATGGTCATCTACTTTGCCTCCATAGACCTGTGGGGAAGTGCCCTCAAACTCATGACCCTGAGGATTCAAGCCCCAGGTCCAAGCCTAGACCCACCGTCTAGCCCGGTGCAAGGGAGTAACAACAGGAAACAGGTTATCTTGTTGGCTATGTGCTCTCGGGGGCATCTGGTGGGGCCACTGTGAGATACAGGAAGCTGGACTAGATGGGCCTTTGGCCTGATCCAGCAGGGCTCTTGTGTTCTTATGTTCTTATGTTCACCTGACATGATGTTTTCTTTATTTTTTTTAGGGCCCAATCCTAACCAACTTTACAGTGCTGATGCAGCCATGCCAATGGGGTGCGTGAGGGAGTCATGGAGGCCTCCTCAAGGTAAAGGAACTTTTGTTTCCTTACCTCGGGGCTGCATTGACGCTGGAAAGGATTGGGCCCTTTAGCACATAGGAACATCTGCAGCTGCTTTATTCTGAGTCAGATCATTAGCACTTTTGTTCAGTATGGTGTGCACTAATTGACAAGAACTCTCCAGGGTCTCAAACATGGAAGGGGGTCTTTCCCAGTCCTACCTGGAGATTCTGCTGGGACGTCTGCATACCAAATGTGCTCTACAGAGAGCTAGTCAGCTAGTCCTATTATTCTTGTCTCTTGTAGATTGTTCTTGATCATACAAGAGGCAGCTCCTTCTCACTCCTTTGGGGTGGGATCCAGGCTCCCTATGAAATCAACTGAAGGTGTCTACCTATTCCCCATTTAAAACCTTCCCCTTGGCACTGGGCAGGTGATGCCTCCCCACAGGGAATGAGATCATCCCATGTAGGTAATTTTGAATCACAGCTGAACCATGGAGATATAAAAATATACCTCAAACATATATGTATTAGAATATAGATGTTATTTTAGAAATGCATTAACTTGCTATTTTAGCTTCTGTAAAAAAGGCTTTGCTAATGTCGGACATAGTTATTCGTGTTAAGTAACCCAGATGAAGGTCAAGGGATGAGGCAAAACAGACATCTTTTGTATGTGTAAAAAGTATCACTTCGTAACAAGCAAAATGATTGTATGGGCCCCCTGAGGAGATAAGAGAAGAAGACAACCTTGGGAGTATAGGGAAGTCTGCATTCCAAAAATATCAAGATTGGGAGGAGGTTTTTGTGTCAAAATGTATGAGTAACAGAGGCCCAAGGTCTCGGCTGCCCGAGCAGGTGGTCAGTGGGAAGAAGACAACCAATGTATGTACTCCAAACGCAGTGACGTGTATTTCATGTTTTTTGTAACGACTGAAAGGTATAAAAGTTCACACTCAGGCTATGCCCAGCGCCGCAGCCCCCCTTTTGTAGCTATTCAGCTTGGAGCTGCGCTGCCAGTGATATATCATTTTTCAAATAAAAGCTGTATCGTAATTCCTCCTCCTGCCATCCAGAGTCTGATTTAATTAGCTTCAGGTTACACAGCCTTTGTATTTTGGTTGCTGAGGAGGCACTAATGTGCTAATATGCCTACTTTGCTGCCCCACAGGGATAGAGGTTAAATGTGGCCACAAGACTGCTGCTGCCAAGGCACTGGACATCCTGTGCCCTCTCCCCAAGCAGGCCTACCCTGATTGGGGGGAGGGGTTAGAAACCCCTCCCACTTGCAGTAGCCTACCTGGCCCCCACAATCCAACAGAAACTCAACCCCTGCATTCTCACCGGAGTTAATTGCTGCTGTGTGGCTGTCCACACACATTGACAACTCACACCTAGAACCAGGAATCATTCAATGAAAGTGATTTGTGGGAGATTGCAGCCCTGGAGAAGGCAGGCGATAAAGAACAGGTAAAAGGAGTACTACTTCCCACAGCTTCCTTGATCTCCCTTTGGGAGTTGATGCAGAGAAACGGAGATTGTCAGCAGAGAATATTCTACACTGCATTGGGTCCGGGTGGGAATGCACAAAGGGCAAATCGACTGCATGTGAGGAGGTGCCTGCACTAAAGGGGGAAGGAGTGCAGGGAGATAGGACCCACTGAAGGGATTGCAGGATCTTGCTGGCCGGCATTCATTTTAATAAATGCGGCCCAATTTAAATAAATGTGGCCCAATTTAAATAAATGCGGCCCTTCGCCTTCTGTTTTTATTGGCGGTGTGTGTGTGTGTGTGTGTGTGTGTGTGTGTGTGTGTGTGTGTGTGTGTGTAAAAGGTTCAAGGCCCATCCAAGCCAAGCACGTAAGACAGAACTCCCAGCCCAGACTTCCGTTTGTGAGGAAGGGGGAGGGGCAGGCTTCAGGGTTCCAAGTGTGTTTGTCTTTCCTTACAATCCCTTACTGTAACCATGCCTTTTTCTTCTTTGTTGTATTTTTATTATTTGGAACAAGTTGGAATGGACCCAGACAATTGACTGATACTTTTTCAAACCTTGGAGATCTTCCCCAAGGCTGCGAAGTCAATTTGCAGGGGAGTTTCAGCAAATGCTCTTTGTTGCATCTGTAGAAATGAAGGAAGTAATGACTGTGTATATGCCGAGTTTCTCTTGCACAGTCACACTGGTGTTTTCATTATTGTTATTACTTTACTCAGACTTTAAATAGATGTTTGGCCTTCTCCTCCCTTCCCCCCTCTCCTCCTCCTCTTGTGTTCTCTGTGCTAACTCTCTGCTAACTGAACTGGACTATCCTTGATTTGTAAGGCCACACTGATGGTGCTGTTTTATCAGAGTTATAACCTATAGCCCACTCCTAAACTGCCAGCCGCTGCACCCTACACAGGATGCGGCCAGTGCCTGTGGAGCCTGGGCACAATCCGGGGGAAAGGGACATTCGTCCCTTTCCCCAAAAGTTAGATGCACAACAGCTGGTGCATGACTGGGGAGGCCATGTAAGGCTGGCCTGGCCCGGGAAAGGAGTAAGGATACGGTGGAACGCGCTGCCGATAATCCCTCCTCCCTCCCTGGCCTTGCCGGCTAATCGCCCCCTCCCCCCCCCACCACAGCCCAGCCTCCCCATGTCCTCCCGCCACCCGGTGCAGCACTTACCTGTGGCCGGCGGCCGAGTGAGTGGCGTAGCCACAAGAGAAATGACAGTATCTATGGAAAAAGCACTTTTCCTTGGGTTTTACCCAGCTGAAAGCTACTGGAGAAATAAATATTTTTTTTTCTTTCCTTAATAAATCATTTGTAAGCCTTGGGGACATTCCGAATCTCTACAGAATTCTAAATATGAGCTGCAGAAACTTCTTACTTTCTTTGACTGGCTTGTCTTTCTTTGTGCAGTGCACGAAAGTCCTGATAATAATTCCAGGAGCACTTCTTCAGAGAGACACCTCAAGCGATTAGCATTCACCAGATCCTGTGTTTAGCAAAGGAACAGATTGGATATCTCAGTATTTTCCTTCCAAGATAAAGCTCGCAGAATGCGGCTTTCATACATTATTAGGATACTGTATACATTAATACTGCTTGAGCCTGGCAGACATTTTTTAGGTAAGGAAGACAGGTGCAGAAAGAGAGGTGAGACAGATGGTATAATTCATTTGAACCCCTCGTGCTCTGTGAAGACTCAAAAATCTTGATTGTGTTGCAGTTAATGGAAACAAGAACTTATTACCAAACTTTACTAACAATAAGGAAAATGTTTTTCAATATGTTTATCATTATTAACACAGTTTTGGACTAATTTTAAGAGAGACATTGGTGGACAAAGTACTATGTGGAAACATTTTTATAGGGTAATATCTTCAAAATTACCCAGCAATCAAAGAGCCAGACTAGAAGTGATATTAAGTGCATCCTTTTTAAAACTTAACTAGCAGTTATGTGAGGGTTCATGTCACACCTAAACCTGTTCCTCTGTCTCATTTTTTAACTGAAAATCACATTCCCAAGAGTGATGGAATCCAATGTGCCTTTGCAGACATGGGCTTGTTTGCGGTCCACAGAAGCTTAGGGGTGATTTTTAGACAGGAAAACTGTATGGGATAAAATGGTAACATGCGCCCCATACCCAGAGGAGTAGCTAGCCTGCCCAGAGGTGGGGGCGGTAGGCCGAGATGATGCCCCCTGAAGCCACGCCCCCGCTGCATGACGTCACCCGGAAGCCACGCCCGCGGGTGATGTCACGTGGCTTGGAAAAAAGGCCCCAGTAGGCCGGGAGCGAGGGCCTGGAACGCCTCCCAGGCCTCGGCAGCCTCCATCAAGAATGCTGTCAAAGCCGGTGGCATCAAAGGAAGGAGCCACCGGAAACGGGAGTCGCAGCCACGAGAAGACCCAGGTAACAGTGGCCAGGCCTGGGGAGGCATTAAGGGGGCAGCACTCACCCGGAGGGCGGCTCCTTCCTTTGATGCCCCTGGCTTCAGCAGCGTTCCCAACAGAGGCTGCTGAGGCCTGGGCGGGGGGGGGGGCATTAAGAAGGGCAGGGGCGGCATTCACCCAGCGGGCAGCAGTGGCTCCCATTCCCGGTGGTGGAGGTGGCTCCCTGATTAGGCTTACCAGATTTTCCCGGTTCTAAACCGGAACAACCCCCCCCCCAACAATAAATAAATAAATAAATAAAATCTAAAAATCTTTGGGGGGGCATCATTCTGCCGCCATCTTTGCCGCCAACCGTGGCTGCAGCTGCCAACATCATCGCTGTTTCTACTGCTTCCGGCACCGTCAGCAGCCCCAAGCCCCCAGCAGCAGCCCCCAGCCGCAGCCCCCAACCCCCATCAGCAGAACTAAGGCCAGACGCCATATCTTATTCAGTTCCCGGGTTGCCCCGGGGCAACCTTGGCTTGGTGTAAGCTGCGGGGAATGGGCCTCCTCGAATGTGCATGAGCTCTAGAGCTTGTGCACATTTGTGCCGCTCATGCAAGGCCTGGAGAGGGCTTGGGATATGGCGGATCTCGCCGCCAACATCCCCACCCTCTCCAGACTCAGAAGCGGCCAATGCCTGCCTGGTCTGCCCTCCCCCGCCCCTGCCGTGGCCAGTGTAGGCCTTACCTGCTCCGGCGGGACCGGGGCAACTTCCGGGTAAGGGCCGCCGGTTGCTGCGCCAGCATCCCTTACTCACCGGGTGCTGTGAAAGTGCTTTATGGCACTTTTACGACACCCTGCGCCAGGGGAGCGCGTGCTCTCCCGGCACAGTTTCTACATAGGATTGCGCGGTTAAGCTCTTCAACTGGGCAACCAGGGTTGCAGACTTTAGAAGTATTGGAAGGACTTCAAAAATGTCAAAATGAAATTGCTACACACCAACTACGGAAAGCAGCTTACTTGGAACAGCACACATTTTACAGAACCATCATACAGCAGGTCCTCGCTTAAAGTTGTTTAGTTTAAAGTCATTTCATTTTAAAGTTGATGAGGAAAATGCCATAGGAATGTTTACGTTTATCAATCAGCATCTGGTGAAATTGGTTTCATTATAAGTTGTTTCACTTAAAGTCACAGTTTCCAAGAAGAACCTACTGACAACTTTGAGTGAGGACTTGCTGTAATTCTAATGCTGTTGGTTGAGTGTTTCTTATCTGTGTGTAGATGTTTCATGGATTTTAATCAGGATAGCAGCCTATGTAATTACTATAAATGGAAATAAATGATTTAATTAAATCATCTTTAGATGAAAAGTGGTTCCATGTTTGCTTTCTCTCTGGTTGCAGAAACCTGGTAATCCTTAGCTCCCCAGGTGGCTGAGGACACATACCAAATGTCCTAAGAACTACAAAATAGGATGATCTTAAATACTAAAGATGTGACAGGTGTTTTTTTTTCCAACCTAGACATCAAATTATTCTGTGCTCAAATCAACAGATCATCAATAGAACATTAAAAGCATTTAACGACAATATTCTTCCGGTGCTCATAGGTTACCAGCCCAGATTTGTTCCATTTGTTCTTAGACAGTTAATATGTTATGGGGGAAAGGTAATTAATAGCAAGATTACGTTTAGTCCCCTGAGAAAGCATTGGCCTTAACACAGCTTATAACTGTGCCAGACAAAGGTTAGGAATATTTATTATCCTGCTTTCTCTCTTTAATAAGACTTAACTTGATAAAAATTACTGAGAACACTTTATTTGAATGTGTACTTAGCCTCTTGAAATCAATCGGCTGAAATGAGTAGGGATCTGTCTGCTCAAGACTAAAAGGATGTTTAAAGCATATGTTCATGGGCTGTAATCTGCACTACTTGCTTGATGCAATAACCATATATCTTTAGTGCTGTGAGACAGCTAAACTAAGACTCATTTGTGAGATAAGGGGGACTAATTGTTTAGATTCCTGTTAAGTTGAAATTGTAGCAGATATCAAAACTTTCATTTAGTTAATAGCCCTAAATAGCAAGAACTCAATTCATAAGAATAATTCAAATACCCTCTTTCTTGAGAAAAAGACTACAAGTGACATGAAGTTCCTCGATTCTTTTTTTCTTTGGGGGGGGGGGGGTTGAATATACAATTAAGAC
This sequence comes from Plestiodon gilberti rubricaudatus, assembly GCA_026170595.1. Lineage (NCBI taxonomy): Eukaryota > Metazoa > Chordata > Lepidosauria > Squamata > Scincidae > Plestiodon > Plestiodon gilberti. Next base: position 59,750,850 of record JANXHW010000004.1, on the reverse strand, counting down.
ATGTGGAGCTGAAGTTTGTAGCATAACCCAGCACAGGAGAAGAGGAGTTTTGTAACCCTTTCGCTATTTGCCATTTTTCATAGTAAAAACTATGCTTTCCCTCAGCTGCTGTTATCATTATGTCTTAATTATTGGCACCCTGGCTGAATTTGGTTAGCTTAGATGAGCTTTTCATCTGATCATTCTCAGACTCAGAAGTCGTCGTCGTCGTCGTCGTCGTCGTCGTCGTCGTCGTCGTCTTCTTCTTCTTCTTCTTCTTCTTCTTCTTCTTCTTCTTCTTCTTCTTCTTCTTCACATTAGAATAAAGGAATTAATTACATTATTTCAAATGAAAATAAATGTCATTTATTTTGATACTATCTTTCTTGTCCACCAGGGGGAGTTAAGGCAACTCACAATATCGAATAAAATGATACAACCAAATGAGCGATGCATAGCTAAAACAACAGAAATACGTAGCCAGCTTTAAACCAAACCATCAAATTTATTACAAACACCTAGTGGAAGACAACCATTCTCACATAAAGAATGGGGGAGGGGCGGGAGGGGACGGTGACGGGGGTGGGAAGGAGGCAGATCAGGCCCGTGGGGGGGGCAGGTTCAGTGGTGGCAGTGCACGCTGAATCCTGACCCTCTTCCCGGGACTGATCCGCCTTCCCAGGTCAACATGGACGTGTGCCAGCTATAGAGCTGGTGCTGGTCCAAGTTGACCCATTGGGCCCACAGGGACTTACCCCAGGGCAAAGGAACAAATGTCCCCTTACCCCAAGGAGGCTTCTTCTCTAAGCTGAACCTCCCCTGCAGGATTCAGCAGAGCTAGCACCGGGAGTTGTGGTGGATTGGACTGTTGAGTGGCAAACTAACAATAGTAATCAATCAGCTATTCTTTTAAGATGAAGACTTAAAATATGCTTTGTTCTTCAAGACCAAGTTATGTTCAAGCAAGCTTGCTATAATTAGAAGATAAATTACCAAGTAACCCAGTGTATAAAATCTTCAGTATTGATGTTCATCATCTGTTACCTTTTCTAATGTGGTACAACATTTCTGTTTGAATGATATGCTTTTACTAGCATATTATTTTTCTAGTATCTGAAGAAGCCTGACCTTTAAAAAAAATGAAGCTAAAGCTTTTGTTCTCAAAGACAGTTTTCTAGAAGTATTTAAAGCCTTTCACAAGATAGATGGTAACTTCTCGGTAATCCTCAACAGAATACAAAGTGGTAGCATCTGCATAGAAATGACATTTATCCAAGTCATTTATTGGGCAATGTACTTTAACCAAAAATTCAGTTTTGGAATACTCTCCATTACTTAAAGGGCATCCTATATTCTAGTCCCTGTCTAGCAACTTATTGTCTAGCAACTTATTTTTCAGAGCCATCTGGACAGCAAAACATACTGACTAGGAATTCATAGGTAAAGAACTACAGTACTTGAGGTGTCCCCAAGAGTTTGAGCATAATGAATTTGAGTTCTTGACATTTTTTCTTTCCACAAAATGCCTCCACAGCATAGCACTCCTTCCAGTTTCAAAAGTGATTTGCTGGAATGAGGGGAGGTTGCATTTGAAGAAAGGAAAAAAAAAGCCTAGTGCTTTCTTTGGTGGCAAAGGTCTTTGGATCCCTGCTTGGTGCGCTCACACAGGTCATCAACAGAAGCTCCTTCAGGGATCAAAAGTAAAATTTCTCCCGGGGTTTCTACACAGCCCTAGGTTGGCGCTGAATAGTCAAAAATGTGAAATTTGAAATGAATTTCAGGGCTTCTCCCAAAGAGATACATATGGAAATGTTCAAGAGAAGTTAAACAAAAAAGAGAAGGTGCAGAAAAGGTGCAGAAAAGAGCGACCAGAATGATTCGTGGGCTGGAGCACCTCCCTTATGAGGAAAGGCTACAGCGTCTGGGGCTTTTCAGCCTAGAAAAAAGGCGCCTGAGGGGGGACATGATTGAGACTTATAAAATTATGCATGGGATGGAGAGAGTGGATAGAGGGAAATTCTTCTCCCTCTCGCACAACACCAGAACCAGGGGACATGCACTAAAATTGAGTGGAGGGAGAGTTAGAACAGACAAAAGAAAAAATTTCTTTACCCAGCGTGTAATTCATCTGTGGAACTCCTTGCCACAGGATGTGGTGATGGCACCTGGCCTAGATGCCTTTAAAAGGGGTTTGGACAGATTCATGGAGGAAAAGACCATCACAGGTTACAAGCCATAAGCAACCTCCTGGTTTTAGAAGTGGGTTTTCTCTGTGCCAGGTGCAAGGGAGTGGCGACTGGACACAGGTATCTTGTTGTCTTGTGCTCCCTGAGGCATCTGGTGGGGCCACTGTGTGACACAGGAAGCTGGACTAGATGGGCTTTTGGCCTGATCCAGCAGGGCTCTTCTTATGTTCTTATGTTCTTATGTTAAACACGTTTCTATAAGACAAGTGACATTGCTAAGCCTCTCTCTCTCTCTCTCTCTCTCTCTCTCTCTCTCTTTCTCTCTCTCTCTCTCTCTCTCTCTCTCTCTCTCTCTCTCTGTGTGTGTGTGTGTGTGTGTGTGTGTGTGTGTGTGTGTGTGTGTGTGTGTGATGGAAGTATTTCTGCCTCTCTGAAACCACTACTTACATCTCAACATTGAAAATGGAAACTACTCACTAGAGCCCTGCATTGATCCATATTCAGTTTGATAGTCAGTTGTTGCCAAATATTAGTGTGTAAATTAGGAGAGATTCAGATACATACAGGGTTATGCAAAAAGGATGTGCAAAGGTAAAGCTGATTTATAAATGAACTGGCATACCTCAACTGTCATGACATGAAAAGACAGAAAAGAAATGTCCAAGCTTCACATGCACTTTACAAATGTTCAATGTGGGCACTTGTGCAGCTACAATGGGGCAAGTGGGGCAAAAAGCCATGGTCTCCTTGCGGGGAGACTGCACTGTCAACCAGAACGTTTGCCCCCCCCTTGCCCCATTATAGCTATTCAAGCGCCGACATCGAACATTTGCACTATCCTTTTTGAATAACCCTGTGTATTTTATTCGGTTGTATTTGGAACCATTAAAAGAAGAGCCAGAATCAGTAAGTATGTAACAATTTGTCTTAGGTTGGTGGCTAATCTCTAAACAATTAAAAATCTGAGGGCAGGTTTGGCCTTTACGTCAACGCTATCGATGGGTAAGGAAGAGTTAGCCTTTTGTTTACAATTGCCTAATTGTCAATCAATGTCTATAATTTCTTTTCCAGCCTCGTTGTGACTTTCTCTCTTCACTGCTGTGACATTTTCACTGTGGAGCAAATGCTTCCAGAATGCCTGTAGATGATTCACTTTAATGGACGTTGGCTTTGCTGAGGTTTCTGGTATGCTATTAATGGAAATGCTAATACTGGTCTCCATAGTAGTTGGCTTTTCGTCTTTTGGTGACATAGCAGGGTTGTACCATAGCCTAACACAGTGTTTTTCAAACTGTGGGTCGGGACCCACTTGGTGGGTTGCAACCTGATTTCTGGTGGGTCCCAGGTGATGAAAAGATAAGATAAGTAATTGCCACAAGTCCTGAGGCTATTCAAAAATCAGCTACAGTAGCTACTAATTGCCCTTCAAAGAGCTGAGCTCCTGCAGTTTGCAAGATAGCTGCTATTTATCCTGCAAGCAGCTGATTTATCAACTAAGATATATATATATATATATATATATATATATATATATATATATATATATATATATATATATATATATATATATATATATATATATATATATCACCTTTTTTTAAAGTCTCATAAAGCTAGGTGGGTCCCGATAGAGTACAATTTTTAAAAGTGGGTCCTGGTGCTAAAAAGTTTGAGAACCACTGTCCTAACATGTAGGCTAATGCACTGCGGGAGGTCTTCATTTCAAAGATACAAGCGTAACAGCATGAAAGCTGTTCTACTTTCAAAAGGACCAATCTTTGGATCAATAGTAAGTTTCTAATACTGTTTGGAAAGTATTGAGAAGGCAATTATATAATTGCAGTGCAGTGGGAGATTACTGCAGACAACGTGTTATGGCTGCCATTGACTGAACAACTCCTCAGATACCTTTTGTTGTTGTTGTTCAAATAGAAGGTGGATGGACTAGAGTGAAATTGTTCCTTTGTTCTTGATGTTTGCTGCAGATGAAGACATCGCTCCAGATGTTTATTACAGGGGTCCACCAATAGAAAAATGTCTACTGTATAATGGTTCTAGTATCACATCTTATACACACGTGACAATGTGCACTGCGTGTTTAAGCACTTGCTTAAAATGAAGTTTTGAAGAAAGATATGAAAATAGATTTTAAAGAAGCTTTATCTTTTTTTTAATGAATGACCTGTCTGTCACATCTGCAGTATAGTCCTGATTCATTTTAACCAGCTGAGAATGATTTGAATCCCTCTATGATGCTTTGGTGCTTAATGCATTCTCTTCCATGCTGTATTCATCAGTGATAATCGGTGCACTGGGGCCCCAGCTAACAGGCCTTTGCTACCCAGCGGCACCACCTTATCTATCATTTTGAAATTGGTAGACGCAGCGGCGACGCTACTGTAAAGCGACGGTAGCGGGCCGCTATGGGGTGACGCGCGCAAGGGGTGACGCGCACACACGCGTGATGCGTCACCTCTCCTGCGCGCGTTGCCCCCAAAGATGTCCCCGGAGCCGGCTCCGGAGATGTCTTCCCCAGCCGACACTGTGCGAACGTTCTGAGGAAGGCCCACTGTGCGAACGTTATTTATAACTTTTTTGCACGTGCGCAGACCATCCCTGAGGGAAAAGGGCTGCCCTTTTCCCTCAGGAATGGTCTGCGCATGCGCTAAAAAACGTTATAAATAACGTTCGCGCAGCGGGCCTTCCTCAGAAGGCCCCGGACAGCTGGCCGGGGAAGACGTCCCCGAGCTGGCTGCAACAATTAAGGGGGCACCCGGGCCAGCGACCCGTCAGGCGCCCGGAGCGGCGCCGTCGGGCACCCCTCCCACATCGAGACACGGCCTACGGATGCGCCGAAGGTTTGTAAGAGGGGGGTATAGGGGGAGGCATCACTTGGGTGACGGGCGCGCCCCGCTATGGGGCGGCGCGCGCCCTAGCGACGCCACTGGGTAGACGGTAGAACAGCACAACCGCAACTGTTGTACGAGAAAGCAGGTTGCTGGGATTGGCTATGAGATCAATGCCTTTTGGTGAAATGGAGTGGGAAGTTTTTCTTGGCTGCCCACCTGACCTCTCCTAATCTCATCGGATGTCTCACTCATGTCAAGTAAATGGAGGTGAGAGTTACTGGTAGTTAGCCCGAGGACAAATGGGGCATTTATAATGTGCTATCGACACAATGAGAAACAGAACCACAAGGGTCACATTCACAGAGGAGGTCTAGCTGTGTTTCACAGAAACAGGGCAGCAGTGGGGGTTATTGTTTGTTTACAACCAGGGGATTTCTTTGTTTTAGTGGTAACCTTATTATATGGAAGTATTGTGGACATGGAAAAAGGCTTACAAGAAACACAGGTTAGGAAAGAGACAGGGTGTTCTCTGTGGACCTTGATTTATCAACTGATCTCGTTCAGCTAAGGAAAATGCAAAGTGAACTCTCTAGCCACATTTTCTTTCTAACACCCTGTAAATTCTATAGATTAAAAACAAACTGCTGGAAGCTCTTTCTTTTCCTATTTCAATCACTCTGCCTAACTTTAGCAGAAATATTTTTTTTTCTTCCTACTCAAAGGTCTCTGAAACACTCAAGGCTTCATTGCAAGCTATATGGAACAGTAACTCATCATCATCTACTTTGGAACTTACTTTCACTTTCAGTTACCGTGAACCCAGTTTGGGCTTATTGTGATGCACTTGCGCCATGAACTTGGACTCTGTCCAAACTAGGATTGGGTCAACTCCTTGCTGGGATGAGGTAACATTGACAACTGTCTGGAAGGTCCTGGAACCTGTAGGTGTCAGGATAAATAAATGGGTGGCGAGGTGACATCTGTGGCGGGGGGGGGGCTTTTGTTGTGCTTTGGCTGAGGCCATACCTGAGTCAGTCAGAACTGGCTATGGTGGTCCATGCCCCAGTGACATCTCACTTAGATTACTGTATTGAACTCTACATGGAGTTATCCTTGACGATGGTCCAGAAGATGCAGCTAGTGCAGAATGCAGTGGCCCAGCTGGCCACCAGGGCTTGGTGGGTTGAGCCTGCCTTGCCATTGCTCCAGTGGCTACACTTGGCTGCCCATTCCATTCTGAGCCCAGTTCAAGGTGTTGGTGATTACCTTTAAAGACCTATACGGCATAGGACAGGAATACCTCAAGGACCGTCTCCCCCTATTTAATCCTGCACGTCCACTAAGATCATCAGATAGGACCCTGCTTAGGATACCGCTGCCACCTAGGGGATAAGTTCAAGGGGCAGGGTCTTTTCTGTTGTGGCACCACGTCTATGGAACCAGAAGCTACCATCTATGGAACTACCAGAAAATCTGAGGACAGCCCCCTCTTTATATGGTTTCTTGCAGGGTTTAAAAACATATTTATTTCACTTAGCATGTGAAGAGAGAGGAACCTCCTAGTGACCCCTCTATAGGCCAGAGGTTCCCAAACTTTCCCCACCCCCTGTAAGTCTTTGCAGGGGGGGTGGCGACAGTGGCACAATCCTAGAAGTGCTGCCGTCACCGCACATCGCCACATGTCACATGTAAGTGTGTAGCGACCATTAGTCCTGGACTGGGACGTTGTGATGTCCCAGTTTGGAAACCTCTGCTATAGACCACCTGTTGCTGCTTTTATGTTATTGCTGGACTTTTTTTTACATCTTTTAGCTGCTCCTATACCATTTTTAATGGTTTCAATGGTTTTATTTAAATGTTTTTATTAATTGTATTTTATCTTTTAATTTTTCGTTGAGGTACACTACTTTGAGCATATATATATATATATATATATATATATATATATATATATATATATATATATATATATATATATATATATATATAATGTTCCTTTAGGCCTTGGAGAGCTCATACAGATGGAATATCCTTAAATTATATATATATAAAAAAACACCACATACCCCTCCTTACCACTTGGGTGGGATGATATAATTACAAAGCACCTCTGAGGTGAGATCTCACCCTGGGATAGTTTTGTTGTCTACACTGGTTCAGAAAAACAAATGATTCTAACAGGGAGATTCAATGAACTGCTCAGTTTTGTTCCCGGCTTAAACAGGTGCAATATTTGGATCCAAGAAAGAAATTCTTCCCAGTTCAAATTGGTTGTTAACCCAAAGGGATGTATTTATTTATTTTATTTCTGTATTTATATACCACCTTTCTTATCCTCAGATTGCTCTTCATATGTTATTCAAGGCGGTTTACATAGGCAGGCTTATCTAGATCCGATAAGGATCTTTACAATATTGTTCTGTATAGAACTCTACAATTCCAGCTGGTTTCCTCCATGGTGTAGTCATCTTCACTAGCTGCTGAACACAAGCCTCGAGCTCTCTGCAGGACGCCGGAACTGGTGTGTGGTTATCCACTGCATAGACTGAGTTATTTTATCTATGGCACCTCAAATGGGGGAAAAGAGTCAATATGCAGGAAACTGACCAATCATGCAAACCAAATCTATACAAATGACTCACTAGGTGGTGAGAGCTGCCACATGGAACCCCTATGAATAACGTATCAGCACTTTCCTGAGGCAATTACACCACACTTTACAAAAGGGGGGGACCCAACTTTTAAGAACAATGTGGATTTTTTTTAACTTGTATTTCTTTAAAAAAAATATGACATTTAGAACAATGTGAAAATTGAACATTGTTGAGTACTCCCTGGTGATAGTACTATTTCAACCTCTATTTTATCTACACGATGATTATGTTTCATTCAAATTGTCGGTAGAAGAGGTGCTACAGGAGACATACCTTAAGACTGGGACAGAAGCTTTCAATACACCAATCCCCATGTCTCAGGAGTAGCAGAAAGAGGTTTAATGAAGCTTCACAATCCTTAAGAATGCCTTGTCTGTGCCTTTCTTGATAATGTTGATTTTGGTTTTGCACTGTTAGTCTAGGTGACACTATACTCTCCTCAGGGGAGATGTATTATTGTTTGTTTGTTGTTTTCGTCTCCACAGCTTGCACTGTTTTGACGGAAACATTTCCATTAGTGCTTCTTGCTTTTCCCCTGGAGCGGACTCACTTTCTTTCATTTCTGCATTTGCTTTCACATTGTGTGAGAAGAGGCAACACATCTAGATCTGACTGGGGCCGACGCCACCCTTACAAGGTAGCAGCCTAGTTGCTCTGCACTGCACTCCGCCACTTTCCACAAGTGTATTTCATAATACTGTACTGAGCTCTTGTCCATATAATGAAGAGTAGTCGGACATGACTGGACTTAATTGTCTGGGGTCACCTTTACCTTTTAGTGATTATTATGATGAGTATGATTATTATTATATAAATAATAATAATAATAATAATAATAATAATAATGCAAGTCCTCACTTAAAGTCATTTCATTTAAAGTTGTTTCATTTTAAAGTTGATGGGAAAATGCCAGAGGAACACTTACATTTATCAATTAGCCTATGATAAAATTGGTTTCATTATAAGTCTTTTCACTTAAAGTCGCAGTTTCCAAGAAGAACCTATCAACAATTTTAAGTGAGGACTTGCTGTACTGTAATATGCTTTTTTTTACATTGTGGTTTTGTTTGACATCATTAAATAATAAGATTAAGATGTTAGCCCTCTTCATACATTAAATAACTGTGGACAGTGTCCATGGTTACAAGAAGACCAACATTCTCCATAGCACTGCCCTCCCCCACTCTCCCTGGGTACCATGTTTACATATACTGGCAATAGTCCCCAGTGGTGGTGCTCCGACTGCCCCCCCGTCCTAGAAGTGACGTCACCACCACCGCCGTTTTACATCACACAGAGGTGCAGGGCGGGTGGGAAGGCCAAACTTGTCGCCACCGCTGCCCGCTCATGCTGCCTAAATGGCCCGATACACCGTGCCACCACCCGCTTTGACACACACCTCTGCCCGCCTGCCTCCCAGGGTCCAACAGCGCCGCCAGGGGCCCACCGCCCCCACCGCCCCCACCGCCCCCTGCCCAGCTCTGCCTCTGATAGTTCCTATATCCAGGGATAGCAGAGGGTGACAGAGTGTGTCAGCACCAGGGGCAGGGCTTGCTGGTGTGCTCCTATTGCCCTTGTAACCATGGACTGTCCACAGTTACATAAGACCAGTTCAGATTATACTTTCTCTGTCCAGCCAGATCCACATGTTTAATGTGTGCTCCATTGCACACGTGTTTTGGTCGTTCCCCTTGCTTACCAGTTCCTCATAATTTTGTGTGAAGGGAGGTGTCATGAGCCAAACACATGCTGCTGTGCCTATTTTTAAAGTAGCATGTGTAGAGGGACAATTTGCCCCCCCCCCCTTTTGATTAAAACTACAATCCAATTTATGTCTATTCAGACGTAAGACCCATTAAATTCAATGGGATGATCCTAGGTAAGCGTACATAGGACTGCAGCCTAAGAAAATTTCAGGGGACGTATGCGCACATCAAGAGCACAAACAATGTTCATTGCACTGGGTGGGTGAGATAGGGAAAGTATTATCTACGCCGGTCCATAATGTCTGGAGAAGGGTTATATTTCCTCTCTTTCTTTACAACTTGTGCTTTGGGGGGAAATTTCTTTTAGGCTTTTTGGTTTGGAGCATATGTTTATTTATTAAACTACTTATAGGCCACTTTTTGAACAAAGCAATTTAAGGCTTGGAACATACAGGGGAAAGAACATGTTGAAACCAACATAAACTGGAATGAATTAAAAAAAAATAGGAAGATCCACAATACAGACAGTAGGAAGAGACACCAGAACCAGCGGCATCACAAGCCGGCACATCACCCCTTGCGGGGTGGGGCCGGCTCGGCGCGTCACCCCCCTACCCTCCACTGTCGCGTCTCACCCCCACACCCCCAGGCGCATCACCCACCCACCCAAGCGCGTCACCCCCCCACACACAGCCACGTCACACACACACACACGGTACTCACCCCATCCCGGGTGTTACCCCTGGGAGCCGGCAGGCCAAGCTGCGTCTTCCTCGGCAGCTCGGCGTGGCCGAGCAAGACTTTGAGCGGCGCATGCACACAACGCAGCTCGAAGCCTTGCCGGCTGGCCTATTTATAAGCGGATGAGCCGCCAAGGAAGATGCGGTTCGGCCTGCCGACTCCGGGGGGTGATGTGGCAGGATGGGCTGAGTACCGGTGTGTGTGTGTGATGTGGCTGTGTGTGTGTGTGTGTGTGTGTGTATGTGTGTGTGTGTGTGTGTGAAAGAGACACGCTTGGGTGGGTAACGCGCCTGGGGTGTGTGGGGTGTGAGACATGACAGTGAGAGGGGGTGATGCGCCGAGCCGGCCAGCCCCGCACCCCTGGCGCGTCACCCCCTCCGGCCGCCCCCTGGTGTGTCACCCCAGGCACCCCGCACCCCACCACGCATCAGTGACACCACTCAAAGGGGCAAGGATCTCGATGGGGTGCCTGGAGCAAGGGCAGGGCCTAAGTGATGTGGCGACAAGGGTGTGTCCTGTGTAGCCAATAGGAGGGCAGAGGGAGGCAGTTGCGCGTGCAGTGCGGCTCCAAACACACACCCCACCGGTTTTGTTAGCTTTTTGGAGCCGTTCAGGCTCCAGGGAGGGCGAGTGGGCTGAAAAGAAGACTGCCGAAGCGGATCACGGAAAGAAAGACGAGGCGGCGGGCGAGAGACATGGTGGGTGCGGGCCCGCACCCGGAGCAGCTGCTATGCACGCTCCACCCTACTTGCACCGCTGACACCACTGACCATAACAACTATTCAGGGCCCCCAAATAACCTCAGGATCAGGACAATTTACCATGATGGGCAGCCCAATCCTAATTTTCTGTGCACCGATGCAGCGAGGCCAGTGGATGTGACACTGCATCCTGCACAGAAATTGGGAGGTGGGAGGTCTCCTCGAGGTAAGGGAACTCTTGTTCCATTACCCCAGGTACAGCCTTACCCCATCCCTCGCAATGAGTTTCCTCTTTTTCATTTGAACCTTTGCAAGTGGTTGATGCCCACAAAGATTCAACCTTTTGTGGGCATATTATAGCCTTTGCGAGTAATCAAACCGATGGTTTGCCAAGGCTTGAGATTTTGTGAAAATTCTCTTGGAATGCTCAAAAGAGCTCAACTTGATTGCACAGGTAAACCACAGAGATGCTTGTTCATCCCTAGCAGACTTTGCATATTTTCCAGGTAAAGCTGAGGTTTTTCAGGGCCTGAAATGCATGTGACATTTATCTGTTGTTTTTTAAATGAGCGTTTTCCGTGGCTTGTGCTCCACATTTCTGACTTAGTATTTCAAGTAACAATCTAAGTGTGTACTGGAATTTGAATATCTTCCTTAGTCACTAAACTAAGACCAGCACTTTAACTGAAATCATAATAAATTATGTTTGATTTGTATAGGTTGTTTGCATGTGCCAATAACCATATATTAGATCAAGTTTACATTTTTAATTTTCTACAGAGTTCTTGAAGTGCTAAAGGGTAATTCGTGCTCTAAGAAATGTAATAATAGTTATTTCCTGAGGTTTCAAAGGATGATAAGTTGAAAGTCCAGGATAGCAGGCAAAATTCAATTCTCCTTCAGACAACTCACTGAATACAAAAGCGACTTTCAGCAATAACTCCACAGAAACAATCATGCACAGCATATTTCATTGGAGCTGCTCAATTAGCTATCCTTCCAGACTACAACATAATTTTGAGGTGAAAAACTGCTTAATCCTTCCTATCCCCTACCTTTGGCGTTGATGCAGCTGCTTTAACAGAGCGTGTGCTGTATCCAATGGTCAGCCTGCAGCCTGCATCAGACAGCCTGCAGAAGGTAAGTAATTCTTTTTTACTTAACCCCCAATAGGCTGCCTGATCGCCTATGGGTCTCTCCAGACCTAGGCTAGCCAGTTTGCTGGTGTATGTGCCAGGAGAGAAAAGGGGCAAGGCAGCCTGGTAAAGAAGGGATAGGATCTGGAACATGTTGGTGGTGCCACCACGATCCGCCTCCCCCTCCCCCACCCTGGCCTCCCTTGATCTGCCCCCAAACTCCCCCTCCCCACCCATGACTCACCTCCCCGTCAACTTACTGGCACCAACAGAGAATTCGGAAGTTGCTGTTGCACATGCCATACTGCTGTCCATTTGTGTATGTGACAGCGGCCTGGCTTTTGCATTGCTGTGAAGGACCTTGCACTGCTGGGAACATTAGCTCCAGCAGTACCAGGCCCTGATAGAAGAGGGGCCATAGAGTTCTACCAAGGACTCTTATTTAGCTCATTGAAGAAGCTAGACTGTTTTGCATTTGTGAGATCAAGTTTACTTATAGTACCCTTATAGTACCCCGGATGTTGCCATGCTGGGACACATCAACATGTGTGGAACTAATTGGCAGAACTCACAATTAAACTAAGGTTTTTGCAAGGCACATACAAACACAAAGGTCAGAATACCCTAATGGTCTTGAAGTTTTAATCAATGGTGACAGCAAGTGTGTTGTGTAAAGGAACGAAAGAGCAGAGAACAGATGCATGGGCAGTTCAGGCTTTGTCTAATCACCTGATTTATACGTGCGGGTAGGAGGAGTTGATCTCCATGACAAAAGAGGAATGCAAATGTCATGGTTAAGAAAAAGTGCCAATAAAACTCCAGCAAGACTAAGATCAGATGTGTCATTGGCAACATCTGCTACTGCTAATGAGGTATAGGGACTTCCCATATGAGGGACTCTTAATAGAGTCAGAGACATACAGTAATTCGGCATTTTCAAGAAATCAAGCACGTTGAAAAGTGTTTTTTTTTCCCCAGTAAACTCTCCCAAGTTTCTGAGATTTGAGCATTTCTCTGTCTACATGGATAAAAAGAAAAAGAAACCAAAAGTCCCATGAGCTACAGCAGCTGCTTCCAGGGCCACCCTGGCTAAGCTCCAGCCATATTACAAATAAAGTGCTTAGCACATCTAAGATATTACATCCATTTTAAGTTCTGCTAGAGAGTTGCAGGTAAGGTGAGGTTTTTTTATATTATTCTTTTGTACAAGTGCAATTACAGGAAATTGTTCTGCTAGAGAGATTTTTGGCAACTTCACCAGTGTAATGCAGACCAATAGTACATATCAGGCTCATTGTGGTGGGAAGTCTAATAGAAGGGAGAGAACATGCTTGTTGCAAATGCCTCTCACTGGAAAAGTTTCCAAGTTTCACCTTGGGAAAAGTGTAAAATGTGTCCTGCTCAGTTCTCTGATGAGTGCTAATTGAGATCAGTGATGGGCGAGGGATAAGAACATAAGAAGAGCCCTGCTGGATCAGGCCAAAAGCCCATCTAGTCCAGCTTCCTGTGTCACACAGTGGCCCCACCAGATGCCTCAGGGAGCACACAAGACAACAAGATACCTGTGTCCAGTCGCCACTCCCTTGCACCTGGCACAGAGAAAACCCACTTCTAAAACCAGGAGGTTGCTTATGGCTTGTAACCTGTGATGGTCTTTTCCTCCATGAATCTGTCCAAACCCCTTTTAAAGGCATCTAGGCCAGGTGCCATCACCACATCCTGTGGCAAGGAGTTCCACAGATGAATTACACGCTGGGTAAAGAAAATTTTTCTTTTGTCTGTTCTAAGATCAACATCTATGGATCAACATATGCTTCTCTTTGAAACTTGGAAGCACTGTAAATGTGATTGCAGGCCTAAAAGCACACTGAACTGTGCATTTCTTGTGCTGAAACTTTTAATTTTATAAAACAAAACACAAGGAAAGGCAGTGACTGTTTTATGAGCCCTTTCTGTCCACTGTAAAGTTTTGGCAGCCCAATCTTATACTATACTTACATGGCTCTGTCTAATCAAGGCTATCTAAGGTTCATTGTTCAGAATGGAAGGCTGGACCACTGCAGGCATCTGTCTGTCACCTCCTCTAAGGTCTTGCAAATTTAGAGTACTCACCTTGGCATTATCTCATTCGCGAGCACATGTATTCCTGAATAATAAAGTAAGATTCACTGTCCAGTGCCCAGACCACCTGGAGAGTCTTTTCAAATCTCTCTGGAATGCCTCTCCTACCAACAACCCATGCATGGGTGCTGCACCTGCCATACCTTGTGTCCCTCAGGAATTTCTCTATTGCATTGCAATTCAGACTTGGTGCCCTCCTGGAAGGATGCATGTCCTGAAGATGCCTCACCCAGGTCCCGGTCCAAATACAAGGCCCCGCAACCCTGGGTGGGCACTCTTACAGTTTGAGAACACTCCTGGACCAAGAGACACTCCTAAACAAGGAGAAAGGGTAGACTGCCACCAGCTGGGAAGGTTCCTTGACTCTTCCAGATCCCAGCTCCTGGAAGGTCACAGGAAATACTTTGTGCCAGCTGTGCTCCCTTACCAAGGGAGGCAGTAGCACAAGGCAAAAGTTACTACGGTAGCGTGAAAACACACCAAAAGTAAAATAAAGATGTTTTATTTTAGGCTATGCAAAACAGCATAGAAGCATGGAAGAGCAGTAAAACTGCAAGACAAATTGGCATAACATACAAGGTACAAAGCAACAGGATAAAAACAATAAATCTAACTCCTAACATCTAGACATTTACCTAGCAGTCACCAAGACATAGAAAGTCCCCATCACCCTAGCAAGGGGATGTGAGGCCTACTTAGCCGATGCTGGTGGTGGCTAAGTGGAATCCATCCAGGAGCGTGCAAGACAGGTGAGACGGTCTCCAACAAAGCAGTTAGAGATCTGACAAAATAGTTCCCTAAGGCAGAGGTTCCCTAACTCCTGGGAAGGCCTTACGCTGCTCTAAGTAGCAGCGGGGCCTTCCCAGGAGTGGCAATGACACGCCTGGGATCGCGCCGCCGCCGCCACCGCTGCGCCCGGGATCGCCGTTTTTACCTTCATTGGTGGGCAGTGGGGGTCCCTTGGGGGTTGCGGGGAGCCTGCGGACCCCTCCGCAGGCCTCCCCAAGCGTCGGAGCATTGCTCCGACGTGATCGCAACGTTACGTTTCGCGTAAAACCGGAAGTCAGTTGCGATCGCGTTGGAGCGCTGCTCCGACGCTTGGGGAGGCCTGCGGAGGGGTCCGCAGGCTCCCCGCAACCCCCGAGGGACACCCACTGCCCACCAATGAAGGTAAAAACGGCGATCCCGGGCGCAGCAGTGGCAGCGGCGGCGCGATCCCAGGCGTGCCGTTGTCGTCACCGCGGGTTGCCATGCCCCTTAAGGGCATAGCAACCCTTTCTTCCCGGCTGGGGCGTCGCGACGCCCCAGTTAGGGAACCACTGCCCTAAGGGGATAGTTAAATAGCCTTTTGCGGTCAGATGATTGACGTGAGTGAACTACCCAATAAGATGCAGCTGTACAGCGTGTCTTCTAGAAGATGACTTCATATTACTCCTGACCCCCTCCCAACTGGAGAAACTGGTGATGGAACCACAGGTGCAAATTATAATGAAGGGAAGAAGTTGCTATCTCATTCCAATGGAGATAAGGCACTAACAAGCAGTGGTAACTCAGAATACAGCACAGCTCCAAGGACATTGGCTTAATGTCCAAACACCAAGGCTCTGAGAGCAGAATGCCTGTCCAAAACGGAGTCAGAACCAAAGTGAGATTTTTACTTCCTTGACAATGCACCTTAACTCAAATGAGCCCAGGAAACTCCTGGCTCTCCAATAGAGGCTTCTACATTCATTCATGGAGGCATTTCCCTGCTTGGAAAGCCTCTAGGCAGACTAGTTGCCCGCATCTCAGGAGGAACTGAGTTCCCTGAACCAACAGGAGGGGAGAAGTTTAAAAGAATCGCAAAAGAAGAGAGAGAGAGAGAGAGAGAGAGTTGTGGGGGGGGTGGATGGAAGAAAAGATAAGAGACATAATCTACCCTTAGTCTGCTGGGTATGCTGTCCTATGAAGTGAGGCCAGGTGGAACGCCTTTGAATCCCAAGGAAAAATGGAAAAACACAGCCAAACGGTGCCCCCTACTGGGCAGAAAAAGTAGCTCTTCTGGCGGTGAGGGCAGCTACTGAGACAAGAGGCTCTCTAGTGCAACTGTACATGCATTCACACACACATGGGGCGGAGGCATTCGTATATTAGGATTAGGGCTGATTGTTGTTTTATTGAATATTTTGCCGACCTCTTTTCAATAAACTCTTTTATCTTTGAAATTGTTCCCTTCTCAGGCTTAAGAACGGCTTTTCACCAATGCTGGCCTTGTACCTTAGTCTAAAAGATCCCTTGTTCTTTGAGGTGCCTGTACTAGGAGGCTTAGGGCTGAAGAGGGCTTAGCTACCCAGATCCTCCTAAAGCCATCCTTGAATCCATTAATTACTTTCCAAAGTAATTAATGTATCAATTCCCCAAATTAATGTATAATTCCCCAAATAATAATGTATCCATTAATTCCTCAGATAAATAACTTATGTACCACTGGTGCATAACGTATGCACCACTTATGCAAAAATAACTTATATGCACCACTGGTAACAGATGCCTCCATGCAGTGGCCATTTTAGCCATGTTCCCTGTGGTCTAACATGGTTGCAGAGCACTGCAGGTATAAGAATGGCCACCAGTTACCTGAAAAGAAATACTGTCTGAGTCAATGTTATTCATACAATGCCATATAGGGCCAAATCCGATCCAACTTTCCAGCATTGATGCAGCCGTGTCAATGTGGACCATAGTCATAGTTTTTCTAGTGTCACAACAAAAACGTCAATCACATAAGAAAATCTTAATTTCAGAATTAGCATGCCTATGGCTATGGGCAACTCTTCATGGAATCTGAGTTTCCTCAAAATAAATTTCTTCCTCATATTAACATGTTGTTATGTTAACCTTTGTTATAGATCGAATCTATTGTTTTACAATTGTTGTAAGCCACCCTGGTGGCCCCCATATGGTGGGGTCTAAATCTTTCAACTAAATAAATGAAACATTGGTGAAGAAAATAGAAATGGGTTGATCTAAATACCCACCAGATAAAATATTGAAGAAGTTACTTGTTTCCTTGTAGTAGTTTGTTCTGAAAAACAGCTCACTACTCCTTGGCATGTTCTAAAGTGAGTTATTCCAAGCTGTCTCCCAGGAATATATCTTCGTGACTAAAAGGATATCATGTTCGCGCTGGAGATGCAAAACGCTCCCTATACTGAGACATGGAGACATAAGGATAACTGCAGTTGCTAAGGTGCCACTGCTTGATTCTGATTACAACACAGCAAAGTGAGTCAATAACACTCAAGTAACCTTCTGTCACCTGGCATATGGTTTACACATTCAGAAATGCATTTATGCCCCCAAGTGGGTGTGCAGCTCTTCACCATCTCAGCACTTTGCCTTGTATGTCTTTAAGAGAGAGAGAGAGAGAGAGAAAAAAAAACAAAACTCCTTCCAAATTTGAGTTTTCTTTTGCAGATGCCAACATTTTCTGAAGTGTGTCAATTTTTGGCTTGCAACAGGGACACAGATTAGCCGGAAGGGGAAAAAAAACTTTTCAAACAACTGGACTTTTTAAAAATTATCAAGTGGCTTGTTAAAACCCTTGATTTTGATAAATAATGTCTCTGTCACCATCTTTTGTAATTTGCATCAAGCATGAGGAACAGAGGAGCAAATAGTAAGTGCACTTATGGAGCAAGGAGAATTCATACTTTAATGAGGATAAGAGCCTTGGAGGGAACAATTGCCTCACTACAGAGAGCCCAGAGACTTCAAATCACTTGGCACACGGTCTTCCAGTTTCCTTTGCCTCTTTTTCTCCGTCAGTTGAGAGCCACCCATTTTGCCGTATGCGCTGAGCTCTTTCAACTTGATTCCGCCTCCTACTTACGATTTGAGGAAGATGAAAAATTGCTGGACAAATATGCCATCGCTATGCTGCATTAAAATGCATAATGGGTAGCTGGGTGATCTCTTCACGTTGAAAATGACCAAAGACAAATTCAGTAATTGCCTCACTTTTTATTATTACTATTGCAACAACAGACACCCCTCTAAATGAAATAAGACAGTTAATGAGGATGTTTTTCTGACCCTTATATTTAACTCATCAGAATATCTGATCTTGTGAACAGACTTGAAATGATCAACAGTTACCAAAGAACAATATAATTACACTGATGAGTTGTTGTTAAGCCAGCTGCCAACCTCTTGAAATACACTGTTCTCACCACAGGTTTAATCAAACACATTACATTTGCAGGAGGAAATACCATCAGTAGCCTACAAGACACCAGCTTTATACCATCTTCGTTCATTCCGTCTGGGTTACCAAGGTTTCTAAATAAGCTTGCTCCCTTTTTCTATTGGCTCCTATGCCTTTAACAGTGGCAAAGAGAAATGTAACCGGTAAGGCTCTTCCGCATATGGAAAAGCTTCACCTACTACATTTCTGTGCCAGTCTGCTGTTAAAGGCAAAGAAGCAGCTAAGTTAAAAAGGGGGTAAACCTTTTCCCACCAACTCCCACTGAAACCAATAGGTGTCAGGCAGAACAGTACCTATTTGAGTGCATAAAATCTATAAAGTTGTGTGCTATTTAAAGAAACAGAGCATGCTAGGGCCAAAGAAACAATTAACAGACCAATCCTATTGGGCTTCTCTGCTGCCAGAACTAGCATTCCAGCAATGGAGCCTGCCTTTTGTTGTTGTTCAGTCGTTAAGTCGTGTCCGACCCTTCGTGATCCCATGAACCATATCCCGCCAGGCCTTCCTATCCTCCACTATCTTCCTGAGTTCGCTCATTTTCATGTTCGTTGCATCGGTGATGCTGTCTAACCATCTCATCCTTTGCCTTCCCCTTCTCCTTTTGCCTTCAATCTTTCCCAGCATCAGAGTCTTCGCCAGAGAGTCCTCTCTTCGCATTAGGTGGCCAAAATATTTGAGCTTCAGCCTCAGTACCTGTCCTTCCAGGGAACAGTCAGGCTTGATTTCATTTAGAATTGACTGATTTGATCTCCTAGCAGTCCAAGGGACTCTCAGGAGTCTTCTCCAGCACCACAGTTCGAAAGCATCTATTCTTCGGCGCTCAGCCTTCCTTATGGTCCAACTCTCGCAACCATACATTGCTACTGGGAACACCATGGCCCTGACTATACGAACTTTTGTTGGCATGGTGATATCTCTGCTTTTTATTATGCTATCTAAATTTGCCATATCTTTCCTTCCAAGGAGTAAGCGTCTTTTAATTTCATGGCTGCTGTCTCCGTCTGCAGTGATCTTGGAACCCAAAAAAGTAAATTCTGTTACTGCTTCCATTTCTGCCCCTTCTATTTGCCAGGAATTGATGGGACCAGATGCCATGATCTTAGTTTTATTAATGTTGAGTTTCAAGCCAACTTAAGGAGCCTGCCTTACGGCTGTTGTAAAAACTGCTCCGGCAGTATGTGAAGCCGCATGCTGCCGAAGTGCTGGCAGAGAGGCCCACTGCATGCTGGAGGAAGGAGGAGCACCCACCAATATCAGTGAGTCGGCAGAGGAGGCATAATCAGGCAGAATAGGGTATAATGGGGGGAGGGAGGCATGCCAGGAGGTGTCTTAGGAGGCAGAGAGGGTGGCACCCGGCATGGGTAACTTGCGCTGGATGCTATCCACTTCCTCACCTCCCAGAATGCCCCCGAGCTTGTGCAGGTCCAAGGAGCTTGTGCAGGTCCAAGCATTGGTGACTGGGAGGCTAAAAGGGATATAAGGGAAAGTATTTTCCCTTACCTATCCCAAGCCTCCTGATCCTTACACTCCCACTGAATGCTTGTTGTGTTTGGAGCGAGAAAGAGGAAGCAGAGGGTTGTTTGCATTGAGTGAGGGGACATGTACCACTCAGCACAGCACAAAATTCTCCACAGACTGGCAGCCAATGGCTCATGGACCAACACTGGTCCACAGGCCACACTTTGAGAAGCACTGGTGTAAGGGAAATTTTCTAATGTGAAACAGTATACAGGGAGGTTTTGCATTTCCTGTTTGCGGAATAAACATTTATCAGAAATAACTAGAACAGATTCTTGCTGAATGCAACTAAGATGGGCTTACTGCCCGGTCCTGTCAATGGACTAGGCTGCTGGAACTCATGTGCCAGCAGCACAAGGCATGTTTTGGCAGTGCTAAAGCAGAGCCACTGTTGCTTACTGCCAGGCCGCTGTTGTAAATGGAGAATTGTGCCGCACACATGGCTCCTCTGACTCCCCTGGTGGTGGTAGGTTAGGGCAGAGTGGGCAGTAGGCAGAGGGTGAGGATCAGGGTGAAGAGGGGGAGGATTGGGGCGGGATCAGAGCCACTGGGAGGTGTGTCAAAGGAGGGCAGGGAGCGGTTATTGGCAGCAACAGTGCCACCAATATGTTATGTCCCCTACCTGGTCTTGCCACACCCCTTTGGAGCTGGAACAGATCTGAGTATACCTATCAGGGACCATGGTGTGGTAGAGTAAGTAAATAAAAAAATATTTTACTTACCTCTCCATCATGCCAGTATCCCTGGCTGATCTTCAGTATGCAGCAGAGGCCACGACAGCACTGCTGGGCCCCGGAGTCTGGCCGAGGACAGCATTGGGGCCTAAGAGGACTTTGTAAAGAATCTCTAGCCACATAAACTGGTTAGCACAATTATTCCTTAAGAAGAAACGATCATCTGTACACCATCACAAATTCTCAAACAGAGGACATCAATACAACTCATATTGTTTCTCTATTACTAACAACATTAGCCACGTTGCCCTAGCCTTGAAAAATCCAGGTTCTTCATTCTTATTAAGGTGTCATTTGCACTGAGGCCTTGAAGTGAAGAGGCCCAGGACATGCAAGACAAAGCAATTCCCTCTTAATGATGCCATGATGACACACAGCTTAACGTTCTCCATTTACATTGGTACCCTACTTCTGCAAGTTTACAATGATGGCATCCGTCGCAGCCACGCAAACAAGTGGAAGAGTTTCTCTTGGAGCTTAAGTCAACCATTGATCATCCAAAGGAATCGTTCTCTATTGAACGGCACTATTAATAATGAACAGGTTCAGTAAACTGTCAAGGCTTGAAACACTGTTAGCCTCAATGCCTTTTGAATATATTGGCTGACCCTGCATAAATTTGTAAAAGGATCTAGCTTTTGGAAATCTGAACTGATTGCATTTGCCATGTTCTGCAAGGCTAGTCATTAATTTACAAGGATAGGAATGTTGCCATCAGTTTCCAAATCTGAAGTTTTTTAAAGTATTGTTTTAACCTTATCATTGAGGTGGGGAAAAACAAAACAAAAGATTCATAGAAAGAAAAATTGACAGTGAACCTTACCCTAGTCTTTTTCCTTACTTATTTATGGCTTTTATCAAATCCATTCTCTGCCTGAATGCTTTTAGTTCTCTGTAGGTGATACTCAAAAATATTGTATCGAATTTCATGTACTTTCCCACATACAGTACTTGATACTTTTGGAAAAGTCACATGATAAATATTACATTGCTCAGAGATAAATCAAAACAATTAGCATATTGATTTTTTTAATGTGTCTTATCTGCCTCTTGGATCTATAAATATAATTTTAAAATGTTCTTGATAGCCTCCTTGGGCTTCCCAGCAATGGAAAGTTGGGATATAAATATTTTTAATAGCCAAAGGTGATAATGGAATAAGCTTGCAATGGACTCTGACTTCATATTGAATCTCCCCTGGATCCATCTCAGCTCTCCCAGCACCCTAACTTCTTGGATTTCATTGTGCTCGGATTCACAAGCCAGATGACACATCTATTGCAAGATATGTGCTACCTTTAAATTATAAAGAGAAGCCACAAAAGGCCCCAATTCACCTGACAATGGCACCAGGAAAGCTTTAAGCCTTTGCCCCACAATGGTCTGTTCCATACTTGCTCCTGAGGACAGTTCCTATTGGTGCTAAGTTTCTGCATCTTTGAGCTAGAAAAATGTCGGCTTTCTAGCCTGCTCCATCCACTCCAACAGCACTTTACATTTTGTGCTCACTGGTATTCCAAGGGTGGTGTGGAAGCCTAAGTGAAGCAAGACGCCGCTACGCACATGTAAGCAACCCCTGCCCCTCGCTGGTCGGAGCCATTCCCAGTGGGCGACAGCTACCGCGCGGGTGTCCGTTCCACCCGTGTGGTAGCCGGCACCCACTGGGAATGACTCTGACTAGTGGGGGGGGGGGTTGCTTACACACGTGTAGCGGCGTCCTGCTCCACTTAGGCTTCTGCACCACCCTCAGAATGCCAGTGTTTGTGCTCTCTCTTTCTGGCCCCATCTCGTCTCTTCCCTTACCTTCCATTGGAGCGGGTGCTGCATCCTGCGGGGGGGGGGGGGAGTCCTGGAGGTCTCATTTGTCTGCATTCCCCAGGGGTGAGCCTCCACTGCCCGGATGTGTCTACTCAGACCTGCACCAGTGACTTAGCTGGTGCGAGTCCGTGTGGATCTGGGAAGGCAGATTGAGGCCGGGAAGGGGGATGGGATATCAGTGGCACTGCTGCCACCAATACCACCTCCTTTCCAGCCTCAATCCACCCTCTTCCCCACCCCATTTCCCCCTGTTGCCCTCCCTGCCCCGTTCTAACCACCTCCTGCCTTTCTCCCAACCCTGCACTGACATACCAGCTCCAGGTCTTTTTGAGAGGCCACTCGCTCTTTGCAGTGGCAGCCTGGCTGTGCAAAATGGTGCGTCATCATTTGCAAACAGCCATAAAGGACCTTGTGCTACTGGAATGAAACTGTTTGGCAGGGGACTGAGAACAGACTGAAGAAATTACTTCTTCACAGTGCACATAATTAATCTCTTGGATTTGCTATCACTAGATGTGGTGATGGCCACCAATGTGGATAGTTTTAAGAGAGGATTGGACAAATTCATGAAGACAAAGTCTATCAATGAATGCGGGCAACACATGGGTTTTGCAGAGACATCTGGTTGACCACTCTGAGAAATATGATACTGGGTCCAGGGCCAGTTTCAAGTTGATGGGGGCCTTGGGGCAAAGCCCTGCACTGCCCCCCCATGGCACCCCCACCTGTCCCTTTATTGTAATTCAGGTGAGACCAGTATTGAAGCTTCAAGGGTCAGTGTGGCCAAGGGGGGCACTCAATTGGGTTATATGGCTTTGGGTCAGATCCAACAGGCCTCTTTCTTTGTGGTCTTTTGTGGGCATGCTTAGACAGGAGCCATTATTATATTTGATCGTATGAAATATACAGTATTTTCCCACACTGTAACTTTCCCAAAAACAATTTGATACTGTCGTATAGTTCCCATAACGTAACTGGAATGGAAGAGGATAGAAATAGGCCAGTTTATTCAAGGACTCCTCATGGAACACACATTCTCACTTTTTCACCTTGCAACTGTAGGTTTTCCATTGAGCCAGCAGCTGAAGGAGGAAATGAATATGCACTGGGAAGTAATTCAGAAACACTTACCAGTTAGCACCAGCAGGGGTGAGGAACTGACTATAGCCTTTCAATCTCTTGGCATGGGTTTCTTGCCTCGTTGCAAAAAGCAATGACTGCCACAGTTTCTTTTTACTTACTTGTGAAAAAGGAATCTATAAAAGGTTTGCTGAGCTAGCTAGTACTATGATTCTCACTTCAGTCCATGGCTAACAGTTAAATCCTGACTCTAGAGAGTACAGTCAATGTTACAGTGTAAAAGAACAGCACTCCCAGCCTCCTTTTCTCTCTGCTATTGTCATTTTTATCTGGTTAACTTCAAATTGGAGTAGTCCTGCTCAGGATCTCTCTCCTCTTCCTTACAACTGGGTTTAAAAATGAAGAGGTGACACAGTATTGGGATTTACAGTGCAATCCTGTGTAACTCTTGCACCGGTGAAACAGTAGATCCACCGGTGTGTGCACTTATGCTAGTGTAACTTGCCGTACGCTGACATACACAGGACAGACACCAGCATAACGCTGCGCATGCACAGTTCGAACGCAGGACAGACGCCAGTGCAACTCCGCTGGTGTAGGGGGCATTCCGGGGGTGTAAAGACACCCCCGGAATGCCCCCTGCACTGGCGGAGTTGCACTAGAGTCCGTCCTGCGTCCAAACTGCGCATGTGCGGCGTCCGAGGGGGGTTACGCTGGTGTTCGTCCTGTGTATGTTGGCATACGGCAAGTTACACTGGCATAAGTGCACTTACACCGGTGGGTCTACTGTTACACCGGTGCAAGAGTTACACAGGATTGCGCTGTTTATAAGTGCCACCGTTTTATTAATCTCTATGAACTGCAACAGACCTAGTAATCTGCTTACCTTTAAAGTGATAACCCTAGTGAGGGGACAACTATTTGGACCATGAAGGCATCTGCCTCTTTGACACCTGTTGCAAAACGAGTCGTAGAGAGGGGGCCTTCAAACACAAGCAGTCGGAGGCTCCATGCATGTGCCAGAACCACCTCAATGCTCCACCCATGCAGGTAAGGTGATGGAGGGGGGCAGTTCATGGGCGGTTCAGGGGAGAAACAGGTTGGGGAGTGAACCCAACCAGAGTGCAGTTCAAGGGCAGGAGGGGTTGGATCTTGGTTGCAGTTGTGTATGCTAGATCCTATCCCCCTTTCCTGGCCCAGACTCGCCTTCCTCTCCTCAGACTTATGCCAGTAAAATATCTGGTGTATGTGCCTTTCCCCTGAGGTGAGCCCTGGCCACACTGCCGCAGGCCACATTCTGACTAGGACGCAGCAGCCAGCCGACCGCCACATCTTAGGCAGTTCAGGCTGTAGACCCCATGACTAATTTCATATAGTGCCAGAAATACAGTGCCACCAGAAACACAATTTGCATGGGCTTCTCTGGCCCTTTTTGGTCATTCTAATTCACATGGTTTGGGCAGTCAACTATGCTAGCAAAACCCATCATTTGGGGTGGCTTTCCTAGTACAGGTGTCCCCTGCTTAATGACAGGGATACATTCTGGGAAATCCGTCATATAGTGAAAATGTTGTTAAGCGGGACTTTAAATAAGGGCTTGGCTTTAATCACAGTGCTGAACATCCAAGCCCTTATCTAGTGCAAAACAGCTGAAGAGCTGGGGATTTAAACTGATGCCTTCCTCCATCGTATATGCGGATCGTCGTTGAGCGATCCGGCGTTAAACGGGGTACACCTTTCTGGAACTTCATGGGAAGCTCCTTTATCCAAATTGCTCCCCAAAAGGGAAGTAAACCATCAGTGTGACATAATAAATATTCCTTTCAGGGAACAAGCCAACAGTTCTAACAAAACTGCGGAAATCTTTGCAAAATAAGTGTTTTATCCATATTATAATGGAAAGTAAACATGCAGTGACAAGCCACCAGTTATGTTTCTAAAATGTTCTGGGGTTTTTTTAATGGCTATTACTCACTTCTTACATTTCCCATTCTAGTAAAAAAAATATACCCCCCTTTGTTTAATTCTCTGTTTAATTCTCTGTGTGTGTGATAGTCACACTTTTCTTGTGCATAAAATATTTATAACATGTTGTGCCATCCAGCAATTTGTAAATGAATTAATATAGGTGTAGGTGTAAATATATCACATCAGCCATGATGAAGCCAAAGATGTATGACTGTTTTTTCATCTCAGGAAAATGAGACATTAACTCATTTTTAACTTTTATGTGATGCAGAAACAGGACTTGCCCCATCTCTTATACAGCACAATCCTGTGTAAGGATCCGGCCAGTAGCCCAGGGCCACCCACTGGATCCTGAGCCTGGGCTGCCCATCCGATGGCAGCCTGGAGGTCTACTTGGGGAAGGAGATACTCATTCCCTTCTCCGGGTGTAATCCGGGGCCGGCACGATAGGCCCCCTTGGATTTCCGCCAGCTAAATAGCTGACGGAAGTCAGAGGAGGCCATGTAACGGCCTAGCCGCCCGGCGGGGATGGGGATATGGCCGATGCCATCCTCCGCCCCCTCCCAGGCCGGCTAGGCCAATGGCCCCCCTCCCTCGCCCGCCAGACTGCCCACCCAGCTGCCTGTGGGAGCTCTTATCTTCCGCCAGCAGCCTCATCCTGGCCCTTGTGCCGGCCTCCCTTACTCTGAAGTAGTCGCACATGTGCTTTACGGCATGTCCATGACACTTTAGAATGGCGGAGCGCGCGCTCCGCTGTTCTAAAGTTACAGAGGATTGCGCTCGTATTCAGCTACTAAACTACCTTTGAAAATGTACTTCCACTTAAGTAAATAAGTTGTATCAAGAAGGAAAGAGGACATGGGAAGCAGTGGCGTAGCTAGACTGGAGCAGAGGCAAGTAGTTCTGCAAGACTCCGTTACACCGGAGTCAGCGGCCCCTCCCCCTTGCTGTTGGAGCCATTCTGGCGGCAATGGCAACACGCAGGACACTCCCCTGTCGCTGCCAGAATGGCTCCAACAGTAAAGGGGAGGGGCCGCTGACTCCAGTGTAACGGAGTCTTGCAGAACTACTTGCCTCCGCTCCAGTCTAGTTTCACCTCTGATGGAGCACAATGTAATGTTGTATGGAGCACAATGTAATGTTGTATTTCAATGGCAGGAAGGTTATCTGCACCATTTTGAGGCAGGCGAAGGAAAAACCTATCCCTACATCACCAATACGTCTGACAGGGGTGGCCAAACTTACTTAATGAAAGAGCCACATATGATAAACTTCAGATGTTTGAGAACCACAATATTTAAGAAGCATTTAAATTCTTAAATATATTTATTCCCCATGAACATTAAACTTATGTTTTTAGCCAGTGGACATTGATTTATATCTGGTAAAGTTTATATCTGCTTTGATTTGTATCTGGTAAATAATTATAAAGCTTGAAAATTTCTTATTTACCCTTTATATTAATTGTGATGCAAAAAGCACCTTAGTCAACATATTTCCGAGAGCTGCTCATTATATGTCAAAGAGCCGCATGTGCTCATGAGCCACAGTTTGGCCACCCCTGACATTTGACCTGGTGGACTATGCTACAGTTGTTGGTGAATTTGACCAAAGCAAAATATAACTGAATTGTTAACTGCTCAGTGAAACATATGTATTCATTTCAAAGAAAGCCAAACATATTACTGTCAGATCAGAACAAATCACCAGGTGCTTTGAAAATATTACCACCAAAGTTTACTGAATTTTGTGGGAAGACAGGAACAGTTGACAAGACCAGTGTAACAATAACTGCCTGCATACTTTCCTCCCAAATAAAGCACAAGACAAGCAGTTTTGGGACACAATTTATTAAAAACCGTGCTGCACTTAGGGTGGGGGTGCTCTTGCCTTGCCTTGCCCTGCCCATGGGAGACAAGGGCGGGTACCCTATTGGGTGCTTTTGAAGGGAGGGGAGTGACTTGATTGAGTGATTGTCATGTGCTTCCTTTTCCTCTCAGTGTTCCTCAGGTTTTTTGCCCTACCCACCATCCCCAAGCATAGTAAGACTAGCTGGTTGCCTTTTGGGACACGGAAGGCATATATTGCTGCCTTCTTTATTTCCTCTGGTGAGCTTTTTTTCACCTACCCTAGGAGGGAGGGGGTGGGGAATGGGAGGGAGGGGAGTATGAGGGAGGGGTGGATCTCCATGGCACTGGTGCGTTTCAGATTCCCCCCCCCCCTTTTCCTCAAGCTACCTCACCCTTTTCTCTCCTCAGACATACACCAGCAAAATGACTCGCTTTTGTCTGAAGAGATCAATAAATGATTGGGCAGCCTACCAGGAGAGGGGGGGGTAAGTAAAACATATTTTAACTAACTTTTAATATTTATTTTAAAATACAGGTGGGCCCCCATATCCACTGATTCGCAATCCACGGTTTCAGTTATCCACGGATCGCGGGGACCCCTCCAGACTTTTACTTTTTTCCCCAGTAAGCTTCGTTTCTTCCTTAAAGAAACAGGAGAAGCAGCCTCTGGCTGCTTATTACAGGCAAGTAGAATGAGACTAAGTACTAGAGAGGCTCTGCAAGGTAGAAACCTTGCAGAGCCTCTATAGGACTTAGTCTCGCTCTACTTGCCTGCAATGGAGGCTGCTTCTCTGTTTGTTTTAAGGAAGAAACGAAGCTTACTTTACTTTACTGAAAGAAAAATAAGAGCTGGGGGGGCAAGCATGTCTGCCTGCAGGGGAGGCAGGGTGGGTGGGGGGCCTCAGGAAACCATGGAGGGGGTGTTCGCTCTTATCCACGGTTTCAAGTATCCACGGAGGGGCCTGGAACATATCCCCAGCAGATATGGGGGTCCACCTGTATTTTTACTTACCTCCTGCTGGCTGTCCGATTACCACCACCCCCTCCCCACAATTGGATGCAGTGTGCTCTCTGTCAGCATCACCGCCAATGGTGGAGGATAGGATTGGGCAGCAAGGCTATTATCCTATGCACACTTATCTGGGAGCAAATCCCATTTAACTCAAAGGACTTACTTCTGAGTAGACTTGCCCAGGATTGTGCTGTAGCTCCCACATACAAAGGCATAACCAAGTATCTCCTGTCCTTTCTTCACTGCTGCTAGGTGGCAATTACTGCAAAATAGAATTCACAGGAATCTATGATCTCTAATATCACTTTCCTAGAGGCAGATTATCACCTATCACCAGGCCCTCCTATCTCTGTGTTCTCCATTGTCACATAGTGTATTGAAATTCAAGAAATTCTCCAAATCCCCTCTGTATTCTGTCTATTTTTACCCTTAAGCTATAAAGTGATTGGCTGAGTGCCTGGACAATGATGCCCAAGTAGAAAGATCTCCGAGGAGCTTTATCAGCTTTATATATATATATATATATCGTGCCAGCGATGGAACAAGTGTTCCGTCGCTGGCAGCAGTCGGTAACATGCTGGAAAGCATGTTTGCATCTACTCTGGAGCAAGGGAGACCGGCACAGAGGCCGGCCTCCCTTGCTCCGTCGCCGGAGCGCCCGTGCATCCACTGGACAAGGTGAGTCGGGATCCAGTGGGCGCGGGGGCGGTTTGGCGGGTGAGGGAGGGGGCCCATTGGCTTAGCGGGTCTGGGAGGGGGATGGCCTCGGCCATATCCCCATCCCCGCCAGGCCAAATCGGCCGTTACATGGCCTCCTCTACTTCTGCCAGGTATTTAGCTGGCAGAAATCTGAGGAGGCCAATCAGAGCGGCCTGGATTTATACCCGGGGAAGGCGACGAGCGTCCCCTGGCCCGTCGGCATTGAGATCTGCCTCAGAGATGCATTTTTGGGTTCCCTTTTTCTGAGCTGGCATTGGAGTGACCTAAGATATGAACTTCTTCATTGGGGTCTCCATATTTTGAAATGTTCTCCGCAGAGAAGCTCAACTGGCATTGCAACTGTTATTCTGTGGGCTACAGGTGAAGGCCTTTTAATGTACCCAGGCTTTTTACTGCGCTGGTTTTTATAGTGTTTTAAGCTGGCTTTTATGCTCTTGGTTGCCTGGTTTTCTGCTGCAAAACTGTTCTTCTTTGATTTCATTCATTTAAATGTATGTAAACCATTTAGGACTGAAAGAACAGTATATAAATAAGGTTGTACTTGGTTACTGTTAACAACAGAATATAAAACAAACAGCAAATCTGAAGGCCAATAAATGTAAAAATCAGTGTTGGTCCCTTTAAAATTGAGAAGCAGGGAAAAAAAGGTTATATCAAAATTAAATTGCCTCCATTATTTAGGACTTAAAATGTGAATAAGAAATTCACTGAAAATTGAAAAGATAACAAGGTGGGAGAACAATTAAGTGCAGGAATAAGAAACATCTCTGACAATTCCCAATAGGTATATCTATTTATTACTTCTTGAACTTTAAAACAATTCATTCCTGGAACACCAATAATCAATTAGCTTGTGATCCAATCATTGAAATAATCAAAATCCAATCAATTCAAAACCAGCTCCAGATATTTATTTCAGCACTGAATGTTCTTAAGCTTCAACATCTAACAGCCTACCACATGGCTGGGACAGAAAGGACTAATTTGGCAGCAACTGCTGGTTTTTATTTCTGAATTGTTAGCTAATTTCCTAGGCCCCAGAAGTATTGTGACACATGCCAGAGGTAATGATCTAGGAAAATTGAAAAGTGTGATACTGATTAGGCAAATAAAGAAAGATATCTCTGCTCTGCATGAGTCATTACCAAAATGTTTGATAATGTACTTAGTCATCATCCAGTGACAGACTTTTAGCAATGGACAATTAGAGGAATACAAATAGTGGAACAAACAGAGCTCATAATTGGATAAAAACAGGGATAGGTTCATTCTTAAGGAGAAAGAATGAAAGTAAATCTGGCACTTTGTAATTTCAACAGCACGGATGGGAGCTTCATTTGGAAAGGTGATGTGCATGGAAACTTAAATTGATGCTGAAGTTTGCTTTGAATTTCAAACAATACAATAGAGAAGACTCTTCCAGCTCTCAAGTCTATTTTTTTTGCTTTAGTTTTGTTCTTCATAGTTCCCATTTAAACCCCTAGGATTGTCTCCTACATTTTTTTTTTTTTAAAAAACCTAATATTAAATTAATTCTGGATTGCCTTTATCAAGAATCCCTCTTCCTCTCAGATGATTAGGGTGGTGTACGTTTATAATACATGATTACATTTTGTTTTCATAACAGCCGTGAAACAGGTGACGCTGGGACAGAATGTAGGTGCCAAGATCACCCAGTTCTCCCCGCACCTAACCTCATCCCACCTCCCCCATCAACTTACCTCTGTTGGTGGATCCTGGGGCATCTGCTGGCGCTCACTGGAACGTCAGTAGTTTGTGCCTCTAAGTGCTGACGGAGTGAGTTTTAACCTTGTATTGAGTTTTTTTTTTAATAAGCTTACACCAAATTAAATGACCATAGGAGGTGGGGAGGACAATAAAAAATGCTATGGGTAGTTCCAGAAAGATTTATCCAAAACAAACACAACTGCAGTGGGCACTTTGTGACATCGGTGTTAACTCTGCGGAGCTCACATGAAGAATTGCAATCATTCTCGGGGGTAGTGCAGGCACCAGGTTGATGGGGTGCCCTGGGGGAAAGCCCTGTACTGGGCCCTACCCTCAGGTTGGAAGGGATGAACCTCAGAGGTAAAAGCCAGATCCTATTCCCCATTTTCCAACATGCCCCACCCCTTTCTCTCCTCAGACTTACTCCACCTACATAGCTGGCATGGATCCAAGGAGACCCATAGTCGGCCAGAAAACCTACCCAGTGGTAAGTAAGTGTTTTACTTACCTCTGGTTGAGCTTCAGATTCCCCCCCCCCCTTGTATGCAGTGTGCACTCTGTCAATGTAACTGTATCACATACTATAGTGAGTGACAGGATTGGGCTGTTAGTGCAGGAAGGGGATTAAGAATAGGACAATTGCTGCCCACCCTAAGGCAAGTAGATTGATCAAAGGGACCAAAAACTAATCTCCAGAGGCTGCTTAGCGCAAGTATGCTGGATGGGACCCCCTTGAGTAATGAGTGGAGAGACATTTTCAAAACCTGAAATTGATTTGTGGGGCAGGGGAGTGGTGCAGACTTGAGCATCCTTGTCTCCTTAAAGGGGTTGACAGTGATAATCTCAGATTGGCAGGAGATGATCTGCATCTTGGAGCCAGGGTAGAATCACCCCCAAAGGAGACAGGTACAATACAATAGCAGAGCTAAGCTGTCGCCTCCAAGGCATGAATGAACCATGGGGTAGAGCATTAGGATAGTTAGGACCCACTACAGGATGTGTTGAATTTTCAATGAAGTTGTGGTTTGTTTGTAATCTAAACTACCCATCTTCTCTTTTATTGGGTATGCGGGCAATTGTTGCACCATTTCTGAATAATATTTCAAGGTGTTTTTTTTTCTTCTTTTGCATTTTCTTGCAGCACATGAAAGAGTGTTTTTGGCAGAGCTTCATCACAAAGTCTGCCAAAAGTACTCTTTGGTAAGCGGTAATTCAATTTGCAATAAGTTTTTATGGATAATTAGTTGATTGAATGGCCATGCGAAGTTAGGTACCTTTTAATATTCATGGCTAATTCACAGCTATGAATATCTTATTAGCTCTAAGTTTTGTGACACTGGTGTGCTTTTTCTTCATTTGGTTTAACACAGATTTACTCTTTACCTAGACGGTGCCAAGAAACACAAATTAATGTACCCACACTAACAAATGACGCAGCCGAATATTTACAGTGTGGCTGTAAACAGAAACACACCACATAGTGTTAGTGTTATGTTATCTACAGGGTTAAGTAAGCTGCCTGTTCCACAGGCTATCAGAGGGACTAGAAGTAGGAACTTCATGAGTGTAGGAACACTTTGAATTTCTCTTATGATCAGATGGGACTGCGCATGAGAGCAGACTCTCCAGCAAGGCTTCATCTGTACTGCAAGTTTGATCTAATGACTCAAATTTAAAACAGACACTGAGTTTTCTGCGAGTCTACAAGAAGACTGGACTTCTGAATGATTTAATCTCTTGGCAGGAAACCAGAAAAGAGAGGACTTTGAAGATTCCATCTTCCAAGAACACTTCAAAAAATCAATGAAAATGCCTGCATAGTTCAAAAGTATTTCAAAGTGAATCTGGCTACATGGCCTTAAAGTCGATTTCCTTGTGAACTCTTGAAAAATCTTAATTTCTAAACACAAATGTGTGGTTTAAAAGAAGCATTGCAAACTTTGGAATTGAACTGTATTAAAAGCAGTTTAGAACTCCTATCATCTTGTCGTCCTGAACGTCTGGTGTGCTTCTGACCTTTGGGCTGTTATATTTATTTCATTTTTATTTTATTTATTTATGGCTCTGAATGCCTTTCCACTGCCTTCTGCTTTTCTGGCTAAATTTCCAGAAACCTGACTCTTCAAAGGCTTACAACCCATTATGGCCCATTCACAAATTTTATCCTGATGTCATTCCATCCATGTGCTTTGATTTATCACCTTGCTTCTTGTGGAAAGCTGATTGTCTGACCCCACATGAAATCAACTTAAGTTACCACATTAGATATTTGCAAACCAACACACTTTCTTAACTTTTTCAGTTTTTACACAGAAGAGGCAGAAAACGTTCCTGTCATGAAAATGAGGTGGTAAAACACAAGCTTTGTCACCTTGAAAACAAATCTGTGCATTTGCCTTAAGGCTGCTTCCATGCACTGAGCATGACTCTACATCCTGGTGAAATACAGGCTACCATAAAAAAAAGGCAGGTGAAACAGATTGTGTAACAGCATCCTAAGTGGTGACTAAGTGGCGCACACATACTGGGGTTTACTATTAGATTTAACACAGACATCCAGATACTTCCATATATAACACATATTCATAGAATCATAGAGTTGGAAAGGACCGAAAAGATCACTAAGGCAAACCCCCTGCCAGTGAAGGCAATCCACAATTACAACATCCCTGATAGAAAGATAGCTATCCAGCCTCTTCTTAAATACCTCCAATGATGGAAAGTCTACCACCTTCTGAGGCAGACTGTTCCATTGCCAAACAGTTCTTACCGTCAGGAAGTTCTTCCTAACATTTTGTGATACTTTTATTCTTTTTGTGATGTAAACTTATTTATTTTTTATTTTAAGAAGTTATGCCCCGTCTTTCCAGCTAAAAACTTCACAGCTTGTATACATTTTTTTTAAGTCAGAAAGTCTTGCAGTTCTAGTCAAGCCAGAGTAGGGGCTTGTAGGGGAAGACAGGGATACCTGTAGGGGAAGGCATACAATCTAAGCTCACCGGGCAGCTAAGTGATCCTGAACCACATCCTTACCTATCTTACAGTGCAATCCTACCCAGCACCTCTACTGGTGGAGCCAGTGGGCCAAAGCCTCCCATTCTGTCCTCCCCCACTGGCTGCACCAGTGGAGGAGCTGGGTAGGATGGGCTGTTAGGTCACAGCTTCCTCCCTCCCTCCTTGGTTCCATTCTCATTAGGAAAAACACAGTCTCCTTTGCCGGAGAAGACAGAGGCAAAGTAGGTGATTGTGAAATGCAAATGGGATATGGCAAGGAGGTGGAATTATTCAAGTAGGAGTTGAGGAGTTCCGCCTCCTCTCCATTCCCCATTTGAATGTCACAATCCTTTCCACACAGACGACTGTTTCCTTGGTCTTCATCCTGCACCAAATATATGGTAACCGTAAAACCCCTTTTTGTTTTTTGTTTTTGTCAACTCCTTTGCCTCTAGCCTCCAACTCTCTCTACATTTAACAACTGCATTTTCAATTTGCCCCTCCTTCCACTTCCCATTCACTTCCTTCTTATGTGTCAATTCCTCAGAAAGCTCCTTATGGAGCCACTCTGGTATCTTTAGGTTGCAATTCTATACACACTTTCCTGTGTGGGAAGTCCCATTGAACACAATGGAACTTACTTCTGAGTAGGCATGCACAGGATTGTACTGTTGATACCCATTGTACTGCAATTTCTTGACTCTGAAGTCTTCTGGAGATGACTTCAGGCCTTCTGGCTCACCAGAGAATTTCACCATTTCTACTTTATATGGTAGCAGCCCATACTCAGTTTTCTGGTCCCCTATTGGACAAGCGTGAAAGCTCAGAGGTCTTAGAGGAGTGGGGGATACTAATGACCAAATGGCCCCAAATGCCAACCTGAATCTTTATTGTCTTCTTTCCATTTTACATTCATTTGACACTCAATAAAGATGTGTATAAAGAAAATTGGATTACTAATAACGCCTAAATAACAAGAGTGGAAGAGGAGAGGAAAGGCGATAGAAAGTGAAGGAAAAATGAACTCTCATAAATTCAGAAGCAGCTTCCTGAATTTCAATCAAGGTGAGAATGGACTAATATACGTAGTGGGGAATCTTCACAGACCTTTTAGCTTTCAAATTAGGGAGCTGCATCCAGTATTGTGCCCTTTTGCAAGACTGCAAAATAGACACGTTAATGGCCCCACGTCTTCAAAATCAAAAGTCTGCAAAATTATTCGCATGCCATGCATATTGAATATTAATGGAATCTAATACTGTAGTTTATTAACCTTTTCCGTTAGTAGTCAGGAATGAAGCATGCTAGGACCAAATGCATGACAGAAGGGGAAAATGTTTCTGACGGCAATTGGGCTCCATTTGACAGTTAATAAAAATCATCAAGTCCATATTATGTTAGATTAGCCAAGATCTGGATTCCATATGACAAGTCATTATTATTAAAGGCAAGTGGAGGGTATTTTCAAATACACCCTGGAGTGACGCATGCTAAAATATGTATGGCAAAGTCTTGAATGTCAAGGACATTTCTGTGCAGTGTGTAATGGAAAGCTGCATGTAATGTGCAGTTTGGGATCGGTTTTATGTGCCACTGAAGGCCTCAGAGCATCACAATGAATGTTTTATTGAAAGCTGTCGCACTCTGTTGTAGGTCCAAGCAAATGGTGAATATTTGTGGACAATCATCAGTTTGCTAATACAGAGACTGTAGCCTGAACAACAGGAAGGGTCTTCTGTGATTTACTAGGGACAGAGTTTGGGATTGTAGAATATCCACTATCATTTTATTTTATTTTTAGTTGTATTTTAAATAATTAGATAACCTACCAGCTCTCTGATTCTTACTGTCTTCACAGAAGACCATAAACAATGTCGAGGAGAGACTGACTGGTGTGTGTGTGTGGAGTGCCTCCTAAGTATCTGCCTTGCCACCTCCCATTCTTGGATCCCTTCAAATATTTACTTTAAGGAAAAGTACTTTTCATATGCTTTACTACTTTCATATTTAAGAAAGCATCAATATACCATGTTTCCCCAAAAATAAGTCAGTGTCATATTAATTTTGGCTCCATAAAATGCAGTAGGTCTTATTTTCAGGGAGGTCTTATTTTCCCAACCTGTGGCGCGACACCCCCCCCCGGTACCCCCCGCGACCTCCCCCCAGCACTTACTTTGACCAATTAAAGCTTCATTCTTTCCCGAGGGTGCAAGGCTCTGCAAGGCCTGCACTTGAGTCCTCCACCATGGAGACGCTGTGCTAGAGAGACTCTGCAAGGTTGCAACCTCCTGGCAGGCCTTGTTAGCACATCGTCTTTATGGTGGAGGACTCAAGTGCAGGACTTCCAGAGCCTTGCACCCTCGGGAAAGAATGAAGCTTAAGTCGGTCAAAGTAAGTCCTGGGGGCTCATGAGGGTGCAGGGGGGGGTCGTGTCCATCTGGCTGATGATCCTAGCTAGGTCTTATTTTCAGGGGAGGTCTTATATTTATGAGTTCCAGCAAAAATCATTCAAAAATGACGGTAGGTCTTACTTTCAGGGAAGGTCTTATTTTCAAGGAAACAGGGTATTTAAGGAACAGTTCTTTGTGGGCTCACTTCCATTTATGTTTAGAATGGGAGCATTAGTGTAAAAAAAAAAAACACGCCTTTATTTTTCTTTCATTATGTGGGAGAAAGTCCATCCCCCCAAATACACTTTGCTCCTTCTCTGTCCCCTCAAATATATTTTTCTGGTTCCTTCACTGTACAAGACCCAATATAGACCAGGGGACAGTGTGCTTGTGCTAGCAGCTAATGGCTCAAAACAGATTCCAGAGATAATCTTGAGGGTGCTGAGTTAGCCCAGATTATTTGATAATTGAATGGAGTTCCAATACCTGTACATTCCTTGAATTACAAAGCTAGAGTGGTGACCTCTCTGGAGTGTATACTTCACCACCATGTCTACTGAAGGACCAAATAAACAAGGGTATTACCATGCCTGAGAGTTTCCTTCCAAATAATACTTTAATTCAAAAAGGAAGAGTAGAACCCCTAATTGATTGGACCCGTAAGCAAAGCTACCCATGGTTATCACTGCTGAACCAATGATTTTCTTAGCATTCGAGTTCTTTAGAAGCCAAAAAACGACAGCAGCTTTTCCTTTCAACCAGAGAAGCAAGGAATAGCAAAGGAATAAGCAGATAAGAGACAGAGAGAGTGTGTTCTTCTCCATACGTCTGCTAAAAACACGTTGTTGGTTGATTACACAAGGCCATTATCTTCTTATCCCTGACTAACTGTCAGACAAATGGTGGCATTCATAATCCACCTTCCTGATGTAAAAAGATCTTATACCGGGAAGGGAGCTCCAGCCTTTATGCAGCATTAATCCATTTATCTGCCCATTTCTTGTTCCCACCAGATAGTTGTGTCTGCCTTTTTGTTTGAGTTTTAGTCGCCTTTAAAATTCTGCTTTAAATATAAAAAGGCTGTAAAGCTACCACCACAGAGTCTCTGAAGTTCAATAACAAGGGAAAATATCAAGCAAACAGTTACTACATGGAGTGTTACATTAAAACAGCAATGTGTCTGTCTGTCCTTCAAATGATCCTAGCTGCCTCCTTTTGGTCTTTGATTTTAGAGAGCTGTTGCAGTTCTGTGCACTTCTATTAAATATCTTATTTCCACATGTTATTCATTCAGCAGTGACCTTTGTAATAAACCTCTTAAAATGAGAAATGTATCTCATATCGAAATTACAGAGCTGTTATTCGTAACACTTCATTTCTTGTGCTGAGGGATGTTTAAAGGGGCAGAGCACTGTTCAGATAGGCAGATAAAGTAAGGAGGATATGGATTTCAAAAATCCAAGGGACAGACTTTCCCACATGAAGTACTGTTTTATCTTTATTCCA
The DNA here is from genome assembly GCA_026170595.1 of Plestiodon gilberti rubricaudatus. Classification (NCBI taxonomy): domain Eukaryota; kingdom Metazoa; phylum Chordata; class Lepidosauria; order Squamata; family Scincidae; genus Plestiodon; species Plestiodon gilberti. Next base: position 59,713,213 of record JANXHW010000004.1, on the reverse strand, counting down.
CATTTGTTGTTTTAATTTCATGGAATAAAAATGCCCTCGTTAATCTGAAAAAAGTCACTGTCACTTTAATAATAATAATAATAATTAATAATAATAAAACAGTATTTATATACCACTTTTCTTGGTCATTGGATTTCTCCTCCGACGTTAATCTACATGGGCAGGCTTTCCCAAACCCCCTAACAGGGATTTTTACAATTATATCCAAAGGTTCAATCTTGCATGAACAACTTCATTCCAGATGGTTTCCTTCGCAGCCTGGCCTCTCACTGGCCTTTGTCTCCCACACTCGGCTGATAGTACAGTACGGTACAATCTGTAAGTCAGTTGTGAAGTGCTGCTTCTGTAGCATCAAATTGATATGGTTCAATGTATCTGGTGCCTTGGTTGGGCCAAGGAATCATATGCTTGAAATAGCAGAAGTTTTGTTGAGAGTGGTTGAAGAATGTCCTTCTGGGATTTAAAATCTGTTTCTTTTCCCTTCATGTCATTAAAGCTTGTATAGCAACTCAACTCTCTTAATCCAATTAAGCCGAGTTCACAAGTGCTAGACCTACACAAATGTCTAGCACTTGTAATGAGGCAGGACCAGCCCAGCCATGAGGCCAACTGAGGTGCTTGCCTCAGGCAGCAAAATGGCAAAAGGTGCCCATCTCTGTCCACTGGCTTTCCTTCTCTGCTCCTCCTCCTTATAGCCTGCAAGGCTGCAGCTTTCTATTAGTTGCCTGGGAATTTACCCTTTCTCTAGAATAATAGATCCTTGCCCTCTTAATTTAAAACTGACTCAGTGGCATTCCTAGAGGGGGGGTGGTACTGTAAGTTGCACACAGGTCTACTCAGCACTACACGGTGGCCCCGCCCACTCGCCGTTGGAGCCATTCCGAGCAGCGAAGGCAGTGTGCAGGGAGTCTCCTGCGCATTGCCTTCATTGCTCAGAATGGCTCCAGTGCTGAGTGGGCGGGGCCACCATGTAACTCTGAGTAGACCTGTGTGCAACTTACAGTACCACCACCCCCTCTAGGAATGCCACTAAACTGGTTGGACTGTATTTAAACCCAAAGCTTGTCTTTAGATCATTTAAACAGAACTAGATTTAAAGTCCAAATTTACATTTTAAGGCAGAAGTTAAACCCTAAAGTTTGCTTTCTTCCTTTTTTTATCCTCCTCCATTTTGTTTATTTTCCAAGTGCTTCCGTCTTGGGATCTTACAAGTATACTCTGTTCCTACTCAGAGTAGACCTATTTAGAATTGAGCCTTCTAGCACCATCACAGTATTGAGAAATCCTGAACATAGGGAAGAGCTATAGAGATTCACATGAACCAGGGCTCTTTACTTTATCCCAGTAGTATGGCAAGGATTTTACAACATGTTCCCATGGTACTACCATAACATGACCAGCGTGGGTCTCTAGGACATAATTAACCCTTCAATTCTTCTGCACTAGCCATTCTATAGAAGCTTTTCTGTGAGCTTGAAAAATGGTAGCTCATATGATCCTTGGGAAACTAACTGCATGTAGTGAAGCACAATCCAAAGATTTTCTTTCCCAGAAGTCCCATTGACTTAAACAGTGGGATTTACTTGCTCCTTAGTAAGTATGAATAGGATTGCAACTTCCCTGCCTCACTTTTAGGCCGGCCATTACATCTTACGCAGGATTGGGCTGCTCGTCTTCCATGAAATATCATTCCATATTCACTAGTCATGTGAAACATTCACAAGAGATGACACGTTTTCCCCACGCCAGCATTTCCTGGTAACTACCTTTTTTTTTTTCTTCATGAGAATGATCTATCAGACATTGCAAAAATGACTGAAAACTATTATCCTAAAATGTATACAGAAAACATACCATGTGAAGTGGCCTTATCGCTTGCCTCATCTGTTGAACAACATTTTGGGAAAACCATTGTCTCTCAAGGTTTTGAAATCCTTCTCTACCAGGAATCTCAAATTAACTCGTTATTACATTCACAGCACAATCCAGTCTAAAGATCCGACAGCTGTCGTGAACGTGTTGTAAAGCACGTTCATGACAACTCGTGAGTAAGGGCCGCCGGCGCGAGGCCAGCAGCCCTTACTCTGCCGCCGGATCGCCCCTGCGACCGCCAAAGGAGGTAAGAGATTCCCCGGCGGATGCGGGGGGGGGGCGGACTGGGCAGTGAGGGAGTTTGGGGGTGTGTGGATCCGGACCGGGAGGGGGCGGGGATGGTGGCTGCCATATCCTCATCCCCTCCCGGGCCGGTGCAACCTTTACACAGCCTCCTCTTACTTAAGGTACTAGACTGGAAAACTTCAGGAATAAAGCTTCAATGTAGCGTGAAAGGATTCATGGCCAGATACGATGTTCAACAAAACAGGCAATATGGGATTAAAAGCCATGTATTTTTCTTAAAAGGAACAATAAAAACTTTTAAAACAAGACCCGATGTTGCAGCTTTTTTTTCTCTAATCCAAACACATACCCGTTTTAAAAGTACATGAAGGAACAGCCAAAGTGACAGCCAAGATAAAAGTTGGCAGCAAGGAAACAAAAACTTTTATCTTGGCAGTCACTTTGGCTGTTTCTTTGTGTACTTTTAAAACGGGTATGTGTTTGGATTAGAGAAAAAAAGCTGCAACATCGGGTCTTGTTTTAAAAGTTTTTATTGTTCCTTTTAAGAAAAATACATGGCTTTTAATCCCATATTGCCTGCAATAAAGCTTCAGTTTCCAGACCCTACTTCTCACTTGTTGTCTTGCTTTGGGAAGCACCCCACTCTGGGGACCCCAAATGATTCAACCCAACTTCTCCTTCTAGGAGCAAGTTTGTTCCCTTTTAAATGCCTGCTTCGACTGAAAAACACCTCTTCCCTCTCAAATAGCCACAAAGCTGTGTGTAAAAACGAAAGCTGAACTCCTCTGGACAATTAACCAAATTTATTGCTTTACAGCAACCCTTATCTCCCGAACACCATAAATTATCCCAAAGCAGAAACCCGTCTGCTAAACTGAAACAGTCTATCTCCCAAAAATCAAAGCAATCCCTTTGTGACTCAGTCCACAGAAAGAGACAGCCCCTGCTGTCTTCCTTCTTCCAACAAGTCACTCTCAAACCCGGGCACTTTCACCTGGCTGCCGGTCCAGGCAGGCAGCAGGCTGGCTTCTTCCTTTCCCTGTCGGCTCAGCATCCTCCAGCTGGCCGTCGTCCTTCCAGAAGTCCAACGTGCAGTCCTCCTCCTGGTCCTAGGCAGTAGCGTCCTGTTGTCGCTCAGAAATCTGACAGCGTATCCCCATGGTGAGCTGGCGAGGCTCCTTCCAGCTCCTACTGCTGCTGCTTTTATACTCTTAAGTTCCAATTAGTGCAAATTGGGTGCAGCTGCGAGCCACACCCATTGCACTCAAAGTCCCAGTTTCTTCCTACTTAGTAGCAACACCTGTGGGCCACGCCCAATTGCTTTCAGGTGTGCTTCCACCCACACAGTCCTGGGTGTTGACCCCTTGCTGCCCAGTCCTGTCAAAGTCCTGTCAAAGTCTTCATCTGTTAACTCCTTGCTGCCCGGATCTGTCAACAAGGGTCCACTGCTGACACCACACTTGGCTCCTGCCAGTCTTCTGGATCCTTCCACTACACTTGTTATAAAGGGAAAATAACCTAACTTCTTGAGATTGTTTATGTTTCTTTTACTGTAAAATTATGACAGTTCTCTGTTCTCATATAAGAATTCTGAGTGCCCAGTACAGTGAATATATTCAAGCACATTTACTATCTGAGACAGATATCTTTTCAGCTGTACTTTTGGAAAACTGTAGATTTACATTTAAACCCTCCAGCGGTGGAGAGTACTTTTATCCTCATTAAACCTTGACTCCGTAGTCCCATCACTATGGAAAGCAGGATGGTCAAAATACTGCTAGCAAGCTGATGAGAAAATTTCGGTGTTATCATTTTTATTCAGAACACACCTCTCCTTGTATTTATGAACACTTTCTTCTGAAGTCATTTGATAACTTTATTGCCTGTACAGCATGTCGGGTTGTTTTAAGGTGACTCTGTAAAAATGCATAATTGGGTTCCTTGTTTATTGCCATGCGCACATTTGGGAAGAAAATATGCTCAGCTTTCAGAAAATCCATAAGACCATACGTGGAATTCAGAGGATTCAGACTAGCTCCAAGAGTCAAACTGATCCCCTTCCCCCCGGTACATTGTGCAGAAGAAAGGCATGTAGCTTAGTAAGATAATGTGTCCTTCCCATGCATAAGGTCCCAGACTGGGTACCCAGTACCTCCAATTCAAAGGAGTTTAGAAAAAAAAATCTATGACTAAAGTTAGGATTCAAAAGATCTCTGCCTGAGCCCTTAGAGAACTGCTGTCAGTCATGATAGACAATAGTGAGCAAGACAGACAGACAGCCTGCCCTTAAGTATAAGGCAGTTTCATATATAACGTGATCAGTGGCATAGCTGGGGGGGGGGCAGTGGGCAGACTGCCCAGCAGGGAGGGGGGACGAGAAAAAGGCAGTGGAGGAAAACTTTTAAGACTTGAAAAGATACTAAACTAGCACCGATCAGCAGTGCTAGATTAGCGCTTTAAAATTAAGACACCCCCACACACACACACCCCACCATTACCCTTGTTGTAAGTCTGTGTCTTAACAAAAGGTCGGCTTCTGTGCTTTAAACTAGCACAGAAGCAGACAAGCTGACTGAATGGTAGAGAGGCTCATCTGAATTAACAGGAAGCAGGAACTGGAACTATGTCTCTCTATTGTACAGGCTTCCTGCCTGCTTGTTGCTATAAGCTTGCATGCTTATAGCATTCTGTTAAAGAAAGACACCTTTTAAAAAGAAGATAAAGAAAAGTAATGGGTGTGGGGGGGCGTGGGGGACATGGCAATAGGATTCCCCTGGCCCTTATTTGCAATTTCTGGTATCTGGGGGGGGGGGAGGAACCTATTCTCCACGGATATGGGGGTTGAACAATATCCCCAGATAAGTGTGGATAGGATTGCAGCCTTATTGAATTTTCTAGAACAAACTTGATTAAGGGCCCAATCCTATCCAAGTTTCCAGTGCTCAGTGGTGTAACAAGGGTGGTGCGAAGGCAAGTAGTTGTGCAAGACTCCGTTACACTGGAGTCAGCGGCCCCTCCCCCTTGCTGTTGGAGCCATTCTGGCAGCAAAGACAACACACAGGACACTCCCTCACTCACTCCGAAATCTAGTATAATGAAATGGGTAAGCGTTTGGTTTAACTGGCTACATTTCAACTGATTTCGACTGAATATCCATGGGCAAGTCATAATCTGTTTCGCATTTTGGTAAAATGAATATTGTCTATTGCCAGGAGGAACAAGAATATTAATTGCTTTGTGCAGCTAATGTCATGCTGCTTCCCAGTCTCTTTCAGAGGGAGTAGGAGGATTTTGCTTTAAAGAACCTACTGGAATATTCTGGAATGGCAGTGCAGCTTTATGCAACCATGGCAACCAAGATCAGGTATGGCTACACGGATTTCATTCAACCTGCTCACCTGCCAACTTCTGAGAGGTCGGAATTCACTAGTTTTCAACAAGGCAGGGATTTTTTGGTCCCTATTCCTAAATTGACCAAAAGGTAGGGATGTGTTTTCAACAATTTTACTCTGACAGGGGTTCCTTGACTGCTTTCAAAATGAACTCTTTACTGCTCAGACTACAACTTATAGATTACAACCCAACACATATTTTGGTGTGTTAAAAGCTAGACCTATTCTTGGGTGTATTTGGGGCACTGGTTCCAAAAATGCAATCAGTTTTTCCCTATCATTTCTAGTTTTGGAGATACAGCCTACTCACCTTATATGCTGATTCAAGCAGCTCCCTCATGAGTGAACCAACTAAAGCTGATATGGCAAAACTGATGCCATTTTTGGAATTGGTGCTCCAAATATACCCTAAAATAGGACTATCTTCCAAAGCATCACAAAAAATAAATAAAACTTTTTTTCACTTTTTCACTTCTGATGATGCCCCAGACATTTGGGGCGAAATGTAAAGTTGTATTAACATCTTATTTATTTTGAATAAAAGTTTTAAAATGACGGAGTTTGTCCGGCAAGATGCTGATTTTCAATTCGGAAATCTTTTTTTGTTGGGCTGTGTTATCAGTGCAAGCCTATGCCTGTCTACTCAAAAGGCATCCAGGTAAGTGTGTATTACAGCCAAATCCTGCATAAAGATCTGCAGCTGGCCCATACACTCCAGCGCCACCCAGGTTCTCCTTGAGAGAAGGGGATATTCATTCCCTTCCCCTAGTGTAGGGTTGAAAGGCCCCAATGGGCCTCCTCGGATGTCCGTGTCGGTGTAAGGGCTGATGAGCCCAGGAATGGGGATGGGGATATCGCAGCTTGGCTAACGGCCACCCTCCCTCGCCGTCTGCCCAGCCCCGATCCCACCGGAGGAACACTTACCTTGCTCCGGTGGTTGCAGCAGGTTTCCACCACGGAGTGAGGCCTGCCAGCCTGTGCGCCAGTGGGCCTTACTCCATGGGTGCCAAAAATATGCTTTATGGCGCATTTCCAGCACCCTCTGCCTGCGGAGCGTGCACTCTGCAGGCGCACCGCTACACAGGATTGCACCATTAGATTGCAGCCTCTCAGGCAAGTGTGTATTAGATTGCAGCCTAAGACAGGTTGGAGGGTAATCAAAAGACGAGTAGACAACTGTGAACACCTGAAGCATTGGAGTGATGATGGGAGACTTGCCCTAACCTCTCATGGCTAACTGGGAGCTTTCTGCCTAATGCAAATCATAGCTTTGGGCAGTAGCGTAGCTAGAGGCAGGGCGGTGCAATAAGTGCTGTATGGCACTTCATGGCAGTGCAAAGTGGCCCCTCCCACTCTCTGTTAGAGTAACCCAGCACTGCCTTCACTGCCAGAATGGCTCTGACAGTAAGTGGGAGGAACCACTTTACACCGCCATGTAGCGCTGTGCAGCACACTTATTGCGCCACCCCCCCTCCAGCTACACTACTGGCTCTGGGGAAACCATGGGTAAGTGGAAAAGGTTAAAATCTCTGCTTTGGAAGTTCTAACAGCTATATCCTTTGACACCCAAAACATATAAATTCTTGAACTTGATCCATGCCTCATTGTATTGTGTGAACTCCTTAGAGTTCCCATTTTTCTGTCTCCATATGTCCAGAACCCCTAAAGTCTCCACCATTTCTAAAAAACTTTTAGGTAGTTTCCCTTGCCTGACTGCAGTCCTGATCACACATATTCCTTTGCTCCTATTTACAAATAAAAAAAATATGCTGGGCCAAACTTCGCCTTTAAAGTAACTTGTAACTTGGTCCTAAGATAGCTGTGTTTCAAAAAGACAACTTTAAAACCACGTAATGAGCAGTGGGATGATATAAAACAAGTTTTTCCATAAACCAGTTAGTTCAGTGTCGCTGGGGGGGATCCTATTTTACTGTGAGAAAAAGAATACCTAGCATTTAACAAGCCTTATAAAATTATAGATCTCCTTATGGACGTGTAATAATTGCCCCACATATATTATTTGCTCATACGCTTACAGTGCTTTGCATATAAAAGTTTAATCAAAGAATGTGTTTAATATTATTTTATTACTAGCAATTAAACAAAACAATCAATTTTAGAGAGCCGTCTACAATCCTTTATACTGAATCTTAATTAAACAGTTAGAGTACCGTTGCATTACTTTATGAGGCCATAATTTTGTTCCAGAGAGGATAAACTATACGTTCAAAGGACAAACAGGCCATCCTGATGAAAGACGTCTCCTATACAGAGACCATCTCTCTCTCTCTCTCTCTCTCTCTCTCTCTCTCTCTCTCTCTCTCTCTCTCTCTGGTTTCTCTTTACAATAGATTTTACTATAGATTCACTGGTCCACTGGTCTATAGATCTGTGTAGGACATCCCGAGTAATAACATCCTTATGGTTTCCCCACTAGAATTAAACATTCAATACAATCTAATTGCCTCATAGACCATATATGTCATTGGGATGATCAAGCTTTGGACAAATGTGGATACTAATTGCATATTTTGCAGGTCACATGCACCCAAACAGACACACAACATGAACAACAGAATAATTCATGTTATTGAATTATAACATGAATTATGTTATAATTATAACATGATATATAACATGAAATATAACATGAACAATTATAACGTAAATAAGAATAATTACACTATGAACATGCCTTATACTGAATCAGAGTATTGGAGTGCAATCATATTCATGCCTGTTCCATAATAAGTTCCATTGTGTTCAATGGGACTCAGTCATAGGAAAGTATGTATAGGATTGCAGCCTCAGTTCGTGTCAGTATCTCCTACACTGACTGGCAGCAGCCCTCCAGGATAAGTTCCCAGACCTTCTTGGATATATCAGGGATTGAACCCAGGACCTTCTTCATGCAGAGTAGTATATGCTCTGCCACAGAGATATAGCCCCCCTTCTGTCAGGGGTGGCCCATGCAATAGGCGAGGTGATGCATCAACAGCAGATTGCTGCAGTGGGAGGGCAGCAGATTTGGGTGCCCTTTACCCCGGGTTTGCCGCCATCATTGCCTTTGTCTTTTATGATGATGAATTGCAAGATCCACCATCGTAAAAGCTCAATAGGATGGGGCCGTACATCACACTTCACTTCAGCAAAGTTGCTGGATCACTTACCTGTCCTAGGACAGATTGCCCACATCATGTAGCAGGATGGACCTTGACTTTCCAGGCTTTTTCACAGAAATCTTAGAGTTTGTGCTTCTTCTAGGGATCCCCGAAAAGTGTGAAAAAAATCCAGGCTCATTCGAAAGTTCACTCACCACCCTCCCGAGTCTTCCTTCCAATAGTTTCCTGCCTTTCCCTCCTCTTCCAAACTTACCTGATGAGTGTAGAGGGAAGAAAAAAATGAAACAGAAGACTGGAGACACCAGGGGGCCCTAGTGACACAACTGACAGCCTCCAGCCTCCACATTGGACAGCCTGCAAGAGGTAAGTAAAAATATTTGCAATTTTGGTAGGAACAGAGGCTTCAGACTTCATCTCAAGCTGGCTCAGAGCCAATTGTTGTCCCAATTCTGCCAGTCACCACACCACCGCCACCTCCCTCACTTACTAAGCAGCTTTACTTACAGTGCAATCCTGCCTTATTTTGGCCAGTGGAGTGAGTGCTCCGCCGGCCTAGGGGGTTGTAAACATGCTGCAAAGTGCGTTTATGACACCCGAAGATTAAGCGCTGCTGCCACAGAGGCTGATACTGTTCTCTCTGTTGCCGTCCTGGACCCGTGCTGGCCGACGCAGGTGAGTGCTGCGCTGGACGGTGCAGGGGGTGTGAGGAGGGCAGGCAGGTGTGGCGAGGGAAGGGCGATTCGCTGGCCCAGGCTGGGAGGGGGCAGGAATATCGGCACTGAGATATGCCGATATCCTATGCCCCGTCGCAGCCCGGCCCAACCTTACAAGGCTTCCCTGTTATGGCAGAAGTAAGTCCTAAAGGAAGCTATTGTGGTGAAAGTAACAAGTTCAGTAGCTCTAGACTCTGTGCTCAGCTGTCATTCATGTATTTATTAGCATGCATCTCAAAGACTGGCACTTCAATGTTCAACTCAAACCTATGCACACTTATTCAGAAGTAAATGCCACTAAGTTCAATAGCATTTATCACAATCAAGCTATTTCAGTTGCAGTGTCCTTTCCTGGAACAGTGGACAATTTCTGCAGATTGAAAAGGAGGCAGGCTTCTCAAGTTTGCCTTGAACTACAGCAAAGAACTTGTCCTGTGAAATGAATTGCCTTACATACTTATGCCTCATTTCTAAACACATTTAAATGATTTCGGTGGAACGCACTTCCATTAAAGTATGCTGAGTATCTCAGTTTTCGTACGAATGTGTCATTTTTGTTCTAGTTGTGAAGAAAACTGGGATGTATGAAAGGTGACAGGGAATTCTTCTGAGATTTAGCCTGACCACTTTTAAATAGAGATGTATTCTAAATGTTGTAACATAAAGCTCTTTTCCCCCTAGAATAAAACTCAATGGAAATAACATTTCTCGTCCATATGGGCACCTTGGAAAACACAACATAAAGGTAAACTATGTTAGTCAGTGGATGATTAGATCAAAAATGGGTTAACATGTTTATATGTCCAACATTAGTGCAATGAGAGTTTATCATGAAGTTTGATTTTGTACTTGGAAATGATAGCGATATAAATTCTGTATGGGGATTTGCCTGATTTATGGCCGTTTGATTCCACAGTAAGCTGTTAATATCTTCTATACTGTACTGTGTGGTAGGTGTGAAATTTAGTAATCAAAAGCGAAGAAGAATGATACATTCTTAAGACAGAGGACTGAATCATGTAAAAATCAACAAATGTCTCTGTTGTTGTTTTTAAAACTGTTCTCCATCTCCGCACCTGTAAACATGACAAACGGCTTTCGGTTACAGCTTGAAGTTGAATTATTCACTTCACCAGTAGGTTGATGTGATAAGTGTGCAGCAGGTTCGATTGTCGCTTTTATTGATGCTGACAAATTTCAGAATTCAGAAACAAATCCCTTCAGTTCAGAATTCCCCAATCAATTCCATGCTGAGCTCAACCCGCCTCTGAAATCTGGGCCAGCTCATAATGGCCTCCCTTTGTCAGCCCCCCTCTCTCTTTACCAAGCAAACATACTCTTGTAAAGGGGAGAAACAGTGCTGCAAAGGACAGGTGAGCCACTATATAGAGTTAATTTTTAAAACAATTGCCAGAAGGATACATAGGATCCATAATTTCCAATGTCTTCCAGCTCAGTGTAGCATCACCTCCCAAGCCAATCAGTCTTTGAGGTTGACTTTGCACCCATTGCTCAATGGGCCCCATCCAACATCCCTAAGATGAGCAGACTTTGGAGACTGGTCTTGTCACTTTTTTGATTAGTCCCTTTGGAACTTAATCCCTTTGACCATTGGTTCCCAAATTGGGAGACGTGGCTCCCAGGGGAGCCACAGAAATCAGCCAGGGGAGCTGTGGAGTGCCACAGAATCCTCTCGGAAAACAGTGCAATGCTGATTAGCAGGCATCAACATAATGTAATGGGGAGACGCGGCCAATGGTCACCAATGCTCAAGGGAGCCGCAGGTCAAAAAGATTTGGGAAACACTGCCTTTTGACTAATACCATGTTCTTAGTATCCCTCCCACACTGAAACTGCCATATGGGAGGCGGCTACCCCAGATTAGATACCCTCCCTGACCAATAATAAAGTCACACAGACTTTGCTACAGTTTATCTGAAAAACAAATCTGAGCCCATGAAGGTAAGATGAAATCCTGTAAATGATGGGAAAATGGTTAATAAAAGACCCACCTGCTGCCACCAGCCTTCCCAGGTCCTAATTCGCTATCTTCCTGGCCCTTTCTACCTTCCCACTATCTGATTTGGACCACAACTCCTTCTCTTCCTTCTTCTTCTCCTGATGCTAGTAACAACACCAATTCCCCTCTGGAGAGACTAAAAAAAGTGGGGAGGGGTCATCACAAAGCCCCATGGGAGCCAGCAGCATCCAGATCGGCACCTTCATGGATCTCATCTAACTAAAGCCGTTGAAACCACCACTACAACCAGGACATCACTGCCCTTGCAACCAACAAAAAGTCCTCGGAGGAAATGCAGCAGGCGTGAAAGGGGCCACACCAGGATCTGATATCGCAGAGTGGAGTGCAGCTATCTTTTTATCTGCAATTCCTCTGCTGAGGCGCCAAACAGGAACAGCATCCTTAATGGCTGCATAGGCTCTTTCCCTCAACACCTCCAGGGAAACTGCCATCTTCCTGTCTTACCTCATGCCCAACAAGGGTGGGGCAAAGGCATCTGCCCTCAATCATCTTGAGGGATGGGTGGTACTTATTGAAATTCTCCATGCATATTATCTTACCTGCTGGCCTCAAACCAGGCTAACGATACATTCAGTGTTAGTCCGGGATAGAAAATGGGTCAGCCAATTGATACTTCTCCATGCATGGTGAGTGACCTAAATGACACCTCTGGAATTACAGTGAGTGGGGTCATAGGTAGGCTTACTATATGTCCCCTGACGCAGTGGGGGGCGGGATCGTGACATCACCAGGGGGCGGGGACTTTGTCCCAGCCTTGTGCAGGCATGCGGCTGGAACAAAGAAGAGGAAGACGCAGCGGTGCTGAAGGGGGCAGTCCTGGATGGCTGGGACAAACAGGAGACTGGCTGGGAGCGTGGGATTTGGGCTCCTGAACCGGGATAGTCCCGGCCAGATCCGGGACTATGGTAAGCCTAGTCACAGGGAACATTATAGGTGTAAATATCTCCAATGATGCCAACAGAATTGGTCAATAAAAAGTAGCTCTGAGCTGCTCCACACGATTAGGTTTCTGCTTTTCATGCAATGATAAAATTGGAACATTCTGCAATTTCACTTCACTATTATCAAAGGTCCAGTGGATGATAATGTTTTGGGACATGCTATTTCTGGGGTAAAAAAATTTCAGCAAATGAATTATCTTTGAAGTACATTAGTCCTGTAAATTTCCTGGTAATTTCATCCCCCAATCCCAATGTTTTCAGAAACATTATTAAGAGGTACATTGTTTAATTTTCTGACATTTGTTTTTTTATAAATTCAATCTGAGTTTTATTAACAAATTTGCATATTCACAATAATCTTAAATCCAGCAGTGGAAACTGTAACAAATTCCAACAAACAAACCAGAATTCTTTAACTTAACATTAAATGAATGTTCTTAAATTAATGCAGTCGTCCCCAATCTTCACCATGCCGCGGCCCACCTGTTCTCTGGCAAAAGGCGCTATGACCCACCTCGATCTCCTGCAGAGGGCCTCCACAGGCCTCAAAATGCTTCAAAAAGCAACTGGAAGTCACTTTCACAAAACCGGAAGTAAACTGGAAATGACTTCTGGTTGCTTCTGGAGGCTTTATGAGGTCCGGCGTGGCCTGGGAGTGGCCTCCAATTGTGTCTGGAGGGCTCCAATTTGGACCCAACCGGATGCAAGACTGGGGGGGAGCCACTCAAGGACCCACTGAACATCAGGCCATGACCTACAGTTTGGGAAACTCTGCTTAATGTATGCAACTGGGTTGGATGATTTGGAACAAAGTTTGCATAACTTAATCAAGGTGATTGCAATATTCTATCTTCTTGCTAGTAACACATGCATGTCCTCAATGAATCAGTTCACAAACAGGAATGTTGTTTGTTTGCCCTTCTTATAAATATGAAAAATAACTATTTTCAAAAGTACAGGGGATCACAACATTGGCTTCCACTGCAGGAAAGATTCCACCGTAAGAAGTATAAGGTGTTGTAATGTGTCTTCATTGCATAATTCTCTTTGATATATTTCTTAAAGGAACATAGTGCTTTACTTGTGTGGCTTTGTTTCTTTGTACAAGGCAGACAGAGCTAGATATTGGTGGCCCTAATTGCCAGTGTTCTCCAATCTTATCTTGAGATTTGACATGTTAAATTTTACATAGCTTCAGTTGGAAGCTTATCTTGATATTTATGATGAATGGCAGTTTCAGTGAAGAAAAAATAATGACTTCTGTTTCCATCCATTACAGAAGCACAAATTGCAGAAATGCAGAAACAGAAGTCTCTGAAATGCTCTGAAGATGAAGTGAAATCTAAGTAGTTATTTAAAGTGCTCTCTCTCTCTCTCTCTCTCTCTCTCTCTCTCTTCCAGACTGTACATAAACATGGAAAGAGCAGTTTTAAATAGAAACAACATATGTCCAAATGACAGTATTATTCATAAATGGTTCAAATTGAGCTAGTTTTTCTTCCACCATATGTTAGCTAACATTAGTAAACTCCAAATGCCCGTCATACAGTATTCTGTGGTTCTGATTTTGAATGTTTGGCATGATTATTTTGAATAGTAATATTTCAAGTGTTTATCAAAATCACAGCCCAATCCTAACTAGTGTGCTGCCCTTTATGACAGTGGAACACAGTTCCGCTGTTGTAAATGGCTATACAGCAGCCATTTTGGGTCTGTCACTGTAAATGGTGGCGGTGCTGGAGGCCCGCTGCTGCAGCCAGCTACCTCTGGCAATGAAAAACAGGAAGCAGGGATGGGGGTGGGCAGAACTGGGCAAGGAGGGGAGGAACGTGGGAGTTTGTGGCGGGTAGGGGGTGGGCAGAGGGCGGAACAGGAAACCAAGGTACCTGAAGGACCATCTCCCTCCTTATGAAATGGTTGCCCTCCCTGAGGTCAGCTTGAGGGCCCGCCCACACATTTCATCATCAGGAGTGAAAACACGGTGCTGAAAGTGCCACGTTGGAATGGGGGTCCGGCGGTCCGAGTACCATCAACAGTTGGCCTAAGTACCACTGGTGGTACTAGTACCACTGGTTGAGAACCCCTGTTCTAGAATCAGTCCACGTTGGTAGATACTCTCCTTTCAGGGTGTTTGAATTGTAATAGGATTGCAGAAAACTGTGGGCAATCAAAAATAATTCCCCTCTCCAGCAAGTGAGTAGATAGATATTAAGTGTGACTTTACAACATCAGTTCTACTTTTGTGTACTTTTTTCCCCTTTAAGATGTTTCTAGTCTCCTTTTTCACCTATAATAAATTCTTGGCAAATATACCAGAGAAATTTGGTGAACGGAACACAGACTGGAAAAAGAATGAAGCAGACTCTAATGAAGCCAGTAAACCACTGTAAACTTGAACACTGAGATGAATGCTAAAGAATCTGATGTTTCTTTCATTTATAGACATCTTAAGCATTCCTGGTGATTTCTAAAGATAAGAAGCATGACCTACTCAGTGTGATGTTGTTTTTGAGGTGACAAGTGTTTCTTTTATAGGTTGATCTATTTAATTAACATTCCTGCATTTTACAATGACAAGCAGGCTGCTGATCTTTTAGAAATTCAAATGAGTAATATAAGCAAAAATAATATACCTGACTAAGGAAAAACAAGCTGCTTTACATATCATCCAAGCCCAAACAAGCCCTTGAAAGAGGGTGCATTCAGATATGCAGAAAGAATAGTAAGAACATGAATCATGGACACAATGTTGTTTTTTTGCACTGAAATCTGTTTAACACTTAAAAATTAAGAGATCACAAAGGAGTGAAGAAAAGCAATTGTATATTATGTAGTTTATTTTTATATATAGTGGCACCAGTATGCATGATGAGAAGAGGATTGAAAAAACTGGTATCTGCCCCAAGGGGATTACAATCTAGATATAGACACAGGGAGACAACAGAGAGAGGCAGAGGAATGGAGGCAGGGGTAAACAGGGGAAACATTTGTGATTGTTTCAATTGCACACACTTCAACAGTAGGGAAGAGCTGGCTGTTTTGTCCTATGTATGTTCTGACTTCTGATCAAACCTCCAGAACAGAACCAGTACATATCTTGGAGACTTTGTGTGCTGACCCAGGTCTCCACTTATATCTACATAAAAAATTCTGGAAAGGTTCAGACTATCCTATTTCAGCCCAATACTATGTATGATTACTCAGAAGTAAACTCTAAATGGATTCAAAGGGACTTACTCCCAGGTAAGTGTGTACCTGGAGTAGCCTTAATGCTTTTTTTCCCAGAACATTAATATCGTTCAGATTTGTTTCTGTAAGAATTCTGAGTATACCTCCCATTGCAAATGGATGTTAAAAAATAAGGAGAAAAAAACATCTAGTGTAAGGAAGCACAAACAGACGAAAAATATCCTTCCTAAAGCAGTATGTTCCTTAACAAACAAAAAGATCGGCCAAAGTTGTCATTATTGCTTAGTCTGTCTGTTTAAAGTTTTCAGGGAGTAAGACAGATTCTGTATAATAACGAAGTTTCCCACTATGAGAAATCCTTAACCTAGAAAACAATAAGGAAGAACACTTTGACAGTTTTGGGGGGCAAGCTGGCTTGTTTTATTGGGGTCATTTCATTCCTTCTGTCTACAGATGTGAGGCCCAATTCAAGGAAACTCTAAATTGTTCTCTTGGGAAAAGGATTGTTAAGTATATATAGATATTGGAGAAGATGGGAAGTGGTGAGGAAGAATTTTTATTATTTGTTTCAAGGTCTAGTAGGTACAGACCTGTCAGAATGATATGGAGCCAACCTACATGTACTGAATTCATTTCCAGTGCTCTGTTTTCTGTTTGATTGATAAACTTGCCCTACAGTATTTAATTTCACAATCTCAGTTTTACCTACAATGTCATGCTTGCTGTCATTAGAGTGCCGTATTACTCACGATTTTTCCATAATCGTTTTTCCAAAATGCTTTAGAACATCCCCCTTTAACCAATTAGTCTGTGTGGCCCTCACTTGCCTTACTCTTGGTTGTTCTCAGTGACACCATTATATAGTCCAATCTAATTGGATAAGAGCCCAATCAAATCCTTCTCCCCCGCCGATGCAGCTGCGCCAAAAAGGTGCATACTGTATCCAGCGGGGGAGGCAGATCGGAAGGTTTTCAAGAGGAAAGGGGAATTATTTCTCCTAACCCCTCCATAAGTCTTCTGGCAGGAAAAGTGGGGTTCAAATGTTTTCTTCAAAGAACCAAAACTAGGCTGTTGGACTATATCCTTCAACTGGTCCAGCAGACTTATTTTGATTTGATATTCTTCTGTACTTATCTGGTAAGCTTGAGAATAGGTAACAGAGCCAACATTTGAAGAATCTGGATTCCCCAGAGCTCCAAACTCTAGCTCCCATAACCCACTGGTTTCCTGGGTTTCATAAATACAAGTCAAAATCTCATGTGTTTCTGGAATACAAGAACAGAAGATGGTGTTCTGAAGATTTGTCATTACTATGCATTAATATTTTATTTAGTGTATGCCAAATAAATGACTAATAAAAATAGCAAACTGTAGCTTTGGTAGAAACAGATTTTGCTGCACATTAGAAAGAAAACCCAACAAGCATTATGTAAAGGTTTACAGTACAAGAAGACTGCAGTAAAACCAGCTCTGAATATTAAACATGGCACCATATTAAACTCAGCACCATTAGTCATTGTAGAAAGAACAAGGGATTTTTTTAATGGCATTTTAAAAATCAAGGAACTAGGAAGATAGATTGCGAATGGGTCACCAGATGATGGACTGCTCTAGAATTGTCATTTGCCATAAGTCATAGGCAGTGCTGGAAAAGTATCAAACTTCAAAAATGAATGAAAATATATGAAATAAATCTAGATTAAAATAACTGCATATCATTTAATGCAACATAGGTGAAGGTAAGGTCTGATAGCCATGAGAAACACTTAGAATGAGTCCTGAAATTCTGGTATCAATTAACAACTCAATTTCAAAATCAGATTATCAGCTCAAACCTATCCACGTGGTACACTGGTGGATCCTGAGGTCCGCCAACGTACTGTGTGGTTCTCCACCGTGGCAGACTCACTGCTAGTATGCAGAGCGCTGCCACTGGTACAGGACTGGAAGATAAATGCTCATAAGAACACAAAAAAAAAGCCATGCTGGATCAATTTCTATGTGCCCTGTATAGAAAGTCCTGAAGGCATTAACAGCCCAATCCCATCATTGCACTGTGCTGCCAGAACTCGCATTCCAGCAGTGCAGTCCGACGTGCAGAGTCTCAAAACACAACGCACTACAGTGCTTGACTGGGTTGCTGCAGGAAATGTTGAGCAGTGCTGGCTGCATGACAGCGGCCTCCCTGGAGCCCCTAGCACTGGTACGTCAGCAGTGTGGCACAGGCCGTGGGTGGGCCCCTGGGAAGGGGGAGGATCGGGGTAGTCTGTGGGAGGAACTGTGGCGGGAAGGGGAGGGAGGGGGTGGATCTGGTGGCAATAGCACACACCAGATCTTATCCACTCTTTTTAAAGCCTCCCTGCCCCCTTTCCCTCCTTAGACATATGCCAGCAAAATTGGTGACTTATGTCTCTAAGAATACCCATAGGTGGCCCCAGGGCTTAAGGGGAGGTAACAAATATTTTTTTCTTACCTCCCGTTTTGCCTTCATGTCACTCCCCCCACCATAGGATACAGTGCATGCCTTTTTGGCATGGCTGCACCAGCACTGGTGGCGGGGAATAGGATTGCGACCTAAAGCTAATTGCCTACATAGCTCAATAAGAGATAGGTGAGGAGTTTGGATTACAAATGAGCCACAACTTCATTGAACGTTCAACACATATTACAGTGGGTCATAACTATCCTACTGCTCCTTCTCACTTTTAGTGAGGGATCCTGCCTTGGAGCAATAACTTGGCTCTGCTGTTGTATATTTGCCCCTTTTTCAGGTGATCCCACTCTGGCTCCAAGCTGCAGTTCATCTCCTGACAGTCCTAGTTCATCACTCTCAGATTTCCACTCAGAAGTCACAGACGCTAAGAGTTGCATTGCTCCCCTAAAGCTGATCAGCCTCTGAGGTTGCTCAATGGGGTCCCATCCAACATCCCTGGGATGAACAGCCTCTGGAGACTGGTTTTGGATTCCCTTTGACAAATGTGCTTGCCTTCCCACACATGGTGAGGCTGGCCTTGTTTAGTTTCATCTCCCCCCTTCTGCCAGCAATAATGTCAGGCAGGCCCTGTTGCAGATCATCTAAAAATAAATCTGAGCCCATAAAGAGCAAATGAACTCCATCCTTTCTTTAGGAAGTTGGTTGCAAATGAATGACAGATGGCAGGGTGGGCAGAAACAGCCCAACTTGCAGCCACCCCTGCCTTTCACAAGTTGAAGATGGCCAGAACACAGTCTGGATCACTCTATGCATTCCTTTGAATAGCTGAGGTCCCCATGTGGGCCTGATAGCTCAAGGATTTACCAGTCCTCTTTCGCAGACCATATACTCCTAAGTAAATTGGCAGAACTTTGTGGACCATTTGCTAACAGCCAGTCCTATCAAAAAAGAAAAAATCCGCCAATGCAGCCAAACCATTAGAGCACACACTGCATCCTGAGGGGACGAGGGCAGTCCCGGAGGTCTCTTCCGGGTAAGGGAACATTTGTTCCCTTGTCCCGGGAGTAAGCCCTTGCTGCCCTGCTGGGTCTACTTGGACCTGCACCAACAATTTAGCTGGTGCATGTCCAAGTGGATCTGGGAGGGCAGATTGAGGCCAGCAATGAGGATAGGATATCAGCCGCTGCCGATACCACCTCCTTCCTGGCCTCAATCAGTCCCCCTCCCTGCCCAATTCTCCAACCTGTCCCACCCACCTCCTCCCTCCCATGCCTTGCACTGATTTACTGGCACCGGGGGTCATAGTGAGGCTCCTTGCAACATGCGGTGGTGGCCCTGCTGCGCAAAATGCCATGCCGCTCTTAGCATCAGCCATAAAGAACCTTGTGCTACCAGAACGCTAGTTTTGGCAGCACAAGGCCCCAATAGGAATGAGGCCTAAGTCTTTCCTCCAATGAACAGCAGCTGTTTACCATAGCATTCTTGGCTTGTTTGTTTCTGACCATCTTCCCCCCAAGCTGAGCTGAATATTAATGCTGCTGTTGCTCTTGTGTGCCTAAAGTCACTAGAATACACATATAATAATTAAAGCAACCTACAATAGCCATAACAATGTCATCAGTACTACTCTGGCCTAAGAGTATCCCAATTGTCCACTTAAGGGGAACCAATGCAGCTAAGCTTACATGACCACTTATTTATTCCATGGTTGCCACTTCAAACCCTTCTGTGACAGCTCTCACCATATTGAGAGCCAATTAGCTGCAGACTCTGCACATATTGTAAACTCAGCATTATCATGCTTCTGCAACTGGAAATCCTGACAATCATGGGGATGTTGATGGTGATGTTTGGTTCAACAAATCGTGGAGGTGACAGATGATGAGCTCTCCATTTCAAGAAGACAGAGGTGCAAGGACAGAGTTGGGTGGCTAAATGGAGAGTAGTAGTCATCTGATTCCACCCCTAGATAGCTAGTGATCTGAGCTGATACTCTTTGGAAGTCAGTTCAAAACAGATCCTGAAAACATACCCAGTATTTCCTGTCTATGGCTGCAATTTAAAGGGAAAAATTCATGTCCTTCTGTTGGTTGATGGGCTGCTTCAAATTTTATCGTACTTGTTTAAATCTTAAGCATGTAAGCAGCTGACGTACCATGCCATAAGTTAATGCAAAGGTGTCCTAGGGCATTAAAGGAAGAAAGCAAATGGTAGGAATAGCCAGAGTGTGTAGGATTGATTGTCAATATAGTTTTATGTGCGTGAAATGGAGTGATCTTTATTAGAATGGCACAAGAAACATCAGGCTGCAGTAAAATTATCTTGACAACATGGTTTGCCTATTGTAGACCGTTTGTTATCCAATTCCCATGGTTGTTGCTATAGGCTCAAGGGAGTTTAAAATTAATTACTCCCATTTCAGATTTAACAGAGAGAAAATAAAAGGAGGGTTGAAAATAACAGAAGCATGCCCAAGGAATATGAATGTGCAAGTGATAATTAAATGGTTGGGCTCTAGTTTAACACTGTATAGTGTGATGTAATTTGAAATATCCTACATGTTCAATGCATTTTGAGAAAGAAAGTCATTCTGGTGCCACCTATATGCAAACTCAATGAAGGTGGTTGGGTTTTTGTGTGTGTGTGTGTGTGTGTGTGTGGGTGTGTGTTTTCAAACTAGAGACTCTGCATGAATTATATGTATATTTGTACAGATGTCCACGGCACGTGTTGTTTTGTATGTGCAGTCGTGAACAGCCTTATGCTGCACTGAATGCACACAACTGTCAATTTCACCAATGTGTGAACTGGCTCTAAGTTGTAGAACAAGTTGCTTGTTGCTTCTGTACTTCTAGATAACTAAAAAGGTTTGGGAAGGGAGTGAATTTAGTGTGACATTTGAATTCAGACACTTGAATTCCACAACAGAGGACTCACCCCTTAGGTCATGTTCTTTATTCAAAAGGATCTCTGAGTAATGCAGCTTTCAGTGGGTAATTGAGAACAGAATTGTGATTGTATCCCATCAAACCAGGCTTTATAATCAAGAAAATAATACTCAGAGCCCAGCAATAGGAAAGGACATGGAATGTCTAATCCACTAATATTGAGGCTCAGAGTTCAGATGTAAATTTGGCATGAGTTCCTTTGGGAAGGAAAAAATTAAAATAAAGACTGCATTGAAAGAAAATTGCATCTACTTTCCACTGTGAGAAGTTCAACATGAGCATTCTTATGGCTCTGCAGATGAAACATCTGGGTGATGCCTAGAAATGACTGAATCTTAAAGGTGCCAGACTTTAAGTGTGGCTGAGTATCATTTGCAGCACACCTCAAAGTAATACTTCTGCAGGAGAGCAGAATTAATCAGCAAGGGACGAGTTATCATGCCAGTTGGCTCCAAGATGTGCCAGCAATATCACTGGCGCAGGTCCAGGTTGAGCCATGGCGGCAGCTGGAGCTTACCCCAGGGCAAGGGAAGAAATGTTCCCTTACCCCGAGGAGCCATTAACGTGCCAAAAATGCCCCCCCCCCGGGATACAGCAGACACAACGTTGGCGCTGCTGCATCACCATACAAGGAGTTAGGTAGGATTGGGGCTGTTGTTCTGAACCTGAATTGAAAGAATGAAGCTGCTGTTCCCTCAGTTCCCGCATGTCTCTCATACGGTGCTTTTAGTTCTTAAAGAGACAGTATGTATTTTTTGAATTTACGGGAGTTTCAATTCACAATTTTGGCTGACCTCAGAATGTTACCATTGTGTGAGATGCAGGTCAACTGTATTTAGTAGGGGAAGAGCAACTGTCCCCATTAACCCCAGCATTGTATCTTTCCAGTGGCTGTTTGCTGGTGGTGTTCTGCATCTTTTTTTAGATTGTGAGCTCTTCGGGGACAGAGAACTATTAATGCATTTATTTCGCTTTGTAACAACTATGAGACTAACTTTTTTTGAAAAGTGGTATATAGATATAATAAAATAATATTAACAACAACAACAACAACAACAACAACAACAACAACAACAACAACAACAACAACAACAATAATAATAATAATAATAATAATAATAATAATAATGGTGGCATGCCTGTCTGCTTTACTACTCTGAGAAATATGATTATGATTTGTCTTCTACATGAGGGTTTTAGCACATGCTAGAAAACTATTTTAAAATATACACAAGGTTTCCTTTTTCCAATTAATTCTTAAAAGCGTTGAAGATATCTATGTGAAGCCATGTGGAATGGGGAAAAAGAAAAGATAAATATTGCACTAAAGATAGTTAATCTCTATCTGGAGCATTTTAATAAATCGGGAGTTAAAAGAAAAATCAGCGCACATCAATTGGCTCCAACCAACTCTTGTTTATCTTCCTCCTCTGTCTGTGTTTGATGGATGTTGTTCATGCTCTTTGGTTTACAGTAACAAACAGGTTTTTAATTTTTCTAAACTCCATCTCTCCTGTGCCATTCTGTGATGGATGATGTGACAAAAGGTACCTCAGTAAAGTCTGAATACTGAATAAATTAGCAGTGTTAGAAGTAGCGTATCATTCACCCCTGACTGCTTTACAGTTAGGGCTGCTTTTCACCTCTTTTACTTGCCTAATCTCTGGTGGGGCTACAAACTGCGCTGCTGTAGGACTGAGGCCCAATCCGTATGCCTCTAAAGCAGATGGCATCTATGGCAAGTAGGGCACACAGTGAGCTTGCAAAGAGCAAGGAAGCATCGCTCTGTTTGTTCTTCCATATGCTCAGAGCCTCCGTCGTGCTGTGAGGAGTGATGTGCAAAACGTGAGGATGTGACACCAGGCCTGTCTTGGTCACTTCAAAGTGCATCCTTGGGGAGGGGGCTATAGCTCAGGGGTAGGACCTTCGTGGCTTTGCTTGCAGAAGGTCCCTGGCTCAACCCCTGGAATCTCCAGGTAAGGCTGGGAAGTACAGTACAGGTCTAGGTTGGCAGGTAGACCGCCGTCGTCCCTTATGCAGTAGCACAGGGAAAGAGCATGCTAGGCCTGTCACTCAGCTTGTAGGCCAGAGGCCTCCCTCATGCAGTAGCACTGGGGAAAAACATGCAAGGCCTAATTCAGCATGTAGGCCACAGGCTTCCGTTATGTAGTAGCACAAGGAGAAAAGGCATATAGGCCTGAGGCCTCCCTCATGCAGTAACACTGGAAAGACATAGGCCTAATTCAGCTTGTAGGCCCCAGGCCTCCCTCATACAGTAGCACAGGGAGGAAAAAAACCAAGGCATGTTAGGCCTGAAACCTGTAGGTCAGAGGCCTTCCTTATGCAGTAGCACAGGGAGAAAACATGCCAGGCCTAAGTCAGCATGTGGGCCACAGGCCTCCCTCATGCAGTAGCACTGGGGAAAAAAGGCATACTAGGCCTAATTCAGCTTGTAGGCCCCAGGCCTCCCTCATGCCGTAGCACAGGGAAGAAAAAGGCATGTTAGGCCTGAAACCCTGTAGGCCAGAGGCCTCTCCCATGCAGTAACACAGGGAAAAACCGGGAAAAACATGCCAGGCCTAAGTCAGTATGTAGGCCTGAGCCCTCCCTCATGCAGTAGCACTGGAAAAGGACATGCTAGGCCTAATTCAGCTTGCAGGCTGCACACCTCCCTCATGCAGTAGCACAGGGAGGAAAAAAGGCATGTTAGGCCTGAAAACCTGTAGGCTCGAGGCCTTCCCCATGCAGTAGCACAGGGAAAAAACATGCCAGGCCTGGGTCAGCATGTAGGTCGCAGGCCTCCCTCATGCAGTAGAATGGGGAAAGGTTCTTACAGGCCACTGCCATGGCTGTAGAAAACCTGCTGAGAAAAAATCCACAACCAAACAAACTCTCCTTTGCCTGTGTGAGGGCCAGGCCCTGACTAGGGAGGCAGAGGGAGGGAAAAAAACTGATCTTGTTATTTTACTGTGTCTCTGAGCTGGAGGCTACTGCTTACAGAGCAGTAGCCAGACCCTGTTCACCTGTCAAAGGCAAGGACAGACTGGGGAAGCCAGGAGCCCCTCCCCTCCTATAAAGACTGGATCACATGACCCTGCCTAACCAGATGGGAAGAGCTACCCAGCACTAACACTGGGCCGGACCTGGAACCACTGGAGAAGGGCTCTATTTCTGATGTCAGAGGCGTATCAGGAGCGGATGCTGCCCCTGGGGGGGCACCGCTCCGGGGGGGGGCGACCCGGCTTACCGGGGTGCTCCGAGGCCTTCTCCCCCGGCCTTGGAGCCGGAGAAAGCCCTGGAGCGTCCACCACAACCGGTGGCCAGGGCTTCCTGAAGGCGGCCAACTGCGGCGCCGCACTATTTATGCTTTTTTTGCACATGCGCAGAACGTTTACGTTCGCAGTCGCCTGCCTTCAAAAAGCCCTGGCCACCGGTTGTGGTGGACTCTCCGGGGCTTTCTCCGGCTCCAAGGCCGGGGGAGAAGGCCTCGGAGCGCCCACCCACGTCACCGGGCGGGCGCACGCTCCGTGGAAAGACTGGAGTGAGCGGAGCAGCGCTGCCCGGCGCCGCGGTGCCACCCGGAGCCGCTGCTCCGCTCGCTCCTCTGTCTGATGTTCTGTCATTATTAAGTTTGCTAAGTAGATTCCCATAACACCAGAGCATATGAGTCTCAAGTCGCATTTACAGTTGTTGAAAGCTAAACTACACAACAAATGGTTCACTCAGCTCTACTAATGAATATACTGTATGCATATTTCTCAGTTCCTCTTCTTGCAGCTTAATTTACAGAGCAATCCTAAGCAACTCTCCAGCATCGGTGCAGCCTCAAAGTAAGGGAACAAATGTTTCCTCATCTTGAAGAGGCCTCCATGACTGCCCCTGAACTGCAAAAAGCAGTGTGTACCCTGTTGGCAAGGCTACACCGCCACTGGAAAGTTGCTTAGGATTGCGATGTCAATCATTTGTGAAATGGGGTCTACCACATAGGCTTAACTTGAGTTGAGTCTCCTAGACTACAACAAAGTAAGGAATCACAGATGGATCCTTCCTATCTGTGTTTTCATTGCTATTCCTACTTTATAATTTTTTTTTAGTGTTATGTTGCGAACCCAGGGGCCTAGTCTCTCAGAACAGCCTTAGGTTTTCCCAGTTCAGTAGAAAATAATGATGGAACAGTAATACACACCCATGTCAAGACAACCTCCCTACTGTAACTCCAGAGAGAGAAAACAGTCTGTTTCTCAGACAGAAAATATATCATGGTATTGGCAGAAATCATGGCAGGTGGCATCCCTGTGCTTTTTGAATACCAAAGTATTTTGCAGCACATGGCAGGAGAGATAAGGATAAAAAATATTGAGGCATTAAAATTTAAAGCATGAGATACATTGAAGGAACTAAAACAAGCGTTTATTTTTATCATCAACACCCACAAACTTGATGAAAAGAAAGTACCGGTACCTCTAAAGGACAAAAGACTTGCAACCTAAATCTGTCGCAGTTTCTCCCTTGCAAGGACCAAGGCACAGGAGATGAGAAGTGCATCATTGTAGTTCTCTCTTCAAATGTATTTTGGGAAAAGCAGCATTTGCAGGGCCTCATAAGAACATAAGAAGAGCCCTGCTGGATCAGGCCAAAGGCCCATCTAGTCCAGCTTCCTGTATCACACAGTGTGGCCCCACCAGATGCCTCAGGGAGCACGCAGCCAACAAGATAACCTGTTTCCTGCTGCCACTCCCCTGCACCTGGCACAGAGAAAACCCACTTCTAAAACCAGGAGGTTGCTTATGGCTTTTAACCTGTGATGGTCTTTTCCTCCATGAATCTGTCCAAACCCCTTTTAAAGGCATCTAGGCCAGGTGCCATCACCACATCCTGTGGCAAGGATGTTGCCTCCCCAATCTAGACTGGGATTGCACAAGAAGGTGGGCTTAATGTTTTCCCCCTCAGCTATTTTCCTCATGCAAGTAACTCCCAAATGTTTTTCTATCTTGCTGGGGGAAGGAATAGACAGCAGCTTGTGTGTGTGTGTGTGTGTGTGTGTGTGTGTGTGTGTGTGTGTGTGTGTGTGTGTGTGTGTGTGTGAGAGAGAGAGAGAGAGAGAGAGAGAGAGAGAGAGGGAAAATACCCCTTTCAACCTGCACTATCTGTATTCCTCCCCCAACCCCTCCAGTTGCTATTAAGAAAAGTTATAAAACATAAATTGCAAGAAGACATTAGCTTTTGGGATAATTCGTAAATACAAGATTTGGGAGGTGATTTTCATCAGGGAAATAGTGTGTGTGTGTGTGTGGGGGGGTGTTGGGTTAAACTCACCTTAATCTTGTATCATGGTTCCAATTGAACCCCTCTGCAGCTGCTATTAAAAAAAGGTTTAAAAAGACAGAGAATGACATCCCAACTAGTATGACCGAAACACACACACACACACACACACACACACACACACACACACACACACACACACACTTTTAAATAAATATTTCCTCAATATAAGAGTTGGTTTTTTATATTAAAATGTTAAGAAATATAGTCCTATGAGTTGAAATTTGTAAAATGATAAATCATCTCTAGTGATTTTTGAAGTTCTCATATTCCTTGGTTTTCACATTCAATCAATATCCAGTACTGCCCACCCTCCCCATGCCCCCACCCCCTCTGCACTGAGTAGTGCAGCACTCGCCTGTGGCAGCCGGCGCAGGACCAGGTAGGTAGCGGAGTGAGCATTGCTGGCCTCTGCTCTCCAAAAACGTGCTTTATGGCACATTTATGACACCCTAGGCCAGCGGAGCGCTAGCTATAGTTGGGCTGTTAAATCATATTATGATTTAACTTAAATTGTTTTAATTAATTATTTTAATGTGTTTAATGTGTTTATATGTATTTTAATATGTTGTAAGCCGCCTTGAGTGCCCTCGGGAGAAAGGCGGGCTACAAATTCCTTAAATAAATAAAATAAATAATATTAAAATAGTAAAAATAGAATGCTGCAAACTTTGCTGGGCATTTGAGTAAGAACTGTGGTTAGCATATCAACCAGTACAATATGCATAACTTCCTGCCATTCTCTTTTGTTTATTCATGGTAAAACACAAGGCATTTTATCATATCCTTTGGCATAGATTTATCATGCAATTAATTTCAAACATAGCGGCTTGGGGGCATTTATTTTGATTCATATGGCCCTGGGCAGCAAGGGTTCTGAGTGAACAACCACTGTTGTATTTACAAAAAATGAGCCCACATTCCTCTGAACTTCATCACCAAGGGGCCTATTTTCATTTAACAGTTTTGGCCAGTGGCAGCCATGGTTGGTTCCTGCTGCCAGAACTACATGCTGATTTCAGGCCAGGACACTCTTTGGCAGGCCACTGCAAATGTAGCTTTCCAAGGTTTTCAAACAGTTGAGCTGGGTTGAAATCAGAATGTGGTCATGGTGGCAGTATGTATACAACCTCTCTCTAATGTAAGGTTAGCAGCCAGTAGAGACTGACTGAAATTTCTGCTGTTGTGGACTGACATCAGGGTCCATCCATGGACCCAACTGAAGCGGTCACTTCAGGAAGCAGATTGGTGTGGGGTGCCCAGGGCTGGCTCAAGACCTTCTGATGCTTGAGGTTGCATGCCAAATGCTGCCCCCTTACCGAATGATGTCACACCCTCTTCTCCCACTCTCTCGTGTTCTAGCTCAGCACTTTCCTCCCCTCCACACTTCCTCTTCCTCTTCGCCCCCCACTTCCTTTTCCAATGAGTGGAGGGAACAGTGGAGGCAAGCAGGTGGACAGAGATGTCCCCCACCAATCTGCGGCCTGAGGGAACAGCTTCAATTGGCCTCATGGATGGACCAGCCCTGGGGGCACCCACCTCTGTATGCCTACTTGCCTCCACAGCCCCTCCTCTTTACTGTCTCTGGACTGGAAGAGGAAGGCAGAGAGGAAGAGGAAATGTAGACGGGAGGAGAGTGCTAAGCTAGAACATTGGAGAGTGGAGGAACGGAGGCTGGAACATCATTGGATAAGGGGAGCAGCATTTGACATGCCGCTTCAGGTGTCAGGAAGCCTTGGCTGGCCTGACTGATGTGGTCCTATGCATATAAGACCTAAACCAAATATTGACCAAATATATATATATATATATATATATATATATATATATATATATATATATATATATATATATATATATATATATATATATATATATATATATATATATATATATATATATATATATATATATATATATATATATATATATATATATATATATATAAAAATGTATATATATATATATATAAAAAAGACCAAATATATATATTGTCTTATATATATATATATATATATATATATATATATATATATATATATATATATATATATATATATATATATATATATATATATATATATAAGACCAAATATATATATTGTTGTTGTTGTTGTTTAGTTGTTAAGTCGTGTCCGACCCTTCGTGATCCGATGAACCATATCCCGCCAGGCCTTCCTGTCCTCCACTATCTTTCTGAGTTCGCTCATTTTCATGTTCGTTGCATCGGTGATGCTGTCTAACCATCTCATCCTTTGCCTTCCCCTTCTCCTTTTGCCTTCAATCTTTCCCAGCATCAGAGTCTTCTCCAGAGACTCCTCTCTTTGCATTAGGTGGCCAAAATATTTGAGTTTCAGCCTCAGTACCTGTCCTTCCAGGGAACAGT
This sequence comes from Plestiodon gilberti rubricaudatus, assembly GCA_026170595.1. Taxonomy (NCBI): domain Eukaryota; kingdom Metazoa; phylum Chordata; class Lepidosauria; order Squamata; family Scincidae; genus Plestiodon; species Plestiodon gilberti. Next base: position 59,684,604 of record JANXHW010000004.1, on the reverse strand, counting down.
CAGGGTTGATTTCATTTAGGATGGACTGATTTGATCTCCTAGCAGTCCAAGGGACTCTCAGGAGTCTTCTCCAGCACCACAGTTCAAAAGCATCTATTCTTCGGCGCTCAGACTTCCTTATGGTCCAACTCTCGCAACCATACATTGCTACTGGGAACACCATCGCCCTGACCATACGAACTTTTGTAATAAGGAATAGATATTATGATGGGACAGAGTTTGGTTCTTCAACTTTAAACCAATATACTCACATAACTATATGATGTTTATTGCTACATAATATACATTATTATGTAACATACTACATTTTACATATATGTAAATATAATTACCTTATTATGTCATATTACATGTAACATATTACATCTTACATTTGTATATTATGTAACAATAAACATCATATAGTTATGTGAGTATATTGGTTTAAAGTTGAAGAACCAAACTCTGTCCCATCATGATATCTATTCCTTATTACCCTATTTAAGAGGTTTGCCGCTGTCCATGATTGCTGCCTCTGCTCCCCAGAGTAGAATTACTGTACTTCCGAGTCATGTGTCTTGGGAGGCCTCAGTCAGGGAACCAACAGCAACGACTCTGCCACTGATGTGGTGATGCAGGACATGATCCAAAGTCATGCAGAGAGCTGTGTCCTGGTTGCCTTGGTGATGTCATCACTGTCTGCCCTGTGTGTCAGCTCCAAGAATGCGGGAGAGGTCAGGACCCTCTTGTGGAAGGTCTCCCTTCTCTGGCAAGACTTTGAGGCCTGCAGCACCTTGTATGAGTTGGAAATGGGCAGCATTCGGCTGCAGGACACTGGGGGGGCAGTGTAGTCACCTAAAGACCTTTACCTGGACTGTCCTCTCTGTGGCCCCTGGAAGGGGTGTGGTCCCTGACCCTATTTCCTCTTTCTCCTTCTTAGTCTCACTCTCTTCTTCTACTGACTGCCAAGGGCATGCCATGCCTGGGCTCTGCTGTCCAGTGGCCATCTTCCAGCATACATCATTCATGCAGGGCGTGCTAGCTGTAGGGGCACGCCATCCTAAATTAGACTGACCTCTGGTCTTAGCCAGATGCTGTATATATGAACTGGAATTGCAACTTTTTCTTCTACAACTTTAACCAGCCTATGCCTCGTGTGTTTATTAGCTAACTATAGCAGTCTACCTGGGTATAAAGAGAAAGGTCTACGGATTAGAACTAAGAAGGAGGACTCTGCTGCTTACTCTGATCTCCTCCCGTGATAAAAAAAACAACACTATGGGACATGTGAGGAAGCTGCTAAGCAGCAAAGAAGAACAGTTGATAGCTTGATTCCCTGAAGCAAATGGATCCAAGGCATGTGAGAAGGAGGACTTGGGTGCCTGTCAGACCCCTCTTCTGCCAACCTGAGGTGCATTGGGGATAGAAGCTAGCCAGAAATGGCGGACTGGCAGAATCTTGCAGTGCACAAGCCTAAGAACTTGAGGGACTGTATCTTCGTACCTAACTTAATCTTTCCTTACCTCTCCAAAGCAATGAATATATCCACATCAGTTCGTACTAAAGACTGGGCACAAAAAGAAACTCCCTCCTCTGGCATTGTTAACACTCTATTGCATCCTCATCCTTTAACGAGGGCAAGAAGAAGATCCAGTCACTTAATGAATTACAGTGCAGATGAATAACAGAGACATAAATCTATAATAGAGGCACTCCAGATGATGGTCACAATGGTTGTGCCCTGTGGCTGTCACAAGTCCACTGTGATGTTAAACGCCTGCTCATTAGCAGTAGAATACAGGTTATGTATATTCAGAAATGTCAGTAGTCCTTTAATTGGCAAATGTTGACAATGTAAGTACATCATAAAGAGCTATGTGGCTATTTTTAATGGTCCTCAGATGTAGATGCCCATGTTTATGTCTACAGTGTACCAAGTTGTTAATGTGAAAGATACTGTAAAACATATTTCCTTCTAAAGATGAAAATCTGATTTTCAGGCAGTATTGTTGTGCTGTATATCTCATCATGATTCTAGCCATTTAAATCTCTGCGATTAAAAATCAAAATCCAATAAAGACAAGTACTTGCCTAGTTAATCTTTTTTTTTTAAAGAAATAGATGCCGTCAAAGAAAACAAAATGGAAAAACCTGGAAAATATTTTATGATGTCCTTATCTGTTGAAAACAGAGTTTCTCTGGGAGACTGAAGGCTGTGGGGGAAAAATGATCCCTTAAAGGGACAATGTCATCTGACTTAGATCTGAAATAACCTTGCTCAGCTCAGAGATGTCAGATTGCTGGCACCAAATTCAGCAGGAACGTGTCTGCATTTTAAGCGAAAACTAACTGCAGAGGAGCATCACACCTCTAATATATTCAGCTTTAGTCGAACATGTAGATCTGAGGACAGGAAAAGCTCAGAAGAAAGGATTTGTTAGATGTCCTTTAGAGGTGGGTATTGATAACTCCACCTTGAAAAGCGATTGTCCTTCTGACAATCTTCCTTCTTAAGTGTAGAAATTGGTCCCGCATATCTGAATGTGCAACATGGTGTCTTTGAGCAAACTGCGAAAATCCTACCATGCACACAGCATACCAGTAAATGTAAATGTATGTGCAGGTGGTCTTGGTGGAATGTTTTCATTCTTGCTTAAGAGATTACTTGCCCAAAAGACTGTAATGAAGCATGACTGAGGCATGTCTTTCCTGTAATGAGCCAGAGTGTAACAGTAGTGTAGCTGGGGGGGGGGGCATGTGCTAAGTGGCGCAAGACACTGCAACTCACCTCTAGCTATGCTACTGGAGTGTACCTGCCCCCCCCGTGCCACCGGAATGAAACAAAACCTTTTGGCTCCCTCTCCATTCCGGTGGGGTGGGCGAAAATGCGTCATTCCTCCCACGGCCCCCTTGGAAAAATGCCAACTATGCTACTGAGTGCAGGCACACATCACTCTACTTTCATCCCACCAGCTCATTCACACACCTGCCCCACCTGCAACCCATCTCTGCTCATTCCCCACTCATACTCCTGCTTACCATGTGCAGGAGCAAGAGTGGGAGTAGTGGCCAGTTAGTTACCCAGTGGACAAGTTGAGGCTCTTCACCCACCCAGGCTGACCCGGGTTGTATTGGCCTCTGGAGAGGGAAGGGACGAAGAAGTGCTCATGCTGGCACTTCTTCTTGCCTCCTTTCCCCAGCCCAATTAGGATTCCTTCCAGGTCCCTAGAAGGCACCTGGGCACATCACATTGGCTACTGCGAGACTTGTGGCATCCTAAAAGTTCACTTTGGGAAAATATGAGTCGCATGCTGACTCTAGAATTTTTAAACTTTGTGTGTGACTTGTAAATAATTAGGTCCTGTTCAGCAAAGGTCAGTTCCATTGTTAACTAAAAGTTTCCCGTTTTCCAGTCCTCCTCATTTTATTGCTTCCTGTAGAGTGTGGTTGGGAGATTAGTGATGAATAACCTCTTCATTGCCCTTTGAAAAGCATCTCTCAATTGTCCCAATACAGTATCCATTTCTGTTCAGAGGTAAGGTAAGCTGCAATTACCAATTTCCTTGCATTCTCTCCCCTTCCCCCAGTTATTCATAAATCTTTGTATGAAAATAAAAGTATAATAAAAGAAAATTCCCCATGTCACAGGGACAGAAACTGACATTGGAACAATTAAGAGAAGTTACTAAGGGGCAATTTATCACATGTATTCCAATCACAGTAAATAGAAAGCAATAAAATGGACAGGAAAGGCAAACAGGAAACTTTTAACTAAAGATATAGGGACATCAGAAAGCTTCAACAGTTCTTTGTCTGCTTTCTATGAGAAAATGTGGCTTTAGTGTGCACCTCGCCCTCCCCCCCCCACGTTAGCTGCATGAAATATGGGCTCCACAACTGGTCAGAGCTACAGATATTTAATTATGTCATCCAGCTTATAGCAACCAAAGCACCACAACAGCAGTGCGAGCTATTCAACCGCATACCTCTGCGTTTCTGCAGAGCTATGCAGCCTATGCCTAAAGCAACTTGTTACTGTGTGGGTTTCAATTTGCATTGCAATGGTCCAAAAGAGTTTGTATCAAGACTGAAACAGAGAACATTTATTTTGTGACTTCTATCAAATGTGTCGGCAATCACATTTCATTTCCTAGGTTGATGTCATAAAAATCAAATATTTCAATTTACCGACAGATTTTATTTTTGACGTATCATTTTGACATATCATTGTCATCATCAGTTTAATAGCTGCTACTTCTGTTTCCTACATATAACTTTAGATCTAATTACTGCAGTTCTCTTGAAGAGATTCATGCCACCAGATGAAGTGCTTCCCCCCCCCCAGACATAATGCCAAACCATGTTGCTGAGTGAATGAGCTTTGTGCCCACCATCGTCTTCCTACTGCTTCTCCCTGCACATGCTCCAATTACCTACCGTAGTTCCAGGTTCTTGGTGAACCAGAGTTACCATTTTATCTAAGCTGGGCAAAATATGGTTTGTGCAAAGCATGATCGCTATTCAGACATTCTGTAAATGTGTAGAGTGTCCATGCTGACAGAATGCCATACCTCTGCCCACGTGCTGTAGGCAGGGGCATCCTTTGCCCGGCCTGCCCTTGCATGAGGCAGGTTGGCCAGGCAGGCACTGGATTGGTGCTGGGGGGGGGGGGGGCTGCTTGACATGCATGCAAAAACACTGAGCTCCATGCCTAGCAGTCTGGTTCTAAGTAGCATCGTGTCCCCCAAGCCTCCTGCCCAGCAAGATAATTTGAGAATAGCTGTTTGCTGTTTGGAACTGGGTAGGAATTTTTTGTTTGTTTGTTTCCACCTGATTGGCTCATGGTGGGGAGTTTTTTCACCTGCCCCAGACTGTCTCCATGAAGGGGTGCTAAGCCAGGATGGCCATGACTGGCAGGTATAGTGTGGGAAGAAGTAGGATTAGGGATGTGGTATGTACCCTGAGGTATGCATGAGTCTGAGAGAAAACTAGAACTGATTTCCAGAAGCTATTTGGTTCAGAGATGCTAGCAGGTGACCTCTCGGACTTCAATGTGTAGCCCAATCCTGTGTAGGGCCGCTGCAGCATGCAAAAGCATGCTGCGCCAGATCCTAGGCAGGATCGGGCCAGTGCAAGTAGAGCTGGAGCACACCTTGGGAGAAAGGGACATTTGTCCCTTTCCCCTGGGGAGAGCCCCAGCATCCCCTATGAGCCTCCTCGGATGTACGCTGGCAAAATGGCTCGTGCAAATCCGAGAAACCAGTGTAAGGCCAGCCAGTCCCGAGATGGGGGTTAGGATTCGACAGAGCACAGCGCCGATAATACTTCCCCCATCACTAGCCCGGCAGGGCAATCACCCCCTCCCAATTCACCCCAGTCCACCCTCTCCACGTCCTGCCCCGACTGGCGCAGGGCTTACCTGCATCCACTGGCACTGGCTGCAGCCACGGGCGGAGTGAGCAGCACCGACCTCTCCGCCGGCGACGCTTGCACACAAGGTGTCGAAAACGTGCCTTAAAGCACGTTTATCCTGATATTTAGTCAGGATTGCACCGGAAATCTATCTCAAAGGTTGTCTGGCTTGGGATATAGGCTGAACAATTTGGCTGCCTCAACCCCCTTTCCAGGGGTTGGTGTTGAGAAGCTGGTGTCATTGTGAGGCAATGTCAGTTTGGAGCCAGGATGGAGATGCCCAAGGGGAAGGTGCTGCCCCAGGGCAGGTGCCTGCACTAAAATGGGGGGGGGGGAGTTCGTGTAGTTAGGACCTGCTGAAAAATGGTTATTGTCAAAATTCAATAAACACGGTCCATTTCCCCAAGGATGCTGCTCTGGTCTCTTGTCATTTGTAGGGAGTGCCAGGGCAATGCTACAAGTGTGTTGGCTAGTGCCAGTTCTAGTGCCATGCACTGTAGCCAGCCCCCATTCTCCCTGTGGAGAGTTTGTGCCTGTGATTGAGAATACTAGTGATTGACACCATTTGCAGTCACCCTTTGCACAGTGTTTGCCAGGGTATGGCAAACCTCACAGGTATGCCAGTGAGTTTGCTGGCACAGTAATACTGATTCCTACCACACACTCCCTCTCCTGATACTGTCATTTCACAGTGCTTTTTTTCCGCATGCATCTTTGACTGGTACACATTCAGTCTCACTTGTCTGCCTTTGTTATTTTGCAGCAGTAAATGTGTGACTTGGTAGTTGGTTCCCTCTGTCTTGTTCTCAGTTTGTGGTCAATACAGGCCAGATACTGGTCTCTGTCTAGTTCAGCTTTCTGTTTTCAGCAACAGCCACAACAAAACGTCTCGAGAAACTTACAGACATGGCATGATGGCAGCAGTGTTTCCTTGTTGTTTGGCTCCAATATACAGTCTGTGATCCAGAAGTATATTTTCCTCTTGAAAATAAAGGTTACATTTATTTATCATGACTGATAGAAGGTGCTTCCGTGGGTGGAGTTGAAGCAGAACTAGGAGGAGGAGATTTGAATGGATGGGATAAGCCAGCTGTTTTGAAGCAGATAAAAGGGATGCAGAAGGTTACTGAAGTCCACTATTTGGCATTCTAAATGTTGCTTAGAAAATATGTGGGAATATATTATATGGAAGACTATAATTGGTTGGAACAAAAATAGAATTCAATACAGAAGGGTACTGTTGTGAGTCCAGATGAGGGGGAACAACACAGAAGGAATGGAGTAGGAGTGGGAGATGGTGGGGTAAATAAGTCAAGGCCTCTGGCAGAACTCAAAAGCAAGACCCATACGAATGGAATCATTTGCTATTGTCAGCCGTCCACATAAAGTGCTTGGCTTCAAGCCCACAGTAGCGCCAAGCAGTTATTGTACCAGACTCCTTTGACTAGGAGAGGGAGATTATCACTTTGTGCATAACAAAAGTGTTTTCAATTTTTCTCTTCCTTTCGGAAATGTTCATTTCATAAAAAATGGTTGTCATCTCTGTGAAAGTCATGATAAGTTTATCGACGAGATTCCAGAAAGGAGAACGTCCTTTTCCCTTGTTGACAATCAACACTCTGTAAAAGAGGGGGTAAGATTGAAAGGAGGAAAAGAAAGAAAAAAACACCGAAAGGAAAGGATCGTGTTTCACTATATGATAGATTTCTGCAGCCCATGAGCAGCTCGTTCAATTCACAACAATATAGAAAGACTTCTCTTTCAGAAAGCAGTTGCATTTCTGCAGTGTTTATCCCCTCCTCCCAAAGCGAATGCCAGAAAACTAATAAAAATGATGGTCACCTCCTGCTTGAAAGTCACAGGAAGGTAAGAAAAGATGCAATAGCATCTTCTATGCACCAGGAAGAACCCCTTCCTCCCATCTCACCCTACTTTTGCACCAGGAGAGCTTGGAGATTGTTACCCTGACAGTAATGGTCTCATAGCACTTGATTTCTCCTCTACAACCTCTGTGTCCAACTTCTATATCCAAGTTCTCTTGGATATAGAAGTCAGACACAACTTCTATATCCAAGCTCCAGCACATTCCCTCAGGCATATCTCCTGTTGCTGGAACTGCGTTTTCTTTACTATGTATTTTCACCCTTCTTTTACTACCTAGAAAACCAAACAAGGATTGTAAGGTCACATCATTGTTCTTTCCATGGCTTATGTCCACTGCATGGTTCCTTCTATAGATTCTCATCTCTCTTAAAATAAAATAAAGGTCTGTACCCATTCATAGATTTAATAAAGGCTGCAATCCTATGCACATTTTCCTGGGAGTAAGCTCCATTGAATACGGACTTAATTCTGAGTAGACACACATAGGATGGCACTGTTAATTTAATTGTATTTAACTGTAATGCAATATTAACATTGCCTTCAACCCTGATACCCAGGGACAAAGTTGATGCGCTGTACAAGATCAGAATCACATATAGGCCTCCTTGAGGGCCCTCTTGGCTGACCTCTGAAGCCCCTGTCCCCATTTGGGGCACCAGTGGCAAGAAGGAGAATTCTCTTCCATCTGTTGCTCAGTTTCTTGGCAGCAAATGGAAGTGAGTCCTCCTTCGTGCTGTCACTCGAGTCCACTGTAGCTGCTACTTTCCCTCCTCCCATCACCCAATTAGCATCCCTGTAGGAGCAACCAAACTGCTTCTTCCTCCATGTTAAAATTCAGAGACAGGACTCCATGTTAAAATCGAGGTGTCATGTGTAGGTGGTGCAGGGTGCTTGCCGGCACAGCACAACCCAGGCCAGTACAATGAGTAGAAACAGGATAGATGGCAAGAGGTATTAGATCCACAGGGAAAACGAAAGGCCACACGCACGTGGATCCTTACTGGAAGATGAGAGGGGAGAAAGCAGAAGCCACAATTGAGGGAGGGTGGTGGTGGTTGCTGGTGTGTGTATACAAGAGAGGGGTCCCCATACAAGGCTTGAAGTGCATCCAAATTCCAAATACCTGGTGCAAATATTGTCAGGAGGGTTTGGGGAATAGATAGTGGTGTAGCTAAGTTCCGTGGCACCCGGGGCCATAGCTGCACTGTCATTCCCTGGGAGTGATGTCACCCCAGAAGTGACGTCACTCACGGGGGTTGCTTTAAAAAAGAAGAAAAAAATGCATAGCAGTACTGTCTCATGTGCCCTTCTGAGATTTGGGCGCCTACTTTGAGCAGGCCTGCAGAAGCCTCTGCAGGCCTCTACAAGTCTCTCCGGCGGGATTTAAAGTAACTTCTGATCAAACCTCAGCCCTCCAGGTGCTTATCTAGCGCCAAACAGCTGATTGGCACTATGCGCATAGCGCCAATCAGCTGTTTTGTGCTAAATAAGCAGGGGGTGCCAGGGGGTGCTAGAAGAGGCTTTTGGCACCCCCTGGCACCACCCTGAGGCGTAGTATTTAGGGCACAGCACCCCCGGGGGCCCCTTAGCTACGCCACTGGGAACAGATTTTACAAACAGTCCTTCTAGCGCTTCCCACTACTACAGCCAATGACAGCATGAGAAAGAGGAGATGGGCCTGACATGTGTCAGGATATTGTGGAAGACCCTCCCCAGGGACATAAAGTCACCTGGATGCTGAACCAATAATGGCAGCTGTGTTTCTGGTGCAGGAGGGCTGCTGGCAGGGATGAACTTGAAGTGTTGATACAGATATCCCTTTAGATTACATTCCTTGAGAAGTTGATAAAGCTGCAAGGTTGCCCCACCCTTGGGTCAGGATGCCCATCCTGTTTAGCCTTGGGAAAGGAATTGCAATGCCCTTCTGGTTAAATGCCCAAAGTATGAGATGCAAAAATATTGCAGCAGGTGAGAGAGGGTAATAGGGCAACCTTGCAGTTTTATCAAACCAGAGGGTTGGTGGCTTTTGAAAACTCCCAGTCATAGGCAGATTGGTACTGATGGCACCTCTGTATAATTACATTTAGTAACTGCTACACTCGACTACCTGATTGATTTTAATGTTATATTTTGGCACGGATGCATTTTTATATCTAAGCAATTTTTGGCTCCTGCTTGCTCCACCTATTCAAATGTTGAAATTATATTTTGAAGGAAATTATTATCGAAATATTGATATTACAGTTACAGAAACGAAGAATTGGACTTGTCTTTTTTTTTTCTTCCTGCCAAACAAATAGCAGCTTTGACAGGAAAGGGTAATTTAGAGCAGTAACCCAATGCAGAAGAAAATGGTGAAAATACCTTCTCACCCAATGTCACTTTTGGAGGAGAATCTGCAGCTCCATGTGAATACTTGGAAGTAAAGTACAGAAAAACACAAATATCCCTGATCACACAACTCCCATATTACATCTAGATGAGCTCTAGCAATCATCCAAAATGTGACAGTCCATGTTTGGAAATTCAGATCAATGTTCTCTGTAATTTTTACAGGAAGTTCATGGAACCCTCACGGAGCTGCGCGGGGGGGGGAGTTCTGGAGCGCTCGGCGATGATGTCATCATAGCCATGCTCTGGAGCACTGTGACAGAAGTTGCGCCTGGCTCTAATTTAAGCTACACAGCCACACAGTTTAGAGGGAACACTGCCACAGCCACACAGTTTAGAGGGAACACTACTCCTGATACCTTGGTATTAAATACAGTTATGATGGTAACAGAAATAACTAAACATTTTTTTTAAAAAAAATATGAAAACCAATTAATCAGAGGCACCCTTCTAAGCTGCAATCCTATACACTTTCCTGAGAGTAAGCCCCATTTAATACAATGGACTTCTGAGCAGACATCCATAGCTGGTGCTATTAGTCAATCAAAATCTTTAAATTGACCAATCTGATATTGCAGTCCTAATTTATACAGTTAGCAAGACACATTTCTACACACAATTTTTCCGCCCCTTCCTCCACACTGCATAAGCTTTCATATCAGAAACCTAGGGCTAGCACTTCTGTCAAACAGAGTGTGCCTAACACTACAATTTAAGGATCAAAAACTTATCAATGACCACTCCTTCTACATGAAATTATTTATTTTCTTTTAGGAGAGACGAGGATCTATGGAAGGAACCATGCTGTGGGCATAAGCCATGGTAAGAGCAATGACGTGACCTTACACTCCTTTTAGTTTTCTAGGTAGTAAAGGTAGGGTAAAAATAAATTGTAAAGAAAGGGTGAAAATACAGTTCCAACAACATGAGATGCCTGAGGGAATGCATCAAACACCCCTTGTATTGTTAAACTAATGGTCCAATTCTATCCCCTTCCAGTCCATAGCACCCAGCCAGGCCAACTGCTTTTCCTATTGAGGTGGAATGCAAAAGCAGTCAATACACAAATTTCTATAGCTATGGGAATTCATCCTGCAATGATAATTTTCATTTGCTATGATCTGTGGAAAGCAGTGATGCAAGTAGCAACACAGATGGCCAGCCAGCGTTAGACTGAATACAACAGTTACTTTTCCAAAATTATAATGCATATCTATAGCGGACCACTACTTGCCCGCGTATCGGCATTATCACATCAGTCCATGGATTCATTGCTTCGGCAGTCAAACACCATTTCAAAGCTCTGTGATGGGAGAAACAAGAAGAACTATGGCTCAATCCTAAGGGACATTTACAACAACAAATCTTGTTATCTGCTGCTGTAAGTGACCCAGCAATGGCACAAACGTTGTGCCGCCATAGCACATAACAGAGCCATTGGTGGAAATGGCCAGAGGCTCTGTGTGCGTGGCAGAACTGCCCAGATGCTCCACCGGTCCAGGTACAGTGGCAGATGGGGCAGTTCAGAGTGGGAAGTGAGCCACTCATTCATACTAGGGGGCAGTTTGAAGGCAGGAGGTGGAGGGTCTCAGCATTCATGCACACTGTACCCTAATCTGTCCTAGACCCGCCTCCTTCCTCCCTTCTGACTTACACCAGCAAAATAGCTGACATGGATCCAAAGGTACCCATTTGTGATCAGGTGGCCAGCCAGGAGGTAAGTAAAAGATATTTTTACTTACCTCTCGATGTCCATTTGATTGTCCACCATTACATGCAGCACATGCTCTGTTGGCCTGGCTGCACGTTGTGGCCTGGAGGGGGATAGGAGTGGGCCGTTAATTTAGCTAGAAGTTAAGGGGCTTGATGTGATTCCATAAGTAAGGTAAAAGTAAAGGTGACCCCTGACAATTAAGTCCAGTCGTGTCCGACTCTAGGGTGTGGTGCTCATCCCCATTTCAAAGCCGAAGAGCCAGCGTTGTCCAAAGACGCCTCCGTGGTCATGTGGCCAGCACGACTCTCCTTGCTGCAGCACGTAGCATGCAGCTGGAACACGGAGCGCTGTTTACCTTCCCGCAAGCGGTACCTATTTATCTACTCGCATTAACATGCTTTGGAACTGCTAGGTTGGCAGGAGCTGGCCAAGCAACAAGAGCTCACCCCGTCGCGGATTCGAACTGCCGACCTTTCGATCAACAGCTCATGGTTCAGCGGTTTAACCCACTGCGCCACCCGCTGGCCTACTCCATAAGTAGTATCAGCTAAATACTAATTCAGTCATTCTACATAGGACGGGTTCAGTATTTACTAGAATATGTGTGAAGTCCTTTATCTAATTAACTAACAACAGAGTCAATATTTAAGTGCCTGATTTCCCCTCCTTGACTTCCTCAAGACTTAATGTTGCTATTGGAACAAAGTGTCACTGTTAGAGGAGGATACTCATACGAATGGCCTGTCTGGACTGAAAAGTAAATCTCAACCAGGGATATGGAATGTGTTCTTCAATGCAAAGAGTGTAAATGGGTAAGTTATTGTGTCTCTGGTGAAATCCAACCCAATTGGCCATAATGCATTGCCTTTTCTCTGAAGCAAATCTCACTTATAGGTATAGATTATGTGTTTAAGACCTATTGTTGTCTGTGGCAGATGTACTGAGTACAGAGTTGTTAGCTATGCACCGTGGGCCTTCAAACGATTGTTTTCTCTACTTAGTGAATTGATGCCAAAGAGGAAACAGTAGTAGCACATTAGAATGCAAATGAAAGAGGAGACATTCAGCGAAGCTGTGTAATAATGTTGTGTTTTGGTGAACCGTTCCAGACAGCAGGTATGTTTTTGCTTGCAAGTCTGATGATATCAGATCACATTTTGGAACACAGTACAAAAAAAGCAGCTCTTCTCAAATGTGACACATGTTGTAATGGGGGTGCAGAGATGATGCCATGTTATGGACTGCCATAATGTGAATTCTTCAGCTCCATGTTTGGGCTTCATGCTGTAACAGGCTGAAAATTAAGTACAAACTCATCAGGGTAATGATTTCTTTTCTTCTTTTTGTGAGAGGGCTGTTCTGCAGGGTGGCCATCTTTGGCGTAATCGCTGATTACATTTGTCGCAGTGTCTGCCTGTGAAACAAGTGTGGCCAATCTATTGCTATGCTGCGTTGTGCAGAGCCTCAGTTCCTGTTCTCAAATTTGTCACTGGTGTAGTATGAAAAGGAGAGAGAAGCCCTCTTTCTCTCTCTTCTCCTGCAAACTCTCTGAATTGCTCCAATTTGTCCTGGTAATGGGCACCAGATGTCAAAGTATAAAAGGAAACTGGACCCAGCAAAAAGATTGCCATTTTGACCTTCTATTGAATTCCACAGCTCTCCCCCCCACACACACACTCACACACACACTTTTTTTTTGTTTGTTTCTTCCGACCAAATCAAGCATTCACAAGCATGCTGAATGGAGTGGAAAAAACAGCTTGACTCTGGTGAAAGAAGTCAGAAGTGAGATGGCCGTTTGCCACTTTTCCTGTCAGGGTGACATCTGCCACTGTTTGCTGAGATGCCTTTTGTAGGGAGGAAAAATAAATAAAAAGATTAACCTCAGCAGGGCTGTTTTGCCTCTGCCTTTATAGTTGTTTCTTTCTCCCCAGAAAGGCTTTTATTTTGGCTCCAGCCTATCCTTTAGGAAAGATGAAGGCAGTATCTTAGGAACCTCTCCCCCCCTCCTTCCTTCTGCTATGGCTGGAGCTTTGACACAATTCCTCTTCCTATACAATGAGCATTTAGTTTATTATATTTACCACTCCATTTGTCTTGGCAAAACAGGTTTACATCTGTAAAAATGTGCTCAGCGGAGTAAATCAAAGTGAATACAGCCAGATGCCTGCTGGCATTGATAACAACCCTGCTTCATGATAAAGTCAATCAGCTTCCACGCAATTTATGTCTTTTAGATTTTACACTGCATTGGGGGGATCTTTGATATGTGCAAGGAAATCTATGCAGGACTATATATTTCTGTTTTCAGAATGAGATAAGGCTGGGAACAGAAGATCTTCATCATCATGTTGTCATTGGCGCCACTGAACTACATAAACTGGTGGGGGGTAGGATTGGGGTCTAAGACACTGAGGGCCCAATCCTATCCAACTTTCCAGTGCTGATGCAGCCGCGCCAACCACTGGTGTCGCTGGAGGTGGGGCAGAAAGCTAAGTTCTGCAGCTTTCCGCCCCACCGTTACTCTCCAGTATGAGGCGCCCTGCCCCCCTCATCATAGGAGCCCATCAGCGGAGAGAAAGCAACATGCAGGGACTCTCCAGCGCGTTGTTTTCTCTCCACTGACGGGCACGTATGACGAGGGGGTGGGGCGCCTCGTACTGGAGAGTAACGGTGGGGCGGAAAGCTGCAGAACGTAGCTTTCCGCCCCACCTCCAGCGACGCCAGTGGTGCCAACTGCCATGTGCTGCATCCTGCAGTGGGGGAGGCAGTCAGGAAGGCCCCCTCAAGATAAGGGGATGTTTGTTCCCTTCCGTTTGGGCCTGCATTGCGGCTGCATCAGTGCTGGAAAGCTGGATAGGATTGAACCCATAAAGAGAGATATCACCATTCTCCCTTGCATTATTAGATGGAGCACACTATCTGTTGGTGCAGGGCTTGCATAGGTTGGAGATATTTCACATTGCTTCAGATCTGACATTGGTGGCATTGGGTCTCAGTTGGTAATTGTCTACATTCACCAACTCTTGGCACTGGCCGTTACTAATATATATGTTGTTTTTGTCCTGGCAATAACTACCAAGAGAGTGTAATACTTTCATATGCAGCAAGGTTAGTCGACACAAATTCACTTGATTTTTCTCTCCTATTTTTTCATTGCTATTACTTCAAAATTCTGTCTACTGTTACCAGCAAGCAAACAAGAGAACACCCAACTCAAAGAGATACTTTGAAGAACTGTACTTTGCAAAAGAATCAAAGAAATCCCTCTATCAGTCACAACTTTTAACCAAACACTGTGGTGGGAGGGAAAGAGCTTTATCAGCTTTATCTAGTAACAATTAACATGACAGAAAAATACCAGAAGGAGAAAAAGCTTACTCATTAAAAATAACCCATTAAATCTTCATGAAGATATGTTGTGGAGGAGTCATACATCTTTGGAGCTGACATTAAAAATAATCTAATGTGATGCACAAATTTGCTCAGATAAGTCTCATGGTAATTTTTCTTGATGCATCACGCTTTAGGATATTCAATAAGTGGCACTAGGCTATTTATCTTCAAACCAAAATATGTAAAAGATGGGGGAGGTAAGCAAGGTTGCTCATTTAAATCCAATGAACCTGCACTTCAGATTACATCTAGCTCCTGAGCATCCAATTTGTTTTTTGTTTGTTTTTTACTCAGAAGAATTTCATGCAAACGCATCTGTGTTTACACATTTATACGTTTAAGGAAAGACTTAAGACCAAATAAATACCCCCCTTCCTATTTTCTCTTTCTTCTTATCAACTTGATATATAGTAAAATCTGTGTAGAAGTAATGGCTGTTCATTTCTGCTTGACAGATAATGTAAGCAGTCAACACATTCTGATAATATTTCCTTTTTGGCCGTAGAAAAATGAGGTCTGATGATGTCCCCCCCCTCCCTCCCTCCCTCCCTCCCTCCCTCCCTCTCTCTCTCCCTCTCTCTCTCTCTCTCTCTCTCTCTCTCTCTCTCTCTGTGTGTGTGTGTGTGTGTGTGTGTGTGTGTGTGTGTGTGTGTGTGTGTGTGTGTGTAAAACAGTGGTCAAAGAGGTGTCTCAAGAACATATAGAAGGAAGAGCAAGATACAAGCAAGGTCAAGAATGGAGAAGACCATCCTGGATTGCTTGTTCTCAGCATCGGTCAAGACAGCTATTTTTGATCAGTGATTCTCTTCCTAGCTATCATGGTTAATAGAGATTAATAGAGCCACTGACCATTAATTTGCTTAACCACACTTAAGTTGCTTGTGCCACTAACAAAATTAATAAATTCCACAAGATAAAAATTCATTGCCATGCCATTTTTATTTTTATTGCTGTGTTCAGACCAAACAAATCTGTCACTAATTTCCAAACAAATTTTGAAATTCTTCAAAATTCATATTGGAACCACTGGCTCAAACAGTGGCAGTGTTAGCGGCCTGCCACTGCTACCAGCTACCCACAGAAGCACAGGTAAGCTGGCAAGGGGGGCGGGTGGTGGGAGGAATGGGGAAGGAACCTGGGAGTGTCTGGGTGGAGAGGGGGCAGGTGGGAGGCAGAATGTGGAAGGGAAGGATAGATCTTGGTGGCACCAGCATATGCCAGGATCCTATCCGCATTCCCTCTCCTCTTTCCCTTACTCTCCTTAGTTCTGCACCAGCAAAATGGCTGGTACAGATGAGCCCATTCGGGCAGTGGAGGCTTGCTCCAGGGTAAGGGAACAAAAGTTATCTTACTGTGATGAGACCTCCACGACTGCCCTCCTGCCACAGGAAGCACCATGCACTCATCATCATCATTATCATCATCATTTACATCATCACTCTGTTGATGTGGGTGGATCAGTGGGGGAGGTGGATTAGTTAGGATTGGTTAGGATTGGGCCCTAAAATAATAACAGAAACACATTTGGGCAAGGCCCAAAATGATTACCCAAATTGCTATTCTTTTTTACAGATAACAAATATGCACATGCTTTTGCAGATCACATGGACAATACTAAACACCTCACAGTCACAGGTTAAAAACAAACAAACAAGAGCAAAATGGTGTGATAACATTAAGCTATGGCTCACTATAGTGAGATTAACAAACGCAATTGAGCATATTCACCCTCCTTTTCTGATTTCAAATAAAATCACTAAACAATACACTTGATTCTTGAAGGGGTAGGGTGGACTGGTGACTTCTACGCAAGGGAAAATACATGCAATTATCTATTAAAAATTGTGATTAAATAGATAATTATGGAATTTGCTACCTCGTGATTAAAGCGCACCAAACCATGCGAACACACACACACACACACACACACACACACACACACACACACACACACACACAAATCGCAGGAAATTTGTCAAACTGTCATTGTTCACTTTTTGACCGAAGCCAGGTCTCTTTCCCTCTCCACTGTGGCCTTCACCAGCCCCACTGTTCAGCTGTCTGCTTTGACAATTGTTTGGCTGTCCACAGGCAGACGCCTCTTTCAGGAGCATTAAATGGAGAGGCAGTTAGTCTTTATAGCAGGAGGGGGCAAAAGCCAGCTCTCCATGCAGTATTTATTCTGATGAATGGCTGCCTGCCATTTCAGTGGGAGAATGGCATGGAGGCGTGCGATGGCAGAACTGAAAGGAAGAACGTTCCTATAGCACTTTGTGGATACGTATCTAATTCATCCATTTACAAAAAGCTTCTAATTTATATCGTGAACTACTGATTTTATGCCAAGAGCCTCACTTGTTTGGTTTTTTAAAGGTTGGGGTGTCATTTGGTTTATATATATATAAGTACTTACTCACGACCCACTCAATCCAAAGTGCTGATACCAGACCCAATTTATTCCTTTTTGTTTAAATGGAAATGGAGTAGGTTAAATATAGATATCCCAATGTATATAGCATTTGGATTGAGCAAATGGCCTTACTATCACAACAAATACAGTTTGCATAGACACACTGGCATCACTCGAGGTGGGGTGGAATGGTAAGTTCTACACACTGTGCTAACCTCCATTTACTCCCCGGCATGAGGTGGCCCCGCCCCCTCGCCATCGGAGCCATCCAGTGCGGCGAAGGCAACGTGCAATAGACTCCCTCACGTTGCCTTCGCCGCACTGAAAGGCTCCAACGGTGATGGGGCGGGGTCGCCTCGTGCTGGGGAGTAAGCATTGGTTAGCACAGTGCGGAACTTACCGTTCCGCCCCACCTCGAGCGATGCCAGTGCATAGACAAACAGATTGATGCATAAACCTTTTAAACTAAAGTAGTTTGATGTAGGCATATTTAATCTATTAGCCTTAACAGGACACATTCATCTTAAATCCAAATTCATCCATCCATCCAGGTCAATCATCCGTCAATCATCCGTGCCATTTATCTAGGCCAATGATTTTGAAATAGTGTTTCACAGTGTTCCAGGTAACCATGGAAGTCCATGGAAGCATATCAGGGACTCCTCTGTTGCAAAATTAGTAATGAAAAACCATTTCCCTGACAGTCAGCTGTCCACTATCAGTATCACCAACAGTGCTGGTATCCTACACGGTACTCCCTATAGCCCCACTGGTGATGCTTTAGGTGGTGCTGTAGCCCTCCCAGTACTTGAAGGTTCAGAGGTCAGCTCAGCTGGTCAGGCCCTGGGTGGACATGGTCCCAACTGGCCAGCATCTGATACCACCCCTGTCATCAGTTTTGCCTTGTGATCTGTTGTGTGCATTCTGGCAGTGACGTGCGGTGAGGTTCAAGGTTGGGGAGGCACAACAAGGCACACACAAAACAGGAGAGACACAGAATGTAGAGAAACCTGCCTTGCAAAATCTTTACTTGTGTTTGTGCTCGTGCTGTTTTCTTGGCTTTCACTGAGGCAAATCTGCCTGCTGCCTCCCCAGCGCTTGCTGATGCAGGCAGCCTGACTTTGTTTCATTGGACACCAGCTGCCATGCCTTTGCAGCGAACTGACTGAGAGAGCAATGTTAGGAGTCTCCTTGTGTATTGTAGTGTGTGCGTGCGTGTGTGTGTGCGCGCACACACATAGCTTAACTCACTGTCTGTGCTGGAGCACAAATGAGCGGCACGGAAAGGCAAGGTCCTTTTTTTTTTTTACTTGTTGGGTCCGGTGAGGCTGTGCCTACCCCTAACTGTACATTGCTGTCCTTCTGGCTGAATTCACAATTCATATAGATCAGTGGTCTCCAAACTGGTGGGTTGCAACCCACCAGGAGAACAGGATGTTGTCCCCTGCCACCTTAAGGGTGGCATGATCGCCACCTCCAGGAAAAAAGTTTTAAAATGTACTCTTTTCACTTACTGGGCGTTGAAAAATGAAGTGGTCATAATTACTGCAGAGCGGCAATCTGAAGCTCAGGAGGCCCATGGAGGGTTCCGCAGGTCTCCCCATACCCTCCAGGGGGCTCCAGTGCCCCTGGTAAGTGAAAATAGTTCATTTTCCCCCGGCAGCGATCCTCGCGATCGCCACCGCCACTTTCCCCATCTCCTCAAACACTCAAAGTTCTCCTTTCCTCTTGAGGAGAACTTTGAGAAACACTGACATAGACTTCATCTGGACTCTACGTAAGCTAAATGTGAACCTAGAATACTCCAGAGCAGGAAAGTTGACAAAGGGGTGTTCCAGGGGAAGATTGGGGTTGGCTGGGGGCGTGTTGAGGGTGGGCTGGGGCAGATATCAGGGACAACAGCTCTGTGCCCAGGCCCAGTCTAATCCTAATCTTGGGCCAATTTGGATTTATGCCAGCCGAAGAGCTGGTGCAGATCTGAGTAGTGCCATTGGGGACCATGGCACAGCGGAGTAGGAAAATAATAAACTGTATGTTGTTTCCTGGTCCCCGGCCGGCCCACAAAATGTAGCAGAGGCTGCACCATTGGAGGACATTGGAGGACAGGATTGTGCTGTAAACTGAATACTTCATTTTAAATTTAGTAAAACCCGTCCTAAGCACACTTGTGTGGAATTAAGTTCAACTGGTTTCAGTGACAGAATAAACGTTAATTGAATTTAAGGAATGTCAACAATTCTGATCTCAGAAAATTACGAACTTTCCTTTAATTCAATAACAGAAAAGGCAATCTGTAAGAATGATGAGGCGGACTGGGGATGAGAACAGTGACATTCTCTCCTATGTGAACTGAGTTTAGTCTATCAAAGCCATTCATTGTACACAGCATTTATATGGCAATTCTAGAAATAGAGATTTAGGGACTAAAATACATTTCATATCCAACTATTTTAAATGAACTAAATTATTTCAGCATTAATTAGGTACTTTCCTTTAGGGGTTCTTTATGAGATTTTACAGCGTTGAAGAAAAAATATTTTTGAAAAAATAAAAAAGGAGCAACAACTTAAAATGTGTTGTTTTTTATGGAATATGTTTGATGAGTCAGAAAGAAATACTTCCCTTGCGAATTAACCCCAGAGATATAAGAAATGGGTTAGATCGAATACTCAATTTATGTTTTGTATTTTAAAGGCTATCTTATCTCTCACTAAACAAATTATCACACTTTAGATGGCAATTAATCTTTGCAAGAGACAAAAACTGGACATGTTGCTTTTTTCCTTAAAAATATTCTTTATGGCGGTCATAAAATATAACAAGAATAGGGAAATGATGGTGTCACTTTAGCCCATTTCAGATGTCACTGTAACCGTGAACCTGTTCGCAGTTACGACATGTCTGGGAGCAAACTGCCCAGCAAACTGGCGCATTCTCCTAATCGCCATGGGAAGAATGTTTCCAGTGGTTGCAGTAATATCTCCAACCAAAGGGCTATTGGAAAGAGTACCATATTTCTGGATATATGCTTATGCCTCATTGAAGGCACTTGGCTGACATTTACAGGGAAATGTTCGAATATATTTTCCCTTGGTATTTACATCTGGGCCTGTTCAAGTCTTAAGACTTACCAGTAAATTTCAATGTTTATCAAATTTCTTACATTTGCTAACATCCCTAAAAGAATAAGAACATAGCGACTTCTCAGATTAGACGAAAGAACTATCTTGACCATTACCAGTAAATCTTAATCTTGTCCATTAAGTTGTTGTTGTTGTTGTTCAGTCGTTAAGTCGTGTCCGACCCTTCGTGATCCCATGAACCATATCCCGCCAGGCCTTCCTGTCCTCCGCTATCTTCCTGAGTTCGCTCATTTTCATGTTCGTTGCATCGGTGATGCTGTCTAACCATCTCATCCTTGGCCTTCCCCTTCTCCTTTTGCCTTCAATCTTTCCCAGCATCAGAGTCTTCTCCAGAGAGTCCTCTCTTCGCATTAGGTGGCCAAAATATTTGAGCTTCAGCCTCAGTACCTGTCCTTCCAGGGAACAGTCAGGATTGATTTCATTTAGGATTGACTGATTTGATCTCCTAGCAGTCCAAGGGACTCTCAGGAGTCTTCTCCAGCACCACAGTTCGAAAGCATCTATTCTTCGGCGCTCAGCCTTCCTTATGGTCCAACTCTCGCAACCATACATTGCTACTGGGAACACCATGGCCCTGACTATGCGAACTTTTGTTGGCATGGTGATATCTCTGCTTTTTATTATGCTGTCTAAGTTTGCCATAGCTTTCCTTCCAAGGAGTAAGTGTCTTTTAATTTCATGGCTGCTGTCTCCGTCTGCAGAGATCTTGGAACCCAGAAAAGTAAAATCTGTTACTGCTTCCATTTCTGCCCCTTCTATTTGCCAGGAATTGATGGGACCCGATGCCATGATCTTAGTTTTATTAATGTTGAGTTTCAAGCCAACTTTTGCACTCTCCTCTTTCATTCTCATCAAGAGGCTCTTTAGTTCTTCTTCACTTTGTGCCATTAGGGTGGTATCGTCTGCATATCTGAGGTTGTTGATATTTCTCCCGGCAACCTTGATTCCGGCTTGTGATTCATTCAGCCCTGCATTTCTCATAATGTACTCTGCATATAAGTTAAATAAGCAGGGTGACAATATACAGCCTTGCCGTACTCCCTTCCCAATTTTGAACCAATCAGTTGTTCCATGGCCAGTTCGAACTGTTGCTTCTTGACCCGCATACAGGTTTCTCAGGAGACAGGTAAGGTGGTCTGGTACCCCCATCTCTTTAAGAATTTGCCACAGTTTGTTGTGATCCACACAATCAAAGGCTTTTGCGTAGTCAATGAAGCAGAAGTAGGTGTTTTTCTGGAACTCTCGTGCTTTCTCCATGATCCAGCGCATGTTGGCAATTTGATCTCTAGTTCCTCTGCCTCTTCGAAACCCAGCTTGTATGTCCGGTAGTTCTCGGTCCACGTACTGCTGAAGCCTAGCTTGTAGGATTTTGAGCATAACCTTGCTAGCATGTGAAATGAGTGCAATTGTACGGTAGTTTGAACACTCTTTGGCACTGCCCTTCTTTGGAATTGGAACGTAAACTGACCTTTTCCAATCCTTTGGCCACTGCTGAGTTTTCCAAATTTGTTGGCATATTGAGTGCAGCACTTTCAGAGCATCATCATTTAGGATTTTAAGTAGCTCAGCTGGGATATTATCATCTCCACTAGCTTTGTTGTTAGTACTGCTACCTAAGGCCCACTTGACTTCACTCTCTAGGATGTCCGGCTCTGGGTCAGTGACCACACCAGCGTGGTCATCAGGAACATTAAGATCTTTCTTGTATAGTTCTTCTGTGTATTCTTGCCATCTCTTCTTAATCTCTTCTGCTTCTGTTAGGTCCTTGCCTTTTTTGTCCTTTATCATGCCCATCTTTGCACAAAACGTTCCCTTGATATCTCCAATTTTCTTGAAGAGATCTCTAGTCCTCCCCATTCTGTTGTTTTCCTCGATTTCCTTGCATTGTTCATTTAAGAAGGCCTTCTTATCTCTCCTTGCTATTCTCTGGAAATCTGCATTCAGTTGTTTATATCTTTCCCTTTCACCCTTGCTTTTTACATTCCTTCTTTCCACAGCTATTTGTAAAGCCTCATCTGACAGCCACTTTGCTTTCTTGCATTTCTTTTTCTTTGGGATGGTTTTAGTTGCTGCCTCTTGTACAATGTTACGAACTTCCGTCCATAGTTCTTCAGGCACTCTGTCTACCAGGTCTAATGCCCTAAATCTATTCTTCACCTCCACTGTATACTCATAAGGGATATGGTTTAGGTCATATCTGACTGGTCTAGTGGTGTTCCCTACATTCTTCAGTTTAAGTCTGAATTTTGCAATAAGAAGCTCATGATCTGAGCCACAGTCAGCTCCAGGTCTTGTTTTTACTGACTGTATAGAGCTTCTCCATCTTTGGCTGCAAAGCACATACTCTATCTGGTTTTGGTATTGACCATCTGGTGATGTCCATGTGTAGAGTCGCCTCTTGTGTTGTTGGAAAAGAGTGTTTGCTATGACCAGCGTGTTCTCTTGACAGAACTCCGTTAGCCTTTGCCCTGCTTCATTTTGTGCTCCTGTTGTTCCGTTTATTTCTTGATTTCCTACTTTAGCATTCCAGTCTCCTATGATGTAAAGGACATCTTTTTTGGGTGCTAGTTCTAGAAGGTGTTGTAGGTCTTCATAGAACTGGTCAACTTCATCTTCTTCGGCATCAGTGGTTGGAGCATACACTTGGATTACTGTAATGTTGAATGGTTTGCCTTGGATTCGAACTGAAATCATTCTGTCGTTTTTGAGGTTGCACCCCAGTACTGCCTTTCCCACCCTTTTATTGACTATGATGGCTACTCCATTTCTTCTAAGGGATTCATGCCCACAGTAGTAGATATGATGGTCACCTGACTTAAATTCGCCCATGCCCGTCCATTTTAGTTCGCTGATTCCCAAGATGTCAATGTTCAATCTTATCATCTCATTTTTGACCACATCCAGCTTGCCTTGATTCATAGTGTCCATTAAGACTTAAGTCCATTAAGTCTAAGTCTGTCCATTAAGACTTACCAGTACATTTCAATGTTTATCAAATTTCTCACATTTACTAACATCCCTAAAATAAAAG
Source organism: Plestiodon gilberti rubricaudatus (assembly GCA_026170595.1). Lineage (NCBI taxonomy): Eukaryota > Metazoa > Chordata > Lepidosauria > Squamata > Scincidae > Plestiodon > Plestiodon gilberti. The sequence goes on along the minus strand of JANXHW010000004.1, from coordinate 59,661,244 downwards.
AATAAGAACATAGCGACTTCTCAGATTAGACGAAAGCGCTATCTTGTCCATTACCCTCCTTTTCACAGTGGCTAGCCAGGAAAACCACAAGCTCACAAGATGGAGATAAAGACATATCCCTCTCCCACAATTGCATCCCTTCAATAGGTAGGAAAACATCCTAGATAGGAAACCTGATATCAGTAAACCAGTGACAACCATATTTTAAAGGTCACGACAAGGTGCCCTGATGGCCAGTCTTCTAGTCTAATCACCTGATTGCCCTGCTTACAACAGCTTCCCAACTCACTTAATTTAGATATTATTACTCTTCTTGATTCGTAATCATAACTGTCCATACCTTCAGGCACCTCTGTAATTTGAAATTCTGCAACTTTGTTTGTTATATGCTCAGTGATGGGGCTGATTTCGGAATTGCCTGGCCTGGGTGACACGCTAGTGCTTTCTCCATCTGGCTGGTAGATAACTGGCTTCAGAAATCACTGACCTTGCCGTTGGGCTTGCCAACTCTTGATCAAACTGGGACTTTGGTGTTTTGCCTCTAGGATGATTCCTTTTACTTTTGTCTGCTGGGTAAGCTCGTTCTCCACCTGGCTGCTAGCCAAGCTAACCCAGTTGTAGCTTTTCCATCTGGCTATTCTTGAAAACATCAACTGATGTTGCTGCTTCATTATAACTCATTGCCCATTTTTTTCTCCTCTCAGCAATGTTACCATATATCCTCCATCCACAGTGCTTTAACCCTTCCTAAATGCAGAAATTACGTTATCTGATAATCCCCTATGCTTCACACCAGTAGTTTTCAGTAATGTTCTTTTATCTTCATTGCCACTGTGGGAGTGGGAGGTCTTACCACCTTAAATTTACCTCTAACACCACTCACCCATGTAGTTTTTTAATATATATATATATATATATATATATATATATATATATATATATATATATATATATATATATATATATATATATATATATATATATATATACACACAGTATATTTGCATTCCATCACAGAGCATGGTCATAGCTAGTTTATGATGTAAAGCAATACGGGATTTTGTGGGATGGTTTGGGGAGTGGATTGATGATGTCATTCTGGCTGAAGTAACAGAGCTGATATGGCAGTTTAGAATGTTCATGAACATTCTATTGCTTACAAATTGCCAGCAATAAAATGTTAAAGGTAAAGGTTCCCCTTGCTCGAAAGCCATTCGTTTCCGAATTGAGAGGCAGTGATCATCTCCGTTTCAAAGCCGAAGAGCCAGCACTGTCTGAAGACGCTTCCATGGTCATGTGGCCGGTATGACTCAATGCCGAGGCTCACAGAACACTGTTATCTTCCTGCCAAGGCGATACCTATTAATCTACTTGCAATTTCTTGGTTTCAAACAGCTAGGTTGGCAGAAGCTGGGGCCGAAGACAGTAGCTGACATTGTCGCGTGGCACTCAGGTCTCAAACTGCTGTCCTGCCTACCTGCCGATCTGCAGTTCAGCATCTTAACCACGAAACCACTGCGGTCCTTGTTAGCAACCCTCAATTTCTGTGAATTAAAATAAAACTTAGGTTTGAGGGGGAAAACATAAACAAGTCCTACAAATAAAAAAATGGAAGACAGAGGAAGAAACTGGCATGTTCTGGACCAAATCTGGTGATTGCAGGACAAAACAGATCTATTTTGCTTCATTCTCGGTCTCTTGCAGTAACAATTATGATAGTGGGAGTTTATGTTATCCTAGACCATGTTCATATAACAGTGATCCTGCTCTTTTCTCACCAGGGAGCAATTAAAGCAAGAGGAAGCAATACATACCCCATCTTTGAACTGTTTGCTCAGGAGAACAGTATTAGATGAGAGCTCTTCAACCTCTCCCCGGTTTCTCTCCTCATTCTCAAGGTGATGATTGCTTTCTCAGTAGGAAGCAGGTTTCTTTAGCAGAACTTCCACTTTATGGCTAAAGCATGGTAATGGATGCCTTGCAAGGTGCGATGGGAAAACCACAGAAACCTATGTTGAGCTAGAACTTGTATGTTGTGGGAAATGGACCATATATTCTTAGATAGAAAGAGTGCATGGCTAACTTATTCTTAAGCATCATTGGCTTGAAACCTTCAAGCTTACCATACTTGTATTGGCATGGATGAGGCTCTGCTGCCACCACTACTTCCATAGTATGAACTGAGAAATATGCTTTTGAGAAAACTTCATCCATGTCCAGGATGATGTAGGGTGCTTGAAACGTCTAGGCACCAGCAGATTTCCAATGATAAATTAGGAACATGATGGGACCTAGAAGCCTTTCAGAATTTTAAGCCATTTCAGAGTTTGTAGCCTTCCAGCCCAATCCTGCCTAAGATGCACCAACTGGTCTAAATGTCTGGCCGCTGCATCCTATGCAGAATGCGGCCTGTGCTAGCAGGGCCGGGGCTCACCTCGGGGGAAGGGAACGTTTGTCCCCTTCGCCCGGTATAAGCCCCGGCAGCCCCAATGGGCCTCCTCAGATGCGTGCCAGCTATTTAGCTGGTGCACAACTGGGGAGGATGTGTAAGGTTGGCCAGGCCCAGGAAAGAGGTTAGAATATCAGCTCAGTGTGGTGCTAATATCCCTGCCCCCTCCCTGGCCTGGCTGACCAATCACCCCCTGCCACCCCAGCCTGCCCTACTCACGCCACCCAGCACAGCACTTACCTGTGTCCGGCCACACAGGGTCTAGAGGGCGGCGGTGTGAGTGGTGGTGGCCTTGGCGCTGGCACCACTTACACCCGTGCTGCCGCAAAAGCGCTTTATGGAACTTTTGCGACACCGTAGGCTGGCAGAGCGCTCAGTCCAATGGCCTATAGTTAGGCAGGATCGGGGAACGATCATATAGACTCTGAAATGTGGTTAAGGAAATGAACCCTCAAATCCATCTGAGGATTCATCTCAAATCCCCAGAGCCAAAGTAATTCTCCCTAACAATGGCTTATTTTAATTGTAGTTCGACATTCACATTACATTCAACACATATATAATCTTTGTGCACTGCACACATAATTGTTGATCTGTGCACACATAAGTTATTCATGTAATACAGTATGTTTATTTATTTAAAAGATTTATAAACCACTTTTCTAAAGCTCAGAGTGGTGTACAGTTAACATAATAAAAGATAAAACATCTCACATAATTAAAAACTTGTAAAAATAACACATAAAATAATTAAAATATAATAACAACAATGACAGATAAACATGTAGAATACAATACAACAAATATAACAGTAGTTGATGAAAAAAAATCAACTTTGGATCATTGAAATTGAAATCCCAGGTGACACTAGAATTGAAGATAAAGACTATGAGAAGAACACAAGATATCAAAATCTGCGAGAAGAACTTGGGCATCTCTGGGAGATGAAGGTCAATATTGTACCAATTGTCTTTGGAGTTCTTGGAGCAGTGCCTAGAAGTCTGAAGAAACACATCAACATCCTTGGCCTTGAGCAAATTAATTACACCAGCTCAGCTCCAGAAAACAACATTGTTTGGAACAGAAAGAATCCTATGAAGATATATCTGTGATTACCAGGATCATGGCTAAATCCCAAATTGCAGAATATAACCAGTCCAGCATAGGCTGTGAAGTATAATAATAATAATAATAATAATAATAATAATAATAATAATAATAATAATAATAATAATAATCCGTGCCCATCCTCAAGTTCAGTCGAAGAGTAGCTGGAGGAGAGGCAGCTAGGTGTTGGCTCTTGGCTGGTGGTTCTTTCGCCTACCCCAGACTGGTGTCATTGGTGGAGTGGTTTGTATGGTTAGGTTTAGCCTTCTCCTTGTTAACTTTTCATGGTTACTTTGTCAGGTGTCATGTGGGATGGTTAGGCAGGGCTTGATTCTTGGTATCCATTCTGAGGTCAGCCAGGTCAAGGGGTGAACCAGGATCACTCACACACTGCTTGTCTGGCTTGGGGAGGCTGGCTGGCAAGCCCCTTGGCTGGTATATGCAAAGACCACCACAATGTTTGGCCTGTGTGTGTCTGCGCTATCCAGGTGCCTAGACCCTTCGGGGTTGGCCATGATAAGCTTGCTTGGTCCTTGGCTGAGCACAACTTTGAGTCAGGTGGCTTACACCCGTGGGTTACCTGAGGGAGGTATACAGTGACCACCATTTCCTTAGTTCCCACATGCCTGGGGGTGTAGTTTTGTCTCCTGCTGCAGGTGTTGCAGCAGGGGACAAATGAAAACTAGCGACTCAGAGGTTTGGGATTAACTGGGCCACTTTAATTAATAATTAATGAAATTACAAATTAAAGTGGCCCAGTTAATCCTAAACTTCTGAGTTGCGTCATTGTTTATGAGCTAGGGCTTTTGGCAATTGCATGAAGGAGATTTGCCTTGTTTCAAGGCTCTTTAGGCACCCCAAAGAATGTTAAGTAGATAAGAGTGGCAGAGCGCAAGAAGGTTATTTTTACTCTCTACATAGTCTGGAGCTTTTAGAAGAAAGATTTCACCTCAGCAGAGCCTTGAATGAACCAGAGTGTACAGAACCAATTCATTACATATGCTATACACCATTTCCATATAATTCTCACCCCTTGCATTTAAGGCTACTCCATTTGTAAGTAATTATGTTCTGTTGTGACTCATTAAATCTTTCTACCTTGTACAAAAAGTGATTTTGCTAGCAACATTCAAAGTGTGAAGCTGTTTCCTTCAACTCATATCCAAACAGCTCAAATAGGTCATGAATTCTGGTTGCTAGTAGACACCAGTGTACAGTGGCATTACGTAAAAACATACACACACACACCAGAAATGGCTGATTCTTATTCTTTGACTAATTAGTATTATTATTTGCATGTTTTATCCAACTGCTCTTCAGTCCACTGACAACTATTTACCATCTTTTCCAGAAGCCATTTTCACTTCTAACCCTTAACCCGCCTACTTCTAACAAGTTTTCACATTTTGTATATTGCAAAATGCTATTAAAAACCTTTATGCAAGAGAATGTGTCAAATAGATATAACACTCTGGTTTCTGCCCTTGGTGTCAATTGCCTTAGATGTGTCATCCATCATCTTCCATGATTGCAGGCCAGTATTACCCTGCTGAGTGAACTTTCAACTCTGAAGAAACCTGAGTTGGAAGAATAGATTATGAAAAGCAAAGCGCATCACAGATTACCAATCTTTACAGTCCATCTAAGGTCAAACGGTTGCTCTTCACACTCTCTACAGCATGCTCCATATCCAGTAAAAAAAAAAAATCTGCCAGTATCTATATTTTCTGTGGTACCATTAAGACTTTCATTTTTGCCACGTATTTCTCATACACCTCTTAATTTTCTTCAGCAAAGTAAAAAGAACATGGTAATGAAAGCACACAAACATTCCCCTGCTCACTGGGCAATGAGACACCTTATAAACTGGTGCCCATTTTATATTTACAGCTCAATCCTGCGTAGCCCTGCCAGCCGGCATTGGGTGTCACAAAAATTCCATAAGGCACTTTTCACCACTCAGTCAGCCGGCTGCCAGACACAGATAAGTGCTGTGCCGGAAGAGCGTGGGGAGGGCGGGTCGGGGTGACAGGGGAGGGGGCGAATGGCTGGCCAGGCCAAGGAGAGGGACAGGGATATCGGCGGCATGCTCCGCCAATATCCTAACCCCCTTCCCGGGCCTGGCTGCCCCCTCCCAGTCTGGGCCATCCAATGGCCCCCCTCTCTCGCTGATCTGGCCCGCCCATCCCTGCCCCTGTGCTGAACAGCCTATGTCTTACCTGGTTCATAAGGCAAAGGTCTGGGCTGCTGGGGGAGTGAGCAGCACAAGACCTCCACGCCAGCACTGCTTACTCTCCAGCTGCCGTAAACCTGCTTTATGGCACGTTTACGGCACCTGCCAGCGGCGTGTGCACTCCACTCACAGAGCGGGTGCATAAATGATGGAATAACAGACCTTTTTTTGGTAAACCCCTACTTTAGGAGGAGCTGTAGCTCAGTGGAAGAGCATCTACTTTGCTCGTGGAAGGTCCCAGGTTCAATTCCTTATTTCTCTGATAGGGCAAAGAAAATCTGTCAGAAACCTTGAAGAGCCACTTGCAGTCTGTGTTGAGCATACTAAGCTAGATGGGCCAGTGGTCTGTCAGTATAAATCGGCTTCCTATGTCTGGGGAAAAAGGGAAAAGCAAGCAAACAAACAAACAAAAAATGACCTGAAGAACCACTCCCTTCTTTCATGCAACGTTTTGTAGCTCTAAATTGATCATTTGTTTTCCCCAACTAATCTCCAAATGGAAACTATGTCCCTTTCTCTTGCAACATATTCATATACAAGATTAATTGCCTCCATGCCACCTTTGGTACTTGTCAATAATGACTTTTTTTCCGGGGGGGGGGGGGGATAATAAGAAAGAAAACTAGCTTGTATTTTGCTCACTAGAGCCATCTTGCTGCATTTTAATTCTGGGTTCAGCCTGAACATCAGAGAAGCTTTATGATGTTTTGCACAAAAGAGTCTGTGTTTTACTCTGAACACCCAAAATAGCAAGCAAGTAAGCAGTGACATACTGTGAGTTTTGAAACCCCAAAGCATAAGTGCCTTTTACTGGCAGGAAACTGTAGCTTCCAAAAGCTTTCAGAAGGCTCTGAAAGTCAAAAGAATTTCTCAATCCTTTTATCCGACGTTTAAACCAATTTTTGTATTATTCATTTTTCTAAAGCTAGGAGGGCCTGCTGGCCACACAGGTAAGTTTTCAATAACTTTCTTTCTTTATTCATTTTTTTTAAAGAAGTATCTGTGCTGGCTTTAGTGAAAGAATTACATCTAAACGCATCTTGAATGTGATTTCTTGAAAGACCAACACCCTGATTCCAAATGTATCTACTTGGAAGTGACAACCATTGAATTAGATGAAACTTCATTTCCAAGGGAATGTGTTTTGGATCAGAGTTCAACTCTTTTTAAGTTGTTATTTATTTCTCTAGCACTTTTTCAGACTATAAAGTGGTTTACAATCCTACTGTTACTTATTTTCCCTTTAAACAGCCTGGCATATTTGATTATATTGAGAGGTATTGCCTTGTCCAAGGCCATCCCGTCTGGAGACAATAAGACTTTGTTTTCGTTTTGAAAAAGGTGAAGGTGATATGAGAGAGCCACTGTTGTCTGCTCCTTTCTTTGGCCCCGATGTAGCATCTGCTCAAATAGGTCTTGAAAGTTTAGAATGCACTACAAAACTTGCATAACTCCTTTGAGCACAAAATGTAATGGGACCCCAAACGAAAACGACAAGCAGTGATGGTTCAATTGTAGCACCTTCATTGCGTTGGAACATTTGTCTTTGCCTCCACTGAACTTTAGGGCTGAGTAGAGATTGTGGAATCTCTCCTTTGGGATCTCTCCAGTGATATACTACATTATAAGACAGCTAGGTGTGCAGGCATGTTCCCATTTTATTGTACTTCATTTTAAAATGTGTGTAAACGTGGTATATACAACTCACTTACCGTATTGTCCCGAGTATAAGATGCACCTGATTATAAGACGCACCCTTAAAGTTTGGTGCTATTAAAAAAATTTAATTAAATCACTGGCATTATTGCAACAGCCTGATTATAAGACGCACCCCTAGTTAAAAAACTTAAATTAGGAGAAAAAAGTGAGTCTTATACTCAGACCAATACGGTATTTAACTGAGATTGCAGTGCAAAGTATACTATCTTGGAAATCAGTTTCACAAAGGATTGGGCTCCCATGCTTTCACCGGAGGGAATAATTTCTAAATGTGTTGGTTCATAGATTTGTAATGGTAATTATGTCTCTGCTTAACAAACTCTACTCAACATATGAAAAAACGCATGAAAGTCATATATATTTTTTGTTCAGTTCATTTTTGTTCAATTTTTTTCGGTCAACCTTCTAATTCTGTGGCTGTTGCAGAGAGGAGGGCAGATTTCCCTGCTGGCTTTTAGAAAAAAATTGATATTTAGGCTGTAAACCAGCATCTTATTGCAGCCAGGATCAACTTCAGCAATTGATAGTTTCTTCTTCATTTAGATTTATAATTTCATGCATGATGATCAGATGCGTAAGATCTCAAAAACCAATTGCTGTGTTTTTAAATGAATTGCAGATGTGAAATTGGTCAACTGGCCTGAAAAGAAGCCATTCATACAGTGAAACAGTATGCCCAGTGGGGGTGCGGCACCGTAAGTGGTGTAATGCCATGGCTTCAGGGCCGAGTGGGAGGGGCCACGTTACACCGGTTTGCAAGCGTGCTGCAGCGCCTTGCATCAGTGCTGCACCCCTCCAGGAAGGCAACTGAGTATGCCATGAAAATATTAAAATTAATGCCTTCCTTTAGGCAAACACTTTAAAAAAAGGCAATGCCATTGTAGTTGTGGGACTATCGTGGTTTTCTTTACATGCAAAAGCTTAACATTTTGCATGGGACAACACTAAACCTGGGTAGCAGAAAATGCCTTAAAGTATATATGCAATGTGTGGAAGGATATACAGTACACTGAATTAAATGTGATTGGCCTGGAGTATACAGATATTTTCAACTTAAAGTATATTTTGGAATGAAAATGAGCCTTTGATCTTATTTAGTACTGTGCATTGAATAATTTATTTATATTTCAAATATTTCATCTTTTCCTACTACCTAATCCCAAGCCCTAGTGAGTATGAAGCCTGGAAAGATTTAAGTTTCATAGACTTCAGAGGCATTTTCAATAATACAGAGAAAAAATGTGTATGACGACACAATCCTACCCAGCTCCTCCACTGGTGCAGCAATGGTGGAGGGAGAACGGGAGGCTTTGGGAGGGAAAGGGGGATAAAGGGGGATAAAGGGGATTTAAATCCCCTTTCCCTTCCAAAACCTCCCGTTCTGCCCTCCACTAGAGGCATCGCTCTCATGAAGCGAGGAGAGCGGGTTGCCATGAGGTGACGCGCACACAGAGGCGACGCACGCGCACGCATGCACACGCATGACCCGCGTCACCTCCCCTGCGCGCATCGCCTCCGATTCCGAAGACGTCCCTGGAGCCGCCTCCCGGCCTCGAAGGGGCCTTCCGAGGCCGGGAGCCGGCTCCGGAGATGTCTTCCCCGGCTGACGCGCCAGGGCCTTCTCACGAAGGCTCTGCGTCACAACGGAATTTATACCGTTTTTCGCGCATGCGCGAAAACGGTATAAATTCCGTTGTGACGCAGAGCCTTCGTCAGAAGGCCCTGGTGAGTCAGCTGGGGTGGTCGCTCCAAGGCTTTCTCCCGGCCTCGGAGCCTCCGAGGCTGGGAGAAGGCCTTGGAGCGGAACCGGCTGCAATGGGGGGGCAGCGTCGGGGGGCGCCCGGGGTGGCGTCCCGGCGGGTCGCCCCCTCGGAAAATGACAGTCGCCCCCTTGGAAAATGACAAACTGGCCCAATGACAGTGTAAATGGAACCTTAGGCCTAAAGGCGTCCAGTATCAGCTGGAAGCGATACAGAAAGCAAGCCTAAAGCAAGAAATACTTCCTCTAAAAAACACTCGCTCTTGTCTTTCTACACAAGAACAAATTGTTTCCCTTTGAATTTTGAAAGATGAAAGGTTTTTATTTTATCTCCTTGACACGGTGAGATTATTTCAGCTACAATATGTTTTTAGGTAGGTTGAAAATGGAATTCTGTTTCCCAAAGTGTCTAAAGCAGAAGAAGTGGTCATAGCCCTATCAAATAAAATGACTTTTACTTTGAGAAGTATCAAAACACCAGCAGTTAAAGAACCAACATTTTTTTCCTGTTTTTACATTTTTTTTCTTATTGGAAAACTCTTGCTCTTTTTTTAGGTGGGTGAATGTCTTCTGTTATTTTAAAATGGCATGAACACTTTATGTACTTAAACAGTTGAAATAGCTTAGAAATATTTGGTGTTCAGACTGATGAACTGATTTAGAGCTAAAGCATGTCTTTATTATACCAATAATTTAGAGAATGGAAGAGAGAGCGAATGAACAAGAACACAACTGTTCATATGATATATCTATTACTCGTATTTCGCTGCAGGCTAGTATACACATCACTTGCTTCTTATCGTCACTTGATTATTATTATTAATAACAGTATTTATAGACCGCTTTTCAACAAAAAGTTCACAAAGTGGTTTACAGACAAAATCAAATGATTAAATGGCTCCCTGTCTCAAAAGGGCTCACAATCAAAAAAAGATGCAGAAGAACACCAGCAACATCCACCAGAAACGACACTGTGCTGGGGTAAAAGGGGGGCAGTTACTCTTCCCCTGCTAAATATAAGAGGAGCACCAATTGAAAAAGTGCCTCTTGCCCAGTTAGCAGGGAATTACACCACATTTGGGGCAGGTTCACACATATCCATTGCTTGATCACTGCAACATCAAGTGATGACTTGCATGTGTGAATGGGACATTACAGATATAATGCTACAGATAGGGCAGTCTCCGGGTTTCAGGACGAATGTAGCAAACTACCCCTTATGTACCTAGGTGGGCACAAAGCTTCACTCCACACCAACAGCCCAATCCTGTGTAAAGATACATGGCCAGCCTAAAGGACCGGCGCCGGCCACGGTATCATAAGTTCATTGCGGACTGCCCTGGGACTGCTAGGCTGCACCTCAGGAGAAGGGCTTAGGATTTTACCGCCAATATATGCACCCCCTCCCAGCCCAGGCCGGCCGATGGCCTCCCTCCATCGCTGACCCGTCCCACCCTCCCAACGACTGTTGCAGGACTTACCTGCAGCAGCTGGAGTCAGGTACGTTCCGTGGCGAAGTGAGTGGTGCTGGCCTCTGCACCAGTGCTGCTTACTCCCGAGTCATCGAAAAAGTGCCTTATGGCACTTTTGTGACACTTTAGGGCAGTGGAGCACGAGCTTCGCCACCCTGAAGTTACGCAGCATTGCGCCGCAAGTCTATGGGCACAGAGGTAGTCTCAGGAATCAGCAGTGGACCCTTCAGCCGATCTCTGACACTGATCCTGGCTACAGATGTAGGGTTGCTTACGGAGGGGTAAGGGAAAATATTTCCCTTTCCCCACCCAAGCCTCCCAATTGACCACCACCATAGCATGCAGCGCTGCCCATCTTGGCATGGCTTCATGCTATGGCAGGGAAAACCATAAGATTGAGGTGTTATGTCTTTCAGCTGCTGGAGTTAAGTCTGTGGGTGCAAACGTCTCATACTTCTACCCCATATCTTAATGGTACCATGACGACCCAAATCCCATTCGTTCCTAATGGTCTCAGTCCTAACCCTCCAATTCCAAAGAAACAATGCATGAGGAAGAACACATATTTTTGTTCTAGAACAGACGTGGGGAACCTCCGGCCCACGGGACTATCCGGTCCGGCCCGCACGGGACCAGACCAATCTGGCCCGCCCGGGACCGGACCAATCTGGCCCGCGCGGGACCGGACCGGAGGCTCCGCCGCCGTGCGCCTCCTCCTTTTAAAAGCGGCCTTCCTGGACCTGCGCACAGCGCCGCTGAAGCCGAGATTGCCCTCGTGAGCGAGCGAGCGAGCGGTGGGAGGTAAATTCGCGGGTGTGTGTGTGTCAAATTTGCAGGGGGGGGGAAATTGCGGCCGGCCTCATGGCCGGTACGCAGCAAATTTTCCCTATGGGAAAATGGCCCCCCACTGCAAATAGGTTCCCCATCCCTGTTCTACAAGTTGGCAAAAAAAAAAAATTGAAAAGTTTAGTAACAAGCAATGCAATTCGATGAAGTCTTACTCAAAAGGAAATTTGTACTCCCAGGAAAGTGTGTATAAGAGTCCAAGTGGTGTTGTTTCATTTTGACAAATATCGGAGAATACACTCCAACTGTTCTCATTTACCAACAGTTCCTATTTTCTAGTTCCTATTTCTTTCCCTGGAAAATCACTGTTCTTTTTGTTCTTAGTCCTGCTTCTTGAAGCTGCCTTGTTAAAATGTGGTTGCTTGTGTTGACATAACATAGGAATTACACAGGTCTGGAACTTAAACCTCTGGCAGTGCATTCCTATGAATGTTTACTCAGTGCCGATGGGATTTACTCCCATGTAAACGTGTGCAGAAAGAATGTCAGGCTGAGCAGGGAATGAATGCATCCTGTCCAGTGTGCATACAAGTAAGTACAGGCATGTAAACACAAGGCACCATGCAGCGCATATCCTATTCCACACGCTGCACCTGCTGTGATATATATTTTTAACTGTTCATAACATATTGTTCATAGGACAATTATGTGTCTCTAGTATTTCTCTCACCAAAAGAATAATTGTTCTTGGGTTTCAAATCAGTGAAGGACACATTATTGCAGGATGAATGAACAGTCAGGTAGCGCTTCAATGGTGGAAGAAACAGGCTTGCAAAGTTATTTTTCGAACAAGAACAGGGATATTACAAGCTAGCATGTCCTCCCCACCCCCACTGTTTAATCAGTGCTCTTTATATTGCAGATTGTTTCCCTAAATGCATATTGAACCCAGAGAGTAGCTTCAAATCTCTACAGAGGCCAATACTGTCAAACTATTAAACCTAGCATTTTTGTACTTAACCTTCAGTAGGGCTCACTTTAAACACATTTACCAGGAGAAGTAAATTATTCAAGAGACGTTCTACATGTTGGTAGGGTTGGATCTATCCAAGAGCAGAAGGGGCTATTTGTCATCACCTTCACTCAGAGCCCAATCATATCCTTTCCACCCCTTGCTGATGCAGCAGCACCAAAATGACAGCCAGCGCCAAATTGGCAGTCAGCACTGGTGCAGGCGGCACGCTTAGGATTGGACTGTCATTGCCTACCGGCCATCGCACGAGAGAGTAAGTGGGACTAATTCTCTCACCCTCCTCCTTGAAGACATGAAGCGTTCCAGCCTGACACTTAGATAAAATACATATTGCTTTCTATATGGTATCCCAAGTTGTTGTTTGGAAAATGAAAGGATGGTAACCAAACATAAATACAGAGAAACCCATAACAATCTTTCTTCCCCTCCTTAAATCCCATTTAACATATAAATTGAATTGGATTCAAAATGCCAGATCATTAGATAGCTGGACTACCTGGCCATTTTCATAAAGAAGCTGACCCATGAAATGCATGAATAGCATTTGAAAATGTCATGCAGAGATAAACTGCGCTGATTACTCCGCTGCCTATGCGTGCACACACAAATATGCTAATGACAGCAAAGACGATGCTCTTGAACTGACTTCAGATCAGTGACAATGCTTGTAAATACTGCACTTGGAAAGATTAAGATGAGTTTAGACTAGAACTCAATGGAAAAGAGATTCTCAAAGAGGAGTAAAATTAAGGATGTCACAGCCCAATCCTATTAAAATCCCCACGCTTGAATGCAGCGGCGCCGGGGAAGGCTCCGTTGCATCCAGTGCAGGACTGGAGGTCTCCTCGAGGGAATGGGACAATCATCCCCTTCCCCCATGTCAAGCCTGAGCAGCCCCTATGGGGCTACTCAGAGGTGCACCAGCAAAATGGCTGTAGCAGCTCCGAAAAGCCCTGTGTCAGGTTTTCAAGCCCAGGACGGGGGTTAGGATTCAGCGGCCTCCTCCACTGAGCCCTCCCCCTTCCCAGGTGTGATCCACCCTTCTCCCTGCCCTCTCCCCACCCCAAAACACCTCCTCCATGCCTCCCCGCTGGCCAGCGAGTTCACCTGCCTCTGGCAGGCATAGCTCCATCCCCGGTGGAAGCTTGCCAGCACTGGCCTCCCTCCGTGACGGTGAAACAGGCCTCTGCTCTGTCACAACGTCTTTACGGCACATTTGTGACAGCACAGAGCCCTGTCCCATCAGCAGAGGCCGACATAGGATTGGGCTCACAGTCAATGAGAATGCCTTGGTGGAAAAGACCAAACGTCTGTCTGCTGCCCTCCAGCAGTAGTCACCCAGAAGCAAGGCATTGTAGAAATAAGAGACATCTTGGATGTTGGTCGTTGTCAGTATCTAATAACTAGAGACCTCCTGCCTCCATCTATTGATGGAATGGATTTATTGTAGATGGAAGTGCTGTAACAGGAGGCCAAAGGAAACCCATTATAAAAAATAGCTTATTATGTCATTGTGGGGAGATTCCCTCATCACCCATGACAGAAGTATGGAAATGCTGCCCATGGATGAGGGCAGGGGCATCTCCTTTGCCCACTCCCAGCATGCATGGGACATGGGATTAGGCTGGGCACCTGATTGATGCCTGAGTAGGCCAGAGATGTGCAGCTTGAATGTGGCCTCTGCATTCCAAGACATTAGAAGCTTGTGACCCAGCCCACCCACCCATTATGATAGTCTGGGATTGGCAAGTCGCTGATAGGGGCTAGACAGGATTTTTTATTTTTGTTTCACTCCTGGTTGGCCTTTGAAGTGACTTTTTTCACCTACCCCAGACTGTCCTTAAGGTGTGGTGTTTAGCCAAGACTGGCAGGTATCATGCATGTCAGGGAATAGGAGTAGGGATTCGGTGTCTATCCTTAGGTAAGTGAGAGTCAGTGGGAGAATCAGAACTGGTCTCAAGAGGCTGTCTGGCTCAGGGATGCAGGCTGGTGATCCCTCAGGCTTGAATTGTGATGTCTATCTCAAACGCTGTCTGTAGGTGGAGCAATTCGGCTACCTTGCCCCCACCCCTTTCCAAGAGTTGGTGTTGAAAAGCTGGGGTTGCCAAGAGGTGACCTTATGTTGGAGCTAGGGTAGTGTTGCCCAAGGCCATCTGGATATGTGAGCTTGTCTCCTCCAGGAGTGCCCACACTTAAGGCGGGGGGGAGAGTTTGTCTAGGTAAGACCTGCTGCAATTTTCAATTATTATAGATCAAAAACCATGGCACATTTTACTCCAAAGTACATGTTCTTATGTCTTTTGTGGTAGGTATCTGAGCAATTTGCACATTCGCACATAACGTGCAAAGCCTTGTATATTTGAGATTCCTTGGAGGGAAACACAATGAGTTGTAGAGTTGTATGCTAAAGCATTTACACACACACACACACACACACACACACACACACACACACACACACACACACACACACACACACTTTTGGATATTTCTTCATCTGGTGGCCTAATTTGCTTCATTGGCTCATTTCAACTCTGCTTCGCTTCATGCCTGATTTGATGGTTGCTTCATTTTAATTCATTTTTAATGTTTTCCATTAATTTCAAGGGCTAAAATTCAATTCACAGTCATTTTTTAAAAATTACTTTTCACAATTTGATTACATTTACAGGAATGGAGGCCCTTCATAAGGGGACGAGGTCATCTAAATTTGATCAAAATAGATTTTGGGGTTTCATTAGGCTCAGTTGATTGAGAATTGTAGGTTTCCATTGTCACATATTTTTAAAACAAATGTGTTTGCAACAGAAAGGTAATAGAGATAATCCTATGTAAGATACTGCTAAATTTGAAAGGGTGCCAGGGTTCAGGAATTATCTATACAAGCAGCTGTAGAGGTTTAAACTTTTAAATAGTTTGTTTTGTGCCAAATTTGCAAAAAAAGTCATTGGAAATGCAGAGTTGACCCTAGAAACCTTTCTAGGAACCCATCAGAAAAACAGATGTAGAAATTCAAAAGGGGGTCCCATTGGGCAAATGGGTCTAGGTCCTGGGGACGTTGTTGTTGTTGTTGTTGTGGTTGTTGTTGTTGTTAAGTCGTGTCCGAACCTTCGTGATCCCATGAACCATATTCCTCCAGGCCTTCCTGTCTTCCACTACTAACAGACAAAAATATAAATTAATCACACCAACAAGACACAACACATTTTGATGGGGAGAAATGGATAACTTAGAAACAATGGAATGGAAAGGAATTTGTCGATTTATGGCTCAATCCTCTGGGCCTTGAGCTGTCAGAATTCACAATCCAACAGCACAAGGCGTTCTACGGTGACAGGAAAGCTAGGTCACCATCATGCGCTTCTGGGCCGCTGCCACAAATGGGCAGAGGCACAGCATGCATGCCAGTGGCTCCCAGAGGCTCTGCCACTCTCAGTAAGTTGGCGATGGGCTGTGTCATGGGTGGAGACAGGGAGGGAAGGTGGAGTTTTGCGGTGGGAAGGGCAGAGGGGTGGATCCCAGTGGCATGGAGTGTGTGCCAAGGTCCAACCCAGCCCCTTTCCCTCAGACTTACGTCACCTATATAGCTGGTGTAGGTCCGAGGAAACCCATAAGCCACGAGGAGGCCTACACATGGTAAGTAGAAAATACTTTTACTTACCTCTGGCCTCCTGATCGCCCCCCCCCCCCCATGGATGCAGCGTGCGCTCTGTCAGTGCAGCTGCATCATCATTAATGCTGGGGAATAGGATTAGGCTGTTGAAGAACATACAAAAAGCTCTGGGAAACTTTCAGTTCAAGAAAGAACTCACACAGAAAATAGGCCTGCAGCCTACGTTTACCCATTTTCATAGTCCCTCCCCTCAGGAATCACACTGACTGGAAGAAGAAGGAATGGAAGCACCAAGAACAGTTTTCATTCTATTCGAATGAAATTGGCCTGATTGATGGCTCAGAGTTGTCAACCACATTGCCCTTGCCTGACTTCCCCTTTCTCCCATGACTGCTTCCATACATGGAAGAAAGGTCACCTTCCATATACAGTGGAACCTTGGATTGTGAGCATAATTGGTACCAGAAACGTGCTTGTAATCCAAAGCACTCGTATATCAAAGCAAATTTTCCCATAAGAAATAATGGAAACTCAGATGATTCGTTATTCTGCAAGAGATCTTTGTGTGTGTCTGCATTATCTCCTGGGCTCAGCTAATTAAGAAGCTGTCCTGCAGAGTACTCCTTTGCTCTTGCAAACTGTAGCTCACTTTGCAACATCTGATATGCAAAACCTGAGCCTTGTTCTGCAGAGTAAACGTCTGTGCTAGAGGCAGATGGGGGAAGGGGAAAACAGCTTGTTAATGAGGTCTGCCAGAAGTTGCAAAGCAAAGCCTGAGCTGCTATTCTGCACAAACGGAGCCTCTAGCAGAGGGAGAACAAAGTGTTAATGAACAGTTAATGAGGGCAGTTTGTTGCCCAGGAGACGCTATTGTTACTCTGCAAACACACAGAGAGAGATCTTGGAAAACACAATGTACTCGTATTGCAAGACATTGCTCGTTTATCAAGTCAAAATTTAGAAAACTATTTTGCTCGTCTTGCAAAGCACTCGCAAACCAAGTTACTCGCAATCCAAGGTTCCACTGTATAGGCTTACCATTCATCCCAGAATGCCCGGGACCTTTCCGGGTTCCGGTTTCAGATCGGTCCTGGGCTTTCCGAGCCCGGTGGAAGCCTCCGTCGCTGATTTTAAAGTGAGTTTAACTTACCTTTTTTCCAGGTGCCACCATCTTGGATCTCGTAAGATTTCACGAGATCCAAGATAGTGGCACCCGGAAAAAAGGTAAGTTAAACTCACGATAAAATCAACGGAGGCTGCGAGTGACCCCATACTCACTCCAGGAAATGCAGCACTTATAACAGTCCCCACTAGAAAACCATGAGGTACGTGGTTATCTGACTCCAACTTCACTGGCCTTGTTTGCAAAAAGCAAGCCAACATTGGTCATTTGTCAGAATCGAGAAAACACCATTGTTTTCAATTATTTCGTTTTGACACTTTCCTTCCCTGCATCATACCATATAGTACAGACTGCATCACATCATGCACATTTCAGCACGAGAGAATAAAATGCATCAAAATAAATGGCACATTTCATGACACAGTGATGTGATGCATCAAGTATTTTTCAAGCAAATTTTCCTGTCTGTCATACCACCTTCTCATTTATTTAGTCTCCAAAAATGGCATTTGGGAACTGGAGCAGAGAGAACTGGGTTACACACCAGAGTTCTCATTAGCATTAAGAACTGGAGGCACAGCCATTCTCCTTGCTGGTACTGCCCTTCTTCCCACCTTATTTCTGCAGCATTTCAAAGTGAGCACATCCACTGTGAAGGGTTTCTGGGGATGAGGGTGGGTTAAGTATAAACAGAACAATAATAATGAATGAAAAATGCAGGGTGCTCCCCAGCCTGCCAGGACAAAGCATAAAGCTTTGAATTGTTTTCTAGGTCATCTGTCTTGACTTCCTGCTTGCCTGTCAAACACCAACCAGCTTCTGAGCTAGCATAGAGCCATAAAAGTAAATGTAACACTTGGGCAGAACAATCCTAGGCATATCTTCTCAGAAGTAAGTCCTATTGAGTTTAATGAGACTATCTTCCCAGTCATCTGTGTATAAAAATGCAGCCTTGACAAACTGAAAGGGGGTCAAGGCAGCCAAAAAGCTCGGCCTACCTCAAGCCAGTCAGCCTTTGAGATGGACCTTGCAATCACCAACCTGAATTACTGAGCCAAACATCCTCTTCACACCTGTTCTGTTTCTCCTTCTGACCCTTGCTTACTAAAGGGTAGACAACGATCCCTACTCCCTGCCCACACTATACCTGCCCCACAGAGCCTGGAGGTTAGCTTTCCCCCATCCCAGATACCAACAGGGATCTCAGGGCCCACTGCAAATCACTTAAAGATATTGTTGCCAACCTCTGAGAGGTGCACACAGTCGCCTTAAAGAAAGTGAGTTGTGAATGAATGATGACCAGGTAGGAAACAACCTCCCCACCTTGTGTCAAAAAATGGATTTATGTAGAACTTCCATTTATAACCTCCTCTAAACACAGAGCAAAGGGACAGGAAAATTTTGAAAAGAGGGAATAAGATCCAGGGTGTGATTCACTATTAGTGGCCTGTTCTGCAAAGTCCAAGTAACACACACACCCCTCTCCTGAGAGCCTCCAAAGATTCCTGCTATTTAGATCCATAGCAAATAATTTCATATGTAGGCACTGGAACAACAGAACTCGCATTCAGCCGTACTAATGCACTTTCTCTGTAGACCCACCACTGTTGCTGAAAACAGCTTTGGATGGCTGTGAGTTAGCTCAGAGGCCCCGAAAGGAATTACAAAACATAGTCTTAAGAGAGAAGAGAGAACTGCATAGAATCTTTTATTCCATTTTGAAATATTAGCATGGCCATGGGTCCCAGCAATACGAATTAGATCAGAGCTGGAACAACATACAGAATGTTACAAGCCCTTTTATACCTTCATTCAATGCATATGCAAAAAGACAGGATACAAGTCAAATTTCAGCAGGAATTACATCACAAGCTTGCCTACGTGCCATTAGAGACAAAACCCAAGCAAAAATCCCTCCTCCCCTTGGAGTGCGTCTTTAGCTAATCCTAACAGGACGAGGGTCTGTGTGTGATGTTCCTGTAACAGAATTTCCCATAGGAGAGACAAGCTGATTTCTTATCTCCATAGCCCACTCCTTCCTGGGCTCTTTAGGTACTGAATAACAGGAAAAGGGGAGGGGGAGTTGAGGTAAGGCTGAGAGTGGGATGCTTACAAAATCCCATAGCCCATAGTTCAGGGTTCAGGCTTTGTGTCAAGATGGTGAACGGCCTAGCTTTTTGAACCGAAGCCTTCTACGGCTACAGTTTCCCTCCTTTTTTGGAAGCTTCCACTTGAAGCCTTTCTCACTTTTCAACATAAACTAGTCAAGCTAAATATTGTTAGCAGGGAAACTTACTCACAAGATTTGCATAAAACAATACAATTAAACCTGCAGTAAATACAACCTTGACCTAAATTACAACACAACTTGTCCAATACAACTTTCATAGACAACTTCCCATTCCATTTCCTATTTCTACATTCTGAAACCACTTTGACACATACATACTAAGCCAAAAGAATTTGAACATTGTAACCAATCAAATTCATTGATCCAACAACTGGAATTAGACTCATTCCTTCTTAACTGTGCACTAGACCAGTGTCCCTATTAAAAGTGCAACTTTTCTTGTATCCTATGTACTTCCTATAAAAAAACTCAGTGTAACACCTTTCAAGTGATTAGAGACAGAACCTAACAAGCACTTACAAAAAAACTGGAGTATCAGCTGAAGGAGTTAGCTTTCAGACAGAAAGGTACAGGATCCCCTTACTTTAACTCAGGGTATAAGGCATCTAGCAGAAAATCAGAGTTAGCTCAAAACTCTCACTCAAACTATAAGAAAAACAACCTGTACTACTCTGTATTCTTACACTCAAAGACATTTCTACAATTAGCACAGGTATCACTTCAAAACAGAATTAGAACCCACTGTCCAATTCCTGATATTCATGATAAACAAAACAGGTTCCAAACAGCACCTGTTCTTGGGCTGTACTGAACTTGAATCTTGAACACAAGACACTATCCTTTCAGCTAAACAGATTCACACAAGGAAGTCATGAATCACATGACTTGGTGAGGCTCCTACAAAGACAGTGCATGAATCACAGAATAACTGTCTCTTTAATAACAACTTCCAATTGTCCCTCCTTTGTATATTAGGAACAAGCCATTGTTCTCCAAAGTATGTTGAGAAAGGTGCTTTGAGATTAAACACAATATATTAGAACCCTCCTTATCGAGAGAGCTAGAATTGTACTTCCCTTGGATATCCTCTCTGTTGGGAGGAAATGTTTCTTCCTTACTCACCATCTAGAATTAAACATCTGAAAAACACTATCTCTAGTTTACAAAAACCCATTTTTCCTAAAACAATATAACATTGCAGATATATAACTACAAACCTCCCAAGGTAAACCATTTATAAACTGTTCACAACTTTTTCAAGATCAACTCCCAAAGCTTCTTGACCGTCACTACTACTGTTTTGCTCAGACTGTCTCTGAAATAAAAGGTCTGTAATACAGGCACTCAGTGGGATTGCTCAGAACCCAATCTCTTAGGTGTTCATACAAGAAGTCTCTATGTCCTTAAAGAAAAGAAATGTCTGAACAATAGTTCAGGCTTTAGCTGTGACAATCTCTTAAAACAACACAAAGTGTACAACTCCAAAAGACATAAGTCAGACTCTAAAAGACACATGTCCACTTGGCATGAGAGCCTAGAATCCAAACAGGCTAAGCAACATCTCGGGTGCACAGGTACAAAACACTAATCTGTGCTGCTCTTCCATCATTTAATATGAATTGCCATTCTGACACCAAGGCAATATCATTGAATCCTGGGCTGGCTTAATCTCTTATCCATATTGGTTCTCCAACAACAAACAACACACGATCCTCTTTCACAAATCTGGGGGTTCCTTCCTTAGTGACCTCATTGGATCCATCCCTGGTGGTGCCTACAGTGAAAAATTCCTAGAAACACAACTAATTAGTTTAATTTTAGCCATTATGTGTTTTGGCTTTTGAAAGATAACCATATACTTCTCGCTTCCAGTTGCAGGGCTGGAATAGACCTGTCAAAATGATCAAAAAGTTAAATCTATGTTGCCAGTAATACCTTAGCTCTTCTGTCCTCTCATTTCTGTAACAGACCACTTAAAATGTGATGGCAAACAAAAGCCTATAAAGATTTAACTGAACATAAAAGGAAAACACATGATAACATTTTGTTTTTACACAGAACTAGACAAAACCAGTTAAAATGCAGACTTGGATTGGTCCAGAGCTGAACGATGAGGCGTTTCCTTTCAGGCCTTGTGAATACAGGAACCAAACCTATAAAACAATAAAACAACAGAACATCCAAAACAACAACAGAAAGCAACAATTTTTCTGTGTTCAGGAGTTGAACCTCTGAAAACCCTGTAGTCACTGGATCTCTGTTATCTAGACCATTATTTCTTCTCCCATTTGCCGAATGGTCCATTCCAGTCTCTATGCATTCAGGCCTCTGGATTCCAGAGTCTATAAACAAAAGTCTCTTCAGTTTTGTTCAGGAGTGTGTGGTGTGTTTTGTGTACTGTACTTTACCACTTTTCCTGTCAAACAGTTTAAGTCAATAGGTTGATGTCTTCTGATGCAAGATGCACAGTTGGTTGCATGCAGATGCACAGGAACTATTCTTTGGAGCTCTTCTTTTAGCCAGGTGTAGCCTTGATTTCTTCCAAATCATGGACAGCCATGTGGGTATTTACTTCTCAGAAGGATGAGATGCAGACTTTCCTCTTTCCTCTAGGCGTGGTCTCCAGGCTGGAGGTGCAGACGTCCAGGAGGGGTGTCTGTGAATTAGAAAACCAGAACAGCAGAAACACCAACCAAAAAAACATATCCATATTTTTCTAATTCCTGCCCTGCCCCTTTTCTGGGAGACCCTGCTGGTCAATAATATGCAAATTTCATGCAAGCTTAGGGTAGGTTCCTGTGTTCCTTTCCCTCTGTAGTTCCTCAAAACAGAAAAACAATTTCCAAATTCCAAAAAAAACCAACATGAGAAAAATAGTCTTCATCTGTACAACCTTGTCAGGCTGGCATTAGAGGCCTGAACTTTGTGCCTATGCTAGCAGTCCAGCTGCTTGCACTCTCTCTTTTAAAACATTGTCCATTATGAGCAAGAAAAACAACACTGCATAAAAATTAGCCCTTTCTTTCAAAGTCCAGTGAGGCATTATTCCTGCAAGAAAGTAAAGCCAAACCAAAACAACACAAAACAATAGCCCAATGGGAGGGAGGAAATTCTTCTCCCTCGCACACAACACCAAAACCAGAGGGCATGCACTAAAATTGAGTGAAAGGAGAGCTAGAACCAACAAAAAACACAAACAAAAAACATTTCTTCATCCTGGGTATAATTCATTAGTGGAACTCCTTGCCACAAGATGCGGTGTTGTCACCTAGCCTGGATGCCTTTAAAAGAAGTTTGGATGGAGAAAAGGTCCATCACACATTACAAGCCATAAGCAATCTCCTGGCTTTAAAAGCAAGTTCTCTCTGTTCCAGATACAAGTGAATAGCAACAGGGAACAGGTTATCTTGTTGGCTGTGTGCTCTCGGAGGCATCTGGTGAGGGCCACTGTGAGATACAGGAAGCTGGACTAGATGGGACTTTGGCCTGATCCAGCAATGCTCTCTCTTCTTATGTTCTTAAGTTATCCAGAAATGCAGTTAGTTCAACCAACTGAAGCTGAAATTTCAGTGGGGGTGTGGCACTTTCTTTTCCATTCTCTCATACTGGTTTCCCCACTAGCTCAGGGCGATCTGAGGTGGCAACCTGCTGCAAATCTGCTTGCTGAGGGAACTATCTCAGTTGGGCACATGGGGAGGGGCTCTCTTCTGGCTCCCACACTAGGGTTTTGCTACCCTCCTTTTTCCATCCTTCAGGTCTGGGCGGCATGCATGTAATCTTAATGATGCTTCGTCCCCTCCCCCAACACTTGACTGTTGCAGAGATGGCAGAATTTGACAGTGGAGCAAGTCTGTGGCCTCTGGGTTTTACTTGAAGCTAATTTTGTAAGGTAGGCTGGCAGCAGATTGTGAGTCTGTCCTTTCTTTTCTCCAACATAGTCTACCTTGCAAGGCTGGTGTACCCCTTTAGAGTGACTTCCTCTAACACACATCAGTCCCAAAAGACAGCAGGAAAAAAACATCTCTAGCCAGGGCTTGTTTACAGAAGAGGGGAGGGGCAAGTTCCCAGAGCTTAGAAGCCAACAAAGTCAATTCAACATTGCGTTTTGTGCTCCTCCCTTCTCTGCTCTTCCCAGAGCTATCCATTAAAATGCACATAAGAACAGAACCTGAATGGCTTCTGCAACTTCCTGTCTTTATTCTCACTGCTACAGCAATCTTCTTATCTCTAGCTGGCCACCTCCAACAAGCAAACTTTTTTGCTAGTGACAACTTTCTTCCTTCAATGTGAGCAAGAGAGCAATCTGATTCAAATCTCAAACTGGAGAGAGAAAAAAACTTTGCTGTGGGGTTTTTTCTTCTCCTCTCTCAGGCAGGCAGAGAGAGAAAAAAAACTGTTCTACTTTAAGATCTTCAGACAACAACAGCAAAAACACAAACACTCAAAATAGTATTTCTTTTGCAGAAAGGCAACTTCCAAGTGGGAAATCTAAAACAGCCACATTAAAAACCCATATTTGTGTTAGTTTGAGCAGGGGGTCCCAAAAACTGGACTTACACACTAAACAATGACCAAAAACACACATTCATGCCTACAACATATTGGCAAAACAAAAAAAGCAGCTGCAATTTTAAATTGATGGTATTTTCTAGAGTACTCTATACAAGGGAGGGGCTGGCCCTCCTTTTCTAGCTGGTACTTATGCCATTCAAAACTACAAACACATACCTAAGCGCTTCATTGAATTTCCTTTTAAAAAGAAGGATCCCTTCTTTGGATGTTTTTACCTCACACCTTATTGAAATCCCTGTGGAGCAGACTCAGTCACGACATCCCCACCTATAGTCACGACATCCCCACCTATAGATTTCTCCCTTTTGGTTAACCCTTTCCTTCCAACCAACCAAGTCCTGGGTTTCCTTCCCCAGCCAAAACGTCTTTTGGACCTCAAAATAATTTAAGGTGACTCACCGGTGCAGATTCTCAGTCTTCCATCCTTGGAGGCCTCCATCATTATTCTCTCTCTCTCTCTCTCTCTCTCTCCTCCTCCTCTTTGTTAGTTCTTTTTGGTGTTCACCATCGCTATTCGAAGCAGCGTGTAAACAAGCAAGTTCCTCTCAAACAGGAGAGTGCCGGCTGAACTTTACTTTATTCACACACTGGATCCGGTTAGTTCCAGTAAAGAGGAGTTCAGACAACAAAAGGGCAAAAACATAAGCCACTCAAAGCCCACCCTGACAGGGACGCCATAAAACTGTTGCTGAAAACAGCTTTGGATGGCTGTGAGTTAGCTCAGAGGCCCCGAAAGGAATTACAAAACATAGTCTTAAGAGAGAAGAGAGAACTGCATAGAATCTTTTATTCCATTTTGAAATATTAGCATGGCCATGGGTCCCAGCAATACGAATTAGATCAGAGCTGGAACAACATACAGAATGTTACAAGCCCTTTTATACCTTCATTCAATGCATATGCAAAAAGACAGGATACAAGTCAAATTTCAGCAGGAATTACATCACAAGCTTGCCTACGTGCCATTAGAGACAAAACCCAAGCAAAAATCCCTCCTCCCCTTGGAGTGCGTCTTTAGCTAATCCTAACAGGACGAGGGTCTGTGTGTGATGTTCCTGTAACAGAATTTCCCATAGGAGAGACAAGCTGATTTCTTATCTCCATAGCCCACTCCTTCCTGGGCTCTTTAGGTACTGAATAACAGGAAAAGGGGAGGGGGAGTTGAGGTAAGGCTGAGAGTGGGATGCTTACAAAATCCCATAGCCCATAGTTCAGGGTTCAGGCTTTGTGTCAAGATGGTGAACGGCCTAGCTTTTTGAACCGAAGCCTTCTACGGCTACACCACCACCTCTAACTTCACTCGACAGTGGCCTGCAGTAGTTTCTGGCAATGCAATGAGCTCAGACAAAGCTGAGGAACTCATCCTTTGCCCTGTGGTGGGACTGAATGCACTCCTTCTCCCTCTCAAGTAACAATGCCACTGGTTGGTAACCATGCCACTGGCTGTAATATTCTTGGATATGGATCGATCACTTATTTATTTATTTATTTATTTTAAAAAAAATATACCCCGCCTTATCCTATGCCGAAGGCAAATGCCCAAGGCGGCTTACAACAGAATTAAAATACATAATTTAAAAATAATACACACAGATTGTGCTCCGTAGGTGCAAAACAAACCACATGGCAGCACTGTGTACTTCTAGACAAGCCTGACTTTCTAGGGCAGAACGCCATTCAAAAAAGCTGAGAAAATAATGGGTGTGTAAATAAATCTGGATAAGGATGTAAACCATATTCGGCATTCTGATTAAATCCTGAATAATGATGAGATTGTTCCAAGAAACACTTGCATTTTGGCATTTCTCCAACATTTAATAGCGAGATCTTCATTCAGGAGCAGTCTGAGACAGTATAACTCTAGTCTTCCATAGTCAAAATACCTCAGCCTGAAACTAAGGAAATGCCAAAATTCAGAATTATCTGATTTGGGCAGTAATCCTATTCACACTTTCCTGGGAAATGGGGCTTACTTCTGAATAGATACAGTACGTATAGGATTGTGCTGTTGGTATATGAATTTGACCTGTGCAAAATGCTTGACTATATTATGAATCAAGTGCTATTTTCCCAAGAAGTTGCTTGGAACATTCAATGAGATTCTGTGCATGTTCAGCAGACCAGGTACCCACAGTCCACTGTTTTAGAGGTGCATAATGCATACGTTTTGTTAAACCATTGCTCCAAAGGTTTGAGCCCCGGAATTCCAGGCGTTTGGATCAAACAGTAAGTGCCTCTTATTCTCTATCAATGATTAGACCAGGAAAGCCAAGGGAAAGACACTTTGTATAATGAGACAGCATGACTTCCAACATGATCTAATGATCAAGAACCATCAAAGGCAACAAAAGCCAAGGTTGACACGCAATGAATTGTTCACATATTACAAGTCCTGTTGTCTCATCCCAACTTACACTTACACTATCAGGAGCTCCCTCCATCAATGAAAGGAGAATTCCACTTGTACAAGGACCCCTTGTCACACAAGAGACTACTACAAACTGCCAAGCAACCTCACAGAGAAGCCTAAAAGGACTATTTCCTTGTTACCTTTAACGCCCATGGCTGCCTCCATGGTCCATGCCCCCATAGTTGCCCCTCAACTTCCTCTGGGTAATATCGGTCTCTTCCATCTATTCGAGGTGGAAAGTGTTAGTTTCCCTAGTGTTAGTTCCCGTGAAGCATGTGTAACCATTTTGGTAATCTGGTTGTTCTGCAACAAGGTGCTGAGAATTTTAGGGTTATGTTGAGATCCCATGAGAAATTTCATCTGTAAACATTTGCAGAATGTGTAAGTCCTGTGCAAACCTTAGCAATATAAGCACACCTGTACCTGTAGATGCTGTAATCGGGGTTCCTAATCCCAGGGAGGATCTTTTCCTATATGTAATATGTGTCTATTCAGACCAATGCTTTTCAGCAGGAGGCAAGGCTTCAGGGTGCATGACTGTACTTGGGTATGCAATATCCTCCACAAATAGAGCTGATGAACGCTTGGAGGTTGGAGTAGATAGTGGATGAGGTCTCAATCCACTCCAGGTGTTTGTTATACCTGGTTTCAGACAGTATAGAAAGCTACTGACAACATTAATGTTGCAAAGCCAATACAGTAGTAGAAATATGTTTGACAACCAAAATATGCTGCAAAACAAAGCAGTTGTTTACAGGTGAATAATGATAGCTCGATTTTAATTGGCTTCCCCCTAAAATAACAAAAAGGAAGTAACCAACATGAGATGAAAAAAGGAACTTGTTCACAATGACAAGATCTTATAAATTCTAATAGGCATTTTTTTCTAGCGCACTGTGCATGATACTCTTAATCCAAGCTAAGAAACTCATATGATATCAGCCTTTCCTTCACACTGACTGGAAAAAAAAATTAAACAGTGCATTTGAAAAGCAAGCAAAAGGATAATTAATCAGCACCACAGATGCAGTAACTGCTGTTTACTACCCTGGAAGAATTCACCATACAATATAATGTGAATAGTATTATATTCACTCACTACTTGGCACAGAGTTCCAGATTTTTCTAATTGATGTATATCTTCTTCTAAGTATGCTGCAAAGAAAACCAGCTTAACAAATGCATTAATGACATGCTTTGATTTATGTTTGTGTTTCCCCTTGGGTATTATTGAGATAATGAAGATGACATTTAAAGCATAAATATAAGCTTCCTAAATCATCTGCAGGTGTTAATAGATAATAGGAGTTTTTCTCCCGGTGGTGGGTGGGCTTTCAAAAAACGAAACTTAATGTTGTGCAATTAAGGCACATGCTAGAAAACATACCTGGTGTGATCCAAATCTCTGTACTGTTCCACTAGATACCTGGAATTTTCTGCACGTGTGGCTGCTTCCTCCCTTTTTTAATATAGCAATTTTAAAAATAATCCTCTTTTAAAAAAATAATGGTGGTTAGGATATTATTATTTTGTTAAAAATAGTGGGTTGTATGATTTCCCCATTCCCTCTGCATCCTTCTGCCCCTCATAAAAAAACTGCTTCAGAGTGGAAAATTTAGGAGGTGAGAGGATTTCTGACAGGAAAACCAATAAAAAACACAAAACAGTGAACAAAAAGATAGCTAAAAAAAACAGTCCAAAACAAAAACCTAGTGATACTCAAGCCCCCTCAGCTAACCATCAACCTGCTCCCAAAGTAGTGGTATTCTTTTACCATTAATATTTCTTCCTGCCTGGTATTTAACCTTCTGAATTCCAATCTAACCAGGAGAATTTCTAAAATTAATTCTGAAATTGTAACATGTGAAAGTGTGCTGCAACTTTCCATTTCTTCAGGTCATTTGTATCTTTTCCTCCTCTGTATAACTGATGTGTATGTATACTGTGAGCCAGCCGGTGGCGCAGTGGGTTAAACCACTGAACCATGAGCTGTCGATCAAAAGGTCGGCAGTTTGAATCCGTGCGACGGCTCCTGCCAACCTAGCAGTTCGAAAGCAAGAAATTGCAAGTAGATTAATAGGTACCGCGTCAGCGGGACGGTAACAGCGTTCCATGCACCTCGGTGTTGAGTCATGCCGGCCACATGACCATGGAAACGTCTTCGGACAGCGCTGGCTCTTCAGCTTTGAAACGGAGATACGGAGATGAGCACCGCTTCCTAGAGTTGGACACGACTGGACTTAATTGTCAAGGGATACCTTTACCTTTATGTATACTGTACATTGACAGAATACTGCAAACATTCAATCTGGATGTCATCATATCGTTTGTATGTGTGACTGCCAGCGCAATCCTAACCAACTCTCCACTGTCAGTGAAGCTGCAAAGCAGCCCCAAGGTAAGGGAACAATGTTCCCTCACCTTGAAGTGGCCTCCATGACTGCCCCTGCACTGCAAAATGCAGTGTGCACTCTGTTGGCATGGCTACACCGGCACTGGAAAGTTGGTTAGAATTGCGCTGTGCATCAAGCTTGCATCATGCATTGTTTCCACATGTACTACTATATGTTGGCAGAATGCCTAAAAGGGTTTTGATACAGCCAACTGTACAATCATATCAAATTGTTTTTTTTTAAATGAAAGGCTTCATCAATGCACACTACACATGTGCATTGGCCAAACACCATACCAAATGAAGTTTGATGTAATCCTGTATTTGAACACACCAACCAGCGGCGTATCTTGGGCGGAGCAAAGGGAGCAGCAGCAGCTCCGGGCGGCGGGCACACTCAGGGCGGCGCAGCCCCAGCCCACGTGGGACAGTCTCGCCCGCCGCCCGCTGTGTCGGGGCGTGCTCGAGTCACCCCCGAAGCCGCCCTCCCTCCTCCTCCACCCTGAAGCCGCCCTCCCTCATCCTCTTCCAGGCTGGGCGGGCGGAGGAGGAGGATGGACTCCCCCGCCCACCATGCAGCCGGATGGAAGGCGCCAATGCTCCCAAGGCGCCTGACTATGGAGGGCTGCCCTGCCCTGGAGCAAGCAAGGAGAGCTTCCAGCCCCGTCCCCGGGCTTGGCTTCCAGAGCGCCGGGCAGCAGCAACACTTCTCCTGCAGAAGATTCCGCCTGTCTCGCTCCGGCTTGCCCACGTGCTGCTGCCGCGATTTTCTCTGCTGCTGTAGCCATTGCAACAGCCCCGCATCCGCGCGGCAGGAGGCGACCTGCAGCCCCCTAAGCTCAGCACCGACAGAGGAGGAGGGATTCGGGAAGGTGGTCAGTCCGGACGGCCCAGGAGGGGTCCGCCAAGCGTAGCATCTTGCCAGCCACCTTGCCCGGCCAGGCCAGGCCGTCGCGGGGATCAGATTAGCCTAGCGTATCCCTCTCTGGCTCTGGGGTTGGTGGTGGCAAAGGAATAGGGAAGTGCGGGGGGCGGGGTCAGGGCTGGGGCAGGGAGGAGCAGCATCGGCGGCGGCGGCAGCAGCCAGCAGCAGCAGCGGAGAGCCAGCGACGTTGCAGGAGCGGAGAGCCGGCGACAGTTTGTTCTCGCGGTGGGTGGGCGGGCGGGCGGGCGGGCGGGCGGGGGTGGCACTCGGAGGGGGTGGCACCCTAGCAGCGCCAAGAAATTACTTCAGGGCGGCCAACACCCCCCTAGCTCCGGGCAGCATAAGTGCTAGCATCGCCTCTGACACCAACATTACTTTTCTGTGTGTTTTTCTCACTTGTCAGTAACATAGCAGGGTAAAAGGTGAACAGAAAGTCAAAGTTGCAGAATAATGCTCTGTAAAGCATTTTGGAAATGAAATGGAACAACTGAGTTTCGTAATCTGTCCCTTTCCTTCAGTAATAAGACTATCTGCCCAAGACTATCCTTTCCTCCACTGCTGGTGCAGCTGTGCCCAAAAGGCATATGTTGTATCCAGCATGGGGGTGGGGGGTAGTAAATAGGGAGTATTTGGAAGAGAAAGGAGATTTACCCCTCCCTAAACCTCCTGCTCCACAATGGGTCTCTTCGGATTCCAAGGAGAGAAAGGGGGCATGGAGGCTGCTGCCGAAGAGGATAGGATCTGGCATGCTCCATCTCCACCCCTCCTGCAGCCTCCTTGCCCTGTTCTTCCCCACTCCCTGACCAGTTTTGCCCCATGCCTGCCCTGTTCCACTCTCCCCATCTCCTCCTCCCCCCCCCTCACTGGCTTACCTGTTCTGGCGGGTGGCCAGCAAACCAGCAAAGCGAGTGTGAAGGCGCCGACCTCGCCGGTGCTTGGGCAGCATGCTACTTCGCACGTTGCTGAAAGCTCTTTTGTAACAGCTGGGAAGCAAGTAGCGCTGGAGCTACAAGCTCATAGGATTGGGCTGCATAATGCACCAGAATTCAGGAGAAAGTTCATATAGGGAGTATCCCTAAAAGTTACCCAAGTTTCTGGACAGTTTCCCAGGTTGACAGGACTGGGCTAGGTCAGACAAAGATCTAATTTAGAACAGCTGTTCCTCATGTTTAAAACTAACCCAGCTAACTACAATACTAGTTATACATTTACGTGTTTCACCATTGATGGCTGTCTGCTGAGTGTCTAACTTGTGCGATGCTTTGGTTGGTGAGGTAATGTCATCTTCAATATACTTAATAAGCCCATAGATGTAGCTATAACATGTGTCATCATGATGTTCTAACAAGCTTTCCCTATGCAATGTTCTTTTCCATGTACTACATGCTTAAAATTGGTTGTACAAAAGAATTGTTGTCAAAAATAGGTGATCAAGAATTTAGCTAATATATAGCTGAACATGTTTTCTTCAAGCCAGAACTGAGACTTGACACCTGCCTACTCAGCTGAGGAGAAAATGAAATTATTTCATTCGTGCAATGACTGAAAATTGCACGCTGAGTGTTGGTTGTCAGTCAGATGTGATTGTACTCTATGAAATGAAGAAAAGTAATGCAGGACAGAATGTAACTCTTAAAAGACTCTTTGCCCATTTGAACTATTGAGGTGGTGTCAAATAAGCCAGGACGGTATTCTTTCTTGTGCTATATAAGATACACACAAACCTCAAAAATTAAATGTATGTGGGCAATAAGTGAAATTAGGCTGTTGAGATATTGTCTGTGAAATAATCAGATGCTAAAAGAAAAATCTTCATGTGAAACTCTGGGTGGAAGACACTGAAAGAAAGCTAAATTAGAAAGTAAGAACTAAGAAACAAAAGCAAAAGGGAAGAAAAAAATCTAGCAGAACAGTATTTATTAGCTGAGGAGATTGTGGGAGGAAGGCAGAAAGAGGCATGAAATCCAGGCAGCTTTTCTAGCCACTGACTAGTTGACTGGAATATGACATATAAAACCACACCAAATTAATGCTCAGCTACTTTTGGGGGATAGCTGTTTGCTGGACTGCTACAGAGCACCTGGAGTGGTTAGCTTCAGACAGGACAGGTGACTGCAGATAGGGGGTTGACTATCAGTATTCGCCTTAGGTTTGTTGTTCTGAAGTGTTTCAAGATGCTGAACTGAATCTCTTAAATCCCTTCAGGTGTTGCCTCGATACCTGATGGGCAGTAGGTATAAGGTAATCTTCCAATCTACATTAATCTTTCTCTTTTCATAAGATGGTGGATATATGACTCTCCTGTGCTGAGTCAGACCATTCATCAATCTAGGTCAGTATTGTCTACCTCAGGGGTGGCCAACCTTTCAACATGAATGCTCCCTGCCCTTTAATGGTTGACTAGGTGAGGGCATTTCAGCAGGTGCAGCTGCTTTAGCAGCACGATCAGCACTTGCAGCTGCCAGGATTCTGTCTTCTACACAACTCTTAAGAATGCAGAGGCCCGAATGGTGGAAGGTTGGCTACCCTGGTCTACATTGACTGGCAGTGGCTCCCCAGGGTAAAAACAGAGAGATCCAACCATACCTGGAGATGCCAAAAATAGAACATGGGACTTTCTGCTTGCAAATACATGCTCTAAAACCTCCCAATAGGTGCATGCCATACATCATTCAGTTGTATGTGTTTCTGAGTTCTCAATTCTAGGTCTTTTTTTTTTCCTTATCAATGCTTGCCACAAGTTGTTGTTTTGCATTTTGTACCTGACTGCCCAGTCATCATCATTTCGTTGCAATGGAGGGTAGAATAGCACATCTTTAGAGCTGCTCCTGATGCTTTGATTGGACCTTGTAGGTCTCAGTCAGAATTCAAAACAAAGTAACGGCTCAATCCTATCCAACTTTCCAGCACCAATGCAGCCATGCCAACGGAGCATGCACTGCATCCTGTGGTGGGAGGGCAGTCACAGAGGCCTGCTCATGGTAAGGGAAAGTTTGTTCCCTTACCTCGGGGTTGCATCGGTGCTGGAACATTGGATAGAATTGGGCCCTCAGTGACCTAAAGGCAGATATTGTTTCCCTGG
This sequence comes from Plestiodon gilberti rubricaudatus, assembly GCA_026170595.1. Lineage (NCBI taxonomy): Eukaryota > Metazoa > Chordata > Lepidosauria > Squamata > Scincidae > Plestiodon > Plestiodon gilberti. The sequence goes on along the minus strand of JANXHW010000004.1, from coordinate 59,628,438 downwards.
GCCAGCTGTATGTCAAAACAGAGGATGCGAATACACGGCCTGTATCACAGTTGTCCTCATCACTTGTTGCATGGGCAACATGAAATGAAGCAGCTGCTATGTGTGAGTTGCAGGGATAAGAAGAGCATCTCTGATCCCTGGAAAAACTGCTCTGCCAGGCATCGCCTAGGGGAGTTGATACTCATGCAAGTTGCAGCACCTGGGATGGATACATACACAGCATGCTTTGCAAACTGAGAACCAGAAAGTTTCCCCTGGTGTACACTACAACACCATTTCTCTCCTATGTGATGAGACATAAAAAGCCCACGGTTGTTTAATAGTACTTCTTAATAAACTGAAATGTATGGGTGGCCAGATACTATGAAATGTTTTATTTGTCTCAGGGAAGGTGGTAAACCTTACTCAATTATTCCAGGTTTTATACAGTTTTATTCGCTTTGTCTATAAAGAAACCACTCAAAGCAAACACTGATGGAGTATATCTCCTGAAAATGCTTGGCACATCAAATGCCTGGTTTGCATTATCCATTTATTGTGCGTACATTTTGGGACCTTGTGGGCCACTTTTTCCTTCTGCAAGTTGAATTGGTTGCATGAAAATTTTAAAAAAATGATAAAATGTATCTCTTACTAGTATGTTCCATATTTTCAATTAAAAAAAAACAAAAACCACTATTACTGTATAGTGCAATCCTGTGCTTGCCTATGCAGATGTAAGACTTATGCCCCCTTAAGTTTGTAAAGGATTACTGTATGTTTGCCAGCACAACATCTGTCACAACCTAAGCCCGTCCTGGCAATGCCACACCGATGGTGCACTGATGCCAACACAACAAGGGCCAAATGCTAAACCTGCACTGGAAAAGAACACTGATGCAGCTCTTCCAGGTAACACCCTCAGTGTCCATGGAAATACTGATGCAGCCTCTTATCCATGGAGCGGCACATTGTCACTGTGACGTTGGTGTGTCATCCATATGACATCCGTGTGTTGTCATCACCATGAAGTCAGTGTTTTGTCCATGTGACATCCGTGTGTGATCAGTGCAATGTCCAGGGAGCCAATCACTGTATCTAATCAGCCCCAACATTGGTGGCCAGAGAAGCACCACAAGGGTGAACTGAGCAGGCGGTGGGGACAGGTGCTAGGCCAATGAGTGGCCAATGCTAGATGGACCCCCCCCCCACCAGCCACGATGAATGAGCAACATAGCAGCACAAAGGCAAAGTTCATAGCTCACTGCACAAAGCTCACTGCACAAAGACATAGGCTGAGGCCCAGGCATGCATCTCTAGAAACCAGAATGCGTCTCAAGAGTTTGTCTGGCTTAGGGATGCTGGTTAGGCTTGCAAGTTCTACCTCAACACCTATCCATCTTTGGACAGATGTTTCAATTCATCTGACTCAATCCCATTGGGTTTGGTGTTTACAGCGCAATCCTGGGTAACTTTAGAACAGGGGCAGGGAACCTTTTCCCTGGCGAGGGCCGTTTTAAATATTAGAAATTTGCTTGAGGGCCGGCTGTAAGGCCGGGCGCCATTTTTATTTATTTAATTAATTTTTGTCCCCCGCCCCCCATTGGCCTCAGGAGGCTCTGCGCTCACCGTCCGAAGCCGCCACCGGGTCCGTGCGTCACTCATCGGCGTGGCTTGCCCTCATCGGCGTGGTACGCATGTGCGAAATGGCCAACGGCCTGGTGAGAAGGGGTCGAGGCGGCGGCCGGGGAGGACATGCAAAGGCCCTCTCCCGGCCTCCGGAGGTGATGCACGGACCCGGTGGAGCCTCCAGGGGCCGGTTGGGCAGCCTCCCAGCAATCTCTCCGGGGGCCAGACCGGATGGCCTCGGGGGCCTGATCCGGCCCTGGGGCCGGAGGTTCCCCACCGCTGCTTTAGAATGAGGATGCAGCCGCTGGAGGAAGTTAAGCGCTTCCCCGGTGGCCGCGTGGGCGGTCCAGCAGGTGAGGGAGGGGGCCATTGGCCTAGCTGGCTCGGGAGGGGGAGGGGGATGGCACCTGCCATATCCCTGTCCCCGCCGGGCGGCTAGGCCATTACATGGTCTCCTCCAACTTCCGCAAGTTATTCAGATGATGGAAATCCAAGGTTTACACCTGGGGAAGGGGATGAGCGTCCCCTTCCCCGAGTAGACATCTGTCCCAGCGCATGGCGGAAGTCTAGGGCACAGGATCCGGTGGGCAGTGCTGGGCCGCCGGCCGGATCCTTTCACAGGATTGCGCCCTGAGAAAGGCCGGATCCTTTCAGGATTGCGCCCTGAGAAACTTAGATTATATGCAGATGATCTGCTGAGGTTTTGCCCTTCCTATATCTTGTTGATGTTGCTCATGAGGGAAATAGGTTTCCTCTTTACCTAGAACAAAGGATACATTATATTTGCACTCCTCTACAGGAAGGAAAGATCTTCGCACATCTTCCCAATACAATTTCTCAATTCATAGCCATCAAAACTAGGATCTGCATCTCAGGACAGGTCACAGCAAGTACAGGTGCATTAACCATTTCCTTCTCCTTCTGTATAGCATCCAAGTGCTTAAATTGAGGAGCTGCTAGGTCCTCCACCTAAGATTCAAATGGTTAGCACGAATCTGAATCACATCCATATTATTGTGTACCAAATCCTGAACGGCCGGTTCCATGGTTACGGTAACATCTGCACATGGCTTAGGTTGCCTGATGCGTCACATGTGCATTTGAATTCCATTGATATTAGGCTCATGCAGACACATGTCTTTGACATTTTTCCAGACAATAAGTTCATTTTTGGCCTCAGGAAAACACTAGCCTCTTACCATGTGTGAGTCAGGAGTTCAGAAAAAGTTTTTAAAGTGCAATTCTCCTTGTTTCTAGCACCCCTTTGAGGAGGCGAAAGGATAGTGGAAATCAGGAAAAAAAAATTGCACATACAAACTGCATTTAGCATTTGTTTCAAAGGCACAGAATGTGTTGCTTTACCCTGCCACAACCCTCACTGGGATCAGCAAACATTTACTGTTCATTCTTTAGGTGCCTCCAGCTCAAAATGCATTTTGGCTATACTGGTTCAACTTACCGGTATTTATTCTAGCTAAAATGGTAACTAGGCCACACAGTAGAAATTATGGAGTTTAATTTGTAAGATGAATGGTGTGTAAAGAATTATTTTTCTTTATGCAGAAAAATGTGAGCAATTTATACATTTTTAAAAAATTCTTGACATCACGTCTTTTGTTTTTCTAATAAAACCTCTGCCTTTCTTCTATTTCTTTTCTTTTGAGAACAGAAAGAATTTCTAATAGTGAAAATTGAGCCTTCAGTTTGACACAGAATCAATATTTGTACTGCTTTGTAAGAGTTACTTTTTTTCTTCCCCCAGATGCATATTGATTGAAAAGGAAATTTCAGCATGCATTGTTACAAATGGCTCTCCCTTGTACTGACGCTGGCTCAGCTAGGGCCATGGCAGGGCTGTAACTCCGGTGGTTTGGCTCAAACTTTTGTAAGACCTCGAAGAGTGAAACGCAGCTGGGTTCGGAGCCTATTGCTTGTGCAGGAGGAACGGACGTTAACACATCCCTTGAAAGTTGGCCAGGTACAGTAACTCTTTCTGTGGGAGGCTTAACAACAAACAGAGGTGTTGATTAGTATCTGCTTGCTTTGCGAAGCCTTCTTCAAATCCGGATGGTGAGAGTGAACAATCTTGCAAGTTTCTTTTCAGGGCATGAGCAGAAGGAAGGAATACAGACTTTAGACAAAGCTTGCTGGAAACGCAGGTATCATATTTGTTCCTGTTTCCTGTTGGAGTCCTACAGTGGATTTGTTATGGGTCTGGATGGTCCAGTCACAGATAGCTGACTAGAGCAGTGGTTCCCAAACTGGGAGGCATGACTCCCAGTGGTGCCACGGAAACCAGCCAGGGGAGGAGCTGCGGAGTGCCACGGAATAATCTCGGAAAATAGTGCAATACCAATTGTTAGGCATTAACATAATGTAATGGGGAGCTGCGGCCAATGGTCATCAATGGAGTCACAGGTCAAAAAAATTGGGAAATATTGGACTAGAGGATAGAAATGTACATGTTTCCAACCCATATCGGAACTGCATGCAGAAATCCTTCAGGTTCTTAAGAACACATCCTACAATTAAAAACACTATCAAGTATTGTATTGACTCAAGGCTTTGCAATTCCTTTGGGTCTTCCAAAGAAAAGAAAGGGTTCATTTATCAACATCTGGCAAGTTGCTTCAGCTTTTTTTTGGGGGGGGCACTGCATCAGAGCAGACATATTGAGCAACAATGCCGTTTACCAACAGTATTTAGCTGGATATTCTATTACACTAAGTAGCAGCTGATTTACCCCTCATTAATTTTTAATGAAATAGATTAATACTAAATCCTTTTACCAGTAAGGAAGCTCCGGGAACCTGCATGGTTCATTACATTAACGTGACTTTGGCACAATACGCAATTATTTTTCACTCTCTTTAAAATATACACTGCCTAATAATTGTCTTAATGATTCTCTCTTCTTCTTCTTCTTCTTCTTCTTCTTCTTCTTCTTCTTCTTCTTCTTCTTTTAAAAAACAGAACGATGATGATGAAACAAAAGTGAAAGCCATTTTCCATCTCTGTATCATGCCTGCTCTCCTATAAGACAACTTTTGAGTGGAATGCAGGGAGAAAAGTTTAACCACTAATTAACTAGCACTAAAATTTAATTGGGCCCAAAGGGTGAAGTGCTCAAAATTCATTAATTACTTTTCACAGCCTTTCAAAGCCACTATTCGGGAAATACTATATGATGCTTCTTTTCAAAAGGAGCAAATGGAAAATTACTATATATTTTGTACATCACCACAAACAGGGTAGTATTTTCAAAGAAAGGTCATGCAACCTCTTTATTTTGGTGAAGTTTGCTTTTTAAAAAAATCAACACAGTAATGAAAAAATGCAAATGAGGAACTTTAAATGGCACCTAGTAGACATTATGGCCATGATCCCAGGAGCTATTGTTTAATAGAACAATATGGCAGTGGTGTCGTTAGAGGGGGAGAGGGAGCATGGGCCCCGGGCACAGGGGTGTCGAGTTGGAGGGGGTCACTGTCACTGCCGCGCTGCCGAATTTCGGCAGCGCTGCGGCGGCAGTGCACCCCCTCTGGAGTTCGACGCCCCCAAGCCCGACATGAGCTGGGGGCGAAAGCAGCCGGGGTGGTGGTGCACTCTGGGGTTTTTCTTCTTCTTACCATATTCGTGCACCCCCCTGGGCGCCGGGTGGCCAGACGCGTTGGCTAGCCGGCAGTATCAAAAACGATACTGGAGAGGCTGCACCTGCGCAAACTTGCTGCAGCCTCTCTAGCTCAGCGAGACTGGAGGACTCAGCCAGCGAGACTAAGGGAATGATGTATGTCATGCCAAGGGTGGTGGTGGAGGACTCAAACAATTGCCTTAAAAATGGCCTCTTTTAGGCCGTTTTTTGCAGGTTCATTTTTTTGCGTCAGCGGCCCTTACTCTGAAGTCATCGCAAATGTGCTTTATGGCACGTTCGTGATGGCTTCCAGCAGTGGAGCGCTTGTTCCGTCGCCGGATCTTTAGTCAGGATTGCATTGTTAAGGAATCTTAGTTGCACAACTAAAAACATATTGGGTTTATTTCAGAGAAATGCACTCACAACTCTGCTTGGGCAATAGGGCTTTCTCATCTGATCACTGATTCAAGCTCTTCTGAAAAAAAAATCTAGTCTTGGGGGTGGGCCAAGGGACTTTTTGGAAAGGTGTGTACTATGTGAAGGGGGAGCAACAGAACGAGAGAGGAATCTGTAGAAATCAGGGCAGCCATCTTGTGTGAGTGGAAGTACCTTCTGCTTCCATAAGACGTGAACCCCTTGGTTCACAGTGTGTAGTGGAAATTCCTGAGTAGCTTTGTTTCTTAACTTGTTTGGAAGCACATTTTAAGTTCATTCTTTTTTTAAAAAAAAATGTAAGATTTTATCGTGTATGATGCCAGTATATTTAGCAGTCTCCAGTTAGATCTCATTCTGTCTTGGGAGGTTGGTATGAGGAATGAACTGCCTTCCTTGGATTAAATAGTTTTGATTGTTTGGATTCCTTAGTACATACTCTAACTCTTATTAACCCCAAAGTCATTCATATTTGATTACTTCCCTCATCACTGGCTGCTAAATTTGTCTTTTTCATTGCATTTGATGATCTAGAGGTCAGAGCCATGCAGAAAAGGGGAATCCGTAGCCTTATGCTAAAGAATGATGGCTGTCACGTAGTAATTAAAATTATGTGAACTGCCAGTTTCTGTTACAGGCAGCAGAAACGCCAGAAACTTTTCCATAAGCAACCAATCTGCCATTTCCTTTGCAATTGGATAGATTACAGTGTGTTTACATTCTATTTTAACAGAAATCTACACCTAAACAATATCACAGATTTGAAATAAATTGACATTAAAAAACTGACTTGAAATCAAGGACTACAAAGTTTGCTTGCTTGAATACTATCTGAAAATCAACTTCTTATTCTTTCAGCCACAGTTTTTGGATGGGCCTTATGAAGCTACTGTTCCTGAAATGTCTGCAGAAGGTATTTCATGTTGTACTTTACCCTTCTGCTCTCTCATACACTCTGATGCTACTCTTCATCATTCTTTTGTCCATTCAGTGTAGATTACGAACCATCAGAACTGTGTTCATTGATGCCATGCCATTGCAAAATGGTCCAAAGAGACTCTGTCATTATGGGGTCTACTCAGGTTGACCATCAAGGCAGTAGCAGACAGGCAAAAACAAATGTACCAAGTTCTTCAGCACATGAAGCTGAACTTTGGTTCTACTGACTCAGAGGTGACATCAGGGGTCAACCAGGCCAGGCATTGGGTTGAAAGCCCAAACCCATCAGGGTGCAGCTCCTGAATTCTCAGTACTAATGAATGACAGTTGTAGTGCCCAATGTACCGTTACAGGGTGGGTGGGTACACCAGGCCAGGTGCCACAGAATGTGCTGATGGCACCTGGCCTGGATGTCGTTAAAAGGGGATTGGACAGATTTATGAAGAAAATGTCCATTACAGGTTACAAGCCATGATGGGTATATGCAACCTCTTGGTTTTAGTAGTTTTAGTAGTATGTTATCTCTGAATGCCAGATGTAAAGGAGTGGCAACAGGATATGGATACAGTATCTTGTTGCCTTATCTGCTCCCTGAGGCATCTGGTGGGGCCACTGTGAGATACAGGAAGCTGGACTAGATGGGCCTTTGGCCTGATCCAGCAACGCTCTTCTTATGTTCTTACTTATGGTCTTATCATGGAGCCACCAATGCATCATTTGTCTGAGACCTTCAGCAACCTGGTATTGAACCCACCTTGTGACTGAATTTGGTTATGTGCATTTGGCCTTAGTGAAGTCAGGCCTCATCTCTAGCCTAACATGAATTTCATACCCTGCGTCCTGACATATATTCTGAAAGAGTTGTGATGGCAACCACCCGGCCTTGCTCTATCTGACTGGATCCCAGTTCAGAGCAGCCTTACAAGTGAGAAGCTACTGGCCGCTTGAGCAACTGTTGCAACTGCCCCTGTTCTGTGTGACCCTGCCTGGTGGATTTGTTACCTCTGGCCTGCTTCATTGGATTTGACATCTGGCTTTGACCTAGCTGTCTGCTTGCTTTATATGCTTCAGAGCGCAATCCTGGAAAAAAGGCCGGCGACAGAACGAGTGTTCTGTCACCGGAAGATGTCGCGAACATGCCATATAGCACGTTCGTGATGACTCTGGAGTAAGGGAGGCCGGCGCAAGGTTGGCCTCCCTCACTCCTGTGCCAGAACGAGCATGCGGCTGGCAGCTGAAGGTGAGTCCGCCACCGGCCGCGTGGGCCACGGAAGGGGGGGCCATTGGCCTAGCCAGCCTGGATGGGGGCAGAGGATGGCGTCGGCCATATCCCTGTCCCTACCGGGCCGGCTACGCCATTACACGGCCTCCTCTACTTCCACCAGCTATTTAGCTGGCGGAAATCCAAGGAGACCAATAGGGCCAACCCCGGTTTACATTCGGGGAAGGGGACAAGCGCCCCCTTCTGAGTAGACCTCTGGCCCAGCGGCAAAACAGCAGCCAGGGCTCAGGATCCGGTGGGCAGCCCTGGGCCGCCAGCTGGATCCTTAGTCAGGATTACACTTCCTGACTGACTTTCTTCTTGGGATTGGAAATGTAGCCTGTTTTAGCCAAGTTCTCTCTTTCTGTGATCTTAACCTTTATGATGAACATAGATTGTCACGGTTCCTGATGTTACCAGTGAATCTGATTTTAATTGAGAACATCTTCACAAGAGTTATTCATTCCAAAGGCATCCAGGGCACTTCAAAATCTACATGCTCTTCAGCAGAATAGTTCGCCTGGAGTGAGGTTCAGGAATCAATATCTGTATTAATGGGAACACTCATTAGTTTAAGGTTTTGTATGCTTTCTTAGTCTGTACATTCCCCCACCATATGCAGCATTCACATTTTCTTTGGATTTTAAATGCAAACGCTACCGCAAATGAAAGTGTAACACTAAATGGCCTCTTCTGCAAATACAGGACAAATACATGACCCTCCAGCGTTGGCGTGTTTTGCATGAAGTGCAATCATAGCTGTTAAATGTCTACAGATAAATACATCTCTCCAAATGAGCAAGACTAGAAAGCATACTTGGTATTTAAGTGGTATTTAACTAGATCACACTTGTTATTTAAGTAAGTTTGAAGGCCTGATTTAAAACTTTTTCCATGTGAATCTCCTATAGGTTTTATGGCAGTATGCATGCTGTTTAACCCCCTCCCTCCCTTGTCTAGCATTAGACAATTTGGAACTGTCAAACAGGGTCAGTTTTCTAAAGCATGTAGATATTTCATGATACCCTGCAGTGGGTCCAAACTCCTGGTTGCCCATGCACGCACGCACGCACACACACACACACCAATAAACATGTGAGACAAAGGTTTGAGTTAAACTAGGCCACTTTATTGAAATAGCATGAATCTGCAGCAGGGGAAAAGCCTTTAAGTGTCACCCCCCCCCAGCGTGTGGGCTATTAACAGGGGGAGATGGTAAAGACCTATATTCCCCCAGTCAATCAAGGGTGAGACCACCCCTACTCAAAGCTTCGATCCATCAAGAGATAGAGCAAGCTTATCATGGTCAAGCTTATCATGGTCAATCTCGAAGGGTCGAGGCAGATGGACTGTGCAGGCTCCCCCTAGCAAGAAAGCAATTGAGGTTGCTTTTATGAATCCAAACCGGAGGGCTTGCCCATCAGCCTCAAAGAGCCAGTAAGCATCATCTGAGTAGTGCTAACTCACCCTCTGACTTTGCGTACCTCAGGATGCACACCAAACTGCCAATTCCTGCCTCCTTGGTCTCTGCAAGTAATGTGCAGCTTGCTCCACCCCCTGATCCAGGCACCAATAAGGTGCTGAGATTTTCCCAGCTCTGCTCAGCATAAAGGAGGGGGCCAGGCAAGAGCACGAGAGACACGCACCACTGTAATTCTCCATCATCTGCCCCCTCTTCAAAGCAGGCTACTACCTTGGAAGAGATAGCTAGGAATTGTCTATTCTCCCTTTTGTGCTTTTCCACCAACTCCAAGCTTTAGATCATCTGATGACAATCCCAGTTTCTTAGAGTCAACCATTGGAAAGTGAGTCGGGGAAGCTGAATTGCACCACCTCCCCCAAGGCAAACAGTCTTTTGAGTTTACAATCCCAGCTCAAGGGTCCCCAGTCAGCATCATTGCATCGAGCAGGTTCTGGAGATCAGTTCTGGGGGACCCTTTGATCATTTGCTTGCTTCAGGGTGCACACCAATTCCTATTTTTACTCCCTGTCCCACACAATTGCTGCCAGTTGTGACTGACCTGGCCAGGTCGAATAACCCAGTCAACACTCATACAGTCTGGAGTAGATGAAAAAACAAAGGCCAGTCATGTATGAACAAAACAATTCTATTTGGTCCCAAGCAGCAGTCAGCTAATCTCAGAGCGTCATCTCAGATCATTCTCCAAAGCAGGCACTGAATGCTAGGCCTCTCAAGGAACAGCTAAAATGACCAGCGCAGCTTCTCCCCAGCAAGTGCTCTTCAGCCAATAGGCTGTCACCATTCTCCCATCTTGCTTCAAGCAGGTTGTGGGATGAAGAAAAGTCTCTCCCTCAACCTCATCAACGGAAGTGAGATATCTTTTGGAAGAGACAGCACTGAGCATTCAGGGTAACTACATACAGGTCAGATTGTGCACAGCCTGAAGGTCTTCTGCACCCATCAGAGAACAGGACAAGCCACTGCCAGTCCCAAAACCCTTAGTACTAGTGGCAGTAGCACCCAGTGAGCCATTGGGGGTGGATGGGGCACCACGGGAGACGCCAGTGCAGGACTTTGCAATCTGGTGTTGGCCCTCTCTCATATGGAACTGTTTATTTATGAATATACAAATGCATTGGGAATGACAAGGGGCCACAGAAATACATAGGCAGGCACATTTGCAGCAACTTCCTTGCTCTCCCATATTCAAATCAATTTTTCCTTCCATGCACTTTAAAGAAAGTACTATCAGCTCTCTCCATGCCATTTCATAGGAGGTCCGCAAAAAGATTTCGGTCAGGTTTTGCATCAAAGATCTGTTCTTGGTGATCTTCAACAGTACAGTACTTTGCAAAGAACAGGGTGTTTTAAAAGAAGTTGTTTGGATCTGATTCAGTATAAAGCAGTTTCCTATGTACCAATATCTTATTAAGTTGGTACTTGGAACCCGCAACAAGAACTCATTGTGTGGCATAGCTAGTTCAGCTTTGCCAACATTTTGAAATGATTATTTTGCCATCTTGTTGGCATCTCCTGAACGGCATTGAACAACACCCAACAAAAAAAGCCAAATATAGTGTAACTGGCTGGATTTCAGAATGTAGGTTTCAGAATGTGTTGTTTCCCTCAGATTACCTCAGGTGACTGTAAGCAATTAAATAGTACTCCATTTTATGTGGCAGATGTCCAGTGCCATATATTTCAGGGTCTCATGGGTCATTCAGACAGATGACATTGAAGAGGACAAACAACAGCTTAGAACAGCAAGTATTATTATCAGGTAGGATTACCGTCTTCAGGTGGTGATTCTGCATCGACTTCATGGAGTGCAGTTTCAGTGAAGCTTCTCGCAGCCTAGCCAGTTATTTTTGGTTTTTCTGCCATCTTAAATAAATGGCATACATGTAGAATTCCAGATAAGACAAAAATACAAAAGCTGTTAGTTTAGGAAGTTTATTTTGATGCCTTGAAACCAGCCAGCTTTCCTTACCGATAATATGATAGCTTTATATCAGCAACTAAAAGTCCTTAGGGCTCTGCTGACTAATTTATCAGAGAAACATGTGGTAGTGGAATGACTTGGGGATAAGGAGTGATAATATGATTTGATGACAGAAACCCATGGAAAGTAGCTCTAGGTCTTGTTTTCCCTTGAGGGAGGTCAATTTGTATTCTTATTTAGAAGTTAGGTAAGAAATGAACCTGATATAAACACTGCATTATAAAATGAGACTGCTGGAGAATATTTCCTTCACGGGGATAATCTCATTGACGGCCCTAGGGGATGGTGTCAGATTTGGATCTAGGCTACAACTGGCTCCCAACTAGAAACAAAATTGTCTTCTGCAGATGGATTGTACTATCTCTTCTTCAGTGGAAAATACTCATTAAAGACCTCCAGGATATATAAAGCTATCAGAGTCCTGTTGTGTATCTCAGATGCATTCCTTGTTATAAGTTTATTTCTTTGAAGTCACACCAGAGAAGTCACACCAGAGGCACTAAATTAGGGATTGATACAGTCGTCTAACTTTGGCTTTTCACATAGAGTCCTTTATTACCACCCCTGAAAACTATAGCCAGTGAAAAATTATTGGGGGCACTCACGTATGTACATAGGTTTGGAAAAGCATAACGATTCAGGATATCCAATGAAAATGCAGAGATATACTCGGAAAGAATTAATAGACGCCAACACTCAGCTTAAATTCTTTTTTCACTTCAAACAAATGGAAGTTACAGAAAACTGAAAGAAAAAAAATAATGGATTTTATTGTGAAGGCCACTTGTTTCACTTCCCATTCATTGTCATTGTTAGAATGAATAAAACAAATATGACCCATTTGTTTTCATTTTCACTTAAAAAAATAAATCTTAAATGTTTACCTTTGTCAGAAGATATATGAGCTTTCTCAAGCCCCCTCAAAGAATGTAAGAATAAATCTAGTAGATGTCTGCTGTCACCCTCCATTTTCTTTCACCCACAATGTCCCCTGACTAATGCAGTATCATTGTTTTTGGGGAATTGTAGAGGAAGAATTTTGGGGGGCCAGTATGCAGGGCCATTCAGAGGAATTTTATCAGGGGGTACAAAGTTTCTTTTGGGCCCCTTCCCTACATACGAATTTGGCTCCTGGGCCCAGGTACAAAAAGAGTTTTTGCTCTAGGGCCCCCTTTTTGACCCATTTTTTGCCCTGGGCCCGGGTACAAATTAACCCCTTAACCCCCCCTCTCAGAGGCCCTGCCAGTATGTGCCCACCAACCACACCACCATTGTGTCTGCAGCTTAAAACCTGATGTACCACAAAGGTACAGGAGGGGAGGAGAACTCTTTGGGGATATTCATTGCGGAGATCTCCCTCAAATCTGGAGGTAACCCCTTAGATTATGAAAAAGTGATGGGAACTTGGATCCAGTTCAGATCATGCTCATTGAACTGGCCCCTTTTCACGAACTAGAAGCAGGTTCACACACGTCTTGCTGCACCTAATTCTAGGATGCTACTTTTCCTAATCACATGGGAACTGATCTGAACCACTCCCCCTTCACATGTGATCCAGACACTCAAGTATCTGGATTGTGCATGAGAAGCCTTTTCAACTGAACTGCCCCACAGAATTAGGAAAAAGTGAGGTGTGCCTATAGGAGGAGCAGAACACATATGATTCCACTTCTACATGTGTAAAAAAAGGGCTGGTTCAGGAAGCTTAATCCAGGCTGGCTTATTAATCGTTGATTAAAATATGTAGGCTGACAGAAAATAAAATATGTAGGCTGACAGAAACGCCCTATTCACAGTGGCTACAAAAAAACCAACAGCTCTGTGAATGGTAGGATAAAAAAGATCATGATTTAACACCACTGTCGGTTCATTTTACCACTTTTACAGACCAGTCCTACTTAACTCCCCATGCAGCAATGCAGCTGCACCAATGTGGCGTCCGCTGAATCCTGTGGGGGAGTTTTGGTCTTTGTGGGTCTCCTGAGAGTAAAGGAACATTTGTTACTTTGCCCCATGATAAGCCTAAGCCAGCCGCTCTATAGCTGGACCAAGTCTGGATGGACCAGGTTCTTGGGATTGAGGCCGAGAACGGGGGTAGGATATCAGCATGTGCCACTACCACCAATGCTTCCCCCTTCCCAGTCCCAATACACCATCCTCTCTGCCCCATTCCACCCCTCCCTGCTTCCCTCCAACCCTTACACCAACTTACCAGTACCAGCGGGGGTCCCTGGTTCACTGGATGTGGACCCAGCTTCTTGCAGCTTACAGCAGCAGCCATGCCTTGCCAAATGGCTTGTCGCCATTTGCAACAGTTGTAAAGAGCCTTATCCCACCAGAATGAGCATTTTGGGAGTGCAAGGCCCAATTTGCACTGGGCTGTTAATCTCCCATACCATGTTTTTCTTTAAGATATGATCCCCTTGGGGATAGGACTACTAAAATTAGGGCTGCCATCCGTACCGGAAAAACCGGGACAGTCCCAGAAATCGGCCCTCCATTCCCTGGAAAGTCCCGGGCCGTTTTTCTGGTGCGAATGGCAGCGCCACCACTGCCGCCACCATCTTCGTTTTTGAAGAACTTACCCGGGCGCCGGGATCATGGATCACGAAATCTCACGAGATCCAAGATGTCGGCACCCAAATCTCATGAGGACATGATGCCCTCACGAGATTTGGGCACCGACATCTTGGATCACGTGAGATTTCGTGATCCATGATGCCGGCACCCGGGTAAGTTCTTCAAAACGAAGAAGATGGCGGCGGCGAGCGGGTGTCGTCCGACCGCTCTCTCACTGGCATGGAGCTGGTGGGAGACCGGGCGAACGACAGCCTGCTTGCCCGTGCCACGCGAGCCTCTGGCAGGCGCGCGTGGCACGGGCAGCTTCAGGCTGTCGTTCAGCTGGTGGGAGACTGGGCCAGCCTGCTTGCCCGTGCTGCTCGAGCCTCCGGCAGGCGCGCACGGAACGGGCAGCTGCAGGCTGTCGTTCGCCCGGTCTCCCACCGGCCCCTTGCAGAGCCTTGCACCCTCGGGAAAGAATGAAGCTTACATCCGTCAAAGTAAGAGTCGAGGGGTCGTGGGGCATGCCGGGGGTGTCACGTCCGTCTGGCTGATGATCCTAGCTAGGTCATTTTCAGGGGAGGTCTTATATTTATGAGTGCCAGCAAAAATCACGCAAAAATGACGATAGGTCTTACTTTAGGGGGAGGTCTTATTTTCAGGGAAACAGGGTAGTCTCCTCTTACAGATTTTATGAAGATGCAATTTGAAAATCAGTCCATTCAAGACTTTTTCATCATCATCATAATGTTTTCATATATATTGTCATGACGTTTCAACGAATTTTCTATATCTATTTAATGAGAAGAAGAAAAAATAGGCTCCTTCCTTGTTTCCACAGGTACATCAGTGATTCAGGTTACTGCTACAGATCAAACCAATGCCCGTCTGTTTTACAGCATTCTTGAAGACCAACCCTATTTTTCTGTGGAGCCAACAACAGGTATTGCTGTATATAGCTATTTGAATAACAGCCCAATCCTTTGTAAGGATCCGGCCAGCGGCCCAGGGCTGCCCGCCGGATCCTGAGCCCCTGCACTTTCTGGCACTTTTGAGATGGCAAGCACTGGCAAGCACACAAGATGCAGGCACTTTGCATAACATGCATCCCCCCCCCCCCCACACACACACACACATGTTTGTATGCAAGCTTGTTGGTGCATGTGAAGTGCTCTGTCTGAACTGGAACAATAGTGTAAGCTGCCTGTTTCTGAATATCTGAGAAGCGACATACAAAAAATGCTTTTGGACATTAAACATATGTTTTTTTTTAGGAGTGATAAGAACATCTTCTCCAGTGGACAGAGAAACAAAAGATCAGTTCTTCGTAGTCATCCAAGCTAGTGACATGATTGGCCAAACAGGTGGACGATCAGGGACAACAACTGTGACTATCAAAATCTCTGATATTAATGACAACCCTCCCAGATTTTCAGAAAGTAAGTACAAT
Organism: Plestiodon gilberti rubricaudatus; assembly: GCA_026170595.1. NCBI lineage: Eukaryota > Metazoa > Chordata > Lepidosauria > Squamata > Scincidae > Plestiodon > Plestiodon gilberti. The sequence continues at coordinate 59,613,094 of JANXHW010000004.1, read as the reverse complement.
GCATTCTGGCTTTGATTTTAAAAATATTGTGGGAGAATTCAGGCTTCGCACAGAAATATACATATAGGGAATAAACTTGTTACATGCTCTCTCTCTCTCTCTCTCTCTCTCTCTCTCTCTCACACACACACACACACACACACACACACACACATAACCAGCAATGCATTGAGATGTTTTAAATAAAATGTATTTCTTTGATTGAATATCTCATCTTTTTGGCAACCAATTCAAAGAACATAGTCTTCATACTATATTATTGCAATGTGTATTATTAGCTGTCCTGATGGAAACTGTCATCAGAAAACACAGCATCAATAAATAACTTTGCACGTGACTGTGCTCCAAACTTTAAAAAAATTATTAGACTTACGCTGTATTGATGAATCCAATATTTGGAACAATGGCAGGAAACAGTAACCTGTATCACAGCTCTATTCAGGTATTTTAAACCTGAGTATGGTGTTCCAGGGACACAAGAGCATGTCAGCCTAACTGTGCTTTTTTACCTTGCCCCACACTCAGTAGCGTAGCTGGTGTTTTTCAAAGGGGGTCCTGGGCAGGATGATGCGTCTCCCCCCCCGCCACTGGAATGGAACGGGACCTTTTGGCTCCGGTCCCACTCCATTCCAGTGGTGTGGGGATGGGGGCAGGACGAAGATGTGTCGTCCCGCCCAGGGCTCCCTTGTAAAAACGACAGCTATGCTACTGCCCACACTTATAGCATTTGTTTGTATAGACAAATACTGCATTTGAAGAGAACTCTCCCTCTGATTAGGGATACTGGACATTCAGCATCCCTAATCACAGCAGGACCCTTCCTGAGTCTATCAGGGACTTGCGGTGAGGGTGCGGCAGGCAAGGCAGCCCTCCCCGTCATAGTCCATGGACCAAAGCCGCAGATTTCAGGTGCTGCTATCCACTTACTCAGGTGCAAGCAGGTAGTGTGTGTACGCAATCACTGTGTTGGGCTGTGGCTTTGGTTTGTGGACTGCCTCACCTGTTGTGCCTGCACTGCATGTCCCTGGAGTCTATGCAAACACACATAGCAAGCATGGTGGACAGGGGGTGAGGTTAGGGCAGGGCAGAGATAGATGTGGGGCATATCCAATTCTCCTGTTCTCTATCTACTCAGGTACACTAGTATCTGGTTTTGAAGTGCTTGTTCAGCATACTTATATAGCTACTGTATGCTCGGTCACATGCATTATTATGAAGCCAATTTGGATGAAGAGAAGTAGTATTGCCATCACTCCAATGAGTGTTGGAGGGGTAGCCACGGTGCAAACCTCTTTGCCTGCATTTGCAGCCCTTCCAGTACAAAGGAGTATGGATTTGTGGGAATGAGAATTCATGCAGCATGTCTCTGTTGTGTCTCCCCTCTCATATAATTGATATATTTGTTTAAACTCTTACTGTGGAGCACCTAATCCAAACTCATTTTGTCTAGGGGGAATAGCAGCCTAGGCGTTCTTTCTTCCTGCTGATATACTGACAAAGATAAAATTAGGTTTCATGAAGGACAAAAATCCAGCAACGCCCAACTAATGAAGTGATAAATATAAAATGTGTAACTTGGGAAGCAAAGCACCTCACTGCAATCTAGCAGGCTGTATCTCAGAAAAATAAAGCACACGGCTGCTTAATAACAGGGACCTGTGCTTTACTGCAGTGGATTTTAAATTGTGTTTTGGGAAAACCAGTTGGTGACGAAGCGAGAAAGAGGTCTTGGTGTTGTGATGGATGGCTCAACAAATGCAGAGGTAGTGGCTGTGAAAAAGGCAAAGTCCATGCTAGGGATCATTGGGAAAAGGGAGTGAAAATAAATCTACTAATTTTTTACAAATCTTTGGTACAGCCAAATTTGGGATACTGTGTACAGTTCTGGTCACTGTCTCAAGAAGGATATTGTAGAGCTGGAAAAGGCACACAAGAAGGAAACCAAAATGCTCAGGGAGCTGGAACTTTATGAGGAAAGGCTACAAGATTTGGAGTTGTCAGGGCCCAACCCTATGGCTGCCCTGTGCAGCAGGGCACTTTCCAGCAGCGCAAACACCAGGCTGCTGCCATGTGCTTCCAGGCCACTGCTGCAAAAAGGCAGTGGTCGGCGTGCAAAGCAGCGGCTCCAGAGGCCTCTCTCAGCACCAGTAAGTTGGTGGCGAAGGCTTGTCCTGGGCAGAGATGGGGAGTGTTTATTACAATTCCTTGGTCACTACAGCTCAATGAAATCACTAGGAAAAAAATTCTTTCGGAATTAACTAAAGGAATTGGTTTTAGGGCCAATGCACACATGTACTTAATTGTATGTACTGACTTGTCGTCATCCCCCCCCCCTTTATTATTATTTTTTTAAGGATGAAATCCCAGTGGAGACAAAGGTGGGCTTTAAGACTTTTTACCCAGCTTGGTTCTAATGCCAGTCGTGTGCCCTCACATGCTCTAGCAATTAGAGAAGCCTTACACTGAAAGCCAACAGAAATCAAGAGATTTGAGCTCAGAAAACCTTTAAAAAAGACACAAGCTCAACAGACATGTGACATTTTTGAAATGATTGATGAACCATGAGGTTAAATTTGGCAGTGCATTAAACAGGAGGTGATTTCAAGGTGGAGAAGACGAATTCTAAGGAAGTTTAGAGGACGGCTTGCCATTGGTTAGTAGCAGACAACCATCCTTTTTTTCCCCCTCTTTCTGTTTTTTTTGCCACCACTTTGGTACTGGCAGTGGTAGTGTGTAGTTTTTCGCAGCAGCTGGCTCCTAGTAGTATCCAGAACACCCTGTGAATGACACAAGGAAAAAAATAGCAACTGCCATTGGCAGTTTCTCGAGGTTTTTCAGTACCCCCCCAGTAACGGATCTACGCCCCCCGTGGGTGGGGGCTGCCGCGGACACCCCCCCATGGCTGCCACGTGCCCCACCCCTGGGGCGTGTAACGGCAGCATAACGCACCCCCGTGCATGCGGACACGCCCCCCCCGGCGCTTTTTAGCTCCTTTATGGAGCCAAACGGCGCAAGGGAGGGCGGGAGGGCCGAACCGCAGCTGTTCTCAGCTGCAAATACAAGGTAGGAACGGCCCGCACCCTGGGGCCCATCGCCCCCATTGGTACGACGCCTCTGCCCCCCCACACACACACCCGAAAGAAAATAAATTGCTGACATTGGCCCTCAATTTCAGAACCTGAGAATATGGCAGGGAAGTGGGAAAACATTTGATGTCAACCTTATTATTTTTATAACTAGTCAATCTTCAGAATCTGTAGCAGCTTATATTTGGTTGCCATCACATTAATGTTTAATGGTTTGTTGGCAGATTTAACTGTACTGTTTCTTTAACTGGCTGTTTCTTTAAGATCACTATGAGATGCATGTCTCTGAGGCAGCACCAGTGGGCACTATTGTTGGCAAAATCATGGCAGATGACAGTGACATAGGAGAGAACGCAGCAGTGGACTATACGCTAGAAAAAGATGAATTTCACATCTTTCACATCATTACCAACAACGACACCCAAGAAGGAATTGTCATATTGAACAAGGTGAGATGTCAAATATTAGGCAACAAAGAAATAGCACAGACATTAATGAAATAGACTAACAGCCCAATTCTATCCCCCCATGCTATAGCATGAAGGCATGCCAACAGAGTGCGCACTGACTGCATGCTATGGTGGGAGGATCACCAGAAGGCCAACAAGAGGTATGTACCCTTTGGCAGGCCTTCTGGCCACCTATGGGATCCTCGGACCCATGCCAGCTATGTAACTGGCATAATTCTGAGGAGTGGAAGGAGTGGGGCAGATTGGAAAATGGGGGATAGGATACGGCATGCATTTTTGCTATGGAGATCCACCCTCTTCAGCCCACTCCCTACCCTGGCCCTCCCCACCCCAATCCTCTCTGGAACCACCCCAAAACCACCCCTCCACCACCACCTTACCTGGACTGTCAGAGCAACTGGGCAAGTTTGGCGCATGCAAGGGGTTGCTGGTCATTTCCACCAGCAGTTCCATCCTGTATGACTGTAGCACGGCTTTTGTGCCTCCACAATGGGGCTGACGTTGACGGTGGTGAGATTCACCGCCATAGGCCCTTGATAGGATTGGGCCGTAAATATGTTTCTTCTAACATTGTTTGTAGAATTAGGTGAGCTTACCTCACGTTCCTCATTCTAAATTGGAAATGATTCATGAAGAGGTAAGTAAAATATTTTTTTTACAGGATAAATAATTTTTTACTTACATACTCCATCACACCATGGTCTCCAATGGGTCTACTCGGGTATGCTCCTTCTCTTTGGCTGGAGCAAATCCAAGTGGACCCAAGGGGTGTGTGATGAGGCCAGGTGGGGGAATAGGATAGCCACTGCTGCCATTGATATCTTTCCCTCCCCAACACACCCCTGAATCCCAACCCTAATCCTTCCTCTCCTCCAGCCTGCCCACCCCTGCCACCAACATACCTCCAACACATCCATTCATGCTGGTGGCCCCTTTGCATGCATCACTGCTGTATCTGCAGTGCAGTCAGAGAGGGCCTTCTGCGAATGGATGCTGGTTCCATAAGTGAAAGGTGTCCAAAGGATTGGGTTGTTTGATGATGATGATGATGATGATGATGATGATGATGATGATGATGATGAGTGACAAAACATAAGAACATAAGAAGAGCCCTGCTGGATCAGGCCAAAAGCCCATCTAGTCCAGCTTCCTGTATCACACAGTGGCCCCACCAGATGCCTCAGGGAGCACAAGACAACAAGATAACCTGTTTCCCGTTGTCACTCCCTTGTCACCCACTAGCAAAAACACTAAAGGATAGTAAGATACTATGGTAGACATCCAGATTGACAAGTAGCTACTCCACTTGTGCATGAGAACATTTAAGCTCTTCCTTGATCCCCACAATCCCTTGAAAGTCCCCTTCCTATTTGGGGAGGTTTCCAGAATAATACTCCATACTAAGAAGGAATACCATCAGAAGGAATTTTTGCCTCTCTCTCTCTCTCTCTCTCTCTCTCTCTCTCTCTCTCTCTCTCTCTCTCTCTCTCTCTCCAAAGTAATAACTATTTTCCAGCACTGATAAAATGGCTGCTTTATTCGCATGTGCCTGCCAAGTGACCTCAAAACCACGAAGGATAATCATTCAAGTTTTCATCCTGATCTATAATCATTCTGGGATGTTGTTCTCTCTCTCTCTCTCTCTCTCTCTCTCTCTCTCTCTCTCTCTCTCTCTCGCTAGGCAAATGGAAGCAAAGTTGCCTAGAAAAGAAGAAGAAAAGCATTAGCATTGCAGTCTGTGTTAAAATATTCCTAAATTGATTTTTAAAAAAGACTGAATCCACCACAGTGCTAGAGAATTATGACATCCAAAAATTCCACAAAGCCAAGGGAAGCTTGATTATAAAAGCTGAATGAAATGAGGGGGAAAGTCAATAATATATGTTTACAGAAGGAAAAAAACATTGGAAGTTCAAATGTTCCAAAGCACTTTCAAAACATTCCCAAAAGAAGTGTATTATTCTTTCTTGTGTTTAGTCTTATCATTGATCTATTATTATTTTCCTAATGCTGATAGAAAAATATTCCACTTTCCACTTTTTTGTCTTATACAGAAAGTAGATTATGAGAGCAGAAGTAGATATGCTGTTAGAGTGAAAGCTGTCAACAGACGTCGAGATGAGCGCTACCTGAAAGATGGACCGTTTGAAGCTTCAGCTATTCTAAAGATCAGTGTGCAGGATGCTGATGAACCTCCAGTTTTCACCTCAGAGGAATACATGATGCAGATTTTTGAAGAGGATATGAATAGTTCCTTTGTAGGGGTTGTGAATGCCAAAGATCCAGATAATGCCAACAGTCCAATCAGGTACACTTCAGAAAATATATACAACTAGAAATGTGGTTTAAGAACTGTGTCTAGGTTCTTGCATCTCACTGAAGAGTATTTTTCTTTAAATCTAGAGCTGTGAGTGCACTCTGATAGCCACATAACTCTCCCTTTAATTCAATAGAAGGGAAGGTCCATGTGTGCAAGAGAATATATAAGCCCCCCCCCAGTATCTGTTCCAGGCCCCCGTATGGATAGAACCACAGATAGGGGCAAACACTCCCTCCGCGGCCCCCCCTGCGGCCCACCGCGTGCCCCACCGGCCATTATTTTACCTTACAAGCGGATCTGTGTCTTCCTTTCAACAAATGCTGAAGCTGGCTGAGTGCTAGAGAGGCTCAGCCAAAGAATAGGAAGCAGGAACTCTTGTTCTTCAGCTCAGCCTCTCTAGCACTCAATCGCTGCTGCTTATAACGTTTGTTGAAAGGAAGACACAGAACAGCTTGTAAGGTAAAATAATGGCTGGTGGGGCATGCTGCAGGGTGGCGGGGGGGGGCTCCTGCTATCTGCGGATAAGTGATTCCGTGGACAGCAGATCCACGGATACGAGGTCCCTCCCCCCTGATTTTTAACACCCCAATCCTATCATGAGCTTATGGTGACAGACCTTGTGATCCGTCAGCATAAGCCAAGTTCCAGTAAGTGAAAGCTGCACTGCTGATGCTTCACCAGAGCAGGTAAGGTGGTGCTGGGGCGAATCGGTGGTGGGAGGGAAGGAGCAGGCCAAACCAGGGCTGGTTCAGGGGTAGGAGGGGGAGGATCTTGGGTGACATGATGAATTCTTGCAGTGGGTGACGCAAATCCTAGTGACGCCTCTGGGCCATAACATTCCTTTTTCTACAACGGTATAGCCTTGCATTGTTTGCATATCAGAACTCTGAATCTGAAGAGACTTATTGGATTGGAGTGTATCACTGCACTTTGGGAGTAAGGAAAGCCTTCTCTGCAAATATAATATAAGCCTAAGAGTTTTGTCAAGCAGCATGAGCCCTGGAGAAGAAAGGAGATTTGTTTAATAATCAGAATATTTTGAAACAGGATTCCTTTAACCTTTCTGGGAATTAGGGATGCATGAGCTTCTCAGTGTTTGACCTAAAATGGAGTGGAGCTTTTTCACACACTTCAAGCAAATGTCCATGAATGCCTGCAAAAGCTCAAGCCTTTTTGGACCATCAGTTCAATCACTTGCAAAGGCTTGAATGTGCCTACAAAAAGCTGATTCTTTGCAATCATTGTCCACTTGCAAAGGTTTGCAAAGAGTCATAAGAACATAAGATGAACCCAGCTGGATCAGGCCAAAGGCCCATCTAGTCCAGTTTCCTGTATCAAACAGTGGCCCCACCAGATGCCTCAGGGAGCACACAAGACAACCAGATAACCTGCTTCCTGTTGCCACTCCCTTGCATCTGGCATTAAGAGATAGTCTATTACTAAGACCATGACGTTGCTTATCCCTTCATGGCTTGTAACCTGTGATGGACTTTTCCCCTTTTAAAGGCATCTAGGCCAGGTGCCATCACCACATCCTGTGGCAAGGAGTTCCACAAACTAATTACATGCTGGGTAAAGAAGTCTTTTCTTTTGTCCGTTCTAACTCTCCCTTCACTCAAATTTGGTGGAGGTCCCCTAGTTCTAGTGTTGTATGAGAGGGGAAAGAACTTCTCTCTATCCATTCTCTCCATCCCATGCATAATTGTATACGTCTCAGTCATGTCCCCCCTCAGGCGCCTTTTTTCTAGACTGAAGAGCCCCAAACGCTGTAGCCTTTCCTCCTAAGGGAGGTGCTTCAGCCCACGAATCAATTTGGTCACTCTCTTCTGCACCTTTTCCAGTTCCACTATATCCTTTTTGAGATGCGGCGACCAGAACTGGACACAACACTCCAGATGTGGCCTGAAAAAAGATGAAAGAGAATGAAAAAGAACCTTGCAGAGAGGTCAATTTACTTGCAAACGTTCTGACTTTGTGGACCGTATTCGTGCCCATCTGGAATAGTCACAGAGATTCAAGTAGGGGAGGACAGTATTACAAGCTTGCAACATCTCTACTGAGAACACATAACGTTTTCACTTACTACAGACATCATACCCTTTGTGGTTGCTCTGCCAATTACTGGCCTGGTTCAGAAGTAATGTTAAACCTTGCATTCAGTTCTGAGAAACTAGTTTCTTCAAGCCACAGCTCCTTAACAAAGGATGTGCCAAAGCAGGATCAAACTGTGGTTTGAGATCCCTGTTTATTAACTCAATGTGGCTTATTAACTTTTCTTCAGATTTAGATGAAATGGGAAAACGTGCTTTGTTCCAAATCATGAACATAAGCTTTTAATCTTCTCCTCTCATGCACAAATCAGGGAGAAATGGGAATGAGAGCCTGAACCTCATGTCTTCTTAATTCTAAACCATGGGTTGACGAACTTCTGAACTGGTGACTGTGTCTTACAAATCATTCATTTGTTTAATCAATTTTTAGTTTGGAAAAAGAGCAATTAACATTTTCTGATACTCTTCTTTTTCACTTTTTTTTTCAAAAATGATTGATTGAGATGATCAAAGTTCGTAGACTCAGGAAGATGAGAAACAAGATGATTTTCATGGATACTGGCCAGATGGAGCTGTTGGAGTTTATTCAGGGGCTGGTTGGGCAGTGTCAAAGTAGCTCTGGTGGGTACTTTCATACCGCTGTCCCAGACATCCCATAGGATTGGAGGAAAAGTCTCAAAGTAACTTAGCCTAGCCAAACTCCCCAGGCAAAGACACAAACATTAAGGATATGCTGAGTTTGAAGATGTAGTACTGTAGATGGTTTTATTTGTATATTTCCACAGAATTTTCTGCACATGCTGTTTATTTATCATTTAGATCAGGGGTCCCCAACCACCGGGCCGTGGCCCGGGACCGGGCTGCCCGGCCAGGAGCATCCTCGGGGTTGGGGCGGTGGGCCCCAGGGCGGTGCCCGGACGGGGTGGTGAAGGGGCTCACTTACCTCATCACCGCGCCACTTCGGCCCTCCCGCCCGCCCTGGAGCTTGAACGGCTCCAAATAGGCCCTAAACCCTAAGCCAGATGATTGGAGCCACGCTGGGCGCGCGCAGCTGACATCACGCCCGGGCCACATGGGGGCGTGGTGTCGGCGCCCCCCCGGTCTGTGAAAAAAAAAACTCCATGATGCCGTCCCCGACACCACGGAGGTTGGGGGGCGCTGATTTAGATTACCTCATTGGTTAAGAAAAAGTATTAAACAAAATACAGTATCTATTACAGCCACTTTGTCATTTTGCTGGAACTGTATAGGAGTTTATTGTATAATACTTGCAACCCAATCGTAGACTGATGTAGCACCAGTCTCAGTTATGAATGCCATGGGCCAGCAACCCACAATACACTATCAAGTCTGCTTCTAAAAACCTTGAGAAACAGGTGAACATTAGGACATTCACAGCTCAATCCTGACTAAGGATCTGGCCGGCGGCCCAGAGCCTCCCGCTGGATCCTGTGCACAGGCATGCACCGGGCCGGAGGTCTACTCAGGGAAGGGGACACTCGTCCCCTTCCCCGAGTGTAAACCCGGGCTGGCCCTATCAGCCTCCTTGGATTTCCACCAGCTAAGCAGCTGGCGGAAGTAGAGGAGTCTGTGTAATGGTATAGCCGGACCAGCAGGGATGGGGATATGGCCGACTCCATCCCTCTGCCTCTCCCGGGCCAGCTAGGCCAATGGCCCCCTTCCCTCGCCCGGCCGGACCGCCCATGTGGCCGGCGACGGAGCACTTACCCCAGCTGTCCGTGTGGAGATCCGGTGCCGGAGACGTCCACCATCTGTGTGGAGATTCGGCTTACTCGCGAGTTGTCGCAAACATGCTTTACGGCACATTCACGATGTCTTCCAGCGACAGAACGCTTGTTCCGTCGCCGACTGGAATTACAGGATTGCGCCCTGGAACAGCTTTCTTTACTTTACTTGCTTTGCTTGAAACATAAGCAGCTTACCTCCTCACTGGACCCTGAAGCTTTAATTATGCTGCCTTTGTACTGGAGGCAGAGATCAAAGGCTACAAAGGTCACTTCCAGTTTCATAGCTCAGGAGCATGCTGAGACCTTCTGGGCAAGAGGGAGCCCGCCCCCCCCCCAAAAAAAAAAAAAAACCACAAGAGGAGCAGGAAAACGCTGGGAAATAAACAATAAACGTTTGAAGCATAGAGCTTACCTGAGACGTCCTGACACCTACTGGTGGAATGATGTATATTAAGCAGCTGCCAATACAGAACAGTAGAAATCAGAGATAAGTGGAGACCAATGATAGGAGGATACCGTAAGCCCTCTACAGGTCACTACAGCTGCCAGGAATACCAGGGGGAGCTAAAAAAAACCAGAGGGGGCAGAAAAACATTTACAGAACAGGTAGAATCTTTGTAAATTAAGGTACTTTTCTTTTGTGTGTGTTTTAAAATGGTCAATTTCATGGTATATAGCTATATTTCATTTTTACCACAAAGGTCTGCTCCTAGCCATGGCACATGTCCTGGGATGCTAACACACCAACAGCTCCACCAGCGCAGCAGCTGGCACTGGTCCAAAGACATGCTGGTCCCTTCAATACTGGCAGAACTCCCAATGGTGGGAGGTTGGTATTGTTTGCATCGTGGGTCAGCACAATCATATCCTTATGGAGTTTGTGAGTTCGTATGGGCCCTGGGTTCTACAAGATTCACAAACCTTAGCAACCTCCATGAAATGATCTGGTCATAGGAGGAAACAGAACCTGATGTGCTCTTTCCTGGACCCGAGTCTTCACCTCACCCAAAATGAACGATCTTCTTCCTCATGTACTGCTCATTCCTCCATCAAGGTCACAAAAGAAGTTAACTCCTGTGAAGTTCAGATATGTACATGGTGTGTGGTCTGTAAGACAGGTCTCCGAAACGGGGAGGAAGAAAGAATGAGGGCTAACACCCAGCTGTCAGAAATTCTCTGTTGCTTTAGTAAAGAGTTTCTGAGGTGCAAAGCCAACATTTTATTTTATTTTGTTCATGGTACCACAAATGCTGCCGTTTGATGTTTAATGAAAGTAGAAGGAGAGGACACAGAACAAAATGGACCACAAAGGTGGTCTTTCTCCCTGCCTACCTGCGTTGCTTTTCTTTTCCTTTTGACATTGTAGCAAGCCAGCAGTGATGAAATAAATTTACTGTCATATCCAGACTTAGTTGCCAGTGTTAGTCATTTCACAAGTGGCACTTCACTGTTCCTATTCAATCGAGTCATCCACCTGCTGCGCTCCTGCCTGTGAAATAAGAATGAATAATGTATTTTAGATTTGGTTCACATTAATATAGGGCTGAGGCATATTTAGTTTCATAAAAAGAAGCGCTTTGATCTTGGCAGCAGTGAATTTTAAATGTTTATCAGTGTACATTTTTCATGATTTCTGAGTAGCTGGAGCACACATCCATATTCATGTCAGCACAGCTCTCTTTTCTTGACTGACAATAGCTTATGTGTCCGTGTCTCAGAAGGAACCTTTTTGTTCAATGTCTAAGGAAGTCTCATAATTTTTTTTTCACTTTGGGGTGCAGGTATTCCATTGTCCACAGCAAGTATTTAAAGAGATTGTTCAGCATCAGTGCACACAATGGAACAATCATTATAACTAAACCTCTGGACCGAGAGATAGCAGCTTGGCACAACATAACTATTACAGCCACCGAATCAAGTGAGTAAGAATTTAAGAAACCCTGTGCTTGAGGAACTGCATGCATTCATTGCAATTATCTTCCGAATATCCTTCTTTCTGAATTGAGCATATATGCTACTTTCTCATTATGTCACTGTTGCTTGTTACATTATGGAGCATTATTAAAATGATGGGTTTGGGGGAAGCTAAATAATGTTTGAGCTCCAAGGTCTTCTGCTCTTTCATAAAAGATTAGTTCATTTTAAAAAAGAAAGAAGAAATGTAATAGCATGGAAACTGTAACAGTTTAAAGTTACACTGAAGCATATAAATTGCTCTCCTGGTAGAAGATCTCATGTTAAATTAGACCCTGGTTAATTTCACTGCAGAGTTTTTGACTGCTATGAAATTAACCAGGGTTTAATTTAACACTAGTCAGAAACCTGGGCTTCAAATTAATTGTGAAAACTTGGCCTATATCAATTGGACTTCCAAGCAGTTGCAATTAAACTTGGAAAGCATTCCTTATATAGAGCTCATCTTGTCAGTTTGGCTAAAAATCACATTAAAAAATGCTTTTTTGCAGTCTTACTTGCAGGTCACCCTGCCTTTGGGATAAGATTTCCAAACTTGCTTTGTTGTGAATCTAAAACATGTGCCAAAAATCTTAGGTCCTAGCAATAAAAGGTGATCAAACAAAATCCACTAGGAACGATTCCAAGTACCCAATGCCAATTTCAGAATTAGAATTCATTTTTTGAATGTACTTATGGAGTCCAACCTTATGGCTTCTCAACAAGTTTATAGTCTCTAAGTAGCAGGAATCTAGTGAGGGTTAGTTGTACAAATGTGGTCTAAAGTTATATAAGAACCGTAAGTTGTATAAGAAAAGAGACTACAATATTTGGCAATCATCCTTCATAAAATGCAATGGTCCAGGAAGATATTTAGATGATGACACCAAAATACTGCAGTTTTAAAGCTACATCATCACCATATGAATTCACGAAAGGACGCCGTTTTTTTTTTCAAAGTATAACTTTTTGCCATATGGTGTTATTTAATAATATATTCATTTATTTACTTATTTCCATTGATATAATGGATATTGTCAACATAGCTAAGAGTTAAAACTCCCTCCCTCAAACTCCTGCCCTCTTTTTCACCTCAAATGAGCATCCACTCTTTTTCTACTTTTGACTTATAGACTAATATCCAAAGAATAACTAAGAAAATCCCAAGAAAAATAAAATAAATAAAGTCAATGAAGAACTAAGAGATTAGCAGCATAATCCTAACCAACTTTCCAGTGCTGGTGTAGCCGTGCCAACAGGGTGCACACTGCATTTTGAAGTGCAGGGGCAGTCATGGAGGCCTCTTCAAGGTGTGGGAACATTTGTTCCCTTACCTCGAGGCTGCATTGTGGCTGCACCAGCACTGGAAAGTTGGTCAGGATTGCGCTGTAATTCACTGACACAAGGACAGACAAAAAGTGGCTTCATTCATATGTGTGTGTGTGTGTGTGTGTGTGTGTGTGTGTGTGTGTGTGTGTGTGTGTGTGTGTGTGTGTGTGAGAGAGAGAGAGAGAGAGAGAGAGAGAGAGAGAGAGAGAGAGAGAGAGGAAGCATAAACTGTAGGAAAGTGCAAGCAAACTTCAATTTATTTATGTATTTATCTATTTATTTATTTTCAATGTTGAAAGCCTCATTCCTGTCAGTATTCATTTAGCTTATCAGAAATTTCATTTATTTGCTTATTCGTTCTCACTTATTTCAATTGGACAACCAGTTGAAATTCTCCTTTCCCTTACTTCGCTGTTTTCATCATGACATTTGGAGGTCCTGTATTCTAGGAAACCTCCAAGAGATCTGACTAGTCAAATTTCCAAAGGTAGGACAAAAGGGCCCCATCTAAGGAACAATTCAAAAGGCACACAACCACCCAGCCTGCTATTTAACCAAGATTAAATTGAAATAGCAATGTTAGCCACTGCATTCATGCCCAGAGAAACTTCCTATCTGCTACTGCCCATTGTAGATGGACAAATTTATGGACAGACACTGTATTCCCTTGTCTTGAAATGTCTGTGTGATGCTGAAAAAGTATAAATAGCCTGATGAGGGTACAGGGTGTCAGAAGACAGAAAACAATCTCACAGGTAGGCTTTGAATAGTAGCATGGGAAGGAAATAAGGAAGAATTGTGAATGGGATTTGGAAAGTAGTTTGGAAAGCGTCTTTAAAGTGACTGAACTGGCTCTGGTTTCTCTAGGGTAGGAAAGACTGCCCCCCCCCCAACCATGTAATACAATCTCACAGGCAGTTAATGAAAAGTGATAAAATATAGAGAGAGCAAGGCTTGGAAGAACTGGGGTGTGAGATCAGTTGCTTGGAAACTTCATTTCAAATATACTGCTCCACCTAAAGCCAAGTCAATCCCTCTTAAACACAAGAAATCAATATGTTAGGGAAGGAAGGAATAACTGGGAGTGAATGATGGTAATTAAGCTAATTTGAGTACTCCAAATTCTCTGCAATAGACCATTTGTCAGAAACGTTCTATTGCTGCTGCAATGGAAGACTCTTTATATCATCACAATGGGTCATGCTTTATTACTGTTATTGTTAACATTATTGCATACAATAATATGTAATGCAATCGTGTTTGCATCCCTTATTATTGCAAGCAAAGGCATGGTGCATTCTTCAGAGGCAATTTCCACAGTAGGCAAAAATGGCCAATAGTTGAGCAGAACCTTTTGCCCCAAGGTCAAATTTTCCCAGAATTCCCAAATGTCAGTGTGTTCCACATGTTTAAGGGACCCCCAAAGAGATATAACCACCTGCAAAAAAAATCCCAGGTGTTCCATATACCTGTAGCATAGGCGTTGCGTTCACCACTCATTGGGGATTAAGACATAACAAATTTGTCCATTCATTCCTATGTAAAGCATAGACCTGACAACACAAGATCTCAAACAAACACATAGTTGTGTTGTGCACACAGCTTCTGTGCTTTAGGGTTCTTTAGGGGTATGTCTCAGCACAGTGTACCCCAAGTTACAAGTCCCTGCCTGCCAGGGTTTTTTTTATGACCCTTCAAATCCTTGAAATACTGCAGCTTGAGTTGTGAGTTCAGCACGAAAACGCTCCAAAAAATGTAGTTGTGTTGTACACACAACTTCTGTGCTTCAGGGTTCTTTAGGGGCATGTTTCAGCACAATGTGTACGAAGTTACAAGTCCATGCCTGCAAGAGTTTTGTTGTTATAGCTCATAAGAGTTCGTTTTTGCAAGATGTCTTGCAAAGATAGTTTTTGATGGGTATTTAAAAATTAAATGCCCTGCTCAGCAAAGCAGACGCCTTTTGTTATACATCCAGCCTTATAACAAAGGCTGTTATTCCACCCACCCCCATAGCTGGAGGCTAGTTCCTGACCCTTGTATGCACTTGTTACTGGAAAAAATACCATGTCACCAGGCTGGGCTCAGCCTGGGGGGAAAAGAACCCCCCCCCCCAAGAAATAAACAGCTAAACTGAGCTCCCTGCAACAATCCAGCTAAAAAGTCAGTATATGATGACAGCTGCCTTCCAAGTTCTTGCAATCACTCAGTTGAGGCTGGAGACATAATTCTGAGTAGCCCAGCCTTCAACCCTGTTGTGATAGGCTCAGCCTGATGAGGGGGGTAAGAAAAAAACCCTAGAAACATTGAGTTGCCTGCAAAAATCCTGCTGAAAATCAGTATAACACAGCCACCTGGCAGATCCCTGCAAACAGTTTGAGGCTGGAGACAGAATTCTTAGTAACCCAACCTTCACCCCCTCCTAGGCTCAGCCTGAGGGGGGAATAGAAAAAAAAAACCAGAAACAAACTGCCAACTTACAGGAATAGCATTAGATTACCTTCTAAGGACCAATGAGTTTTTTGCGCAATGCCTTATGTTTCTCCTTCTTACAGCTCTGTAAAACTGATCACCTGCACCTGTAAAACTGATCACCTGCATGGAAACAAAGTGGATTCAAAAGCCAGGGCCCTGGCCATGAGAAGAAATCCAGAAATCCACTCACAAAGTATAGGAAATGATGCAATGTGATGAAAATGGCTGCATAGGTCTATTCTGTTACCCATATAACCCCAGTGAGGGCTTTGATAAACGCCTGGTGTTGCTCCTGCTTACAGCTGTGTACAGCTGATCACCTGCACCTGAGGTGCTCCAAAGTGGATTCAAAAGCCAGGGCCTTGACCATGAAAAAAAAGCCAAAGTTTCATTTCTAATTTCAGTGGGGAGGGGGTACCCTTCAACCAATTCCTGCACCTCATTTTCCCTAAAAACAATGATCTTTGCTCTTCTGGGGGGGGTAGTGGGGTGACCCTAGAATTCTGAAAATTGTTTTAAAAATAGAGGCCCTTTTTTAACAACTATTTTCTTTCAGGCATTGCTCAAAGCACTCAATGGGGAAAATTAATGCTAAAATTGTATATCAAGATCCAAAGTTTGCAAGATCAAATGAAATGCAGTAGAGCATCATATGAACTGTTATTTTTTCCCCTTTTATTATACACTTTTTTTTGTTCCGGTTCATCTAGGAAACCCCCAACAAATATCAGAAGTGAACGTTTATATCCAAGTTCTTGACGTTAATGAATATGCACCAGAATTTTCCAAATACTACGAGACATATGTGTGTGAGAATGCAAGATCTGGACAGGTAAGACTGAACATTTTTGTTGCACTTCTCTTTCCCCCCTGCTGAGATCTGCCACTGCTCCTCTTTGCCTGGTCATAGGAAAACTTGTAAGACTGCCTTATTTTGACAGGTATTCTAGGATGACTGATCTTAGTTACAGCTGATTTTCATGGCTGATCAAGTTTCTATTTATAATAGTACTTTTTTTCAGTCCACCCCAGAAGATGATTGAAGTCTCGCTGTAACCACATTCTTGTTGAGCATTGACTCTCCTTTCTGCTTGGCTTTTATTTTCAAGTGCCTCTGTGGATGGATATTTGTTCCAGCTTTGTTGAGCCATGGGAAAAAAATAGTACCCAATGGGTCTTGGTGTCCTGAATTTTTCACATTCTGTCTAAACGTCTTCCTTATGGGAGTGTATTGCCCTAGGCTGGTACTTTGGTCCTCACTGTTAGAACTGAAACTTTGGTAAAAGATCTGAAGAATATCTGAAGAAGGAATCGATAATCGATATCGATATCGATACTCTGATATTGAGCAAACAGAAAAGGGGGCATGTTTCAAATCTGGCATTCAAATCAGCCCTCTGATGTATGGGTTAGCTAACCTCCCTGAAGATTGATTAAGAGCAGCAGCCACCAATTTGTGTTGTCCTCCATCTCCTGCTAAAGACTATCAACTTCAGTCCTTACCCACTCAGTACCAAACTTCTCTAATGCTTCTTGTGCTGTTAATAAATACTATAATTGCAGCCCTCTCTGTTCTTCCATGTCTGTGCCTGCCACTCCTTGGTTTCAGCTCTGCCCTTGACCAACATATGAACCAGGACTGAGACTTCCATATTCCTTCCTCCCCCTAATTACCTTAATGATAAAAAATGCATTTATTTATACAGCTGCTCAGGCCAAGCTAGGAGAGAGTTGATTTGTAAAATAACTATGAAAAGTGCTTCCACCTATTTTCATTTAGTATTCATTAATCCAGCACAAGATTCTTGAACAATTCCACTCATTTGCTGAATATAGATACATATCATCATTATGCTTTTGTGGGAGTCGAAATTTTTGATTAACCCTATGAAAATGTGCTTCTTTCTCGTTATTAATATGTGAGTCTTCTGGACGATCCTATAAAAACGTAGCTTGATAATAAAAACTAAATGTAAAAGGAGATTGATTTTTCCTCCTAAATCTGTCCTTCGTGTTCATCAGAAACTTTAAATAGATTTGCATTATACTTTTTTAATGTTACAGCTCTGTACTGTCTACCGATACTCTGATATTGAGTTACAAACTCTTCACTCCCTGGCCTTTAGAACCTGTCCCCCACTCTACTTCCATATTTCAATGTCTTATGGTCAAATAGCCCCCTATTTGTTCTTTCTTACCAATCCAAAAGAATGTTGGGCGATATCTTGCGCCAGATTTAATGTAACTCTTTGGTTTCTTTGGATCCCTTCTTTAATGTAACTCTTCCCAGGTTTCTTTGGGTAGATATTCTAACACTCCGTCTGCCCACCATTGTCCATGTAATATGAGCTCTGTTGAATCTCTGTCATATCTTTTTTATTGTACTTTCCACACCTCTTCACGGATGGTCTATTTAGATCCTATTTTAGCAAAAATGTTTAGTCTTCCGGCTGCAGAGAAATGGATCTTTCTTTTAAATGATGGTCCCCCTGATGTAATTGGACGAGCTGCAAAGTTCCTTTGTTTGGTGGAGCAAAAATTTTATGTTAGGCGACGTTGATTCGTTTCTGCAAGTTTTCTTTTTATGGTCCATGCCTTAGCAACGTGTGTTTGTTTAGGTATGTATATGCCAATAAAAGTTTTTTGGATTGGATTGGATTGGATTTCCCATACACACATCAGGTGCATAACAGCAGCTTCATTTTACACAAACCATGTCTAGTGCACAACCTGTGTTAAATTCACTATGGTGTAAAACACTTTGAACAACTTGTAATGAGAAGTGTATGATAAAAACAAAACCTGATCTTCTAGTAGTCACCAATAATAGCGACAACCCATATGGAATTTTCACTAAACCTCTTCACTAACCCTGAAAGCTGAGCAAGGATACGATCGAATCGAGGGGACAGAGCTTCCTCTTTAATTAAATTCTGACCTAAACAGAAAGATCTTTTTTAATTATCTTTGCACTGTACTTTAACTGATTTATTATTATTAATCACTGCTGTATCACTTAATGTGTAGAGTGTTTCACAGTAATTATGTCATTCATCCACAAGTATGGCAGGTTGCTAAGGGCCAATCGTGATGAGATATCAAGCAGCTCCTGATCTCCTGAGTGTTTTTTCTTTAAAAAAGCAACCACAGTGGGACCAAATCTCCATGGGAACAACTGAGTTTTTACCCTTTGCACATCCATCATTTTCTTGCCCCAAATCACTCCCCAAAGCAGCTATTCCCTCAACATAAGTGCTATTTGCTGCAATAGTACCTTTGTGGGCAAACAGCCCCCTTAGGAGGACAATTTTCATCAGGAAAATGTGGTGGGATAAAGGGTTATAGCTTTTTCCACTCATGCTACAGTTCCAAATATGGATGAGACCTCCCTGTGAATCCTGTTTTACTAGCACACATAGACGACGATGGCATCTTTAACATCTCCTTTAGTTCAGCCATTCGTTTTATAGATAAGGCGTGACGGCAGTGTCATCACAGGTTGCGTTGGGCCCTTGAGCACTTTTCTTTGAGGGGGTCACATACAGACACCCACAGGACCACAAAGGCTTTCCCCATCCCCATGCAGCTGGGAGGTGGAGAAGGGAGGGAAATGGTTTCCCTCTTCATCCCCCTGCAACTTCCCTCCTCCACCACTTACCTGCATCACTGTTGTCAGCAGCAATGGCAGCCTGTGTCAGTGGGCAGCCCAGTTGTCTGGGCATGGGCAGGGTTGCACTAGCCACGAGGTCAACTGAAACACCCCCTTCAAATGGTGAGTTGGGGAGTCGCAAATTGACAAAGGGTGCCCTGCGTCCCACGTCTGCCCACTGCTCCCTTCTAGCCTGCTACCCACCGAGCCACTTCAATTGGCTCTCTGAACCTCTTCCCACCACTGGAGGAAAAAAAGGGCCAAGGAAGGGGGTGGGTTTGGTGGTGGCAGCACTGAATCCTGACCCCCTTCCCAGGACTAATCTGCCTGCACAGATCAACGTGGACTTGCACCAGTGATATTGCTGGCTCAGGTCCAAGGTGACCTGTTCTGGCTGCTGTGGCTTACCTCGGGGCAAGGGGACAAATGTCCCCTTGCTCCAAGGAGACCTCCAGCAGCCAAAAATCCCCCACAAGATACAGCGGAAGCTGCGTTGGTGCCACTGTATCTCCACGTGGGGATTTAGGTAGGATTGGGCTGTTAGATTTGTAAAGCCTTTATCTTCCAAAGTAACTCAGTTTTACAGCGCAATCCTGTGTAAAGATATGCAGCCAGCCTAAAGGGCCGGACGCTGTATCCTAAGCCCTTTCCGGGCTGCACCAGCACTGCTGGAGCACACCTCAGGAGAAGGGGACATTCGTCACCTTCCCCATGTGTAGGCTAGTACAGGACCTATAAGCCTCCTTGGTTGCACGCCAGCTCCAGAGCTGGCATAATCCAGGGTGGCTGTGTAAGGCCAGCGTGGGCTACGACAGGGTTTAGGATATCAGTACCTCTCCCAGCCTGGGCCTGCTAATGGCCCCCTCCCCTGCCACCCTGGCCCTCCCTTCCGCCGACTGGCATGGGCCGTGGCCCTTATCTGCATCGGCTGGCGGGGTCCAGTTAGGCCATGGAGTAAGCTGTATAATGTAAAAACTATAATGTTTAAAGCAATTTGTTGGCTGTTCCCCCTCCTCTTTTGAGGTGCCAGTTGTCTCTCTTCTCCTCCCCACACCTATTTCTTACCCAACTCATAGATGTGGGCAGGAGGAGAATCAACAAGTCAAGCAAGGCATTATCACAAACCTGGTTGTAGAAGCACTTTATTGTGAAGTCAATCCCCGCGTGAAAGAATTGTATTGTGAAAGAGCCTGACTATCCCAGTCAGTTACTGTTCAGCTCCAGAAACCAAAGCAAAACATTTTGTTCTGACAGTGTAGTTCAGTGTTACCTATGCACCAGTCTCAGAAAGAGGCCACCCATGTGCTAGAAATGAGCTCTGCTTTCTGCTGCCTACAGTACTAGCAGTCCATTGTTCACATAAACGGTTTCATGAGAGTACTTGGATATTTGACATTGTCAAAACTGCATTTTTTTAATCCAAGAGGTGTTTTTAGAGGAAGACTGTAATTTCCTCTCTGAGAACAGATCAGGGGTTGTCCTTGGGCTCTGACACTCAATCTCCTGGTTCGTCCCCAAATCCCCTTGCACACCTTCCGCTATTCATCATCTCAGGGAGAAGTGAGCAAATGAATGACAGAATCCAGAGATGTTTCCAACACACGGTTTCCTGTTTGTTTACTACTCTCTGTGGCTGTGAGCTGTGGAACAGTTCATCATTTTCCATTTCCCCCCCTCCCCATTTCAATCTCAGTGAGAAAAACTTTCCCAAATGGTGTGCTTAGGAAGAAAACGTTGCCCAGTACACTTAGTTTAAACATCAGACCAGAGATGCACACTGGTGTGCTAGGCAAGATATTCAAAGTCCTAGATGGACCTGGGCTTGTCCAAGTGTACATCGGGGCATAGTTCTTGAGATACCAGTGGTGCCCTGATAGATGGTAGCAGAGTGATTTCTGTTATGATTAGGATTTCTGGGCTCCTTTGTGAGTGGTAAGATTGGAACTTGTGAAACAGAGTTGGAAAGGGGGAAAAAAACCACACAAGGGGAAGGTGAACTGAGACTTTATGAAACTACGGTAATAAAGCATGTTTTCTACCTAGGGGGGAAATGATGACTCTTCAGCTATAGAGGTGGCAGCCTAGGACAAACCTATCTATGCCTAAAACCTGGTGGAGCAGAGAGTAAGTAAGTGCTCAGGATAAAACAAAACAACAATCACACCAATTGTCCTGTCGTCACTTAAATTGATTGCTTCCCTGTTAGCCTGTTGCCAATTGACAATTACAGTTTTTTCAAGCCTATTCCCCCCTTTTTAAATTTGTGCTTCTGCTCCAGCAGCCAATTTCATTCTGCACAGCATACCTGTGTTTCCCTTGAGAATGTCCAGAGAGTGGATGAAATGTTGGGACTGATATTGGCATTTTATGTGGTTTTTCTGTGTTTTTATATATTTTTATATATATTTAAACTGGAATTCCTCTTACTTGTTTGATATTATAAAAAACTTTTTACATGATCTTTTAAACCCATAAAAATCTCTACCTCTTTTTTTGCAATATGTCTGATCATGAGAATATCCATGCTACAATCACACCAATGCAAATGACCTCAGACTCATGTGCCATTTGGAGTGTGGAAACAAGGGAAACTTGTATTTCTCTTGGACAATCTTGTCCTTGTGTCCAAAGGGAACATTTCAGATAATTCAACCCCCCCCCCCATGGGAGATTTGAATCCTTCCCTTTGGCTACGCAAAAAATGCAATGGGGAGCAAGAGTGCAAGTCAGTCATACATACTCCCTGCTGCCTCACTTGCTTATCTGAAACCGTTCCAATCAGACAGACCTCCAAAGCGTATAGATTGATGTAGTATATGCTAATAAATGTCATTGCTTCCAGTGGGGCTTACTTGCAAACAAACACGCTCAGAATGGGTGCCATATATCATACAATATGAAATGGGAACAAAATTTATCTTAGGCACTACAGAAGAATGAATCTGACTCAGTCAGGAATATGACAATCTGGTGCTGTACTGAAGGAGATTGAAATGTTCTGCTTCAAATGTGTTTGTAGAGAGTAAATAAGCTGAGCTTCTACACCGTTTCCTGTTGTGACTTGTACAAAGGTCTTAGCCAAAGGAGGATCCTATTTCTCAATATTCCTTGATAGAATACAAAGAGGCCCCACACTTTCCTTGACTTTTTAGGTAACATTATGAAAGGATTCTGATTGTTGGTTTTGTGATCCCCGATAGGCTAGAATTACACATCTGGTTTGTATGGGACGTTTTGTCCTTCTCTAACGGCCCGATCCTATCTAGGATTGGGCCAGTGTATGGAGAGGTTTATGACAGCAGAGCACAGTTCCACTGTCGTAAAACAGCTTCTGACAGCACACGCAACATGTCGCCAGTAGCCATTTCTATCAAATTGGCAACAGAAAGACTGCCGCCAGACCCAGACAGGTAAGTCTGATGGTGACGGGGGTAGGCAGAACAGGGAGGGGAGAGGGTGAAATGAAGAGAAGGTGGGGGCAGGGTGGGGGTGGTATTGGTGGCAACAGCACTACCTATGTATCCCCCTTCCTGGCCTCAATCCACTTTCCTGGGTCCACTCAGACTTGTACCAGCAAGGTAGCTGGGGCATATCCAAGTAGACCCATGCAAATAGTGGAGACTTACCCCTGGGCAAGGGAACAAATGTTTCCTTACATGGAGGAGACCTCCAGGGCCTGAAACTCCCCCACATGATACAGTGTGTGCCCTATTGGAACAGCTGCATTGATACAGGGGGGTTAGGTAGGATTGGGCTGGCTGTGGGCTTCGTTACTAATGTCAGTAACTACCCTTATCTGACTGGCTGCATATTATTGTGATATCACCCTCTACGTCATATGCTGTTGCTGTTATTGTGTCCTGTCAATTATCTTAATGATAAAGTCCTATCTATGATCCTAATTGGCTTTTGAGCTGAAAATCAAACCTGGAAAACATTTGGATTGATCCTATTATTATAGTAATGGATGCTAGTCTTCCTTTACATGAAGCAAGAAGCATTGAACACACTTATATGAATATGAGTTAGTGCAGTCCTCTTTAATCCATATTTAAAAGGTAAAGGTATCCCCTGAAAATTAAGTCCAGTCGTGTCCGACTCTAGGGTGTGGTGCTCATCTCCATTTCAAAGCCGAAGAGCCAGCGTTGTCCGAAGACGCCTCCGTGGTCATGTGGCCAGCATGACTCTCCTTGCCGCTGCGCGTAGCATGCAGCTGGAACACGGAGCACTGTTTACCTTCCCGCAAGCGGTACCTATTTATCTACTCGCATTGACATGCTTTGGAACTGCTAGGTTGGCAGGAGCTGGCCAAGCAACGAGCATTCACCCCGTCGCGGGAATCAAACTGCCGACCTTTCGATCGACAGCTCATGGTTCAGCGGATACCTGTAATTTGAGGATCACCTATGAATTGACTTTGATGTACACTTTCCTTGGCAATTTCTTTATTAGACCACAAAGCAAATGAATGTGCATTTGTGAAAGAGCAGCACCACACTTATTTACCCAGCATTTAGCATAAAATAAGATAGTCAACAATTACAGTGAAAGCAAATGCTACTTACTTGACATTAGCTCCCTATAAAATTGTGATGAAAATCCCTGCTTTCTCCCAGAGCCGTCGCTCCGGTAGGGGCGGGGCTGTAAGTTTCGCTCCGTCCAAGTCCCGTTTACCGAGCGAGCAGGAGGCGGCCCCACCCCCTCACTGTCGGATCTCTTGCCTGCTGCTTTCTCCGCATGGGAATGGCTCCGACAGTGAGGGGGCGGGGCCGCCTCCTGCTCGATCAGTAAAAGGGACTTGGACGGAGCGAAACTTACGGCCCCGCCCCTACCGGAGCGACGCCTTTGCTTTCTCCCCTATTTTTTTTCCTGTTTTACTTGACTCAGAAATGTCTGTGGTACCTTAGCATTCTGACAGGGCTGCTGAGTCATTCAAGGACAGTAGCCATATTTGCTGTTGTGTTGCAATGTGTTGCTGTTTGATGTTTGAGCATCTTCTTCTTCCCCAACTGACTGGTGGTAAACAATGGACATGAGACAGCTCACTGGACCATTAAGCCCAACTTTTTCCCAGGAGTGGACAATTCAGTGGTTCAGGTGACCTCCCCACCCATTAGGATCCCTGTAGGATTAGGGGAAACCTAACTAACACCTGCTGTTCATAAAAAGCGGGTTATGTGCACCTTTAAACATTTATTCGGTCTGATATCAGGTGCCTCTACTATTTTGAGGGGGCTTGCCCACCCATTTTGATAAGAGTTCAAGAACCTGCAATAGCGTAAATAAGTTGGGTAGAAAAGTACCCAACTTATTTATAAACTGTGTCAGGTACTGTTATAGTTGCTGCTTGCATTTTAATATCTTGCCACACCTTTTTTTCTTCTTTTGTTGAATTATGTGCTTTGTTTTTAACCCTACAATTTTCCCTTCAATTGATTTGATGTTTTATAGCTTTAAATTTTTAATTTAAATTAAAAGTTATACCTTATCATCATCATCATCATCATCATCATCATCATTATTATTATTATTATTATTATTATTATTATTATTATTATTATTAATTTATTTTTCCTGTGTTACCTGCCTGATTTCAGTTCACTTGGAATAGAGCAAGTTCCCCCATCTCCCCAACAGCCTACATTGTTTGATTTTAAGGGAACTCCCTAGATTTTGGAGCTCCCTCTTAACCTGGGAGGAAGGTTTTTGTAAGGCATCCTCCTTCTGTCTGCAATCTCTAGCTTTGGGTGGTAGCAGCAAGAATTATTTTCTTCCAGTTCATTCCCATTTAACCCAGTTGAAAGGGTAAAGTGGGAATTAAGATGGTGAATGCCAGTTGCAAACTGCTAAGTGCTACACTCATCTTACTATCTGTCTACCCATATAAAAATATATCCCAATCCCTCTGAAGAAAAAAGGTTTTAACACAATTCAAGTCAGGTATTGAAATAATGGAAAACGTTTTTGAATGTTAAAAACGATATTGATAATCCAAATGTAGTGAATAATAAATATAAACAAGGAAACAGAAATCTTAATTAGAGCCCTTCGCATAAAGTTGAGAGGAAAATAGCTGCAAAACACCGTAAAGCCCTGTTGTTTTTGCATGCACTTCTGGAGCATAGCAAATTAGATGTTTCTGAATTATGGCATACAATAGGGAAAGTGTTATTTTTTTATGGGCTCTCTCTTCACTGATGCTTTACAAATCTCTTCTTTCGATGGAATGTGAATGAAGATAATCCTGAGGGTTCCCTCCCCCCCCCCACACACACAAACAAGCAAAGCTACTTTGCAGTTTGAGCAGTATGGCACTTCTGGTAAATGCAATACTAATAGACAGTAAACCTTAAGTAGTTGCTGACCACCCTTTTTAGAAGTCTGTGAAGATAAAGTCTCTGCTCTATCCTCTAGTTTCTGGAATTTTGCATTGATGTATAAATTATATTTCCTAGGCACACATATTAAATCTTTTTCATAAGAAAAGAAGATTTACGCTGCTGGATCAGGCCAAAGGCCCATCTAGTCCAGCTTCCTGTATCTCACAGTGGCCCCACCAGATGCCTCAGGAAGCATTCAAGACAACAAGATACATAACGTGTATCTGCTGCCACTCCCTTATATCTGGCATCCATTATAGGGTTATATCAGTCTACAGCAGGGGTTCTCAACCTGTGGTAGGAGTACCTAGGGGTACGCGGACCAACGGCAGGGGGTACGCCAGAGTCTGCCCCCTATCAGCATCAATCAGTAGTTAATTACTTGTTAATTAGAACTTAAATGCAATCCCCCCATCTGCCTGTCTGTCTATCTGTCTGTCACACACACACACAAACTCACACACACAGAGTTAAGACATTTTTTCACATTTAACATTGTTTTAGTACTTTTCATTTAACGATTAATTAGCTAATTAATTAATTGATTTATCCAATTAATTAGCAATTATTTAGCATGGGGTACTTCAGAAAATTGGACTGTGATAGGGGGTACCCGGGCCTCCAAATATTGAGAACCCCTGGTCTACAGCACTTTATTTTCCATTATTTCTACAGCACGAAGGTAGCTTTGTAGATAAGGGTTTGCCTCATCTGCTTATCTTCTTGCTGAAGAATTGTGTACTTTGCACAGTGTTTGGGGAAAACTCAGAGACAGCTTCAATGATACAATGGCACCCAACTTGTTCTGAAGAAGCTGTGACCAGTGTGAGCCACGAAGGTGCAGAACGTTCAGCTGTTCTTCCATGAAAAGGAAAAGTTTGCATTACTTTGTGCATGTGAGGAGAAAGTCCATGTGGACAATTTTTAGAGGAAGTTGGTAATAATCATCAGAACTGACCTTAAGAGAATAGCAAGCTCTTGAGATTCAGGGAAACTTCAAAGTTCTCAACAGGCAGGGCTGGGTTATTCTCCAAGCGGTGAAGTAGTACCCTAGTTCCATGTGTAGTCCAGCTGTAAGCCCCGAGTCTCTACACTAACAGATTTCCTGGAAAAACAATTACCAAGCTAACTCCCCAGTTAGCAGTTTCCCCACTGTCTTGTAGATTATTACAGTTTTCAGATTAATGAGCCTTGATATAACACAATTCTTGGCAATTAGATTTCAGCAGAATCAATAAAGGAGCAGTCTTACAAATGCAATATCTAACCACGTTACCTTTGCTTTCATATCAAGCATGCATGCATTTTAGACTTTGACTCAGAAACAATTAGCACACTGCTTTTCAAACTAAGGGCTGAACTACACATAATATGAAAAGTTACATAGCAACAATGAGTGAGGGGGAGAATCAGGCATATGCAGAGGACGTTTTAACTACGTCTCTTCGTATAGCACTTGTACATCATAGCCCCTGATGCTGCTATTAGGCTTAGGAAGGTCACTTCCATGGAAGCCTTAGGGGTGTGATTCTCATTAGGAATGCAGCTTAGCAAGAAAGAGTTACGTATCCTTCTCACATACCGTGATTTATTTATTTATTTATTTATTTATTTATTTATTTCTCCCTCTCCCCCCCCTCTCTCTCTCTCTCTCTCTCACACACACACACACACACACACACACACACACACACACACACACACACACACAGAGTTGCTAGTTACATGCACCCCCCCAAAATAATAAGATGCCAAGCAGATGTTTAGGTAGATGGTCACTTTATAGGCTTACCAGATCTCCAACAGGGACAGAGTGCTAGACCTTTAGGAGAAGGAATGTGGGCAGGTGTAGCTTGTTAAACCCTTAGAGCACAATCCTAGGTATGTCTACTCAGAAGCAAGCCTCATTGTGTTTGTGGACTGAGGGACCTTATCACGGCCAACTCCCAAAGGGGGTCAAGGCAGCTGGACAGCACAGACTCCCACGACCAGACCATGGGGTGGATCCTTTCCTATTCCAGCCAAGGGCCATGCCAGCCAGCTTCACCAATCCGGACAAGCATCTTGTGAGAGGCCCTGGCTTACCCCCTGACCTTGCTGACCTCAGGATGTATGCGAAAGATAGAATACCTGTCTACCCAGCCCACACGCCACCTGCTGAAGTGACCTAGGAGATGACACACAAACATAGGAGGGGGGATTTAAAACTGCCCCACACCTCAGCCAGTTTGGGGTAGGTGCAAAAAACTGCCAGTCAAGGCCAATCAAGCTGGTAGCAAAAAATTCCTACCTGGCCTCCGAACAGCTAATCTCAGACTGTACTAAGGGGAGACCAGGATGGGTTCAAAAAACAAACGCGACTGAGGAGACAAGCAAACACCTCACCACCTTAGCACTGCCCCCAGACAATCTTCTGGCCAATCAAGGACAGGGAAGTTCCCACCTCTGCCTGGTTGTAGGGGGAGGGTTTTTTAAAATCAACGCCAGGCTAGTGGGGCCTGGCATCATCCTTACCATGCAGGTCCAAAATACATACTTGATTATTATACATAGTTTGGCCCTGAAACTCTAGATTATCTGATGATATGCTCTGATAATATGCTCTGTGTGGTGATGCACCAGTGCGGCTTCTGCTGCATCCTGCAGGGGATTTTTGGCAACTCAGACCTGCACCAGCTGAATTGCTGTCACAAGTCCACGTTGTTCCGTGAAGGTGGATCAGCCCAGAGAAGGGGTTCGGGATTCGGCATGCGCTGCTGCTGCTGAACATGTTCCCCCTCCCAGGTCTTCTCCCTGCCCCTGTTACCGCCATTTTCCACCCACCCCTCCCCCATTCCGCCCTCCATTCAACCCCCTCCCCACCTCCCTTCCCTGTATGGGGTTACCAGCTCCAGAAGGTGTCCGTGGGTCTGTGGTGCAGTGCACTCATCAGCGGAGTTTGCTTTATGACAGCTGTAAAGCAGCCTCTGCCAGCACAGTGCTAGTTACACCAGCGGGAGAGGGGGTTAAGGTAAAGGTGACCCCTGACAATTAAGTCCAGTCATGTCCGACTCTAGGGTGTGGTGCTCATCTCCATTTCAAAGCCAAAGAGCCAGCGTTGTCCGAAGACGCCTCCGTGGTCATGTGGCCGGCATGACTCTCCTTGCTGTAACATGCAGCTGGAACGCGGAGCGCTGTTTACCTTCCCGCAAGCGGTACCTATTTATCTACTCGCATTAACATGCTTTGGAACTGCTAGGTTGGCAGGAGCTGGCCAAGCAACGAGAGCTCACCCCGTCGCGGATTTGAACTGCCGACCTTTCGATCGACAGCTCATGGTTCAGCGGTTTAACCCACTGCGCCACCCGTTGGCCTGGAGAGGGGGTTAGGATTGGGGAATAAAAGTGATGGGTTATATCTGGAACAATTTGAACCAGGGAGATGGCATGGGAAAGTGGTATTAACCCCTTTCCCCTATGCCATTTCCTCATGACAACTGAAGGGAAAAAGAGAAGGGAAAAAGAAGTGATACAGAAGGGGGAAAGAGAGGAATAATACCAATATATCTGTCTGTCATCCTGTTCTCCCCCCCCCCCAGCTAATTGCCTTCCTGGGGAAGGCGAATTTCAGGGATACTGTACAAGAAACTAACGTCCTACCTGCCTAACTGCAGTATGACCTCAATTCAAATTGCTGCTTTTAATGGGAGGGGGGAACCCATTTGGGGAAGATCGAATCACCCATCTCCCATACTACATCAAGCTTGATACTCAGATGCTATCAAATCTGGGGGGAAATGTTTTAAAATCTAACTTTCCAAATCCTTTCTGCACCCTTTGATTCAGCCACATCAGAATTTATTTCTTATTGCATTCAAAATATTGCATCAACCATATGGATTTTACTGTTTTCTGCTAAAAATGATCAAGCATGGATTTCTACAAATGGGAGCGGCTTCTGTGCTTAAACGCTCAACACACCTTCTTTAAACTAAGTGAAATTCTATAAGGTGCACAGAGATGGCTGTTAGCTTATCATCACCAACAGAACCACGAAAAAGATCACAAAACAGCCATTTTCTTGACATTAATTCGGAAGGTTATCATTACCTGTGTCACCCATATTATGACAGCACTTTCATGTGTGTAACATTATGAAGAAGCAAGTCAGAACAGGTCAAAACGTAGGAAACTCCACCAATCTCCAGTATATTTAAAAAGCCAAATATATGTTTCTCAGCATGACTGGCAGTTGGTTGCACGGAAACATAGAAAAGCAAGAAAAAAGATCCTGAGCATAAGTCAACTATGAAAGCAACGTCAGCGGTTCATTTCATGATTCTCTGCTGGTGGAAGAGATACCAGGGTAACTTCTTTATTGCTTACATTTAAAAAGAAATATTCTAAATTTTGCTGAATTGCATGTGCTCTTACCCATGAGGCTTCAATCATCTTTGAACTTCTGTCATTTTATTTATGTGAACATCTTACCACTGCTCCCTAATCAAGCCACTGGTCTATCTAAGCTAAGATTGACAGTAGTGACTGACAGCAACTCTCCAGGTTTCCGACAGTGGGTTTTCCCAGTCCTACCTGGAGATGCCAGGGACTGAACCCGAGACAAAGCATGCGTTCTATCACTGAGCTATTATTACCTTGCAGCTTCCTAACCCAGCACCCTCACATGCTAATTAACCCTTTTCTTGTTCCTAGGCTAGTTACAAAGCAGAGAGGAAATGATGGCTCCCCTTTCCTGTTGCTGCCCCCACTGCTCTAACTTACCATGAAACATAAATAAACCTTACGTTGCAGCCATCCAAACGTGCACTATTTTTTCTCTCGTTTCCCATGGGGAGATGGTGAGGATGAATGGTCATGCAGGTGATCGCATGCCAACTCTTTCCAATGACAGAGTTATGCCAGCATGTAGTTGTATTTGGGTGTGAAATAAAAGCAATAACAAGAACTGCTACTGATGTTGAAGCTAACATTGCCCCGGTACCCCCCCCCCACAAATAACACAAGATGAGCCCAATCCTATCCTTTCCCCCCACCCGGGGGAGGTGGATTAGGAGACTTCGTAGGGGAAAGGGGAGTTATTTCCCCTTACTCCTCTCCTCTTGTAAGCCTCCTGCTCCACACTGGTTCTCCTTGGACCTGCAGTAGCTCTGTAGCTGGCGCAAGTCTGAGGAGACAAAAGGCATTGGGGAGGCTTGCGAAAGTGGGGATAGGATCCATTGCCACCGGATCCACCCAGCCCACAGCCTTCCCTCCTGCCCTCCGTGTTTTGGCCCTTCCCTGCCCCCCCCACCCCTGCTACTGCCTTATCTTCTCCGGTAGGCGTGGTGATGGAGTGCTGATGCCTCCTGTGGCAGCACAGAAAATGGCC
This sequence comes from Plestiodon gilberti rubricaudatus, assembly GCA_026170595.1. Taxonomy (NCBI): domain Eukaryota; kingdom Metazoa; phylum Chordata; class Lepidosauria; order Squamata; family Scincidae; genus Plestiodon; species Plestiodon gilberti. The sequence continues at coordinate 59,582,269 of JANXHW010000004.1, read as the reverse complement.
ACTGACAGAGTGCTGCACGCTCTGTCAGCAGCCATTTTACTACAGTGGAACATTGTCCCACTGTTGTAAATGCCTCTGCGCGACAGCCCAATCCGCAATAGGATTGGGCTGGCAGCATAATATTGGGCTATAGTTAGTGATTAACAGTAAGCTATCAAGCACCAATCTGGAGCCCCCCCACCCTCCCCCTGCCCCTGCCCCGACTGACGCAGGACTTACGTGCATTATTATGGCACCCGGCAGCGGCGGAGTCCTCGCTCCCCCGGCAGATGTTTGCGCAGGACTACTCTGTTAATCAGGGGCCAGCCTCTCACTTGCCTCATGCAGTGGCAGGATGGGACAAAGGATGCACCTCCTTCAGTCTTGGCAAGGGACAGCAATCTGAGGGCAGGAACTTGTGCTAGAGGTCCAGCTTTGACGATCCGGTTGGACTGCACCCATGACTCAAGGCTGACACAGTTATAAAACTCCCAACCGTTTTTGATGTCGACAAAGAGACTCATCTCATCCTAAGCACAAAAGCAGAAAGTGACAGAATCAGACTTTTAGCAATGCAAAAAAAGAAAAAGAAAAGACCTCTCTTAAAGAGCTCCATTAGCCTTGAGCATCATTGAACTATGCTTGTGTCATAATCACAAAGTGATTTCAGTGACAGTCAGTAGGCTCCTCTGACCCTGTACTTGGCGATGCTGGACTTTTAAGCCCCAAATAATTAGCCATTAAAGAATACTTTGGAAGCCTTACCCCTCTCATGAAAGAAATGATCGGGCTTCGCATTGGAATGGCAAGATAACATTTAGCTGAAATAGCAAGATAAAGAATGTTGTCACTGATAACGTATGATTCCTCAAACATCATCAACAGATAATGGTAACAAATATTTACTCTTTGCGAGCAGAACGCGACTCATTATAACAATGGCAACATGGCCTGTTTATTCAAGACGGCAGAATCTATGATCTTTGAATGTAAAGATGCTAATTTTGACTTTGTTCTCTTACAAACGGCAATCTAGTTCGATTCATTTGGAAACGTGGGCTATTTTGTTTCTTTGAAAACACGACCAAGTGTTCCCATAATCAATCTGTTACAATCTCAAAGAATTCACCATTCAGCACATGAACTTGTCACAATCTCGCGGTCACGGCAACTATAATACATCACTTGAGTGATGCCTATGATGTTTGTGGGCTGAAAGGAAATAGGTTTTTGTATTGAAGGATGTGTTCAAATATAGAATGATATACTTTTCACCTTGGAGAACAAAGGAAGGGCAGAATACTTTAGACTTTTTTTTTTTTTTTTTTGCTTATGGAAACTTTATTTAACCTTTGCATTTCAATTCCCGAAACCATTTGCATTAACCCAAGACTTCAGTGCTTATCTCTTTCCAGTCAATACAAAATCAAGTGGCATAATTGTAGGACATTAGAAAATCAACAAACCCTACAGGACTGTGCTAAGTGATGTGTATTTGTAGCAACAGCTACACATTTCCTGCCCTTCGGAGACAAGGAGGCAAATTGTACTTTTCTTAATTGAACAGAATGTCTCGCATGCAGTTGTGGCACATGGTGTTTAAAAGCAGCCAATACTGGTTTCTGCTAAGCACATTGTTTGTCAATGGTTTCTTTCAGCTCATTCAGACCATCAGTGCGAGGGATAGAGACAATTCCATGGAAGACCATCAGTTCTTCTTCCAGTTAGTTGAGGAGGCCACAAGCAATTCCAGTTTTGCAGTCCAAGACAATGCAGGTTAGTGTCCTGTGCACATCTTTTGAAATATTCTTTGGAAGGAAGAGTGCTCACCAGGGATGTGGATCAAGTCTCTGACTCCAAGTCTCGAGTCAAGTCCCAAGTCTCTGGGTCCAAGTCTCAAGTCAAGTCCCAAGTCTTTGCCCCCAAGTCCCGAGTCTTTGGTTCCGCTTTTCAGGCAACACAATGCTCCGAAAGGAAGCAAAATCCCACATAATAGAACTTATGGACTTCACAAGCACAAGATGAGGTGATTCTCACTAGCTTAGCTGCTTTGGGTCCCCTTATGGGAGGGGAAGCGGGATATAAATCCAATTTATTATTATTATTATTATTATTATTATTATTATTATTATTATTATTATTATTACTACTACTACTACTACTACTATTATTATTATTATTATTATTATTATTATTATTATTATTATTATTATAGATGGATCTAAAATAAACCAGATATGTTCATGGAGAGTAGGTTTCTTGAAAGCCATGATAGCGAAATGACACTTCCACGTTCAGACTCTTGTGCCAGATACTGAGAACAAACAATGGCTTGATGACAATGACTTGGCTTGATGCCTTTCTGTCTTGGCCAATGTTAAAAAACATGATATTAGACACGATGGAACTTCCAGCAGGGTGCTTCTTATGTTCTCAGGTGAAGCATCACTGGCAGATACTTAACGCAACCACACTCACACAGATCTGCATCTGTAAGGTAAAGGTAAAGGAATCCCCTGCTTGAAAGCCAGTCGTGGCCGACTCTAGGGTGTGGTGCTCATCTCCGATTCTAAGGCAGAAGAGCCAGCACTGTCCAAAGATGATTTCGTGGTCATATGGCCGGCATGACTAACGGAACGCTGTTACCTTCCCGCCACAGCGGTACCTATTTATCTACTTGCAATTTCTTACTTTTGAACTGCTAGGTTGGCAGGAGCTCGGACAGGAGACGGGAGCTCACTCCATTATGCGGCACTCGGGTCTCAAACTGCTGTCCTACCAACCTTCCGGTCTGCAGTTCAGCGTCTTAACCACTAAGCTACTGCAAGACAGTTGACAGTACTCTGCAATTAAAAAAAAATAGAACAAAATCTCAAAAGCCCATTTTATCTCTTAATAATTGCTTTCTAAATATGCCACACTGTAAGAGTGATAACTTTCCCATTATCTCATAAACTGTCAACTGCTGGGAGTATTAGTCAAGGGGAGAGAAATCAGGCTTTTAAATGAAATGAAGATTTAATATTAATAAATGCTCCTCACTTTTATTCAGCTCTGCTAAAACAAAGTTATAGACAAAGGCATAGTTCACAATTAGTTAACTTTGTTTCCTGCTCCCCATTACATTGCTTTCATCGATACACCAATGACATCATATGAATGACTCTTCCGTGCTGCAATGGTATGCAGCATTTGTATTGATCCCAGAGGCTGGGAAAGAATCGTGTAGGGGGACACCAATCGAAACTAATCTGAAGGGAAAACCTTAAGTTCAACAGCTGATGAAATTGCAGGAAAGAAGACCACTTAAAGGCAGCCTTCTGAGACTCGGAAGAAGAGCTATTTCAAATTCAACTAAAGTATACATTGCTCACATTGACTTTGCTAATTATTTGAATGTTCTGGCTAGGTGAATAAATCAATACAGCCTAACTTTTGGAAAGTTCACTGTATTCTGAATAAGAAATTGCTTGGTTCAGACTTCTTCTCAGCTGGCCTGACCCGTGGAAAGTAGGGACTTTAGGCAAGCTACCGTCTCTCAGTTCAGCTCCCGCTCCATCCAGAATCGGACGTTAATACTGTTCTACCCTACAGAGTTCTTGTAAGGAGTGCTGAGATTATATACATGGAATGCAGTTATAGCATTATTATTATTATTATTATTATTAGGCAACTGAACAACTTGGATTTGCACCAATTAAATTGCTTTGGTCATGATCTAGCAAGTCCAAAATAGGCATGTGCAAGAGAAAAAAAAAATCAAACATTTCTTTCATTATCCCATCCACTGATTGTTATTTAAAGATCTATTTGTGTTGGTACCCATTCATTCCCCCCCCCCAATTTCAACCCTCATTAATAAGTGGTGTTGGTTATTCACATTCATTTCCTTGCTCTAATATTTGCTGCTGCCAATGACTGCAGCTTGACATCAGAAGTTTCCTGCACTGCTGCCTCCTGGCAGCAATAATTTTAACATTCCCATTATGTCCCAGGTGCATTGCCAGTCCTAGACACTGCAGGGAAAAATGGCAGCCACCAGTGGGGGCCACCATGTCAGGGGAAGGGAATGGCAGTGCTTGCAGAGGCCCTGGTGAAGTACCTTCTTCCCTTTGGGGCTACAATGGGACTGCAGCTGAAGGATTTGGATATCCCTTAATATGGGCATTGCAATCCAAATGCCACTGTATTGAAGGTGGTGATAGGGTGGGGGGTGGGCAGACCAAACCCTGGAGAGGGGGTGGGATTGGTGGTGCCAGTGCACACCATATCCTATCCCCCTTCCCAGGCCTGATCTGCCGACACAGACTTATATAGCTCGCACAGGGCCAAGTTGACTTGTTGTGCAGGCTGGGGCTTTCCCCGGGGCAAATGTCCCCTTCCCTCGAGGAGGCTTAGCACCTGCTAAACTCCTCTGCGGGATGCAGCGTAGCCCATGCTGGTGTTGCTGCATCGGCGCAGGGGAGTGTACGTAGGATTTGGCTGTAAATATCGTAAAATAACTCATTTTTCTCCTATACTAATTATGTACTCACAATTTAGCACAATATTGCTAATTATGTATATATTTAAATGAATATGAACTATAGATTGTTTTCTTGGACGTCAAGATATTTATAAGTGATTATGTCCCTGGTCTTTTTAGACAATACGGCTGGAATTCTTTCCACAAGAAATGGCTTCCATCGCCGAGAGCAGTTTGTTTTTGCCTTACCAATCCAGATTGCTGACAATGGAAATCCACCCCTCACTAGCACAAGTACCCTGACTGTCACTGTGTGTGACTGTGATACCAAAGCAAACCTCCAGTCATGTAGATATGGGGCATTCCTGTTTTCAATAGGCATCAGTGTACAAGCGTTGGTTGCTGTTGTAGCTTGCATGCTAATAATATCAGGTAAGCAAAAGAAGAGTTAGGCATCATCACTTCAGTTGATATTGTTATTGTTATTGTTATTGTTATTGTTATTAATTGAATTTCTATCCCACCTTTCTCCCCATAGGGGGATATGTATTATTATTATTATTATTATTATTATTATTATTATTATTATTATTATTATTATTATTAACAGTATTTATATACCGCTTTTCAACAAAAAGTTCACAAAGCGGTTTACAGACAAAAATCAAATGATTAAATGGCTCCCTGTCCCAAAAGGGCTCACAATCTAAAAATTGTGACACCACTGCCTTCTTTGTTGATTAGAATAGGTTCTTTGGATTTAACTAAGCACAATGTTAGAGATATTTCAGAAGCGCCAGCAAAATAACTTTTGTCTCTAGTGCTAGGTTGAACGTTAGCCTTTCCGTAGCCTTCCCAGGATGCCCCAGCATTCCAGGAAAGAAAATGGCAGCTTCAAAAAATAGTAGTGCTTAAAGCACTGTTGAAAGACACCACTTGAAAAGACGTGTTTTTCTGTGTCTCTTTGTTAAAAAACAAACAAAAACAAAACAGTACTACCACCCCACCACCAGTAAGCCTCCCCCCCAAAAAATCTTTTTAAAAAATTTTATTGGATGTCTCTATCCTCGCAATCCTACTCTAACTTTGGCTGGCAGAACAAGCATTCCGCCAGCTGAAGACGTCGCAAATGTGCTGTAAGGCACATCTGCGATGTCTCGAGAGCAGGGAAGGCTGGTGCAAGGCTAGCCTTCCCCGCTCCACCGGTAGAGGACTCGCCAGCCCGCCACCTGACCCAGGTAATGATCCAGCGGATGGAGGCGGTGCGGCCGGAAACGGCAGGGGCCGATAGGCCCAGCCAGATCGGGGAGGGGGAGGGGATAGGCCTCGGCCATATCCTGACCCCTGCTGATTGGCTGAGCTGTTACACGGCCTCCTCCGACTTCTGCCAGCAAAATAGCTGGCGAAAATCCGAGGAGACCTATCAGCCCCAGTCGCCGTTACACTTGGGGAAGGGGACGAGTGTCCCCTTCCCCGAGTAGACATTCCACCATGGGCTGCCTGCTGAAGGCTGCCCGTGGCGGAGATCAGGATCCGGCGGGCAGCCTCGGCCGCCCGGAGGATCTTTACAGCAGGATTGGACTTTCAGAGCATAATGAACCTCCTCTCCCATTTTTGCCATGTGAGAATACAGAAGACACAAAGGGAAAGTTTGATCCCAACACTAATTTATTCTCAATTCATTTTCTCCTGTACATTGGGGCTGTTCACACCCCACTCACACACCTTGTCTGCACACCATATTGTTGTAAGCACCCCAGGGGTACAAGTGATTTTAGCTCGTTTTGATTCGGTGAGCAGACACCCAGCTCCGTAGCAGGATGGAGCACCCAGAGAGAGAGAGAGAGAGAAAGAGAGAGAGAGAGAGAGAGAGAGAGAGAGAGAGAGAGAGAGATGAAGGGATATAGAAAGATCCGCAGTTTGCGGAGGCGCCAAAAATAGAGCTCTGAAAGTCCAGCACTGGGGTAAAGAAGATCTTTACTTTGCTAGCAAAGGACACAAAATGCAGGGCAAAAAAGTGTAACATACATAAGGGATACAAGGGTTTATATAAACTTCATTATTTCATTTAGAACCATGGAGTACATTGTTCAAAGAATACATAAGAAAGAGGCACCAATACAGAATAGGATCCAAGGAGTTACACTTTGATACAGCCAATAGGAAGTTGGATTCAAACTTTGCACCAATGAGAACAGCAGCAGCATGTGTGAAACTTTGAACCAATAAAAGATGAACTTCATTGAGAAAACCAATGAAAAGTGTGATGCTTTGTGTTACTGGGGACCAATGGGGTGATGTGTGGAGGTACTGGGCGACAGGAGTAATTGGATTAGGTCCCCACCTCAGGTGAAGTGAAGTTTCCGGAGTTTTATGAATGGGATCCTTTGTGAAGCCTGCTTGACACAAAGGCAGTAATTTCCAGTTAGATAGCCCATGGCACCAATCAATAGGTCCCTGCCCCATGGCACCATGTATCCCAAAGTATACAGGAACAGGATATTTGAATTAATGTAGCAAAGTAAGGCACGAACAATGTAGGTAGCAGGAGGACATTTGCATTATTGTAGCAAGCAGGATGGGAACAATGGGAAGGAGATAGGGGTGATTGAGATAGAGAGGAAGCATGCCCAGAGAGATAGGTTTGAGATCAGGAAATGTAGCAATTTGAATCCTTGCTGTGCTTCTGGAATTATCCTCTTGTCCCTGCCCCCAGCTGGCGCCCGGGTAGATGGCAGCCATTTGGGACCAGCACAGAATGGGAGCCGTTGTTACTGGCCTAAGTTACGCTTGTGAAATGGCCGTTCCCCTACTCCCTGCAGTGCAGATTCTGGCGGGAGGTACACCCTTAGTGTCACCTTCGTTAACCCCCCCTGAGTCCTGGCAAAGAGGAGGAGACGGGACTCTAACCCTTGCGCACCCCCGGGCTTCCCAGGCAATCCCAGTGAGGATGCTGAGACTCTAACTCAGCTTTTACGGCCACAAATCTATTGCCCTGCTTCCAGGAGCCTCTCCACTCAACCCGAGACTAGCCTCAGTAGAGCGGGAGGATCGGGACCCTTCTGTGTAGGGACCCATCCCTGGGGTGACCCCGATGATCCTCAATGAAGATCCGGCACATAACTCTTAAGGGAGCCCCAAAAGCACAGTGAATTCTACAGACAAAAGCCCCATTTCCAAGAATTAAAGGATTAAGTAGGTACATGGTGAACTTTGCTGGTTGCTGCTTCTCTGGGGGCTCGGGAAGGCTTGTGGCAGGCACGTTCCTGTGAACTCTTGCCCTCTGCTGGCACGCGCCTCCACTTCGGGTGAGCGCAAACCGGAAAGGAGGCTGAATTTCAGTGCAGGTTTACTTTAAAAGGCTGTATCTCAGTGATTTCTTGATGGATTTGGATGGGGTAAAAGGCAGGGGGTTCAGGGGAGGGTGCTTTATGAAATAAAAATATTTGGGGAGGGGTCCCTTGCATACAACAATATGATCTTATGCACATCCATTCATCCTGTTTGCATTCATACCCCATGTCGTGGCACTCTCTTGTTGCTACTTATAACGCTGTCTTCGCCTATCTTACAAATCGCAATCCATAAAATTGGTCGGTCTGCCAGAGTTTGCAGTGGCATTGATATTAGCAAATCTTATTCTCCTTGGAGATCTCAAATGCTTACGTATCTTTCTGCCTTGTCTTTTGTTTGCCCCTCAGTGTTTGTTCTGGCAATCGTGGCCCTGAGGCAGCAGAGGAAGCAATCTCTATTTCCTCAGAAAGGTGAAGAGTTCCGAGAGAACATAGTTAAGTATGATGATGAAGGCGGTGGAGAACAAGACACTGAGGCTTTTGATATTTCAGCACTGAGGAACCCAACTGTCCTGAGAGAGCACAAGCCCCGGAGAAATATCACAACACAGATCCAGAGTCTTTACCGGCAGTCTCTGCAGGTGGGCCCTGAGAGTGCTGTGTTCCGGGAATTCATTTCACAAAAGCTAGAAGAAGCAAATTCTGATCCAGATGTTCCTCCTTATGATTCCCTTCAGACTTTTGCTTTTGAAGGAACTGGTTCACTAGCTGGATCTCTCAGCTCACTGGGATCAAGTTCGCCTGATCTGGATGAAAACGATGATTATCTTGTTCAACTGGGGTCCCACTTCAAGCGAGCAGGAAGCAAATATGGCTCTGTGAACAGTGTAAGAGATTAGAAACTACTAATGGTCACATTGTGGTGATGGGGAAAGATCAACAGCAATGACCAGGACAGTACAGTAGTTTCAAAAGAGTGTCACTCTCTTCTTGTATCAAAGTAAGCGGAAAACCGAGCACAAGCGAAGTAGGTGGTAATGCCAAGCTGTTTCGAAATACAGCCCAACTTGTTTTTCAAACTTTATTTCTGACATATGTAATTGCATGATTGCAACAACCTACGCAAAACATGTTGGAAGAAGAGGTCATCCAGCTTTTCTGCTGGAGTGTGAAACATGTTGAAATCAGGAAATAGCAAGTCTGTGCATCTGTTGCTAAGGTAGCATTTCCTGTGCCTTATGCATGAGGCCTCACATTTTGAAAATGTGACCTCATTATTGACTTAAATTTATCAGTACTTTTGAGCTACTGCTAAAAGAGGAAAATCTGTATAATAAGCACCAAAAAGATTATATCAAGATTTCTGTTAATATTTTCTTATTTTTTGGCACAACTTCAGCTTTCAGATGATTTACATAGTTGTGTTACAAATTAATGACCACAACTATAAGCTAATATATACGTGTGTGTGTGTGTGTGTGTGTGTGTGTGTGTGTGTGTGCGCGCGCGCGCGCATGTGTGTGTGCGTGTGCATGTTTATATACATATATAGATATATTATGTTTTGCATCATAAATTCAATTGTGTAGAATTCTGGTATATGTTATGGTGAATGCAAAACTTGGAGACATCTGGAAGAAAATGGGGGAAATATTTGAGCAAAGTGAACAGCATCCCACCAATCAATTCTAAAGATATTTAGTCAAATCTAAAAAAAAATCATTTGGAAGAAACATTTTATTTTCCATGGTTGGTCAGAGTTTTTCTCCCATATTTTTCAGCATTTCCAGATATACACATGATTTGGAATTTGGGAATTGTTTTTGCCCCTCCTTCAATCTATTTTAGAATTTTTATTTATTTCCCAAATAATCAAGTCAAATTAATGTGATTTATCAATGTAAAAACACAGATTTATGTAACAGCCAACATTTATTCAAAATTAAATGTGATTTATTCACAATTAAATGTGACTTTTTATTAAACCACTGACAGATGTGTTAAACTCCCAATTAATTTTCTCAGTGACAGAATCTGAGAAAAGGGTAAAAATAGAGCCGGTTCAAGTGTGAATCAATATTCAACTTAAATATGGTAATCAACCATGTTACATAAAACCAAATACTATTCACATCTAGGCATTTTCCCTTTTTATTAAGAGCTTAAAAGATGACTGATTTCCCAGCACAGATTTATTTTTTTTCTTATTATGGAATATAAAATTAGCTGCAGCACTCAATTTTAGTGTGCCAGTATTAAAGATATTTAAAATGCTAAGCTGGTGGACATAAAACTTTATGTCTAACATTAGATAATAGGATAGTAAAATACTTTAATGTTAATCCAGCTCTTCAGAAAATGATCCCATTCCATTTCATTTCTCAGGAATTTAGTCAGGCTTCCAAATTAAAATTTCCCTACTGTATTTTTGTTTGCACACTCTACAGCCAGGATACATTTGGCTCAGAACCATTCTTCTCTGTCACTTTATCTGTACTGGCTGATCAGCACAAAATGCAGTGATCTAAAAGCCATCAAATGTATTCTTCAGGTGACATCTGGTGAACAGAGAGCCTCTTCTTTTTTCACCATGTTACCATTAGGTGCTCATTTTATAGCCCCAGCCTCATGTAATCAACTGAAGCAGTTTCATACCTGAAAGCTGGCTTTGTGATAAAGAAAATCAGGCAATTAGGTACTTTAAAAAAATGTGCCACTCAGGTAATCTCCAGAGAATTACAAGGGAGGCAAAAGTGGAAAAGCAGAAGCAGAATGAATTGCAAACTTCAGAATACGTACTATTACTTGCTTGTTAGACAAAAAAAAAAAAAGCCAAAAGAAGGAGGCTAAGTGGAAAGATGCCAGTAGAGGGATACTTTACCTGCCATCTTAATTGTAGTATATTAGAATGAGAAAAGGGCTATAGATATAGATATATTGGTAATCTAATTCAGCACTTTGCTTTAGAACAGAATAACCTATGCCTAAAGCATCTCTGACAACCACTTTTGTGTCTAAGCTCTTCCTGAAACCTCCCATTGAAGGAGATTCCCAAGTCTTTTTAACTAGCTTGCTCTACTGCTGAGCTTCTTGGAGAGGACGTTTTCCCTGAAACTTCTGTCAGTCTTCAGAAACCCGTTGTGTGACACTGATGGTGGGTGGTTACAGGGCAGTGAGCTAGTTTAGTCATGGCGGCCCAATCCTATCCAAGTTTTCAGCGCTGATACAGGGTGTGTGATGCATCCTGCGGTGGAGAGGAAGTCATAGTAGAGGCCTTCTCAAGGTATGGGAGCATTTATTCCCTTACCTCAGGGCTGCATAGGCGCTGGAAAGTTGGATAGGGTTGGGTCCTAAGTCATGAAAATTAAGTCATGAAAAGTTATCCATGGCCTATCATGGAAATCACATTCTTTTAGTCTAACCTACTACCTCACAGTAGTAGTGGGTTAAACCGCTGAACCATGAGCTGTCGATCGAAAGGTCGGCAGTTCGAATCCGTGACGGGGTGAGCTCTCATTGCTTGGCCAGCTCCTGCCAACCTAGCAGTTCCAAAGCATGTTAATGCGAGTAGATAAAATAGGTACCGCTTGCGGGAAGGTAAACAGCGCTCCGTGTTCCTGCCGCATGCTACGTGCTGCGGCAAGGAGAGTCATGCCGGCCACATGACCACGGAGGCGTCTTCGGACAACGCTGGCTCTTCGGCTTGAAATGGAGATGAGCACCACACCTTAGAGTCGGACACAACTGGACTTAATTGTCAGGGGATACCTTTACTTTTTAAATATGGATTAAAGAGGACTGCACTAACTCATATTCATATAAGTGTGTTCAATGCTTCTTATATTCCACCAAAGCCTGCTTCTTGCTTCATGTAAAGGAAGACTAGCATCCATTACTATACTAATAGGATCAATCCAAATGTTTTCCAGGTTTGATTTTCAGCTCAAAAGCCAATTAGGATCATAGATAGGACATAGATACCCTGCTTCACCCCTGTAGTGATGTTCACTACATCACCCCTGCTAACTGGGCAAGAGGCACTTTTTCAATGGGTGCTCCTCTTATATTTAGCAGGGGGAGAGTAACTGCACCCCTTTCACCCCAGCACAATCTCTTTTCTGGTGGCTGTTTGCTGGTGGTCTTCTGCATCTTTTTTAGATTGTGAGCCCTTTGGGGACAGGGAGCCATTTCATCATTTGATTTTGTCTGTAAACCGCTTTGGGAACTTTTTGTTGAAAAGCGGTATATAAATACTGTTAATAATAATAATAATAATAATAATAATAATAATAATAATAATAGATACAACTGGACTTAATTGTCAGGGGTCACCATTACCTTTTACTACCTCACTGGTTGATATTGTAGCATTTCCTCCCCTATCCATGAATTCAGTATATGTGTGGAAAGTGAATACATATGGGACCATCTTAAAAACATACTGTAACAGGTGTAACAGGCTTTAGATTGAGGTATGCAACACAGTAACAGTTTAGCATTTCAGATTTTGTTCACTGTTTATGGCCCAATCTGATGGGTGTATTATGCCAGCAGAATGTGTGTTCTGCCAGCATAACGCCGTTTGTGGCTATCTCAAACATGACCCCGCCGAAGCATGTGGCCTTGCCGCTGCCACAAGCGGCAAGCATCCGAGTCCATTGAAAGACAGACTGAGGACGCCTACTGGTGCAGGTAAGGACACATAGGGGGGCCGAGGGAGGTGAGAAGGGGTGGAATGGGGTGGGTGGACTGAGGAGGGGTGGGGGCAGGTGAGGGCAGATCGGACCCACAAAGGGGGCTGGTTCAGCGACAGTGGTACCCGCCCAATCCTAACACCCTTCCCGGGTCTGATCCACCTTCACGGGTCAACACGGACTTGCGTCAGTGATATTGCTGGTGCAGGTCCGAGTTGACACATGGCAGCACCTGGGCTTTACCCTGGGGCAGGGGAACAAATGTGTCCTTACCCTGAGGAGGCTTCAACATGCCAAAACTCCCATGTGGGATACAGCGGATGCTGCATTGGCGTCGCGGCATCACTGCACGGGGCGTTACAGTGGATTGGGCTGCCCATCATTTGCACCGATTCATATTGTCTGTCAACAATTCATACACACTTGGTTCTTGATCAATATAAAGCAGATCCACCGTAGGTCAGTACCAGATGCTACTTGTCATGGGCTGAGTTGTGCTCCATTTTTATGAAGGAGCAGGTGCTTCCAGAGACCAGAGCATCGGCACAGTTGAGCAAAACAGGAACCAATATTTTTGGGAGGGATTTGGGACTATGCAAAGTTCACTAGCTGAATAGTACTCTCTCTATATAGCTAATGAAAATCTATCACTGGACCCCAGGAATGAAGAAAGCCAAACAAACAAGAAAAACAATCAAAGCCTCAAGGTAAACAAGACAGTGGCAGGATACTCTATATTCTTGAGGATTATACCTACCCAGTTTGTCAAGAGAATTGGAATGTAACTGAAGGATCATAAATAAAGGATGATGATAAACTTCAATATATCAAATGGAGGAAAATGTTCCCTGGGGCAAAACAGGATTCACATTGTTTATAACACCTACATTAATGATCTGGAAGAGGAGATAAACAGCATTTTAATGGCATTTGCTGATGATAAAAATGGGATATGTTGCAACACCAGGGAAAACTCAGATAAGATACAAAATGAAATAAAGAAGGTAGACTGGAAATATTTGGCAGGAGGAAAAAGAAAAGAAAAGAATGATGCCCTTGGAGAAATATGTACCACATATATATGTGAGAAGAAAATAATAAAAAAAAAACTTGGATATTTGATTTAGAAGAGAAATCTAGGAATAGGTTTGGGGGGGAAAGCATATGACCATAAAATTAGGTAGAGCTTGAATATAAAACAGGAGCTAAAATTCAATGCCATTGAGCTTTCTTTTGCATTATGCACCAGAGATATCATGTCACTGAAGAATTTAATTGGCTGACCTCACAAATCCACATATTGTTTTCAGGGGTTCCATTCACTACACAGAATGTTCGGTGCATGGAGGAATGCAAGGGGGGGGGGAAGTACACTGAGTCCACACATTTCATAGGCACAGATTTGTCTTTTACATGTATAATGAGAACTTCGTTAGTTACATTAACTGGGCTCACCTAACACTCCTGGAATATGTGACATGATAAAGAAAAAAAATTCATCTAAGCCTGTGCTTTGTAGCATTCTGTCATCAGATCATAGCCAGCCCCAAATATCTGGTGTTAAAGGGCAGGACTTTCTGAGCCATCTGATAGGGGAGACTGCAGGGCATGATGCCTTACAGCACAATCCGGGTTAGAAATAGACCAGCTGAGTGACCACTCTGCCGGTCTAGGGTGTCACAAATATGCTGTAAAGCACGTTTGTGGCACCCAGAGAGTAAGCGGCGGCGGCAGAGAGGCTTGTGCTGCTCCTCCAGTGCCACAGAACAATAGAGTGCAGCAGCGGGAGGGTAAGTCCCCACCAGGCGGAAGAGGAGCAGGAGAAGGGCGGAACAGGGTGTTCCAAGGGGGTGGGATTGGTTGGCTGGGCCCAGGATGGGGGAGGGTTCGGTGGCAGCCTCCTCCACCATATCCTATCCTCCTTCCTGAGCCTGGCCACCGTTACATAGGGCTCTTGAATGTGCGCCAGCAAAATACAGTAGCTGGCGCATATCCAAATAGTCCCATCAGGGCAGCTGGTACATTACTCTAGGTAAAGGAACAAATGTCCTTTTACCCCAAGGAGGCCTCTAGCTGTGTCAGGGCAAGCCCAATCTTGCTTAGGATGCGGTAGGCACCTTATTTGCACTGCTGCGTCCTGCTAGACAGGATTGGGCTGCCTGTGTTCGTGTATCTGTTTACATGCATGTGCATTACACTACAAGATTTAACTTCTTGAGATTATGGGGAAGAAGTTGAATCCTGAAGCATGACAACCACTATTTTTTTAATTCTGATTAAAATAGCAAGGGTGGCATCCATAGTGACACTCACAAGAGGACTTTTAGCGGAGGCAGTGTCTACAGTGTCTAGCAACTGCTACTGAGGAGGCCCTTTTCAGCTTATGCAAGAGGTAGTGCCAGGCGTGGTCTAAGTAAGCGAAAGAGGCACCTGAAACAACACACAAATCCCACCACACAAAAAACTTTCATACGTACTCCCACCCCACCACTGCTGCTGCCATGTCCTCCTCCAACCCTTCTAACCCACTGGGAAATGGTGAAAGGGGAGGTCCATTGTGATGCAGTGGCGATTCTATGACCACCACCACCCCCGCGCCAGAAGTGATGTAACGACTGTAGCCATTATGCACTATGCCAAAACGCAGGACGGGCGGAAGGGCCAAACACACCGCCGATGCTCCTTGCTCGCCCCGACGAATGGGACAATTTGTGCCTCCACTGGCCACCGTGACACCCCCTCGCCCACCTGCCACCTGGGCCCAATCCTGTCACCCGGGGGCCAACCGCCCCAAGGCCCCCTCTGCTGACGACGCCACTGGTGTGCTGTGGCAAACCAGAGCTCACCATCACTACCTCCTCCTCTGCGCTGTCTTCTTTGAAAGAAACAGGATGAGCAGAGCATGCTGGGAGAAAGGACTCAGCACCAGGGCTCAAGGTAAGGGGATGGGGCAGGTTCTGGATCACTATGTTCTGCCTCTCCTTGTCCACCTCAGCTGCTTACTGTACAAGGAGGAAGTGGTGGTGATGTTCTGCTTTTGTTCCTTTTCCTTCCAGCAGTGCCTGGAGTGAGCAGGAAGAGAATCAGAGAGCTTACTCAAGCAACTCAGAGGGTGGCAGGCTCAAAATTGCTACTTCATCATTAGGCCAGCCCTGGGTAATGGAATGTATTATTACACAATGTCTTCTGCTAATGGAAGAACTACTTTGGCTCAGAAGTACTTTTCTACAAGTGGCAACCATGTCTGATGCCCTTCTATTTGCACAAGACCACTTTCACTAGTGAAAGACAGCTCCGAATGCCCACCTAAGGCATTCCTCAAAGGCAAAACTAGGGACAGTATACAGATAGTGAACTAATATGAACAGAATAGGGGGTGTCCTTGGCAAATTGGGGCATTATAAATGTATAGTATATAAAGTTCAAAATTTCTTCTGAGAGACAGACAGGTTTGGGGAAAATTAATTCAGTGATTTCTGTGAAAATTCAGAAAATCTTGTTATTAAAGCAAGGTATGCTATATCCCAAGACTAACTCTCCATTCAAGTAGTGTGCAGCATTTTGTGTGTGTGTGTGTGTGTGTGTGTGTGTGTGTGTGTGTGTGTGTGTATTTCATTTACATTTCAAACTGAGCTTTTATTATTTGGATTGGAATTCCAGCCCCCTTAATGCATTTTTTAAATTTTAAAAAATGTAGCAGGACACTCTGTCAATAAAAAGGAAAGCGTGCATGAAAAAAACTGTTCATTATTATGCATTAAAATCATTTATGGTACTCTTTTTATGGGAAACCTCTGCTCTGGAAAGAGGGGTGAAATGGCTTCGATGACATTAAACGTTGACAAAGGAAGTATTGTACCCTGTACTCCACAAAGCAAATGGTGAAAATGTAAAAAGCAAGCTATTTAAAGACAGCAATGGAAAATGTGCTCTGCATATCTCTGTTGCATCTCACTATATCCACAGATAAAATGAAAACCATAATTTGTACAATATGTTGATGTTGTTTCTGTAAGTAGCATATGTGCAGGGGGGGGAATGCCCACTGTAGAAAAAGAACTGAAAGTCTTTGAAGTTATCTAAACCAGTACTTTTCAAAAGTTTAGGAAATGCTTTTGAGACCCATTTTTGCTAAGGGACACCTACATGCAATCTCAAGGTGTTCTGAACAGAGGACTCTCGACCAACATAATCTACGGTGCACATTCAGTTCATATGGAATCAGTGATAGGTAAACTCTCCTCAGTTTATTTTGTAAATCGGTAATTGTTTATCGGTCCAATCCTATCTCCTGTCAGTCGAGAGCGTGCAGCTCCGCTGTCAGAACCTACACCAAATGCTATGGTGGGGAGGTGAGCAGACAGCCTCGGAGATGTAAGTAAAAAAGTTTGGGCCCAATCCTATTTAACTTTCCAGAGCTGATGCAGCTGCAATGCAGCTCTGAGGTAAGGGAACAAACATTCCCTTACCTTTGGGAGGCCTCCATGACTGCCTATCTGCCGCAGGATGCAGCGCACGCCCCATTGGCATGGCTGCATTGGCGCTGGAAAGTTGGATAGGACTGGGCCCTAAGTTTTTTACCTCACTGTAGAAGGGACATGCAGTGCGGGGGCAGCAGGTGAGGCAGAACCTCCCCATCGGGTGCAAGTGGGTGGCACACACACGCAATCACTGGGTTAGGCTGCAGCTTTTTTCAGTGGACTATGATGGGGTGGTTCTGCCTCACCTACCACTCCTGCACTGCTTGTCCCTGGTCTGTAGGCCGCCTGGCCTCCACTAGGTCTCCTTGGACCTATGCCAGCAATTTTGTTAGTGTAAATCCAAAGAGACTCCTCGGGGCGGATATGGGCCGAGGAGGGGGGGGGATAGGAATTAGTGTGTGCTACTGCCACAAAGATCCTCCCCTCCCAACCCCAAACTGCCCCAAGCTTGGCCCTCTCCCCACCCCATTCCTCCCCCAGACCGCCACCTTACCACAGCCTTACCTGTTCCCATGTTGGGTTGCCTAAGCATTGTTGGAGAACTCTTGGAACAACACTCATTTTTATTCTAAGAGCTCTTTGAAAATATTTCCAATTCATGGTACTATATGAAATTGGATTACATCCTTATCCATTTTAGTTGGGAGTCCCAGACACCAACAGCTGTTCAGTGAGAACCCATATCTGATCCACTCCATCCTGCCCACCTCTACATTTTGCAGTGCCAAAATATATATTCGACACATTAACTAGACCAGAGGTGGCCAACCTTCCACCATTAGGGCTACTGTGTTCTTAAGAGTTGTGTAGAAGACAGAATTGTGGCAGCTGCAAGTGTTGATGGTGCTGCTAAAGCAGCTGCACCTGCTGAAATGCCCTCACCTATACAACCATTTAAAGGGCCAGCATTCATGTTGAAAGGTTGGCCACCACTGAACTAGACCAACAGCAGTCCCTGTGTTCCGAATGTTGGGCTCATGGCTATTTGTCGCTGAGACTGAGAGCACGAACCCTTCCTATGTATGACACAGAAAGAAGACAACTGATGACTAAATCTGGAAGCAGGCTTGATGATGGCTATGGTCAACAGAACTCAAGATGTGATCCCAAATCTCCGATACAGATGAAAGAAGCTAATCACCTATGACGTGAAAATGGAATACTTCTCTCTTCATTTCAGCAGTTTTCCCAGACCACTAGATTAGTGTATGGCAACTGCACTAAGCTTTGAAATTTTCAAAAAAAATATTTTAAGAATTGCTGTGCTTGCAGTAATTTCAGCTGCTGACAAGAATCATTTTGCCATCCATTGAAGTAGTGCTTTACTAAGGACATTAGGAACGAGTGCTTAGCGAGCATTACTGCACAAGCAGCTTTCACTAAGTACACGATTATAGAGATCCTTTCATGCTCTTGTATTAGGCTAAATTCTGATTACTGTGTTTCTTTCCTTTCTTTTCAGCTTAAAATGGTTTTTGGTAGGTTTGGGCCTTGGCATGTAAAGCCCAGAAGTGCTACAGTGCAGCAGCCTTCCTTGCAGATCATAGAGCTTATTGGAGGAAATCCTGATATCCAGGCACAGCTTCATATTGTGATTAACTTTTCAGTTGCAGTCAGATAGGCGATTTCATAAAGGGCTTTAATAAACTTATGTCTGTTTGAGGAACACTTCAGCTGAAAAGATGGCGATTTCTGGATTTTCTCTCATCATGCATTTATGTTTCTCGGAACGCCAATGATTCTATGCGATTCTCCCATCTTAAAATCCAGTTAGATGACCATTATCTGAATTTGAGTCACCTGAATATCATAGCTATCCAAATTATCATTATTCTGCGACTATTATACTGTATATGTCCTACTATTTTTCAAGGGCAGTCTCTAATTTTCGGTACCTGTCCCTGGTAAGCCACTGTCTGTATGTTGTCCCTATTTTTGACTTCTTAGGCATTCCTTTAAAACTGCTAGTGTTCACACATCTGATATAGTTTCAGTACTTGAGGCTTCTTTCCTACTAAGTCTTTTGAAATTAAATCTCTGAGTCCGGGACAGATGCATATCAATTTTTGTGCATAATATGAATAAATTAGCACAAAGATCAAGGCAGTATGTAGTGCACCTGCAATGTTAGATTTACTTTTTAAAAAAGTATAATACCCTTTTTGTTCTTAATTCATGGCTAGCCCCAGGCTGTAGCTACATTAACTCTTTGTTAACCCCAAATTCCAGTTCATTGATTCCTTCTACCTGCCACAGAACCGCCAATCAAGAAACAAAATGTTGCAGATTGGTTGGAACTGCAATGATTGTACCATAAATACAGTCATAACCATGGTGAGATTAAACATTGCATCGATCATGCTTACATTTTTTTTAATGAAAAAGTTATGGTCATAAAACGAGCAAGATAGTGAATTGCAGAGCAAATGAATACAGCATGCAGGCAGTGCAGAAGAGCATTCAGCAGTTAGTAATACAGAACAATGGTACAAGTATAGAGATCTTAGTTTTATAGAAACGTATCCCTAGTTTCATCTGTGGAATATTGGTGAGTATGCTATTACTTGCACGAACTAACCATGTATTTCTCAGCTAGATTTGGTTCTTCTCAATACTACTTTTACAAATATTGTTTTTTTTTCCTTTTTGGACATATGGGAGATTCCAGGAGATACTCCAGGAATCTCACAGCATATTTAAACTGGAATAGAAGGGCAATTCTGTATCTGCACATCTTCTGCTACGTACCTGGTACTACCACATGGCTCCAATCCTATCCCCCACCAGTTTACGCAATGCTGTGCCACCAACGGATCATGTGCTGCATCATATGGTGGGGGGGGGGAGAGCAAACAGACAGCCTGGGAGAGTTAAGTAAAAATATTTAGTAGATATTAAAAATATTTTTACTTACCTCCTGGTAGGCCGCCTAGCCTCCAATGGGTTTCCTCAGACCTACACCAGCTATTTAGCTGCCGTAGGTCCAAGGAGTCTCAAGGGATGGGTCCATGCCAGGAAAAGAGGATTCTGGCATGCACTTCTGCCACTGAGATCCACCCCCTCCTGCCTCTTCCACCTCCTTCCTTCCCCTCCCGCCGCCTGCCTGTCCTGCTCTCCAACCCAATCATCCCCATCTTCCACAACCTGCTCAGCCACTACCCTACCTGCTCTGGTGCATCCTGGGTGACCCATTGACGTGCACATGGGGCCACTGGTCATTTGTGCTTGTGGCACATCAGTGGCACTACTTTTGCTGCGCCACACCAGCACTTGACAGTGGCAGATTGGGAGATCCACCACCGTAAGTGCCCAATGGAATTGAGCTGTAAGTCAAACATATGGAAGAAGATTAAAATGAGACAAACTTTATGACATCAACCTAGAGTTTGTGAAGGCAGGCCATCCTTTCTTGCCCTGCAGTGAGCCCGTTCTGTCAAACATGTACTCATGTAGACTCTTTCAGACTTCCTATGTGCATAAGGCAGTGTCAGCAGCTGCAGTCCCAGATCCAGTCCATGTCTCCCGGGCATCTAAAGCAGCTTGTCATGGTGCTCTCTTTTGTCTTCACAGAGCCACCCCAACCTTTCTCCCTTGATCTCCACCCCCCATAGCAACCTCTTTCCTCTTGGTCTCCTGCCACTCCTTGCTGGTTTCTTCTCCACTCTGATCTCCTTCTCCCTTTGCCGCTCCAATATGTCTCTTCCCCTTCCCACTGATCTCTCCTTTCTAATTTCCCTCTGTCTCCATTTCCTACTGCTGTGCCTCCTCCTCCTCCGAGTCCCACAAGCCCTTTCAAAAAGCAGAAAGGAGGTGGTCGAGGAAGTGGGAGGGTAGCAACCCAGGGCCTCTCCCAGGAAGTGCTCCAGGATGTTACCCCTCACTTCCTCCATCAGTTCCAAGAGGAAGAGGAGCAGCAGCAGCATCATTGGGCAAAGCAACAAGTGACAGAGTGGTGGAGGATTGGTGAGACATGATGGGCACTCCATTCCAATCCACCAATCTAGCACTCAAACTGGCTCCTTTGCAATCCTGCTTCCCCTCCATGTATCTGAACAGGCAAACATCTGAACATTAGACTGGCCTAATACCATAAACAGAACCAGAGCCAAGCCAAGCAGACCTAACAGAGCTGGGTCTGTTGCAACAAGACCCCTTACTACAAACATTTCTTCACCATGCTGTAGTTTCTGAACAGGACCAGAGACTGCAAAAGAACACATCCATCATTTCTGCTGACCTATAAAGAACAATGGGAAAATTGTTTTGAACACTGGGGCAGGAAAGTCATGCGTTTTCAAGGTTAAAAACTGTATAGAATGGGAGTCTGAAGAACTGGCTTTTACCTGACTTTATCCATTAGTTACAGTGACTGCTCAGATGTACCTTAAATGGGCTACACATAATAGAATGCTTTGGACCCCATGATTCCATAGTGTAGCATAAACATAAATCAAACATCTTATGAATGGGATGCTTAGAACCGAACCAATCTGAGTGTCATGACTCAGATTACTATAGTAAGCTACATTTTTCAGAACAATCAATTTTCCAGTTCCTTTAAAGCACTTAACACTAAACAACCAAAAATCTGTAAAGTTTTAATGATATATCTTTTTTTTTTTTAGATTTGGATTAAATAATTTTAAATTACTCCAGTGCATCAAAACCAAAGCATATTTAACCAAACCAATTTTGCAATTTTTAATAGGTAACTGTATCACATATTAGAACAAACTCTTACTACAGACTAAGAGGAACCAAGCTGTCCAGTATGCTAGAACAAAGAGGAAATCTGCTGTGCTACTGATACTAACAGCCTAATCCTAACTAAACCCCCGTGTGGTGATGCAGTGGTGCTGGTGCGGGCTGCACTGCGCCGCACGGGGGAGTTTTGCATGCTGGAGGTCTCCTCGGGGTAAGGAGACATTTGTCCCCAGCAATGGGTCAACTCAAACCTGTGCCAGAGATATTGCTGGCATAAATTCACGTTAATCCGTGTTAGCAGATCAGTTCCGGGAAGAGGGATAGGATATGGTGCACGCTGGTGCCACCGGTCCTAACCCCTCCTTGCAGGGACGTGTCGTGCAGGGGCAGCCAGTGAAGCAAAACCGGCGAGGCGGGCAAGCAGTTTGCACGGGCCGGGAGGGTTTGATACACCACGCGATGTTGGGCACGTCACCCCCTCCTGGCGCGTCACTCCCGGCAGCCCCCCTGCCACGCATCAGTGATGTCACTGCCTAAAGTTCACAGATTTAATAAACCTCCTAGGGGTAAAAAGGTACATTCCTTTAGTGTGCTGGGCTGGATAACACCAGTAACACTGGCAGTGCAATCCTACACAACATTGGGCTGGCGGAGCGAGCGCTCTGCCAGCCTAGGGTGTCGTGAAAGTGCCATAAAGCACTTTCGTGGCACCCTGGGGGTATTTATTGGCACAGATGGTACTTCAGAATATTTGACTGTGACAGGTGGTACACCTGGAGACAAAGGTTGGGAACCTCTGATCTAATAAAGCAAATACTTTGACTTACCTGAGTTGTAGCTGAGGCCAACTTTTTAATTCCTTCATAATATTTCATTACGGTTGTTTTTAAGAGGCATTAATGCATTCCATTTTTGTTAATTAACTGTAAGTTTACATACATAACCTTGAATGTTGTTTCAGTTGTTAGCCCCTATTCTTAATTTGCCTCAATGGCAGCTTACATGACTTTGAAATAACCTATGTTTGCTACATGTGGTTACATTTCTTGGATAATTTCCCCTGCTGCAACAATTTATTTGAATGAACATTTTCAGCAGGTTGATTACCAAATGTAGGGCTGTTTGTAAGACGCATGTCTTATTTATGTAGTAGCCAGTAGCTACTGCTAACATTTCCCAGGGGAAAAAAAGTTTGCAAACCTGATTACTCTTTATAGCGTGTTGAATATTTGTAAAATTCTGGAAAAACAAAACCGTGACCTGGATACTGAAAGGCAGCAAAGTGTAAGTTTTTCTGTTCATAGAATTCATGGAACTCAATAAAGAAAATCCCAAGAGAACAGATTGTACTTCTGTAAGCGAAGTGGGACAGCAATAGGCCCGTGGACTCCCTGATCAATATAGTTCAATATAGTTTCATGGATTCGTGAATGATCAATATGCTTTTAGAAGAGTCTAAAGAGTCTAAAGAAGAGTTTAGAAGGGCAGAAGAGTCTGGCTCAGTTGGGAGAGCTGCTGTCTTGTAAGCCCGAAGACCAGTGAACTTGATAAGTTCGAGATGCGCCGCTGACAAAAAGCTGTGAAAGCCTCCAGGAGGAGAGATAAGAGCTCCCAGCTGCGTCGGTTGAGTGTGGGAGGCGCCAGCCAGCAGAATTGTCAGACTGTAGAAAGGATACCACCTGGAAAGTAGCCGTTCATGAAAGACTGGACATTTTATATATTGTAAAAAAAAAAACCAAGGGGGGTTAGGACAGCCTGCCCATGCCCTTGGATTAAAGTCAGAGGAGAAATCCAATGACCAAGAAAGGCGGTATATAAATACTGTATATTATATTATTATTATTTTACTAGTATTGTCTAGTGGGCTGGCACTTTGCAGCATAGAGAGCCAGGATGGTGTAGTGCGGTGGTTCTCAAACTTTTTAGTACCAGGACACACTTTTTAAAATGACACTCTATTGGGACCCACCTAGCTTTACGAGATACTCAAACATTAATCTCCCTTTAATCCTGGAAATCCAATTTCTCTGTACATTTATCTCCCTATATTTACACAAGATTGCAAACTGCAGGAGCTCAGCTGTTTGCAGGGTAATTAGCAGCTATCTGATTTTTGAATAGCCTCAGGGCTTGTGGCAATTACTTATCTGATCTTTTCATCACCTGGGACCCACCAGAAATCAGGTCGCAACCCATCAAGTGGGTCCTGACCCACAGTTTGAGAAACACTGGTGTAGTGGTTTGGGTGTTGGACTTAAACCTTAAAGATCCAAGTTCAAATCCCCACACAGCCACAAAGCTTGGACCAGTCACTACCTCTCAGCTTCACCTACCTCACAGGGTTTTTCTGAGGACAAAAGTAGGGAAGGAACTATGTACACCACCCTGTGCTCCTTAGAAGAAGGGCAGTATAAAAATGTGAAAAATAAATAAATAAACTGTAACACAGTTTACTGGAGTATTAACCAGACAAGCCGGGGCAGTAAGAGGGGGCCACACACTCAGTCAGACACTGCAGTGCATTCCATGGCTACCCTTGACCATCTTCTCTTATGCCAGTGTCAGAACATTCGGTGGCCGGTGGGATAGGAACATAGGGGAAAAAACCTTCTGTCTCCAGAAAAGGTGAGAAGCATCCTGCATGTTTGAGGGGATTCTTGGCAAATGCCTTACAGTGTCTCTCCTTCTATTTGGGTTGACTCCTTAAATTTGCAAGGGGGCTTACATTGGTATTGATTCTTCGGTTTTCACTTTTTTTCTTCTTCTGCTGTCACAGGCAGCACCAATGAGGCTTCTCTCAGCAATCGTTCTTTCCCTGACAATGCGAACAACATAGTATCAATCAAGAGCACATAGGAAAACTCGATGGCTCCTACTAGCAGCCACTGTTTGTTGTGGGGATGCTATTTTTCCCCAAAATTCCCTGGAATGACACTAGACAGGGATGGTTTCAGGAGTTAGCCAGATGGGACACTGGCCAAGGGCCTACACCCATCAGATGACCCCTGCTAACTGGGCAAGAGGCACTTTTTCAACTGGGGCTCCTCATATATTTAGCAGGGAGGAGATTCACTTTCTTTCGCCCCAGCAGTATCTTTTCTGGTGACTGTTTGCTGGTGGTGTTCTGCATCTATTTTAGATTGTGAGCCCTTTTGGGACAAGTAGCCATTTAATCATTTGATTTTGTCTGTAGACCGCTTTGTGAACTTTTTGTTGAAAAGCTGTATATAAACACTGTTAATAAATAATAATAATAACGATAAGAACATAAGAACATAAGAAGAGCCCTGCTGGATCAGGCCAAAAGCCCATCTAGTCCAGCTTCCTGTGTCACACAGTGGCCCCACCAGATGCCTCAGGGAGCACACGAGACAACAAGATACCTGTGTCCAGTCGCCACTCCCTTGCACCTGGCACAGAGAAAACCCACTTCTAAAAAAAACCAGGAGGTTGCTTATGGCTTGTAACCTGTGATGGTCTTTTCCTCCATGAATTTGTCCAAACCCCTTTTAAAGGCATCTAGGCCAGGTGCCATCACCACATCCTGTGGCAAGGAGTTCCACAGATGAATCACACGCTGGGTAAAGAAATATTTTCTTTTGTCTGTTCTAACTCTCCCTCCACTCAATTTTAGTGCGTGTCCCCTAGTTCTGGTGTTGTGTGAGAGGGAGAAGAATTTCCCTCTATCCACTCTCTCCATCCCATGCATAATTTTATAAGTCTCAATCATGTCCCCCCTCAGGCGCCTTTTTTCTAGGCTGAAAAGCCCCAGACGCTGTAGCCTTTCCTCGTAAGGGAGGTGCTCCAGCCCACAAATCATTCTGGTCGCTCTTTTCTGCACCTTTTCCAATTCAACTATATCCTTTTTGAGGTATGGTGACCAGAACTGGACACAATACTCCAGATGTGGCCTTACCATCGATTTGTACAAAGGCATAATGATATTGGCCGTTTTATTCTCAATCCCCTTTTTAATGATCCCGAGCATGGAATTGGCCTTCTTCACAGCCGCCGCACACTGGGTCGACACTTTCATCGACCTGTCCACCAGCACCCCAAGATCCCTCTCTTGATCCGTCACAGACAACTCAGAACCCATTAGCGTATATGTGAAATTTTGGTTTCTTGCCCCAATGTGCATCACTTTGCACTTACTTACATTGAAGCGCATCTGCCATTTTGCTGCCCATTCTCCCAGTTTGGAGAGATCCTTCTGGAGCTCTTCACAATCCCTGTTGGTCTTTACCACCCGGAAAAGTTTAGTGTCATCCGCAAACTTGGCCACCTCACTGCCTATCCCCAACTCCAGGTCATTTATGAATAAGTTGAAAAGCACCGGTCCCAAGACCGATCCTTGGGGCACACCGCTTTTCACCTCTCGCCATTGTGAAAATTGCCCATTGACTCCCACTCGCTGTTTCCTGGTCTTCAACCAGTTCCTAATCCACAAGAGGACCTGCCCTCTTATTCCCTGACTGTGGAGTTTTCGCAGGAGCCTTTCATGAGGGACCGTGTCAAACGCCTTCTGAAAATCCAGATATATAATATCCACGGGTTCGCTCGCATCCACATGCCTGTTGACCTTTTCAAAAAATTCTAACAGGTTTGTGAGGCAAGACTTCCCCTTGCAGAAGCCATGCTGACTCTCCCTCAGCAGAGCTTGTTCTTCTATGTATTTTAAGATTTTATCCTTAATGAGACTTTCCACCATCTTCCCTGGAACAGATGTTAGGCTGACCGGCCTGTAGTTTCCCGGGTCTCCCCTCCTTCCTTTTTTAAAGATTGGCGTGACATTAGCTATCCTCCAATCCTCTGGCACAGTGGCTGTTTTAAGGGACAAGTTGCATATTTGGGTCAAGAGGTCAGCAACTTCATTCTTGAGTTCCTTCAGATAACAACGACAATAATGATAACAACAACAACAACAACAACGACAACGACAACAACAACAACAACAACAATAATAATAATAATAATAATAGCTGGGCCAACCTCTGAACCTTCATCACCAGTAGCAGTGGTAGTGTCCAATTAGGAGGAAGACAGGGGTTGCCATGTGGGGGCCAGAATGTGGATTTGCTCCATGTTTTGTAGCAACCTGACACTGATGCTAGGTTAGGAGCATTGTAGGGAAAAGTTGTGACTGGTCCCATTCCTCTTGGGGAGGGCAAGGGCAATTAGCAGCAGGTCCTACAGGGATGCTGGGGTGTTGGCAACAACCCAAGGGTGCCAGGTGCTGATAACAGGTGTAGTACCAGACATTTCACATTCACTCAGCTCACAATAGTCTACAAGTGCTGCAAGATACAAATGGGGTGAATGACTGGAGAATATGCTGAAGCCCCATGCAATTTTAAAGAGTTGCAGATATCTGAGTGTGTATTGGTGTATGAAAAATGAACTGCAGATAGTTTGCTTATCTGCAGGTTCATAAAGATGGTGGTGGTGCTAATGATGAAGGGGATCATGAAGGACAGCAGCTAGTGCAGATGCCATAAATATATCTTTTTTAAAACCAGTTCTAACTTCATTCATTCATTCATTGCATTTGATTGAAGATTGAAGATGTTATTTGACATCTCAACAACAACATGCAGAATGAATTCTAGGACAACCTAGTACAAAGATGGCAACAACAAGGTGAGTTGATCAGGGAAGGAGACATTTATGCCATAATTTATTTTCTGCTATCCTGCTTAGCCATCAAGTCTATAAAACTGCAGAAAGTCCATTAATCGTATTTTTTATTGCGACATAAAAGAAAAAAAGTGGGTGAAGTGAGACTGAGAAGGAAAGGGAAAGAAATGAGAGAAGTGGTTAGAAGATGAATACAGACTGTGATCATGTTCAAAGAACAGTGAACCACCTTATAAGAAGCATCTCTATATAATGTGCTCTATTTTATATAATAGTCTGCTGAGTAGACAGGGGTACAATGTCCTTCTGAGTAGGGAGGCCAGGCTGCATGGCTTCAGATTCCAGAGAAAAATGAAAAAAGCAGCCAAAAAAAGGCACCCCTTGCCAAGGGGTCCTTGGTGAACAGGAAAAGTAGCTCCTCAAGGGCAAGGCTGAGGACAGCTACCAAGGCAAAGAGGCTTTCCTCATTGGGAAAACACCTTACCAAAAACTGACAGAGTGGATGCCTTCAGTGGGGAAGAAAATGCCAAAATTCTGCTTCCAGAGCAGGGGGATGTTAGGACTTTGGACAAAGATACAAAGGCATTCCTGGACCCTGAATAATAGTACCAGGAACATCTCCCTGGGTGTTCAGGCAGAAGTTTCCTGGACTTGCTTAAGGTGTGTATTTCCAGAAGGGCACAAAGGCTCAATTGCACCCCAATAGGAGAAGTCCCTGAGGAGACAAAAGGCATGGAAGGGTGCAGAGGGGTCGCAGGAGGGGGGGCGGTACTGTAAGTTCCGCATCGTTCCAGTCCCCGTTTACTCCCCAGTACGAGGTAGCCCCGCCCCCTTGCTGTAGGAGCCATTCCATGCAGTGAAGGCAACGGGCAGGGAGTGTCCTGCCTGTAGCCTTCGCTGCACGGAATGGCTCCGACGGCAAGGGGGTGGGGCCACCTCGTACCGGGGAGTAAATGAGGAGTGGAACGGTGCGGAACTTACAGTACCGGCCCCCCTCCAGCAACGCCTCTGGCAGGGTGTTGGCTTCACCCATGCTTAGGTTGTTGGTGGGAAGAGGCTTCCTGGAGAAGGAGTCTGAAAAGAGTGTCCAGAGGGGCTGGCAACCAGGCAGTTGGGCTTAAATTAGAATGTGTGATGACTTCTGCTTGCAAGTGAGATTATGCTAAAGTGGACAGCCAAAATTTTCATGACCTAAGAGGAAGGTGACACACACGAATGTCTGCTAAGGATGCAAGATGGAGTTAGGAGAGTCTAATACATGTTTTGCAAGGTGAGGTCATTGTCAACAATGCAAACGGCCATTTATTGGCCCAATATCAATCAGCCAATATATAAGTCAGCTTAATCTTCAAGTCACTTGAACTCAGATGGGAAGATGCGGAAGGGGGACTCAATGAATGCCAGCTTTGTGCCTTTACACCATATCAGTGGATCTTCAGAGACAATATTCAGAGGCAGTGAGTATGATGGTATGAGGACTACACTGGATGTGAAGTTAAATCTGCCATAAGAACATAAGAACATAAGAAGAGCCCTGCTGGATCAGGCCAAAAGCCCATCTAGTCCAGCTTCCTGTATCACACAGTGGCCCCACCAGATGCCTCAGGGAGCACAAGACAACAAGATAACCTGTTTCCCATTGACACTCCCTTGCACCTGGCACAGAGAAAACCCACTTCTAAAACCAGGAGGTTGCTTATGGCTTGTAACCTGTGATGGTCTTTTCCTCCAT
Source organism: Plestiodon gilberti rubricaudatus (assembly GCA_026170595.1). Classification (NCBI taxonomy): domain Eukaryota; kingdom Metazoa; phylum Chordata; class Lepidosauria; order Squamata; family Scincidae; genus Plestiodon; species Plestiodon gilberti. The sequence goes on along the minus strand of JANXHW010000004.1, from coordinate 59,553,284 downwards.
GAATCTGTCCAAACCCCTTTTAAAGGCATCCAGGCCAGATGCCATCACCATATTCTGTGGCAAGGAGTTCCACAGATGAATTACACACTGGGTAAAGAAATATTTTCTTTTGTCTGTTCTAACTCTCCCTCCACTCAATTTTAGTGCATGTCCCCTGGTTCTGGTGTTATGCGAGAGGGAGAAGAATTTCCCTCTATCCACTCTCTCCATCCCATGCATAATTTTATACGTCTCAATCATGTCCCCCCCTCAGGCGCCTTTTTTCTAGACTGAAAAGCCCCAGACGCTGTAGCCTTTCCTCATAAGGGAGGTTCTCCAGCCCACGAATCAATCTGGTCGCTCTTTTCTGCACCTTTTCCAATTCAACTATATCCTTTTTGAGGTGTGGTTACCAGAACTGGACACAATACTCCAGATGTGGCCTTACCATCGATTTGTACAAAGGCATAATGATATTGGCCGTTTTATTCTCAATCCCTTTTTTAATGATCCCGAGCATGGAATTGGCCTTCTTCACAGCCGCCGCACACTGGGTCGACACTTTCATCGATCTGTCCACCAGCACCCCAAGATCTCTCTCTTGAACCGTCACAGACAACTCAGAACCCATTAGCGTATATGTGCAATTTTGGTTTCTTGCCCCAATGTGCATCACTTTGCACTTACTTACATTGAAGCGCATCTGCCATTTTGCTGCCCATTCTCCCAGTTTGGAGAGATCCTTCTGGAGCTCTTCACAATCCCTGCTGGTCTTCACCACCCGGAAACGTTTAGTGTCATCTGCAAACTTGGCCACCTCACTGCCTATCCCCGACTCCAGGTCATTTATGAATAAGTTGAAAAGCACCGGTCCCAAGACCGATCCTTGGGGCACACCGCTTTTCACCTCTCGCCATTGTGAAAATTGCCCATTAACTCCCACTCGCTGTTTCCTGGTCTTCAACCAGTTCCTAATCCACAAGAGGACCTGCCCTCTTATTCCCTGACTGTGGAGTTTTCTCAGGAGCCTTTCATGAGGGACCGTGTCAAACACCTTCTGAAAATCCAGATATATAATATCCACGGGTTCGCTCGCATCCACATGCCTGTTGACCTTTTCAAAAAATTCTAACAGGTTTGTGAGGCAAGACTTCCCCTTGCAGAAGCCATGCTGACTCTCCCTCAGCAGAGCTTGTTCTTCTATGTATTTTAAGATTTTATCCTTAATGAGACTTTCCACCATCTTCCCTGGAACAGATGTTAGGCTGACCGGCCTGTAGTTTCCCGAGTCCCCCTCCTTCCTTTTTTAAAGATTGGTGTGACATTAGCTATCCTCCAATCCTCTGGCACAGTGGCCGTTTTAAGGGACAAGTTGCATATTTTGGTCAAGAGGTCAGCAAATTCATTCTTGAGTTCCTTCAGAACTCTTGGGTGGAAGCCATCCGGGCCTGGTGATTTATTGATCGTTATTTTGTCAATTAAGTCTGAGACATCTCTTTTAACCTCTATTTGACTTACTTCTTTAGTCAGGGGAGACCGTTCCGGCAGCGGTATTTGCCCGAGGTCTTCTGCCATGAAGACAGATGCAAAGAACTCATTTAATTTCTCTGCAGTCTCCAAGTCCCCTTTTATCACCCCTTTCTCTCCCTCACCATCCAGCGGACCAACCGTTTCTCTGGCAGGTTTCCTGCTTCTAACATATTTGAAGAAGCTTTTATTATTCCCTTTTATGTTGCCTGCCATACGTTCCTCAAAGTCTTTCTTGGCCTCCTGTATCATCTTTTTACATTTCTTTTGCCACAGTTTGTGCTCCTGTTTATTTTCCTCATTAGGGCAAGACCTCCATTTACGGAAGGAAGCTTCCTTGCCTTTTATAGCCTCTTTAACTGTGTTTGTTAGCCATGCCGGCACCCTCCTGGACTAAGTCGAGCCCTTCCTCCTTTGTGGGATACACTCCCGCTGGGCCTCTATGATTGTTGTTTTAAACAGCCTCCATGCACTCTGGAGCAATTGGACTCTTTTTACCTTCCCTTTCAGCTTTTTTTTAACTAGTCTCCTCATTTTGGGGAAGTCTGCCCTTCGGAAGTCAAAGGTTTTTGTGTCAGATTTGCTAGGCACTCTCCCCCCGACATGCATGGCGAAACAGATCGCAGCATGGTCACTGTTCCCCAATGGTTCGGTAACATTTACCTCCCTGACCAGATCTTGAGTGCCACACAATATCAAATCCAGAGTCACTTGTCCTCTGGTCGGTTCCGTGACAACCACATTTGGAGTTCATTTTACTTTAAAATAGCAGTTGTGTCGGGGGTTCCAATTAAATTGGGGTCATGGCACAAACAAAGGGGATGTTTAACTCTTTATTTCCATGCAATTTTCCTGCCCAAAATCCCTCTGAAGCTGCTCTAGCCCCTTGAAAATGCCATTACAGCCAGTGGGTCTCACCGAAGCTTCAGGGATTTTTCAAACAGGTAAATGACAGGGTTGAACACCCCCCTGCACCATGGTCCCAATTTGAATTGGCCCATATTCAGATGCTATTTTAAAGTGAAAGTAAATCCCAAGCTAGAATGTGGCACATTTAACACCACATCTAGTTTGTCCCTTCAGTTTGCAGCCCTAGGGATGCACACGTAAGGAGAAGAAACCTCTGGTTTCCTGGAGAGTTCTCAGTAGTTACAATAAACAGAGCAGTTCACTTAGACAATATCAATTTTTCTCCAAAAGCTCAATGATAGAAAAACCCTCTATATCTACCCAGACTCATACTTAAGGTCGAGTTCAGGAATAATGGAAAGATCTATCAAACCCTCAACGTTCGTTTCACTATTAAGTAAATGCTGCATGGTAATTTGTACCCTGGAGAGGAAAGTGTATTTCATAACACTGGGCTCCAAGAATGCCAAAGTAATAACTATTTTCCAGCACTGATAAAATGGTTGCTTTATTCGCATGTGCCTGCCAAGTGACCTCAAAACCACGAAGGATAATCATTCAAGTTTCCATCCTGATCTATAATCATTCTGGGATGCTGTTCTCTCTCTCTCTCTCTCTCTCTCTCTCTCTCTCTCTCTCTCTCTCTCTCTCTCTCTCCCCCCCCCCCCCCCGACAAACACTTGCAAAACTCTTGCTTACTACAAGTCTATTGAAAAGAACAAATTATAGGGTTTTATTCTCACATAAAGATGGTTCGAAAACCATTATTTCCAAAATACAGTCATCATCCCAGCTCATCATTGTTCTTATTAATCTTGAATGTTCTTTCTGAATTGGTGCTTCAAACGTTTGTTATTAGTTAAAAGCCTCAAATGATCGATCTCTTCTTTGTCATTTCCCTATTTACTTCTAACTTCATTTCTTTGTTTTGCCGTTCTCCAACGGAGATCTCTGTCGATTCTCTTCTGTTAACACCCCACTCCCTTTCCTCGGATTATTGCACCTGTGCCTTCCCACAGCAGCTAAGCGACAGCAAAATTTACATTGTCTGTATAACTGAAAGTCAAGGAATAATACATTTCAAGTACATTATATGTTATTATTGTAACTGCTAGATTTTTGTCCACTTAGGAATGAGAAATATATATACACAGAGAGAGAATTATTACAGAAGAATCAAATGTAAGCTTTCCAATATACAAGCTACTGTATTTTTCATGAGTGAAAAAGACCAGCTTGTTCAGGTTACTGGGTATTTCAACAAAATGCAGAGAGCTAGTCTGACTTTAAAAAGGAAATTCCAGGGCAGTAGCAACCACAGATCTGGACTGGGAATTCTCTCCCTGCTTCCACCCAATGTTTTCATAGGCAGAAAGAAGGTAGGATTTCTCAATATATTGTAGAAGGTGGGGACAGAGACATGAAAACGTTGGAACGGAGCCAGTGTGGAGTTTTAATATATTAAGAGCCTTCATCATCATCATCATCATCATCATCATCATCATCATCAACAATGGTCCCAATGGGCCTCCTCAGATTTCCACCAGCCAATTAGCTGGCAGAAGTAAGAGGACGTTGTATAATGGACGTGCTGGCCGGAACGGGGACAGGGATATGACGACCGCCATCCCCACCCCCTCCCAGGCCGGCTCAGCCAATGGCCCCTCCCTCTCCGCCCACCCCACCTGCGCCCGCTGGGGGATCACTCACCTGACTCTGGCGTCCGCAGGGGTGATCTGGCGGTGGAGTAAGGGCTGCCGGCCTCGCACCGGTGACCCTTACTCTAGAGTCATCACAAATGTCCTTTACAGCTTCTGGCAGCGGAGCGCTCACTCCGCCGCCATCAAGTTTTCAGGATTGCGTTGCAAGTGCTAGTGAGGGTCTGCAAGGTTAACAGGATTGAAGGATTCAAAGATAAGTGAATCCAGAGGCGTCGCTCCGGTAGGGGCGGGGCCGTAAGTTTTGCTCGGTCGGAGTCCCGTTTACCGAACGAGCAGGAGGCGGCCCCGCCCCCTCACTGTCAGAGCCATTCCCCTGCGGAGAAAGCAGCAGGCAAGAGACCCTGCCTGCTGCTTTCTCCGCAGGGGAATGGCTCTGACAGTGAGGGGGCGGGGCCGCCTCCTGCTCGTTCGGTAAACGGGACTCCGACCGAGCAAAACTTACAGCCCCGCCCCTACCGGAGCGACGCCTCTGAGTGAATCCGTGGATAACGGATCCATGGATAGCGGGGGGGGGGGCTGTACTAAGGGGAGGAGCAAATGGAATAAAAGGGAGGAGTGAATGAGGAAACGTGGGATTTGATCTCTTATAAGGGTCGTGTCTTGGGACTGGATAGGAAGGACAAACATACCAAGCACTTCCAAAGAAGGAGGGACCTCTTCTTTCCCACTTGAAAGACCAATTGTCTTTCCCTTTTAGACTTTTTGAGTCATTTTCTGCTTAGGATGGCTGGAGAACAGGGGTGGCATCAAGAGTGTTTGATGAACTCAGTACTCTCAGTACTGGCAGTAGCACCCGATGCACTATCAGGGTGGAGGGAAGCACCATGGATGGCCCAGTACAGGGCTTTTCCCCACAGGGCCCCAGCAACTGATGAAGACAAAGGGCCACATGGAAGAGATTTTTGATCCGACCCTATCCTCATGGTTTTCTGCCAGCATACTGTGAGGTCTGCCATCATGGCAGCCACTCCACCAGTCTTTGGAGTGATGCCGCTGATGCAAAGTCCAGGAGGTCATGCACCACCAGCAGTACTATGCAGATCAGCCGCCAGCAGGTTTCTACCAGCGGTGGGGGGATCAGAGCTGGCCTGGAAGTGGGATGGGGTTGATCATGGCAGCACCAGTGTCTAGAGCATCCCACGCCCCATTTCAGGCCTGACATCCCCCTGCGGTGCTTCAGAATCGGGCCTATACCAGCAAACTAGCCTATGCGAATAACAGCACAATCCTACTTAATTTAAGGGCAGCAGACCTAGCCGTAGTCGCAAACATGCCATAAAGCATGTTTGTGGACTACTTTCGAACAGGGAAGGCTGCTGCAAGGCCGGCCTTCCCTGCTCTTCCGCCGGAGCCCTCGGCCCGCCACTGGACCCAGGTAAGTGTGGATCCAGTGGATGGCTGGAAGGGTCAGCGGACAGGGGGCAGGAATGGCAGAGCCGGAAGGGGGGCCATAGGACCAGCTGCCCCAGGCATATCCTGCTCCCCGCCGGGCTCCGCAGGGAGGCTGGGCCGTTACATGCTAGCAAAATCCTAGTTCCACTAGCAAAATAGCTGGCGGAAATCCGATGAGGCCTACCGGCCCCAGTCGCCATTACACTCGGGGAAGGGGACGAGCATCCCCTTCCCCGAGTAGACTTTCTGCCGCAGGCTGCCTGCTGCAGGCTGCCCATGGCATAGCACTGGATCCGGCGGACAGCCTCTGCTGCCCGGCAGATCCTTAATTAGGATTGGACTGTAAATTTGTTTAGATCTGTGTAGACCTGAGGAATCTCAGAGGACCAGGTAGTGGCCAGGGAGGTAATTTTCTTACCTCTCCCATCGACCCTGGTCCCTGATCGGCACTTAGGATGCAGCAGAGTCTGCAGTCGCGCCCTGTCAACAGGGGATAGCATTGGGCCATTAGTCATCAAATACTCTAACACTCCTCATAATCCCAACCATTATTTTTAGCTTGGAAGGTGAAAGTACCAAGGGGAGGCAGGAAAGGTACCGTAAAACATCTGATAACGCTACTTTATTTAGTGCTACTTTGTCACTCTTTATCCTTTGCTGATTGACAGCTGTTGCAGCCAATGAGACCAGCATATTCTGGCTAATCAGTCAGTGCCAGTTTCCTGCTTTAACATCAATGTTGTCTCCTATAGTGCTGTTTCAGACAGCGCTCAGCTTTCCAGGAACAGATCCCCTATGTTACTGGAGATACTATTGTGTATAAGAGCGTGGACCAGTATACAGCAATCATTCCTGAAATAATGTTGTCTTCAGTATATGAACATTAGGCCTCTTGGGGGATAATGTCTGAGTTTTTGCTTTTTTAAGAAAAATGAACACAAAAGTACAGAGACCAAAGGCCAGGAGAAGGAGCCAAGGGGAAAGCTGTTTTTGTCTGATTCTAGGAGTGCAGTTGCTGGAAGACCACAGGTGTAGCCTGCAACCTTATTAGTCACCCTGAGTCATGGCAAAGCACTTATCAGAATCAAGGTGCTGAAGAATTATTTTTAGCTTGTCACCATGGACACAGAAAAAATGCTGCAAGACTGTACTTGTTTTGATAGGCGCAACTAGAAAAAAAACAGGGAAAAAAAGGAGGAAAATTACGTTGAAAAAGTGAGCAGTAATTATCATGGAGTAAGTAGCAAAGAAAGTCAAAAAGCAAAGCAATATTTTAGCTCTTTTTTTTTAGAAACATGAGATAATTGAATACTATATAACCCAACCATTTTACAAAGCTATCTCACTAAAAACTACAATTTTAAGCATGCTTGCTAGGAAGTAAATCCCACTAAATGCAGAGGGACTGCGAATAAATATGATTAGGGACAGGCTGCCATGCTATTTTCAGATATCTTGTTTGCCTTGTTGTGTTGGCAGCCATCACAAGAAGATGGTAAGGATGTGTGCCGCCACATCCTGCCAGACTGGATTGGACTGCTCATGTAATGAAGTGACAATCTAATGCACTCCAAGCTGCAAAACAGAAAGCAAAACTATACCTATAGAAACAATATCGCCATATTGACAAACACTCCTATAGCGTGCATGGCAGCTCTACCATCCTACACCAATCATGGTGTTGCACACAGATTACACACTTAAACTAACCATGCACAGAAGGCACCTTCAGTCAACTACAATGATGACAATGGAATGACCCCATGACAGCACCTTATCCTGTGTATACATAGAACACAACCTCTCAAGCAGAACAATTCTGATTCACATAGACCCTACATAGGGCCAGTTAAGAGGACATTTTAATCATCCAAATTATCCCATGTGATTAAGGATATGCACATCCTGGTCTGTCCCCTTGTATCTGGGCCAGCGTTTTAACTGGAAGGGAACAGTTCAGACAAACTGCCCCCCATACGCATTAAGAAAACTCACTGGGAAGTGAAGGTAGGGGCTGAGATGTGTGAACTGTGCACATCCTTAATAGCTGTCATCTGAACAGATCCCACTCTTAATTGATTCCTCAATTCCCCAAGGAGTGTAATGATGATGATGATGATGATGATGATGATGATGATGATGATGAATAGTATTAAATCAAGGGGATTGAGCTTGATTGTCAAGGGGATTGATTGATTGATTGATCAAGGGGATTTTTAAGCAGGCTCGAATGCAGAAATGGACCACTGCTCCCTCAGGTCTCATTCGTGGTCATTTCTCTCAAGTTTGGGATGTCTGCCAAGCAGAGCTAAATGGGTTCTGCTCATCACATTTTAGCATTCATCTAAAAATGAATGCACACTCCAACTGTTTCCCGAATATAATTCCCATACTATCCATTAACAAATTATTGTTACAAATTATTGTCTCTTGGCACTGCAAACATAAATACACATACTTAGGAATTCAAAGTCCACTGATTCAAAGGGACTTTGTGCCATTCTCTAAAATTTAGATTTCTTTCTCCACTGTGATGGTACTGCTATGCCTACCTGTCCACCTTGTCCCAAGGGTTAGGTCCATGTCGAAGGGGGGTATGGCATGCAGTAGGTTGGAATGGGAGAAACCAGACCCAAACTCAGGTGTGTTCTACTGTATTAACAGTTCTCTGCTGAGGCAGATATTTCTGGACAGCAAAGCAGTCCAGTGTCATCCTGTTTGGGAATTCAATAGTTGTACAGCCCCCCCCCATATCTGTGAAGGATACATTCCAGGTCCCCCATGGATATGTGAAACCGTGGATAGGGGCAAAAGCCCCCTCCACGGTTTTCTGCGGGCCACCTCCGCCCAGGCTCTTACTTTTCTTTCAGCAAGCTTCATTTCTTCCTTAAAACAAATGGAGAAGCAGCCTCCATTGCAACCAAGGAGAATGAGACTAAGGGCTCAGTCCAGCCTAACTCAGGCACAGTTGAGGCCCAATTGTGGCCCAATTGTGGCCCAAACTAGGACCGAGTTAGGCTGCAACTGTGCCTGAGTTAGGCTGGAGGCAACAGCATTGGGCCAGGATCGCGGCAAAACTTACCGCAGAGGCAGGCAGGCTCCTGTGGGGAGCTGTCAGTCTTGTGGAAGCGAAGAGCCCCCTCCTCAGCCCGTCTGCGTGCACCTACCACAGCTGCTGCAGCGGTCGCAGCAGATGGGCAGCCACAGGCGGGCCTGCAGGCACTGCGCGTTTGACAGTCAGCTGAAGGGCAGAGGTTGTGCCAGTGCCAGCTGCCCCAGGGCACCCTGGGCATCAGCCACCTGCCGCAGGGGGGAGTGCGACTGCCCTCCCTCCTGCAGACTGCGATGCCACCCCCAAGCCACGGTGAGGCTGCACGTGGGAGTCATGGGGGGGTGAGCGGGGGAGAGAAGGGAAGGAGGGGGTGGGAACGGCACGCACAAGGGGGGGGTCTCATGAGGTCTGGAACCGCCTCCGCCAGGACATGCCCGTGCGCTGCCTGAAGCCCTGGGCCTCAAGGGCCGTGGCAATGCCCACAAAGAAGGCATCCCAACATGCCTTCTGCTCCGTGCCCCGGCCAAGACCGAGAGATGCCGTGGGCTTGTCTGCTGCGAGCGGGAAGGGCTCACGCAGCTCATCACACCCCCAGATGGGGCAACGTCGGCACCTTGCGGCAGGCGCTCTGGCGGCATGGGGGGTGCCAGCGTCCATCATCAGGGAGTGGGAGGGGAGGCACACAAGCCTCTGCATGAATCCCAGCCAGGGTCCGCCACAGCCATCCCTGGGAGAACACAGCAGGGGGGCTGCCGGACCCTCTGGGACCAGAGGGGAGGGGGGAGTTGGGGGGCCTGTCAGGCAGGCAAACACTGACGGGCACTGTGGCGCACGTCCGCCACGTCCGTGAAGAGCCCTTTCAGCAACCGGGGCTCTCACCCACCCTCGGTCCGCCCATCACCGGCGTCCGTGTCCGCCCGTCACCGGCGTCCGTTTCCGCCCTCTGTCCGCCCGTCACCGGCGTCCGTTTCCGCCCATCAACGGCGTCCGTGTCCGCCCTCGGTCCGTCTGCATGAGAGGCGCCCGTTCCTGCATTGCCTCCATCTGCGAAGTGCCCCCTGTGCCCCTATCGGTCTCTGCAGACCCCTCTCCCTGTATCCCTCTCCCACCAGCCGTGTTGTCTGTCTGTTTCTGACCCACCCGTGCCCCTCCCCAGCACCCCCTGTCAGTGTTTGCCTGCCTGACAGGCCCCCCAACTCCCCCCTCCCCTCTGGTCCCAGAGGGTCCGGCAGCCCCCCTGCTGTGTTCTCCCAGGGATGGCTGTGGCGGACCCTGGCTGGGATTCATGCAGAGGCTTGTGTGCTGGGGCCTGCCTGTTTGGGTGTGTGGGGCAGTGCTTGTGCAACATTGGGGACATGTGTTTCCAGGGGCATCTTTATTGTTCTGGAACAGTGGCAGAGATGGCCGGGCGTGGCTGCCAGGGGTAGGCACAGCAGCCTCTAGGACCACAGCAGCAGCATCAGGCGAGCCCCATGGACCTGGAGATGCGGGCTCTTCCCCTGTGGAACCATGGCCTGCTCCATAGATAGGGGAGGGACTGCAAGTTGGCAGCCAGGGCGGTGGGGCAGCAGCAGCAGCTGAGGTGGGTTGCAGGGCAGGCTCCCAGACCTCTCTGGCAGCATCAAGGCAGGTGACCGTGGGGCAACCAGACTGCAGGCCCAGGGGTGCTCCCCGGACGGTTTGTGGTAGTGGGCATTCCTGGGGGGACGAACAACATGGGGGTGTTCCATGGCAGCTGCTGCGTGGTAGCAATCGCCATTGAAGAGGAGCCAGTGTGCCAGTTGCAAAGGTCTGCAGGGAGAGAAATCAAACACAGCTGAGTGGTGTGAGACACATAGCCTGGTCTGCGCTCCTTCCCTGGGTGTACGGTGAGCATGATCCTGTAAGGGAAAGGGGTCAAAGAGAGAGACAACAACACAACTTGGGGGTCACAACCATGGCAATCCTAGCAATACTGACCTGTCGGTAGACCCTGTGGAGAAAAGAGGGGGGGGGAACAGCTGGTGTCTACATATGGGTTACAGTTCCACACTCATGGCATTGTGTGCTCACATTAATACCGGCAGCTATGAGACAAGACATTGGTATAGAGGCATATCATGGCAGGCTATGCAGGCAGCTATGAGACAAGACATTGGTATAGAGGCATATCATGGCAGGCTATGCAGGCAGCTATGAGACAAGACATTGGTATAGAAGCATGTATCCTACCTATATTTCTCTATGCAAAGAGGCAGACGTCAGACCACATGTCAGCACAAACCCTGCACTTACCTGCTGGTGTTGTTGCCTGTATGGGGGGGGGAGAGAGGGGCTGGGAGAAAGACATGGGTTAGCAAACACTTGCATGGAGACAGCTGCCCAGGCACAGCAGTAAACAGTTTGGCCACAGGCAGAACAGCCCTCTCTGCCCTAGAGGGGGGCAGAGAGGAGAGAGGAGAAGAGAGAAGTAGGGTGTTAGAAAAGTTTTCAAAGTCCCACTTTGTGGCTGCTGGGGGACAGAACCCCACGCCACGTGCTCAGAGAGAGAGAGAGAGAGAGTGGAGGGCTGGGGCTGGGCTTTTGTGGGAAAGAGGCTGGGTGGGGCTGGGTGCTGATAGGGTAACTATTTGGGTCCATGTCCAGAGTTAGGCCACACCTGTTCGGTCCTAACTCAGGCCCAACTCGGGCCCAGGGTGTTAGAACTTTTCAGGAGAGGGCTGGTGTGGGTAAGGTAAAATGGCTCCTATGCGTCTCCTCACATTTGGGTCCACCCTTTTTGCTGGCCCAAATTTTGGGCCTGAGTTGGGCTCGAGGGGGCGTGTCAGTGGCTCTCCAGTGTCTGGAACCGGACCAAAATTCGTAACCGCCCCCGTCACACCCCCGACACGCCCCCAAAACACCCACTTTTAGGCTGCAATTGTGCCTGAATTGTGCAATTGTGCCTGAATTGTACCGCAGTTGCCTTGGGCTGGACCAGGCTGCAATTCAGTCACAATTGCAGCCCAACTCAGGCACAATTCAGGCACAACTCGGGCCTAAAGCACTTGGGCTGCAATTGTGCCTGAATTGTACCGCAGTTGCCTTGGGCTGGACCGGGCTGTAAGTCCTACAGAGGCTCAAACCTTGCACAACCTCTCTAGAACTTAGAGCGCAATCCTGATGTTGGTGCCGGCGACGGAACAAGTGTTTCATCGCCGGAAACCATAGCAAATGTGCCGTAAAGCACATTTGCGACGACTTGGGAGTAAGGGAGGCCGGCACAAGGCTGACCTCCTTCACTCTAGTGCCAGATCTCCACGCAGACGACAGCGGAAGGTAAGCGTTCTGTCACCGGCTATGTGGGCGGTTCGGCCGGGTGAGGGGGGCCATTGGCTTAGCCAGCCCGGGAGGGGGCAGGGGATGGTATCGGCCATATCCCCATCCCCGCCAGGCTGGCTACGCCATTACACAGCCTCCTCCACTTCCACCAGCTATTTAGCTGGCGGAAATCTGAGGAGGCCGATAGGGCCAGCCCGGGTTTACACTCGGGGAAGGTGATGAGCGACCCCTTCCCCTAGTAGTCCTCCGGCCCACCGGTAGATGGGCAGCCTGTGCAAAGGATCCAGCGGGCAGCCCTGGGCCGCCGGCCAGATCCTTAGTCAGGATTGCGCTGTAAGTCTCATTCTACTTGCCTGCAATAAGCAGCCAGAGGCTGCTTCTCCTGTTTGTTTAAGGAATAAATGAAGCTTGCTGGAAAAAAGTAAGAGCCGGGGGGGGGGGGGGTTGCGCGCACCCGCGCGGGGGGGGAATTGCAATCTGCAGATATGTGTATCCACGGATAGCAGATCAGCGGATACGGGGGGGGGGGTCACTTGGGCTCGTGAGATGGAGCTTCTGGTTCCTTAGGGTAAAGACACAAATTCAAAGAGAGAAATGACTGCTGTTCAGATTGTGCAAAATCTTTCTATGTTTCATTTTTCAAAAGGAAATGCTGAGAATCTAGAGCACAGTGCATGCTCCCATCTTATTGCACTCTTGACATGAAATGCCACATCTTGTATCTATTCTATTCAGTAGTAGGGCTGTGAGCAATGAACTGTGATTTGATACCGCAATAGCTTTTCCCAACCTTATCACCTAACGCTTACCAGCCTGTCCACTCTTGCTTGATAATGAGCCAGCTCTCTTTTATGCTCATCAGCATGCTATCATGTTAGCAACTGTGTTAAATGACTTAAAATAGCTCTTAAAAAAATCCCTATTAGCCTCCTGCTATGAAGAAAGATATAAGCAGTTGTAACTAATTCTTTGCAATGGCTTGCCTGAAGGGCATTGCATTATCTTTTTCTTAAAACACCTATAGAACATGATTTGTGTGCATGTGTGTGTTTACTATGGGGGGGGGGGAATCCTGTTTTGAGGATTGTGTATAATCTATAACATGATCCAGGCTAGTTTCTTTTTAAAATGCCCTGGATAACAAATAGGCTAATCCATCCCAGAGCAAGAGAGGTTCTAGAAGGAAGGATTGTGGTCTTTGTTTCTGTGTTCAATGAAAGAAACAGCACCAAATCCTGTATGTCCACAGGACTATTTTAGACATGTCTGGAAACACATGTGATGTGATCTGATGGTGTGTGTGTGTGTGTGTGTGTGTGTGTGTGTGTGTGTGTGTGTGTGTGTGTGTGTGTGTGTGTGTGTTCAAACCAATAGTACTCTGGGGGGACTGTAAAACATGGGCAACCATGGAGGACTGTAGGGGTTTATATTTGTCTGTTTCTGTGATCTTGATCGCAATCTTTACTATCGTGACATACTATTATTAGTGAGGGAAATTATTGAAATGAAATGGAAAACTATAGGAAAACTGTTGAAAGCCAAATATTCCCCCAGAACAGGGATGGAATCAAAATAATTGGAATTGGGATTAGAATAAAACTCATGGCAAAGTACTAAAGCCCCTGTCCCTCCATGTTTTTGTCACATTTCACAGTAACCCCATTGCACGACTGTGACAGATCTGTGCAAAATGAAGAACACAGAGAGACTAGGGGCCTGAAGCCAACATTAGGACTAGTAAATACGTAAGCACCCACAACTAGTCAATGGACATCCTTCTCTCATGTATTCCACACGTATTGGAGGACAAGTTCAAGGATGAACTGCAGCATCTTTCACTATCAAGAAATGAACCAGGACTCACCGTCTCCCACACAGCATTCCTTAGTCCCTCTTCTTCCTCCTCCTTCCCTCTTTTATTTCCTCTTCTATCTGACACATGTGTGAGTCAAAACACAAGTGCTAATCAATGCATATACTGGCCCTTTAAACGTTTTGGTTTTTATTAAAAATAATAGTGCATGGAGGACACACAATCTGGTTCAGAATCACAGTGGGGGGAAAGTACTAAAAAGACCCAAGCCCCTTCCAGCCATGGTTTCGTTCTGGATTGTGCATTCCCCATGCATATATTTTTTTTTTAACAAAAACAAAACAAATACGATTTAAAATTTTCATGGCCAGCAACAATCTTGGAACAGCTTGAGTGACACGGATAAAAAGCCATGGCAGAAAAAGTTTTAAAAATGATAAGAACAGGCAATGAACTCATGTTGCCTGTTCGTATCATTTTAAAAACTTTTTCGGCCATGGCTTTTTCCCCATGTAACTCAAACAAAAACAAAACATTTAAAGGGTGTGATAAGGAAACCTCATCTTGCTGGCCTGCCTGCCTCCCTTACCTCATGTCTATGTGCCACACCTCTGCTTATTTCTCTTTTCTTCTGCTGTCGGATCTGTCTCTGTTTGGCCAGAAGAGAACTAATGGAGGAACTGCAGATAGGCTACCCAGAAGCAAGGAAAACACATGAAATAATTATCATGAAATGGAACAATACATTTTATATGTTGTTGCTCCTCTTCCCCTTACCAAAGACGGATGTATGATATGCAGGGTACGTAAAGTAGGAAGAGGAAAGAGCAGGCCTTGTGGACATTTGCCATCCTCACTGCTAAAACTAGTGGTTGACCGTTGGCTAGTTGAGGTGACCTTCTGCATGAAACTGGTTTGACAACATATCTCAAAGGACTTCCATGACTCACTCCCCACACAAGTCGCCGTCTCTTCTGCCTGAGCTATCCTCCAAGGCCAGGGCGTAAGCTCCGTGACATCTTTACTGGTCTTGGCAGCAACCGGAGCCTTTCCAATTGATGCTTCCTGGTGTCTATGCTTAGAATGTTGGGACGCCACACACAGCATCCCAGAAACCTGAATTGTCACGACTGTTCCTATAATTAAAAGTCTGAGCAGCTGCCGTCTCCTCAAAACTGTCACTTTGGTCCAGGTTCACCTATTCCAGTCAGCGGTGTGGTTCCGTGAAGTGCTGCAATACAAACCAATTCTCGTCTCTCTGTCAAGAGCGACTTCGCCGATGTCTTCTGGGGTTTGATCACAGAGCCTTTTGTATCCTCACCTACAGTCACCTGTTTAGACCAAGAAGCCAATATGTTCCAATGCAAGTACAGAATGAGAGCAATTGCATAGTTCCATATGTGTATAAAACCATTCACAGTTGCCTCTTAGCACTTTGGAACATGAAACATGGAGGGTTAGGCTGTCTGCTTCTCTCCGCTTATTAAAGCCTTTCTACCATTTGGCACCCGGTTCGTTCAGCTGCTACATGGGGACAATCATTGCCACTAATTTCAGATACTGACACACCAGCAGCATTTCAAGGCAGGAAATGCTTGAACCCCTTCTGGCCACTTTGCCAATCTGTCAATTATAAAATTTCATCCAGGAAAACATCTATATGCCAATTTGAATTTTTGTCAGAAAACTAGTATGGGATAGAATAATAACTGTACGGCAAATGTGGATGAGAGTGCCAGCTACCTATGGACATTTTATATGAGTGTGCATCTGCTTTCACTCAGAACATGCCCTTCTCATCTATATAGCACAATTCCAATGAAAGCCAAGCATATGTGAAAGAATTTTATGATTGTTTTAATTACTTAGTTAAATGACAGTAGCTAACCTCCTACACTCTGCAGCCATGGTGCACAATACAATTCTCTTGTCTTTGTGGTTTTTTAAAATATGTTCTCACACTTTGTTTTTTATAGAGGAGGAAAAATACTTCATATAAACACAGCGAGAGAGAGAAAGAGAGAGAGAGAGAGAGAGAGAGAGAGAGACAGACAGACAGACAGACAGACAGACAGACAGACAGACAATTTTGTTTCCTCTGATACAAAAGGCAAAATGTGAGAAGATATGAACATTGGTTGGATTTCCAGTATGCAAAGTCTAGACTTTGCATCCTCCCAGCCAGTTGTGTCTATTTGCAGCGATGCACGGTGTTAAATGCCGAATGGGGCTCTCTTTGCCTGTCTCCTGCTAAGGCTGAGTGGTTAGAGAGCAGCTTTGTGGAGTAGTGGGTGTAGGTTCTAGACTGGCCTCCCCCTCTTCTTTTGCCCTGGTGTTTCTGGCCAGTCACGCAAAAGCTGAGTGCCTTGTTGGTTCTAGCAAGTTCCTTGGCTAGGCTCAAGTCAATCTTGCCTTGCTCCTACCCTGTACCTTTGTGCACTGGGCTACCAAGCACTCGGCTTCAGTGCTATTGAGTCATCCCTGTCCCTCCCCTGTCAAAAGGGTTCCTTCCAGCTGGTGAATACCCCCACAGGTGCTTGAACCCTTGCCATGGAGAGAGATGCATCCTTGTTTTTTGTTTCACATGGCTGCCCTTTTCCAAGGAAACTCTCTTTCTATGCTTGGATGTGTGTGTGTGTGTGTGTGTGTGTGTGTGTGTGTGTGTGTGTGTGTGTGTGTGTGTGTGTGTGTGTGCGCATGTGAGTGGAATGAGGGGACCTGGACCCTGGGTGCAGGGATATCTATGACCTCTTTGCATTTGACCTTTTCTGCTAACAATGCAGTGGATTCTGTTGGATTGTGTTGTAGCATCATTGTGTCGTGTCATGGGTTTGTGTGTGTATCGGTGTGTGGTGTCCTTGGGGCATCTCATCATGGTTGATGGGGTTGCCTGTTGATGTGTTGCTCATGTGTTTTCTTTATCATGTACAGAAAAAAAAAACACCACTTTAACACACTAGACTTCCAGACAACATGGCATCTTGCAAAGCTCAAAAGAGGAGACTGTTAAACTAACACTGACTTGGAGACTCAGCATGCATTGAAACAATTATAGGTCGTATGGCCCAATCCTATCTGCTGCCAGCCTATAGCATGCAGTGTCACCCACAGAGCACGCACAGTGAAGCGCTGCATGCTGTGGTGGGGTGGATCACCAGATGGCCCAGGAGAAGTAAGTAAACAAACTTTTTGACTTACCTCCCTGTGGGCCTGCCGAAATCTCCAAGAAAACAACAGAATGTCCCATTTGTTAAGGAAATAGTGGAGAAAGTTGAGAAAGTGAAAGGGGTTCAGATCAGCACTAGTTACAGCCCTCTGAAAATGTCATGCCACACAAATACATGCCTTGACAGGTTTAGTGGGTTGTGATGGTGAAAGGAAGAGAATGTTGCTATAGCAAAGTGTTCAAACTCACCATTCCTTCCCTTTTCAGCCGCCTTCCTCTTTTAGTCCTAAGATGGTGGTTGTATACATGAAGGCATGGAGCAGGCCAAAGGTTGACCAGGTGGGCCCCTAGCCAAGGGCTCAAGCCCATAAAAGGGCCCAACAGCTGGGCCAATCCATGAACACCCAGAGCCCAATCCTATTCTTTTTCCCCTCCGCTGATGCAGCGGCACCAAAATGGTTACCGCTGCATCCTGCAAGGGGGGGGGCAGTTGCAGAGGTCTCCTCTGGGTAAGGGAACATTAATTCTCTTATCCAGGGGTAAGCCCCTGTGGTAGGGGTCTGTTTGGATCTGTGCTAGCTAAACAACTGGCGCAGGTCCGCATGGACCCGCAGCGTGGTGGGATCAGGGGGTTAGGATTCGGCAGCCGCCACTGCAAATCCCGGACCTGATCTGCCCATCCCACATCCCCATTGCTGCCCTGTTCTGCCCTCCTCCGCCCCATTGCCATGCCATTTTGCCCTCCCAGCCCCCATTTCACTCGCTCTGCCCCCTCCCACCTCCCCCACAGCCTTACCTCTGCAATCGGCAGTGTCTGGTTGCTCTGGAGCATGCAAGAATGCTCTGACCTTCCCGCTGGTGCTCCAGTAATGCACAGCTTCGCGCACTGTCAGAATGCCTTTTATGACTGGCTCTGACTGCTTTACGGCAGTCAGCACCCTTGGAAGATTTGTCAGGTAGGATTGGGCTGTCAGGCAGTGCCCAACGCATCACCAGGGATGGTGGAGATGCAATATGGCGCCCAGTGTCCCCAGCAACATGGCACTGGCATGCAGAAAGCTTTCCTGGTGGCTTTTGTGCCCCCACACCATTCCACTGCGACATAAACATGCTGAACTGCTGGTAATGAGGCATTATAGGATGTTATCGAAAAGCATTGTCTTGTCTAGAGACGGCCAAACACGATCTTAAAAAGGTCCCATATGCCTGATTAATTTCCACTAAAACTCCTCCACATCTGAGGCCATGAAGAACTGATGATGAATAGTCCACATTTATTATCTAGGCAGCTTATTAAAAATTGTAAAGTATATGTATAATGCAAAGATATATTTCGAGGGTTCAGAGTAAATGAACATAAGAGTTTTAGCTGTTCATTTTAAGCCAATACAATTAAGTTTACTCTTTTTACCACGTTGTTTTTTTATGAAATGAAAATCCATAACTTCCTCGTTTTCTCTCTGCACATGAGTGAACCATACCATAAACAAGAAAATAGAATATTTTATTGACAAATTATGCCATTTCTCCAGGGCAGACAAATATGTAAGAAGAAATACGTGAGAAAATCACATATATTTAAAGTGAAAATAGCCTCTCTCATTACAACATGCAACTGTAGTCCAATTCTATACCTATTCTATTCCTGTCACACTTCAGGAAATGTCAGTATTCTTAATAAGAACATCAAACATATGTCTGTCCTGTTGGTAATGCTATAGTTTTCCTCACTGTCCCAGATATGTCACCCATAGCTTGAATGTCATGAAATTTTCTTTGTTAATCTGAATTAATGACCAGGTGATGTCCAGCTAGACTGGAAAAATCATAACCCTCCATAGGTAAGAATAATTGGTGTACCTATACAGCATGTCCCCAGTAAGAGGAATATTAAACATTAAATAGATACTTATGTTTTACATTTCCCCTATAAATATAGGAATCCCTTACTGGCTGGTGGAAGAAAAAAAAAACCAAAACAAACCCCCCAGAGATTTGTTCATGTTTTCGGGCAATTTATTATTTCATCTGAAACGCAATCCCTGATGCTCAAGAATCTGTATTGGCTTCCTATAGCCTTCTGGGCATAATTCAAGTACTTGGTCAAGATTAAGGCCCATGACCAATCCCATTTAATCCATATAATGGGTTCTGCTGAGCCCAAGGCCCAAGGACTATGTAGGAGTTGGTTGCTTCTCGGATTTCTGCCAGCTAAATAGCTGGCAGAAGTCAGAGGAGGCCATGTAATGGCTGAGCCGGCCTGGCGAGGGGCAATGCCATCCCCCTCCCAGGCCGGCTAGACCAATGCCCTCCTCCCTCGCATGCCGGACCGCCCATGCAGTCTTACCTTCTGCCGCCGGCCGCATGCTCATCCCGGAGCCGGATTGAGGGAGGCTGGCCTTGCGTTGGTCTCCCTTACTCCTGAGGAGGCGCAAATGTGTCTTATGGCACGTTTGCGACGACTTCGGACAGTGGAACGCTCATTACGCCACCCGAAGTCTACGGTGGATTTCGCTCTTTCTCTCACCAATATATATACATACTGACTGACTGACTCATCAACACACAGCCCAAACCCCTGGACCTAGAAACATGAAATTTGGGGAGTATATTCCGTCCATGATGTAAGCACCCACTAAGAAGGGATTTTTAGAAATTCTACTCCTAAGGGGGTCAAAAGGGGTAAAATGTGTTTATATATATCAACTTGGTTACCCATACAAATACTTGCAAACATAATCCAGGGTTTTGCTCTAATCAACCCCTGAAGGGACAGATCTAGATTCGGGGGTAAATTATAGAACCCTTCGTATCTTCTGTGTTTGTTGAGTTGTAACATTCTTTTTCTCATATAGATGTCTTTTTAAAATCTTTAGAAAGTGTTTTCATGGTTCTACAGGGGTAAAAAGGGGGTAAAAGTAAAAGGGGCATTTTTTATTTGATAGAGGACCTTTCTCCTCTATTCGACAAAGGACTTTTTTTCTCTACTTATGACCTCTTTGTAGACCACATTGGTGGTTCTCAGGTGCTAGGATCACCAAGCCGTTGGTTGAGCTCACTCTGGTTGCAGGCCACGTAGAAATGCCCATGTGAGAAGTAAGTCATGTCATTCAATGGAACCATGACTTTTATTAACTGCAGGGTGTTGCCTGACATGGGGTAGTTGTGCTACATTTAAATGGTTCATTGCAATCAAAGGAAAGTTTATGGGAGACAAAATGGATTTAAAGAACTGGGCAGCACAATCCTACTTAAAGATTGGGCAGTCGGCTGAGGCCGTCCGCCCGATCTAGTGCTCCGCCATGGGCTGCCTGCAGCAGGCAGCCTGCGGCGGAAAGTCTACTTGTGGAAGGGGACTCTTGTCCCCTTCCCTGAGTGTAACAGTGGCTGGGGCCGGTAGGTCTCCTCGGATTTCCGCCAGCTATTTGCGGAAGCCTGGAAGGGACCGGGATATGGCGGACGCCATGTCCCCGCCCCCGCCTGCTATGGCTGGGCCTATGGCCGCCCTTCTGGCTCTGTAGTCCCTCCCCCCATCAGTCGACCAACCCTACCCACCCACCCACCGGATCCTACATTCCTTGGGTCTGGCAGCAGGCTGAGTCTTCGGCCGGCGGAGCTGGGAAGGCCGGCCTTGCGCCAGCCTTCCCGGCTCTGAAGTTGTCCACAAACGTGCCGTAAGGCACATTTCCGACTATTCTGCGCGGCGGACACTAGGTCCGCCGCCCGCAAATTACATAGGATTGCACTCTAAATCCCATAGCGAAGCACAGGTGTCAAGCTAGTATAAATATATATCCAGCTCAGCCACCATTATTTCTCTGTCTCACACTTATCAAACATTTCTCTTGGGACGGAATCTGTTTTCCTTGCCTGGCATATTATCATTTATTTCTGAAGTAGGCATTAAAGGGGCTGTTTAAGGTATCTGTAATACTTTACAACCAATCATAAATCGCTAGTATAAATTATACATATTTGGGATTGCATTATTTGTTCAACTGGTTTTATTCTGGCAGTCTGTCAAAAAAGTACACTCTATACTGAATGAGGCCCAACTTCAAAAACATTGGCCAATTTGACAGAGCAATATAAATGTGAATATTACAGATAATAGGCTCCCGGATAGCTGAGGACTTAATGGTAAAACTGCACTCGAAAAGGTTTTATTATTGTTATTAAATTCTGATATTTGAATTCTGCTGTTCAAAAAATGATGTCAATAGGTCTAATTGTTTTGATATTTAAGTGGGTTTTGTTTGGGAAATACAATTTAAAAAGAAAGTAATTTGTGTTGTTAAAGGTATTTTTAGCTCTGATGGTATAGATTAATAGCAGGAAAAGAAATAATAAATCAATGATAACTAAAGGATACAAATGTAGGAAGTCAATATTTTTCCCTCTGAGTTTTACCAAGAATAAAATAATACATGATAGAACAATATATCTGACTTCATTCATGAGACTTTACCTCAGGTTTTTTTTTTTGTCAATTCTCAGCGTTGAATTAATTCAGATTGCCAGAGGTATATCGAATATTAAATGCTGCTGCATTTTCATTTCATGTTGTATTAAGCTTGCATAACTTTGAAATGTTTAGAAAGTCTTTTTTAAAAAAAACTTTGGGGTGCTTTTTTGTTTTGTTTAGCAAATCTTAAAAAAAAACACGTTGGGGTGTGTTTTTTTGGGACACGGTCAGCTCAGTTCTATCTGGGATCGGGGTTGTGGTGTGCAGCTGTTTATGACAGCAGAACAGAGTTCCAGTGTTGTAAGTAGGCTACTGATGGAGCGTGCAGTACTCCATCAGTGGCCATTTTGAGAGCACTGCCAGAACAGACGGCAGCACTCCCTGTCCGTCAGCAGACCTCCCTGGACCTACTGGAGTGGGTAAGGCAGCAGAGGGGGCAGGGATGGGGAAAAACGGAGTGAAAAAGGGCAGGGAGGGGGGAACAGGGGGTGGGGAGGTGGCGGGAGGCGGTAGATCTGGCAGTGATGGTGTGTGCCAGATCCTATTTCCCTAGCAAATCTTGATTGTACTTTCAAGATATGGGAAAGCCAAATCACCCTGGGAGAGCCAAGTTATCACGCACGCCACGCTTTCATCAGCACTGCCTCTTCCAAGGCATCTCTTCACAGCTCAGCAGCTGAGAGGTGCTGTATGAAGTGACGCCATGGCAGAAGTGGTGTTACTGAAAGGGCGGCTCGCAGATTGTTATAAAGATACAGTGGAACAACCCATACCCATGTATTGTTGGAGATGGGCAGCATTCGTCTGCTGGACACTGGGCGGAACACTGGGGGGCGGTGTGTCGTCT
This sequence comes from Plestiodon gilberti rubricaudatus, assembly GCA_026170595.1. Taxonomy (NCBI): domain Eukaryota; kingdom Metazoa; phylum Chordata; class Lepidosauria; order Squamata; family Scincidae; genus Plestiodon; species Plestiodon gilberti. The sequence continues at coordinate 59,531,113 of JANXHW010000004.1, read as the reverse complement.
GGTCACCTGAAAGACCATTTGCCTTGATCTCTCTGTGTTCCGAGGAAGGGGCGTGGCCCCTGACTTTACTTCCTCCTTCTTTTTACCCTTTCTCACTCTCTTCTTCTCCTGACTCCAACGAGGTAAGATGTGCCAGGCTTGGGCTCTGTTGCCAGCGGCCATCTTACAGCACACATCATACAGGAGCCCCCAGCTATAGGGGGGCTTCATCCTAAGTTAGAACTGAACCTCTGATCTTAATCAGATGCTATATATATGAACTGAAACCATGAGTAAACTTTCTCTTTTGCAACTTCACTCAGCCTATGCCTCGTGTGTTTATTTAGCCAAGTATAAGCAAGTCTGCCTTGGGTGTGAGAGGGAACAAAAATCTCCAGATAACCCCTAATAGAGGTTACTCCAATATGTATGCCATCTTGATCTCAGTGGAGGCAGATTTTGTGTAATCGCAAAAGTGATTAATAATCAATGGAACTGTTTGCAATTACCGCATGACATTCATGGTTTTAAGCTTTTTTTCCTGTACAGAAAGCATTTCTATGCTTTCCTGGTAGAAAATTCAAAATGTTCCTAGTGGCCCACAGAGTGACAGTAGCACAGAAAAGACATCAAAATTCACATCCAATTCCACAGAGATATTATATTTTTAGCATACATAGTCAAGATCATTTTACTTCCAGAAAGTTGACAAAATAGTACTTCTCATCTTTCCTTCTCATATAATTATAATTGATTTTTATGCTCTAGAACACTTTCTTTTTAAAATGTGGTCTACATAGGCTTGTTAAGAAAACATAAAATCTAATGTCATCAGCGTTTCCATCTCCCCTGTCAAAGCATAAAGTTCAAAGCTCTTGAAGTAATTGTAATGAAAGACATTGATAGCCATATTGAAAATGTCAGCAGGATTTCTGATATCTGTTATAAAAAAACCTCACAATAAAATCAACATTTAATTGAATAAGCAAAAGAACCTTGTTCTTTGAAATGCTGTCACAGCCTTTGATGATTTATCATAATCTATTCATATCCAATTTGTATGACAATACCCTCTTTAGATCTCCCAAAATGTCAGAGATACAAGGTGAGAAATGATAATAAGAAAATGATTCTTTTAGCAGAAGTGCAGCCTCATTCTCTTTTTGCAGCCTCATTCTCACAGATGTCACACCTGTGTATATCACTTCTGATGTCATGTGTGGATTCACACATGGCCAGCTAATTCAAGTGCTGGAGGCGGTGGGGTGCACCAATACCACTCCCTTACCTGGCAATATGCCCGCCACCCATGCCTCTATTGCTCTTCCTTCTCCCCTTGGCTGTAAACAGGAAGAGGAAATGTGGAGGAAAGGAGAGTGGTGGGCTAGACCATTAGAGGTATCTCTTCTCCCTGCAAACAAAGGTCATGGGGGTGCTGATACATAGAAAATAACTGTCTACATTCACTAAGCCAGAGATTGCAATCCTGCACATACTTACTTGGGAGTACGTCCCATTGAACAACCAACATGAATACCACCTAGGACAGATTGTTTGCAGCTGCTTTTAGTTTGCAGCTGCTTTTTATACTGGAACCTTCTGCATGCAGAGCATGTCTCTCTACCCCAGAGCGAGTCAGACAGCTGATTTGTAGTACCGTTCATGTAACCAGTCATCATGAAGCATCCTTTTCAATAGGTGACAATACCAAATCAATCCATTTTAAACAGCAGATTCCAATACCGAAACCTGAATCTCAGGGGAAGGGTTGGAGGAGGGGGAGATAAAATACCAACATCCAAATATGATGTCACTGATTTTTTTTTTCAAAATTTTTCTAAACTGCTCCCCTTTCACTCCAGCACAGTGTCTTTTCTGGTGGCTGTTGCTGGTGGTGTTCTGCATCTTTTTTTAGTTTGTGAGCCCTTTTGGGACAGGGAGCCATTTAATCATTTGATTTTGTCTATAAACCGCTTTGTGAACTTTTTGTTGAAAAGCAGTATATACTAATACTAATACTATTAATACTAATACTAATACTAATAATAAACATCTTTTTCTAAACTGCTCCCCTTTCACTCCAGCACAGTGTCTTCCTCAGGGATGCTGCCTGGAAACTCTTTGTGTGGAGATTGTAATGTCAACCTCAAAAGTGCTCTGTTTGGCCAGAACAGAGCAATTTATAACTTCCTGAACTTCCTTTCCAGAGGGTGACATAGATAAACATAAACGGTCACTTATTATCTGGAGTTAGGTGGGAAAGCTCAATTGGGGGAATAAGCAGCAGCTGACTGTCTTCTCCAATAAAGGAGACATCACTAAAAGGGGGGGCGGTAGAGTCCAGGACAATTAGAGTCCACTGCAAGTTCTCTCTATTGAAATAAAATTCTTGCTCATTTGTAATCCAACCCTCTTGCCTTGAGTCTTCTTTGGGGGGACGGGACGACTGTGGGCCAAAGCAACCTGACCCCTTTTTCTCAATCATCTGCTTTCTGTGTATCAAGGGACACAATAATGTCATCTGCCTACGTATCACCCAATGCTAGCAACCATTTCTGCAGCAATGACGGCCCACGTTTTGAAGCATCATGCCTAGATCAGGGGTTCTCAACCTTTTTCACCAAGTGTACCCCCTGGCATGGTCAAATTTTTTAAAGTACCCCCTGTGCCAATTAATTGATTAGCATTAATTATTAAATGTAAATTTAAATCATTAACTTTAAAAAAGGGTTAGCCACCCTATTTCCCAATTTTTGCCACCCTTTTTATTTTAAAAGAAAATATCACCACAGGTCTCCCATCCAAAGATAAACCAAGGCAATCCCTTCTTAGCTTCCTTAAGAAGACAGAAAACCAGCTCAATCTGCCATAAGAACTTCCTTCTATAAATGGAATAAACTATGTATTCTAAAACCCAGCATATAAATTGAACCAGCCAGTAGGAAAGCACTTAATTTGCATTCCACTTAGGACACAGTCTGGGGGGAGAGAAGGGGTGGTTTTGTTGCTCAAGAATCTTTTATGTTCACTGTCAATGAAGTTTTTCTTTTTAGTAATGAAGTAGGGACTATTTAGTCAGAGAACTTACTCACCCTAACTTGGATGTAAATGCTAGAAAGAGGTTTATATAGAGATTTGGTAGAGATTTTTTTTTTAATATGGGAGCCTTGCGAGTCTGTGCGTCAGCTGTGAGTCCGACTCGCAGCTGATAAGACACAGCAAGCCGCGTACCCCTGCATGTCGGTTCATGTACCCGCAGGGGTATGCGTACCACAGGTTGAGAACCTCTGGGCTAGATTATGCTATCATCATACCTTATTTTGTGGAGACGGGGGGGGGGGGAGAGAAAAAGAGAACCTGCACAGACTTAAAATTGTCAAAATGCTGTTGTCAGAATTTTTCCTCAGACTAAGTGGTCTCAGCATGATGCAAGTATCCTGAGGGAGCGTCATTGGCTCCCTGTCAAACATCTAATTGATTTTCAAATTGCTGTGATGGTTTATAAGGCAGGGCAGTTTGGGCACCGTGTATTTATTTGAAGTACACTCTCAGCATGAGCTCAATGTTTCTTTGAGATGGTAGGAAGCAAGTCAAGTGGGCTTTCTCAAATACACATTCAGGTTAAAAATCTAAAGGTCTCATTGAGCTGCTTTATATCACAACTCCAGCATGTCTTCAGTGGCCAGGATTTGCAGTCTGCAGTGAACTGATCTTATCTGAAACTGATATGTCATGGCCTGGATTCTTGTGAGGAAAAACTGACATCAAATGAATGACAACTGTGCAGCCCAATCCTACCTATGCTTATTTGGAAGCATAGGAAACTTGTGTGGGGACAGACCAGCACCATTCGTGACATTTTGCTGCCTGAAGTGGAGTACCACGTGGCAACCTTTCCCTTTCCTTTTTCTATTACAAACCAGTTCCTCCATTTCTTCAAATCTTCATTTTTCTCTATACTAAGAATAAAGCTCTGTCCACACTGCAAATATTTCGTCAGTTAAGGCACAGATGAATGATAAACATCTCTTTTGCCGCATGCATAAGCTATGGGCAATCTGATTACCAATGGGTCCACTGGTAAAATAGACACGTATGCATTTGTCACACATGACAACCCATGAAGTTTTCTACAAGGCTAGATGGGAATTGTATTTATTATTAATTTAAAACAGCGTTTCTCAAAGTTCTCCCAGCGAGGCGGGGAGAACTTTGAGTGTGTGCGGGGGCGGGGCCAGCAGTGGCGGTGATCCAGGGGATTGTCACTGCTGCCACCAGAACCGCCCCCGAAACGACCCCCCACACTTACCGGGGCTTGGGGGAGCTTCGGGGAGGCCTGCAGGTGCGGGGGGGGCGTTTTGGGCACTTTTGCAGCAGTGGCGATCCCCTGGATCGCCGCCACCACCATGCTGTCCCCGCCCCTTAAAGGGGCAGGGGACAGTTTAGGTTCTCAATGGTGGGTTGCGACCCACCACTTTGAGAACCGCTGATTTAAAATATTTGTAAGTTCCACTAAAATCAGTAGGACTTGTTTCTGAAAATGCACAGGACTACACTGTGAATGTGCATATATGTCACAATACCCAACTGCACACATGAGATTTTGTGTGTTGGTTTCTATTTACAGGACATGTTTGGTTCGTACTGTGACACTTACTGTCTTCTACTGTCAAATACAATTACATTTTTGGGGGGTATTTGTAAACATAAAATCTATCTGGGTAAACCAGTTACCCCTCTAAACAAACAAAAAAGAATTGGGGTGCTTTCTGTGTCTGTATGAGCATTAACTCTGCCATGGCTAAGGATAGAAATTTTTCAATATTGGCACATACCTTCCACATTCCTCCACTGGCTTCCTTCAGCTAGAAATTTCATACTAGCAACAGGTTGCGGGGGACCCACAAGCAAAACCTAGTGCTGACCCTCCCATTGCATACCTTGCTTGACCCCTGATTAGGTGTTTCTGCTGCCACTGGTCCTGAAGCTAGGAGCAAGCGCACTTGGGTGGGACCTCCGATGGTCATGGGACCTATAACTTGTATCTCAAGTATCCCGCTTGTCCAGTTCCTTATGCCATCCTGAAGTAATTAAATATATATTTTTATTTATCAACTAAAACAGAATTAACCTTTAACTGTAGCGTGGGCTACCAGACTTTTACAGGACGAAAAATCAGCGATTGCAGCACACGCGATGGAGACAGGGCACAAGATCGCATTTGATCAGACTCATTCGCTGTTCCACAAACCAAAATATAAACAGAGACTTAATTTAGAAGCCATTTCGATTTCCCAAAAGAAACCCGCATTTTTAATTAACAGGCATTAGGAGATTTCCTTCGCTAACAAGATCTGGAATCCGATTCTCAATAAAACTAACAAACAAACAGGAGAGCAGCAGACATAAAAAGGTTACTGACGGTCAATGCTGAAGCGAACGCTTCCGGTTCCAATTAACCGTTCCCGCGCTTTTCAGCAAGAGAAACTATATAACATCGAGTGTATTGCTCCAAGGATCGTGTCATCTAACAGTGATTTAAGCTGTGCTGCCTTGACAAAGTCCTTAGAAAAAAGGAGGAAACGTTGGCAACTGGAATCAAAGACTTTTTACTTCTGCCTGTTATTTGGAATCTTTGTGTATGTGTCCCAAGGGTACGTGCTTAAAGAAAGAAACGCCAAACATCCGGTACAGTTGAAAGTATTCTATTTCTTAAAAGAATACATGGCTGTAAAACCCATATTTCTTGTCTCTTTAACCTTTAACTTTCACTGCCCTTTTTATGGCCCAATCCTACAGGGGGTCTATGGCAGCCTCCTGATCCATTGTTGTAATTCCTCAAACAGTGGCGCAACTGTTGTGCTGCTATTGTACCTGTTGGAGCCACCAGCAGAAATGGCCTGAAGCTCAGTGTGTCCACCACACATAGACCCAGCTTGTGATGGAGCAGGTAAGGTAATTGGGGCGGGTTGTGAATGGACCATGGACAGTTCGGAAGGCAGGAAGAGGGCAGGAGGCAGTTTGGGTCCTGGAGGGGGTGGACCCCAGTGGCAGCACTGTGCGCTGGGATGCTATCCCCATTTTTCCAGCCCAACATACACCCTGCCTCTCCCCAGATGTACATCAGCAAAATACGATAGCAAAACAGTCTCCATGAAGACCCATTGGTGACCAAGAGACCTACCAGGAGGTAAAGAAGAAAAATGTTTACTTACGTCTCCCAGGCCATCTGGTCACCTCTCCACCATTACATGCAGTGTGCCCTCTGTCAGGGCTGCTGCATGGCAGAAGATAGTGGGAGATAGAATTGGTATTTTAGTCTTATTTTATCTGTACAGTTGTTTAGGTTCTGTTATTTTCTTGGGTTTAATTGATATGTATGATATCTCTACCTATGTGAATAATTAATCAATTGCATTTGAATTGTGTATGTCACCTTGGGCAATTTTCTTGGAAAAGCTGCCTGTAAATGAAGCACACAAATGAGAAAAAAAAATCTGCATGTGCATCTATATTTGATGTAAATTTTAAAGGGGAGGAGGCAATCTGGATGGAACATTTTCATTGCATCGTTTTCTACAATGCTTCACCAACTGTCATAGTAACATGGCCCAAAATTAGACTGTAAATTAAATTATTGCTTTAGCAATATCTTGCTGAACTAGCTGTTCTCACCTTTTGGTCTTTGTGTTACATACTAATGGCTTTTCTACGCTAGTGTTAATTTAGGTGAAGAGGATCTCTCTCTCTCTCTCTCTCTCTCTCTCTCTCTCTCTCTCTCTCTCTCTCTCTCTCTCTCTCTCTCTGATGAAGGTTGGTGCCAGTCTATTCAATTACTTTGGTGTATTCTCTTACAAAAGGTAAGCTAGTAATTACTAGTAGAGTAATAACTGAGTCGAATTTTGACTTCAGCATAACCTAGCTAGGATTGCGGAAGTCTGGGGACTGATCAATCGTAAGGAATTTACACAGTGGACTTTCAATAACATGAGAGCCAGACAGCAAGAGGGGGGGGGGGGAAAGCCACTTTTAATCCAGCATTCATTCTTCTACATTTAAATGTGTATGTTATATTTCACAGCACATCTAAGGGCCAAGCTACACGATAGTTTGCAATTTGACCTTAAGATATTTAATTTATCCCTGTACCCCCCAAATAAACACGCCAGACAAGTGCTTGGAGTTTATGGCCGCTTTATTAAATACACAACAAATAAATGCAGCAGGGCACTAACTATGGGAAAAAACCCCACTTTTGGCGTGCAGGCAGCTAAGCTGGGGGAAACGGAATCCTAGCCGTCTGCCTCCCCCAAGGTCTAAATGGGCATCACATCCTGGCTCAAGGTACGCTTGGTCCACAACCAAGCAACCTATCCCTGCCAACCCATAAGGGTCAAGGCAGCTGGACAGCACAGACCAACCTCCGGAGATTCCGTATGTTGATCTTTGCAACTCCAGCCTGGGGGTTTGCCAGCCAGCCTCAGCGATCCGGTGCGGCACCTGCTGAGCGGTCCTGGCTTACCCCCAGGCCTTGCTACCTCAGGGTGTATGCCAACTAAGCCCTCCCTGGCTACCCGTACCTGCATGCCCACCTACCTAAGCCACCTTACAAAAAACATGAAAGGGGACAACCTACGAATAGCCCCCCACAACCCACAGGCTGGGGTAGGCGAAAAACCCAGGAACCAAAAGCCAATCAGGTTGATGGGAAAAAATTCCTACCCGGCTCCCAGTAAAGGGCAACCAGCTAGTCTCAGCCTGAAAGGAGGGAGGGTGGGCGGGGCACGGCGATCCAGGGCGGGACTGAAGGAGGAGAGCACGCAGTGCGTGCTCTGCCCACCTCGGCCCCGCCCCTTGAATACAGAGCAGCCAATCGGCTGCTGCCACAAGCCCCTGTCGGCGTGCAGGGGCGAAGAGGACAACGAGCGGCGGCTCCGTGAAGCGGGCCACCGCACCTTATTTAAGTTATTACCGTATTTATCAAGTATATTTCTGTACACATTTCACACACATACTCACACACACACACTACACACACACACACACACACACACACACAGTTCACAAAGCAGTTTCTGTAGCAAATTCTGTAGCCGCCTTGGGTCCCTTTGGGGAGAAAGGCGGGATAGAAATATTGTAAATAAATGGAGTACGAAAATTATTTCCTGTTCCAAATGAACCCACAATCTTGTGAAATACAAGGGGGGAGCTGTCGAACATGCAGGGTAAGATGGGCCTAGAAGCTAGCGACCAACATCCACCTCCCTGCTCTCCTTCCTCTGTGTAAATTGGGAATGAACTGGGGAAAAGCAGTTCTTGCTACCAGCACCTTAAGCTTGAGACTTCAGAAAGAAGCTGCCTTGGGAAAACCTTCCTAGAGGGAGCTTCAATATCTGGGGGGTTCTCTTAGAATCAAACAGTAGCAAAACATGGACATTCTGGGAAATATGTCAAACGACTCTCTTCTGAGTGAACCAAGACCAGGCAGGTAAAAAGTTAAAAAAAAAAAAAGAAATGTGTTCAAAGTTATAAAATATCAAAGGACTGAAGTATCAGGTACTCCCAACATCAGACTAGAGCAACATCAGACTTGAGCAAATGTGCAAAGGGGAGGGTGCATGCCTCTGATATTTTTAACCTGTGGGCATTAATATGTAAGACTAGGTACCTGGGGCGAGGGTCATCTCAGTTACTACCATTTCTCACTTCTAGAAACCAGGTGGGCTTCATGGTCACATGAGTGGCTCCAAGCCAGGTCCTTTGATAGGGAATAAAAAGATGTTCAAACAATAATCAATATAATACAGTAAACACGGCTACTGTCTTCAAATGACTCAGTAGCCCTGTGGCAATCGCTGGGAAACAGTGATGTTGACTCGACCGTGAGTTGGACTCAAGTCACATCAATGACTTGACTCGGACTTGACTCGGCAATTGTGAATGACTCAAAAGACTCAACTAGAGACTTGGAGCCTTTTACGACAAGTCGAATTTTATTCAGGTTTAAACCCGTTTCCCCCAATAAATAGATAGGGACTTGCAACTCGCAACCAAAGACTCAGGACTTGAGGGCAAAGACTTGGGACTTGACTTGAGACTTGGAGTCAGAGACTTGATCCACATCCCTGCTGGGAAATCTGGTGCTTCTTCCCACCTTGAGATCAAGTCAAACCATGCGCACAGTCATGCCCTGGCTGGTTCTTTCTCCACTGCCGCTATAATGCAGATACTCTACCGTTCAGCATGAGGGCTTTCTTTGCCTGGCCTGGTCCTGCTCGAGTTAAGGCAGGAAAAGCCTGCACTTGAGTGGTGTACTTTGCTGGGGAGGCAGAGCACATGTAGCATTTTTTTTTCTGTCTGAGATTAGCTGGACACCCTTTTAGGAGCTGGGTAGGATTTATTATTATTATTTTTTTGCTTCTCTTCTGATTGTTAGTTGGAGGGACGTTTTTTGCCTACCCCAGGCTGTTGCTTTCAGGTGTGGTGGTTAACTAGCCAGATTGGCCACTTCTGTCAGGTATAGTGCAGGACTGGGAGTAGGAGTCGGGATCTGGTGTGTACCCTACGAGACAGAGGGGGGGGAGCCAGAACTGATCCCAAGAGGCTGTTGCGCTGTTAGGCAGGTAAGTTGTAGGGCTAGATACAAATTCAGCACCAACATCATCCTGCCCACCTAATGGAAAAGGTATCTAAGAGGGTAACTATTTCTGGAACAAATGGAAAGAAATGAAATTGTTAGCACAATTCTTACTACTGTAAGAAATAATATCACCTTATTTTCAGTGAGACTTCCTAGAAAGTGTTTAGAGGATCACAGTCGTCCTGGTTCAGAACTTAGACTACAGTTTGGTTAAAGGTTGTGGAATTTTTAATCTCTGTAAACTTTTCTTCATTGATTTGAATGACTTGATTTGACAGCTCTGTAAGCACCAAAGAGGTTTTTTTTTTTTTTTTCCAAATGCGAGCTAACAAATTCAAGAGCAAAAGTGTGACTGGCAAGTTTGCAGTTTGTGTGCAAGAAGGAGAGAGAGATGATCCATCTGTAATGGGTCACATGCCAATTTCCTCAGCATGCTTTTGCAATGATTTTTAGAGGAGAGGGACAGTAATACGAATATTCAGTATACAAAATTCTTAAAGAGGGAAAGTAAGAGGAATATTCGGTGTGCAAAATCATTGGAAGTGCTCTGTCTAACAGCCATTCTACATTTGGGTCCGTAAGAGCACTGAATCTTAGCAAGCCTGCGGCAAAATGTCTTTAGATTTTCCTTGGATCTCCATTCACTATATAAGATAAAATCACACCCTTTTTGTTATCAGTTGCTGTCACTTCATTTTATCCAATTCAGAGGGAATCCAAAACTTGAACATAAGAATATAAGAACCTTGCTGGATCAGGCCGAAGGCCCATCTAGTCCAGCTTCCTGTATTGCACAGTGGCCTCCCACCAGATGCCTCCGAGAGCACACAGCCAATAAGATATACCTGTTTCCTGTTGTCACTCCCTTGCACCTGGCACAGAGAAAACCTACTTCTAAAGCCAGGAGGTTGCTTATGGTTTGTAACCTGTGATGGTATTTTCCTCCATGAATCTATCCAGACACCTTTAAAAAGCATCTAGGCCAGGTGCCATCACCACATCCTGTGTCAAGGAGTTCCACAGATGAATTACACGCTGGGTGAAGAAATATTTTCTTTTGTCCGTTCTAACTCTTCCTCCACTCAATTTTAGTGCATGTCCCCTGGTTCTGGTATTGTGCGAGAGGGAGAATAATTTCCCTCTATCCACTATCTATCTAACTCTGTGTTGAGCCATGAAGCTGACTCAAGGCAGCCAAATTCTGCTGGCACATTCTGCTGCTCAGGTGCTGTTTCTTATCATCTGCAGTAGTCTGTTTTCCAAGAGTCCACAACATTTAGCCAAATATTACTTTTATGTAGGACAAGGAACTTTAATTAGTTTAATTGGTAGATTCATCGTTGATGGTTATGTGGGGCCTAATAGTACTGTAGGTAGACGAGGGTACATTTTAATTGGCAAATTAATTAGTAGATAATGTACAAGGTGGCTGAAGATACTCAAAAAGGATTCACCAATGACCATCTATTGGTTTATAACAGGGGTGGCCAAACTGCGGCTCCTGAGCCACATGTGGCTCTTTGACGTATAATGTGTGACTCTCAGAAATATGTTGGCTAAGCTACATTTTGCATCACAATGTATATAAAAGGTAAATAAGAAATTTTAAAGCTTTATAATTATTTACCAGGCAGAAACTGAGAGTCCACTGAATTAGAACACAAGTTTAATGTTCATGGTGAGTAAATATAATTAAGAATTTACATGCTTCTTAAATATTGTGGCTCTCAAACATCTGAAGTTTATTGTATGTGGTTCTTACATTAACCAAGTTTGGCCACCCCTGGTTTATAAGAAGAAGGTGATACAATGACTCAACATAGAAGATCTGACATACAAGAAGGAGCTCTGGTTCTAATGTTGGTTCTAATGCACCACCATGAGCTCCTTGGAGAAAGGGTGGTATAAAAATGTGGAAAAAAATGAATTAAAAATAAATTTCCAAATATTTTCCTCACTCACTTCAGCAAAAGAAACAGCCACATGCATATAAGCAGACCCGTCTTAAAGAGATACACGTTCCACTGAAGGAAGAATGGAAACTGTCACCCTTCCTCTGAGCACGTGTCTTACAATCTCTCAGAAAGAAGACACAAGATTGGGGTGGAGTTAGAGTGGACCTGTGGGATGGAGGAGGAACCAGTTGGGCCATTTGACCAACAAAGGATCATTCATAGCTAGCATCCTCTCACCCTGTGCCATTCACTGGTTGTCTTGTTAGAGGCTGAGTGAGAATGCTCCTTCTGCTGCTGCACGCTGCTGGACGTGTTTTCACGACTGCTGTAAGGCAGGTAGTGCAGTAGTACAACAAGTCCATAGGATTGGGCTGAGAGTTATTTAATTAATAAATGTGGTCCAGCTTAAAATCAAATCCGTACATCATGTGCTTCTTTGGGGAGGCACTAGGACAAATGCCCACGCAAGCATGACACTTTCTTGGTAGTCTACTCTACTGCCTGGACTCTGCTCCTCCTAGTTGAACCCACCCACCTGATTAATAACAGAATGCAAATATTATGAACCTCATGGAGAACAGTGATACATGGATGTATGTTTTGGCAGATTCCACCTGAAGACTGTAACAAGAACATGTACAGGAATTGATGAGTATCATCAATTTAAGGTGTGTTTGTTAAGCTGAAGTAGCTGGTCTTATGAGCAGACTCAGTGGGAGTTAATACATCAGTGTACTACCTTAGAGATTTGGTGACATGATTGGCTTTGTATTTGTTTAACAGAACAGCTTGTCTTGATTCTATTTCTAATTTTCAACTGGCTGGCATGGCTGTTTGCTATGCAAAGCTGTGGCTTTGAAAACCTCAACACGGTTTTCTGCAGCAAAAATAAAATAAAATAAATATGTTTGCGTGTCTATACACACATGCAGCACGCCCATAGATAAATAATATGGACTTGTAGCAATGATCTTTTAAATCGATTTTTAGATACTGTTTTTATTAATTTTCATTTTTTTTACTGTTTTAAAATGTGATTATTTTTGTATTGTATTTTTTGTATCGTATTTTCTTTTTTTGTTGTAAGCTGCCTTGGGTCCCTTCGGGGAGAAAGGCGGGATAAAAATACTGTAAATAAATAAAAATAAAAATATAAAGACGTCAGACCAACAAAAGACCTCACATATATGGATAATAACTCCTTTAAGAGAAAAAAACATGCATGTTCTCACAATAATATGTGCACCACATACAACAGGCTCTCCTAATCATTCAGTTTGTTCCCAGAAGTTAGCTAACATCACTTGATAAACTCTATTTGAATTGATCATAAAGTAGGACATGCAAAGAAATTTACCATTCTCTCTGTTCTCTCACTGTGTATCTCAATCTGTAACCAAGAGATGTTTCCGTAACTTACATGGCAGCGAAGAATTGTGAGCAAATTCCTTTGATACAAAGTTGGTTGTTTGATGCACTTCCTGTATGTCAGTGCAGAGGATAACTTCCCTGTTCCCAGGTAGTTCATACCAATATTGATGGAAAAGTCTCACGTATGGACATCAAAACTTCAGACTGCTTTGACCAGCTCTGTGTGCATGTTTTTAACTTTGTATCAAGGGGAGAACTTTTTTTTGGGGGGGGGGTGTTTTTTCTGTCTGACTCCCAGTTCAAAAGAATTCTGTTGCAACGTTACTAATCTAAAGCATCTTAAAATAATGCTTTCTTACAAGCATGATTTCCAAAATCATCATATTGAACAAAATAGAAATGCAGGGTTCATCTCATTTATCTTTAATTTTAAACGTTTTCAGAGGTATGTGTAGCATTCCTTCTAGTCTTTATGTAGTTACCCCAAAAGGCAGGAGAAAAACTTACAAATCTATTGTATTTCTACAATAAGAAAAATATCAATATTTTTATCAATTACTAATTATCAATTTGTATCAATAGTTATTTGATAGCAATTAGGTACAGTATGTGCATTCAATTTTGGAGCAAATGGAACCCAAACTAGGTTTCATTTGTTGTGAAATAAATGTGATGGATAATGAATGGGTAACAATTATTCCTGCCAGTTACGTGCACTTTGCATACTACTTTTATGGCCCAATCCTGTCTGGGCCTTCGCTACTGGAACTTGTGCTCTGGCAGCACAAGTCCCTCTGCTGAGGCATGGAAGATGAAATGCCATTGCGCTCTTCCAGGTTGCTTGTGCAAACAGCTAGAGGTGCAGCATGTGCAAATGTGGGTCCTAGAGGCTGTGCTACTGTTAAGTTGGCAGCAGTGACTCAGAGAGTGGGGAGGTTTGGGGGCATTCTGGGGTGGAGAAGAGGGAGTGCAGGGGAGGGAGCAGGCTGGAGGTGGTGCAGAGGTGCATGCTGTATCCTATCCCCCATTTTTCACCTCACCCCACCCCAGAGGCGTCAGGCGCCGGGAGGGCGCCCGGGCACGTGGGGGCGGGGCCAGCGTCGCGTCGTGTCGACGCGCCCCCCGCCCGTTTTGCTCCCATTTCGGAGCCAAACCGGCTGCAGGGAGGGAGGGAGTTACCAGACACGACGACGCTGCTTCGGAGAGGGTGAGTTCCACCGCCCCCATTCCTGCCGCCTGCCCGCGACCGAGCGCCTGGAGCTCCTGCTCCACGCGCTCCGCCGTGGTTCCGCCTCTGCCCCACCCACTTCTTCCCCTTGGACACACATCAGCAAAATAGCTGATGTGGGTCCAAGGAGACCAATAAGCTGCCAGAAGGCCTACCCAAGGGTAAATAAAACATATTTTACTTACCTCTGGTTGGTCTTCTGCCCACCCACCCAGTGGCGTCGTACCATGGGGGCCCTGTGGCCCTGGGCCCCAGGCGCCAAGTGGGTGCGCTGCTTCTGGGGGTGCCGACGTAAGGGCAGCTTCAGCGCGAGCTGCCGCTCTGAGTCTGAGGCGAGGCGCGGCTGCTGCAGGCGCTGCCGGGCGCGTGCCCCGCTGGCCCTATGGCTGCGGGCGGGTGGGTGGGCGCTCCAGGCTGCTTTCGAGTCCGAGGTGAGGTGACGTCGTCGAGAGGCGACACGTGTGCGCCCAGCGTCTGGAGCGCCCGCCCGCCCGCTGCAGCAGCCTGCTGATTCATGTACTGTTGTCCCTTTGATTCATGTACTGTCGTTCCTGCCAGAGTCCACAGAAAGAGGCTGAGGCACCTCTCAACCTTTCCATTTCTGCCACTCCCGGAGTTACAATGAGGAGGGAAAAAAAGTCTTACGTGGCAGAGGAGGAGCAGTGTTAACTGGAAAGTGGAAACTCAGTTCAACGCTGTGTGTGTTCTAATCTGCTTTCTTTTTGCACAGTACTTCAACACTGTGTGTGTTCTAACTTCTAATCTGCTCTAATCTGGCCTTTTTTTTAAAGGCCTGGTACAATCCCAGCAACTACAGATTGCCTTTTTGAAGTGCTTTTTGAAGTTACTTAAACATTTTTTCACCCATACGGTGGGGAAATAAATAAATAAAACGCGAAATTTGCGCCCCCCCAAAACCCTCAACTTTTCGCCCCTGCCTTTGCTCCTTTCCTATGGCACCGCTGCCAAAGGAAAGGAGCAAAGGCAGGGGCGAAAAGTTGAGGGTGGGCCTTCAGTAAATTTTGGGCTAGCGACGCCACTGCCCCCACCATAGCATGCAGTGTGTGCTCTGTTGACACAACTGCATGCTATAGTGTGGCAAGAGATAGTATCTGGCTGTTAAGTAGTATTTGATGTGCATGTAAGGGGGTGCTTTAGACACATGGAGAGGGGTAATTCACATGGGATTAAGTGGCCATGAGAAGAAAGGGCAGGACGTACTTGCTCATGGAGTGTATGTGTCCTTAACTGTGTGAGGACAGTTCAGAAACAGAAGAATCGGATCAGCCCAGTGAGAAAGATTGGGAGGAGAACACTAATTATACATGGGTTCCATCATAGGAAGACCACTGCTTCCAGTGGAATATGTCTTTGTCATGGAAATAGCACCACTTCATGAAACATAGACATCTTTTCCCACAACCTTTATTGTGGCTTCCTTTGCTTCCCCTAGCAAGTAGTCACATAGCAAGTGCCACATCAGGTTTGGTTTGATTAAATGGTTTGCCATATCATGTGCCATATCTATTTATGAAACTGAAAATCCTTTTTTTTAAAAAAAAAATGCTTCCAGGACTTCTGTTTCTGAGATCTGCTGCAATGTGTTTCTTAGCTAGAAAAGGTCAGCTGCTGAAAATAGGCCCTTCAGTGATTTAAGCATCAGCTACATGAAACCTAAGAAATTTGGCATACATTTTTCTCTGGCTGTTTGACAGATACTACTAAACCAATTGATGGCGACCTTTTAAATGTAATCTAATCGTCAAAATGTGCATTTCCCCCTTCTTAGTTCATGTTCTCAAATTCTAACAAGGAATGAAGATAGGGCAAGAAGAATCCATTTTCACACCAAGACCTTAACGGGAAATAATGCCATGGATTTCAAAACATGACGTGACAAATTATGGCCTAAGGAGATCTGATGAGTTGGAAAAGGAAGCAAGAGCTTCATCCTGGTGACTGTGTCATTGAGCCTGGAGATAATTCATGGCTTCTAACCAGTGCAATAAACAATGTTAGTGTAGACCAGCAGCAAATTGCCTTCAACCTCAATGATATTGGACATTCGGCGCTACACTTGAAACATGGAGGTCACATGGAGGGAGTCTCCTGCGCGTTGTTTTCACTGCTTTGACTGGTTCGGAAGGCGCGGGGGCGGGGTGCTTCGTTCCTCCGTGTAAGGGAGGCTCCGATCACGGAGGAACTTAGAGCTCTGCCCCCCCTGTAGTGACGCCAGTGATGGAGGTTGCTTGAAAGAGCTGAGACTCAATACTAGAGTTTGAGGTTATCCAATGAATTTAATTAATAGGAGATAAGGATGGACAAATGAAAGCACTGCAGCCCACAATGTGTAGCTAATGTACAAAATCCATCATGATCACTTAAATGGCTTTTAAGAGGGATTAGACGCATTCATGGAGGTTTGGTCTATCACTGGTGATTACGCAATGGCTAAATGAAACCTTGGAGGCATTGAAGGCCAGTTTCTGAGAAGCAACAGTAGGAGAAGATTCTTGCTTTCGTGCCTTGTTTGTGTTGACTTGCTGTTCTGGTCCACACAGTTGAAAGGGAAAGGTACAAGACACACTTGGACATGCAGTCTACATAGCCAGCTTTCCATGTTGAGATAGGGGTACTCTTGAGGATGAAGTGATACTTCCCATGTTCATAGTTGGGCACTACAGCAACCAACCAAGAACACAGGTGCTTTCTGAACATGCCTCTCTTTAGCAATAAATAGTGGTAGGTGGGCTTACAGTTTTCAAAACTATTGTATATTTTATTTGCTAAGTTAAATTTTTGGTGGGGCCTCAAGACGTTTTTATTTAGGTTGGCGTTCGATGGCTGACATGGTGGGCTGGCATTTTAATAAATGCAATAAGATGACCCACTGGGTTGGTTTGTTTTAATTGTTTTAAATACCTGTTTTAATTGTTTTTATTGTATTTTATTTTATTATGTATTTTAACATGTTTTTTTATTGTAAGTCGCCTTGATTGCCCTTATCGGGAGAAAGGCAGGGTAAAAAAAATCTTTAAACAATAAATAAATAAATAAAATTTAATATAGGGGTTTAACTACTTTGTCAGTCAGATTTAAAAGCACTTAACGTTTCACTCCGGACTTGCACGGAGCTTCGTCAGAAGTATGGAGCAAACAAGGTATTCACTGCCCTTTCGTGGCTTCTGGCTGGAGAGTGCTTGTTTTATGCCCCCAGCCATGGCTTGTAAAGTAATTAGCCTCTAGTTCTTAAAGGCACAGCTGCATGAGAAAGTTTTTAAGGAGAAGTCTGAAGTTTTTAAGGAGAGTAAGTTGTTTCAATGCATTCCTTTTAAGAACTGGCATCCAAATTTTATTCATGCTTTTTACTTCTTCCAAATATATTTTATTTGTATCAGACACGCTGGAGCAGTTCTTAAGGTTCAGTGCTTGCAACAATGCGCTAATTCCACTATGCACAAGATATTCCCTGCAAGAAAGTCTGGAACGTTCAACTTGCAACTTCTGTCTTACAGTATATATTTATTCATCTTGCAAGATGACCTCCAAGTCCTGGCATATTGATTCTGCAGGCAAAGAAGCAATGGAAATTATCAAGAGCTTCCATTTTATTTATTTATTGTATAAGGTTCATTTTGATATACGGTCTTCCATTAGAAAGGCATTCAAGTTGCTGTATGAGCTCCAAGAACAATGTAGCATGTCAGCTTAGGAATATCCTCGCCTTTGTGATTGATCAAATTGACGGTTCTCAAAGTCTCCAGCTTTTGCAGATGTTCACTTGGAACACACAAAAAGAGCTGGCACAGGTCCGAAGAGACCCATTGTGGAGTGGAAGGCTTACAGAGGGGTAAGGGGAAATAATTCCCTTTATTTCCTTTATTAAGCCTCCCCGATCCACACCCCCTCCCCTGCTCGATACAGCACACTCCTTTTTCAGTGCAGCTGCACCAGCGCGGGAGGGGGAGGATAGGATTGGGCTCTCAGTTGCTCACAAAATCTTGTGCCGTTGCATGTACACTTATGTTAGTCTCGAACTTCCTCACAAGCATTCAAATGGGGGTGTTTGCATTGTCAAGCACATCTAACTGAACATTCATGACATCGTTTCTTCTACATGGTGCACATATTGGTCCTTAACTTTCATCCTCAGTCAAACAATCCAATTCATGCAGATCAATAGAACATTTTTTCCTTCTGATCCTTTGTGTCCGAAACTAGAAGCATGCAAAACATGATAGTTTCCAGTTAAAATCCAACTTAATCTGAGATATTCTAAAGGTGGAGAGAGAGAGAGAGAGAGAGAGAGAGAGAGAGAGAGAGAGAGAGAGAGAGAGAGAGAGAGAGAGAGAGAGAGACTCTTCAAAGTGAAAGTCTATATCCATTATTAAGGGGGAGGAAATAGCATTTGCTGGAGAAATGGATTGTTGTCCATTAGACGGTAATATCTTTTCTACATTGAGTCATGTACAATGGAGCAGGCAGGTCTCTTCAGCACTTGGCAATTTGTTTAGAAGAATGTGCAGTTTGTGCTCTGGAGGATGCTTGGTCTGTAAGTAAACGACATGTTGAGGAGCACCCATTACATTTGCTTTGATTACTATCTCTTGTCTCTGCATCATTTGTAGTCTTCAAAATGACAAAGATCAATGAGTGGCAAGAAGCATAAACTGACATTGTCTTTAGATTGGTCAATGGTAAAATACAGAACACATTGGTTATTAGTCACTTCCAGGTTTCATAAACATAGATGTGCAGTTCATATTTTTGATACAGAGATAGGGAACGTTTAGAAATTATATGCGTGTGCAAGTATTGGTATAACAAGCAGCTATTGGCATACAGACATAAAGCTAGTTCAGACATCTGCTCCAGGAGTCAGGGCCTATACGCCAGGGTGGTATAATCTTCTTTGTGCAGGGGAAGGTACACAACTGCTGGGGACCCAGGCCAACTCACCCGCTCCCATACGTAGGAGCTTAAAGCTAGGAGCTTAAAATGTCTGAAAAGACCCTTATTAGACAGGATCAAATCACATTTTGATGGGGTCATCACAGGAGATAATTTGTAGGCAACCTTCCTCCTAGAAGTCTCCCAGTCCTTCATGCCATTATGCTGCCTACCCGGAGAGCTCCAGGTTAGCATAGTATGGGTGAAGGTTTGCCACATCTCAGCCGTCCCCATAGTGCAGTGTTTCCCAAACCTTTTTGACCTGTGGCTCCCCTGACCATTGGCTGAGGCTCCCATTACATTATGTTGATGCCTGCCAATTGGCATTGCACTATTTTCCAAGAGAATTCTGTAGCACTCTGTGGCTCCCCTGTCTAGTTTCCATGACTCCCTTGGGAGCCACGCCTCCCAGTTTGGGAACCACTGCCATAAGGAGTCTAGACCAAACGTCTCCTGCCTCTTTGGGGAGAAGTGAGTTAGGAGGCTATAAGACAAAATAGACCAATGTATTCCTCAGTTGTAGCAATTGTCATTTACCATGTCAGGGAGCCTATAAGTTCCCAAGCCCTTCTCTGACAAGGTAAATGCCAGCTGTCACAATGCGGAGGAGCATTCATAAAAAATAATCACCACGTGAAATTGATGAAGCAAAATCATTTTGTGATCACTTTTTCATGTCAGAAGTGGAGGTATGAATTGGCCTTCAAACTATTAAATAAAGCTCTTCAAAAACTGGGTGATTTCACTTCTGGTGGTGACGTCACAGGGGGCAGCATTTTTTGATGCCGTCCCCCCTCACGCAGGGTGTCACTACACCGCTGCATCCAATGCAGATGCTCTCCCACTGAGCTATATCCCTCCCGGTGGCATTTATTATATTTTGGAGTTGGGATAATCTTTGCCTATTTTCTCACATGGAAGGCAGGTTAGTCACTGTGAGTCCTTCCTACATAATAACACTTCAAACAACCTTTCCTTGCTACCTTGTGTGAGAGTGTTTCTCAGCAAAAGAGGCAAAATTAGATTTGGCTGATATAGAACTGAAAAGGCTAAACAGCCAAAGACACAGAGTGTCATCTAGAGCTGAGATAACTGTTTATAAGTTTCCATTTTTGTACTGATCTTTGCATGCTGGAGGGGGGACAATCTTTTTTCTTTTTCTTTTCTTTTTTAATACCATACCACAATCACCATGGAAATACATCATAGAAGAATCAATACATATCAGACTCAACTTCTGCCTTTGCAGTTCTTAGACATTTAGGACTAGGTTATATCACACATTTATACAATATTGAAGACTTCTCATCCAACTCCTTCGAGGGACAATCTTTTGTTGAGCAGTTCAGCAACTGGCACAGAAAGAAACAAGTTTGTTTTTTTCCGTACTGTTTATCTGCCCATGTGTTTTGCTCAGTTTATGTGGGATTGGAAAGCTTCACTCAGCATTATTAGACATCATTAAACAAGTTAAGGGATTGCAGACCTCTATTGCTCCCAAGTTTCAAGAGGTTCTCTGAGCTGTGACCCCCTAGGCTAGTTCAAGGATGAGACAGTTCCCTGAAGTCTTCAAAACCAGCCTTCTGCATGGACCTGTTTGGGTTGTGATTAGTGCCTAGGAAAAAAACATGTCTCATTATACACTAAATCCTCCCTGCCCTAGTCCATGCGACTATGTAGGGCTGAGGATTATGTAGGGCAGGAAAATAAATATAAATAAATAAATGAAACTTTAACTCAATCAAGTTGGAAATTGCCTCTGGCTTCTTACAACCAGGAGTTGCAGAGCGCCTTGATCCCAAATTGCCGTAGCTTCTCTGAACTGTTTTCTGGAGCTTTTCTGTTTTCAGTTTACCCTGTTTTCTGGAGCTTTTGGGGACTTGCTAGTATCCCACATTCTTCTACTTTCTAGATGTTGAGATAAATGTACTTATTGAGTAGTCTCCAGAGTCATTTCGGTTGTTCAGAACCTGGATGCAACCAACAGAAAAAGGACCAAAAAAACCAACAACGCCCATTTCTAGTTTCAGCCTGGAAACTCCTCTGTCCAAGCAAACATGAACACACACACACACACACACACACACACACACACACACACACACACACACACACACACACTGGACAATAATGTTCTTGGAGGTCTATAACGTGCTGGCTGTATATCCCTAAAGTAATGATGATCGTAGTAGCATTTGTTCTTTTGCATGACCCTAACACCATTGCGTAAAATGTTTTCACCTGCTTTGCTTATGCCTTTTTGGATTTATCTCCTCCTTTCCTGACTTTCAACAATCTCATTTTTTCCCCTCCTTTGATCCGTTGATCTCTTCAGTCTCTTGATTTTAAAAGTGAGCAGAGTTTGAATATGATATTTGGGAATACTGGAGAAAAAGGAGTGATTTCGCCCGGCCCTTTCGTTTCCCACTGTGGAAAACTGAGCAATGCATCAGTTTACTCTGCAGTAGACATCTCAGTACTACTAGCAGTAAGGACATGATCTGAGATCGTGCCTTCAGGGAGCTCAGAATAAAAGCGAGCCTCTGTGTACATGTGATAAGAACATATGTGCCATTATTCATATACATTGTCAAACAGTGCAATCCTGCCTAAGGATCTGACGGGCAGCTCAGGGCCGCCGGAGCAGAGGTCTACTCGGGGAAGGGGATGCTCGTCCCCTTCGCCGGGTGTAAATGGTGGGAGCCCCGATCGGCCTCCTCAGATTTCCGCCAGCAAAATCGCTTGCAGAAGTCGGGGAGGCCGTGTAACGGCTCAGCTGCCCGGCGATGGCTGGGATATGGCCAAAGCCATTCCCTCGCCTCCTCCTGGGCTGGCTGGGCTTATCAGAACCCTCCCACCAATGCCAATCCCCTCACCCACCCCCGCCCGCTGGATCGTTACCTGGGTCTGGTGGCGGGCAGGCGAGGGCTCAGTCGGCAAAGCAGGGGAGGCTGGCCTTGCACTGACCTTCCCTGCTCTTGAGTCGTCAAACTTATGGTACTTTTGCAATGGCTTCGGGCGGCGGAACGCTTGTTCCGCCACCCGACCTACAGCTAGGATTGCGCTGAAAAGCACCCAACCCAAAATTTGAGAAACATATAAAACTGCATGTAAAAAAATTTAAATTGGCATATGTAATATACTGTAATATATACTGTAAATATAAACTGATCATGTAGATGCAACTTTCTGTTAATATTATTAGGAACATTATCTTAGAGTCTGCTTCATGAAATGAAAAGTGGGCAGATATGTTTGGTCACCAGAAGCGTCGCTCCGGTAGGGGCGGGGCTGTAAGTATCGCTGCGGTTACAGTCGCTTTACCGAGCGAGGAGGAGGCAGCCCCGCCCCCTCACTGTCCGAGCCAGTCCCCTACGGAGAAAGTAGCAGGCAAGAGACCCTGCCTGCTGCTTTCTGCCGTAGGCGAATGGCTCGGACAGTGAGGGGGCGGGGCTGCCTCCTCCTCGCTCGGTAAAGCGACTGTAACCGCAGCGATACTTACAGCCCCGCCCCTACCGGAGCGACGCCTCTGTTGGTCACTCTTTTTTTAAGAAAGGAAAATCCTCTTTTTTTAAGGCTAAGGAAAAAACCCAACCCTCCCTTTATTCCTTGTCAAGATACATCAAGATTTTCTTGTTTGGATGGCTTTCTGTATTTTCTGCATGTTATGTAGGTTTGTGGGCTAAAAATAGAAGATGAAAGTGCTGGTGTTGCAATTGCCATACAAATACATGTCCATCATTGGAAAAATAGACTTTAGAAAAAAAAAGTGCCATGGTTTCACAGGAGCAAGCATTTTTTGTTCAGATTTCTGTGATCTCAGACCAGAATTCTTTCCTGTGCTGAAATCTATTTCCTGTATAATTCATAGCCTGATGTTGAATAGGGAGAGAAATTCTTCATTAAAAGCATGAGTTTCTTATTCTTGCTACATCATCTGACATGGTTACAGTTGGAACTGAACAGTCATACTTCCAACATACAAAAGTGCGTATAAAAAATAAGTTTGTTTTAGCCAAACCAAATCTGAACATCCTGTTTGCGAGGGCTTATCAGTTCCAATTTGGAATCCTGCCTCTGGAGATTTGGAAAGTTCTTTTCTAAGCTGTCAGGAAAAAAACTAGAAGTAAATGATTTTGCATAGATAACAAAATTGTATTTTTTAAAAGCAGCCTCATTCCAGCACACTTACAGTCGTTGCCCTGCCTCCAATAGCTTTTCACTGGAGCTTTGATTTTGCCAGGTGTTTTACAATATAATTCATTCTCCTCTCTTACTGAAATTAATGAAGTAAAACAGTGATACAGTGTCAGAATAGGCATTAACCCGGTGTACCGGCAGCTTTTGGAATCAATGGGCAGCCTTAGATGTTTCTGTCCTGCCCTGCTGAATTCACATACAGAAGGACTTTGTCTGCAGAGCCATTTATTGCTTATTAAAAATTAGTCGGCTTCAGTTTAAAACTGTTTAAATTCTCTGTGGCCTTTTGAATGAGGAGGGAATACCTACTTGTGCACAGTGTATTACCGCTGAAAAGCTCCAGCTCACAGCTGAGCTCGGAGACCATGCTCTGTGTCATGGGTTCAGCTCAATTACGCTATAGCCCAGGAAAGTCTGCATTGCGGACCAGACCTCTGCAGGGTATTATTCGACAGTTCAAAGACCGAACCATCCAATTTGCAGAAGATAATGAAATGTGTCATAATCTCTCCCACTGAAAAGGCTCTTCTGGAGATGATTTTTTCATTGATGATAAACATATGAGGGGACAAAAGGAAGCAGGTGCGAAATTGTCTTAGCTAATACAGAAAGCCTGAAAATCCGGGTGAACTTTCCCTTGACATTTCAGTCATTTCAGAGTCCTCCTGCCCTGGCTGGAAAAAAGCAAACATGTTCTTTGAGGTGCTAATCATCGTAACCATATTCATAACAATATACAACACTTTTATGCCACTTTACATTTTCAAACCTCAGGGCAAGTGTGCATAATCACAAAATCATCAGGTTTGTGTGCGGAATTCAAATTGGCATACCTTTATATTTTCATTGTATATTTGCAGAGATTCAGATCAACAGAGGCGTCGCTGGGGGTATGTGCGGGGGTTATTGCGCCTCAAGAGGCAGGAGTGACACGCGGCGAGAGGTGCACAAGCCGCTGCTTCGGTGGTGGTGGGGTGGCACGGGGCCGGTGGTGGCAGCAAAAAGGGCCTTTTATGGCATGGCGGCGGCAAAAGGAGTCACCCACCCGCCCAGGCCCCTAGTGTGCCTTTTTCACTGAACAAACAGCATTGTATGTGTGTTTGAATTTTTCTGGCGCAGGAGTGGGGCTTGTGACATCACAGGGGGTGTCACGGGGTGTGGCCCCCATATCCGTGGGGCATAGCTACGCCTCTGCAGATCAATTGATGGCTTCTGTACTTTTTGTATATGGAAGAACAAATCAGGTGACATTTTTTAAAATTCCTATTCTTATTGTATTACTCAAAGAAATGTAGGTGCAAACTATGGGCAGCATCCTGACTAATGCTTTTGCTTTTGGGAGCTCCCCCTGTGAACAGAAGTTCCCTCCATGAATAGAAGGAGCATTCGATTTGTGTAAGAATTTCTTGCATTAATTGAGAATGTTCTTGAAGTTCACAGAGGGAGCTTCCAACAGCAAGTGTGCTAGTCAGGATGCAACCCTTTTGGCCTAATCCTATCAGCCAGCAATTTGCATGCAGCAGCACCAGCCGGGAACCATGATGCAACAGAGAGGTAAATAAAATAAAATGTTACTTACCTACTCTGCCGCGCCACAGTCCCCAATTGGTCTACTCAGAACTTTGCCAGGTCTTTGGCTGGTGCAAATCTGAGTGGGCCCAAGAGGTTGTGTTGAGGACTTGAAAGGGTGTGTTGAGGCCTGGAAGAGGGCATTGGATATCATAGCCAACACTGCCACTAATATCCATCCCTGTCCTCTCCCAACATGCCCCTAGTCAGTCCCAATCCCCACTCCAATCCTCCCCTTCCTTGTCCATGGCCCACCCCGCTGCCAATTTACCAGCCTGCACATACGAGTAGCCATCAGCCATTTGTGCTGGTGACCCCATTGTGTGTGCTGTCACTGCAGCTACAGCACCAGCGGCCCAGGCCTTCTGTTGATGGGATGCAAGTTCCATCAGCAGAAGGCCTACATAGGATTGGGCCATTTGTGTTATATTTATTTATTTTATTTTATTTTTCACATTTTTATACCACTCTTCCTCCAAGGAGCTCAGAGTGGTGTACATATTTCCTCCCCTCCTTTTTGTCCTCACAACAACCCTGTGAGGTAGGTGGGGCTGAGAGATAGTGACTGGCCCATGGTCACCCAGGAAGCTTCGTGGCTGAGCGGGGATTTGAACCTGGATCTTCCAGGTCTAAGTCCGACTCCCAAACCACTACACCATCCTGGCTCCTTATATGCATATATAAAATATGCATATAAACAACACACACACACACATACACACACACACGCGCGCGCGCACACACACACACAGTGAGAGAGAGAGAGAGAGAGAGGAGAGCACTTTCATCTGGATAGGTAGGCAGAGCATGGATGAAAGTCAAATGGATGAATGTCAAAGCATAACCTTATTTAGCTTGCAAATTTATTTTGGCCAGTGAAAAACATAAATGACTAACTATATAACACACCATTTTTCAACCTTGAGGTCGGGACCCCAATGGGGTTGTGAAGCCTCATTTGTGGGGTCACAGCAACTTACAGGAATCAAAATAGCCACTGGGGGTAATGCTGGGGGGGGAACCTGCGGGGGGGGGCTTCCATGGGGATTTAATCTCCCTCCCTCTTTGGATTTGCTGGGGGGGCATGGGGAAGCACAGCTCAGCTCTCTTTTTCTGGAATGACCCCACCACTGGTGTTGCGGGTCAGGCAAGCTCGGCAGGACAAAGATGCCGGTGCTGAGGCGAGAGTGGCAACAGGGGTGAGACGTGGGTGTATCTGGTCCCAGGAGGGGGTGGGATTGATGGTGGGTCCCAAACTCATATTTTATTTATTTATTTATTTATTTTAAAAATTTATATCCCGCCTTATCCCATGCCGAGGCAAATGCCCAAGGCGGCTTACAACAAAAATTAAAAACAGTTTAAAATACAGAAAGTTTAAATACATAATTTAAAAACAATAAAAACAATAATATCAATAAAAACCACTGGGGGGGCAACAGTAGGGAGCACAAAAGCAGCATGGCAGAGCATCTTGAGACACAGGAGGCAGACTACAACCCATCACCCAAACGCGAGACGAAACAAAAACGTTTTGAGCCCTCGCCGAAAAGTCATGAGGGAGGGGGTGGTTCTCAGATCCCCTGGCAGGGAGTTCCACAGTTGTGGCGCCACAGCAGAGAAGGCTTGCCCACGTGTTGCCACTCCCCTAACTTGCGATAGAGGTGGTACACGCAGGAGAGCCCCCTCAGATGACCTAAGAGAGCGGGCCGGAATGTATGGGAGAAGGCGGTCCCTCAGATATCCTGGACCCAAACCGTGAAGGGCTTTAAAGGTCATTACCAGCACCTTAAATTGGGCTCGGAAACGAATGGGCAGCCAGTGCAGCCGCTGAAGCAGCGGCTCAACAGAGTCAAACCGCCTAGCTCCAGCTACTACCCGGGCCGCCGCATTCTGCACTAATTGCAGCTTCCGAACCGTCTTCAAGGGCAGCTCCACGTAGAGCACGTTGCAGTAATCCAGTCTTGAAGTCACTAAGGCGTGGACCACCGTGGTCAGGTCCGATCGACTCAAGTACGGCCGCAGCTGGCGCACCAGCCGAAGCTGGGCAAACGCACCCCTGGCCACAGCCGCCACCTGGCTTTCCAGGGAGAGCTGTGAATCCAGAAGTACTCCCAAGCTGCGCACCTGTTCCTGCAGGGGGAGTGCAACCCCATTCAGAACGGGCAGATGACTCAGTACCTGCATCGAAGCTTTCCTGACCAGTAGGACCTCTGTCTTTTCTGGATTCAATCTCAACCTATTAGCCCTCATCCAGACCCCAACCGCCTCCAGGCAGTGCTCTAGGACTTCCACAGCCTCCCTGGAGCGAGATGGCAAGGAGAGATAGAGTTGGGTGTCATCAGCATATTGGTGACACCCAACTCCAAATCCCCGGATGGTCTCTCCCAACGGTTTCATGTAGATGTTGAAAAGCATGGGAGACAGAATAGAACCCTGTGGCACCCCACACTGTAAAGGGCAGGGCGCCGAACAGGCATCTCCCAGCATCACCATCTGGGACCTGTCAGCCAAGTAGGAATGGAACCACTGCAAAGCAGTGCCCCCTAGTCCCAACTCGGCCAATCGGCCCAGAAGGATACCATGGTCGATGGTATCGAAAGCCGCTGAGAGGTCCAAAAGGACCAGCAGGGATGCACTCCCCCTGTCCAGTCCTCGGCGAAGATCATCCAGCAGGGCGACCAAGGCTGTCTCCGTCCCAAAGCCCCGCCTGAAGCCAGACTGAAAAGGGTCCAGATACTCCGTTTCATCTAGTATCCCCTGGAGCTGAGACGCCGCCACCCGCTCAATCACCTTACCCAAAAAAGGCAGATTGGAAACTGGCCGATAGTTATTTAAATTGGAGGAATCCAAAGATGTTTTTTTCAGGAGGGGACGCACAATTGCAGTCTTCAGGATGCTAGGCATCACTCCCTCCCGCAATGATGAATTCACAATAGGTTCCACCCAGTCGGCCAGCCCAACCCGCGCAGATCGTAATAGCCAAGCTGGGCAAGGGTCAAGCGGGCAGGAAGACGATCTCAAACTACAGAGGACCCTATCCACATCCTCAGGCTGTATAAGGTGAAAAGAATCCAAAACGATGGAATTGACAGATGCCGTAGGGACAACTTCTGGAACTGTTAAACCAGAGTCCAAGTCGTGGCGAATCTGAGTGATTTTATCTGCGAAGTGCCGTGCGATCTCATTGCAGCGGTCCGTCGAACACTCCAACTCACTTGCTACAGGAGCCGAGTGGAGCAGATCCCGGACAACTCGAAAGAGCTCCGCTGGCCGGCTACTCGCAGACGCAATGGTGGCAGAGAAAAACGCCTTCTTCGCTGCCATCACCGCCACGGAGTAGGCCCTGAAATGGGCTCTAGCCCGTGTTCGGTCAGATTCATCACAAGTTTTCCTCCACCGTCGCTCTAGGCTTCTGCCCAGTCGTTTCATTGCCTGCAGCTCCTCAGTAATCCAAGGAGCTGCCTTGGCTCGACGACAAGGCCGTGGCCGTTCGGGAGCGATCTGATCCAAGGCTCTAGCTGCCTCCCCATACCACAGGGCAGCCAGAGCATCAGATGAATCACTGACCCGGGAAGCTGGGAATTCCCCCAGAGCCCTCAGGAAACCATCCGGATCCATCAGTCTCCGAGGGCGGACCATACAATTCGGTCTCCCAGCTCTGCAGGGGTGATTAAACGTTGCCAGTCTAAAACTCACCAGATAGTGATCCGTCCAAGACAGAGGAGTGATCTTAATCTCCTCCATGGGCAGATCACCATCCCCATACCCACCAGTGAACACCAAGTCCAATGTGTGACCCGCACCATGCGTTGGGTCCTTGATCCATTGAGACAGGCCCATGGTCGCCATGGCGGCCATGAAGTCCTGAGCCGCCGCTGTCACAGGGGCCTCGGCATGAACATTGAAGTCCCCCAGCACTAACAGGCGGGGGGAATCCAGTGCCACCGCCGAGATCACCCTGGTCAGCTCAGGTAGGGAAGCCGATGGGCAACCAGGTGGACGGTACGCCAACAGCAATCCCATCCTGTCTCGCCCCTGTAGCACGATGCGGAGACACTCAAACCCGGTACACTGTGGGACAGGGTATCCGGTGAGGGAGATGTAATCTCGATAGACCACAGCAACACCACCCCCTTGCCCCTGTAGCCGTGGCTGCTGCATCACCCGGTATCCCGGCGGACACAGCTGGGAAAGGTTCACACCCTCAGCTGCATCCAACCAGGTCTCCGTGATGCAAGCCAGGTCGGCACCCTCCTCCAGGATTAAATCCCGAATGAGGGAGATCTTGTTATTAACCGACCTGGCATTTAATAGCAGCAGTTTAAGGCCACAGGGGTTTCTCCCAGGCGCTCCCCAGGCTCCGGGGTTGGGGGAAGGCCTAGAAAGAGGGATGGTCTGCCTATGACCATCCCACCTTCTCCTGGAACGGCCAGGCCAGCCCCCACCGCCATATCGCTCTCGGCCCGTTACACTTTTTATGGTGGCGCCACTACTCCCTCGAACATCCCAACACATCTTCCCGGAAAGGGCTCACACAACACAAACACACACTTAAACAAATATAACCCCAACACAAGACAGTAACACTGCCTCCAGTGTCTCTATAGCAGTTTAAGGGGTAGGGAAAAACAACTAGGAAATCACCCAGACAAGAGGCGCTCTCACCAACCCCAAGTCCAGAAGGAGTCCCGCTGCCCCCTATACCTCCCACTACTCCTCACCCCACTCTCACCAGGGTTACAGAAACTGAGAAGAACAGGGCCCTCCCCTTGTCGCTCAGAGGATAATCCCCTCTGGTGCTGCAGATGTTAAAAACCCCAGGATAATAACCTCCAAACCCAGAACATCCAAGTAAGGAGGTAAGTCTCTTCTCCAGGGCACATACGCATTTCATGCCACTGCCAATCCACAACCAGATAAAGATAGATGCTCCCGCAGAAGATGAGAAATTCCACAAGGGAACAGAGTCGGAGAATAAATGTCCTTGGTGTGCAGGTATCCTCAGGGCTACGATCCACGGGCTAAGAGCCAAGGGCCAAGAGCCCTTTGGCTCGCGCCGGAGGCCCAAATTCCTGTAGGAGGGAAGGGAGAAGAGAAGCCCTTCAAAGTCCAGCACTGTCCCGTTCTCTTACTGCTGCTGCTGTTCCTGCTGTCCCAGCTTTATAACTCTACCCAGGTGGACTCCCTCACGCAATCAGCCCACTGACAGCCACACCCCCTCTCTTCCACAAGCAAGCCGGAGGCCCAAATACCTGTAGGAGGGAAGGGAGAAGAGAAGCCCTTCAAAGTCCAGCACTGTCCCGTTCTCTTACTGCTGCTGCTGTTCCTGCTGTTTATTGGGGTCGTGGCACAATAAAGGTTGAATACCATTGATACAGCACATGCAAATGCATGCGAAACCTAAATAAACAGAAATAAAAACAAACAAAACATAAGAACATTAACAAGCATCATGGAAGTTTGGATGAAATCAGATAAAAGAGGAAAGCATGTGGATGAAATTTGAAAAGTGGTTATAATTGAAAACGGCTGAATGAGCCGTGAATTTCCTTCCATGTGTAAACTGAGCAATCCAGATTTGAAACTGTGGCACATTGAGAGATACCCAAAAACTAGACAGCAATTGCCAAGTCACTTTTTTTTTTAAGTCTATTGTGAAAACCAACCCCTCAAAATGGCAATGATTATATCTACCTCTGGATATAACCTCAGATGTTGAGCTACAGCCGAATGTTCAAAGCTAATACATAAATATTTTTTTTCATTCGAAATGTGACTGGTTCCGTTGCTCACTCTCTTTACTGTTATTTGTTTTCTTTCAAACCATTGAATTGAAGTCTTAGAAGTTTTCATTTCAGAACAAAGTGTTAGGCTGCTATGATTGAAACTGTCAGTCTGCTGGCGAATTGTTGCTCGTGGTGATGAGCACAAACAAAATGTGATTTCTGTGAACTACCGGATGGCTATTTTGCCCTATCTCCAGAGAACACATTATGCTTGTATAATGCAAAGGACTAGGTATGTTCCAAACAGAGAGACTATTTCACTGTATGTAATTACAGTATACTGAATTTGCTTCAACAGTTTGGTAATACAGGGCTGTCCGGGGCTGGGCAATCCCCCGCAGTCGGGGCCGGATGTTCCCTCACTGTCAGGAGCACGCCCAGCGACCTGCCGGGGTGACTCCCTGGCTCCCATCCTTGGGGCAAGCCAAGCCCCCAGCCCCGCCTCCAAGATGCAGCCTGAACTCCCTGTGGGCTGTGTGGACCTGCTACAAGGAGTGGCTGCCGCGTACCTCACCCCGGGGGCCTGGCAACCAAAAGGAATGCCACCAGCCCCTGCCACTTACTCAACTGCGGGGAGTACCCTCCTTGGAGCACCGAGGGCAATCGGGACGACATTCTCAGAGCCAACAGCCCACAACATGGAGCCCGACCGTACCGGAGGCAGCCCCGGCCAAGTGAACTGGTGGGATTGGCAGAAGGGCAAGGGGCGGGACAAGCAGGGGTGGGACCAGGAAGGGGGAAAGGTATATAAAGGAACGCACAGAGCCTGTGAGGAGGTCAGCAGGCGGAGAGGCTGGAGTAATGGAGCCACAGATGATGGGAGACCACACTAGCCAGGCAAGGGCAGAGGCAACCCCCTCGCCCTTAGCCAACTCTGAGGCTTCTTATGCGGACCGCAAGGGGGAGGTACCTCAACCCCAAATTTTTACTTCGGGGTGGAGGTCGACCCGGTAACCACAGGTCCAGAGGGATCCGAAAGGGCGCTAGCCACCCCACTACCGGGGTCCCCGACTAGCACCCCCTCACAAGGGCAGAGGGTCAACAGGGGTCAATGTTCAGGGGTCATCAACAGGAAGGGCACTGGCCATGGGCCTGTACCTATCAGGGGGCCTACTTTGCCAGGCCAAGCCCTCGCAAACCCTCCACAACCAGTGGTGGCAGATTGGTTAAGAAACGTGCCACAGCTGTGCCTAGTACTCCACATTACAAATGGGAGGGTTCCCCACAGGGCCTCTAGGGCATAATCTCACTGGCTGATGAAGAGAGTGGGAGGATTCACCCGTAGCCTGTCACCCATCACTGATAAACTGGGGGTGGGGGGCTCATAAAGCCAATACCCCATGGGGGTCTAGTGCAGAGTTTTCCCTCAGAGCCTCTAGCAATCCATTGGTGGCACTGCTAGAGAGTGTCATTGAGCACTGGGAAGATGAGACAAGAATGTTTAAATTGATGAAGACTCACTGACCTCAAACCTCTAGTGTTTGGAATGCAAAAGAGAATGGACTACTGGTTCATAAATGGCAAGAGTGATGCTAAAAAAATCTTTTCAACAATGGTTCAAATTGTGAGCCTCTTTTCTCCCACTCCATCCCCAATTCAGTTAAGCCAAAGAATTTACTATAAACTCTGACTTCATATGAACCAAACACACAGTACCGGCGACCCCATGAAATGAAAATGAAGAATTTCTGTATGCTTGATGTAGTTTTCACTGAATTTTCAAACAGGGCATCTCAACACAATGATTCTGAATGCCAGCATCCGTAAGAAGAAAAGGGCTGCGCATTATGAAGCAGCAAAACCCCTTGACATACGAGTTAAATCAGCCTCAGAAATATCAAATCAATTCAAAGCCTTGAGGTACCTTGCATACTGCATAGGCAAGGAACACTGTGCTAGGAAAAACTCTCTCTCTCTCTCTCTCTCTCTCTCTCTCTCTCTCTCTCTCTCTCTCTCACCCACCCTTAGGAATGTTTCTGCTATTGTGATTGATTTGTTTTCTCTAATGTTTTTCAATATGAAGGTTGTTGTTCTCCCCCCCCCCCAATAACTATATTCACTTCAGATTTGACTTCTTTGAAGAGTATCATGAATATATGTAAAAGGAACCCTTCTAAGAACAAGCTGTTCAACATAACCCCATTGAACTCAAGGGAGCTGCAGAGATTTCTGCCAGAATAAAAACCTAGTTCTCATTTTTTCTTATCGTGCCAGTTTTAGTCAGTTGTCATACGGTTGTTGTTGTTGTTGTTGTTGTTGTTGTTGTTGTTGTTGTTGTTGTATTAGGTTACTAATTAGGTGGTTGTTGTATTAGGTTACTAATTAGGTGGTTGTATTAGGCTACTAATATATATTAATAATATAGTAATTAGTAATAAATGTTATATAATCCACCTTTTTTTTCTTTTTCATTGTCTCTTTCACATTTATATTGCAGTTGTGCATAAGCTAGTTAAATATTTAAGAAATGCCCACTTCTCACAAGCATTATTGTTTGGTAAAATCACCAGCGTTGTTTGTTTATTACAATATTTATATACTGCCTTTCTCAATAGACTAAAGGCCAGTGGCATCACGAGCCGGCGCGTCACCCGTGCAGGGTTGGCCAGCTCGGTGCATCACCTCCACCCCCACTGGCGCATCACCCACCCCAGGCGCGTCACCCCCCCAGTGCCGTGTCACCCCCTGTACTCTCCCCCATCCCGGCGCCGCGGCGCGTCACTCCCGGAGCTGGAAAGCCGAGCCGCGTCTTCTTCGGTGGCTCGGCTGCTTCTGAATAGGCCAGCAAGGCTTCGAGCGGTGCATGTGCACAACACCACTCGAAGCCTTGCCCTCAGAAAGGCCGAACAAATACCCGATTGGTTCTTCGTTCGGCCCTTCTGAGGGCAAGGCTTCGAGTGGCGTTGTGCGCATGCCACTAGAAGCCTTGCTGGCCTATTCAGAAGCAGCTGAGCCGACGAGGAAGATGTAGTTTGGCTTGCTGGCTCCAGGAGTGATGCGCCGGGATGGGGGTGAGTGTAGCGGGGGGGGTGATGCACCGGGACTCCCTGGCATGTCACTCCCTCTGGCCGCCTCCTGGCATGTCACCCCGTGCGCTCCGCCCCCCACTATGCACCAGTGACGCCACTGCTCAAAGTGATTTACATGTTGAATGACTAGTGATATTTCTTGAGAAAGGAGCCCCTTTGGGATATGAACATTTTCATGTTCAGCAAAGTTTGTTGGGAAATTGTGCCCCTGTGACAGGCTTTGTCCCTCCTTACTTTGCACACTTGGATGCAGCATGCACTCCGTAAGCATGGCTCCATCATCGGTAATGGTGGGGGATAGGATTGGGCCATAAATTAAGATATGTGGTGAAAATCTTGAAATCATACATTTCATTATTGGACTCCTGTGTATCAAAACCTAAAATCTGTATCTGCTTTAGTACATTATCTTCAGGGGCAGCTATGCAGGGTAAAAGTGACAACAACCTTAGCCTTTGTCAGGAAAGAGGACAAAAAAAACAACAACCTTATGCTTGAATCACTGCAAACTACAAAGAATAACAAAAGGGAATTCTAAGTAGCTTCCCTTCAAATTATTTTTTAGAGTTGTCATTATGCATATAAATGTTTAAATAATTGCATATTTCCTCCTTGAACAATTAATATTATCTACCTCTGGTCAGTTTGTGGAACTCAGTTACGGAGATAATTGAAACTTTAAATCAAATTATTTCGGAGACAAAATCTTCTACAATAGTTAGGACTGCTTAATTTAAAGCTGTTTCTCCGTTAGTAATGAGGGTAATATATTAACTTAAAATATTATAAAGAGCAATTTCGTTGCTGAATTTCTTTTAAACTGCTAATGAACTGCTAGTTTCCTTTCCAATAGATCAGTTCTGTTTTGAAATCTCCCATCTTGAAAGATCTTCAAAAGTGAAGAACAGGTATTTATAGAAGAACTATTGAACCTGTGCAATATAAGATGGCATTCAAGTAGATTTGGATCTTTATTCAAAGATGGCATGCTATTTATCCTAGATGTTGAAGTCCATAGTTCTCTGATCTTCCCTAACCTCTTAATGATGAATGCTTTATGTCTGGTCCAAAGGTGGTGGTGATGGTGGTGAGATCCTTTCTCTGAAATTGTTACCGTAATTATCTGTTGATTGGCTGATTTATCAAAAGCATTATTTTTGGTTGGTTGACTGGCATGCTGTCACAATGAATGCCTGTAATTGCTTGTTGATTTACTTTAATGAGATAAAGGCATGTTTCACTGAGTCCTTCATAAAGGTTACCTTCTTTTGTGCTGGCTTGTTGTCTGGGTAGATGTTTCACAGTATACATTTGTGCAATGCAGTCGGGCGTCAGCAGAGAGTTCCTACTCACCTTCACAAACATTACGTGAGAATGAATGTAGGACTACAAAGCAAAACAAAAATTAAGATAATCTAACGGTAAACAGATGGAATTAAAGTTCAAAAGAATAATAACCACAAAGAGAAAATATCTCCTTAGAAAATAACTCAGTTGTGCTGATTTTTCCTGCAAATATAATGAAATTAATTTTCCATAGCTTGTTCCAAGCTCTGTTGCAAATTATGTGTTCTAAAAAGCCTCAATACATGAATCAAAGTTCAGACCTAATGTAAAACAGAGACAGAAGCAGGAATGTTAATGCAATCAAATAACCTTCGGTTCACATCCCTAAAAGACAGGAAAACATTCTTTTGAAAATCTAATGAACAATCTCCTAGATAGTTGAATATGATAGAATCTAAATCAGAGGTACTTTTTCAAATGTATGTATAACATTTGCCTTTTTCCTTAGATGAATGCTAGGACTTGAATTGACATTGTTTGAGTTCTTTGAGAATTGTATAGACTTTGCCATTTTACTCCAGCTGCTACACTTACCTG
This sequence comes from Plestiodon gilberti rubricaudatus, assembly GCA_026170595.1. Classification (NCBI taxonomy): domain Eukaryota; kingdom Metazoa; phylum Chordata; class Lepidosauria; order Squamata; family Scincidae; genus Plestiodon; species Plestiodon gilberti. Next base: position 59,495,519 of record JANXHW010000004.1, on the reverse strand, counting down.
ACTTTCACAATACATCACATTCTCCTCGTATGGATGCTGAAGCTTAGTGTCAAATTAATTCTGACACTCTTTTTATGTCATCTAAATGTTCTTCCCATTTGAGCCTGGCTCAAAATGTATTCAAGGATTGCAATTATGGGAAGAACCTATCCCCATCATCAGTGGCGTCACTAGGGTGCGCGTGCCGCCCTAATGACCCCGACTCCCTGCACACACCCCAAAATTTGTCGCGCTTCTTACCCTACCCCTGCTGCTGCCAGCTCCGACGACATCCTCCCCGGCCAGCTGTCCTGGGCCTTCTGACGAGGCCTAATGCGTCAATACGTGAACTTTTACCTTTTTTGCGCATGTGCAGACCGTTTCTGAGGGCAAGGGCTGTCCTTTTGCCCTCAGAAACGTTCTGCGCAGGCGCGAAAGCCGCATTGGGCCTCGTCAGAAGGCCGCGGACCGCCTTTCCTGGAGCGGAGGTGATGTGCGCAGGTGCGCGCAGCGCGCGGGTGCGCACACTGGTGCACGCATCACCCTTTGTGCGTGTCACCCTCCAGCGGTCCGCCCCCCCCACGCTCCAGTGACGCGTATGCCCATGATCAGTGTATGTTACTGCAGACAAGTACTGATCATGGGAAGGGTGGGAATGGGGCTAGCGTGCCTGGATCGTGGCGTGGAGGGGGGGTTTCTAAGCTGGTGCTTAGCTTCATGTGTTCATTTCAATGGGGCTTTTGTGTTTTTGAATTCACTTTTGGAGGTACTGTGAAGAAACATAATACTCCAGTTGACCTCTTGCCATTGCGTGGCATCATGTCCCCCTACCTGAGGTGCTGTCCTGCTGTTTAATTATGTGGGGTTCTAATTATACAATTCACCTGAACTGCCCATAGTTGCATGAATCAAATACAACTTCAAAGTACAGTAATGTTTGATTTGCATGACTAGGGGGCTGGTTGGATTAACCGCCCTTTACACAATTATAGGGCAGTGGGGCAGAGCATTAAGTGGGGGAGGAGCCATGTGTGCCCATGCTTCTCTGCCATACATTTAGGATATAATCAGAAATAACCCAGAATAATTTACAACTCCCATAAGCCTACTCTATGGTAAATTAGATTCCATTTGACTGATTGATTTTTGGAGATTTATATCCCACTATCTTCATAGATAGCAGGAGGTATGGTCCCGAGGTTGAACTGCCTGAAGACTGCTGTAAGCTAAGCAGGAACAGTCAGTTTTCGTGCTGGAAGGGAGACCAGGAAGTCACTGATAAGCTGTCATGACCCTCGGTGGCAGAGAGGAGTCGCTGTTGCGTGGTGTGGTGAGAGAACAGAGTGGAATGCTGAGAATGTCAGTGACAGAGCAATGAAAACTGGAAAAATGTTTCCCTGTTCAGCATGAACTGTGGCGTCCTACAGAGAGCTTGAGGCTTGTGTTCAGCAGCTAGTGAAGATGACTACACCATGGAGGAAACCAGCTGGAATTGTAGGGTTCTATACAGAACAATATTGTAAAGATCCTTATAGGATCTAGATAAGCCTGCCTATGTAAACCGCCTTGAATAACATCTGAAGAGCAATCTGAGGATAAGAAAGGCAGTATATAAATAAATAAATAAATAAATAAATAGAGACTCAATGGGATTTGCAACAAATAATTCACGTACATAATTTCTGACACAAATGGATACTTTTACATCTTTATGTTCTCTTTGAGTCTCCATGTTGGTGTTTTCCACTTTCTGCAGACAGCTATGTTGACTTTAGTTTAAATAACCCTCTGGAGATTCAAGTATTGCAAGTGTCATCTGAATGTGACATGGTTTGTCAGGAATCGCAAAATCCATTAGAAATGCCATCACTCTAACTGAGGGATTGAGGACAATTGCACCAGATGGACGGAATACGTCTTTCCTAAACATGCTTCCCCAAAGACCAGTGCCTGACAACAGCTGTCTACGGGACATTGCTCTTCTAAGAGGACATTTTAGTGGGTTCTTGGGAGTTTGATAGATTCTGTTTGGTTTATACATTCATCTATGGGCAGCCCAATCTTATGCCTGCCTCCACTGGCAGAATGAGCACGCATGCTGTCACAAATGCACCATAAGGCACATTGCAGCAGTGTGGAGGCTCATGGCGCCGGCAGAAAGGCCTGCACTGGTCTGCTGGCGCCAAATCCCAGTAGAGCCTTCGCCGGAGCAGGTAGGCTACCACTGAGCTGCGGAGGGGATGGTGGAACAGGGGCGGGGCATTCCAGGGTGGGGGAGGGCAAGGAGGAGGTTGGATCAGGCCCATCAGGGGGCAGGCCTGGTGAAGGAGACCTCCACTGACTCCTACCCCCCCTTCCTGGGCTTGAAAGCCCAACATGGAGCTGCCTAGATTTGCACCAGCCATTTAGCTGATGCAGATCCTAGTAGCCCCATAGGGGCTCCTGGGGCTTAACAAGGGGTAAGGGGATGAACATCCCCTTACCTCAAGGAGACCTCCAGCAACCTCCAGCTCCGCGCAAGATACAGCGGAGCCTGCCCTAGCGCCACTGCATCCCAGCATGGGGTTTTGAGTAGGATTATGTCATAAGGCATATCTGTTCCACCTTTTGACCTTCTCAAGGGTCTCCGAGGCAGCTTACAAAATTCAGACTCCAAATAATATCATAAAAAACTGAACACAGTTGAAACTAAGAGAATAGCAGGGAATCAGAATGCAATACGCAGGTAGGGGGAGTCAACTTGGCTGGGCAAAACTACATGTTATGTTAAATGCATAGCTTGACTTATGTGATTTTTTTCTTAATTTAACCAGCAGCTGTTGAGGAATCTAGGTCAGCTCCTTCATATGGCTGCTAATTAGGTTATATAAAATATCATGCAGGGCCAAACTAATTGTTCTATGTAACATGTAGTTTGGCTCCAAGTACATCCATAATGGGATTTTGCAGAAAGGTACCACAATTATTGAACTGAATTAGATTTCAAGCTCTCTTGTCACATTGACTCAAGTTTTTGACCACATATTTCACCTTTCTTCAAGTTCCATGGAAAGATTCTCTTGGGTTGATCTTTGTAGCTGCGCAGTTCAGAGAAGGGAATGAGTGCTACATCTATTTCTCCAGAAACAGTCTAGATTTATGTGTGCTTTCTAAGATCCGAGAATGAATGTGGCCTAGTATTTGTTCCGTTCACCTTGATTTATTTGTACCTCCAGTGTACAGTATCTTGTCTTCTGGAGAAAAAATATGGACCCATGAAGAGCGACCTTATGCATTTGTGTACTCTTGACTCAGATTTGACATTGTGCCACACTTCCACATCCCCCTGAATTTTGAAATATTTAAGCTGACAGGTCTGATGTGGTGACAGGCAGACAGGTCCAGGGGCACCTTTTTTTTTCCTGCAATAGGTCACCTTCCATTGCACTTCTGTGACAGCTGGTACACTATCATCTCTTCTGCTCTTCCTTATATAGTTCTAATCATGCTTTTAAGTTCATTTCCTTTCTACCATTTTGGGAAAAAAAAGATTGACCATTTTTATCCCATTTCATTTTCTTTTAATAACAGTCTACAATGGTGACAGCTTTCTGTCTGACTGGAGATGTGCTTTTGATTCATCATAGCCAGACTCCAATAATGATCCAAACAAAAGCTGCCCTGTAACTTGAAATGAAGTTTGAATTGTGAATCAAGATCTTGTTGGGTGGGACAGACAAGAGTGAATGCGGACGTGCCTGTTCCTTGGGGCTTTCCCTTTTCCATTACAACTGGCTTTTGCGCCAATGCCACATTGCACATGGATAACTCAAAGCTTTGCTATCAGGAAAGAGGACCTGAGGAGAAAGTAGGATGACCAAGGGGAATAGTGCCTAGTGGTTAGTGCACATGCACTCCTTTCTGCCACCCACGTTTCCTTTATGGAACCAGCAGCTGAACAGGGGAAAAACCTTGATAATTTGTATCTACTACCACTATCCTACAACAATCCTACTACCACTATACTACAATTGTATCTACTACCACTATGGAGACTTGGCAGAGGGGGACCATCAGCAAAATTCCCTCTCTCCCAGGAGATAATTGAACCCCATGAATTCTTATTAAAAATCAAAAAAGGCAGGACAACGCACTGATGTACCTGTGAACATGGACTACGCATGCAAAGAGTCAAAATGTAACTAGTCTATTGAAAGTCTAAAGAGTAGACCCCTCCGCACTATGGAGGCTTACCCCCAGGTAAGGGAATAAATGTTCCCTTGCCCAGAGGAGACCTCTGTGACTCCCCCCCTCAGGATGCAAAGGTAGCCATTTTGGCATCACTGCATTGGCAGGGGGGCAAAGGATAGGATTGGGCTGTAACAAGAGTAAGTCCCACTGAGTTTAATGAGGCTTACTCCCAGGTACGTATTATAGTATTGCAGCCTTTCTGAACTCCTACAATGTGTGTAGTCTTGCTTTTTCATATTTTGGGTGTTGTTCTTGAGTGAAGAAACACAGCTTAAAATTATCTGTCTGGAGGTGATGTGTTTGAAAATGTAAACTGTGCTGTTGTTTCTGAAAGTCCGCTGTGTACTTCTAACATTATATTAGTTTCAAATTCTCATGTTATGCAATAGGGAAAGTACTTACGTGTCATGCATGCTCAGTGGCAGTGTGATAGGTACTATATATGGCAATGAGTTAGTGTGTAATAAAATAAAATGTCCCTTGGAGTCGGGAATTACATGAAGGTTAGTAGTGTTACAGGAAGCTAATTCAGTGTATCCAATTTAAAAAGCAACACAGGTATTCTAGGATTAAAAGATTCTTCTCGTGACTTGCATGTCATAGAAACAACAAACGTATTCAATCAACAGTGTCACACAAGGATGGCATCAGGGCTGGCCAGATTGGGCCCTGGCCAAGGGCCCATGGCCATGAGAAGACGCTAGGCCAGATTGGCTCCTGGGCCGGTACTCAGTCAGTGCACAAACTGGGGGCGAGTAGGGCTATGGGGGCCCAGTACAGGGCTTTGCCCCAGGGTTCCAAGCAACCTGATGCAAAGGCGAGTCTCACATACTGAACTTGTTGACACTATTTGTCTTGGTCTTTCAGTCACACACCTCTTCTGAAGGTTCAGGATTCATTTGTGGTCATTGTGCTTGCCTCAAGACGAATGCTAAACAGAAAGAAAGGAGTCCTGCTTGTTAGATGTTTGCATCACAGATAGGAAACAAAGCCCCCCCAAAAGTTCACAGATAAGAAACAAAACCAAAACTGTTCTTGTATTCATACTAATCAGATCTGACAACACTGTAGACAGCATGATGCATCCCAATACAGTGAGCCCTACTGAAATCAGTAGAACATGTTCTGAAGAGAATGCACATAGGAGTGCAACTTTAGCCATGCTCACTAAGCAGTTTTGTGTAAGTCACCAGCTTTCTGTCTAGTGAATGAATATTCTTATGAAAATAAACCAGGAAAACAAAAATCCATGTACCTCCAGATGCTGCAAGAAGAAAAGAAGCCACCCCTGTTGAATGTCTGCTTCTTTGTATTTCTTACAGACAAAATCTTATGCCAAGTAAGGTGCACCAAAGCACATGGATTTCAATGGACATAAGGTCAGGCTTTTGAAGGTAAAAAACCCTAAGTATGGTAACAGTAAGACTGTTTCAATATTGTATGGGGGGGTATCCATGGATCCGGTATCTGCGGATTCACTTATTTGCGGATTCGGGTATCCGTGGCCCCCGTGGATGGGGGGAATCAACCTTTATATCTTGCTTAAATGTTTTGCTTAAACAGCTCTTGCTTAAACAGAACACTATAAGCAGCGGTGTGCTGCTTATATCACAGAGTCTATATCTGTGATATAGATATATAGGTGATATATAGGTTGCTGAGCAGGCAACCTCGGTGTTAGAGAGGCCCCAAATGTTAAACAGGAAGCAGTTTCCACTTCCTGTTAACATTTGAAGCCTCTCTACTTGCTGCTTGCAAGTAGGCTGCTTGCTAGAATCATTCTTGCTCTGTGATATAAGCAGCAGAGCTGTTTAAGCAAGACATTTAAGTAAGATATAAAGGTAATGGGTGTGGGGGGCCCACAGGGATAGCGTTCCTCCTTATCCGCGGGTTCCTGGTATCCACGGGGGGGGAGGAACTTATCCCCTGCAGATACTGTGGCTTCACTGTACTTCTAAAAGGAGTACAACTTAACTTCAAAAAGTGAAGCAAGATTTTTTCCGATATCTACTAAACTGTCTTAATCGCCAATTTGTGACCATTAAGTTTTCTTCCAACAAACCAACTCATTCTCCCCTGCCATCTGCTCTGTTAACCCATCTAAAAAAATTGCAGAAAGCAATCATATCCCCCTTTCTCCAGATTCCTTTTCCCTTAGGCTAAACAAGCCAAGTTCTTTTAATCTCAGTTCGTAAATTGTACAACCTATTAAAGTGTGAATGTTCTTGTAGTGAATTTGAAATATGGACTGGGAATGCTAATTAAACAAGCCAAATTATTTCATTGAAATGTACTTCCAGATGAGAAGCAAAGTCACCCCCACTATGTGACAAGTTAGAAACAAGAATTTTAGGGGGGGGGGTAAAGAAAATGAGTTTGTAGTCTTGTAAAAATTAAATTTATTTTCATTTAAATTGGTCGTTTTTAAAAAAATGGCAGGGTGCTGTTTTTTTAAAAAAAATTGGCAGGGTCCTGTTAGTGCCAGATGGATGCAGTCACCTGACGAGGGTTGCCATCACTGCAGACTGTGACGGGTTTAAGTGGGTGGTGGATTTGGGTGCCTTTCAGCCCAAGTCTGCTGTCGCTGCCTCCCCCCAACCTGCCGTCAATACCAGTGGCACTGATCTGCTTCCCGCTCAGTTGAGCAAGGAGCAGATCATTCCCCTCCTTACCATGCTCCTTGCATCCTGCCATGAAACCTGGAAACGTCCCACACTTCTGGGTTTCTTAGTAGTGTGCAAAGAGCATGGTAAGGGCTTTAGTTGCTTTTTTGTAGCGAAGAGGTGGTTGACCTGAGACCGCATCAGGCGGCATTCTGGTTCACACTGCCCCTGGGACCTGTGCTTTTAATACCTGTAAGACAGGCAAAATTCAGCATCCTTTTTCCATTACTATATGTCTGTATAGGCCCAATTTTACCTGATGAATTTCTATCTGCTGAATACTTTTAAAAGGCATAGGATTACATATGTATGTATGTATGTATGTATGTATGTATGTATGTATGTATGTATTTGCAACCCAAAGCACCTTACAATTAATACAAAATACTTATGCAGTGGCAGGCCCACAGTCAAAACCTCTGAGGCTGATCTCATGATCCTATCGTGTTTAGGTGGGAGAAGGTAGTTCATGAAGTATAGTACTCCCAGACCATTTAGTGCTTTATGTCCCTTATCTATTCTTACCTCTGAACACACATAATATTCCTTTAAGTCAGGGGAACATGTGGTTGTGTCGAGAGATGCTTCTTTAAGTCTATTGACCCTCTGGCAGAATCCTATACTGTTGCTTTAGGTCGGTGTCAGAAGATGCTTGTTTAAGTTGGTTGGCCACCTAGCTTCATCACAGTAGAATTTGCTCAACCTTATTTTGAAGGATTCAGGCCCAAAATTATAACACACATTAATCAAGTCAATACACCTTTGGAACTGACAAACGGGGTTCATCTTTGAAATGATGCAATTGATTTTGTGTCTTTGTGATTCCAAAATGCAGACGTTATAACAGCCTGAGCATTTCAGATAAGAATGGAACAAGTTGTGGAACAAGAGACCCCCTTGAGAAATTACTGAAATCCACTGAGTCAATAGAAATAAAATATAATGTAAGGATTTCTTTTCTGGCTTATCCTGCTTCAGAACTGCTCCATAGAGGGACCACACAAGCAGCATCCTTCATCAATAGCCTAATTAGTGAATCAAGGGTTTGTTTATTCACGTTTGTTTTGCTCTACTCCGAATCAAGACCAAAGAAATTACAATGCATATTTGTAGCTGCAGAAGCCGAATATTCACTATTGCTTGATTAGCTTTCTACAGAAATGAAAACATGAACCAGCCCCCACAAGTCACAAATGCCAGTGTACTTCAAATATAATTACAGCAGACACTGAAACATGCAATTATATACCTAGTAATTAGTAGGCTATTACTGAGTAAAAAACAACAACAACCAAAAACTCCACACACAAACCCTCAGCACTTGGCTTGACACCATAGGAGGGGGAGGGGGGAAGAGAGAATAAGGACAACAATTTGTCAATGAGCTCCATAACAGTGCAGAAAAATATAAATGTGCATGCTTCCTTGTTTCATTTCTGTAATTGTTCATGTAAGGGTTAGAATGGCCAGATGTTCATCACGGTTATGCATTGTTAATCTTTTAGGAACTCTAATGCTTTTTGTTAAAAAGTACTATTATGGACGGAGTATGTTTATTATTATTGTCAAAACTGATGTTTATCTTAGGAAACTAACAGCCCGATCCTATACTCCAGATATGCCAATGTATCTCCATGTACACTGGTGCCACGACAGCCTGGCTGGCATAGAAGTCTGCACTTTCAGAATGCCACACTGATGTAACTCAGATTCTAGCACAACTCTGCTGATGGAATGGTCAAAACAGAGGAGATTGGGGCATAACATGGTCGGGGCATGGAAAGGATGCAAGAAGGGAGTACTTTTCACAAACAACTTCCTGCCCCTCACGTTTATGACAAGATATTTGATTAATACTTGTCCATTCGGAATTCTGAATTCTCAGAATTGTCTCCTCAGAATTTACCTCAGGAAGATTCCGAGTACAAATCCCTCCACACAGGGAAGCAAAGAGGAAGAGGGAATTCCACGCCATCCCACAATGATGCTACATCTCTGGCTTATGTCTCTATCCCCCCCCCTCCTTATGACCCCTCAAATGTGACTCTGCTATCAACTGTGCCACCTAACCATCCCTTCCTTTTGCAACAGTTAAGGGCTAGGAGTGTCTGCTCACTTTTGGTGAACCAGGGTCTCCAACCATTGCTAATGCTGTCCAAATAGTCATCTGAATCCATTTTGTTTTTCAATACTGCATCATTCTCACAGGAGGCTGAACAGTAGTCCTCTGCAGAGTTGCACTTTAGCCCCCACCAGGAGGAGGATAGGAGATGTCTCAAGCCACCATGTTCTCATCCCCTATAGGGCACTACTGCATGTACAGTCTGGTGGCACCACTCTCCCTCACCAACACTGAGTATGCAGCTTAATCCAGAGACCAGGTGTGACTGATGCTGCTGTCAAGTCCTTGTTACTTTCTCCATGTTTCTCCTTGCTCCCCACAGGCAGCTGTCCTACAGGCAAAGACAAAGAAGCGAAGCCTACAGCCTACCTGAAGTGACCAATGTAAGTCCAACTGCTGGCCAGTGAGGTTGCTGACCTTCTCATTCCAGTCAGGCCCATGTGGCCAGAAGCATCGCCGGGGGGTGGGTGGGGGGGCTGGGTTGTCACAGAGGGGTGACAAAGCAGCGGGGGAGGGCGACAGTGGGCAGAGATGGCGCTGGCTTTGGCCCACCCTCCTGCCCTGTGTCTCTGAAGCAATTTGCAGCAGCGACGGCGGTGACAATGCTGTCTCCTTGTTAGCAGATAGAGATCCCTTCTCACCCTAATTGTTTCTTGCCTCAGGGTAGTTATGGGGGGGAGGGTCCTCTCTACTCTCAGGGCCTGCAGCATCTACACTCCCTGGTTCTTTAGGCTCCAATGGGGGGATGGCTCCACCCTGGTAATGAGCCCTCTGTTTCCTGCTACCATTGGTGAATGATGCACCAATGGCAGCAGGAAGCAGAGGGCTCGTGTCCACAGATTGACAGTCACACTGGCAGGTGCCAGCAATGAAGCAAAATGCATGGAATATGTGTGGGTGTGGCTAAATGGATGGGCTGCTGTAGGAGGTGCCCTGTGTCACATGCTTGTATCAAATGGCTGCCCTCTTCCAAGAGAGCTATGTTTCTATCCTTGTTCTGCTACCTTAAAAACTACTCCTTGGATATATGTGTGTCTGTGCAAGTGGGATAAGGGGACTTGATCCCTGTTGCTGCCTGAGCTGCTCCTCAGTTCTGCTGATGTAACTTGAGGACAGAATTGGGCCATAAGTCCCATGGGAATGCAGTCAGGCTTGCTTCTGAGTAGACCTGCATAGGATTGTGCTGTAAGTAAGGGCACAATATTCTACATGTTTTTGGCATGCTGAATAACTTTCCTCTTATTGAGGATAATCTATAGCTCAATGGCAGAGAACTTATCATGTATGTAGAACATCCCAGGTTCAGTCCCATCTAGGGCAGAGAAGCAATCTAGTCTGAAACCCCAGAGACCCACTGCCAGGGCGGAGCTATAGATTAGTAGTTTGTAACAATCCTAAAATGGAGATGTGAGTCTCACTAGATGTTAGACAGGATTTCAATTTGTGTCTAAGGCTTGTAGGAAGAAGATGAGAAAATAATGGCTGTTCCCCCACTTTTAGAAAGTACAGTTGAGCAGTTGCTGTGTATTTGAACCATTTTTTTAAAATCCTCTTTTTCTTTCATTCATGACTGAGGAAGAGCTACACATACTGAAGCCATCAAAGGCCACTAGCAAAAATTTGTGGGTGGCTTTATAATGACCACATCTGCCCCAGAATGCAATCACGCAAGGTTTTGATCATCATTTCCAGCATTTGTACATTATTTTGAACTCAGGTTGTTGTTCGGAGTAGAAATACAGGTAGTTTTGTTCCTTAGCAAAGAACTTTGGTTGCCATGGGAACTCGAGCCACATGACAGCTTTCAAAAAAATCTCTGCTTTCCGGGTGACATTTTCGTAAATCCAAAGGTATTAATATTGCAAATGGACATGAAGTATGTGACATGCGAATGTGGTATGTGTGAACAGAAGCCAGCCTAATTCTGACTGCTCCTCCTTTTTAACTCTGTTCTTATGACAGTTCACTGGTTGCTTCGAAAGGGTGGTCCCAAAGTTTCTTCCCACAAAATTAGTTTGTGGTTTGTCTGATTTGGAGCATATGCAACTCCAGTGAAAAAGAAAATGAGCTTCAGTATAATGCATAATATTTTTCCTATACATTTGAGGGATTGACTGTCTTTCATGCATTACAAATTTGGAAGCAATTTCCTGGCTGCCATCCGAAGCAGCCTTATAAACGACTGGCAACTAATTGAGACACAAACGTGGCAACAAATCTGCAATGCTTTCCTGAAATACGGTAACTGGCGAACCTTTGCTATCTTGATTAGTACATTAATTACAGAGCAGGTGTTAGTGGACTGTCTTAATGGGCTCCGAGAAAGGTCAAGAAGGTGTACCTGTCATTTCTTCCCCTCCGATTATTGAATATTTCACAGCTCTTCTGGTTTGAATAAATCTGCGGAGGATCTGCATCTTTCCAGACTGGAAATGAGAAGACACTTTTCTTTCTCCCTTCTTTCATTTGCAATTGTCAGATGGAACGTGGCTTTGAAACAAAGGCACATCGAAACTTGTCAAAGGGAAAACACATTAAGAGAAAGAAAACATGAGCTTATGCCCCAACGATTCTTCCCTCTTATGTTAAAGTTCTAACAGGTGAACGTTCTAATGTTACCTCTTATGGTAACGTTCTAACGTTCAGATGTGGTTCTTTACTGCAAAGGAACCAGGTTTGATGGGAAATCATTCAGGCTGGTATTATGAATGCATGCATACTTTTTTTTTATTTCCTTCCACATACCGTACATGCTTTAGTACTAAGTAGTAATATATTTATGACTTGGCATGTGAAATTCATGGTTCTATCCCTTTACGATGCCTCATTATCAGTTTATTTTTCTATGTAGAAGTGTGCACGTTTGGGGAAATGGCTCTGCTAATTCTGGATATAGGGAGCAAGGAAGGAGCGCATGGACCATGTACATCAGGGAAAGCTGCTTCCATATTTCCATTTGAAAAAGGCAAACTTCTCAGCTCCGCCAGCAGCAAAAGACAGAGACCTTCACAGAACATAGGAGTCTGTCACGTACTGATTGTGTTATTACTAATTTGTTTGCTGGCCCAAGCTGGGAATGAAGTGTCATATTTACACTAGTTACAAGATCCCCACCAAGAAAGGACATATACAGCAATCAAATGTTTGCTCTTGTGTAGACTATCATGTGACATCAGTGAAGGCAAACCAATCTGTATTGACGGGTCTGGTCGAAGCTTGGGTGCTCCCTGAGGCAGCCCAATTCTACTGCCCCTCCTCGCACTGTCACCACTGCCTCCTCGCCTTCCTTTTCCTAGCTTGGTGTGGGCAAGGAGGGCAAGGCATGGCAATCTGGAACCCAGACCACTTGCCTTGAGTTCTGGAGCTGCCTCCTTTCTCCATGCCCAACCTGTTTCAAATTAACAGGAAGAGCAGAGTACTCTGGGAGGTCCCAGCATAGTCCTCTCAACTCATTTATTTGAAACAGGATAGGCATGGAGGAAGGAGGCAGTACCAAAGCTCTAGATAAAGGGGCCAGACTCCAGTTTGCCGCACCACCCTCTCCTTGCCCACACCAAGCAGCGGTGGTGGGCAGTAGCAGCAGTTTTTTCCCCTTCTTTCTCTAGCGGTGTTGAATGAAGATGCAGGCTGCTGCTCCCTCTCAGTCGATGGAGACCTGGCTGAAGTAGTTCAGTGGTCCGACTTTGGGTGTGTAGCCCTCATCAGTTCACCAGCCCCCCCTCCCAAACCAATGCCCTATGCAAGTCTTTCATCATGGGAAGGCCAGCCCTTTGTATCGTCCTTACTCGTAAGTCCCTATCCAGTTCTAGTTGCTCAACGATGTGCAGTGCTGTAGCCATCTGGATGCTCTGCACTGGAATGCATATTCAAGCACATGTTCCATTGAGAACAATATCATGCAGCTAGGCAATGACCAGGTGCACACTCTAATGCATATACACATGTGCATCTTGGTTAATAATGTACTCTTTTGTGTACATCTCTGAAAAATGGCTCAAATTGGGAAGAGGGGTCAAGAGACACAAACATACTGAGAACTTAGCCCAAAATTTCAGCTTTAGCTTTATCAGCCACCTAATTAAGAATATAAGAACATAAGAGTCCTGCTGGATCAGGCCAAAGGCCCATCTAGTCCAGCTTCCTGTATCTCACAGTGGCCCCACCAGACAACAAGATACCTGTATCTTGTTGCCACTCCCTTGCACCTGGCATACAGAGAAAACCTACTTCTAAAACCAGGAGGTTGCTTATGGCTTGTAACTTGTGATGGACTTTTCCTCCATGAATCTATCCAACCCCCTTAAAGGTATCTATGCCAGGTGCTATCACCACATTCTGTGGCAAGGAGTTCCACACATTGGATGAAGAAATATTTTCTTTGTCTGTTTTAACTCTTCTTCCACACGATTTTAGTGGATGTCCCCTGGTTCTGGTGTTGGGTGAGAAGGACTTCTTCTAGGACCACCTGATATGATCACAAGGAGTTCCAATGACACTCTCAGTAAAGAACCACGTGCCCTTTTGGCTAGTATCTATGGATTTTTTTAAAAAAAAATAGGTCCCAACAATGAATTATGTTACTGGTTCTAGTCATTAAAATGTATCCACTTAGGCTGCTAACTGGTAGGATGGAAAACAGGAACAAAAGAAGACTATAAGAAACTGACTTCTACTGAATCACATCATTGGTCCAGATAGGTCAGTACTGTCAACACAGACTGCCAGCTGCTCCCTAGGGTTTCAGACAGGATTTTGTCTCTGCTCTAGCTGGAGATGCCAGAGGTTGAATATGGGGCTTTCTGCAGGCAAAGAGGATGTTCTACCACTGAGCCACAGCCCTTCCCCCAGACATCAGGTTTGTTCACATGTTATGCTGTATCCAGGCACACAAACATTTTGGATGATAAGACTTGCTTCATATTGAGGTTAGCCTGATGAGCCAATCTAGATTCATAGCTCAAGCTGTTCACAATGCTCAGTTCCATTGCTACTGGTAACACTTGGCTAAATGCATCATCAGAAGTTCCAAACAATCACCTCACCAGGCAATAACCTTTTAAGCGGCAGCTGCCTTGTGACTCCCAGTTCTTTAAATCCACCCCATACCGCTATAGAGGAGAGGAAAGTTAGCAATGGTGTTGTAAGGATTTCAAAGAGTTTTGGCAACTGGAAAAAATTAAACAATTTGCTTCTCGGCAAGCACATTAATGACAGAATAAAATCCCTCAGGTAATCATCATGCGCATGTGGCAACTGCCTAAAGAGAGTAGATGAATCGCTCATTAGCAGGGCCAAATGTGTGTATAGTAAAACCTCCTATAATGCCGTGGATATGTTCCTGGAAAACAGAGTGCTGTGAGAAACAGAGCTATGGGAGGCCAACATAACACAGTTCTAATATATAGTGGATGTACTGTACTCATCCTGTACTGGAGCCTGCTGAGTAATTGACAACCTCTGCCATCACTCCTCCTGAATGACAGAGGTGAAAGATGACGGGAATTTCTACTTCCAGAAGGATGAGCCACTTTGTGATTCATCTTTGGAAACAACAGGCTTCTTGTTGAAGCAGGCAACTCGGGTAGATAGCCTTGCCTGCTGTTTCCTCTCCTGAAGCATTTCCTGCTAGCAAGCGATTGGCCCCATGCTAGCCAAAAAACATTGTTCTCATGGGTGCAGTAGTACTAGCCAGAATACGCACCTTCCGTTGACTGAAAACACAACACAGACAGCTGTACTTTTCTGCCACTCGAACAGTTTCATGAATTTTAACCAATTTTTTTATAATACTGTAAAAATTACAGCCCAGATGAAGAGTGCTATAGCAAAACAGTGTTATAGGAAACAATGTTATAGGATGAGGCACTGTATTGCTTTAGAGCACCGTTTCCCAAACTGTGGGTCATGACCCACCACTGGGTCAATGCTTCGCCTGCAAAGCCTCTGGAGGCTGCTTCTGGGTTATGCCAGGTCCGCAACCCACTTCATTGGCCTCCGTGGGCCTCCAAACGTCTCCTGGAAGTGACTTCTGGTTTACTTCTGGTTTGCGCCTATGACATCCAGTTGCTTCTGGAAGGCATTCTGAGACCTGCCGAGGTCAATGGAATGGGTTGTTGGCCCAGTGCGACCTGGAAGTGGCGTCCAGAGGCTCCCCATTGTGCTTTGCAAGTGAATCATTGAGCATCGGGTTGGAACCCACAGTGGAGGTCGAGGTCGCAGCGCTCAAACGTTTGGGAACTACTGCTATAGAGAATCTAATCCTTTTAACTTTCTAGTTTAAAGTCTTACTAAAATGTTCTCTCTTTGCACCAGTGTGCCACTGAATGATGCCCTTGTGGAGCTGGGCTATGTCAGATTCCACAAAGCTGACATTTGGAGTGTCTCAAATAAGCCCATATGCAGGACTCATCCCAAAGTCAGCAAGATCTCTTCACTCCACATGTTTTATATATAGTTCATGTGCACATGGGCATTGCCTTATCATATTTAGAGCTGTGCTTCCTTGATGAAGAGATTTCAAAGCAGCTCTATTCCACCAATGCATGTTGCATTCCTGGATGGTGTCGGTCCTACTGCTTGCAGTTAACTGCCTGATCCTGCTTAACTATAGTCCGGTGGAGCAAGCACTCCGCCGGCCTAGGGTGTCATAAATGTGCCGGAAAGCACGTATTCGGCACCCTGGGAGTAAGTGGTACTGGCGTGGAGGTCGGAGCCATTCACTCCGCTGCTGTCCCAGACCTGCACCAGCCGCTGTTGATGAGTGCTCTGCCAATCAGTGCAGGGGGTGTGGGGAGGGTGGGCAGGAGTGGCGAGGGAGGGGGCCATTGGCTGGCCCTGGCTGGGAGGGACCTGAGATATTGGCGCTGGGTTGCACTGATATCCTATGCCCTGTTGCAGCCCGGGCCAGCCTTACATGGCCTCCCTGGAAGCACGGCAGCTTCAGAGCTCATGTGCATCTGAGGAGGCCCATTGCGGCCTACACCGCTTACATCAGGGGAAGGGGATGAACCCCCGAGGTGAGCCCGGGCCACGCCGGTGCAAGCCGCAATGCTCACAGGATGCAGCGACTGGCCATTTAGGTCGGCTGTGCACAGGATTTCGCCATAAAAGAGTTTATCAATGTGCCTTGGTATACTTTGGACTCCATTCTGTTGCGCTTTTTTCCTTCCAAGTGCCTGAATCAGGTCAATTGCGGAAGAGCGACAGAGTCATTGTGTGACAGACGAGACTGCCTTTGGGAAACTGGCAGACATGAAAGTACATTGGTGAGGGAGACTTCAATTAATGTGATAGAGGAGCAACCCAGACCTCCTGGCTTTGAAAAAGAACTGAGGAGCCATGCAATTTTCTGACAGGGAGCTGAAGAAATAACCAGACAAATATGTGCAATCGCAGAGCCAATCTTTGGGAATCAGGCTGACATAAATTATCTTTGAAAACGCTGATCAGGGAAAGGATTTTGCTTCCAGCTCACTTCCCCAGCACCTTGGGACCCGTTCCTGATGGTCTTTAGAAGAGAGTGTTCAGGCAAGGTTTAAAAAAAAAAAAGCAGTTTGGAGTTATGAATGGCCTGATAGATTTTTGTGGCTGGCGTTGAGAAAGAAAATTGTTTTATATTTTAAGGGGGAAAATACCCTTCGTTAAAAATCAGAGCTAAAGTGAATGATTCTCTGGGTAATTATTGTTAAACAATTATTATAAAACTAGACAGTAACATGATAGGAGTTAATTTCATATCACCCCAAACCCAGTCACCAGAATCGGAATGAATGTGAACGATTTTGTCAAATTCCTTGTTCATGGAAATCTAGGTACTCTGTCTAGGTTCATGGAAATCTAGGTACCTATCCTCCATGATATGCTAGTTTTCTATGTGCAGAAGACTTTCAAATAGACAGCCTTGAAAGATGAGATCTACCACTTGAAGGGGCACACTCAAGGCTGGCCCAACCTTGACTGAGGCAGTTGCCGCAGGGATCAGGTCGGTTGTGGTTGTCCATTTCCATCCACCCATTTGCCACTCCTCCTTCCACTCCTTGGATTGGAAAAGAGGGGGATGAAGCAGAAGTGGAAGCATGGACGAGAAATAAGTGGTGGGTTAGAGCTCTAAGGATACTGCAGTATTACTCATCCTTGACTTTATATATAGGGCCTGCGGTGGCTTAGTGGTTAAGACGCTGAACTGCAGACCAGAAGGTCGGTAGGACAGCAGTTCAAGACCTGAGTACCGCGTAACAGAGTGAGCTCCCGTCTCCTGTCCCAGCTCCTGCCAACCTAGCAGTTCGAAAGCAAGAAATTACAAGTAGAAAAAGAGGTACCGCTGTGGTGGAAAGGTAACAGCGTTCCGTTAGTCATGCCGGCCACATGACCACAGAAGCGTCTTCGGACAGCGCTGGCTCTACGGCCTTAGAATTGGAGATGAGTACTGCAACCTAGAGTAGGCCATGACTGGCTTTCGAGCAGGGGATACCTTTACCTTATATATCTAAAAGTAGATGTGAGATTGTGCTTCTGTGATATATGCAATAACACACACACACACACAAATTGGAATGACGTTTTGGAGAAAGAGTTCATTCTTTTTATTTATACATGAGTGCATTTTTACTGCAAACATAGAAAAAAAGGGGCAGGAATCCCCCTCCCTTTGTTGCAAAGTCCTGAAAATGTATCTCCAGAACAATAGAGCCCAACATTTTCAGTTCCGTTCCAACAAATATATCTGGTACAGTGAAACCTCAGAATTCGGATCAGAATCTGGCAGAGGTGAATTCCATAAGTGACTCCAACAATATTCTTATCATGTGCTGTTTTCTAAAGTGAGCATCCCTCCTTGGCTATTAGCTTTTAGCTAATAGATAGTAGTGAGTTTATGCACTACAGTGCACTTGGCATTCTATCTCTTTCCAGAGTAATTATAGTATTATGCTCCAAGGCAGAAAGCATAACTTTGGAAGGCACCATGAAGAATTGGGGTGAAAACGATTATTTGGAGCCCATCTGAACTCACAAATAACTCTCATTTCAAGGAACAACTTACTCTGCGTATAGTCCCATAGCATTAATGGGGATAGCTGTGCACGAAGGCATTACTGATAGGATAATATCCGTGTCTGGGCATCAATAGTTGAATAAACAAAGTGCCTTTAAGATGATAATCTCTTCCCCCATTCATCTATATAATTGTGAATGTTCAGAGGAACGGAAGTAACTAATGCAACAATTAAAAAGCAAAGCATAAGAAAAAAAGAATCTCTTATTTCTAGCAATAAAATAGAAAAAAGCATTTCAAGGGTAATGCTAACTAGCACACAGGAAATCTAGATCATCTGAAAAATGTATATGGACATTATGGTATTCCTGGGAATTCACATTTGTCATCAACAATGATAATGATATTAAAGAAAATGAATAAGTATTTTGGCAATTTAATTCCAGTGTCCTGTGATTGGCATGACTCCAAGGTCCATGTCCTGCAGGCCAATCATGCACTCCATCATTTAAAATGATTGATCTAAAGCATTTTCCTTTGCAAATTATCAACCAAGCTATAGGATTTAACTTTCACATATTTGCTCATTTTCCCTAATTAAAAATGTCTGTTTTAATTTACTCAAGGTTTATACACAACATTGCACAGTAAAAGTTCTATCATTCCAAGTACTTCTAAAATCGTCTTAGTGGTGTCCGACTCTACATTTCGCTGCAAAGTGAGGAAGCATGATGAGAATGAATCAGGTTCCCAGTGCTGGAGCATGCAAACCCATTTCCTCAGGTTGTTGCAGCAGGAGGAGAAATTCACAACACAATGCAGGTGTGTTGCACAAGAGGGTATTTCATTATAGGTAACAGGCCAGAACTGCTTCCAGTTTGCTGGGGGTCTTGAGGCAAAGTCCTGCATTGGCCACCCCCCATTGGCCAACACCCTTCCCCACCCCCACCCTCCATGATATGGTACATTGGGTGTTTCCTCTATCACCAGCACTGAAGAGCCAGTTGGGCCCTCTAATGGACACGGTCCTTCAGACAGTGAGTGACAGTCCAATTCTATGCAGGATTTATGACAGCGGAACAGAGTTCTGCTGTTGTAAAGTGGCTGGTGCTGGAGCGCACAGCGCTCTGTTACGGCCATTTTGTGAGAGTTGCTGCTAGAGGCAGCTGTGCTGCAAGTCGACTGATGGACTCCACCGTGCCCGCCGGACAAGGTAAGGCAGCGATGCAGGTGAGGAGGGGTAAAAATTGGGCACGGATGAGGGAGGAACAGGGGGTGGTGAGGTGGCAGCAGGGGGTGGATCCAGCAGCAATGGTGTGTGCCAGATCTATGCTCTCTTTTTCAAACCTCCCCACCCCTTTCTTCTCCTTGGACCTGCGCCGGCAACATAGCTGGTGCCGGTCTGAAGAGACACACTGCGGAGCGAGAGGCTTATGGAGGAGTAAGAGGAAATAATTCCCCTTTCCCCTCCAAAGCCTCCTGATTTCCTCCCCCCCCCCCCCGGATACAGCATGCACCTTTTGTGGTGTGACTGCATTGGCAGGGGAGAGAGAGGATTGGGGTCTAATCTGGCCAACCTCCGACATCACCCCCTGGTTCAGACTGAAGCAGTGGCGTAAGCAAGTAGTTCTGCAAGACTCCGTTACATCGGAGTCAGCGGCCCCTCCTCTTGGCCATCAGAGCCATTCCAGCGGTGACGGCAATGTGTGGGAAACTCCCTCGTTAGCTCCGGAATGGTTCTGATGGTGAGGGGGAAGGGCTGCTGACTCCGATGTAACAGAGTCTTGCAGAACTACTTGCTTCTGCCCCAGTCTAGCTACGCCACTGGACTGAAGAGGTGGGTGAGGCTGATGATAGCCCCTAAGACTGCAAATCTATGCAAACTTCTTTGGGAATAAGGCCCAATGAACACAGTAGGACTTACTCCTGAATAGACAAGTATAGGATTGTGTTATTCACTGTCTCCTTAAGGGCTGCTAGAACTGCTCTGAGAATGCAACCACACTGGCTAGGTACTATAGCACGAGTTTTAGAAGCAAGGATTGTGCCTTGCACTGGTGTCCCTAAAGTTGTTGCCTACCACAAGAGGTATAGCAGAAGACAAAATGAGAATTTACAGCACAATCCTGCAGAAAGTACCTCCAAATGCACTGTAAAGTGCGTTTTCGACACCCGGGGAGTAAAGGCCACCGGTGCACAGGCCGGCAGCTCTTACTCTGCCTGCCAGACGATCCTGTAGCCACCAGTGCAGGTAAGATTTGCACCAGTTGGTTCAGGGGCAGGGGGAAAGCGAGCCAGGTGGCAAGGGAGGGTGGCTGTTGGCCCGGCCGCGCTGGGAGGGGGAGGTGATATTGGCGGCGAGCTACACCAATATTCCACGCCCGTTCCCGGCCTGGGCCACCCTTTCCCCTTCCACCCCGGTTGTATGTCGGCTCGAGAGCTGACATACATCTGAGGAGGCCCATTGGGGCCTGGCAGCCTTACACCAGGGGAAGTGAATGAATGTCCCCTTCTCCCAAGGAGTCCCCAGGCCGTGACACAGGAATTTTGCCACAGGAATGCCATTGACTGACTTCTCTTACAATATGGTTGATGGGCTTTCAAAGGAGATTAGACTCATTTATGAAGGATAGATATATCAGTGACTCCTGGTCATGATGGCTACGGAGAAGCTCTGGATTCAGAGGTAGTATGCCACTGAACGCCAATTGCTGGAAAACAATAGCATGAAAGAGTCATTGCCTTCAAGCCCACTTGCTGGCTCCTTAGAGTCATCTAACTGGCCACTAGAGATGTGCATTCGTTTCTGGACTACTGGCAAAACAGGACAAATGTTTGTTCAATTGTACATTCAACATGAGCTGTGTGTAATGGTCATAAATACGTTCTGAGAGAGCAGTGATATGCTTGACCTTTTGGGTCATGTTTGTTCCTCTTAGTTTTGATTTCCACATCCTATTGGCTACTGTGGGAAGCAGGATGCTGAAGTTGACAGACCATTGGCCTTCTTAGGTTCCTCTTATAACTTTTGGTAACAAGTAAATTTCTATCCTAGCTACAATCTGTCAAACATCTACTGCAGTGGTTCCCAAACTGGGAGGCGTGGCTCCCAGGGGAGCCGTGGAAACCAGCTTGGGGAGCCGTTGAGTGCCACAGAATCCTCTTGGAAAACAGTGCAATGCCAATTGGCAGGCATCAGCATAATGTAATGGGGAGTCATGGCCAATGGTCACCAATGGCCAAGTGAGCCGCAGGTTGAAAACGTTTAGGAAATACTGATCTACTGTCTGAAGTTCTCCTTTCACATTGTGGGTCTCCTCCAAGTAGTAACCAGAAATGTGGATTGACAACATGAAGATTATGAACTTTCATACCATGATGGTGGATCTCCACAGAATAAATTCTTTGTGTTAAGTCTGGAACAGGGTTCATTCACCACCAGAAGGCATCCCTGTGGCAAATATAATACATGCTTCAGTCTTTCATGATAAGAAGGATTAATTGTTGAACCACAGGATATGTGGTAATACACTCACCCACCAGCTCTGTCACCAGCTGGTCTATGTCCTCATCCCACATCCATCATGCAAAAAAAAATCTCTTCTTGCATCCCATCAGAGAATCAGCGTCTTCAGTTGTTTCTGCATAACATTTGCAACTTCCAGTTTCATTTATTATAATAAATCTGCAGAAATGTCATATATTTATAAATGTTGCTTTATGTATTTCTAAACAGATATGTAAAGAAATAAATTCAGAAATGCTGGAAGAATTCTGCATCTCATAGACCCTGATGCCCAAGTTAGTGAAAACTAGATAATCAGGAAAAAAAGATAAGTTATTTGAAGGATACATCCTAGATCTCTTGAGTCTACATCCTCCGTTCTGATTTCAAATAAATTATACATCTTTGCAGGTTTTACACATTTATAAATTATAAAATATCATAAATTATGATGCGGACATAATGATGTTGGAGCAAGGGACTAAAGATGAGGGAATTAACATATCTATCAGATCCAGTTTAGAAGCCTGAAGTTCCTTAATATTTGAGTCACATTCCATTCAGCTCCAGACGCAACACACTTTAATTAGTTAGTATTCACATTTAGACAATCCAGGTGAGATTTTTAGAAAACACACAGCATTCATTTCGCTCTATTTCTACTGAAAAAAATCATCCATCATCAAAATGCTCTGCTACAGCTCTGACATGCTGCTTTTGTGCTCCATACTGTCACCCCCCCCAGTGGATTTTATTGTTTTTAAATTTAGTTATGTATTGTTTAACTTTATGTTATGTATTATTTTAAACTATGTATTTTAATTTTTGTTGTAAGCCGCCTTGGGCATTTGCCTTCGGCATAGGATAAGGCAGGATATATTTTTTAAAAATAAATAAATAAAATAGTAATCAAAGATTTTAATTTTAGGAAACTTTCCAAATGTTGATATGCAAAATATTATGACATATATTTATAGGCTGCTTTCCAACATAAAGCTCACAAAGCACTTTACATAGCATAAATAAATAAATAAATAAATAAGTGGTCCCCTGTCCCGAAAGAGCTCACAATCTAAAAAGAGAATTTAACTTCCATATTGGGATGGAGCCAAAGATGTCCTTCCACATTGGGGTGGCGCGTATCGTGCGTCGCCCCGGCTTTCCTGCTCATCCCCGCTGTCACTGGGCAATGATCATTTCCCCCCAGTAAAAATAGCAGCTGCAAGGAAGTTGTTCTGAATGAAGTGCAGGTAAATGGCTAAATCCACCTATCATGGTGCAGATCCTGACTGGGATCCTTTGCAGACTCCATTTAAGAAATAAATGGCCTAATCCAATGGGCCTTTTATGGCAGCGGGACTAGTGTCCCGCTGGCATAAAATGCCCTGCAATGATGAAAAGATTGTGCCGCTGCCAAGCGATTTGAAGCCACTGCCATAAGAACATAAGAGCCCTGCTGGATCAGGCCAAAGGCCCATCTAGTCCAGCTTCCTGTAACACTTGTTCCGTCAGCAGAAGGCACCCATAGGATTGGGCTATAAATATGTATATTTTATGTTATCCACCTTGAGTGGCCATGCCAGTGAGGGAAAGGAGGAATAAAAATATAACTAACAAACAAACAAATAAAAAAGAGAGTCATTGCTAGAAGGACTCATGATTTGAAATGTCCTACTTCATCCCTTCTATGATATTACATAGAATATCATATTTTACATCTTTTTATTCAGTTTAATTCAAGGCATGCAGGAGACACACATCCAAACATCAATACTTGGTGCTAGATGCCTGCCTGGAGAGCAAAGAACCAGACCAATAATGTGGCTATTTACAGTACATATGGCCACAGATTCAAAAGCCAGGGAGACCATACGTTTCATTAGAATCATCATGTAATCAACCCCCCTCCGTAATTGATCCATGAAGCATATCACTCCAAATTTGAACAGAGACCTGTTTACTCCTTAAATGTAAATGGAGTGGTCACACCTCCAAAATGCTGATGAAGATTTCCAGCTCCAATTCTGGTATCTTGTGACCATAGCCATCTCCTCAGACTCCTGAAGTGGGGAAAAACAATTTTTGTAAAACAAAGGAAAAACTTCACACCTCCAATGGACTTCAACAACCCCATGACTGAACTCCACTCTAGAGGCCAATCAACTGTTACAGCACCCTTATCCAGCTGGGAAAATAATGGCAGAAACCAAAGCAGGGAGGACAATTACTAGCAATAGAAGACTTCCGGATTGAGTCATCCCACCTAAGAATCTCATAGGATTCTATGGGGCAAAAGTCTATTAAAAACACTTAGCTTTAGAACCTTGTGTTGCTTGTTCCACTGGGTGTCTTGTTCTTCATTCCTGACTCTTCCCTGCCTTGCTCTCCCTTCTGGATGATTAACCTGCGGATGCGGTGTTCCATCACCCCTATTCCAGCCTCCATCTGAGAACCACCATGCCAGCCAATACCCAGAATGGTAACATCCTGCGACCCCCTTTACGTTCCAGCTTTCTCGCCCTCTATCTTCTTGATTGCTGCTGAAGCTGCTGAAGCCAGTGCAGCTGGTCAGACAACCCCCCCTCCCTCCCTTCCTCTCTCTCTCCACCCCCCCCCCCAAGTGCCCTGGCTTCCTTTCCTTCAAGAAAAGCAGCTCAGGTCCCTTCCCTTCTTTCTTCCAGGCTACTGCCTGATTGCAAGCTAAAGGCTTGCTTCATAGCACCCTTTCCACCCTTTGAGACTCCTCTTCACCAGACTCATTCAGTTGGCCCTTTGCTGCCCCAACCTCTGCAGTTCAATGCTACCAAGCCTCTCAGGAACAGGAATGGTAACCTTTGTCTTCAGGACAGCCTTGCTGAAGACCCACTGTCTTTCCTTGTCAGTGTCTCGTGTGAAGACACATTGATTGCACACTTAGTGATTGTCTTCTTGCCCTTCTGTGAGTGCAGTGTGCTGTATGTGAGTGAGTGAAAGCTTTCTCTGTTTCCTGTACTTGTACTGAGGACTCAATGGATCCATCAAGTTCTCAGAACAAGGCAAATCTCTCTTGCCAGTGTTGATCTCCCTTCAGAGGCTCGGAGCCTCAGTCAAGAGCACTTGTTTGGTGGGAGAGACTAGCTGGACTAGCAGGTGAAGTGTACTCATGTCCTCTTCCTAGGCTCACCCTTTGCCTGTAGCCCTCATTTCAGGCTACAGAGAGCTGCTCCAAGCCATAACCTTTTGCTACAGTCTGGACAGCCTAAAACAATTCTCTCTTCATTCCCACTAATTTTATTCCTCCTTTCTCTTCCCTATTCTGAATCCCAAAACAATCCCTTCTTCCCCTGGGTTCCTATGGGAAGCCAAGCTAATCTACCTACTGTATTTCTTCAATTCTAAGACGCATGTTTTTTCCCAATTAAGCATTTCAAAAAATGGGGTGCGACTTAGAATCGAAGATCTCCAAAAAGCACCCCAAAATGCTATCTTCTTACTGGGGCTTGGGGGAGCTTCAGGGAGACCTGCGCAACCCTCTGCAGGCCTCCCCGATCAGTTCAGCAAAAAACGGTGATTTTCAGCCATTTCCGGTTTTCGCGAAAACCAGAAATGGCCGAAAATCGCTGTTTTTCACTGAACTGAAGATCAGGGAGGCCTGCAGAGGGTTCCTCAGGCCTCCCTGAAGCTCCCCCAAGCCCAGGTAACGAAGGAAGTGGCACTTTCTGGCGGGGCCAGAAATGCTATGCAAAGGCAGTGCACTCAGTCATCCTCAGCTGCAGGAGACATGCTGGGGAGAGTTGGTGCTGAGCGGGTAGATTCAATGAAGGGAGGTGAGTCTTACAATCGATGGATTTTTTTTTTCCCCTGCTGGTGGTACTGAAAGTAAAGATGCGTCTTAGAATTGATGGCGCCTTAGACTCGAAGAAATACGGTATATCTTTTCTCTCCCCCTCTACATTTCCTCCCTCTTGTCCTGCCTCTTACCCTTCTATGGAGGTCCTGTCTTTTCCCCTCTTCTTGTTTTGTCTCCTTCCAACCACTGTCTTTAGGGCTCCGGTGCCATGTGGATATTAGCTTTAGATTCCCCTGTCTAGTGTGAATGAGCTAACTCAATTAGACCAAACTGATGTTTGATGCAAAATGCACAACACAGTACAATTTTGTATTTGCAGTACAATAGAATACAAAACACATAAAATACAGTAGTTTTAATACATCTAGTGCACTTTAGCCCTCATCTCTATTTTCCTTCACATCAAAATATACAGTTGTGCCATTAGACATTTCACTGGGTTGGCACACAACTGTTTTCCCCCCTCTGTGCACATGTTACTTGTATTTTAATAAGCACTGCCGGTAACAGTGAGATGTGATAATAGATGCGATATTGTTACATTCCCTATTCCTTCAAGTTTATGTCCATCCCACTGTGAAATGTTCTGTGATATACTCTCTTCCTGTGGAGTAACCTTACTGGCTCATGCATTTATAACCAGATGCACAAAGTTCTGAGTCACACAAAAACAGCCACATTATCATTCTGGAAACAAAACAAAAACAGGCCATGTATCTCAACAAGGTGACTGGTCAGCCTTGCTTCTCCACAGTTTACCAAGAGAGTAAAGCTGTGGCTGCCACTAGAGACCAATGTGCTCTGCCCACCACACAAACCAGGCAAGGGAGGTGAGGCAAGGCAGCGTTTGGCCCAGCAGCTGCACAGCACCGCTGGGGGTGGGGGTGTCTGTGACACTGAAAGCTCCAGAGATGAGGTAGACCTGGCCTCCCAGACAGCTAAACCTCCATCATTTGCTCTCCGCGAGGCCAGGTCTACCGGGCAGGTAGACCTGGGCTCCACTTCAGGAAGCCTGGTAGACTTGGGCTCTCAAGACTTTTCTGGTCAAGGCTGGTATGGGAGAAGGTCCATGGGGTGACACCATGAGTTACTGCCCCAGGTGTCACCGATCCTAGTGATGCCCAGAGACGTCGCACTTATGGGGGTGGTTGGGGCAGTGGGCCCCAGGGCACGGGCCACTTACCTGCACCGTCGCGTCCTCTTCGCAGCCGAGAACGGCTGCATTTTGGCCCACCCACCCGCCCTTGCACTGTTTGGCTAAAAAAAGGAGCCAAAAAGCGCAGGGGGCGTTTCCGCGGCACGGAGGCGTGCTACATCGGAGCGGAACATGGGGGCGGGGCGGGGCGGCGGCGGCCCCCACCCTACAAAGTTCTCTGTTTGCCTCTGCTGCTTATAAGTACATAGGAAGAACCTTTCTGGATCAGGCCAAGGGCCCATTTAGTCAATATTCCTGTATCTCACAAGTGGCCCATCAGATACCTTTGGCAGCACATAAGACAATAAGATACCTGTATCTGAATTGCATCTTGCATTCAGAGATAGGCTATCTCTAAAACCTGGAGGTGCATACAGTCATTATGGCTTGTAACCTGTGATGGACTTTACCTTCATAAATATGTCCAATCCCTTTTTAAATGTCTCTACACCATGTACCGCCACCATATCCTGTGGTAAGGAGTTCCACAGATTAATTATGTGCTGGGTAAAAATATAATTCCTTTTGTCAGTTCTGACTCTCCCTCCAGTACTTGAAGTGAGTTCACTTATTCTTCACAGACACATTATCTGCTTAACCTATGTGTAAATTATTATATACATTATATACATACACCTGTTGTACTCTATATAAATACACCTTTGGTGCTCTGGATTGCAAACGTAGGCTCTGTATGTTTGTGCTTCTATAGCAAAAGTAACACTTTAATTTGGAGTGAAAATGTAAGAAACATTATGTATTTATTTATTCTCTTTCATTCTGTTTTGAAAAAAAAATGCAGGCAACAATTTTAGACTTGAGAGACTTCTCATTATTATTAAGAGTCCACATGCTTTATGGGTCCCCCATGATTTACTCAGCACATAATGTGCTATATTAAAGTGTGTCATTAGCTTGAAGGCATATTGTGAACCGAGCTGACAAATCACTTCTACCTGTAATACATTTGTTAATTGGTAAAATATGTCTCTGTCAATTGAGTTCATTCTAAACTCTTTTCAGTTCATTAACTGAAAATATTAAACTTTACTTTCCCTCAAACTTACAGATTTTAGTTAGGAGGACTCATTTTTAAGTACAGAATTTCCCCTTCACTTCTGGAAGAGAGACCTGTTGCAAAGAGATGGCAGGGAAATTGTCTTGACATCTTTGCTGAAAGTGTTTTAAGGCTTTTTGTCAGCTGCAATTACACACTTAGGTAAGAAATCTAGACTGAAAACAATGGTCTCATTAGTCAAAGTTTCAGTAGAATTTGCCATCCACTGTGACAAGATATATTAGACATTATGAATTCAGTTGCCATCAATGATGTCTATTATCTGTTCTAAAATATATTTTCCCCGTGTGAGCTAAGAATTCCTCAGCATCTGGGTTTGTATCATCACACAAATTAAATTAGCAATTATACATTAAATTCTCATAGGCAATGTTTTCTCTCTCGTTTTTTCACACAATTGTCAGGAAAATATGCGATTTCTGCAAGTTGGGAGAAAAATTACTGACAAGTATATCAACTCTACTCCTTGGTGTATTGCAAGTTTGCATAGCAAAGAGGCATGTCACATACCAAACTTTTGAGCTCATTGATATCTAAAAAGTGTTTATATTGTCAAGGATTTCATTATTCTACGTTCACTTTTTTATTGCTGGTCTGGGCCACTTCCAAAGTAGGAATCAAACCATATCATTTTCTTTAAGCAACTATAAGCAATCTCACATACAACTGACAACAACTGTCGATTTGATAACTCTAAAAGAACTGAATTAGATCATTATACAGTAGCTGAATGATGTTAATGTCAATAAAACAGGTCAGAATTTATGCAGCCACTCCACTGCTTAGGGCAGAGGCTTCCTTTACCCGACCTCACCCTGCACGAAACAAGGCAGGCAACCTGATAGGTTTACCATTCATCCCAGAAAAACGAGGACCGTCCCAGTTTTTCTGGGTTCTGCCGCCGCTGCTAAAATGTACCTTTTTTCCAGCAGTGCCATCTTGGATCTCACAAGATCCAAGATGGCTGCCTCATGTCCCCTCATGAGATTTGGATGCTGCCATCTTGGATTTCATGAGATTTCATGAGATCCAAGATGGTGCCACCAAAAAAGTACATTTTAGAAGCAGTGGCGGCAGAGCTGCAGAGCAACGGGCAGTAGTTGGAGTTCTGACTGGCCAGGCTCCAGAATGATGGCAGCGATGATGGCGGCGGAGGAACGGCGGCGGAGATGGAGCAATGGTGGTGGCAACAGAGGCGGAAGAGGAGGAGTGGTGGGGGCAGTCGGAGTCCAGGCCGGCCCGGATGCAGCCGTCCAGGCTCCAGAATGGTGGCAACGGAAAGGTTACGGCAACAGTGACGGCGGGACAGCAAGGTAAGTAACAGCGGTGGCAAAATGGCCATTTTCGTGGCCATAACTAAATTTAAAAAAAATTGCCCACCCTTTGGGCGGTGAGTGGGCGCTTTGTGCCCACAAAAAACAACAAGAAAATTAATTAATTATTCGGGGGGTGTCACAGTTTGGAACCAGGAAAATATGGTAACTCTATGATTGGTGCACTGGGCCCAGTTGCGTTGCTAGCATCAGGCAGAGGGGAGGGCGATGACATGTTTCGCATCATCGCCCCACCCCCTGCACTCCCTGAAAGCTTTGTTTCAAGACTTCTAGGGCACAGGGCGGACGGAGGGGCCCAAAAATGTGACATTTTCGGTGTGTTTATGCTCCGCAACTACAAATGCAGCCCTCCAGCTGCAAAAGAAGCAGTCGCATAGCACTACAATCCCGCCACGGCTCCTCCTCACAAGGAGACCGTGGTTGTCACCCAGGGGCATTGACTCCTTCCCCCTTTAGTGATGCCTCTGACCGGGCCTTCAGGGCCAGCAAAGACGCACTCTAACCACTCAGCCCCAGGCAGGGACTAGCATGGGTCTTTAAGAGTGTGGAGTGGGTTCTCAACAGCTAGTTGAATTAAAATAATTGCCAACTGAAGGCAACCTAAGTGCTGATATGTTTGTTAACTTGGTCAGCCATATGGCTCAATAAAACCCCTTTACTTAATAAAATATCCCACTGAAATCAATGGAAACGACTTGCAAGAAATGAGTCTAACCCATTTTCAAACTGAGATGTATAGTGTGAGAAGCACACTGACTGCAAGACAAACGTTTTCATAAGTAACTCTCAAGAAATGGGGTTCAAGGAAAAAAAAAGTGCCAAGCAAATTCCATGCCAAGTTAATATTATGCATTATTTTAAGTTAAAGGAATTTATGAAAACTTGTGATTGATACTCAACACTCTGACAAATGTTTAGATTTGTCAAAACGCATTATTGTAATGTGACTGTAGAAAATTGGATATGGTCCAAAAGAGAGAGATTCACAGGTCAGATGTTTCAAAAATATTAAATTGCTCAATTGCCAACCATTAAGCTCAATTTCATTCTTGTTTCTGTGCCCAGAGAAAAGATCAAACATGTCGATGAACAACTTGAAGAGTGCCAAAAACACAATCAAAGCCGTGATGCACCCACAGAACAGCTTTGCCAGAGCCATCCTTACAATTCTAGACAACACAATTAGTGTGATGACCATAATAATTTGGGAGCATATGAAAACGTAAAGTTAAGGAATGCTTTCTTTTCCATGTGCACACTGAACCTATTCTAAGAACACTGCTTAACAATGAATAAACATCTACTGGGAATGACTTCTTAATTCAATATATTACTACTCCATGAACACACTACGACACACCTAGATCCTAATTTAACATGGCCTTGCTAGTTACCTCTATGAAGCATTGCAGTGCTGTGTTAAATGACGATTTGGGAGCAAGAATGCTCAGAAGCAGTGGCGTCACTGCAGGGGGGTGGAGCTCTAAGTTCCGCTGAGATCGGAGCCTCCGTTACACGGAGGAACGAAGCGGCCCCGCCCCCTCACCTTCGGAGCCTTTCAGGGAAGGGAAAGCAACGCGCAGCGCGTTGCTTTCGCTTCCCTGAAAGGCTCCGAAGGTGAGGGGGCGGGGCCGCTTCGTTCCTCCGTGTAACGGAGGCTCCGATCTCAGCGGAACTTAGAGCTCCACCCCCCTGCAGTGATGCCACTGCTCAGAAGATCCCTTCTAAATGTCCATATTCAAAAGACTAATCAGGTAGGCAATAAGTGTCAAAAACAGTAGTGCAGTGGTTCCCAAACGTTTTAGCTAAAGAGCTGGCATAGAACTGAGTAGCTCAATTGCGCGGGTTGGGGATAAACAGGCAAATGCCCGCTTACCTCAAGTAAGCCCGCTTACCTCTAGCCATGGCCTTCCCCAGATAGGATTCAGCATGGGCCACAGTGCCCACACTGAAGATCCTACGCCGGGGGAGGATAAGATTGAGCTGCCCATGTGTTAGGCCAACATCTGATCTACCACATCCTAGTTATTTTGATTCAACAAATGACTTGACCAATGAATTCATCCATCCTTGGCTTATGGAGTTGCATTGTCCACATGGTTCAGTTAACTGAACAGCAGGTAGCTCACTGGAGTGGAGACACTGTCGGCCCAATCCTATACTTACCCTCCGTAGTTGTTGCACCCCTTCTGCTGGCGCTGACTGCCGTCAAGCAGTCAGCACCAGTTGTAAAAGGTGCTCTGGCAATGCGCTATGCAGTGTGCTGCTGGGGACACCAGTGGGAAGGCCTGCACTTTTCTGCTGGCACCAGTAGATCCGCAACCGCCCACTGGATCAAATAAGATGTGGGGAGATGGGAGGGGTGGCATGAACAGGGCAGTTATGGGGCGCGGATGGGTGGATTGAGTCTGAGAAGGGGGTGGGTTTGGCAACAGCGGTGGCCGCTGAATTCTAACCCCCTTTGTAATGTGTTGAGTAATGTAGCAAGCAGCATGAAAGATCCAGAATGTTTATTAGGAAAACACGTGTTTGACAGCTCCTGGGGACTCACGTCCAAAGCACAAGAACTGTGTCAACTTGTTGCTCACACTTCGTTTTATAGTTCAAAACGTGCAGCTTCAATACAGGAGGTGGCTCAAAGAATCACATTAACTTCTTATTGGTTACAGAAGTACAGGAACATACGTAATAGACAAGTTACATATCTTATTGGTCATTCTCTGACAGTTGAGGTTTGACGTACACAATTCTTGGAATCTCTTATGATGCTTGTTTGTTCAGTTACCTTATTGGGAACAGAAGAACTCCACCCTGCCAGCAAGCTTCTGTCCAGGTCACACCCTGCCAACCTACTATCTATGGTAGGTATCTGGCCCAGCATAGCTGACAGGGCCTCTTTCATATGTCATACCTCTACAGAAATGCACCTTAATATTGTGCGCTTGCTTTTTGACTATATGCAGAACATGAATTTTCTACTATAAATGAGTATAAATCAAACACAAACAGATATATATATTTCTCTCTTAACAGGCACTTGGTAAGGGATTATGTTATATATTTCTGAACTCAGAATTACTTTTTGATGCTTAGTTAGAGGAAAGCACTCTGATTATGGTTAGGAAAACTCACACCTTCCTGAACCCCAACCCATGGTGTGGAACCACATGGACCTGCACCAGCTATTTAGCTAGCACAGGTTCCAGTAGACCCTCGCATGCCGGAGGCTTACCTCCAGGTTAGAGAATGATTGTTCCCTTACACAGAGGAGACCTCCGCAACTGCCTCCCTGGATGCAGCGATAGCCATTATGGCACCACTGCATCGGCGGGGGGGGGGGGGAGAATAGGATTAGGCTGTGTGACTAACAGCATAGGTTTATCTATGTCTACTCCTATTGAGTTTATTAGGTAAGTCCCATTGAGTTTAATTGGGCTCACTCCCAGGTATAAACTGTGTATAGGATTACAGCCTAAAGTTAGGTTTCCATCAAATGGTGACATTAGTCTTCAATCCAGAGCCCAGGATGCACTATTGAATAAGTAAGGTAGCCTATTGAATTAAACAGGCTGTGCATGGGTGGGGGGTGGGGGTAAGAACATAGCATTTACATCCACATGGAATTGTCCTTTCTATTTTAACATCTTTCAAACATCTTTATTTTGTAGGAGTTCCATGAGCACAACAGAGCTCCTATGGTTTCAAGAAAGCACGTCATTATAACAAATATCAGTAGATGATTTGAAGTAGAAAAACCTTGTTCTTTAGATATCAATGTTCTCTAGAATGATGTCTGATAATGTGATAATGTACTGTTATGACTATTCTTGCTTTAAATGAAAGCCTTCTTTTGTTCCTGGATTAAATGTTTAAAGCAAAAGTGTCTTAGAAGAGATGGCACTTAACACCAAATTAAACACATAGGGTTTTACTTGTAATTTCAGAATATAGAAGGGGGGGGGGGAGCATGTTAAGGACGATACAATAAAAAGAAACCAGGAGCTCAAATTCACAATATGGAATAGTTCTGAAAGAACAGCATGCATCAAAAGAGAATTTTATCCTGCATGGCAAAAAGTATAGCTTCGCAATATAATAAGGAGTATGAGAAAGAGCGAAAAATAGTAATGAAGTATAATACTGTGATAAAGAGGGAGATTATGAGACTGTAACATAGAGAAAAAGCAGAAAGAATAGAATACATAAAGAAATAAAGTCACACAGATAAGAAAATGAGAACAATATAAGGAAGAGGAGGGTCATAGGGCAGTCTTATGTAACGAGAGCCCCTCTGTCAAGTTTAAATGGGGGGGGCTCTCTTTACCTTTGCCAGCTCGGCAGAGCTCGAAGTGCAACTTTTCGGGCTTGGTCACAGCACCACTCAGCCAAGATGGCAACCCACTGGCAGCCTGTGCACTACCAGGGTGTGGCCTGTGTACCACCAGTGGTCCACGTACCACAGGTTGGGAACCTCTGATCTATGCCTACAGCCTAGCTTCTGGGTTTGTCTCATAGCTCTTTTCCACCTTTTGTGGCTGAACTCAGGATACTGTTTGGTCTTGGCATTTTAGCCCTGTGATCCCTGTCTCACAGCATGGAACAGTTATTGCCTTCAGCCCTGCTTGAGGTACTTCCAAGGTCATCTGCTTGACCACTGTTGGAGTCAGGGCACTGGACTATGTGACCCTTTCATCAGATCCAGCAGGGCTTTTCTTGTACTCTTAATATCTTGGTGCTTCTTGCAATAATATTGCTGTTTGTTTAGTTCTGTAACAGGCAATTTTGTATATGATTCCCAAGTGCACTGCTGTTTTGGACTTGGCACTTATTGATCAATTTACTTACATATCACCTCACCGTTTCCTAATTTAATAGTGAGCCATATCTAGATACCGTAATTACAAAGCCATAACAGGAGAATTGAGCTTGAGGTTACTGACCTGATTTGTCTACGTGATCCCCAAAAGTTTTATTTCAATCTCTTAATTGTAATGCTGATTACTTGTGGAAGCCACCTGGTGAGTGAGCATGTTTTGGAAACAAGTACAAACAGAACCCCAGGAGTCTAACACAATCTTGATTCAATTGTCTTCTACTGCAGTCATAAAAAGATGGACGAACAATTAGGACAAACCGTTAATGAGAGCAAATACAAATAGGTCAAAAAGGAAACTAGGCTACAAAAGAAAACCACCCCATTGTTTGTCATGACCAGCAGGGAAAAGCAGGGAATATCTAACAAAGATTAAAACAAACACCACATTTGGCTTTAATTGGTATCTCTGTTTTGTAGAATCCTCAAATGAATCCACAGATGAAGAGCAAAATTACAGCTGATGTTCATCATGTAATTTGGCCTTGCATTTTTTTCCCCTGTAACATGAATAGCAACATACAGGAATTCCAATTCGGATCAAGATCATGATGGGAGCGGTTTAACACTTTGCTCTTATTTGCCCTGGGAAACTGCCATTAGTGCTCCCATATAGCAAATAGCCACAGTGGACCCAAATCAGAATGGCACTGGGGTGCTACAAAGGGTTAACCTTCCCTACCACAGTCCTGATCCAGATGAGGGCCCTAAATAGCTTCTATTTCCATTTTAAGAAGACGAGCATGGAGGATATGTAACAAGGAGACCAACCATTATGTCTAGGTTGCTCCCTAAACATTTGTATTACCACTGACTTTAACTGAATTTCCCTGCTGATGTACATTCTAGTCAAGTAGTCATGTACAAAAAACAACAACAAAGACTTTGGGAGCCCTTAAAGACTAACATATTGATTGTAGTACAGGCTTTCATGGAGTTAGAGCCTATTCATCAGTGGTTCATTATCGATGCATAAAGTGGTTTGTAGATAGTGTACAAAGAAAAGGAACAAGCTTTACTCCATGGAGTGAAAAGAGATGGCATAGGTGCATACAAGCTCTGGAATTATTATTACTACTATTAATAAATGTGTTTATATACACACTTGAAACAAGTAGCTTTTGGTGATGAATTAAGAAGTGTAGTGGGAACAAACACCTAAAGTGGAATCATTACTTTCTGTAGTGAGAAAGCCATAGTATCAAATGTGTCAATGAAGCATCGGCAACTTCATGCTAGAACTACACTAGAGACGGGCAGCCCAATCCTACCTAACTTTCCTTGCACCAAAGTAGTGGCACTGGCGCAGGCTACGCTGCATCCTGTGGGGAAAATCAGGAGGTGGGATGTCTCGTTGAGGTAAGGGGGCATTTGTCCCCTTGCCCCGGGGAAAGCCCCAGCCCCTGCAATGGGTCTACTTGGACCTGTGCCTGCCATTTGGCTGGTGCAAGTCCGAGTGGATTCATGTCAGCTCAAATGTAGACTGGAAAAGAAACCATAGTTGGAGGACTTGCATTCTGATTCGTACAAGTGGCATCAGCTGTTGAATACCCTGGCAAGCTGTGTGCATTTGGTGTGGAACAACCCCTGGGGATGGAAAGCACTGCTCCTCATAGCATCAAGAACTGTTTCAATAAATTGTACTTGCTATGAAGGTTGTACAATTTATTGAAACAGTTCTTGATGCTATGAGGAGCAGTGCTTTCCATCCCCAGGGGTTGTTCCACACCAAATGCACACAGCTTGCCAGGGTATTCAACAGCTGAGGAAACCCTGTCAGGGTATCCTCTCAGCCATGCCACTTGTACGAATCAGAATGCAAGTCCTCCAACTATAGTTTCTTTTCCAGTCTACATTTGAGCTGACATGAATCCACTCGGACTTGCACCAGCCAAATTGTACTTGCTATGAAGGTTGTAGGCCAGGGGGTGGCGCAGTGGGTTAAACCGCTGAACCATGAGCTGTCGATCAAAAGGTCGGCAGTTCGAATCCGCGACGGGGTGAGCTCTCGTTGCTTGGCCAGCTCCTGCCAACTTAGCAGTTCCAAAGCATGTTATACGAGTAGATAAATAGGTACCACTTGCGGGAAGGTAAACAGCGCTCCGTGTTCCAGCTGCATGCTATATGCGCTGCGGCAAGGAGAGTCATGCCGGCCACATGACCACGAAGGCATCTTCGGACAACGCTGGCTCTTCAGCTTTGAAATGGGGATGAGCACCACACCCTAGAGTCAGACACGACTGGACTTAATTGTCAGGGGTCAACTTTACCTTTATGAAGGTTGTAAGTAATATTTTTTCTTCACTGACTTACAGCACAATCCTGTGTAACCTTGCTCCGGTGTAACAGTAGATGCACTGGTGTATGTGCAATTACACTGGCATAAAGTGCACTTACACCAGTGCATCTACTGTTACACCGGTACATGGTTACACAGGATTGCGCTGATAATGTCCTAAGGTAGCTATGGAATCTCACTGAGGAGTCCAGTGAGGATGCCATACGTTTTATTTTATGTACTTTTTCATCAGTTTTGGTTCTAATGAGTCCCTATTCCTCAAAGGGAGAAGAGAAACAGACATGCTTGCCAGTCCACTACAAATCAGCCCATGGTCTCCCAGTGGGGGGCAGGAAGACACCTGGCTGCTCTATGTCTCATTTGGGTGAGTAAAATTTACATGGTAGATGTACTTTGTGAACCAGCCTTTCAAGTTCACACAATCACTAAAATAATGTCTACGGAGATATATGCATAGAACACAGCTGCTATACACACAAAACTAGAACCGTAGATAAGAATCTTTTATATTGCATCTACCATCTGCTACCTTATAAGCATGTAACAAAGTGGTCTCTTGATAAAAGAACATCTATTGGAAATTAAGATTAGTGACCCCGGAGCTGGAGTCCTCTCCAGTAGGGATGGGCCTCTCGTGCTGTTAGAAATCATGGTGTCTGATGACATGACAACTTTAGTCATCTGAAATGTTTTTACATATTAATAAAAAGGAACGGAGGTTGTTGTAAGAACTTTGGGTTGGTGAGGACTTTCAGTGGCCAGGATTAAGTTGATGGAGGGTGATCTCAGTGTATGGCTTTTGGAGCTGAGCAAACCAAGACCCTGGGTTTTGCTTGTGTGCTAGGCATTTTTTGTTTGTTTGTGCATCTACCCCTTGAACACTGAGGTATCAGAATATAATTTGGAACAGGAAATGTTATTATACAGCTCTGGGAGAGCAGCACAGCCCGCTTGGCAGGCTGAGCAAAACGTCATTGAAGGACTCGTACTGGGGATGCCAAATATGCCTTCCTCAGCTGCATGTGCTGTGTGAGTCATATGCTGCCCACCCTTGAGTTGTCCCAGGTCACACGATGCAGGAAAAGTGAAAAACTGTCAATAGTACAGTAACAATATACTGAAATCGACAGTCTCAGAATCCTTAAAAGCAACGGGAAGTGGTCTGCTTTCAACAGCTTGCATTCACAGTGCAATCCTGACTAAGGATCCTGAGCCTGGGCTGCCTGTCGACCAGTGGGTCGGAGGTCTACTCGGGGAAGGGGACGCTCGTCCCTTCTCCGGGTGTAAACCGGGGGCCAGCCCGATGGGCCTCCTCAGATTTCCGCTAGCTAAATAGCTGGCGGAAGTAGAGGAGGCCGTGTAACGGCCTAGCCGGCCTGGCGGGGACAGGGATAAGGCCGACGCTATCCCCTCCCCCTCCCAGGACAGCTAGGCCAATGGCCCCCTCCCTCGCCCGCTGAACCGCCGGTAGGGGCGGTACCCGTGCACGCAAGCTCCCGACTCACCTCCTCTGGCGGATGCGTGGGCGCTCTGACGCCGGACCAAGGGAGGCCTGCCTCTGCCGAGAAGTCGCGAAGGTGCTTTACGGCACGT
Organism: Plestiodon gilberti rubricaudatus; assembly: GCA_026170595.1. NCBI lineage: Eukaryota > Metazoa > Chordata > Lepidosauria > Squamata > Scincidae > Plestiodon > Plestiodon gilberti. The sequence continues at coordinate 59,457,827 of JANXHW010000004.1, read as the reverse complement.
TCGCGACACTTTAGAATGGCAGAGCGCTCGCTCCACCATTCTAAAGATCCCCAGGATTGCACCGTCAGTCTGTTAAAATTAGTGATGACGACAATGCTTGAGCGGAGGAGCTCAAAATGCAAAATTGCCCCGCTCAAAAAATATGAACCAGGCCCAGAGTCATTTGAGTCTGGGAGTGATTTGAAATAGATTTGCCCACCACGCCTTATGCTAGCCCTCCTTGCCAGTATTTCCCCTTTACATAAGCAACAGCCTTTACCTTATTGAAGAAGGGAGTAAGCAGAAGGGTCCAACAAGAAGGATCCTACAGGCCTCCTGACTGGAGCATGAAATGGCATTATTTCCTGATAAGGTCAAGAAGTATGTAGTTATCTATATTCAGATAAAATGACAAATTCCATGATCTCAGCAAAAGTAACATATTTAAAAGATGGTATTGAGCAAGCCTTCCTTGCTTCTGGTGGTTACCCCCTCTCTCTTCAAAATGGTAAGGAAACATTTCGTTTGCAGAGGTGGACTGGTGGGTGTTGTGTGTGTGAAGTGCATGAAAACCATCTCAGTTTTGGAATGCATCCCTGTCAAGTTCAAGGGGAGATGGGAGATTGAACATCATTCATTAAAATGGGTAAGAACTTCCCATTAGCTTCAGGGTAGTGTAGCTGACAATAGAACTGCATAAAAGTAACAAATGGCCAGATATTGGGAATACTAGTGTCATTCATATACTGACTAAGCAGAAGCGTCGCTCCGGTAGGGGCGGTACCGTAAGTTGCGCCCCGTCTTAGTTCCGTTTACCAAGCTGGCAGGAGGCGGCCCCGACCCCTCACCGTCGGAGCCATTCTGTGCGGAGAAAGGAGCAGGCAAGAGACTCCCTGCCTGTTGCTTTCTCCACACGGGAATGGCTCCAACAGTGAGGGGGCGGGGCCGCCTCCTGCCGGCTTGGTAAACGGGACTAGGACGGGGCGCAACTTATGGTACCGCCCCTACTGGAGCGACGCCTCTGTGACTAAGCGCATATAAGCATGGGAATCTCCAGTTCAAATCCCTCCTCAGCCATTAACTTCCCCAATGGCCAGAGCAAGCCATCACCTCGCAGCTCAGCCCCATTTACAATAATCATAATACTTATCTACCTTACAGAATTGTTGTAAATACTACTAAGATTATGCATGCAGCGTTCTATATAAATAGTAAATATGGTAATCATCAGGGGTGTCACTAGGGGGCACGGGGTGTGTGTGCGGACCACACCGGGTGACACCCCAGGGAGGTTATTTCACCAAAATGACTTTTGTTACCATTTGTTACCGGTGGTGTGAAAACTTTACCCATTTTTTACCACTGGTGTGTTTCCACACCACCGGTTAAATAGGACTCAGGAAAGAGAGAGATCAGAAATTTCTTTCAGAAGAAGGTGGGTTTGAGTCATGATAGCAAAGAAGGCTTTGGAAAGGGAGGCTAGAAAGGATCTAACCTCTATGGGAAATATTATTGCAGTAGGTAAAATTGCAGTAGGTAAATGTAATGGGAAAGATTATTGCAGTAGGTAAAGTTATTTCCCTTGTAAGAATTCTCTGCGTACGCTGCCATACTTTGTAGTCATGTTTCCTGGAAGTAGGAGCCTGCTGGCAAAAGATTTCTTAACAGATGCTGTAATCTGTTGTTGGATAAGACATGAGTGCAGGCTTTGGGATTGAGAAGGATTTGTTTTTTGCCCAGAGACTTGATTTTTGTGGGTTGCAATATGGCTTCCATTCCTTTTGTCTGCTGGAGTCTAGGTAGTCAGTGACTGGTTTGGTTACCATTGACTTTTGTGACTGCTCGATGTTATTGCCCCCCCCCACTGAATGCTGGGATCTCTTAGGGGGTTGACGGGGTTTATGTCACTACTATTGCTATTACATTCGTTCAGTTGCCGGGAGACATTGCGAACGTGCCATAAAGCCTGTTCGCGACAACTTGAGAGCAAGGAAGGCCAGCGCAGAGGCCGACCTCCCTTGCTCTGTTGCCGGAGCAACCATGCGGCCGCTGGACGAGGAAAGTTGAGATCCGGCAGGCACGGGGGTGTTTTGGCGGTTGAGGGAGGGGGGCCATTGGCCTAGCCAGCCCGGGAGGGTGAGGGGGATGGCCTCGGCCATATCCCCGTTCCTGCCGGGCCGGCTAGGCCGTTACACAGCCTCCTCTACTTCCGCCAGCTATTTAGCTGGTGGAAATCCGAGGAGGCCGATAGGACTGGCCTGGCTTTACACCCGGGAAAGGGGACAAGTGTCCCCTTCCCTGAATGGCCAGGCGGCAGAACGGCTGCCACGGATCAGGATCCGGTAGCCGGCCATGGGCTGCTGGCCGGATCCTTGTACTGGATTGCGCTGTCAGTGATATACAGAAATTATGATTTATAAGTAACAGTACACAAAAACATTACTAAGGATTCTGTATGATCTGGTACGGGAGGGGTGACACCATTTCTTGCATCGGGTGCACCAAACTCTAGTGACACCTCAGGTAATCATTGACATGGTGGTAGAGGGTACAACCAATCATTCTTGTTTGAGAATAGAGCAACAGTGTGGCCTACAAACAAGCCGGATAGTCAAAAGAAAGCTAACCCATTCTCAGCACAAATGGAAGCCAACTTTTGAATGAATGGATGTAGTTTCCTGCTTCTACTCGATATTTAATGTATTCCTCCTGTACTTTTATGATAAAGGCTGCTTATTTAGCATCAGTTCTCAAATAATTCCAGCATAGGGATGAATCCTAGACCTGTCACCTAATAAAGAATGATCAAAGGAGAACGGCAAGCCGCTGACCAGTAAATTGGACTCTTCTACTCTATGGTGATGAATTTGTGATGAATGGACCTATTGTCAGCTTCTGTTTATTAGAAACAGGTTTTTTATGGACAGCATGCCAATCATCCAAACCACGGTTGAAAATAACAGTTGGATTGGCATATTAATGATCACAGGAGACTGATGTAAATGTCATGAACTATTGGGGAAGAATAAACTGAGCACTAATACTTCTCCTCATCTGTTCCCAGTGTGCACAGATAAAAATTTTATCACACCAAGCAGCATGGTGGTTTGCATGAATTATTAAATCATATGCATACAAGAGGGCTTGTAATTAAACAGGAAGACTTACTGAGGATTATCATAACTGACAATGAGTAGCGCTTGCAAAGTCCAGCTATAAGTCAAGAGACTAACGTGTATGATTGCTTTTAATTTGTATGACAATTTGTGAGTTATTAATTTATAACACTTTCAGATGTTGCCATAGGGGAGTTGAATGTGCAATTAGTCTTCCAGTGTGCATATGTCAAACAGGCATAATAAATGGTGCAGATATGGCGTTATTGATACACACGCCTTTTTGCTTTCCAAAGAGAGGCAACTTCGTTGCAATCAGCTGCTTAGCTTGAAAATTCTGTCTAGAACTATCCTTGTTCATATGCGTGATGGCGTTTCAACCTTCCTAATGTACTGCCTCTCTCACTGTAGGGCTGTGCAATGATACACAGAAGATTCCAAGAGCCGTATTATTTTATCACAGCAAAGGAGTGTTTGGACTGGCGGTGCTTATTTCAGATTATAAGGCCTGTGACATTTCGAATAATACCAGAGGTCCCCATTCAGGCAGTTATTTACTCAAGCTCTTCGAGTGTGCCAATGTGTACAGAGCGCAGGTTGCGTGTTTGACAATTTCCTCACCAGGCAAACAAGAGAAAAGGCACACGATGCACAGAGATATCTGAGAGTTTTTAAGTACTCATTCCTACATCTTTATATATATATATATATATATATATATATATATATATATATATATATATATATATATATATATATATATATATATATATATATATATATATATATATATATATATATATATGTTATTCAATTGAGGTAACTACTCAAGACGATAATCCCTAAAAATCTCAAAATTTCAGTCTCATTTGGAAACGTTCACAAACCGTGCTCAAACTGATGGTGCACACCATATAACTCTGAAGATCCCTTTTCTTCTCTTATTTTCTTTTTTTACTTACTCAAGAGGGCCATGTTGACAAATGAACTGCAGAAAAGCATTTTTTTAATCAATTTTAAAGCAGTGTTTTCCTTTTAAGCCAGTCCTTTTCCCTCTGTCTTTGCATCCCCAAACTTTCATTCTTTCCTCTCTCTACCCAATGGATACTTCCTTTTCTGTTTCCTTCCCACAAAACTCTCTGTACCTCCACTGGCGTCACTACAGGGGGGGGCGGAGTTGTAAGTTCTGCTGAAATCGGAGCCTCCCTTACACAGAGGAACGAAGCGGCCCCGCCCCCTCACCCTCAGAGCCGTTCAGGGAAATGAAAGCAATGGGCTCCTGCTCCGAAGGTGAGGGGGCGGGGCCGCTTCATTCCTCTGTGTAAGGGAGGCTCCGATTTCAGCAGAACTTACAGCTCCGCCCCCCCTGTAGTGACGCCAGTGTGTACCTCCATCTCTATTACTTCTTTTTTTTCTTGTTTTACCTTCATATAGGTCTCTCTATCACATCATCTGTGAAGGTCAATTAGGTATGAGGTGGGGACTCCAGGTTTGGATGTCCTGGTGTCCGTTTCAGCAGAACAAAAAGCAGCTGAAATGAGCCAAATCTGAATTGGGACAGTGGCGTAAGGGATCATCCCACAAGAGAAATTGTGAAGTGTGTCTTTTCTCCAGCTTGAGGCTAGGCTGGAAGATTGTGTCTTCCCATTGGAGGACTGGGGGGGGGGGGAGAATGCTGATTCTGCTCTTCCTACTCAAAGTCACCTGTCAGAGAGAAAAACAGTGAGACATGATCAAGCAAGGGACTAACATGTGGCCCTGGAGGAGTGCTGAGGAATGTCTGGGTAGCTTGATCATGTTTGGTGACTGAGGGGGTTCCTGGTGGAGGTTTTCAGTAGCAGGAAGGGGAGGATGGGAGTTACCCTTACCCCCATTGGTAGCAATCAGGGTCTTGTGTGAACAGCTAAGATAGGGTAAGGTCCATACTTGGTGCCTATCAACAGTTCCCTGTGGTGACTTCCAAAAAAGGAATCCCAAAAAAGAGGTAACGGGGTGAGTCTTCAAGAGAGCAAAGGCAGTAACATAGTGAGGTGAACAACCACCCAGAGCTTACCTCGTGGAGGCTCCGTGTTCCAGAAGCTGACAGTGATGTGATGACGTCGTCACATCGCCATCAATTGCTTCTAGAGTGCCACTATTTTTGAACCAATTGGAAACAAGGGCAGGTAGTTGGGCCTAACCAGCACACAAACTGTGCAAGGGCAGAGCTCTGCTCGCAGCTACAGGTGTCTGGTGTCACCCCTCCATGGAGCATTGCATCTGGTGTGGCCTGCACTGATTGCACTCCCCTAGCAACACTACTGAGCAAAAGCTAATGGAAGGGGACATTTGGAAGGCTGCTCAGATTAACAATATTCATTTCCTATCTACCAGAGTTTGGGGCCTTGAGAAGCAAGGCAACAAGGATTAGGGAGATGTCAGTAAGGCAGGCGTGGAAGAAGCAGTGATCATCCTGCAGGCATAGGTTTTGGTGGGCCACAACATGACGATGGTGGCTGGGGCAGGTGAGACTGTGGGGGTTAGGATTCTATCAGCAGTGGGATGAAGAACAGCACAAGTCATGCCCAGAGCTGGTTTTAATTACAACCCTTATCTCTGAATAAATCCAGCTGGCAGGGGTTGGAATGGCATGGTGTCCCTGGTGTAGTGGCAACAGCCATACCAAGCTTGTAGAGTGGGCTGCCTGTGACTCCAGAGCCACATGTTAGATCTGGCAGCCCACACCTGTGGCAATGTCACACCTTCTGGTCACTCCCCCATAGCATGCAGAGTGCACTCCATCAATGGCACTGCATGTTATGGGCCTTGAGCATAGTATAGTTAGCTTGAGCACAGTATAGTTTAAAACCCAATTCTGTTTGGGCCTTGTTCCGATGGACCTTGTTCCGATGACGTAAGTTCTATTTGGGCCTTGTTCCGATGACGTAAATCCCATTACAGCTGTCAAAAATGTGAAATGCCGTTCGGTGCAGCCTGGCCACAAGCGGCGAGCAGTCAGGTACATGTGTTAGTGGATTGGGATACCCGCTGAGGTTGGTAAGTCAGCACAGGGGGTGGGAGGGAACAGCCAAAATGGGGTGGGGAAGAATGGGCGATGATGGGGGAAGGAGGGTGGGCAGACTGGGGCCAGGAAGGGGTGGTATTGGCGGGAGCTATGCATGCCAATATCCTCTTCCTCTTCCTGGCCTCAATCCGCTGACCCGGGTCCACGCGGACTTGCATCAGTGTTACAGCTGGCACAAGTCTGAATAGACCCAGTGGGCCAGAGCTGACTTATTCCAGGGCAAATGTTCCCTTGCCCCGAAGAGGCCTCCAGATGCCAAAACACCCCCGTGGGACACAGCATGTGCCACGTTGACGCAGCTGCATTGCTGTGCAGGGAGCTGAGTAGGATTGGGTTGTTAGTCTGAAGAGTTTTTGAAAGACAAAATGCCTTTGGCATAAATGTCTATAGAAGACCAAACATTGGTCACATTTTAAAAGGCCTAATGATTTATATTCATGCAGGCAAGGGAGTGTTGCGTGAATCTGATTTGAAGAGCTAGGCTCCATAGGTTCCCCCTGTAAATTACATTTTATTATGAAAACAGTGTTTTGTGAACTGCTAATTTGAACCTAATATGATTCTAATAGTCAAAATATCAATACATATTTATCTGGAGGACATTCTTGCATATGCCAAGGCTCTGAATTCAGCAACATACCCTGAAAAATAAGAAATGATACACATTTATTAATGCCTTAGCAGCCCTTTGGCCAAAATGATAGTTTGATCTTGTTGCCTAGGATCAAACTCAATGTGATGATGAGGCAACTCACATTTTTTGCTTAGAAATTCCCCATCCATGTATAAAGTGGGGCTGAGGTCAACTTTTTCCAACAAAATATAGGTGGAAAATAAACCTCCGCTTTTCTCCCCATGTTCCATTGTTGCAGGCAGGTTTCTCTCATCCTGGCTTGGATAGCAAAAGTGCGGTATGTGGAGGAGAAAAGTGCTTCAACCAACAGAAGATGGTAAAGTAAGATGAAGATGGGACAGGGTCGGTTTCCTTCACCTCCATGCACATTTGGTTCTAAACATGAAACTGCACCCCTCACTATAGTTAAATGGAACACATGAAAAAAACAAAAAAAGACAAAGATGAATGCCCCCCCCCCCAATCATATCTACTTTGTCTTCCTAAAGTTGAGGCGGTAACTCCTGGGCTATTGATAACTCTGTTGCTGATCTAGAACTAATCCTGCTCTCTGCCTCCTTCACCTGTTTGGTAGTTTTAACGTTTTCTTGGGTCCTCTTTGGCTCCTGCAAACTGATGTTCAAATCCCAACCCAGCCTCATTTGGTTGTAGTTTTCTTGCTGTCCATGTACATATTTATTTATATCGTATTGGTTTTTTGAAGCTGTGTAAAAAAAAAAACCTTTTAAAATCTTTATAGTTGTTTTAAAAGTCTTCTAAAGTGTGTCCTTGAACTTATTCTAAATAGAACATTAGCTACAGAAAAATGCACCTGAATATTTTGTGTCTGAAAAGCAAGAATAATTGATACAGGTATTTCACAAATAAGAAGTTCTAGAAAGTAGTTCTTGAAGGAAGGCTTATACAGTATTTGCCTACTTTTTGATCAGGCACAATATTTTCTATTATAGTTATTCTTAAGTGGCAGCCTAGAAATTTTTCAGCTAAATCGAATTAAGGTATCTTCATGTGACCTTTGGGGGGACCTATTGTTTTTTAAATGGGGTTATACTGCAGGGTTCATGTTCATAAGCTTCATTTTCCTTACACTTGGTAATGTAATCAGATTCTAAGCATCTTACTCCTAACTCACAGTCCAATCCTACTTAATTCCCCACGTGGAGATGCAGCAATGTCACTGTGGCACCTGCTGAATCCCATGGGGAGTTTCAGAATCTGGAGGCCTCTTCAGGGTTTGTTCCCGTGCACCGGAGTAAGCCCGGGCCACCGGATCTACTCGGACGTATGCCAGGTCTATAGTTGACCTGGATCCAGGTCAGGGGATCAAGGCAGTGAAGGAGGTTAGGATATCGGCGTGTGCCACTGTTACAATACTGCCTCCATCCTGGCCCTGATCCACCCTCCTCTCCGCCCCCATCGCTGCCCCGTTCCTCCCCCTCCCCTCCCCATTCTGTTCCCTTCCTGCCTTCCTCCAACGCTCTCTGCTGACTTACCAGCACCAGTGGTCTTCCCCAGTTTGCTGGTGCATGAAACTGGCTGTTTGCCACTTGCGGCAGTGGCCATGCCATGCTGAATAGCTTGTTGCATTTTGCGACAGCTGTAAAGGGCCATATGGCACCAGAACGCTTGCTCCAGTGGCGTAAGGCCCTAATAAGACCTTGTTGCCTAGGACCTTGTTGCCCATTAGCTCCTTAGTTCCGAATAAACTGTCTACTAAGATTGCAGTGATAAATCAGGATCCAAAGAGCTACTTACATTCCTTCAAGGGGCATCTAGCTGCTAGAGAGATACACAAGCACCCCAGTATTTAACTGAAATAGAGGAAAGCCCTTGAGAACCTTCCATGTAAATGTTTGCTCACACCACATTGAACCTTTGCAATAATTGTTTGCAATGAAAAAGCACCATGGTGAATGTCCATTCGCTGGCAAGGGTTTAATTTTTTCTGGGCACATTTGTCATCTTGATTCTGCTCAGAAACATTTGAGCAGACAGCATAGTTCAGCATTTCAAAAGCTCCCTTGGTAGAGTGCTTGCAACATCTCTCCTTTCTGCACTTTTTGCCTTTGGTCAGTTGACCACCGCTGTCCCCATTCCGTATCTCAAATTTTAAAACATTCCAATGTCAAAAACAATTTGCATGACAAGGGGGGTTATCTTTTTCAAGAAAGATATGTCTAAGGTTACAATCCTAAATCCTAAAAGGGCACGTGGGCCAAACTATTAGCGAATAAGCGCCACTTAACATAGTGCGACTTACTTCTAGGTCAACATACATAGGATTGTACTGTCTGTCAAGCTACCTTAGCTCCCCAGAACTAATTTCACAGTTCTTTGGATCTTGGCCTTGAAATACAGTAGGATCCCCCATTATCTGAACCTCATTTGTTCAGCAGTCATAATAATTCAAATGTACTGTGTCCAAGTCCTTTGTCAACGCAATCATCACTAAGTGATTCTTTCCATTTATCAAAATACTTTAAGAGTTCTTCAAGGCCATCTGAATGACAACTAACCCCTGCCTAATAATTCATTAGCACAGTAGTGATAGTGAATCAGGGAAACAGCAGAACGATTAGTGTCAAAATGGCTCTTTGACAATGACCATTCCTGACACTTTTTCACACAACCGTTCTGAACAAGTACAACATCTCTATTCTTTTTGTGAAATGCTGTACTTGGTTTCGTATTGGATATTATTGTCGGTCTCTTTTCAAAGTGGCAAAAAAAATTGCTGTAAATGTAAGATATTTTTAAAGCAGGCAAGTGGACTTTCAACAGTCCCAGTGGTTTTGTGTACTTTGTGACAAAGAACTTGTGTCACTGAACAGTGATCAGAGGCTGTGTCCTGCAGAATTCAGTAGAACAATTACAACATAAGCTGCCGAGCACAAGCATAATTTGAACGTGGAATGGATATCCATTCTGCTGGCATCTGAATAGTAATTTGAGGAACTCATAAGTTAAAGTACCTGATTTTCTGATGACAAATTACAAGTAACAAAGAAAGCAACAACAACAGTAAGATCCACCATTAGATAAGGTTGGGAAGGTGGAAGAAGGTTTGGGAAGGTGGAAGAAGGTTAGGTCCCTCCTCCATGCCGCTCCTTCCCCGGAAGAGTCAAAGAGCCGATGAAAGAATGATAAGCCTTGTTCTTAAGCAAGCAGAAAGACAGGGCTGATTCAGACAACACTCAAAGCCACCCTCTTAAACACACGGGAACATGTTTTGCCCGATACATTGCTTTTTGGACATGCGCACATGGTGCTGTGTGCAGTGGTGTAGCTAGACTGGAGCGGAGGCAAGTAGTTCTGCAAGACTCCGTTACACCGGAGTCAGCGGCCCCTCCCCCTTGCTGTTGGAGCCATTCTGGCGGCAACGGCAACACGCGGGACACTCCCCTGTCGCTGCCAGAATGGCTCCAACAGCAAAGGGGAGGGGCCGCTGACTCTGGTGTAACAGAGTCTTGCAGAACGACTTGCCTCCGCTCCAGGGTAGTTTCACCTCTGGCTGTGTGCATGTTAAGTGAGCATAACCCAGGCCAGTCTTGTGACATCTTCAATTAGATGGATGGCACAGAAGCCTCAGGTCCTACGAGCCTTAGGGAAAAGGCCAAACTTTAGTTATTAGAGCAACCACCAGCACCCCCACTCTATCTGGCTGGTAGAAGTCTTGCCTTCCAATTGCATTTTGGAAAATTCCATGACCAGCCACACCTTGCTTTGGTCAGCAGACCTGAACCTGTAAAGAAACTACATCCTGGGAGCTTCCTGACTTTGGATAAACAAAGTCATTAGCGACAAAAAGAGTTGCCTTCAACCTCCACTTCCCTCACCAGCCTCATTGTAAACTTGATCAAAAAAGCTGTCTGGTAATTGAGGCACAAGTCTCCTGAGTAATCGAGAAGTCCATTGCCGCACCCTTGACATGGATGCCAGACAACCGAATCAGAGATGGACCATCAAGAGCCATCAAGACACCAAAGAAAGGTCCTTGATGAGTTCATCCCACAATAGCCTCTACTGTATGCTTCCCTATGGGAACTTCAGGGACAAAAAGCTGTGTCACAAACCCCTCACTGTTGCTACTGCTTTTGCCAGCTTGCTATCACCTATGCTTGTGGGTTGCTCCGTTGCTTCTGCTGCTCCATCAAGCACCCCGAAGCATGTGATCAGTTTCACAGTAGTGCAATGCAGGGGATATGAATTGTTTTTGCACTGGTTTGGTTCAACATCCCACTGAGGAGGGAGGGAGTCACCATTTCTCTAGATCTCTTGTAGGCTGCTGCCTTCATCCTAGAAGGAAAACAATTCTGCCTTCCAACATCTCATCTGCATGATACAATGTGCACTAAAAGCCAAACTCGTCCTAAATGACCCTAAAATGGCAGGGCAGCAGCACCTGCTTTTATCATTTTCCTGTTTGGTTTCTGGATGAAAGATATGTATGCCTCATAGTTGCCTTGGTGGGGGGGGGGAGAACTGGATCATAGGCAAGGTGGGCAGGTGCCTGGCTCGCCTTCCTCTTTTTTTCCTTCCAAGTGCAGCAGCTGCAAAGTATTTGGTATAGAAAGAGTCTTCTGATGGGCAGGAATGAGACAGTGTGAGTCATCAGGACTCCAGACGCAGGCAAGCCGGCTTCAGTACTTGATGCAAAGAAGTAGCAAAGAAAATCTTCACGTGAAACAACTAGTTCCGTGGTTCTCAAAGTTCTTCCCTCAAGGCGGGGAGAACTCTGAGTGTTTAGGGGGGGGGCGGGTCCAGCAGCAGAGGCGATTCCAGGAATTGCCACCGGCGGCAGAAAAGACCCCTCCGAAAATGCAATTTTTCACTTACCGGGGCTTGGGGGGGTGCTTCAGGGAGGCCTGCGCGACCCACCGCAGACCTCCCCGATCTTCAGATTGCTGAAAAACGGCGATTTTCGAGCACTTTGTACGACATCAAAGGAATCACTGCATTCCGTGCCAATGCTGGTTCTCCCTGCCCTGAACGTCTTCCCTGAAGGATCCTGGGCTGTTAATCTTTTAGCAGCTGTGCTTTGTGGCAATGCCATACTGGAATTCCATATTTCAAATTCTCACTGGGAAAAAAAAGCCTGAAATGCTGAAATGAAATGCAGTTGCCTACTGGGTAGTGTTAGAATGACCTGTGGAGACAAGCATAAAGTTTTTTTCCCTTACATATGTGTGTCCTGAGACTCCTTTCCTTGAGAGTGCTCTAAAGCTTTTAGTAATTGTTTTGTTTGCTTTGTTTTTCTTTCCTTATTTATGTTTCCTTGCCTCAGGCATTCCCCTCAGCAGTCAATAAGTCATTTTAAGAGAAACCTTTCCACACCTTGTGAAAATAAGAGCTGTAGACCCCCTAATAGAAAACAAAAGAATGATCGAGGCATTTCTGATGTTTGTGTGTTGTGTAGCTTCAGTCTGATAGGCTCCAAGTATCTTTTGGATAATTCCGGTCTGGAAAGAGCTAGGTTATGTAACAATCTGGCATCAAATTAAATCTGGTGACTTCAACTTCAGATAAAGCTAAACTTGAATGTCTTCTCTGGATTCGTCCTATTGACAAGGTAAAAGGTAAAGGTATCCCCTGACAATTAAGTCCAGTCGTGCCCGACTCTAGGGTGTGGTGCTCATCTCCATTTCAAAGCCGAAGAGCCAGCGTTGTCCGAAGACGCCTCCATGGTCATGTGGCCGGCATGACTCTCCTTGCCGCAGCGCATAGCATGCAGCTGGAACACGGAGCGCTGTTTACCTTCCCGCAAACAAGTCCGCAAATTGAAAAGTCCTCAGCTTTACATTATATTGATTTGTAATCAGCTAAAAAGTGGCTGTTGACGGTCACCTGAAAATCTTGTCGAGTCACTGGCTGAGTTGTTGCAGTGCTATGAAATGTTCAAGAAGATTGCCGGCAGATTTTCGCGCTCTTTTTGAACTGACGCTCTGCTTCGCTATAAAAATCCAGCCTGTCAGACCAAGTATCTAACATCTCTGCAACTGTGTTGCTGCACCTGAGGAGGTCCAAGTGTGTGGACAAAACATTGTGTTTATGTTTTTAGTACTTGTTTTTATTGTTTTTAAAGTGTTTTTACATTTTACATGTTTTTAAAGTGTGCAAAGAAACAATATTTATGGGATTTCCAGCCATGTATTTTCAAATGAAGAAATAAAGTTTAGTCCTTACAACTTGACTGAAGAAATTCCTCTCCTTTGTTCCTACCGCAATGAAGAAGCAGGCGCTCAGGAACGGACTATCCAGGACAGCCAAGCGATGAGAAAGCCTTTTACATTTCTTCCCACTCTTGGGATTTTTTCAAAAAGCAGATAAGAGATTCAGCAAGCACGCTGATAGATGTCCAGATGATAGATGTCCAGACGCATACATGGCTCTCAATCCTGTAAACTTGGAAACAATGTGTATTGTACTGGGCCATGAAAGCTACAGAACCTTGTTAGAGTGTAAGGTTGTAATCCTATACACCTACCTGGGGAGCCCCACTAAATGCAGTGAGACTTGCTTCTGAGTTAGGCTTACCACACGTCCTGGAATAGTCAGGACACTCCCGGATTTCGGGGTTCCATCCCGGCATCCCAGGGCGTATGGTGGCCATCCTGGATTCCCAGGAAATCCAGGGGTGCCGCCGCCCTCAGTTTTCCTCACGAGGTTCATGCACAATGCGGCCTAGAAGCCCTCTGTTCATAAGGGCTTCCAGGCCATGCACACAAGCAGCCTGGAAGCCCTTATGAACAAAGGGCTCCAGGCAGTGTTGTGCGCTAGACTTGCTCATTTTTCACGAGCCGCACGCATGTGCACAAGCAGCCTGGAAGCCTTTATGAACAAAGGGCTTCCAGACCACGTTGTGTGAGGCTCACTAGGAAATGGTGGTGGCAGAAGCTGGACGAAAAGCAGCGGCGGCCACAGTCACAGTAAGGGGGCAAAAAAGCAGTGGGGGAAATAAATACATTTGGACAGCCTTTCGGCCAGCAACACCCCCCCCCCAAAAAAAAAAGAAACCTTCAAAGCCAGACCCATAAGCAAAAAAAAACAAAAACCAAAAAAATAGTGGGGGCGTGGTTATTCTGAGTAAACATGCATAGCAGTCTGCTTTCAGTTTATAAAGGTTTGTGACTTGGGCATGGTTTCCCAATGAAAACATGATGTGGGTATAACAAAATGTGCTCTATTCAGCCAAATTAAAGTGCATTTAAATAGAGGTCATAATATCAGCTCCTCTCCACAAAAGAATTATATAGACTGAAAAGTTAACTTCCTCCGATAAGAATTTGGCTCAACTCAATTGCTCAAGGAAAATAAGAGTTACAGTAGAAACAAATGATTCATTGTTAGCATCTTCCTTCTCTTGTGCATTTAAAAACCAAACATTTATTCCTCCTTTTTCAACACTTTGTTCTATCATCCCTGAGGGCAAGCAGTAACAGTGCATTAAACAGTATATTTTAATCAGTCTGAGAAATATATTTTAATGATCTTATTTATCATATTTGACACATACCATTCATTTATTTGAAAACTTGCATCTATATAGTTAGAAGCTAAAAAAAAGAAAAAAAAAACCTTCTTCTGTTAAGTAGAAAAACTATTTTCTGACCTGTCCGAGCAACAATCTAGGAGGCAGAGCAGAAAGTTGTTGTAACTTCCTCTTTATGCTCCTCCAGCAGAAACAAATTATTCTGTGTCAAATGCTTGAAATAAAATGCTGCCTATATTATGGCCCAATCCTATCTGGGCCTTTCCCTGCAGAACTCGCATTCTGGCAGCACAAAGTCCTTTGTGGTAGTGCAAAAGCCAGGCCACCATCGCTTCCGGCTAGGAGGACATGGCTGGCTGACAACTCCGCCGATCGCTCTGTATTGACGGAGTACATCTGATGGACTTAATTACTCTACCCCTGGATTAAAAGGGAGTACGAAGAGATAAACCACATTTCTTTCAATCGCCCTCATTCTGACACTTCAAGGCAAAGGCTCTGAAGTTTTGGGCTGTCGGTGAGGAAGAATTGGACTACCATCGAAGCTCCGTCCGCAGATGAAGCGTAAGCCAAGCCACCTCCCACATGCTTTGCTTTACTTAGGCAAGAGGCGTAGAAATGATTTATGAGTTGGAGAAATTAGCCGAGATAAGAGTTAACGCTAAAAATAATACGTTGCGATAAGGTGAACTGAACATCCGAAACTGAAGTTGGAAAGTCGAAGTTAAAGTTACAATAGTGGTGAGTTTTATTGAATTACTTTTTTGTTTTGTACTTATGGAAGATTAAAACAGTAAAAAGGTTTTTTTTAATAGATTATTTCGGCAAGAGAAAATTGTCCGGGACTTTGTTGACATTCCTGACATTTTTGCTAAAAGAATATGAGCCCTTCTGTGTTAGAGTTCATGGATCCTGGCAATTAATCCTTCTGTTTCACGTCGTCGACCGCAGAAGTTTTTTATATTACCTCTTCTTTTTTTTTAAGAGAAGAGAGATTGGCATCTGGTGAAAAAATTGCAACATGACTACAATATTGTCTTGCTTTAAGAAATGGGAACAGAGATTCGATGTAAAGATGACAACTTTGGAGGAAAATCTTCAGAATATGATTGCAGAACTGAAACAAGCAGGGAAGGAAAAGGATGATGAATTAAAAGACTCTACGTCGGCCTCCCTTGCTCCCAATAAAGAGAAAGATTTATTGGAAGACACTGTAGCAAGAGTTAAACCAAGACTTGAGATAGAGAAGCAGAGTACTTTACTAAAAATGTTGAAGATTGTCTTTCGGGAGAGGAATATAGAAGACGTGAATGATCCTGTGGAAAAGATTGCAAAGTGGATACAATTTAAAAAACAAGGGACTTTTGGGAAAGATTCAAAGATGAAGAAGAGGAAGGAGAGGAAGAAGAAGAAGAGGAAGAGGAAGAAGAAGAGGAAGAAGAAGAGGAAGAAGAGGAAGGAGGAAGGGGAGGGATGGAAGGGGTAATGGCAAACTGTCAAAAATGTTTTATTATTAAGAAACAAATAGATATGACTTGTTTTTAAGGAACTTATATTAAGAGTGATGGAAAATTTTTGATGATGAATTAACAAATTTGAAGACAAAAATGGGGTGACTTAATAAATTTAAAAATTTGAAGTGGAAGTTAAGACTTTTAGATGATAAAGGAAAGGTTAGTTAACCCTTTTGTGAATAAAAGAAAAATAATGTTTTATTATTTGAAAAGACTTAAGTAAGATGTGATTTGTTTTTAAGAATTTTATATAAAAAGGGGATATAGGTTTTTTTTTAAAGAAACATTTGAAGGTTTTTATTTTAACACATTTGGAGAAAAATGAGGTGGCTTTATATATTAAAATATTTGAAGTGGGAATTAAGATTTTTGGATGATAAAAGAAAAGTTAGTTAATCTTTTTATGAATATTTGGATACCACTTATAGATTCTTTAAGAGAGAGAGAGAGAGAGAGAGAGAGAGAGAAGGAGTGATGAAGTGTGAATTTAATGAATAGTATATTAGAGATATAGGCTTAGTTAGATATTAGAAGTAGAAAATAGATAATAGTATACAAGTAGGATTTACTGCTTCGCGCTTGCTGTAATCTTTCGTAGTATGTTGTATTGTTTTGTTTTGTTTTTGTTTTGTAGTTTATTAATAAAAATTAAATATATTAAAAAAAAGCCAGGCCACCATCTCACACTTTGGGGCTGCTGCCACAAACAGTGCGCACTGAATGGCTCTGAAGGCGAGGGGGCGGGGCCACCTCGTGTCGGTGAGTAACGGAGGGTCAGCACGCTGCAGAACTTAGCGTTCCGCCCCACCTCCAGCGATGCCACCTGGCCACAAATGGGCAGAGCTGTGGTGTGCACGCTAGATTACTTACATCTTACATCTGGGTAGGCCTCCTGGCTGCCTCTGGGTCTTCTCAACCTTTGGAGGCCCAGGTACCCACTATCATGGTCCAATTTTCTGAAGTACCCCCTGCTAATTAATTGAATTAATCAATTAATTGATTAGGCAATTAATTGTTAAATAAAAAGTACTAAAACAAGTTTAAATAAAATGTCTTATTTAAATCTGTGTGTGTGTGTGTGTGTGTGTGTGTGTGTGTGTGTGTGTGAGAGAGAGAGAGAGAGAGAGAGAGAGAGAGAGAGAGAGAGAGAGAGAGAGATGCAAGGACTGTATGCACTGTATAATGTATATATGCAAGGATCTCTTTTTTTCTCCCCAAGTTACACTTCCCAAAATCAGCTCCTCCCTCCCCACCCCACCAAAGTACATCTTCTAAAGTACAAAAATATGCCAAAAACCAAAATCAGAGAGACAGAAGGGCTCCGAAAATAATGAAAATTTTAAATCCATGTTAATTAACACTTAATTAGCTGCTGATGGGGCAGATAAGGGGCAGCAAGAGGTCCGCGTACCCCTAGGGTTACCTGTACCACAGGTTGAGAACCCCTGGATTAGATTTTAGTGTGAGCTGTGAGCTCGACAACCTTTTTTTTCAAATTTTAACAAGCATTATGCATAGATTGCAGTGGATGAAGCTGATTACAATGCATTTCTGCTCCATATCAGACCTCATGAAAGTACAGTACACAATTTAAATCTAGGATGCTCTCACCTCCCACGTACTGTGGATTAATAGGAATGAATACTCAGAGGCAAGTGTAAGATAATTACAGTAGTTAACAGAAGTGTAATTCAGAGTTAATATTTACCAGGCTTTTAAAGCTTGTGATGTATTGGTATTTAAAATAGTGACTGTTCACTTCTGACACCTTTTTTTTCCCCTAAAGGACCGTTCCTTCCTAAAGTGAAGCAAAATATACTTAGATCATTATAACACCACAAACTAGCAGTCATTCACAAATGATAGCCTATCTCATCTTAGATCAGTCAAGAAGTAACCTGATTGAGGGAAGCGGTAGGTATTTTTTAACTACCAGCAAATTCACAACATTTAGGCAAATACAGGAGATAAAAAGCTCTATTTTCAGACTTCTACCAGAAAGATCTTGCCCCTCTATTGCATAGATTAAGGCAGGGGTGACTTTGCCCAATCTCATGAATCAAGCGTCAATCTCAGCACCTGAATGGGTATGAGATGCTTGGGGGCAGGCCAAAAGGAGGCATCCAATTTGCCTTGCCCTTTGTGTCTTATTGTGAGCATTCAACAGATGGAGGATAAGCATGGGGCAACAGCATGTAGTTGGAGGATCGGCACTGAACCACCACCACCACCCCCAGTTTGGGACAGGCAAGGGATTGTCATGGGGGTGAATTTGGGTTGAATCAAAGAAGAAGAATTTAATTTAAAAATGGGGAGAGGGAAAGAAAAGAAAGGGGTAAGAGATCTGGTGTGTGTTGAGAGAATAACTCATCCCCTCTAACATGGGGGGGGCAGCCTGAGCTTAGGCCATTGGGTCACCCTATTTCCCTTGTTCTTTGCCCATCTCTGCCATTTTTAATATCCCTCCCACATTAGCAGAGCTTATGTTTAAGCCTGATGGTCTGGCTGGGACTTCCTGCCATCGTTTAAATAAGTACTAAATTAGTTTAGAGTGATGGGCTCCACTTATCACCAGAAAGCATAGACATTTATTGAACTGATGTGCAGTGAGGCTGTAGGACCCTATTGGAGGTTGTTGGGGCAGAGGGATGCTATGTGCCAGGCTAGCGCCCTCCCCCCCCCCCCAGCAGCAGATATAGTGCAGGATAGGAATAGAGAATTGGTGTGCACTTGGAGGTAAGCAAGAGTTGAGGGGGAACCAGAATTGATCTCATGAGGCTGCCTGGCTTGGGGATGCTGGCTAGTGACGCCTGATTGCAAATTTGACCGCTAGAGTTTTCTGGTTTGCGGTAAGACAGTGCAATTCAGCTTGCTCAACTCCATTGAGGTTGCGGCGGAGAAGCATAGATTAAGGCTGATGATGATCTGCAGCTTTGAGTCAGGCTGGGAAAGCACGAAGGGGGAATGGACAGTAGCATACTGTCTCCTCCAAGGTAAGTGCCTGCACTAGTAGAAAGAGACATGATTAAAGAAAGGAACCACTGCAGTGTTTGCAGTCTGTACAGTATTGAATTGGCTTTGATTTAATAAATGAGGCCCAGTTTAAAAACCAATCTGTGTCTCATGTGCATAATGGGAGGGGTGTAAAACTGGCTCCAGTGCAGCAAATGCAAATCAACCTTGTGAGTCCTGGCATACTGCCTGTACTGTAAGGTTGCAATAATTGTTTTTCAGCCGGATACATGATTCGTATAATTGACCAATCATGCTTGTGATACGTTGACTTCCTGTACTTGAAAATGTTCCGAATCCTAAGACACCGTGAACCAAGTAGCTGTGGCTTTTCATCTGACTGCGGTGATTTTTCACTGTAATGCCACTGGCTGAGCCAGTCATGTATGTGTCGATGCCATGCAGTGACATCAGTATGTGGTTTTCGTCAATTACAAATGCTGGCTTTAGGTACTGGCATTAACACAGTTAGAGCTCAGCCTGTAGTAAAGCAATTAACAAGCAGCCCCGGTTGATTGAAAAGGGTGTCACAATCATGAACTGAAAGGTTTGTCAGTTTTGTTTTGTTTTTCCTTACAGACCTGTGGAACTCACATCTATAACCATGTACATCTACAAAGAAAAAAAAATAGATTGCAGATTAGTTCCTTTGAAACCGGCATCCATTTTCCTCCACCCAGTGTATATAATTTTAACTGAATGTTAAAGCTATATACACTATTTGTACCAGACATACCGTAACTATGACTTGGCGTGGTGTTTAACCATGGCCTTCTGTATTACGTTTGTTGTAACACATGTCATTACAAAGCTGAGAAAGGAAATAGCATTCAAAAGAAACTTGTAGTCCCATCCTAACTAATCCCTCCCCCCGCCCATGCCAACAGAACACGTGCTGCATCCTAAAGGGGTCAGGTCTGCTGCCCCAATGGGTCTCTCCGGATCTGTGACAGCCATTTTGCTGGTGCAGAACCAAGGAGAATACGGGAGAGGGAACGGGGGAAGGAATGGGGATAGAATCCTGGTGCACGTCTGGTGCACACTACCAGCCCCCTCCGTACATAGATACTCCCCTGTTCCTTCCCCTCCCCGCCCCACCCCATTCCTCCCATCACCCTCCCTCTGCACCAGCTTACTTGTGATCCTGCATGTAGCTGGCTGCGGCAGTGGGCCTCTGACACTGCCACTTTTTGCAGCAGTGGTTCTGGAATGGTTGCCAGTGGCACACACAGTGTGTCACCTTATGTCCATTTATGACAGCGGAATCTCTGTTCCGCTGATGTAAAGCCCAGTTGGAATTAGAATAGATTTCTCCTTAAGAAAAACAGGCAGGTCAATATTTCTGGCGTCTTCCTCACCAACAGGTGAGGCAGGCCAGAAATATTTTTTTCTGTTTTTCTTAAAGAGATGCCACTCGTGTGGATGGCCTTCGGAAGAAAACTATGGGAATACAGAGAAGTGTCACACCCTCTTCTATTTGTTGTGTTGCTTTCAGAAAACATAGTTGGATGAGTAAGAAATAATGGAAAATTAATTATAAATCAACACTTAAAAAAAAAACTAAAAAGCAAGGATGTAGCTTCAGATTCTTGATCCAGGGATAAGTCGGAAGAAACAAGGAAAAGGAAATTCTAATTCTTTATTACAACTCCAACAATGCTGAAGTAGATGTCATCACTATAACTGAAATATGGCCTCTTAAAAAAAAATGCCACCATGAAGGTGGTGAGTTATTTTCACAACGCATTCCACTTACTACACTGTTCTATTTATAATCCTGGTCTATCTACTCAACAGAATGGTAGGAAGTGCTTGCTTTGCTCCAAAAATTGTGCGCACAAGCTTGTAAGAGCTGGACTTTTCCATCTTACCTGAAAGATGAAGGACATAACCTCATCAACCTCATCGCATCATGCCCACATAAGTTAGCAATCAATGGAAAAATTCTGGAACACAGAAGTTGTGCAAAAAATGGAAAATGTTGTGACCACTATGCAAAATCAGAGAGACTTCAACAGTTGCATAGCTACTGCCCCCTGCACTCCCAAAAGGCTTCATTTCAAGCCTTCCAGGATGCAGGGCAGGCGGGAGGGCCCCAAAATGCAGCCCCCCCACTGCAAATGCAGCCCTCCGACTGCAAAAAAAAAAACCCCAGCTACGGAGCACCTAAATCCCGTTGCGGCTCCTCCTCGTAAGGAGATCTCAGCTGTCACCTGGGGGCACACACACACCCCCAGCTACGCCACTGGACTTCAAAGTGAACAGTTTGCATTCGGGGATGTCCTGATCACATCAAAGAGCAACTTGAAGCTGTTCCTTTTTAAATGACAGCATGACCGTTTAGGAGAGCCAGTATGTGTGAACATAAGGATCATAGAAAGTGATTGGATCATAGAAAGTGATTGGGGGATCATAGAAAGTGATTGGGGGATTACAAATAATAATCAAATCCGGAGACAAAAGTATACTTTTTCCATCTTTAAAGAAAAACAATTAATTTTAAGAGAGAGAGAGAGAAATAAAATACCTATTGCATTTTCAAGGAATCTTGTATTTCTTTTTCTTTCACAAGACAACTACCAAGAGACCCGAGATTCAAGAACGACCTGAAACAAACAGCGGGGTATTTGATTGTTTTCCTTTGAATAGCAGTCCCCCATGCCATGTCATATACTATTTTACAGTGGTTTAAAAATCTACCTCAGCTTCAAAAGTAGCTTGCCATATGTCATGGGGCAATTATTTTTTGAGACCCAAGTCCAAAACTGCCTTGGGTACACAGAACTAGTATAATAGTTCTTTGGATTCTGGCCATTGCCTGTAAAACTTTAAGAAAACAAGCTTCTTTTAGACTGTGTGAGCCCCTCTGAAACATATAACTGGTGTGAGCTGGATTTTTATGTGTTCCATTTAAAGTTGACCTCTTGGCAAGGTAGAGCTTTTCATCACAAGCACAGATACCAATGTGGGAAAACATGTCTTCAAGTATTCTTTGCCACTACCTCAACATCCAGTTGACGAGGATGCTCCAAATTCTTAACATCCCCATGGATATGTGTTCAGCTGCAGCGTTAAGCACAGCCAAGCTGTTTACATCAATAGGCTTTAGGAATATAAATCCAAGAGCCCTTATGTTAAGATGAAAATGAACGCTGTGTTTATTTCTAAGAACTCGGATATCACATGGCACATACAAGGCAAGAAGGTAGTTTGAAACTTGTCTAAAAAGCATAAAAATAGGAGGGGGGAAATACTGTACATTAGTAAATGCTTTGCAAGGATCCAGGCAGAGTCACTACATAATGCATCGGTCCAGGAGTCCTTTGGCTTCCAAGCCATTTAGGAGAGTTTCAGGATGGTATCTGTCCATATTACCAGGGCTCTGTGCAACCCAAAGCAGAAATTTGTGTGTGCGTGCACGCGCATGCACATGAGAGAGAGACTAGCCCCATTTGACAGGGGAAAAATGATTGCCATTAGCAACGAATGTCCACTTCCTTGTCAACATGGCCCAGTGCATACCTGACAAATCCTCAGAGAAGTTTTCAAGGAAAGGTTTGTGAACAACTTGTGGACAACTTCAGGCTGCCTAGCAACAAAGAATTTGCATTAAATAGTGAAAATAAAACATGCCCAATGCCCATTTTGCTTCGAATTTGTGATGGGATTCTGACACAGGATGTTGTACATATGCTGTGATGACTGTCTTGTTTTCCCACTATTTTTTTTTTTGGGGGGGGCTATTTTTCCTTGTAAAATCCTGAAAGCTGCTGGAACATCCTCCTGTAGTAGCTTTTATCCTTGGAAACGCTATTCCCAAACAGCCATGCTGCCAGATGTGTGTTGGCCCTTCTCTTTGTTTGAGCTTCCCCCTGAAGCAATAGTTTCTAGCCAAGCTTCCTACTGAGATTGGATGTGCCTACCGATTGGGCAACCAAACCTGCCTGTCTATGTAAAGGGGTGGAATGGTCAGTTGGTTTCCTCTCGTCTAATGAGGGTTTCCAACCTAGGTTTCTGAAGACAAAGCACAAGGATGTTTGGGCAGTAATGCCACTAGCCCTCCCAGTGCCCAGGCCAAGGGGGCAGGGCCTAAGTGACGTGACGTCGTCGCGCCCAGCGCGACTCTGAACACACACACACACCGCCGGTTTCAGCACCTTTTTGGAGCCGTTCGAGCTCCACGGAGGGTGGGAGGGCCGAAACATCGCATGGGTAAGTACCCCCCCAACGCTGACTGCGCCCCCCGCGCCAATGCCCCGCCTGGAGCAGCTGCTCCGTGCGCTCCGTCCTACTTCCACCTCTGTGTTTGGGCATCTCTGTTGTTGGAACCAAATGCTGGTTTGCAGAAGGCACACTCACTCTCCAGTAAGTACAGAAGGCCAGGATTCCTGGTACAATTAGCTAACTGCAAGTAATAGGGACTGTATTTCTAGCTGGACACATTTAGGGAATTAATGTTGTTTTGTCTTTCTACTTGTCTTTCTCAAAAATTCAGGTTGTAGTGATGTAGTGGGGCTTTGTGTGCTTTACTCTTGAGTAGCTATTTGGCTCTCTCTGCTGGGCATTACTAGGTACTGCATCCAATTTTGTCAACCCCTCTTTTGTGTCCATCCAGCCAAGTGCAGGCATTTTTCATCAGCCTGCTTATTGTTCTTTTCTCCCCTTTCTAATTTTGCTTAATTCCTTTTGGATTATATTTTGCCTACCTAGTCCATCTTCACTGACTCCTTTCCTGCCTAGTCCATGTTCACTAGTAATCAAATGGATTCTCATGTCTGATCACTCTTGGTTTCTCTCTCCTTGAAGTTTTTATTTTTCCCCAAGATGTCCCCCATCTGGTTTCTTAAGGATGGTAGCAACAGATAGATCTATCAGTCCCCTCCCATTTAGCTGCTGATCCAGTAAATCTGGGGAGAATATGAAGGGGTGACCTAAGTGATAACCACTAGGCACTGCTGTCCATAATCAGTCTCCATCCTCTTCTTTGACATATGTACATATCAGCAAACAGCTGAAGGGTTTGGGAAACCTTATTGAAAAAAAGAGATACTTTTTTTCCTATAAGGTGAAGCTTATAAAAAAAAGCCTCTATATGGTGGTTTTTCTATATGGCGAGGCTGAACTGAGCAAGTCAGGGGAAGTATGCGTTATGTTCATCACAGTTCTCTATATGTGGAAATGAAGTCAAAACACTGCGAGTCATTCTAGCTTAAGCCTACCTGCAGTGCTTCTATGACTGTCCTGATAAAACTCACAGGTTCTTATCTGCAGTGGCAGATGGTCACCATGATGCAAACAACTCTCCTTTCCAAGAGGCTAAAAAATAACACATCTCCACTTGTTGGCACATTGAAAAGGTTTTGTAGTTGAGATTACAAGAATAGACAGTCTAATCCTATGGAATATGAGGTTCACTTCAGGCTGCTGAGATCAATGGGCTTATGTGCACTTGTGCACCTAACTCTGCAAAAGATTGGACTGCAAACTTTCTGAGCCATTAGAATTCATAAAACCTGCAACGAATGGCCCAATCCTATCCTTGGTCGGCCCATAGCATGCAGTGTCACCGGCTTGGGCTCCACTGCATGCTATGGTCCAGCCAGGGACCATGACAAGATGGAGAGGTAGATAAAGGACTTTTTACTTATCTACAACACCGTGCCACAGTCCTCAATGGCCCTACTTGAATCTGCAACAGCCAAAAGGCTGGCGCAAGTCTGAGTGGGCCCAGGGGAGCATACTGAAGCTAGGAAAGGTCTTGCCAATAGGCTATCAGTGGCACTGCTGCCACAGATATTGCCCCCTGCCCTCCCCCAATGCACCTCCAGATGGCCCTGATCCCCAACCTGATCATCCCCCTCCCTGCCCCCTCCCTGCTCACAGCCCACCTCCACCCCCAACATCAGCACCGATGGTGGTTGCGCGTATGCACACAGTCACCAGCCAGTTGTGCTGGCAGCCCCGTTCTAAGCGCCATCACTGCAGCTGCCGCACAAGTGGCCCAGACCTTCCGTCAAAGGAACACGAGTTCCTTCAGTGGAAGTCCCAGATATAAATCAGCCATCGAATCCATATATATCTTCCTTTCTAGACACAAGAGTTTTTTTCCAAATTAACATCACAGATGAAATTGACCTTGAGCTTGCTTGCAAAAATTCACTTTCATTGTAAGCATCTACTGTCAGTGGTAACTCTTTTGTCTTTTGGTTTTAAAAAAAATGTTAAGAAAAGTTGTTCCTGGAACATCTCTTGGCTGTTGTTCTAATGGTCAACCTAACCTTTGCTGTCAGAAAGACAAAGTGCTACTCCTTTCCTGTAAAACCCTTACAATGTAGCAAAAGTACCAACATTAGCAGAGCTGTGGATGACAAAGATCATTTTTAGTTATCACCAGATCCTGAGTTGCAATGTAACCTTCTCATTTCAAACAAGCTGCCAACTGGATATTCTTACCTCCAATATTGTAGCATTTGAATCACAAAATGCATCCAAGGGGAGGGGAGTTCCCTTTACGGGCAAGCATTTTGGTGTCAAATTTACTTTGGGTCTTGAGTGAAAGTTGTCCTTTTGGTAGTAATATGTTGTAATGTTGCTCAATAATGTTGCTGTGCTAAATAACGAAGGAGCTCTAATTGCTACCTCTGTAGCTAAAACACTTAAATCGCAATCCAGTTATAAATTAGGGCGGCGGAACAAGCGTTCCGAGCTCGGAGCGGCGTGAGTGGGCGAGCTGGGTGAGTGCGGCCTGGCCGGCTGAGGCTCGCGCGGACCATGCAGCGGAGGAGCAGCAGCACGGCGGCGATGGGCAACGGCAGTGATGGGATAAGGTAAGTCAATTTAATTTATTATTTATTTTAATGTATAAATAAATAAATAAATAAATAAAACTTTGGGCGCGCTTCGCACCCCTTTCGTATTTTTAAATTTATTTATTTATTTAACATTTTAATTAATTGATTGATTAATTAATTGTGTGTGGGGGGGTGTCCCGGTTTAAGGGCGGGAAAATATGGTAAGTCTAAAGCAGAGTGTCAGGGGTACCAAGAAGGAGGGGTCTTGGGCTCCTGCCCATCACTGGAATCCCTTCCTATATATAGGCAGTATCCTATGTAGGGCTTCCAGGGCCAAACCAACCTGGATTGTCTCTTCTGGGCTGTCTTCCTCCCCTGGGCCTCAGAGCAGAGGCAGGAGGTAGGTTTGCAGCATCCTACTCCTCCTCAGCCTCAGGGCCTTCTCCAACCAGATATACACTAATGGGTTCTGAGTTGTCTGTGACAGATCAAGAGAGAGATCTTGGGGTGCTGGTGGACAGGTCGATGAAAGTGTCGACCCAGTGTGCGGCGGCTGTGAAGAAGGCCAATTCCATGCTCGGGATCATTAAAAAAGGGATTGAGAATAAAACGGCCAATATCATTCTGCCTTTGTACAAATCGATGGTAAGGCCACATCTGGAGTATTTTGTCCAGTTCTGGTCACCACACCTCAAAAAGGATATAGTTGAATTGGAAAAGGTGCAGAAAAGAACGACCAGAATGATTCGTGGGCTGGAGCACCTCCCTTATGAGGAAAGGCTACAGCGTCTGGGGCTTTTCAGCCTAGAAAAAAGGCGCCTGAGGGGGGACATGATTGAGACTTATAAAATTATGCATGGGATGGAGAGAGTGAATAGAGGGAAATTCTTCTCCCTCTTGCACAACACCAGAACCAGGGGACATGCACTAAAATTGAGTGGAGGGAGAGTTAGAACAGACAAAAGAAAATATTTCTTTACCCAGCGTGTAATTCATCTGTGGAACTCCTTGCCACAGGATGTGGTGATGGCATCTGGCCTAGATGCCTTTAAAAGGGGTTTGGACAGATTCATGGAGGAAAAGACCATCAGAGGTTACAAGCCATAAGCAACCTCCTGGTTTTAGAAGTGGGTTTTCTCTGTGCCAGGTGCAAGGGAGTGGCAACTGGACACAGGTATCTTGTTGTCTTGTGTGCTCCCTGAGGCATCTGGTGGGGCCACTGTGTGACACAGGAAGCTGGACTAGATGGGCTTTTGGCCTGATCCAGCAGGGCTCTTCTTATGTTTCTTATATTTATGTAACCTCCCAGGGCTCTGGAGTCTCTCTTTCAGCCCTTAATCAGTTCCTTCTCATCCCTGGCCCACTCCTCATATTCTCCTGGCTTTGGTTGGTCCCTCCTTCCTGGTTTCACCCACCCAGCCTGGTCACCTTCTGGACCCTATGCCTCCTCTCTCAGGAGACGGGATGGCCTACTGAATGGCAGAGCAGCTATCCTGCCCTAAGCGGAAAGATTGCATGATCCGTCAGCATAATCCCCAGATACTGTAATTTATTTACATATGAAACTGACTCATAGTGCAATCCTAGGCATGTCTATTCAGAATTAAGTCCTGCTGAGTTCAATAGAACTTACTCCCAGGTGGTAGGTGCATATAAGATTGCAGCCTTGTATATGAGACGAGGCCACTGGTTCATGTAGCTCAGTATTGTATGATAACAGCAGCAACAGCAACCATGAAACAAGGTTTCAGATGAGCTCTTTCCCTGGGACGTTCTCATGCAAAACAGATGCCTCTATTTATGGACCTTCTGTATGATAGAACATGGAATGAACCACAGGACAATTTCACATGCACATTTAATCTAGTACAATAGATTAAAATAAAAAAGTCTTGCTGATGCATCCTAAAACAATAGCGTTGGAATATTATTATTATTATTATTATTTTACATAGTGCATAGCCTGTTTTACCTCTGCAACCCAAAAGACTATCATCAATCAAATGAAATTTTCAGTTCTTTGTACACTTGGCATATTATATATATTTTACACACACACACACGCCTTTAATATCTATAATTAATTTTGTTCCCTACAATCGATGCCACACTGCTACATGTTCCAAGATCTTCTAAATGCATTATTATTTTCTTTTAAAATAAAAGAAAACTACTGAGAAGAATGTGACAATGAGCTTTTAAATCAGTTAATGTTTGGCACAAAAATTGCCTGATAAGCGTAGCTGCTGGGAAAAGTTAAGATTGTACTTTCATTTTAAGTGTCTGTATTCTGGGACTTCTAAATTTCATGAGCTTTGATACAGCCCAGAAATTATGTACTCTGGGAAATTACTGCATACATTGAAAATCTGTTTAGATCATTCTGAAACTATATGAAATATCAAAATAAAATGAAGAGCCTAATATAAATTGGTTTAGCTCCATTGACTCCAACAAGTCCAGTTTATGCTATTTGAGAACCAATATGCGATATGCTCACATCCTTTCCTGAATGTGAATTGGCAACTGTCTTGGTTGAGTACATTTGCTTTTAAAAATGGGAGAATCCTAAACTATACTTCCAAGTACAAAAGTATAGTGAATTATACAGTCCAATTTCCAGAACAATTGCTATTATGGAGTCCCTGTCCGTTTAAGACTGGTGCGCAGCCATCTGTCTAAACCAAGATTGTGGTTTTGATCCTAGATAATTTGCTTAAAAGTATAGTCCATTAAAATCAATGTGACTTACTTCAAAATGTATGTATTTATAACTGGGGAATAAGCCACAAGGATTTACCTCTGGACATAAATCTCTAGTGCAGTCAGTTAGGAGAACATGTCATGTTTATACAAATTGCGACTCATGCCATTTCCCACATTCATTCTTCAGTAATCTCAAGATTCTTAATCCTTGTTAATTCTAAGTAGTATTTTCTTTTAATTGTCCAGGACCAATGATTCAGACATGTCCTTGTACCCACCAAGCTCCTCAGGAGAGTCTGCCACCCCCTTGTTTACAGCCACGGAGGAGCCAATAGGAGGGCCGCAGTCATTGCAGCCAATAGGAGGGCCGCAGTCAGGTCCTGTGACTACTTATGTTTCTCCCAAGGCAGGCTTCCTTCTTTGCTGGAGTGTCAGGGACATGAGGAAGGTGGGTTCTGGGCTGGAAAGGGGCGGGGCATACGCCCCTACGCAGGCTCCAGTATAAAGGGTTCAGCAACACCAGTAATGATGCAGTAGCGGCAGGATGCTGGGAAAACTCACATGGGTATATCTTCCTTTGATGGCAACTGGTATTTGTCACATAAGTGGTCTGAGAGCTATTTGGTCCATTACATAGCAAATACCACATCCCAACAAGTGGGAATACATTCATAAGTAATTAATAAAGGCTTCTCATCCTCTGCAGCAAAGCCAAGGCAGCAATATTTGATGAAGACCCTGACTTGCCACTGGCTTTGAGTTGGAGGCAGCCTGATCCTGCCTAAGATACAGCGGCTGGCCAAAATGGCCAGCCGCTGCATCCTAGGCAGGATGCGACCTGCACCATTGCAGCCAGGGCTCACCTCAGGGGAAGGGGACATTCGTCCCCATCCCCCCAGGGTAAGCAGCAGAGGCCCCAATGGGCCTCCTTGGATGCATGCCAGCTCTTTGGTTGGCATGCATTCGGGGAGGCCGTGTAAGACCAGCCTGGCCTGGGAAGCGGCTTGGGATATCAGCTCAACCCAGCGCTGATATCCCCTCCCCCTCCCAGGCTGGGATGGCCAATCACCCTCTCCCCAGGCCCATCCTCTCCACGCCCTCCTGTCGCCCAGCACAGGACCTACCTTTGTCTGGCAGCGTGGGTCGTGCAGTCAGCGGTGCCGGCCTTGGTGCTGGCGCCACTTACTCCCCCAGTGCCGCTTACTCTCCCTTATGGCACTTTTGCGACATCTTAGGCTGGCAGAGCACTGGCTCCAATGACCTAAATCTGCACAGGATTGTGCAGTAAGTAACCCAAAGTTTTGTATTTATTTAAAAAAATTATACCCCGCCTTTTCCTATGCCAAGGCAAATGCCCAAGGAACATGTATGTCACCATCAGGCTGGTATGTCTTTTAACTTCCCTGAGATGTTCCTTTTCCTGAATAAAGCTTGTGTCTTTCACCCTTGATTCAATTTGGCGACTGTTAATTGACTATTTCTCCTTCATTACAACTTTGGCCAAAGGGCAAGGGTGGAGACTGAAAATGCTACTAATATGGCAAGTCATTAATCACTGAACAGACATAGCAACATTCCCAGATGCAGAGACTGAGGTTCAGAGCTCTACACTCTGAAGTTTCCTCACAGTCTAGTTCATAATCGTGTTTCCTCATTGGGCTGTTGCAATTCCATGAAACTGGATGCGCTCATCTCCATTCCCCAGTCTGCTTTGTCCCTGAGCCTTGAGCATCTAGGCTTGATGTACCCATCAAGCAGCAATCTGAATGGACTTTCCTTGTCATAAACTCCTTCATGGTTTCCATAGTCAGCTGTAATAACTCAGATCAGTTTGATCAAGTATGCTCTCTCTGGCTATTAAACAGCCTATATTCCTATCACATCTAAACACTTGTGTATTGAGCTGTTCTAAAACAAGCAGACTACTGTCCTAAAACAGATAGATAGAATCATAGAGTTGGAAATGACCCACAAGGTCATCTAGTCCAACCCCCTGCCTGTAGCAGGAAATCTTTCTAGAGCATCTCCTGCAGTAGTTGCTTGAGCCTCTGCTTGAAGATCTCCACTGAGGGAGAATCCACCACCTCCTTTTGTAATCTGTTCAACTGTCGAACTGCCCTTACCATCAAGAATTTCTTCCTGATGTCCAACCAGAATCTCCTCTCTTGCAGTTTGTACTGTGAAAGTCTCATTTATTTTTATTATTTATTTATTTTTCACATTTTTATACCGCCCTTCCTCCAAGGAGCTCAGAGTGGTGTACATATTTCCTCCCCTCCTTTTTGTCCTCACAACAACCCTGTGAGGTAGGTGAGGCTGAGAGATAGTGACTGGCCCAAGGTCACCCAGGAAGCTTCATGGCTGAGCAGGGATTTGAACCTGGATCTTCCAGGTCTAAGTCCGACTCCCAAACCACTACACCATCCTGGTTCCCAGCAGGACATCATACCCAGCAGATGGGCAGCCCAATCCTAACTCCCAGGGATCCTATCCCCATTCTGGGCTGCTCTGGAGTGGCCTGGAGGTCTACTAGGGGGAAGGGGATGTTCGTCCCCTTCCCCCGGTTTAAACATGAAAGGCCCGATGGACCTCAGATTTCCGTCAGCTATTTAGCTGGCGGAAGTAAGAGGAGGCTGTGTAATAGACGT
This sequence comes from Plestiodon gilberti rubricaudatus, assembly GCA_026170595.1. NCBI lineage: Eukaryota > Metazoa > Chordata > Lepidosauria > Squamata > Scincidae > Plestiodon > Plestiodon gilberti. The sequence continues at coordinate 59,426,874 of JANXHW010000004.1, read as the reverse complement.
GCCGGCTGGAATGGGGACGGGGATATGGAGGATGCCATCTCCGCCCCCTCATGGGCCGGCATGGCCAAATGCCACCCCTCCCTCACCGCCTGGACCACCCCCACCGGAAGATTACTTGCCTCCTCCAGCAGCCGCAGGGGCGATCCAGCGGCGGAGTGAGGGTGCCCAGCCTCCAAGCCTGCCGCCCTTACTCCCGAGTTGTTGAACATGCTTTACTGCACGTTCACGACGGCTTCCGGTGGTGGAGCACTCGCTCTGCTGCAGGAGGTCTCCAGTGGATTGTGCTCCAAGTATAGGTAATTTCTTTTCTCCTCTCTCTCTCTCTCTAACCCCAATAACAATTCCCCTTCCCTTCTGAAACCCTCAATTCCCCAGTGTTGATTTTAAACTTCCTGCTAATTGTCTCCTTCTCTTTTGTTGAGTCATCACTGGTGGAGGACACTTAGCCCAGCTAGCATCCTGACTTCATTTTCTACCAGTGGTGCATTTTTGCACCACCAATAGCAAATAGAACAGAAAGTCATTTTAGTGTCACCTCTCCCTGGGGTGTCACCCGGTGCAGTCTGCACCCCTGGCACCCCCCATAATGACACCCCTGGTTGATGCCTCAGTGCTGTGGAACAGTATCTTGAAGGTCTGAATCAAGGTTCAAAGATGGTTGCCTTTGCCATTAGAAGGAACTTAATTCCCAATGCCTTGTGCTGCTGCTATTTGTGTGTCAGAGCATAAAACAGAGACATCAAAGTTTGGCAAAACAATTCAATGAAAATATTGCATGTTGCAGCTTACAGAACTGAGTTTTATGCTAAAATAAAATTGGATGTAGTGTGTTGCCTAGTCCTGTTTCTTTTTAAAATCTCTAATGCCTTTTTGGCACTTAGTGAAAGCATTCTGTGAACCCATTTGAAGCTGGTAAATAAGTACCTGATCTAGTGCATTTTACATTTTTTTTCCTTGAGGAAAATTGGAAATTCTGCACAAACAAACAAAAGGCTCTTTATCCAAAATGATCTCTTCAGGCAAACCATATGTGGTAAACAAATCCCAATATGTTTCAATCACCTTAGCGGCAGAAGTGCATGTCATGTTACCACTCTGGGCCTCCTGGAATAAATATCGTATAAAGCATTTGTTTACTTTTCTTTTCAAAAACCAATGTGCAATTTCTATCAAATTTTATTCCCAACTACTGCAGGAAACAGGGCCCAGTTTATCGCAAATGGCAGTCGAACCGAGAATCATCATCTTAATTGATCCATCTTTATGTAATAGATAAAGAACATACACAAGCTTCCTGAACTGTTTTGGGAGATTAGTTAATCAAGTGTTATAGTTACCAATGAGTAACACAGAGCAAGTGAAGTGATCTCTTTTTTTATAGCAACGAGCAAAACAGGCATTGAAAATGTTGCAGATTTTCAAACTAGCCATTCTCATGATGCCTGTAATCTAATATGTTTGGAAAGTTATAGAACAAGTAGTAAACTTTCAATTTGTTTTAAATAATGCTATTATTGTAGTTTTTTTAAAAAAATATAATGGGCTGCTGATTTTTATCATCATCATTATAACAACACATTTGTTAACATTAGTCAATCTTCTGATATTTTTCATTGTTTCAAACTGTGTTTATTTTCATTACATTTTGGTCCTAATCCTAATGGCCTGTTGCACCACCAGGACTGGTGTTGGGTGGCGCAGCATGCTATATGGATGTGGCAAAAGGTGACACAGCATACAGCTCAGTCTGACTGCCGCTACAAGCAACGAAAAGTGGTACAGAGGGGGGGGTGCATGCCAGCAGCCTGCCAACAGGCTCTGGCACCAGTAAGTCAGCGCAGGGGGTGGGTGGGAGGCAGGGAGCGGGCCAAAGAGTGGGGAGGGGAACAGGGAGAAGGGAACAGGGAGGAGGGTGGGGTGGAGATGGTGCAAATCGAGGCTGGGAAGGGGCGGTATCAATGGCAGTGGCGCCACTGATATCCTAAGCCCTTTCTGTCCTCAATCCACCTATCCGGGTCCACTCTGACTTGCGCCAAAATTCACTGCTTCCACATGGTGAATTTCTGCATACAAAATGGTTCACCACCATGTGATGATGTCCACGAAGAGTTACATAATGGGATCTTCACATAATGGGATCTTCACATGGTGGCCTTAACGGGCTCTTTGTTCGGGGGCTCAGTCCCAACCTCCATTACAGCAAAGCATTTGGCTCATACACATCCCAAGCCTTCATGTGATGGAAGATTGACATAAACTTCTCCATTTCACCATATTCAAAGCATCATATATGAGAGTCACTCCATGTGAAAGTCTGATCACATAGGTGCTCAATGCACATCACAGTGGTATGGAGGGAAAGGCTCTCTCTTGAACTTCATTTTTTTATTTCATAACCACTTGAGGAAATATACAAATAAAAAGTTTCAAGAAAGCAGACCAAATTGAAATATCCTCCTGAATCAGCTTCACACAGATACACGCTATGCATGTTTACTCAGATCTAAATCCAATAGCTGAGGATAAGATTACAACTTCAGAAATATAGTAAACAGGTTAGGCTATAATAAAGATGCAATACATCTTTATGGCACTCCCCAGTGATTTTATTGGAGACCTAGTTTTAAGTATTTATGAACTGCTTATAAAGACGATAAATTTCTACAGCATGAATATTTTTGCAGTATTTCTGACAAGTTCATCAACTTATTCCAAATACATACAGGTCCTATTTTGTATTCATTGAAACTCATTCATGGTATATTCATGAATTTTTATATGAGTATTAAGTACCACTGGAAAATATGATTTGTGATAATGTTCATAATTTTTTTCTTTAAAACTTTACAATGTAAAATTACTTTGATGTGGTTGCTGCGTTTACATTAAATCAGCAAAAGCATAATTTGCAAAACGAGATTTGGGGATTTCAGTGGAAATATTGCTTTAATGAATAAGTTATCTACTTTTTATGAAAGTTCTGTGAGCAAAGTTTGAAACTTCAGGAAATGATCACACACTGTCTTATGAAAACATGAAAAGCCACTGTGAGTGGAAATTTTTTTCTTCTTCACATTTTTATACCACCCTTCCTCCAAGGAGCTCAGGGTGGTGTACATAGTTCCTCCCCTCCTTTTGTTCTCACAACAACCCTGTGAGGTAGGTGAGGCTGAGAGATAGTGGCTGGCCCAAGGTCACCCAGGAAGCATCATGGCTGAGCAGGGATTTGAACCTGGATCTTCCAGGTCTGAGTCCAACTCCCAAACCACTACACCATCCTGGCCCTTTCTGTAGCCCCAGTGAAGGAAATCTTCCTTAAAATAATATGTCCGTTCACCATAAACCTTTTGACTGAGCATCAGATTCTTATTTTGAAAAATGTCATTTAACTTTAATAATCAATGGCAATGTTCAGCATTTTTTTCCATCAGGTTTGTACACAAGGGGTTTCAAGGGCTACTTTTAACGGAATAGTGAGTGAATGCCCTTGCATTACATAATACCATTTTCAGGTCTTCCACTGCATGACAGCTTAGTCCTTGAAGACTATGATCATCACCATGGCTGAGAGTCATAAACAAAATTCTAACATGGCATCTAAACCCGTGTTCCCTATTTCTTACAAAATTCTACACTGCATAGACCAGGGGTTCTCAACCTGTGGTACTCATACCATCAGTGGTACTTCGGCCAACTGCTGGTGGTACTTGGACCGCCGGACCGCTGGAACTCCACTCCGACATGGCACTTTCAATGCTGCATTTTTGCTCCCGAGAGGCTCCTTCATTTGGCTGAGCCTCTCAGGAATGCTGAGAAGGGCCCTCCCACCCTCCCAGAACCTCCTACCTGTGTTTTCTGGCCTCTGAAAATCCAAAAGTAACTGTGTCACTTCTGGTGGTATGCAGCAGGAGAGTGGCGCTGGAGGTGGTACTCGGCCAGGAAGGGGTTGAGAACCCCGGCATAGACAGGTGACATGGTAAGAGAATAGAAGGTCAATGTTGCTTCACTTTGATAATTGCTTCCATGAATGCTTCTTTGAAGGGATAAAAATGGTTGCATTTCCGGTAATTCTACCTTGATAGAAATCCCCCTGCCCACCCCAAAATAGCAAGAACTCTCTGGGAATCTACAGTTTGAGATTAAAACTGGTACAATGACAATGCTGCTTTCTGTATTGGAATTTCTTGCCTGTTACCTCTCTTAGAGTGCAATCCTGTAAAAAAAGCTGGCGACGGAATGAGCGTTCCGTCACCGGAAGACATCGCGAATGTGCCGTAAAGCACGTTCGCAACACCTCGGGAGTAAGAGAGGTCTGTGCAAGGCCAGCCTCCCTCACTCCAGTGCTGGATCTCCAAGCGGATGGCGGCAGAAGGTAAGTGCTCCGTCACCGGCTGCATGGGTGGTCCGGCTGGGCAAGGGAGGGGGGCCATTGGCCTAGCTAGCCCAGGAGGGGGCAGGGGATGGCATCGGCCATATCCCCGTCCCTGCCAGGCTGGCTACGCTGTTACACGGCCTCCTCTACTTCCGCCAGCTATTTAGCCAACAGAAATCCAAGGAGGCCGATAGGGTCGGCCCGGGTTTACACTTGGGGAAGGGGATGAGTGTCCCCTTCCCCGAATAGACCTCCGGCCCACCGGTCGATGGGCAGCCTGTGCACAGGATCCGGCGGGTGGCCCTGGACCACTGGCCTGATCCTTAGTCAGGATTGCACTGTTAGTGAAAGTTATCAAGAACGTATTAGGAAAGATAGCTTCAAATGCCTCAATGACAGATATAATCTTTCCTTTCTTTTCTGTATTTTTTAAAATAAATAGCTTACCGTAATTGTGGAAATTACAGTCTTTACTTTAAAACTTCCTGGAAAATGTGACATAAGGAGCCCTGCAATCATTGAGTCTATTTCTCTTGCCCTTATTCCTCCCAAATACTGCTATTTTGAGGGGGGTTAAATATCTCTGTGGTTTCCCATTCACAGCCTTATTTTTCAAAATCACGTTAGGTGTAAAATGGGGGGGGGGAATCCACCTTCTCAACATTGCTTTGCTCTTAGAACTTTTATCTTCACAATGATTCATACATTGCCTTCTTTTGAATTGCTGGCCCAAAGTCTTAATTACATATAAAGGGAGCTTTTTCTTCTTTTCTTTTTTTACCACTGGCAAACAATCATAGATTGCATTTATTTAAATTGTGTTTATAAATTATACAAGGGTAATCACTGGGCAAACATCTCATCAAGTAATTTCCACTAGTGTACACAAAGACCAAAACTCCCATCTATAAAATGGAATGCAGGAAAGAAATGATTTATTCCTTTCATTTGCGCTCCAGAGCATTTATCTATGCAATCCCAGTCGCCTGCAAGTGATCCAAAATTAAAAGAAGTGTGGAAAAGGTCACAAGGAACTGACCCAGCTGTTTGAGGCTGGCCTAACATATTTTAGTCCTGGCAGAGGATGAGTATAGATGGCCACTTTACCACATGGTAAATGCAAGGCTCCTTGTTTGGTTTTCATATATGTAGGTGAGTGCTATAATAATACAGATAACTATGGTTGGTTTTTCTCATGTGTGGTGGTTCTTGCCCCACCACGTTGTTGTTGTTGTTGTTGTTGTTGTTGTTGTTGTTGTTGGGGATGCATGAGCATTCCACAGCTTATCCTGAGAGGTTGAAGCTATACAGACATTCAAACTCAATGTTTACAAAGTACCCAGAGTTGCCTCCATTGTCTCTATTTATTTATTTATTTATTTAAAGAATTTATATCCCGCCTTTCTCCCAGTGAGGGCACTCAAGGCGGCTTACAACATTAAAATACATATACATTAAAAATTAAAAACAAGTAATTAAAAACAGTTAAAACAAACAACTCTACCTTTTAACCTTTACCTTTACCAGTCCTCAAAGAGAAAAGGCACTATGCTTGAGGACTTCTCAGCAGGAATGGATGTCAACCATTATTTGCCCATTGGGAAGTTAGGCCTTATCGACTCAGTCTTGTTCTTGGCAAGAAGTGATGCTGTCCAGGGTCCTGGAGCACCTTTCCCCCTCCCCAGTATAAGTTCCTGGCCTTGGGTAACGAGGCCCAATGGTGGTGGAAGCCTGCAGGATCTGGGGAAGCATGGGCCCTCTCAGGGCCTCTGAGAGGGGGGTTAAGGGGGTAATTTGTACCCGGGCCCAGGGCAAAAAATGGGTCAAAAGGGGGGCCCTGGAGCAAAACACGGGGCCCAGGAGCCTAATTCATATTTAGGGAAGGGGCCCCAAACAAACTTTGTACCCCTGACAAAATTCCTCTGAATGGCTCTGGGGACCTTTTACAGCAGGCTGCATTCAGGGCTTTCTTCCATCCTGCTTGTGTGCTTTTGAGCAGGGACATTCACTTTTGCAAGTGCCCCTACTTGAATGAAAATCCTAATTATTAGTAGTGGTGCTTTCACCAAAAAACGCATGGTGGCATCCTTGATCAATACTAGAAGCCCGAAACTGCAAGTGGTAGAACATGCAGAAGGTTCTAGGTTCAGTCTGTGGCATCTCCAGGCAGGGCTGGGAAAGTGCCCTCACCGAAACCCCCAATTGCTCCTGCCACTGGCAGTGTAAACAATCCTAACCCAGACAGATCATTGGCAGTTGACAATATGTTGCCTTACTATATGCCAGCTTCATGTGTAGTTTAGATAGAAAGAGTGTGACTGCAAAGTTAGGGGAGGTTTTCAGGCAAGACGCCCCTCTGATCCCCTTACCTCCAGTTGGCTCCCCTTGCATGACAGCAGCTCCACTCACTCACCCAGCCAGTAAATATACAGGTGTGAAAGCAGGCAGTGGCGATGAGGAAAGTAGGAATGAGCAAGCACTCCCTGGCTTAGCCCAAAAGGGCTTGAGGGGTTTTGCACATTCCAAGTGAATATGCACAAATCCTTATGGCTATGCAAACAATTGTAGTGACCACCATTGTCTCTGCTGCTACTTTCTGTCTCCCTGCCCCAGGAACCCCAAAGTTTGCTCTGCACCACTTTTCCAGCAAGGAGAATTCCATTATTGCACTGCCCCAAGAATGTCTTCCTGCTACTCCAGGATAAAAGGGGAGGTGGCAGTGGCAGAGGTGACTTAAATCAGGGCAAACACACCCTGGTGGCTTCTGCTTACAAACAGAGCTTTGTTTACCCTGATCCATTGCACAACAATTCAAGCATGGAACTTTCAAACTCCCTTTATGGATTTCTTCTAACTTCTAGAAGGAAAAAAAAGTCAACACCTGCTCAGGAAGAGGATGAGGAAAAGCAAGCAAGCTTCACCTTTACTCTATGGCCATTTGCTGGCTCACTTGCAACCCAGTCCTATTGCATGCTAACGCTGGTGGAACGAGCATTCTGCCAGCGTTAACTGCCTTACTGCAGCCGCAAAAGGTGCACCAACAGTGCGTGGAAGCACATGCTGCCAGAGTGCCAGCAGGAAGGCAGCAACTAAACCACATGCAGTGGCTTTGTTGGGACCTGCCAATGAAGGTAAGTCGGCAGGAGAGGCTGAATAGGAGAGGGCGGAAAAGGGGCAGGGAGGGGGAGGAACAGGGGCAGGGAGGGGGAGGAATGGGGTGGGGAGGCAGCGGGAGGGAGGGATCTAGCAGCAGTGTGATGGCAATGTGCCAGATCCTATCCCCTTTTTTCCAAACCTCTGTGTGCCATTCTTCTTCTTGGTTGCGCAAAAGCTAAAGAGCTGGCGCAGGTCCAAGGAGACCCTGACCCATTACGGAGGGGGAGGCTTATGCAGAGGTAAGCAAGAGTGACCACAAGTAGCTAGGGTACTGAACGCTGTGATCTTTCCAGGGCACTGAGGCCTCAAAATCTGCCTATGACAGCCCTATGTGACTGCCCAATGTGACCCAGCGAGCTTCATGGCTGAGCACTGACCCGAGGACTTCTCAGTCTAAGCTATAGTCAGCTTATGGCCCAATCCTATCATGCTCCATCAGTACAAGGCCCTGTGACAGCATGCAGGCTGGGGCTGCCAGCTGATTTGGCTGGCAGCCACAGGCATGTGCCAATGACCTCAGAGACCCCACCAGAGCAGGTACGTTGGCAGACGGGGTGCTCCAGAGGAGGATTGATATCCTATGCCCCAGGCCTGGGCTCAACACTCCCCTTGGATTCACTCGGATTTACGCCAGCCAAGTTGCTGGTGCAGATCCGAGTATGCCTATTGGGGACAAGGTAGCGGCTGAGTAGGTAAGTAAAAAGCTTTACTTACCTCTCCATCACTGCCTGGTCCCCGGCCAGCCCATAGCATGCAGTGGGGACTGCACACTCTGGCCAGCCCAGGATAGGATTGGACTGTTAGCTATATGCATTACACCAGAGTGGCTGCTGATTCATACATTACGCTGTAGTGAATATGTTTGTGTTTTATTCTATCCCTTAATACATTACTGTAGCATTTTATCCCCATTTCCTGAACTTTTGTTTGCAGAAGCAAATGGTTCAGTATGTTCCCATCGTATTAAAAACCACACGTCATAAATGTTTGGAGAATAATGTACACATTAGTTTCAAAATAAATGCTCAGTGTTTTAATAACAATGAATGTATTGTTATTTTGCCGTCTGTCTTTCTTAATTTAGAAAGCTTATTCAGAGTTTAGTCTTATGTTGTGAAGTTTTGCCATAATAAATACGTATAGTATGGTATATTATAGCATAGTGCAGTGTAGTATCTGGTTTGCTTGCTTTCTTTCCAAAAAATAAAATGTGCATTTTTTTTAAGGTTGGATTATTATGATCTCTTCTTTCTCTCAGATCTGCTTCGATTAGAGCTGGGAAAATGTTAAATTGTTGCTTTTGGGTTTGTTTTCATTCCAGAACTGCAGCCGCTTGTGCGCTAATGCTCATCAACACCTTGCATTAAAACATATTTTGGTTTCTGTGTTTTGTTTTCCATTAGATACATATGTGCGCAATAAATCTACAATGTTAAAAAACTCTAGGAAAGTAAAAGCATGAACATCTTACTTATAAGCTATAGAATTTTTTAATAAATGGAAATGACATATGAACACTACAATCTTCTCACCCGTACTCATCCCTCCACACAACAACTTTTTTAGGCAAATTGAGGTTATTTGTCAGTTGAAAAAAAAACACTTAATGACAAAGAGTCTCTCTCTCTCTCTCTCTCTCTCTCTCTCTCTCTCTCTCTCTCTCTCTCTCTCTCTCTCTCTCATATTCACAGGTACACACAAGTAACAATTAATGTAACTAACTCACAATAACTGCAGGTAGAGCAATATCTTCAACTACTAACATTTGGGATGACCAAAAGAGTAAACAAGCTCAACTAGACTCCAGCTTTGCAGCGAGGGCTCCCTTTTTAAGGACAAGAGTTGGGTGACACAGCACCGTCTGTTGATCTTGCATGGGCAACACTGCTCAAAGCAGCATAAAGGTAAAGATAAAGGTGTCCCTTGACATTTAAGTCCAGTCGTGTCCGACTCTAGGGTGCGGTGCTCATCCCTGTTTCGAAGCCGAAGAGCCAGCGCTGTCCAAAGATGCTTCCTTGGTCATGCGGCCAGCATGACAATACGGAATGCTATTTACCTTCCCGCAAGCGGTACCTATTTATCTACAAGCATTAACATGCTTCCGAACTGCTAGGTTGGCAGGAGCTGGGCCAAGCAATGAGAGCTCACCCCGTCGCGCGGATTTGAACTGCCGACCTTTCGATCGACAGCTCATGGTTCAGTGGTTTAACCCAGAGGTTCTCAACTTGTGGTACGTGTACCCCTGGGGGTACGCAGGACGGTCCCCGTTATCAGCTGCTGCGATCAGCAGCTGATAAGGGGGAGCACAAAAACGGGGAAATTGCTGGCGCTAGATTCCCTTACATTGAATCCCGGCTGCCTCCATCTTGAATATCGCGAAAATCTCACAAGATTCAAGATGGCAGCAGCCAAATCTAGTAAGGGCACATAAGGCAAGCCCTGCCAATTCAGAAGGGCTGTAGCTTTACCCTCCAGGTTGCGGCACGAGCAGGAGAACCCGCCCGGCCACACCGCAGTCTGGGAAAATGGGCTTTTCACAGGGGGGGTTGCACTCTTGCGGGTGGGGGTGCATTTTGGGGGGTCCAGGGGTACACGGACTTTGGGGTTCCGCGTAGGGGGTATGCATGCTCCCAAAGGTTGAGAAACCCTGGTTTAACTCACTGTGCCACCCCGCGGCCCTTCAAAGCAGCATATCAGTCCTCAAATTGGTCTATACTTCTCACGGCCAACTCAAGGAAAGTTGTCCAAAGGGCACTCCAGCCCACCTCACCACATCCAAGCTGATCAGCTCTAGAAGTAATGAGTGAGCCCAGGTCCAGGTCACAAATGAGTTGTTGGACCTTGAGAGTCTAGTAGGGGAAATCGATCCTTCACCATACTGATGCCTCAGGATGTATAACTGTAATTCCCTCCCTGCCTGCACTGAACCTGCCAGTTATGACAAAGGGTTCAACTGAAGTAATAAATCTAAACATGGAAATCCCAGCAACATGAGAGAGAGAGAGGGAGGGGAGCACTGCCAACAGTCAATTAGGCAGCCACCAAAAAATCCTCACTCCACCCCTGAAATGGCAATTAGCAAATCTCACACTACGAGACATGGAGGAGAGTGGGTGGGGCTACCTTATATGTGTGCCTCCATTATATACTTTATGAGAGTCAGCCCATCTCAAGCTCTAATCAGAAAGTAAAACTCATTGTCCCAGAAAATCCCCTTTTTGGTCCCCTTAAGAGGTCTAGGCCCTCTTTGGACTAATTAGTTCCCCTTTTTCACTCACAAGTTCATAAACCAAGTCAGAGTTCATAAGGCAGTCTGTAAGCCAAGTCAGAGTCACAAGCCAGTCCAAGAGTCAGTTCACAAAGCCAGGTCAGTCCACAAGCCAGGTCAGAGTCCGTGAGCAAAGTCAGTTTAGCCAGTCCAGTAGTCAGTTTGTTAATTAGTTTAGTCAGTCCTCTCTCTGCATGGGACGGCACCTCCTCTCCAAACTTGCTCCTTCAACTCACACCACCTGGTGCTGATTCCCTGATTTTTATCCTCAGAGCCCTCATTATCCTCTCCAGCTGTGTCCTGTTGCAAGCATAAACTATGTTTCCTGGGCCTGTCAACCACTGCTGACACCATATCCTTTCTCCTCGGAAGAAGTCTTCCGCATTTTCCAATACACACATTGAAATTAATAATATAGTATTTCTGAGCAAACATGCTAAGAACTGAGAAGGAAGGTTTGTACAAGGCAACAGGAGTAAACAGAAGTGGAGATCAGGGGACCCCAAAGCTATATTCAACTTGTTCTATAATTTTGTAATGCTATCCTTATGATGTCTCATCGGGCTTAGTAATTTTTATACTTTTATACTATACAACCCTGAAGACATTAGGAAGTATTCTCTCTATGAAGAAAAGCTAATTATCTCTTCACTTTCCCAAACACAATCCATTTTTTTTCACAGAGAATGGAGGAAATGGATCAGAATGAAGAAAGGAGGACAATGAGCAAATATCGGAGTCTGTTATAATTCATCCTTGTTTCAAAACAACGGAACACATCTATGAATTCTGAGCTTGAGATCTGTCCCATGGAGATTACGCTTTAAATAATAAGACACAACAATTAGACACTGTGACTCTTTATATCTCCGACGTAGTGCATAAATAATAAATATCAATTAACCAACGGCACACTCCAGATCCCATTGTACTGAATTTGTCACATCCAGCTCTCAAATGACTGGAAATGGTGCTCCTTCCTCTCGGTACAGTATAAGCTTATAATGCTGTGGGAAAGTTCTTGCTGAAAAACAAATCCATAGTTTCTGCACTGCATGTTGCAACATTTGAATGGAGGACAGAGTCGCCTACGTCACAACATGTCTGGTTTAGTGGCAAAACTCAACCTTCAGGAGGTCTGGCTCAGTTGGTAGAGTTGCCGCCTTGTAAGTCTGAAGATTGGTGAATGGCAGATCAAGGCACACCGCTGACAAAAAAGCTGTGAAACCCTCTGTGAGGAGCGATAAAGCTGCCAGCTGCATCGGCTGAGCGTGGGAGGCAAAGGCCAGTTGAGAGGCCAGACTGCAAAAGGATACCATCTGGAATGTAGTTCATGAAAGATTGGACATTTATATATTGTAAAAAAACAAAACAAAAAAACAAAAAACACCTATTAGGGGGTTTGGGAAAGCCTGCCCATGTAAACCGCCTTGAATTAGAGGAGAAATCCAATGACCAAGAAAGGTGGTCTATAAATACTACTACTACTACTACTACTACTACTACTACTACTACTACTACTACTACTACTACTATTATTATTATTATTATTATTATTATTATTATTATTATTTAACAATCCTTGTTCTATCCCTGCATTATGTCATTTTCACTGCCAGTTTATTTGCAGGCACAATTCAAGGTGCTGGTATTGACCTTTAAATCCCTTCATGGTTTAGGATTGGTGTATCTGAAAGACCATCTCCTCCCATAAGAGACAGCTCACCCCCTAATGTCATCTGGGGGCCCTCCTCCATGTGCTACCAAGTTGATCATGAGGGCCATTAGCCAAGACTCGGTTGATGACAAGGGGGGAAGGCCTCCTCTGGTATGGAACTTCTTCCCTTTTCAGTTATGGTACTGCTGGGGCTAAAGACCTTTTTGTTTCATTCTGTCTTTTTACTGTAATCTTTCACGTTGGTGTCTGCTGCCTTATTATTGTTTTATCTTTGTTTTTTTATTATTGTATTTTATTTTTGTTATATTTGTTAGCTGCCTTGGGCACTTTTGAAACAAAAGAGAAAGGCAAGATAGGAATGTTCTAATTTTTTTTTAAAAAAAAACCACAGAACTCATTTATACAAACTGAAGTACATTTTACAGGTTTAAAAGCCATGTAACTAACACACACACACACACACACACACACACACACATACATATATATATATATATATATATATATATATATATATATATATATATATATATATATATATATATATATAATTTTAAAATCCTTTATGAGCAAAAAAGCTGGATAAAAACTGGGTAAAAAAAACTTTAAAAAACTTAACGTCCAAATTTAAGCCACATAAATAATCATAAAAGGACACAAAAAATATTTATTATTTATTTAAAAAAAGAGCACAAAAGAGCACAAAATACTACGTTTCGTCCACGTAAGCTGTGGACCTCGTCAGGTGTGGATGTTAGTGCGTTAGTGCGTCCGCAGCTGACAGATCACCTTTAAAGAAGATTTTGACGCGAATCTTGAATTTTGAAGCGTCGGCACAACCCCCGATCTGTCAATTAGATCTGAAAATGCATTTCAGACATTTATTGCTGTCTTTCAGTAGCTCTGAAGTCTGTCTTGCAGAATGTGTTATCTTGGGCATGCAGCCAGTGACATAACACTTTTAGCACATCCTCATATATTTATAGACGTGACACTGTGACAAACTGTTACCTCTATACACAGCTCCTGTTCTCCAGGAAATGTTCAGTGATGTGTGTCCACATGCACATCGAAACTGGGCCACTCGTTGAAATCAAGACAACACATTTTGAAAGACAGTTATTCAAGAGTAGGGAGTCACAAATTACTGAACATGCAGAGTGCCTGTCTTAAAAAGTGACAAAAGAGAAGAGGAGTCCATCGAATTATGTCATAAAATGTGCACTATTTTGTGCAAAAAAGAAAGCAGTCTACGCAATGGTTTTGCTGAGCAACATCTTCACCATCAGGAGTTTTAATTCGATACATGGAGCCTGCACACCTGTCAAGTTCTCCAATCCTGTTGGTGCCTAAAGAGTTACTGTATTCTGAAGCAAAGGAGCAACCAGAATTATATTTCAGAACTATGAAGCTGAAAGCAGGGCCAGCCCAAGACCTCCTGACATCTGAGACAGCATGCCAAATACTCCCACCCCTTACCAGATGATGTGCCAGCCTCTGCTTCCCCCATTCTCCAATGTTCTAACTCAATGCTCTCCTCTCCTCCACATTTCCTCTTCCTCTCTGTTCCCCTTTTCCAATCCAGGGACAGGAAGGAAAAGGAAGGAAGGCAGGTAAGCGGACAGAGATGGGCGCCCCCTACCAATCTGCTGCCTGAGGTGACAGTTTCAATTGGCCTCATGGATGAGCCTGCCCTGACTCTTAGGTATGAATGGACCATGTACCATCCTTTAAAATTCCCTGCTGATTATTAGGGAAGATTCTGTCAATTATCGACCCATTAGTCAACTACAGCGTCTCTAAATTCTAATTGAACGTCACAGGCGTATATGAGCCACATGCTGTAAATTCTTGAAAATCCTACTGCTGTGTTGCTTTTTATCTTTTCGCTGTTCCACTCGTCCCTAAATCGAATTAACATAACAAGCTGCCTACATAAATATGGGTTTAAAGCACTCCTATAGAGACATGAAAAAGAAAATGCTAACTCTAGCGAAGCTAGAGTAGTTTATGAATAGTGTAAAGCTTGGAGATGTGCTTTGCTCTTAACAGAAACCCCACCTGGTTCACCAGGTCTATCAAGTTTGTTTCTTGTTCCAGAAAACGCTGTCCTTTCATATCACTATTACTACAACAATCATCACAGGCAGGCTGATCGTAAGGTCCACCGACACTCGATGAATGCAATGTCAAGTCCACTGACATGCACACACAGCACAGTAATAGATGTAGAAACAAAAGCGAACACAACTATAGTAATAGCCATGCCTATATCGTGGTATCCCTAGACACACTGTCGAAACCTGCAAATCTGTGTAAGCCACATTACACATGAAGGAAGGTGCCAATCAGCACACTGCCCTAGCTGCAATGGTATGATGACACCCATTCACCCTGTCTACATATTGTCCACACACATATTTTTAACTACATGGTGATACTTCAGGCAAAGTGCGGCTCGTTTTTAAAATCTTTGTACAGCAATTTCATGTCTAATGGCCCAATCCTATCCAACTTTCCAACGCTGATGAAGTCATGCCAATCGGGTGTGCGTTGCATTCTACGATGTGGGGGGAGGGGCAGTCACAGAGACCTCCACAAGTCACAGAGACCTCAGGGCTGCATTGCAGCTGCATCGGCACTGGGAAGTTGGATAGAAGAGGCACTGGAACACTGGGCCCTTAGACATTCTCATTTAGAACCTGAGTGGTCCAAGTGCTCTTGCAAAGGAACTGTCCTGTCCCATCTTCCCCATAGCAATTCCTTATCCCCTCAGAAGCCTCTTCTAAGAGTTGAAAGACCCTCTGGAAGAAGGAGGTATTGGGTGCGGGGGGGGGACTGCAGAGGCCCCTTCTGTTACTGGAGCTCTGCTTGTGGAGGATGCCACCATCCAACTGAGATACTCAAATACTTTAGACTGCATTTTTGCTAATGTTATTGTAGCCACGTTTTAACCCATTTATCATTAACGTCTGTGCAAATTCACTCATACATTAGTGTAAAACTTGCAGAGGTGCTTCGGATTGGCTATGTCGGGAACCAGCCAAGGGCTTACAGGTCTCCAAGGGCCCACCCTTTTGACTTCCGAAGCCCGTCTCTCAGCTGTCAGGCAAAAGTGGGGTACAACTTGCTCAATTGACCAACTTGCACCGTTGCGACCTTCTCCCACCCTCCCCATCCACAAATGGGCTTTCTCCTTTCTCAGAGCCCAACAGGAGGCTCTAAGAAAGACTATTTACTAGAGAGGCTAGAGGAGGGCTGGAGAGGAGATAAGAGAGCAACTTGCTGCTGGAGGCTCTTCCCTCAGCACACCAGGACTCTGAGAGAGGACTATCCATTCCAAACTATTCCTCCTTTTACCTTTCCCGGCCATCCAGGAAAGGTTAATAAGAGCAGTTGAGATGCTCCTTCCTTTTCAAGTGGGAGGGTGAGTCAGTGTATACATAATAGAAGAGGCGCCTAGCACAAGGCTTTTCCCAGCCCCCCAGAGAGCCTAGTTTGGCCTAGCACCGGGCATGGACACCATCTTGTTATGCCCTATGGTAAGAGTATCAGGTTCCCTTCCTTCATGCAGTCATACGCATAGGTGGTTGATAGCACTCCAGCAAACAACATGCTTACGTTGACATCTATAGCAAAACTCTTTCGAAATCAAACACTCCTTTTAGAAAACTTCAAGACAAATCCTTTTCATGAACTATCAACTATGTCTGCTTCACTTTGCTTCATCTTCACTGTAACATTTTACTTTGTTCCCGGTGCTAAGCAGTCAATAGCAACAGCTGAGACACTTTGCTTTATGTGACAGGCTCAGGTAATAATTTACATAGGCCTTTGTATTATTTGTTTTAAAATATTTAATAGGCAATAAAGCCCTGTTTTCATGGATCAATGAGAAGTTCTTTATAAAACCATGATGATAATATAGTTATCTGCATTTCAATTATGTGTACTCTGCAAGTAGAAAATGAAGACAGTCATTTATTATGACATTAATTAAGTTAGTGCGTTTGCAATAGTTTGCACATGCAAAACATGCCATAAATTATTGTAACTACTGTTTAACCCATTGTGAGTCTTTGGGGAAGTTAGGTTAGAATTATAACTCATGATATTCTCCATTAATGAAATTGACCTTTCCATGGCAGTGCTTTCTCATTTTCCACTTTTTCCAGGTCTGGAAGTTGTGGGTCATTTGTGCCTCTGCAATAACCAGAAGAAAAGTAAAGTAAACCAGTAACACAGAAATCTCATTCAAACATGCAGAACACATTACAATAGCGGAAGTGACTTCTGCTGTCTTAAAATGACCACTGATGGAGCATACAGCGCTCCGTCGGCAGCCATTTTGAACACACTGCTGCATGATGCAACTCCACCGCCAGACCCCACTGTGTCCGCTGGACCAGGTAAGTCAGTGGTGAAGGTGGGCGGGGGGAGGGTGGGCCGGGGGCAAAACTGGGCTGATAGGGGGAAGAATGGGGTGGGTGGGGAGGGAGTTGATCCAGCAGCAATGGTGCATGCTAGATCCTATCCCCTCTTTTTAAAACCTACCCACCCTTGTCTCTCCTCGGACATACACCAAATGTGGTGCCATATGTCTGAGGAGACCAGTTGGCAATCAGGAGGTAAGTACAAAATGTTTTTACTTACCTCTTGCAGGCTATCCAATTCCCCCCCCCCCAGGATGCAGTGTGTGTGTTTTTACTGCGGCTGCATCAGTACTGGTAGTGGCGGATAGAATTGGGGCCTGAGCTGTGCACACTACATGCCCTCATTCTGTACAGGCCTCACAGTCAGCTCCATCTAAATTTAAGATAGGTAGCTTTGGAACAAGATTTGGGTACATATGGACTGTGAGGCTCTCAGTTGTCTTGATAAGAATGCAGTTGCTCCCCAAAACATTGATTTAAAAGCCTTCTTAGGGAATGCAATATACAGTCAGTTCTCATTATCCGCTAGGGTTACCTAGTGGATACCAAATAAGCAGATACCAAATCATTGAGCCTATGGGAAAAATGGGGTTAGGTTCCAGGGGACCCTCTTCGCCATGCACTATATGAACTTTGTGAACCTGAATCTTATCTTGAAGTCTATGGGTTCGGTGATAGCGGGGGCACCATTCAATATACCACATTGGCTCTTTGTTATGGAACAATTCCTAACTCTAGCAAATTAATTATTATTCCTTCCTAACGACACTATGCAAATTTTGCTCCCAGAGCAACGTGGAGACCCCTAAAAAAAGCTAAGAGAACAAGGGCCCTGATGAGATGGCAGATAATGAGAACAGACTGCGGATAGGAAGAGATAGGTGGCAATTCTGTCCCTCGCAGATAGCGAATTTGCACAGAGATGATGGGCATGCGACCAGCGCCGGGCGCGCGAGGTGGGGCCTGCGCACGTGATGTTGACGCACCCCTCGTGTGATATTGACGTGCCTCCCGCCCGTTTACTGCTCATTTCGGAGCGAACAATCTCCAGGGAGGGAGGGAGGGCCGATCCGGCGCTTCGGTGAGTTCTCCCAATCACGCCCTCCCGCCCGAGCGCCTGGAGCTCCTGCTCCACGCGCTCCACCGACGTTATATAATTTGCATATAACGAATTCACATATAAAGAGGACTGCACACTCCTAGACTAATGTAGTGGATAGCGTAATGGACTTAGGCTTAGGCAAGTCACTATCTCTCGGTGTTGGGAGGACAACATTTAGGTAAGTAAAGGTAAAGGTATCCCCTGACAATTAAGTCCAGTCGTGTCCAACTCTAGGGTGTGGTGCTCATCTCCATTTCAAAGCCGAAGAGCCAGCGTTGTCCGAAGACGCCTCCGTGGTCATGTGGCCGGCATGACTCTCCTTGCCGCAGCGCGTAGCATGCACCTGGAACACGGAGCGCTGTTTACCTTCCTGCAAGCGGTACCTATTTATCTACTTGCATTGACATGCTTTGGAACTGCTAGGTTGGCAGGAGCTGGCCAAGCAACGAGCGCTCACCCCATTGCGGGAATCAAACTGCCGACCTTTCGATCGACAGCTTATGGTTCAGTGGTTTAACCCGCTGCGCCACCCGTACATCATCCCAAAGAGTGGGATATAGCTGTGACAAGACCTCCCCCCAACACACACACACACACACACACACACACACACACACACACACACACACACACACACACACGAACCACAAAGGAATTTGAAAGGTCTATCTCTAGTGAAGACATAGTTACTGCCATCTGTAGAACCTTAACATACTTGCTTCTTCCTCAGAGGTAGGCACCTCTTTTAATACTTGGACTGGAACGTTATTTTGAAAAAGAAACACAAGAATTGCAAAAACATTTCCTGTTCGAAGCCAAAGCAGAAATACTTTGTTTGCATTCTGCTCATATTCGCTTTCAAGAAATAGTTCCATATATAAAAAGAAGACAGAGTGACAGAAAGTGACATGTAGAAAAGCTGAAGAGAACGCAGAGCTTGTTTTATGAAAGCTTTCGACACTACTTTTCCTCGTTGATGACAAGGTGTTCAAGTATTTTTAACAGTAAAATAGGAACCTCGGTTACTCCCTGAATGTCTTCCTTGTTTCAAACGATGAGCTGTTTGTTTCATGCCAGAGAGAGAGAGCTGCAAATAGAAGGAAATGTTGATACAAAAGTAATAAAGAAAATGCATATTGACATATTGAATATGAAAATGCATATTAAGCAAATGCTTAAAAAATGTCCCAGGCAAAACCAGGACCAATTTTGGAAAGAGGGGACATATGGGGATAGGAAGGTGGGAGGGAAGGGTTTAGTAGAACAAATAATACAAACTCTGAAACAACTAGGGTTCGCTAGGGTTCAGCATTTTTAAGTCCCATTGATTTCAGTGCAAGACATAGAAGCACATGTTTCAATTTTTTTACTTAAATCAGTGGGACTGAATATAATTAATTTTGGATGAGTCATGCCCAGTGTTATCAAAGAACTGCAGTAATGCACTTCCATTGAAACTAATCAGTGATTAGGTTGCTGTTAGGTGGACGAAAATTAATTGAAATCAAACTAGTTTAAATTTGAAGAAACACAGATGGCCCAATCTTATGGGCCTTTTGCAACAGCAGAACAATTGTTCCAATTTCAAAGGAGCATCAGCGTTGGAGTCACACTGCCACAGACCTGGGCTCTGCCACTTGAGGTATGTTGGTGGCGGAGGCCGTGTTATGGCCTGGGAGGGGAAGGGCAGGGGGAGTTTTGGGGTGGAGGGAGGGAGGGCAGGGGCAGATCAGCGAAGAGAGGGGGTGGATCCTGGTGGCACCACTGGAATGCTCTTCACTTCTTTGCCTGGTCTTTCCCCTTTTTTCTACTTGGATGTATGCCAGCTATAAAGCTGGAGTAGGTCCAAGGAGACCCATAGACAGCCTGAAGGGTTTATGTGGAGGTACATAAAAAAGTCCTTCTTGACTTGGCTGCATGCTACAGCATGGTGGGGGATAGGATTGGGCTGAGTTCATAAGCTTCAGGAGAAGAGAAATGACAAAGGGTAAGTGACTCATTGCTTGCTTGGATCTGCTGTGCTTCTGGGTTAATATGGGATGTGGAAATTGCACTTCTCTCCTGCATCCAGCTTCCTTTCCATCACTGAAAGGATCTCTCCCTTGATGCCACATTCATCTCTACAGATAAATGGTGCAAGTGTTTGTGTGTGTGTGTGTGGGGGGGGGGGAATACATTGGTTCTGGAGTTTGCCAGCACACTCCTGCTACTCTGCCCCATATATCATCATTATAACTTGACCAGGATGGCTGGACCAGGGACAGATTAAGCTGAGAAAAAATAAGGATAAAAGGGGACCTATTTCAGATCTGCCAATGATAACTATCAGAAAGGTGGAGACAGCTCTTCTGAGTTGTTGCTATTCGAGAAGCCGTATAGGGTAAAGTTGTGTGTAATGTGGACATGGATGGCTCCCTACTTTGCCCAGTGGCTAGAAGAGAAAAAAGGAGGGTGAAACCTGACTGAAACCGACTTGGTAGGTACATTACGCATGTAGCAGGTGCTTTGGCAGGGGCACTGTATGATCTGGACTGGTGAGGGATAGGATTGGGCCGTAAGTCATAGTTTGTGAGAAAGATGTTTGTACCTGTAGTGCACACAAAACCCTCGCAGTTCATCACCTTTGTGACTCTGTCCTGAAGAAATTGGCTCCTGGGGATGACAGCTCATGCCCCAATCAATATATTAATCTTTATAGTATTACACACCCTTCTTGTTATTCATCAACATTTTGAAGTGAACATCATAAACAGTGACCTTCCATCTGCTTGCGTAATGAACAGGGCCAGATTCAAGCCATTCGGACCAATTGCTCCCAATTGAGCCCCGCGCCTAAGGTCCTCTCACAAGGGTGGTTTTGTAACCATTTACTTTTCAAAGGTAATCTACACATTTAGTTTGTTTACTTACTGGCTTACATGTATGCAATTTTATATGAAAATGTGCTTAGGTCCATTAACTCACATGCATTTTTTAAAGTGTATGTTTTGATAGCTTCCCATTCTACCACAGAGATATAATGTCTATAATACATTTTATTTATCTTTAAGAGTCCATAAACCTTGGCTGTGAACCTGGGGCCCTGCAAACATGTTTACAATCAGGCTCTGCAGCTCCTGAGGCCGGCATTGATAATGAATTCACAAAGAAATACTTTCTGAAGAGTAGCCTTTTGGTTGATTTTCTAGCTTATTTCACAGAACCAGAAGAGAAGGAATGCTTCACCTTAAGGTCAAGGTGTCAAGGTTAAGGTCACCTTAAGGTCAGCCAGTCAAGTAGCCTTTATTGGCATCACAATAAAACATCTGGACATAAAACAATCTCTGGTATATATCATTGTAGTTCATATCTACAATACTGAGTACCTACTCCATAATTTAATTATGATTTTAGCCCTGAATATCTCTATGTTAAAAACTAAATAAAGGTATTTTGCAACTATGTGTGTTTGTTCAAAAAGGATCTTAGTAAATCCAACAGTGGCATTCCTATGCCCCCCATGGGGGGGGCCGCCAACGCGACACCCCCATGTGATGCCACACACCCCGCCCCCTGGGGGGCGTGATGTCATTTTTGTGCACCGTTGCCAAATTTAGGTGGCACCGTGGCGTGAAACACACCCCTCCACCAGGTTTCAAGACATTTTGGAGCCAAACGGTTCCAGGGCGGGCGGGAGGGCCGATCTCGCGGCCTGGCGGAGCGACAGTCACGGAAAATAAGACAGGAGCGATGGTGGAGGGGGCGGCCTGGCGGCAAATCCAGGAGGTAAGTACAACCCCCCCACCATGTGGCACCCTGCCGCCCTGCCCCCGCCCCCCTAACGATGCCTCTGAAATTCAAGTTTGATCTTGGCTCGAAAGTGGAAATCCACATCAGATATTGATGACATAAGTTGTTATCGAGTCTACAGTCGAAAAACAAACATATGCGCAAGAGTTTCCACTGAGAAAAACATCTTTTTGTGGTCATTCAATTGGCAAAAAGGCAACATATCTTTTAGGGGAACAGCATCATTCCACTGTTTCAGAAGCAGCCATCCAGCCTCCCCATTGACTGAAACGGCATCATTTCTAATCAGCGAATAAGCAAACAAACCATAAAAAATGGTGTTTAAAAATAACGGTTTGAAAAGTAATGCCAACGAGGAAACAAATAATGCCGGAGTGTCTGCTTTGTATGTGACCTCATAGCTGTATACTGTGAGAACAGCATATGGTTTCATTGATGGAAGCTAATGGAAAATGACAGGCTGTTGGAAGATGCTTGGGTGCCAATGTCATGAATAATGCATTCATGTAACAGGTATAATCAGTCTGGTTTAATAGTCTGCAGCCTCCAGAGAAATAACAGCAGCATACAGGGGGAAAAATTATCTCTGAATGAAGACCACCTGACATTAACCTTCTTTTCCATGTCTTTCCCTTTCTGACATCTTTTAGCTATTTTTAGCATCAGTTCAATGAATTCTAAAATACTAACTAATGAAAGATAATGTTTAGGATTATTTTATTATGTTTCCCGTCTTGGGGCACCCATCATAGCATTGGTGTGACAATCACAAGGCACTTGAGATTAATGTGCATACAAATTGTGCTGCCCTTACATTTGAACACTATTAGCAGCATTTATATTAAACAATGTTCTCCGGCTTTGAAAAGGAAAGTACGAGATGCCAGGCTGTTATCTACCATCCATTCATTGAAACAGAACCGCCATACTGCTATCACTATGGCTGTAATCTATACACTTTTTGTATCCATCCTGACTGTATGATCCATATACTATAAAGACCTACTAGCCTTCCAGACCCTATTTTCATTTGGTCCCCGTTGCATATTTAAAACGTTCTTATTTTTAAAGACGATAAAATGTGTATACTGTCAGACCTTTTTATCTGCTGGGGTTCTGTTCCTGGAACCACAGTGGATACGAAAATCAGTGTTATATGAAATCCGGGGCGGGGGGTGGGTGGGTCGGGAGCGGTGCCACATTACCTTTTTTTCTAGCATCTTCGTCGCTTCCCTCCTCCTTAGTTTGTTTAAACTGACTGAAAAAACAAAAGCCACTACTGGAAGCAACCTGTAAATGGCGCCAGAGACTCCCGGCACAGGATCCTGTGCATTGGCTGCCCAGTGCGCGGTGGGCCGGACGTCTACTTGGGGAAGGGGACGCTCGTCCCCTTCCCTGAGTGTAAACCCGGGCCAGACCTATCGGCTTCCTCGGATTTCCATCAGCTAAATAGCTGGCGGAAGTAGAGGATACCGTGTAACGGCGTACCTGCCTGGCGGGGACAGGAATATGGCCGATGCCATCCCCCCCTCCCGGGCCAGCTAGGTCAATGGCCCCCTCCCTCGCCTGGCCGGACAGCCCACATGGCCGACGACGGAGTGCTTACCTTCTGCCGCCATCCGCATGGAGATCCAGCACCGGAGTGAAGGAGGACGGCCTTGCACCGGTCTCCCTTACTCCCGAGTCATCAAGAATGTGCTTTACGGCATGTTCGCAACGTCTTCTGGCGACAGAACACTTGTTCTGTCGCTGGCCTTATTTCCAGGATTGCACCCTTAATGTAATAAACAAATCTGTCATGGCTTCAAAACCATGTATATACATTTTATCGTCTTTAATTATCGCTGGCCATGAAAGTCTAACCTCTTATCTTCAGTTTCAGTGTTCACATATTTGGATTGGATGTCATAGAAGCCAGTGGAAATGCTTCCATGTGGTGGTGATTTTATGTGACAACTACAGTGTGTAGATTACCGTATCACATGCAGAGTCAACTTTGACCATGAATTTTCTGTATGCTATGCTGAATAAATTTGATTAGTTTTGACTAGGACATTGACTAGTTTTACTTCAGTTCCTTCCCACTAGTCTGGCCACCAGAAATTGAACCTTGGTTACAAAAAACAAAACAAAACAAAACAAAACAACAACAACAACAACAACAAAAACCCCACCCCAAAATCTCTTTTTTACATGCAATGCAGAAAACATGTTGCTCCTTAATTTCTTTGGAGTTTCATAGCTCATCCTACCTTTCAGTCCATGGAAAAAGAAAAAGAACAGAAAATAAAGACAGACAGAATAAATGCACTGACTAATGCCGTCATTAAAAACCAGTTAATTATTATATGATGTTCAGCATGGAAAAAAAAAGAGAAAGAGTTGCTCAGGAAGTAGGGAAATATTTCCAGGTGTTTTTGCGAACTATGGTTTTCTTGCAAAATCATCTCACAAAAACTCAGTCCAGTTTTGTAATTCCTTATTTCAATTATGGAATGCTGAAGGCCTGCAATCATCCTTCTTGCCTCCCCCCTCCCCCCCACTCCAGAGTACGTTGCAAGAGTGTTGGAAGGAATCTTGCCCAGACACATTAATTCAGCTATGGGCAGACCTGTCTCTGTAATTATTATTTAGCATGCCAGACCTCAGTCTGCTGACAGCTACCCACATAGACATCTCCTGCTGTCTTCATTCAGAATCTACACTCATTTTGTGTTAGATTAGTTTCAGCAAACACCTTGCAAAAAAAAAAATCGAAAAGATGAGCTGAATGATAGAATTACCATAAACAATTCATGAAATGTGAAAATTTAAACATTTTTAAATTATGTATTTTGCTCTGTAAATTATTTCCTCTCAACGACTGGCAAGGTGTAGCGTGGTCAGGGATGTAACCTTCAGTCTGCATATTACACTGGTCTCTTTTGCTCACAATCTGCACAGTTAAAATATGAAGGATTTTTGTTTCCTTTGGGGCATTGTGAACTCCTTGCTCTCAGATATGGTAAAGCTGTTCAAGTTACCATAAAAGCATTTCAAGGCCTTGATTAATGTGAATAGCTCTTATGTTAATTAAGAAGTGCAGCAACGTTTGAATCAGAAGCCTATAAAATAGGGTAAATGAGCTTTGTAATTAGCCTCTGTACCAAGGAATAATGACATCAATATAGGCATATGTGAATGGAAAATGAAAACTACCCTACAATCTATATTTTGTCAATGTTGGATTCAACCTGACACAAAGGAACGTGTTTTATGGCACATACTATCTTGCAATAGGGTGTATTTACACCTATTTACAGCAGCATGGGACCTGCGGATGTACTGAACATCAAGAGCAGGATACTTTAATGATTATGCAGGCAATACCTCTAACCAATAGGTGGTGCTATTCCACATCCTTAGTGCTTAGCAGAGGTTCTATATCTTGTACTTCTTGTGGTTCTGTTTTAGGGAAGTTCCTGAATGGTAACCATCTTTGCTGGAGGACTGCACTGTTGGAAACTTGCGGATCTTCAATCAAGCCTCTAAGCAAGTACTACAGTACACGTGTTCAACCTATATATGCTGTCTGAAACTGGAAAGCAGATGTGTGAGTTCACCCCAGGTGGCTTTATCACCCCTGGTGAGTATCACCCCAGGTGGCACCCCAGAGGCAGTCACATTTTTAGAGATGCTTCAGGTATCATGATGAGGTATGTCTTCATACACAGGGCTGCCATGCCTAAATTCATGGGAGCATTCTAATGGGTGGGGAATAGCACACAGGCAGCCCAGTCCTGTCTAGCTAGGCCTCAGCACAGGCGTAGAGAGCCTGCTCTGCATCCTATCCAGATAGGGCCCAGCGCCATCATGGCTGGAGCTCTCCTTGGGGGAAGGGGACATTTGTCCCCTTACCCCGAGCAGAGTCCCAACCGACTCGATGAGTCTACTCGAATGTGCGCCGGCTATTTTGCTGACGCACATTCAAGCTGGCTGAGTAACGGTGGCCAGGCCCATGAAGGAGGATAGGATTCAGTGGAGAGGGCCACCACCAATCCCTCCCCTTCCCAGGCCCAGCCGACCTATCCCCCTCCTGGAATGCCCCGGTCCGCCCTCCCCACGCCCTCTTATGTTCCCAGCAAGGAACTCACCATCCCCGACAGGCGTCTTCTGCATCCAGGTTGGGGAGAGTAGTGCCAGCCTTGGTGCCAGCACCGCTTACTCCTAGGGTGCCGCAAACGTGTTTTATGGCACGTTTAAGATACCCTGGACCGGCAGAACAGCTTCTCCGATGGTCGAAGACTGGAGAAGATTGTGTTGTTATTGTGGCAGTATCTGTAATTTTGGATGCACTTCTCTGAGCACCACAGATCATGGAAGTTCTCATGGCTAGCATTCGTGAGCTTCTGTCTTATATTATAGTGTTCATGCAAATACAGACAGTGAATAGTGGCCTGACTACTGCTTCCACTGGGAGTGGAAACTCCCTCCAGGAACGCAAAGCATTCCACTTGTGCACAAGCAGAACTCTCTGTTTCTGGAGGGAGCTGCAAATGACAGAAGGGATAGTTGTACTAGTTGCACTTTCTGCAAATTGTGGAAGTCCTAGTTGGGATGTTACCTATGGAGGTGGCGCCTATCTGTGGAAAAGCAACCCAATGTATCATTAAGACTAATTTCCAGGTATTTCTCATGTCACTGACGAGAGAATAACTGCTTATGGTTTATTTGTGATATGATAACTGATTGTGGATTTGCCCATTTTAAGTCTAATTACTATCTTATACACGTTTATGATATGTACTATAACTTGCAACAGAAAGAGATGTAAAGCATGGAGCAATATATTACACCATGATAGCACAAAAATATCACCAGGGAGCTATAGTCGTGTTTTATAGTGACTTCAGCATAATTAGTGTCTTGCCATATAAATGATTACCAATAAAAATACAAATCGTCCTTTTCAGTAGGAGAAACACTGTAACTTTTGCAAGCTAGAGGAAAAATGAAAAAGCGTGTTCTTTGTACGAGTGCAGTCACTGAGAAGAAGAATGAATTTGAACTTGGCAAATGCAGATCAGACGATTCTAGAGGCCACGTTGGTTCTGGGAAATGGAAAATGAGATATCTTATCTCCTGAGATAAAGCCAAAGCAAAGCTCACACAGTTTTCATAATATCCTCTTTAAAGAGTTTCTCCTGCAAACAGTCAGTTCTTAGAACATCTTCATTTAAAAAAAAACTTCCTTTGGTTAAAGAACCTTACATTCCTGTTTATGCCTATTTAGTTGGTATACATCTCACTGAGCTTAATGACGTTTCTTCCCATGTAAAGTCCTAACATTCTTAAGATTTCAGGTTTTCATGGCCAGCAACAATCAACTTAAAACAAAATTTATTTATGGGTTTAAAAGCCATGGTTAAGTAAGGGGGAGGGGTATGGCTTTGGCCATATCCTGAGACCCATTACACGGCCTCCTCCTACTTCCGCCAGCAATTTCGCTCAGAGATGTCGGAAGCCCGCACGGCGCCTGGCGCGGGGGGCGGGGCCTGTGTCGTGTCACGTCGACGCGCCCCCCCTGAATCAATGCCATTTCGGAGCCGTACGGGCTCGAGGGAGGGTGGGAGGGCCGATCCAGCGCTTCCGTAAGTTCCCCTGATCGCGCCCTCCCGCCCAAGCGCCTGGAGCTCCTGCTCCACGCGCTCCACCGTTCTTCCGCCGCTGATTTCGCTGGTGGAAATCTGATGAGGCCGATAGGTCTGGGCGCCATTTACACTCGGGGAAGGTGACAAGCGTCCCCTTCCCCGAGTAGACCCCCAGCCGAGCGGCAGTCTGACCGCGGTGGAGCACAGGATCCTTACACTGGATTGCTCTGCCCGACAGATAAATCCTTGTTTCCTTTAAAATGGGAAGGTGGTAACCCACATTATCAGGCCAACTGCTGCTCCTCCTGAGGCCCTGTGGCCTTCCTGACCTGCCAGTTCTTCTCTCTACCTCAAGATTTGCTGTTCATGTTGCCTCAAACCAACCAAGAGGAGTTCTAGACCCAAATCTTCCTGGGAGGAAGGTTCAGTCTTATTGGTGGGTCTTCTTGGATATCTCTCTCTCTCTCTCTCTCTCTCTCTCTCTCTCTCTCTCTCTCTCTCTCTCTCTTAGAACCCTTACTTAATATGTAATGGGGCAGACCTAGTTTACATGTCTGCCTGCCATCATGTACAAGTTGGGTCTCAGTTGACCGTAAGAGAGAGAGAGACGAGTTCCTATACATTCTGTATAACACATTGTTTCAGATAAACAGTAGAAGTGTAGCCATAACACTGGATTATATTCCTTGGATGCAACCATTGAGCTCTGTTCTCATACAAGCTGTACATGAGGAGATCCAATTAGTAGAGATACTATAGGATGAAAATTTAGTCAGAGTAGCATGAAATACTTTTGTAGCACATTTCAAATAGATTATACGGTCCAATGGGCCAGAAAAAAAAGAAGGAAAGTCAAGATTTAGTGATTGGAGTGGGAGGAAAAGGTTAAATAAGATAACATTTGGGCATCACTCAGCAGATTCCTATAGTAAGACTCACAGCAAGCTGCTTCATAGAATAGCCTGATATCTCTTCATCCATATTTTTAAAGGAAAACATTAAGTTCTATTTTCACCAGTCTCCAGGTATTAATAATGGAAAAATATGTTCCTGTAGATAATGTAATACTTCTCTGTTTCCCTAGATCTCCAGAAAACAGGAGTG
This sequence comes from Plestiodon gilberti rubricaudatus, assembly GCA_026170595.1. Classification (NCBI taxonomy): domain Eukaryota; kingdom Metazoa; phylum Chordata; class Lepidosauria; order Squamata; family Scincidae; genus Plestiodon; species Plestiodon gilberti. The sequence continues at coordinate 59,398,342 of JANXHW010000004.1, read as the reverse complement.
TCCAGATTAAAAATGTGCTGTCTGTGCTACCAGCAGTGCTTTTAAAAACACATGTACCATGTGCACATGGGGGAGGAAAACCAATCAAGTGCAGGAACCCAGTGTAATGGCCAGTGGCATAGCTGTATAATTTGGCGGTGAAAGAAAAATGGAGGCAAGGGTGAAAGGTGCAAAAAGGGATTTATTTTAGTAAGCTTAAAAAAAAGGATTCAAAACTAGGGCTAGCTGAATTTGCTCATTAATCTAGAAAGGGGAATGCTATAGTTACCATTCACTCAGTATGGTGCCCTATGAAGAGGCTGTTAGAAAGAGGAGGAAAACGGAGAGGGGAACAGAGACAAACTCCTTAGAAGGAGAAGAGAGGAAGTTAGAAGGGGGAAATGAGGGATTAAGGAGTTTGGATGGGTTTACCAGAGGAACCTGGCAGAAGGAAACAAGGAATTTGGGGTGCAGGGAAGGAGGAAGAAGGGAAGAAAGTGGGGATATTAGGGGGGGAGAAGGGTTCCTACGGTTCAGGCCACAGTGAAATGCCATGAGTAATGAGTAGCTCTGTGTAGCCTGAACTGAGGGCTACAGGCAAGGTGTGAGGCAGGCCGTGAAAGCACTTCATCCACTTGCAATGGATGAATTGTATGCACTTGCAAAGTTAGTCTCTCCCACCAAAGAAGCGCTCTTATGAACTGCCAAAGCCTCCAAAAGGAGATCATAATGGGGAAGGGACAGTCTCCTTATTTTTAAAGTCCTTGGTGAATTAGTTGGGGGGGTTGTTTGAAAAGGAGCCCTGAGGCTGAGCTTGGGTCTCTAACAAAAAGGTACAAAAACAGGAAAGGACTTCACTCACACACAACCTTGCAGCATTCACAGAGAAAGGAGAAAGCAACAAACACAACACATGCTGCCAATGTGATTAAGGATGAAATAACAAGAAGAGAAAGTGGGGCATTTGTGGGTCTTTGGCGAGGTTATGCTGAGGTTTTCGTTCCTTATTCCGTTTTCATTCCTTATTCTGAGAGGCTTGAGAGTGTTGCATCACAGGGGCAGTGGTGGCAAGGGAGCCACCCACGTGAGCCTTCCTGAGTCACAGAGAGGTCTCACAGACAGCAAGAGAGCTATGAAGCAAGTTCTTACATGCAATTTGACAGTAGCCCTTAATCACAGGGAGAAGCAGGGCAAGGGATCCAGACTGCTTTTCCAGAGAGAAATGGCCCACAAAAGTCAGCTGACCAGCCTGCACTAGCTCCACAGCTTTGGTTGTGTTGGAGTGTGGGGAGAGAATGTCTGGAAAGGAAAGGATGAGTGGAGTGTTACCAATCCTGGGTGTTGACTGGCATGGATGGTGTTTTGGAATAGGGATGGATTGTGGTTTGAATGGTGACTACAATGGGGGTCCTTGGATAGTGGCTGGAATGGGGGTGACTTAACACAAGCACCAGCAGGTTAATGATCCACAGTTGGAAAGGCATGGTAATGAACAGTGAAGTGAGGAATGAAAGCACAAGATTCTAATACTCAGGGGTTTTATAGATTTTTGCCTCGTAGAATCCTATGGGATTCTAGGTGTGTTGTCTTTGGGTCCTCTGTTGCTAGTTGAGTATTCTTGCTGGGTTCTGCCTTTTTTTCCCCACCCAGTGAAGGTGTGGTGCAGTGGCGTCGCTCTGCAGCGTTCCGCCCCACCATTACTCTCTGGCACGAGGCGCCCCGCCCCCTCGTCGTTGGAGCCTGTCAGTGGAGCGAAAACAACCCACAGGAGAGTCGCTGTGCATTGCCTTCTCTCCACTGACGGGCTCCTACGACGAGCGGGCAGGGCGCCTCGTGCCGGAGAGTAACGGTGGGGCGGAACACTGCAGAACGTAGCTTTCTGCCCCACCTCGAGCGACGCCAGTGGTGTGGTGACTAGTTCAGAAGTCTATTGACTCATTAGCATGCCTCCTTGATTGGACTCAATCATGGGGTTGCAGAGGACTGTTGGAGATGCCAATCCTTTATTTTGCTTTGCTAAAGTTGTTTTTCTTCCCCAATTAACTATGGAATTAACTAGGAGTTAACTATGGTCAAGAGATACCCAAACTGTTGTTCCTGCAGGATTTGGACCTGGAAGGATTCATCTGAATTTTGGAAGTGTGAAACCACCATTTGAATTTAAGGAGTAAACAGGTCTCCATTCAAATTTGGAACACTGAACTCCATAGGTCACTTGGGAGGGGAGGGATTGCATGGTTCAATCAAAAAGTGTGGTCTTCCTGGCTGGTAGATCTGTTGCCTCTTGCTATCAGTACAGCAAATAGCCACATTACTAGTCTGGCCTATGCCCTCCTGGCAAGCATTCAGCACTAAGTACACGTGTATAAATGTGTGTCTCCTGTACACCTGGAAATAAACAGGAATAAAATATTGACCATACGACATCCTCAATCTCAGGATTGTCTATTCTGATTGGCAATGACTTCCATTGTTTCAGGCAGAGGTCTCTCCCAGCCCTACCTTGAGATACTAGGGATTGAACCAGAGCCCTTCTCCTTAGAAAGCATACACTCTATCACTGAGCTAAAGTCCTTTGAATTACTTGGCAGTTCATACGGATTTGTTTTCTGAATCCTATGCAGTTTAATCCACAATTGTGCAAGCCTAAGAATAATAAGAAATTGAACTTATGTGTGATTGTCACTATGCATGACAGCATCCCATATCACCTAACCATATGATAGCACCGTCTCATACTGGTGCATTTTATGATGATTTTCCTTTTGCTGTGCAGCACAATCAGACTTTTTTTTCTGAAAAACAACCTTGGATATGTTGCTTAGCCATTTTTTTTATATACAGAAAAGGTCACATTTATCCATATTTGGGCCATCCAAAACAATTACAGATGGCAGATAAACTAAAGAATTTGACATTTTAACAATGAAGAACCGGAATTCAAAAGGCATCATCCCAAAATACCTTATTAACTGGAAGGGATTTAAAAAACGAAACAAAACCTTTGTGCAAAGAAAAACATCCTGAATATCAAATGCTAATGGAGCCGTTTTTTTCAACAAAGAAACAAGGCACTTTGATAAAATTTCACTTTATTAGCTATTGGATTTATAAGTCATATAAACTGCTTTTCTATTTCTGCTCATCTAGCAAAAACAAATTCTAGGGGTTTTTTAACAGTCACGGTGATGTAGTTATGTTCCCGGTACTGTTTACAATACAATATTAGAATAGATACTTAAGTATTCATTCCACAGACAAAACTGGCTGCACTCCATGTAGATGGGAATACTTCAGAAGGCTGAGGGGGTCATTGCAGTGCTCATGGTTTCAAGGAGTGATGGGGACTCTGCCTAAGTGTTGAGATGATGAGTGTTGGGTGGGACTTCATTTAGTAACAAATTCTGGGGAAACGTCAGGTGGTATAGCTCTCTCGGGACGATACCCTTTCAGACGTATTGCCCAAGCTGGCCCTCTGTTAGAATTCGTACCCCTCAGTCAGTGAAGGCACCAGATTGCTGAGATGCCTGGAGCAAAACCTTGCAATAGGCCCCCCAAGGCACACCCACCTGTCCTCTGATGGTGTATTGGGTGCTACCACTGCTGCAGGGGTATGTAGGGTTCAGGGCTCATGGAGCCAGATGGACCCTCCATTATGGACCCACCCATGACATCACCCCTGCTTCTAATATTTCACAGAGGATTCTCTTGTCTACCTGCAACACCCATATTTTCACACAAATGAGCACCCTGCTATTACACAGTTCTTCTCTGTGTGTTGTGCATGGTTGTTGGTTTTTTTTTTTACATGACAATAGTCTGTCTTGCACTGGCTTCTAAAGCAGGGAGTGTTAATAAACTGTCCATAACAGTTTATCCCAAAATAAAATTTAAAAAAATGTCTAATGCAACATAAAACGTATTGGTAAAAGGTAGACTTGAAAAACACAACTGCTCTATCATGTGTCATCATGCTTAACAGTTCAAAATGAACTTCATTAGTTGCACGTTCGGAAATGGCAGGCTGTGAATGACATCGGGTGGCCAGAACGTAACTCTGGAGCTACCAGGAGCTCTGTGGTGATCAATGTAACAATTGAAAAGTACCTCCTGGAAGTCTGCCCATCCCTGCAGCAGATGATGTCTAGTGGTCACACAAGTGTGTTAGACTCAACACACATCAGCTCTCTCCCCCCACCACACACACACACACACACACACACACACACACACACACACACACACAACTTAACATTCTAGAGCAGTGTTTCTCAAACTGTGGGTCGGAACCCACTTGGTGGGTCCCAGGTGATGGAAAGATCAGATAAGTAATTGCCACAAGCCCCGAGGCAATTCAAAAATCAGAAAGCTGCTAATTGCCCTTCAAAGAGCTGAGCTCCTGCAGTTTGCAAGTTTGTGTAAATATAGGGAGATAAATGTTTGAGCATCTCGTAAAGCTAGGTGGGTCCCGATAGAGTGTCATTTTAAAAAGTGGGTCCCAGTGCTAAGAAGTTTGAGAACCACTGGTCTAGAGACATGGATGGCGTGGAAGCCTCAAGAACAAGCTTCTGCAAGGTAGCAAAACAGAGGCCAAAAACGGACAAGTACAGTAATGAGACAAGTACAGTAATGAACTGGGACAAGTACAGTAATGAACCAGAAAAGAGGAATTGTACCTAGTAAATTGGGACACTTGGGAGTATCTATAGAACACCTATCCCGACAAGCTAGCTTTCCACCAGGAAGCAAAGCCAGTATGGGGAGCATGCAAGCATGTGATTCCTCTATCTGTTTTCTGAAGTGCTGCAGTCCCCAGGAGGGTTTCACAACATATGCTCTGAACATGTTCACTGGCACTCAGACGCTCTTCACGATACCAATGCGATTATGTGCAGTGTGAAGATGATTGTCCTTTTCAGTTCTGTTTCAGGGACTCCACCAGGTTGCTGAAAGCAAGTATTTTTCCACACATTGTTGGTGTGCTCCCCTGGCACGACAAATGCATGCAGGTGAAATCCCTTCCCCATGCCTAGATGCCTCCTGCTGGCTTGAAGCAACTGTCTGTAACCCAGACCATCTAACTTGCACAATGAAATTGTGTTAACATAATTATACATAGCAAGCTGTACTGTCTGTCTACATAAGATATAAATATTCATGTAGACAACTTTCTTACCATAAAGATTCTCACAACTATGTCTCTGTGGCATTAAAGTAGACATGTCATGATGCTATCAGAATGTGGGCACTTTAAAAAAATAAAAACGGACCCTGTAATTGCATTTCTTAATATTTCCTCTAGAGACATTCTATTTTGTTACTTTTGTATAAACCATGTGGATATTCTAAAGGGATAAGAGCAAAAAGGGAATGCATTGCTTGTTCTTTAGTTTTTGTGTTTTCTGTTTATTATTTTTGAACATCACCACCATTCCATCATCTTAAAATGTTGATCATGAATATTCATAAATGATTCTGCATTAGTCAGAATGAAACCATTCAGCCAACAATCTTACATAATCCCATTTAGCCGCAACTATTTATGGGTCATAATGCATTTGGAATTAACCATGAAATTGCATCAAGTGTTTGATATTTGAGTCAATGTAATTCCTAATGCTATTGTTTCAGCAGTTCTTTATGATTGGTTTGAGCATAATCAAAGTTTATAATGGTTTTGGGCGGTAAATGGTGGAAATAAATGAGGAACTTTCCGGATTATGACTCAAGTTCTGCTATGAATATGAAAATGAAACTGCTAGTAACTACATAAAACAAGTGAGTAATCTGAAACAAATGTATGATATCATTAAATTCTCTAGTTTTAGTTATTTGACAAGTAGCTCTTAAAATGGGCTTTTTACAACTTTTTAATAGGGTACTTATGAGTCTTTGTGCTGGTGGTTTCAGTCCACTGGATGAGCTTATAACCAACTATCTTGATGATTGTCAGTTTCCAACATCAATTCAATGGCATAACTCCTATTTCTCCTTAATGCTAGACATAAGAGAGCAACAGGCCAGAGTATAATTGCAACCAAGAATGGACTATGCGATGCCATGAGTTGCTTTTTTCTTGACAAGGCATTTACATTTATATGAGATCACATGCAGCTGGATTCCAACATATAGAACAGGCCTGTAGCCAATCCCAGAATAGGTAGCATTTACCCAGAATACTTTGGCAACCATTGTAGCAGCTTCCTTACAGAACTCTACAAGCTATTTTGATAGGGTTGCCATATTCCAGTTTTGCAAATCCAGCCAGCCTAATTTTCATATTATGCTAATTCCTTCTAATTATGCAGACCACACCTCTCAATTTTTGGTTATCCAGTTGCTTTGTTTCTGTTCCAGACAACTACCTCAGCAATGCTGCCATAGCTTCCTTGTCAACAGCAGACTACTGCCCCTCCTCCCAGTTTGCAGTACTTAAATATGCTCTCTATTGTATAATGTATTTGTATAATATAATCGCATGATATACTGTATAACAATGTAATAATATTGTGAAGAAGACACTCAAACAAAGCATATGCTAAAGATGCTAGTAGTGGGTTGGAATGTCAAGCACTATTGTCACAGTAAGTGCTAATCATGGAATATAACACGCAAAGATTCAGTGCTAAAGACGCAAAGACACACACACACACACACACACACACACACACACACACACACACGGTGATGCAGTGGCATTGGCCCGGGTCACGCTGCATCCTGTAGGGGATTTATGGTTGCTAGTGATTTCATCAGGGCAAGGGGACATTTGTCTCCTGGCCCTGGGGTAAACCCCAACTGCAACGGGTCAACTCAGACCTGTGCCAGAAATATCGCTGACACAAGTCCTGGTTGATCTGTGCAGGCAGATCAGGCCCAGGAAGGAGGTCAGGATTTGGTGTGAGCCACCAACGCCGAACCTACCCCTATCCTGGACCTAATCCACCCACCCTCATCTCCTCCCCATTCCGCCCTCCCTTCATTCATCCCAGTTCCGTGCATATGTGTGCAGAATAATTCAGTCAATCCAGAATCCAAGCTCACTCTCTCAAATCAGTGTTCATAGGACTGAAGGAGGCATTCTCAGAATCCAAAATCCAAGTGACACAGAATTGTGTTGTGTGTTTAATGAAAAGTAAAACCAGCAGCTCTACTATTTGGGCATTACCAAAACATCATATTTTCAAACCTGCGAATTCTGTACATAGCTTAACTGCCTTTAAAAAGGGATAGGGCAAATTCATGGGAATCAGAGGTCTATCTCAGCTGTTAGTGGCGATAGTTATATAGAACCTCTGACTACTACTTGTGCACCCAGGACTCCGGCTAACTGGGTAAGGAGGCTTCAAGTGGTGGCTCTCTTGTCTTTAGCAAGGGGAGGCGGAAGCAGCATTCCTATAAATGCCAGCACAGCATTTTTTCCATTGGCTGTTGCTAGTGTCTCCCGTGAGAACGTTTTAAATGGTAAGTCCCGCTTCCTTCTCTTTAAAGTGTCATATAAATATTCTCCATAATAATAGTTGTTAATCGCAAGAAGTTATTGTAAGAAATAGGGAACACAGGTTTAGATGCCATGTAAGAAAATGTATTTAACAGAACACAAAACACACAACGTTTCGTCCACTTCTGTGGGCGTCTTCTGGTGTACAGCAGCACCGTGCCAGCAAGATGTAAAATGCACTGGGTGCCACTGAAGAAGGCTTTAACTGTCAACAGAAACAGAAGAATGGAATCTTGGTGGTGACCTGAAATAACCCTGCAAGGATGTAGCTCAGAGGTGCCTGAGGCCATGCTGTAACTGCTAGGAGTGCTCTTTTTTATGCAATATGGGAAGCCAGATTTTATCTATGAAAGATAGTTCATGTTGTCTGTTCATGAGATCTTGGTTTTTTCGTCTTTTTATTTGTATTGCTTCATGGTTAAATCTTTGTCTATTCTCAGAAACAGTTAACAGAAGTTATTGTATCCGAATTGCAAACTCTTAAACATTTTCCATAGTCATTTACCACTGTGAGGCAGTCTTGTCTCTCTCAGCCTAATCTACCACATAGTGCTGTTGTGAGGTTGATAAATTAGATATACTTTATTAATATACCACTTCTTTGGGGGGGGGGAAGCATTAAGATCATAGCATACTATACTGTAGGTGAAAGCCACCCAGCCCCATTCTCTAATATAAGTCTCATTTCAAAAAAGCAACTTAGAGCCCAATCTTATACTTACCAGCAGTCCGTGGTCCTCTTCTTGTGATGACGCTGACTGCCATAAAGCAGTCAGTGTCAGTCACAAAAGGCACTACAACAGCACGCCACTCGTCAAAGGTAAGTCCGCTGGAGGGTTAGAGGGAGGCTGGAGAGGGGGCAAGGAGGGAGTGAAGCAGGACAGGGAGGTGAATGATGGGACAGGGAGGCTATGGGAGGGGTGGATCTGGGGCCAAAGGCGCACACTGGATCCTATCCTCTCCAGCAGCATCCTCCCCATCCCCTTCTCTCCTTAGACTTGCGCTAGCAAAATAGCTAGCGCAGGTCTCAGGAGTCCCATTGTGGGTCGGGAGGCTTACACGGGGTAATGAGATTTAAAATCCTTTTCCCTGCTGAAGAATCCTGGCCTGCCCCTCCCGGGCCCAATCCACCCACCCCCACCCCCATCGCCACCCATCCCCTGCCCCATTATAACCCCTCTCCGTCTTTCCCTGCCTTCCCCCTTCCCTGTTCCACCCTTACGCCACTTGGTACAAAATTCACCTTCTCTGGCCCATGCTGCTCCTTCTGCTGGTGCACCTGTGTCATTGTGGACCTCCACGCCATCGCTGGTAAGCACTATGCTGTTGCAAAGTGCTTTACGGCTCTTTAGTGACAACAAGCACTAGCGCAGCATGTGCTGTGCTGGTGCAGGAGGTAAGTAGGATTGTGCCATAAGATTCCTGATCAAACCCAACATGCTGGGTAGTACAGCAAGCCTAATTTCATATCCCATGCCTGTGATATTATGTGTTACATTTCACAAAGCATGGAACATGTCTAGGCTTGCCATTCGTCCCGGAATTTCCAGGACTGTCAGGGATTTGGGGGGGCTGTCCCAGATTTGTCCTGGACCCCCGTTACCCCCTGGTCCGTTTAATATTAATATTGATTTTTTTCCCCAAAAAAATCGGGGGGGGGGGAATGGACACCGGAATTTTCCCCTAAGCAAAATGGCCACCTAGGAGGCTTCAGTGGCTGTGATCATGTGATTAGGAGAAGCAGAGAGCTTTAAGCCCGAGCTACCCTGTACATGTTCGCGTTCGTTCGCGTTCCGTGTGCATCTGGTGTTCCGCCCCCAGGTCAAACAACGGGCTCTAATTGGCTGAACGTAGCGTGAATGCAGCAAAAGTTGAGCTGGGGGGGTTGTTGGGGGGGGTTGTCCCGGTTTACAACCGGAAAAATCTGGTAAGCCTAAACATATCAATTGTTTGCCTTTATTTTCCAAATAATCCTACAAATGTAACCTTTCTTTTTAAATGCAAAATGCCTTTCATCCAAACATCTTTTAACCAACTGTAAAAATATGTTGCATAGAAGTGTATGAAATGGGGTTTTTCAAATCGGTATGATTATCTTCAGGAAGAAAGAAATTGTTTCTTTTCTGAAATATATTTATGCAGCCTGATCCTATGCATGTTTACTTGGAAGTAAGTCATGCTGAAGGTCCCACTTCACAGGCTTGCAGTCTTAAATATTAGTTAATACAGTTCAAGGTGCTAAACTACATTTCCACATTTTCCCCTTCACAAGATTTTTTATTTTAAAGCCTCTTGTACTTTCAAGATTTTCACTGCAGTATAAAACCTGAAAACTTAGCAGAGTGAGTCAATGCAGATCTAATGGTGTTAGCCACAGTATAATCTCCTACGTCGAATAAAATTTAGGAATAATAACACTTGTCTTTAATTCCCCACATGTGGAGCTTTTCTATTTAAAAAATCCTGTGCTTTCAGAATTCTCATTGAAATGTAAAAACTGAAACATGGCAAAGAAAGCCAATACAGAGCTAATGGTGTTAACCACAGTGTACGCCTCTACACAGAACAAAACTTAGGGGTAATAACACTTGTCTTTAATTCCTCACATGTGGAGTAAAGCTATCTATTTCTAAAAAGATGAATACTGTATGATGCTGTCTTGGAAAGAAGATAGGCTTGATAATGCCTTACTGTTCAGATTGGATATTTACAGTATATGCTATTCTGGCGTTCTGAAAGGTTCAGTATCATGTGACCATATCACAGGGCCATCAAAACACAACATAACATCGTGATTCCAATCAAAATGGCTGAACATTTTAATGTGCATGGGGAGAGGGGACACCCTTGCCCTAACCAAAGTTGCAAATGCTTCCAATATATGGTCCAACTATAACTTTCTTGATATTTCTTATTTATTTTGCTTTTTTTTTTTTCAGTTCTTAGTCTCTCTTTGTTCATCCTTCCAGTGATGATTCACTTGCATCACTGAGATGTGGGCTCTTGTATCTAGAAACTGAATTGTTCCAGCAATATTTTTACAAAGGTATTCAAGAATATATTTACTGGCCAATAGGTTTTTATGCAACCCACCATGGAGGACACACTGTAAACTTTGCCAGGGCCTGAAGCAACCTGGTGCCAACACTGTATTCCTGCCCCATCAGAGGCATTTCTACGGTAGGAGCGGTACTGTAAGTTGCGCCACGTCCTAGTCCCCGTTTACAACCAGGAACAAGGAGGCCGTGCCCCCTCGCGGTCGGAGCCATTCCGTGCTGAAAGTACAAGAATACAAGTACAAGTACTCTTGAAAGTACAAGAGGCTTTAAAATAAAAAGCTTGGTGAAGGGAAAAATGTGGAAATGTAGTTTAGCACCTTGAACTGTATTAAATGATATTTAAGACTACAAGCCTGTGAAGTTGGACCTTCAGCATGACTTACTTCCAAGTAAAAATGCATAGGATCAGGCTGCATAAATATATTTCAGAAAAGAGAATTTCTTTCTTCCTCAAGATAATCATACCGATTTGAAAAACCCCATTTCATACTATGCAACATATTTTTACAGTTGTTTAAAAGATCTGTGGATGAAAGGCATTTTGCATTTAAAAAGAAAGGCTACATTTGTAGGATTATTTGGAAAAGAAAGGCAACATTAATATGTTCCATGCTTTGTGAAATGTAACACATAATATTACAACGGGCAGGGAGGGGTGGGGCCTCCTCATTCCTGGTTGTAAACGGGGACTAGGATGGGGCGCAACTTACAGTACTGCCCCTACTGTAGAAACGCCTCTGTGCACCATTTTTTCCCAGTGAGCAAGGAAGAGCTGAATATTTCTTTGTCAGTTGATGAGTACAGGCCATAGTTTGCTCCCAAACAGATAAATCTCATTCAAAGGAAGAAGCGGTTTAGCCAGATGATGGATAGGCAAAAAGGTGGAGAAGGGACATTCCGGGGGGGCGGGCGGGCGGGCGGGCGGGAGAGTTAGAAACTATCTTCTCCTGTGAGGGGGAATGAACTTATTCAGAATGAGAACCTTGGCCTACCAGTGGTTTCCCCATCACTGCTAATTAGGCCCATCATCAACCACAAAATGTATTTTTGCAGATCTTGATATTAGCACTTCCCAATTTCATGTGACAGTACACTGCAAGATATATTTGCACTTTTCAGTTCCTGACAGCTATGTTCATATACTGCAGACTATGAGAAACTAGATTTAGCTGGCAGACTGTCTTACACACACACACACACACACACACACACACACACACACACACACACACACACACACACACACACACACACGGGGTTTTCTTTGTATCATGGAAGGAAATTACCACAGAAGAATTCGCTGGAAGAATGAATGGCTACTTTGCCCACTTTGAGCATATAATACATCTGTCATCTAGTATAATTAACTTCTTGTAAATCTTCATGAGAAAATGCATTGCAATGGTATCAAATGACCGTATTAGTTATGGCCTTACCACAGATGACAATATAACAGATCTGTCAGCACTGAAATTATCAGTGGACAATGCTCAAGACAATGTTTGTAAATTAAAATGGCCTATCAGAAATCAGAGAAGGAAGACTATTAATGTGAATATTCTCTGACCACGAACACAAGCGGTGACCCATGAATTCACCATTGCTTGGTAAAAAAAAAAAATGAATCTGTTTGGAATAAAGATTAAGCATGCAACTATTTAAATATGTGTATGCCATTTTTCCACTTTACAGTTTGAAAAATAACCACAACATTTTGGGATCGGCCATAGCTCAGTGTTAGAGCACATGCTATGAATGAAGGTCCCAAATTGTTGGCATCTCTAGTAGTTAAAAGCAGGTAATGAGAACAACCTCTTTTTGAGACTATAGGGGAGCTGCTGCCAGTCCAACTAGACAGTAGAGACCTACAGCCCAATCCTACCTAATTCCCTGCATGGCGATGCAGCATGTATCATGGCATGTATCATTACATGGCAACATGGCATCCATTGTATCCCACGGGGGAGTTTTGGCATGTTGAGGCCTCCTTGGGCTAAGGGAACATTTGACCCTGCTGCCGCCATAGGTCAATATTGCTGGTGCAAATCTGCGTTGATGAGTAAAGGCGGACTGGGCCTGGGAATGGGGTTAGGATTCTATAGGCTGCTGCTGAACTCACCCCCTTCCTAGGCCCAATCCACCCTCCTCCCTGCCCCCATCACCTCCCTGTTCTGCCCATTCCCAGCCCGGTTCCACCCATTCCCTACCTCCCTCCCAACCCCTGTGCAATCTTAACAGCGGCACATGGCATCCTCTGTCCATTGTCATGCAGACGTGGCTGCTCCCCACTTGCTACATTGGGTAGGCCGTGCTTGCTGGGACTGCAATGCAATCCTAAAGTATGAAGTATGTTCCCTTATCTTGAGGAGGCCTCCGTGACTGCCCCACCACCACAGGATGCAGCGCATCAATGCTGGAAAGTTGGATAGGATTGGGCCCTCAATCTCGCAAAGTCACTCTGCTGTTTGACAGTATTCTACAGTATTCTAACCTAGATGCTACCAAGACATGGTAACTGTGGCAAGGCTATCTCTGTCCCGCTGGGTGCCAATCTAAATTAGCGGCTGACACCTCATGTCACAGGCATCACCTGAGCATCCAATAAAGCAGTGGTTCCCAAACTGGGAGGCGTGGCTCCCAGGGAAGCCATGGAAACCAGCCAGGGGAGCCACAGAGTGCCACAGAATCCTCATGAAAACAGCAATGCCAATTGGCAGGCATCAACATAATGTAATGGGGAGCCATGGCCAATGGTCGCCAATGGTCAAGGGAGCCGCAGGTCGAAAACGTTTGTGAAACACTGCAATAAAGTCTACATGAATTCAAAGTCGTAAATTTATTTTTCAAGCACACTCCATTCAGATCAGATTGAAAACCACCTTCTGAACGATTAAACCACTTATGGACAACACTTCTGTCTCGACTGAATTGAGCCTCATCCAGCCTCTTATTGATTTCATAACTGAATACAGGTGGGCCCCCATATCCGCTGGGGATATGTTCCAGGCCCCTCTGTGGATACTTGAAACCGGGGATAAGAGCGAACACCCCCTCCATGGTTTCCTGAGGGCCCCCCCACCCTGCTTCCCCTGCAGGCAGGCATGCTTGCCCCCCCCCCAGCTCTTATTTTTCTTTCAGCAAGCTTTGTTTCTTCCTTAAAACAAACAGAGAAACAGCCTCCATTGCAGGCAAGTAGAATGAGACTAAGTCATAGAGAGGCTCTGCAAAGTTTCTGTTAACCTTGCAGAGCCTCTCTAGTACTTAGTCTCGTTCTACTTGCCTGTAATAAGCAGCCAGAGGCTGCTTCTCCTGTTTCTTTAAGGAAGAAATGAAGCTTACTGGGAAAAAAGTAAAAGCCTGGGGGGGTCCCCACGATCCGTGTATAACTGAAACCGTGGATAGCGAATCAGTGGATCTGGGGGCCCACCTGTACTATGTAACTCCCCGCACGACCAGTGGCATTGCTAGCCCAAAAATTACTAGGGGCACATCCTCAACTTTTCGCCCCTCCCTTTTGTTCCTACTGTACACTCCCTGGTGCCGCCGTAGGCGGCGGTGGCGATTTGGGGGGCGCAATGTTCACGTTTTATTTATTTATTTAAATAAAGGTGGGGGGTTATGGCTGCGGGTGGGCGCTCCAGCTTTCGAGGTGGTGGTGGACCACTGGACAGGGCGCCCGCAGCCACGCGGCGGCTGACGCTGAGGCGCTCCCCAGAGAACTCCATGGCAGGCATGCGATGCGACGCACATTTCCTTCGCTCTCGCTCGCGTTGTCTCTCTGCATCTCACCCCCCTTAAAACCGGCTATTTTTAGGCATGAGCGACATTCCTGAAGAAGACCGAAGCCTGGCTGAGTTGAGGGAGGCAGAAAGAAGAAGCTGCCCTTTCAGAAGCTGCCGCGGTACACTTTGCGAGTGCGACAGCGCAGAGCTAGAGCCCGCAGACAAAGGGAAACGAGTCTGCAGCTCTTCCCTGGGTCTCTTTTCCCAGCCTGTCATGACATCCATCCGATCCTGTACCCGAGTCTGTGTAGGAAATCCTGCGAGCAACAACGCAAATGGGAGAGGGGGCTGGGCCAGAGCGTGTGTGACTGGAACAGAAGCTGCCTTCTTGGGACTCAGCTTCGTTTCGCTCCTGCTGCGGGAGCACTTGCATTTTCAGCAGGGGCAGGGCAGAGTCTAGGTAGGACCACACAACAAACGAAACGAGATAGGCAGGCAGAGGTGAGCGAAGACGCTCCCACCCTTGCCAGCCCCCTTCACGCTCGCGCTCCCCCTTCCCATCGGTGCCAACGGCTGGATGGATGGCTGGATGGGGAGGGGGGAGCGCGAGTGTAAAGGGGGCTGGGGATAGAAGGCAACAGGAAAGAAGCAGAGAGCATGCGCCCCGCCTCCGCCCTTCCTCCTTCCCTTTCCCGTGCTGCCGCCATCACCGCCGTTCTCATGCTGGGCGGAGAGCCCGTCCATGCGGCGCGGCGGCTCCCCCTTTCTGTCCCACCATGGAAGGCAGGCAGGCAGGCAGGCCCTGGTTGCTCGTCACTCACCAGGCTTTCCCGTGCGGAGCAATCTGCCGCTGCGCCTCCTCCCTTGCTCCCTGCCCTCCCCTCGCATCCCCTGTTCTCCATGTGTCTCCTCCACTCCCGCATGCACACTGAGCTGCCCTGGAGGCGCGAGCGTCGGTGCCCCCGCCCACTTGGCGCCTGGGGCCCAGTGTTGCAGGGCCCCCCATTATACGACGCTTCTGCACACGACAATGCAGCCACGCCAATGGGGCATACGCTACATCCCGCAAGAGAGTTTCTAGTTGCAAAGCCCTCCTCTAGGTAAGGGAATAGTTGTTCCCTGGCTCTGGGGTAAGCCCTCGCCACCCCACTGGTTGTACTCAGACCTGTACCAACCATATAGCTGGTGCAAGTCTGACCTGGGAAAGCAATCAAGGCCAGGAAGAGGATTAGGATATTGGTGGCAGTGCTGCCGCTGATAGTGCCTCCTTCCTAGCCTCTACCTGCCCTCCTCCCTGCCCTGATCTCCACCTTCTCCAAAGCAAACTTACTGGCACTTGTGCTCCTTCCCTGTCTGCTGATGAGTGGACTTGCCTGCTTGCCAGTTGCAGTAGTGTCCAGGAATGGCGTGCTTTGCTTTGAGACAGCCTTAAGGCCCTATTGCTAGTTCCAGCAGCATAAGACCCTATGTGAGATTGGGTTATTAGTTAGTCATTTATTCAGGACCCGTTACTGCTCTTTGTTCTGATGTAAAGCAAACAAGCAAACAAAGAGCTTGGTATCATTAGCATACTGACGACACAATCCTCCCATCATCACATTAGTGAGGCTCCTTGCAGGCTTCTACTTCCACTTGTGGACGTTCAGAAGGCATCTGGTTGGCCAATGATGAATGTTTGACCTTATCCAACAGAGTTCTTCTTGTGGTCTTATGTAAGTTTAGTAATTCTTTTTAAAAATTATCCCACTTTTCCTAACTTCATAAGAAAACTCAGAACATTATAGTAAGCCAATACAGAACCCATAAAACATTTAGAAATTCAATTAATCAGTCAATAATATAAATAAAAACAATAACAAAACAGATGATTGTAATGCTTGTGACAATGCATTTTTGCTTGAAAACTGCTGAAACTTTTCCATGATTCAATCATCATTTGCAATCTCTGTCTCATTTATCTTCACAGTGATGCAATAAGTCACAGCAAGGTTGGGTGCAATCCACAAAGTGCTTCTGCTTTGCAACCTCCATTCATTTTAATCAGGTTTAGTGTCAGCCAAACTGAAACAAAGGAAGCATTTGCAACTGGCACTACCGGTACTTAGTAAATTGTCCCCTTTCTGAGCAATATTATTTTAATGGGCTTCATGAGTTGCTAATCTATCTTCCATTTGATATGCCATGCCCTGCTCCCAGGTGCTGCTTCCAGGCAATAGAAAAAAGCCAATGGATTTGTTTCCTGTTTGTCACAGCAGGGAACAATATACCTGTGAGGAAAAATAAAGTATCCTGAGCCAAATGATGTCTACTTCACACATTTCAATCTCAATTCGTTTTGTTTTGTTTTTTTCTTTTCTGTCTCTCTCTCCAAGACAAAGTGATAATCTCAATGACATAACGTTAATAGTCATGATCCATGCAATGATTGTCAGGAAAACACACCGTTTTCAGTGCGATAATGCTCCTCGGCTGCAAAAAAGCAGCCATGGAGCACAAAACTCCCGCCGCTGCTCCTCGTGAGGAGACCACGGGTGTCACCCAGGGGCACTGCATCCTCACCGGCCCCGGCCCTGCTACACCTATGAGGAAAAGAAAATTGTTTGGAAAAGTTGTAAGTCCTAGATATATTCTACACTTCGTTACATTGTTTGGGCTTTTGTATGTGTCATTGTAGCTATGTAGCTAGTTTCATAAATATGAAATTTTTACTGCTCTCCTATAAAACCTGTCCATCTGTGAGTGGGTTGGTTTATCTGGCCAAATATAATTCCAGACACTGAACCACTGTGTGGACACAGAAAGACCTAACAATGTGCATCTTATACATGTCTTGGAGCATATCTGATAACATCAGCCAATCGGACACTGACCAAGGATCAACATCCATTAGAGAATCCACCTAACCAGACCACAACCTGAACCTAAAAGCAATTATAATACCCAGTGTTGTACCATAAGGAGACAGGTGGAGGCTCCATAGGAGTCCAGTGCAGGGCTTTGCCTAAGGGCCTCTAGCAAACTGGCATAGTACTGGGTTGGCCATCCCTATTTTCACATTCAAAAGCTTGATGGGAATAGTGGCTCATAATGGCTCATAAGAAGCATAAGAACATATAAGAGCCCTGTTGGATCAGGCCAAGGGCCCTTGTAGTCCAACTTCCTATATCCCACAGTGGTCCACCAGATGCCTCTGGCAGCACAAAATACAACAAGATACCTGTATCCTGTTGCCACCACTCCCTTGCATCTGGCATTCAGAGATAGGCTACCTCTAAAACCCAGATGTTGTATACAGTATTCATGACTTATTTCTTGATAGTGGTATTGTATCAGAAGTATGGCTGGTTCATAAAGGAACTCAAATTGAAACTCAAACTGAAAGTGCTCACAGAGGTGTGATTTGAACTGTTATAAAACTGTGTCTCTATGTAAGAATGACTTGCTAATTGAAGATCCAGATACCTCTCTTGACATCATGGGGCTGTCAAAACATGCCTGAAGTTTCCTTCTAACATACTTTGACTCACGAATTTTATGTATTCATCTAAATTTCTTTCCCCATAGGAACAAATGCATGATTGTACACTTTCATGAGAGATGGAAATGAATAGTAAATCAAATATGTCACAGTGCTGCTGAGACACAGCTATGGGGGGGGGGGGACAGACCATTTTGTCCTTAACCTGGCAGGCATGACACTTCCTCTAATGTAAAAGTTAGCATTAATCCTGGCTTTTGCTTTGATGTGAAATTCGACGCTGCTTCAGAATTGTTCCTCCGTAGCCTCCAACTCACTTTAAATTGTTCTGCTTACAGCTGTTTGCAAGTGATTTAACCCCAAAATATAAAGACTTCATTTTGCCTCTTTGCCTTATCACACTGCTTCCTTTCATGTTCACTGCAATGTGCATATGCTTAATTTCACCATTTCCAGTATGGGTAGACAGAAGACGTCATGTCTATACCCCCCCCCCCCAGCGACAAGCTTTAAAAGTTACGTCTCGTGTTACTCCTTCTTTACTGTATTATTCGTTTCCCTGAAATCCAAAGGCAAGATTGACTATGTCTACAGCAGCATTAATGCTACAAGGCTCCTGTGACATATTACCTGAACAATGATGGAGTTCTGCTGGCAGTCTGTAACTGAATTCTTTTCATTTTGAAATCATCTCCAACCCAACCACTGAGGTGTGTCTAAATCAAAATGTTAAACAATTGATAACCTCCTGCTGCCCAGCTCATAAACCTGGAAGATTAAAAATATACACTTTTTTCTCATTTCAGTATCATTAAACTTCGGTCGGGAAGCAGGTCATACACTTTATAGTATTGCCCTTTCTGGAGAGTTTCCATTCCTGGGAATGATTTGTGACGGTTGGCTTTGCAGAGAGAAGAACACACAGTACTTCAGGCAAGCAAAGCAGGGATACCTGGGGAGGTATTTATTTATATATTTTGCAGTTTGCTCTCCCAAGCACTTCAGGTGTGCTCTCTGGGCACACTTTGCAACAACCTTACTCTGTAAAATAGTGAGCTGCTCCTTTTTATTCAGTGGAGTCATCTTCTGATTTTGCATATTTCGTCTAATGGCTCTGCTATCTAGCCTAACGTAAGTAATATGGGTTGCATAGGAGAACAAAGGAAACAAGGCAAATGAACTGGAAAATCAAACTTACAGTTTCACATTGTGTGTTTCCTGTTTCTTATAGTGGCATCATGGGTAATCAATTCAATATTTTTGGCTTGCACTGCTGCAGAGAAGGACGGGGCCGGCCCAAGTGCCTGAGAAAGTATGCCTAATGCTGCCCCTGCCATAGCTGGTGATGTGCGGGCCTCTGTTCTTCTTGCTCATTGGATTGGAAAAGGAAGAGGGAGGTGGAGCAGAAGAGGAGGTTTGGAGGACAGGAGAGTAGTGGGTTGGAATGTCAAGACATTAGAGCAGTGGTTCCCAAACCAGCCAGGGGAGCCGCGGAGTGCAATGGAATCCTCTCGGAAAACAGTAAAATGCCAATTGGCAGGCATCAGCATAATGTAATGCAGAGCCGCAGCCAATGATCGCCAGTGGTCAACAGGTTTACAAAGTTTGGGAAACACTGCTTTAGAGTATTACCCTTTCCAGAGACTTTCCAGAGAGTTGTAGAGCTCCACACTTTCTCTTCTATTCGATCTCCCTCTTCCTGTTCCAATCCAGAACATGGGAGGAGAAGGGACATTAGTGGAGGTGAGCAGGCAGATGGAGGTGCTTTCCTGAGGTAGTGGCTCAGTTGACTTCATGGATGGGTGACTTCATGGATGGAGTCTGCCCTGGCAAATGGCATAATTCCGACTCATTTGCCTCTCAAAATACATTGCCATTAAAAACAACAACAGAAAAGTCTACTGTAAGTTATTGCACCATTTTTCCAGACCAATATTCTGCTCCAGAACAGGGTTGCTGCTGCTCTGCATGGGTCAGTCAGTAGCTCTGCCTCTACCAAAGACTGCTGTCCAACCAATACGTAGAGCAAAACTACACCCCCTTAACTAGGAATTGAGGTGTTTGCCTTGAACATCTTGGGACCCTATGCACATAATTAGGCTACAGAATAGCACTGGCTTCATAATTTCAGTAATATTAACAGCCCAAGCCTATGGACCTTATACTGATGGATCTCATGATCCATCGACTTATTCCCAGGCTGATAGTGAGAAAGCTGCTCTGCTATTTAGCAGGCCGCACATGTGTGATAGCAACCCACTGACTGCTCCCCCCTGTTTGTCATGTTGTCTCTTCGTAAGCCTTAGCCAGCGGCCTTTTTCATTACGATGATAATAAGGCATTCCGACTAAGTGCCTGTTGAGTTTGGGGCAGGTAAAGGGTAAGGGAAAAGGGCAAGTGCAGATGGACAGCAAATACACAATGAACAGGTTATCTTGTTGTCTTGTGCTCCCTGAGGCATCTGGTGGGGCCACTGTGTGATACAGGAAGCTGGACTAGATGGGCTTTTGGCCTGATCCAGCAGGGCTCTTCTTATGTTATGTTATGTAACAGTGGTGAAGTATCCAAATACAAGGTGCAAAAGGAAACGAAAGAAAGAAATGAGAACAATGTGCAGGAGATGTGGTCTGGAGGTTGAGCTGTCGCCCTGCCTGAAGAAGCTAAGCAGGATCAGCCTGGAGTTTTCACCTTGGAAGGGTGACCGGAAGCTGCTGACAGATCTTACGAAGGCACTGTGAGAGAATGTGGAATGCATGGAATGCAGAGGAATCAGCTGGCAAGAGACGGATAACATCTTGAAAACCCACCAAGGATGATCTGTGGCTGCTGTGAAAGCTTGGAAGAGCAGAGCACAGCCAAGATGATGGCTGCACTTTGAAAGGAAACATCTGGAGAAATTGAAGGTTCTATGAGTTTCTCTCATAGAACAACATTTATAATAAACCCATTTGAAAATGGGGTTTATGATTAGCCTGCCTATGTAAACTGCTTTAAGTCTGTGAGAAAGGTGGTATATAAATACTATGACAGATAGACAGACAGACAGACAGTCAGACAGACAAAGATCCCTGTTGTGAACAGAGCCTTAAATGACGCCTGGGTTGGAACTGCAAAGGACGTGATTTCTCCAATAGATTCCTGCATTATGTTTTCACACATTAGTCTGCAGGTAGAATAATTTCTTTTTCTTGGCTTCTGTAGGTCAAGATTGAATTCACAAAGTACCAGGGTATTCCAGATCTGTAATAACAGTTTCACTTAGTATATAATATCTCATACACTCAAGAACGGCTCCGAACTTGAACAAAATTAAAAACAAATCCATAAACCATGCACTTTAGAAAGCTTCCCTTATGAAAGTTGTAACAGGAATGGATGTGAAATCTAAACTTTTCATTTTAGCTGTCTATACATTTTGATCTTGTTTCACAGGAATTCATCACGTTCTATTTGTGAAATTACTTCATTTGGAGTCTTCCTTCCTTATAAAATCTTATTTGTATGTTATTTTCTCTCTTGACAAATGAAATTGTGGTACATTTTTCAATAGTCTAAGAATTTCATTTGGAACTCAAACTTCATTGTTGTTAGTGTCTCAGTTATTACAAGTTTAACTGAAGCAGAGTCAACATATTTTCATATGTCATTTTTTTCCAGCCAGAAGAGCTTTAGCTGCATTTATATTGTTTGTATTCAGAGCACTTCATTTTTTTTCTTGTCTGAGGTAGTTGATAAAAGTGTAAAGGATACAGATGCTACAGGTAATATCCCAATAAGGAGTCCTGGGTGATGACATTTTCTCAGAGCACTATCCTCCATAGTAATATTGGGTCATCCTGGGAACTATAATTTTCCCAGGAGCCTGGTATTTTAACAATGTATCTATAGGGAAAGAAGGAGGAGGAACAGAGAGACAGGAGTAGGGAGGAAGAGAGACCTCCATCTCAGCTGCTACCACTGCCTCTGCAGTGGAGGCTACAATAGCAGCCAAGTAAAAGAGGCAGCGCAATCCAGTCTAGAATGCAGCGACGACGCACCTAAGACGACCGCTGCATCCTAGGCACGATTGGGCCCATGCTGGCGGAGCTGGAGCACTCCTCGGGAGAAAGGGATGTTTGTCCTTTCCCCCCAGGTAGAGCCCCAGCATGCCCAATGGGCCTCCTCAAATGTGCACCGGCAAAATGGCTGGAGCAAATCCTAGGAGTCAGTATAAGGCCGGTCAGGTCCGAGAAATTGGATAGGATTTGGTGGAGCGCACCACCGATGATCCCTCCCGCCTCCCAGGCCCGGCATGCCAATCTGCCCCCCCTGGAATGCCCCATTCTGCCCTCCCCTCGCCCCTGCCCTGACCACTGGGAAATGTACCTTCCCTGGTGGCAGACATAGCTCCAGGTCTGGCAGAAAGTGAGCAGTGCAAGCCTCTCTGCTGGTGCCGCTTATTCTCTGGATGCCGAAAAAATGCCCTATGGCATGTTTATGGCATCCAGCACTGACAGAGCCATCGCTCTGTCAGTGCTTCTTTAGACACAATTGTGCCGTGAGTGAGTAAGAAATGGACTTGTAGGATCTTCTCTAGTTGCGGTTAAAATTCAAGCTGGAGGTAAACATATGGGCCATAATATTTGCCTCCTAATGAAAGTAGCATTATCAGTTGCTGAGATTTTGATTTCAAACCAAGGAATTATAATTTCAAGAACTATGTGCTCTGCACCTTGCCTCCCTCCCCCCTCCCAAGAAATCTCTTGGCCTTTTCTCACTGAACATGAACTGACACCTCTGCGTGGCAAATGCCACATTAAATGAAACTTTGAAAAGTAAAGTACACCCAGTTCCCATTTAAAACCATGGGATTAACATCCTGAACACATATACCATATTTCTTCGATTCTAAGACACATGTTTTTTCCCAATTAAGCAATTCAAAAAATGGGGTGCTTCTTAGAATTGAAGGTCTCCAAAAAGCACCCCAAAATTTCCTTACTTACTGGGGCTTGGGGGAGCTTCAGGGAGGCCTGCGCGACCCTCTGCAGGCCTCCTCGATGTTCAGTTCGGCAAAAAATGGCGATTTTCAGCCACTTCCGGTTTTCGCAAAACCCGAAAATGGCCGAAAATCGCAGTTTTTTGCCGAACTGAACATCGGGGAGGCCTGCAGAGGGTCGCGCAGGCCTCCCTGAAGCTCCCCCAAGCCCTGGTAACTCCCCCAAGCTCTGTCAAATCTGATCGGCGAAATGAAATGGCAGGCAAGGTTGAAGGGGAGAGGTTGGGGAGAGAAATGGGGAGAGGTTGAAGGAAGGATGTCTTGCAATCGATGTTTGCAATTGAAGCTTTCTTGCAATCAATGGGTTTTTTTCCCTGCTGGTGTTCCTGAAATTAAGGTGCGCCTTAGAATTGATGGCGCCTTAGACTCGAAGAAATACGGTATATTCAGAAGTCTATGTGAACTGAATGGGATTTAGCTCCTGCTAAATGTGCTTCAAATGTACCTAATTTATATCTGAGCTATTTGAGCACCTTAAGCTAGATGGACATGTAGAGCCAAATATATATTGTAAGTGACTGTGGAGCTGTTCTTACAGTTGCTTAATAACTGCATAGAGTCCCGTCCTGTCCCCCCCCCACACACACACACACACAATTTTCTCTACCAGAGCTAGCAATGGAAGTCTGCAGGATGAAACAAAGCAACAATAGAGGTTGTGGGGAATGTTGAACTTTGGTCATCATAAAAGGCCAATCTCTTGTTTATTGTGGGGCACAATTGATTTGTAAGCCAATGTATCAGGATGTGCATGAGTGCTTATGCTCTAGATCAGTGGTTCTCAAACTGTGGGTCGCGACGCACCATTGGAACCAAAAGCTGTCCCCTGCCCTCTTAAGGAACAGGGACAGCATGGTGGCGGCGGCGCTCCTGGAGATCGCTGCCAAAGCCGTCAAGAAAGTGCCCAAAACCGCCGTTTTTGTCGTTACCGGGTCTTGGGGGGGGGGCTTCAGGGAGACCTGCGCGACCCTCTGCAGGCCTCCCCGATCTTCGGATCGCTAAGAAACGGCAATTTTCAGGCACTTCCGTTTTTCGCAAAAAATGGAAGCGCCTGAAAATTGTCGTTTTCCAGCGAGCCGAAGATCAGGGAGGCCTGCAGAGGGTCACACAGGCCTCGCCGAAGCTCCCCCAAGCCCTGGTAATGACAAAAATGGTCATTTCAGGGGTGCTTTCAGTGGCGGCAGTGAACCTGGGATCACTGCTGCTGCTGGCCCCGCCCCCCCCACAAACACTCAGAGTTCTCCCCGCTTCGTGGGGAGAACTTTGAGAAACGCTGTTCTAGATTATGCTCTGCATTCCCATTAGTATGTATGAAACCACAACCACCTTTGGTTTGCTGGATGTTTGAGATGTACTTGCTATGATTGCATGGGCAACTTGAAGAAAATGACTCTCTCGCAGGAGTTTAGAAGATCTAGAGAAGGTTCAAGGCTGCTAACAGATCAGGATGATCTCTGTTTCTGAGGTTATTGCAGGGCTGGCCCAAGAAATCTTTGCACCTGAAGTCTCATGTCAAATGCTGTCCCCTTCCCCTGACCTGGCAGCTGCCAGCCTCCTCCTCTCGCTCCCTGGATTTGAAAAAGAAGATCAGAATAGAAGGAGAAGTGTGAAGGAGAAGCCAGTGATGGACTAAAGTTCTGAAACACCCTTCACTGTCCTTTCATTCACACTTCCTCTTCTGCTCCATTCACCTTTCCTTTTCAAATCAAGGGAGGAGGGGCAGTAGAGGTCGACAGTGATGTGGCGGAAAGCAGGCCTCTACCAATCCACGTGGAGGAAAGCATGCCACCTAAGGCAATAGCCTTGGGTTGCAATCCTATTCAATGTACCTAGGAGTAGGGCCCATTGAACTCAATGGAACTTACTTCTGTGTAGACATGCTCAGGATTGGGTTGTTAGTCAGCTTCATGGACATGCCGACCTTGGATGATTAGCTTTTCCCTATTTGATTTCCACCACATGTATATTTCAGCTTGAGGGGGTACATACCTTTTTCTGTGCATTAGTTTGAGATGGGGGTCTAGTGCTCTTGAGCACTGGCGTCACTGGAGGTGGGGCGGAAAGCTAAGTTCTGCAGCTTTCCACCCCACTGTTACTCTCCGGTACGAGGCGCCCCGCCCCCTTGTCATAGGAGCCCGTCAGTGGAGAGAAAGCAACGCACAGGAGAGTCCCTGCGCATTGCTTTCTCTCCGCTGACGGGCTCCTACGACGAGGGGGAGGGGCGCCTCGTACTGGAGAGTAACGGTGGGGCAGAAAGCTGCAGAACTTAGCTTTCCGCCCCACCTCCAGCAACGCCAGTGCTCTTGAGTCCTGGACATTGTTTAGGAAACTTGTGCCAGACACTAGGACTTGAAACTCCCTAAGTCCACATCTCCCTTTGCAACTTTTCCAATTGTACATCATCCGCTCTTCATAGACAAACTTATTTTGTTAGTTTCCCTTCCTCCTTTGCTGGCAACTCAGAGGCTCATTATTCTGGTGACTCTTTTTGCTTGGGAGAAAATATATACCTCTGAACTCTTTCACCTTGTGAATAAAGAGAATTCACTTACTAAGCAGAATTTTTCTAATTTTTTGCTAATTCATATGGGACACTAAGTAGAATCTTAAAGGCGATTGCTCTTGTAAGAAATAAAAGAATTATTAATTAAAAGATAAGTAATTGTGTCAGAGTAAAGTATGGCACTCTGTAATCTCCATTCTAACCAAGAGCTTCAGTTTAATTAAAAGTACTTAGGATCATAAAATGTTAATGTTATGTACTAGCCATACAGCAATAAACAATGGTATGACATAATATAAGGCACATCTCAGGAGTTCTAGAATGCTGTGCTTTAGAAAGGCTGTTGAAAGAACAGGGACCTATTTTTGTTTTATTTCACAGGCCTGTTCATTCATGCTTCTGGGAGCATTTTTACAAGCCTTTATCAGTGACAAAAATCTTTTAGAAGGGAACACCGCGAACTCGCCAAGTCTTTTGCCCTTTGATGGCACTGGGGTCAAGAACAGCTTCTCTGTGAATGTGATTCTGCGTTTTTAGGTTCCCTGTCACAATTGTTGAATTATGGTTTTCTTATTTTGGAAGTTGCATCTGGTTATTAAGCCTTAGGCACCACATGGTTATCTGTGGGCACTGGCATCGTTTGGGGTGTGAGATAAGTGTGAGGTGCACCGAGTGACACCATGGAGAGGCCCGTACTGTGCGGCACCCCCAGGCAATCAGCTGAGCCCTCCCCCTTGGCTTGTTCAGTGGCTCGCCTGTGCCCTGTGAGCCAAAGCTGCATGAGTTGGAAGTGAACTGTGCAACTTTGACTCGCAAGAAAGAGCTGCGGAAAAAGCCAAAGTGAAAGGGTGACACCTAGGCTCCATTAGGTGGATCCACCTGCAAGCTGAAGCGGTGCAAGTCGCTTCAGACCTACGTGTTGGGTCACAGGCAGAGCTGTAAAAAAAAAAGGTGAAGGCAGCCAAGGGGCTGTTACCCAGAGGAATGGCTATGGTTTGCGGGGGGGGCAGCGCAAGATGACACCCCTGTGATGTCAAAAACTGGAAGCCCAGGCCTGGGGGTGGGCGGGCGCATCCATTCGCACCTGCCCTCCAGGAGCCTCCAAACACGCCGCCGCAGACGCCACTGCCTCCAAAGAAGTACGAAATGCCTCGCCGCCGCTGAACTGCTGCTGATGCAGCAGCAATGATAGCCCCGGGGTGGTCCGCCCCCCACTCTCCTAGTTACGCCTCTGCTGTCACCCCTTCCGGCCGCCTCTTGTTTCACTCCGCTGTGAGCGGACTCGCTTGGAGCGAAGTGAACAGTTCTGGGTCGCAGAGATCTGCAACTCAGAAGTAACTGACATGGCATGATGATGTCACCACACCACATCAGTTCCGGCTTTTGACTGGCGTGCTGCACCAGGCGTGCAAAAGGTATGCTACACCTCTGACAGTGGGAGTACATAAGACTAGTGAAGGTGGTTCAAGGAGTTGGGTGAAGATGCCACTGCAGGAACTAGCACCTCTATGTGACACTAGTTGACATAGGCCTCTCCATCTGCATGACTCTCAGCACAATCTGATGCATGTCTACTCAGAAGTGAGTCCCAATGTGTTCACTGGGGCTTACCCGCAGGAAAGTGTGCATAGGATTTCAGCCTCTGACTGATTGATGAAAGGCAGCCACAATCATATAGTATATTAATCACAGGGGCCATTTATTATTATTATTATTATTATTATTATTATTATTATTATTATTATTATTATTTTTAATTGGATTTATATCCCGCTTTCTCCTCCCATTAGGAGGGACCCCATTTTTGACCATGATCCAGGGCTAGGACATCTCTCCAGATTTAAAATTTCACATGGAAAATAAATATACAAAAAGTGGCTGTTGACATCTGGCTGCAAGATAATTATTTTCAGTTTTGCACTATTATTAGCTGTAGCTTATTATTAAACCCTGAAATATATCGTTGACCATTAATAGGATGCAATTTTAGTGACCCATCAGGTCACTTCTATTTTTAGCTTCTCCAATCTCATCTTCTATGATACGTAGTTAGAAAATGCACTATGATCTAGATGAATGATCCGCTTAATGCATTCACGACAACTGAGATATTTCATGCTTGTAAAATTCATAATTTGTATAATTTAAAAGTAAAATATCTTCAAAAACAAACAGTATTGTAAACAAAGTAGAGGATTACAGTGGTGTACAAACCTTTATGCTATTTTAAATGAATAGTTCTACACCTTTGTAGGGGGCTTTTCATTTAGTGCTTATTTCAGGCTTATTCAAATGACACTTTCCCCACATAGAGATAAATACAGTGTAGAAAAATAATGTATGCAGGCAGAAGCTGCCGAAAAGCTAAAATAACCTGTGTTAACCCTCTGTGAGAGAGGAGTCGCTATGTTAACCCTTTGTGTGAGAGAGGAATCGCTGTCGAGCAAGCTCGGACGCACATCCGAGGAGACCCATACGGGCCGCTGGGGCTCTCCTCGGGGGAAAGGGATGAATATCCCTTTTTGAGACAACCTCCAGCCCTGCCGGCACTGGCCCAATCGGGGCTAGGATCTGGCGACGTGTGCTTTACACTGCGACAGAGACGTCGTGGCATTGGGGGCGGTTGGGGTGGTGGGCCCCAGGGCACGTTTGGGCCCTCCCGCCTGCCCTGGTGCCGTTAAAAGCGCCAGGGTGCATTTCCGTGCCATGGAGGCGCGCTACATCGGGGCGGGGCGTGGTGGCCACAAAGTTCTACGTTCGCTTCTGCACTGCAGTGGAACTTAGGCAAGATTTGGCTGTTATTGAGGCACAAGCTTTTGTGGGCCAGAGCCAGCGTCCTCAGATGTCCATGAAAATCTGTGCCACAACCACAGGACTTTTTGTTGTTTGCTGCAACAGACCAAAATGAGTGCCCCTCTGGAATTCTTTAGCCAATTTCTTCAGCTAAATATGGCTATATTTGCTCGCTTGTTCCGTCATGTTTGCTGGCTGCTAGGTAATCTATATTTGACAGTGCAGGGCAACTTGCAATGAAGTGATCTATTGATTCTACATGGTGTCACCATTTACGCTGTTCATCGTTACCTGTAGTTAGGTGATGAATTTGCTGTGGTTATTCATGAGTGATATCTGATCTTAAAAGGCAGTTATAAATTGCCCACTTTCTGCATATGTTTTTTCTTCACCTATGCCATCAAATTGATTTTTACTCACCAGCATAATCACAAGCTAGTCTTGTTGGGATACTTGCCATGCCATTACTTAAGTTACATATAAAGTTGGTGTATCTCAGATTAGATGAAATGGGGAAAATGAATCAAGGTTATGCTCTTTCAGTTAAGGCTGATGTAGCTACCATCCATTACTGCTCTTACTTCGATAGGTAGATGAGGGTAAACACTTTTGCATTTTTAAAAGTCGTTGATAGATGTAGTCATCCAAAATGCATTCTCGTTCATCTGTTTTCTGAAATATGCACAGTTTGTATAGTAATTGAAAGTTCCTAGCACTCTGGTTGTCCTCCGGGGGTCCCTTCTAGTCTACAGTGTAGTGGTTAGGAGCAGGCAGAACAGACAGCTCAGCTAGCTGCCCTTTGCGATTAGCCTTAGCTGGAGTTTGATCTTAAGCAGAGAGGAAACTCACCCAAGTCCTCTGAGTTCTCCCCCTCTTCCTCCCAGTCCTTGGGGCAGCTTTCCGGCTCTCCGCCAGTGTCGTCCTGCAATTAGTCCCTCCCGATTGTCCCGCCTTCTAATCACTGATTGGATTAAACATAAGAGCGCACCAATTGGCTGAAACCCCCTCTAATCTGATTGGTTAAAGCAGTAGCTCCGCATCCCCGCCCCTCAAAATCTTGGGCAAGAAACTATTTTGCTCATGCCAGAAATCGGGAGAGCACAGGTCTCCCGCGTTCAGATGCAGATCTCTCAAACTGGTGACCACACAGCTCCGCGAGCTCCGCACGCGTCTGGGACGTGCTGGAACTCCTGTGGTGTGGGTCGCACTTCAGGCTTGAGCAGCTCCCTGTCTCATTATTGGCCAGAACTTTTAAAACCCACAGTACAAATAGAGTATACTCCAAGTGAGATGACCAGGATGTAGCTTCCCAGTTACCCAAAACACAGGGGCCAGGTAGACCTGATTAGCACAATTCTGAAGAGACTGTTCCAATACAGCTTCTGTTGCCAGTTCTTCTGGACTCCCGGGGGGCCCAGGTTATATTAGTGGGAGTGGGGTGATCAGAGCCGGGGCCTCTCAGACTCGCTGGCAACCCCAGACAGTCTGGTACTTCTTTTTACCAGGGCTTATATAACATGCTTTGAAGTATTGTTAACAGTACAGTGGGCCATCTCTTTCTGCGGATCTGGGATCTGTCTCACCGCGGATCCCAGATCAGTGGGGTCCACATTCCAAATGCTGTTTACAGGAGAAAAAAGTTCCCAAATTGCCCGTTTTACCTTTGTGCAAGCAGTTTCCAAGCCTCCGCAAGGCTTCTTCTGAATGCATTTGGGGGCAAGGCTGGGCCTCTGTTCCATTTGGATGGTAAGAAAAGCCGAGTATAAAATTTGAATATACTTCAAGGGTCTGACAACAGGCTATGCTGCATCCCGCAGGGAGTTTGCCGCTGCTGGAGGCCTCCTCGGATTAAGGGGACATTTGTCCCCTTGCCCCGGAGTAAGGCGCAGCAGCCACAATGGGTCAACTTGGACCTGTGCCAGCGATATCACTGGCGCAAGTCTGCGTTGATCAGGCCTGAGAAGGGGCTCTGGATTTGGCATTCACTGCCACCGCGAATCCCCCCCCCCCCCCGGGGTCAGATACTGATTGGTATATGGAACAAGTTCTGGTGTTCTTTGGATCAGTCCATAGAAATTTTAAGAGCAAGTAGCTCTTTTCCAATAATCACCTGAATAGTGAGAACCCTTTTATTTTCTATCCTTTACAGTGTAGGTTTACACTATTCAACACTGAGCACAAACAAAGTAAATAAGAAATAAATAAGCAATGACCTCTCACACCAGGTGATGCAAACCCTAGTGACACCTCAGTATATTTCAATAGACCAACATTTAATTGGTTAGGGACGATGCTTTTAGAGCAACACAGAACTCCTTATCATTCATTGTGATGAAGATGCATGACCCAAACTTGAGTATAACTCAAAAATTTGCACAATTCTATTCCAGCAGGTAAATGATAATATCATCAATTTTGGACCTTCAGAAGAGAATAATGTAGAGAGAGACCTTCAGAAGAGAGTAATGTAATAAATGTCAGGTTGGAAATCCTGAATTTGACTTGGGTCTCACTTTGAATCTCTGGTGTTTGTACCCTGAGTTCAACTATGCTATTTAACTGTGCAGTGCTATTTAAGGTCACCGAGGAAAAGCTTCAGTGCCGATACTGATATATGCTGTTGGATAATGAGGAATTTTTGCTACTTAAATCAAACTCAGAAAATCCTTGCCAAGATAGGACGAAGGCTGCCCCAAACATCAACTCAAGAAGCAGATTTTCATGACAAATGTGTGAGAAGGAAAATAGCAATAGCCTTAGCTTCAGATTATCTTCCAGGATTCAGAAAAGGGTAATGGATCTGCTACTCCTATTCATTAGAGGCCTCAGCCGCTAAGCTCTACTGCCGTACTTTGTGGCTCTATATTTTTTTTGTCAAGGAAAGCATTCTTCAACAGTAGGAAGCTGTATACAGTATGCTGATGCTGGCAAACTCATGATTAAGAATGCAGATGTGATAATCACTTCCATATATTGGAGGCTTATTGTGTATTTGCGAGAGAGAAGTGAAAAAAAAATAACAGTGCATACGTACCATACACAGAGAAAGAGAGGATGAAAACTGGATATATGAGAGCTGCAGAGAGGAAACAGGACATTTGGTCTGCGTTTTTTCCATTCAATATGTTTAAAAATACTGTGTTATCAAATGGTAGATTTACAGCCCTGGATTTACATCGCAAATCCTGGACTGATGGCATGAACATTGCGCCACTATCGTGCACGCCAGGACAGCCAGTGCAAATGGCTAGAGGCCCTGCACATGTGACAGTAGCTCGCAGATGCCCTGCAAGAGCAGGTAGATCGGCGGCAGGGCGGTGGTTTGGGGATGGTTCGGGGAGGGGAGTGGGCCGGGCAAGGGGTAGTTCAGGGTGGGAGAGAGAGAAACTTAGCAGCAGCCATGCATGCTGAGATTCTATCCCTCTTTCCCTAACCCAAACCAGCCCTGAGTCTCCTTAGACTTAGAATGAAACTGACATGTAATTTAAAGCCATGTTTACATTATAATATAAAAGAGGTGTGCGAATGCACCACTGGTGCCAACCCCATATGGTGACACTCACAATTTTTTGGGAGGCATGGCTGTCACAGGTTGTGTTCCCTAATTAACAGATGACAAAGAGGTTTCACATGATGTCTTCCCCTAGGAAGCAATGTTAGAGTCAGGATGGGGGTGCTCATAGGGGGAATAGCTGATGTCTCCCTCCAGGAAAGGAACCTGCACCAAAGGAAGTCTGAGTGGCAGGATAGTTAGGAATGTTTACTTTACTCACAGTTTCCAAGATTACATATCTTCTGATCAGAGGTGTTTACTACTTGTGGAAAGAGAACGCTATTGCCTCTCTCTCTCTCTCTCTCTCTCTCTCTCTCTCTCTCTCTCTCTCTCTGTGTGTGTGTGTGTGTGTGTGTGTGTGTGTGTGTGTGTGTGTGTGTGTGTGTTCATTCATTGTCTGCCATTGTGGAGATGGAACTCAGGCAGTCTGCATCCTACCCCTTCGATGGTCTGGGAGAGAGTGCAGAGAAAGGGCAGGAAGAAAATAGCATTAAGGACCACACTTCCTGCAAAGGTCAGTACACTGCCCTCCAGAGTCTTGCAGGCTGCATTGCATCCAAATTCCATCATTGATCATGAAATGTATGGCATGAAACCCACACACATATGGACATGTGGCTATCATCATCACTCACCATTACATTTTTCCCTTTTCTATGGGATTTGGATGATGTGGGGTGGTCCTGTGCAAGTATAACAAGCAGAGCTCTGCATCACCTATGATGCTCTATGCTCAATGAAATTTGAATGTGTGCAAGCTTCACTATGCATTGGACTTTTATGCCATGACAAAATGTGAACCAGATCCTTGACCTTGAGATGCTCAAGTCAATAAACACTTAAAGATGAATTCTAATTCACAACTCTACTTATTTTTTAATAAAAGTGAAGACTGTAGAAAAGCATTTAAGAACACTAAACTGACGAGTCCTAAGTATTTCAGCTTAACATGTTTGTGTGGATAGGTGCTAGGGGGGGATGCATTGATTTCTGTATGAAGAACAGGGTTGCCATCTGCTTCTATGCTGTGCTAATGATAGATCACTGAAAGCTGATCTTCTTATAGGTCAATTTCTACCCTTCATTCTGATATAATTCCCTCTTCAAATCAAATCCCACCTGTAAACTGATAAAAAAAAGTATTCCTATACGTATCACTCTCCATGGAAAATGCTACCTGCTCAGTTATTTCACATCTTACACTATTTCATCAGTATAGTGGTGTGGAAGTCCGTTCCGAAAGCAATACTCCAGAGACTTATGAAACAAACTCCAATTAGGCTAAAATATTCCCATTCCATTTGCATCAAAAGGTGAGCGGAACCAATGAAGCTCCGACCAAAGGGTAGAGCAATTTCATGCCATTTTAAAGTTTTTTAGAGTCATATTTTCTACAATTAGAGATGCAGAACCCTTTCACTCTTCCAGCTTTTCTACCCCATCATCGTGGAGACCCAGAAAAACTTCACACAGCATTTCAGATATCCTTCCTTTATCGGATGAATATTTGAATGGATATCTAAACCCACTTCAGTTGCAGAAGCTGCTCATTATTTTCAATGGAACAGACAGACAGGGGTATATCCAAAGGACCAGAATGTTTCCTGTTCTTAATGGGATGTTTGTGCATATCCACATTCTGAAAGCTACCACTGCCTTTATCCGTTCCAATGGAATGCAGCTACACCACAATTCAAGTGGTGGTCTTCTTGCCCAGCCCTGCCCCCCACTGCACGAGGCAAGAAACACAGGGCCCTCACTGATTGCGTGATTGGGGAGAAGCAGCTCTCCCTCATTTTCTCTCCTGTTTGTGTGCTGAGCTCACCATTAGGAGCTCAGTCACTGTTGGGCCCATCCAACCCACCCTAGGGATAGTCTGAGCCACCCTCTGGGTTTTTTGCTTTCCGCTTGAAAGGCAGAAGGTTTCTTCACCTAGTCCAGATTGTCTCCATTGGTGAGGTGCTACATTCGTCAGTTTGTTCACTTCTGGCAGGTATAGTGCGGGACTGGAAAAAGGAGTAGGAATCTGGTGTGCATCCTAAGGTATGCAAGGGCCAGAGGGGAAGCCAGGACCAAGCTCAAGTTTCTGTCTGGCTCGGGGATGCTGGCTGGTTAAGGTCTGAAATGCAAAGTCCATCCTAAAGGCTTTCCAGCTTGGGGTGAGCTGGGTCATTTGGCTGCTTTGAGTGGTAAAAACCAGAGTTTGGCATGAGCTGAGCTCTGATTGGAGTCAAGGCGCAAATGCTTTTCTCTGTGCCAGGTGCAGGGGAGTGGCAGCAGGAAACAGGTTATCTTGTTGTCTTGTGCTCCTTGAGGCATCTGGTGGGGCCACTGTGTGATACAGGAAGCTGGACTAGATGGGCCTTTGGCCTGATCCAGCAGGGCTCTTCTAATGTTCTTATGTTCTTATGCCCATAGGAGAAGTGAACAGTTGTGTCTACATCCCTCAGGGTAGATCCCTGCATTAAAGGGGGAGGAGTTTGGTAGACAGGATCTACTGCAAAATTTACGCTTATTGAATCATAGAATTAATAAAGTGGCCCTGCTTTATACCAAATACTACTCTGTCTTGTGTGTTTTGTGGGCAAGGACACCCTTTTCATAGAAATCAAAACTTGTGCATTTCTAACTCATTTTCTCTCGAACAACAACTGCAGTTCTATTGAAACACTGAATTAATGATAGGACAATGTATGCTTAATTATGGAGTGCTTAGTACAACGATTAAAAAAATCATAGCAACTCTTGGCCATGATAGCTTAGGACACGTTTGGGTCAGCCACATTATTGCTGACAGCAATAAACAGGTTTATTAAATAGATCAAACAAATGCACAGTCTGATCAAACCTTAATTACTTTAAAATTTAAATCCCTGTCTCATTGGAAGTCTCAGGTGCAGTAGTCAAAATCTGTATTAAAATGCAAATGGGCCATTACATCGTTGGAATTATTTGAACGAGAATATATGATTTTCTGCACCCTAATTCATCCTACCCTGAGAAGAATGAAGAAGTTTAAATTACATAGTTGCAGCAGAGAAAGAATTGGCATAGTTTTGACGGTCCAATCACAGAATGAGGTACAGAATCTGTCACCTTCATGCCAGGGTTGCAATAAATAACTCTGTTTTTCATTTTCCAAAATGAAAATGGCACATTTGCAGTAGTGGATAACATTTCAAATAAAGTAACAGATTTAATAACAATTATTGAAGCTCTGCAAGAGTTTTGTTTGTTTGCCTGTTTTTTAAGTGATTTGTTTCGCAGGACCTTTCACAATAAGGGCAAAAGCACAGTAGCCCAGTCTCTTAAGCAACAGTTTAGCACCAATTACAATGATTTTTTTTTTAAAAAAAAGACAAATAAACAATAGGCTGACACCCTACACATCAGCAATAAGAAACTCTGGTAGACAATCAATAGCAATCAGGAGTGTTACAAGCTCCCATGGTGCCCGGGTGCCCCAGGAGTTTGCTGCGCCCCGAAGTGATGTCATGTGATGTCATGTGACGTCACTTCTGGGTTAGTGGCACAGGCTCCGCGAATGCCTTTGTTTCCCGGGCTGCAGCGGCCAGGATAGGGTCCTCCCACCTGTGCCACAGCTTGGGAAACAGCTCCCTGTGCTCGGGCTCTACCGATCCAACAGAGCTCAAGTGCAGGGAGCCCGAGCCACTGTTTCCCAGTCTGCGGGGTGGGCAGGCGCGAGGGTCCGTCCTCACGCCCGTGCCACAGTCCAGGAAACAGCAGTATGGGCTCTGTTGGTGGGGCAGCAGGGCCTGAGGGTTGCTGCTCTTCAGACTCCGCCCCAGTTATGCTCCTGATAATACTACTGTGTCCGAGTGCAAGCAAGTAACCAACCATTATTATTATTCTTACAAAGGAAAGGAATGTGCACTTCTATCACATTTGGTCCTATAAAGTAAAAAATAACGCCACTAACCCACATCTCAGCATTAAATGGGGATGCATAAACTAATGCCTGTATCTGAAACAACTAACCATTCAGACAACTCTCAACAACATGAATTATCTGCTTTGCGCTGAATGTTTGATGCCACTGTTTAGTGTGGCACAACTATCTAATGAAATAATAAGGATGGTTTTGCATGTCCCTACTCATCACACTATTTTCAATGACAACTTGCACAAAAAATGAGCTAACAGAAGCACACTGCGAGAAGGGCATTTTTTCCCTTCCTTCCCCCCTCCATCTATGAGGCACAGCTCTCTTATGAGACGCCCATAACCATAGATTATGTACAAGAAGAGCTGAAACATTTAACTCCTTCAAAAATGTGTCCAGCTTGTCCCAGCTGCCAGTCCTGTACTTAGTATTTCAAGCATGCAGGCCATTTATTTAATACAGAAAACCACAAGGGCTCTGCTGGCACAGCAGTAGTCATTCATTATAGAACTTGGACAGAAACTCCCTTGGAGAGAACTCAGGAATCGCACTACATCCGACCGTGGAGCTAAGCTCCTCTGTGAGCCTGCTCCTGAAGGAGACCAACCGGTAATACATAACTGCATTGGGAGAGAACAAATCACCATCCATCTTTTAATGCAGAATTCAGAAGATCCTGCGACAGACAAGCACAGAGCTTTATAGTCAAAGATCTCAAACACGAATGCATAACTTCATTACATTCAGTACATGGAAACACGTGCTGGACTTGATTTAGTAAGATCTAATCAGGTTCATTCCTGCACATCTAATAGCTTAGGTCTCCCTTGGGTCTCATTGTGATTGCCCAAATACTCCCAATAACACGAGATAAGGAGCTTGGATTATGAATTTATTCTTTTTTCAACATTAAACATACTGCAATGGTACTAACAATCCTAACTCCACACACACACACACACACACACACACACACACACACACACACATACACGGGTGCATAAAAGACCTGAAAAGACAATGCAGTGCCATTTTCATACCTACCCCCTTTTTGTCAGCATCTCCACCCAGGTTTCAAACTGCAGATTGCCTCCTGAAGACACCAGCTGATCACTGCCAACCCCTGTAAGGAGTCAAGAAACCTCCTGGGGGAGGGCATGACCCTCCCCCAGGCGATCAGCCTTGAGGTTGACTCTGCCCTCATTGTTCAAGGGAGTCCCATCCAGCACCCCCAAGAGAAACAGCCTCTGGAGAGCTGACCAGTTATCTCAGGGTGTGAACCCATTTCCTATTCTTAACCCCCTTCTCCACATTAAACCTGTCAATTATGATCCACAAACTATGATACCAAGCACCTTCCATAGTCCAGAGTAGGCAGGAAAAAATCTTCAACCTGGTGAGGCGCAGCACATTCCTACTCAACCCCCTGAGGCTAACCAATACTCTCAGACTGCCTTTTGAGATGGATGTGCTTTGCCTCCACAAGCCAAATGGAAACACTCACAGCCCCATGCAACTGGGCACTTACAGTGGTGGAACTCCCAGTCCACTGCTGTAAGTGCTGCAGTGACGTTGTCACAGGCTCGCAGCTGCTGTGCACCTAGGGGCTGCTGGCGCAAATGGCCAGAGGCTCTGTATGCAATGCAGTGGCTGCTGGTCACCACGATGGAACAGGTAAGCTAGCCGAGGGGGACAGCTCAAAGGTGGGAGGAGAAGGATTGGGGCGGGAAGTGGGGTGGGCATTTTGAGAGTGGGAAGGGGTAGATCCCAGCAGTGGCAACTCATGCCAGGATCCTATCCTTGTTTTCCCAGCCCAACACGGCCTCTTCCTGATAGGTCGGTGGGAGGTGGAATGGAGCAGGGGGAGGGCAGAACAGGGCATATGGAGGGCAGAATGGGGGGAGGGCGGGGGCATGACAGAGCCGGGAGGGGGTGACATCCCGCATGGGCAACTCGCGCCGGGTGCTATTCCCTCCAATAGCAGCCAGCAGGCCCCCTTTCTCTCCACAGATTTGTGCCAACTAGGGAGCCAGCTAAGGAGTTGCGCCATTGCCAGTCGAGTGGCTTATGGGGAAGAAAGGGAAAATATTTTCCCTTACCTCTTCCAAGCCTTCCAATCTGTCCCCACCCCTGCAGGATACAACACAAGCTTTTTTGGAGCTTGCAACACAAGCTTTTTTGGCGGGGGGGGGATGGATAAGTTTGGGCTGTTAGTCTCTTCCTGTAGTTTTCTCAGTGTGTGTCTTTCCTCTAGGTGACTGACAGCATAATTCTATACCGGTTTACTAAAAAGTATGTCCAGCTGTGTTTAATGAGGCTTATTCTCAGATACTGTATATGATTCAGGATTGCAGCCTGAATTATCCACTTTGCATTCCTAACTCTCTCGCTCATTTCCACTTACAGTGATACAAACCCAATCAATCAAGGACCAATCAGAAAAAAGGTGTCCTGCAAGTAACATTGGACAAAGCCCGTCTCAGACCACTTACAGTGCAATCCTGTGTAGAGCAGGACTGGTGGAGGGAGCGCTCCGTAAGGCACCTTTGTGCCAGCGCCGCCCTCCCCACCCCAGATCTGGAACTGTGCCTGCTGGGGAAGGAGAGTTCCCCACCAGGTGGCGGAGGGGTGTGGAGAGGGTAGAACGGGGCATTCCGGGGGGGTGGGTGGGATTGGTTGGCCAGGCTTCTGTAAGGGAAGGGAAGGGGGAGGGATCCGTGGCAGGCTTCTATGCTGAATCCTATCCCCTTTCTTGGTCCTGGTCACCGTTACACAGGGCTATCGGATTTGTGCCAGCTAAATAGCTGGCACACATCTGAGTAGCCCCATTGGGGCGACTGGGGCTTTACCCTGGGGAATGGAACAAACGTTCCCTTCCCCTGAGGTGACCTCACAGCTGCCTGCTCTGTGCTCTGAATGTGGCACTGTTAGAGTCTCAGTTCTAAACTCCAGATTTTATATGGAGCATATAGTGAGTGAGTGAATGCATTTTCTTTCATTGTTAACAACAATGGTAGTAGAAAAGGAAGGAGTAAGTGGAAAATTAAGGTTATGTTCAAGGGCTTACGGCAAAGGGGCTTTGTTTCGAAAACATTTCTTTTGAAAAGTTTTTTACTGCGTACGCTGCAACTTATATTACTTTCTGAACCGATAGGTTTTTGATTTAATATAATGGTATTCAGCTTCATTTGTTAAAGATTAATATTGTTTTGAGACATTCCTTTGTTGGGGTTGTAGTGCAAATTACTCTGTGGACACATATTTTAACTTTACACTGTAGACTGAATTCTGTTTGCTTGTAATATACCTAGAAATAAAATAAATGGAATGCTTTGGGCATAGAATCCCTGAAAGGAAAGCTTCTTCTAATACAAGATGATTATTGGATTTGTGTCCATGATTCATTTGTAACAAAGAGAATTATGTTCCAAATTAGCTTAAAAAATCAATTAAAATTCCATTTAAACGATGGTTAAAAATTGGTCTCAAACATTTTCACCCTTTTAAAAAAGGAGGCTACTGAATAATCCCTTTGATTTGTGCTTTCAGAAATTAGCTTGAGTTTGTGTGTGATGTGTTTGTACACGGTATCTAGATTTACATATCTGCTGACTGCTCCAATGATTCATCATACGAAAATTCCAAAGTATATTTGGAAATTAACATAAGAACATAAGAAGAGCCCTGCTGGATCAGGCCAAAGGCCCATCTAGTCCAGATTCCTGTATCACACAGTGGCCCCACAAGATGCCTCAGGGAGCACACAGCCAACAAGATACTTGTATCCTGTCACCACTCCCTTGCATCTGGCAAAAAGAAAACCTACTCCTACAACCAGGAGGTTGCTTATCCCCATCATGGCTTGTAAGCTGTGATGGACTTTTAAGAACATAAGAACATACGAACATAAGAAGAGCCCTGCTGGATCAGGCCAAAAGCCCATCTAGTCCAGCTTCCTGTGTCACACAGTGGCCCCACCAGATGCCTCAGGGAGCACAAGACAACAAGATAACCTGTTTCCCGTTGACACTCCCTTACACCCGGCACAGAGAAAACCCACTTCTAAAACCAGGAGGTTGCTTATGGCTTGTAACCTGTGATGGTCTTTTCCTCCATGAATCTGTTCAAACCCCTTTTAAAGGCATCTAGGCCAGGTGCCATCACCACATCCTGTGGCAAGGAGTTCCACAGATGAATTACACGCTGGGTAAAGAAATATTTTCTTTTGTCTGTTCTAACTCTCCCTCCACTCAATTTTAGTACATGTCCCCTGGCTTTTCCTCCATAAATCTGTCCAATCCCCTTTTAAAGGCATCCAGGCCAGGTGCCATCACCACCTCCTGTGGCAAGGAATTCCACAAACCAATTACAAAATTAATAATTGTAAGTTACGAAATTAATGTCTTTTCTTCTGCTTCAGGAGTTGGTGAGCAGAGGCGTCGCTCCGGTAGGGGCGGGGCTGTAAGTATCGCTGCGGTCATAGTCTCTTTACCGAGCGAGGAGGAGGCAGCCCCGCCCCCTCACTGTCTGAGCCAGTCCCCTACGGAGAAAGCAGCAGGCAGGGTCTCTTGCCTGCTGCTTTCTCCGTAGGGGACTGGCTCGGACAGTGAGGGGGCGGGGCTGCCTCCTCCTCGCTCGGTAAAGAGACTATGACCGCAGCGATACTTACAGCCCCGCTCCTACCGGAGCGACGCTTCTGTTGGTGAGGTGTCTGAGAGGGCCAGGATTATTTGGATTGCTTTTAGACCTTGACTACTTTTATACTTTGATATTTCTCATTGCTTGTGTGTCTTCCAAGACCTATGCTAATGTATTTATTTGTTTCATTTCTTATTTAAGACATTTACACCCCACCTTTCCCAAAAAAAATGAGGCGCCCAAGGCAGCTAACAATAAAATCATAGAATAGAAATAATATAAATATCATAAAACAACAAATTAAGAACAGCACGAAAAAAGTCACGAAGAACAAATCAAACTGACATAGGGGAAAAAGCAGTATGGTATCAATACATTTACATCACAGGCAATACACAGGATTGTGTATTGTTCACTATACTGGTGAACAAAATACACCAGTTAACTCATTAAAATTGAAGTTGGTGACACAGTCAAACTCACACACACCTTTAGCACAACGTATGTCTGGCTATCAAATATTGGATATCACAACCAGGGTGGAGCCTGCTCCGGGCGCAGTGCCAGGTGAGGGTGCAACGCTCAGGCTCCACCACCAATTCAGCTGCACTCTGAGCCAAACGCTAAAGGCAGCTGCAGAGGCGAATCTAGGGCGGAGCAAGCGGAGCACCCGCTCCGGGCGCCATTGCCCGAAGGGCGCCCCGCCCGCCCTGCCCGCGAGTCGGACTTGGACTCGAGTCTCCACCCCCTCAATCGGGAGAGCGGGCTCGGGGACGTCTTCCCCGGCCGGCTGCCCGGGGCCTTCTAAGGAAGGCCCGTGCGAGAACGGTATTTATACCGTTCTTTTTGCGCATGCTCAGACTGTTACTGAGGGAAAAGGGCAGCCTTTTTCCCTCAGTAACTGAGCATGCGCAAAAAGAACGGTATAAATACCGTTCTCGCGCAGGCCTTCCTTAGAAGGCCCCGGGCAGCCGGCCGGGGAAGACGTCCCTGAGCCCGCTCTCCCGATTGAGGGGGGGAGGAGGGGGTGCTGCCCCGCCCCTCCGGAGCGCGCCGCCCCGCCCCTCCAGAGCGCTCCGCGGCCTGCTAGCCACGGCGATAGGGGCGTGGGCCGCCAACCCCTTGCTCCGGGCGCCAGCAGAAGCAGCGACGCCTCTGGGCAGCTGAATCTTCTTGCTGCTGCGCTCCGCCTCTTCTCCTCATGATCATGAGGAGGGGCAGTGTGTTGAAGCAGCAGGCAATATGCTGCCTTTGTTTTCGGCTTGCACTGCGAGTCGAACGTGACGGTAGCTGAATGCGCCCGTCTCCACATGTCGGCCCTTCTTAAGGCTGAAGCACACCGGCGCGTCCCACGTGCGTCGCATATGGCGCGACAAATGCGGCAAAAGCTGGGAATTGGCCAAGGGAGGCGTCAACGCGAACGTTCCTCCTGGCGGCTCCCGGCTGTCCTTGGAGTTCCGGCCGGAGGCACATCCCACTGCAAGAACACTGGGGCAGCCGGCTGCAATGTGCCTGGTGTGCTTCAGCCTTCATTATCGTGATGGCGGACGTGCCTGTGTGTTTCAGCTGCTGATCAGGTACATCAACACATAAGCCACCGAACGCGGGTGCACCAGGGCAAAATTTGTGCGGCCGCATTCGATGTGTCACAGGCTTGAAGGCGCCCGTCTCCATGTGCGCGTCGCCCCTCCTCCTCATGA
Organism: Plestiodon gilberti rubricaudatus; assembly: GCA_026170595.1. NCBI lineage: Eukaryota > Metazoa > Chordata > Lepidosauria > Squamata > Scincidae > Plestiodon > Plestiodon gilberti. Next base: position 59,356,474 of record JANXHW010000004.1, on the reverse strand, counting down.
TTTGGGAGTTTATCTTAATTGTGTTACAATACTGGGTCCACTATTAATCCACCATCCCCCCCACATTGAATACATGATGTGGGAAGACCAACACTTAAAGACACAGATCTGCTACTGTCATGTCTCATTGGCAAGTTTTTGTGTTGCGGCTTTTTGCTCCCCCTTGAATGAGTGAAGACAGAGTCACCCCCTTTTGCGGTGACAAGTAACCCTGAATTCCTGAACAGCCTTTATAGCCAATAAGAGGGTCAAGCAGAAAGCAGGCCCCTTAGCTTTGGGAGGTGAAGAAAGAAATTATATTTTGGAGAAGAAAAGTAGCTCTATTGTTGCTAATCATTGGTGCACATACACATTCACACCCTCAACAAAGGAATGCAGAGGAGAAAAAACCTTCTGAAACTGTTAAAGAGCTTTGGACTTTGAAAAATGAATAAAACATTGTATTTGAAATCCTTTTGTGCACTACAACAAAGAGATAAAAGTTTATCATAAAACGGCCTGGAAAATTCAGCAAATATGGTAAAGAAAACCCAACTTACAAAGTATTGTAAATAAGAATAATCATTAAAAAAATCTCTTAAAGGGAAATTTGCCATCTGTATCTGAAGGTTATTTGAATGTTTTACGTGGAAAGATGAGGGTTTTTTTTTCAATTAGTGATTATGTAGATTTAGATCAGTAATTCCTTTAGTAATTATACTCTGTGTAAAGAAGGAATTATATGCCTTGTAAGCATGTTTCCTTCTATCAAAGCAGATTTGCACAAAAACTGAATTAAAAAAGATCATTTGTTGGGAACAGTTCATATAATAGATATGTCACTCACTGTAGCTTAGGAAATGCGGGCAAAATGTGAGCTGATTTTTACCTAATTATTACAGGGACATACTGCTAAAACTTTTTTTAAAAAATCTGTCAAGGTGTTATTTATCTTTTTATTCATTTGTTTGGCTTGGGTGGAAGAGAATAGTTCCCTGAGAGAGCCACATTCATCATTTCTGTACTATAATTACTTGAGTTATCATTTTTAATGCAAGCATTTCCCCATCACTACCCTGGATGCTTTGGTTAGCACTCAAACCTGAAAATGTCCTTTGGATGAAATTCAGTTAGAAAATAACGGGTCTGGTCTGCCCATTAGGCCAATAGGGTAAGTTGCCTCAGGCACCTGACTGGTGGAGGGGGACGCCTGTCTCCATTGACTGCCCACCTCTATCTTTGCTCCTCCTCCCATTCCCAGGATTGAAAAGAGCAAAATGGAACAGAAGAGGAGAATGAGTCACAGCCACAATGCCTCTGAGAGGAATTTTATCAGGGGGTATAAAGTTTCTTTTGGGCCCCTTCTCAAAGGAGAGGGGCAGAACAGGGCAGGGGGAGGACAGCAACGGGCAGAAATGTCTCTGGAGCCCAGGTGTACCAGGCTTCCCAATGCAGCACCCGGGTCTACCCGCCTGGTAGACCTGACCTCCTGATTGGCCCGGCCTTCGTCTTTCAATCTCCATTAGGCCAGCTGAGATCCCAGGAAATTTCTGGGCCCCCTTTCTGACCCTGGGCCCAGGTACAATTTACCTCCTTTACCCCCCTCTCATGGGCCCTGCACAGCCATTCTCAATGGGAGCCACATGGCCTCCTGGGGGGCCAGGGAGATTTGAAGGGGGCCACAGACTGAAAATTGTGAGAAGGGGAGCCTTGTTTGACAGGGGAGGGTCCTGTCAAGGGGGCTGTCGGGGGGCTGTCAGGGGGGTTAGGGTTAGGGGGGCCTGTCAGGAGAACAGGAGGGGGGCTGTCAGGAGAACACCAGAGACCTAGCACTCTCCTCTCCTCCACAGGTCCTTTCCCACAGGTGTCTCCCTTTTTGAATTCAGGCAATGGAAAGAGGAATGATGGAGGAGCTAGTGTGCTACAAGGTAAGGAAGGGGAGCATTTAGCACATGGCCTCAGGTGGTGGGAGGTGTGGGACTGGTCCTGGAAAGTATTTTTTCAGGGTGAGGGTGGATGAACAGGCTTCCTTTTTTGGAGAGGGGACAGAAGTCATGGTTCCTGTGTGTGCAGTGTTGGCAAGGGCACCAATCAGAGAACTTTTGCTGTGGCTAGAATGAAGCACCAGATCATAAATTCAGTGGTGAAAGAAGAAGAAATGAATGCATCATATTTACAATGGAAGATAACAGGGCTTACCAAATGAAATCCTTTTCTTCCTCATTTTCTGGGACTTAATTCTTAGCTTCTTCCGCAAGAAGGATTTATGTGAAAGCTTATTACAAATCTGTTTTCATTGATTTCAGGCACCATTGGTAGCACCAAAAAATAAACAAATGGCAATATTTCTTTTCTGAAAATAAATGAAGTAAATAAAAAGATAACTAAAGTAAAAAAAAATGATGCAGCAATTCCTGCATTAAAACCCGTAGAGTGTAAATGTAATAAAACAATTATTTTCCTTTTGTGTTGTTCTCCCTTTATTAATTAATTTCATATTAAAATGGATGTGATGACTGCCAGGGAATGGTGCTAAACCACTGTGTACAGAGGGGCAATTCAGATGAACTGCTCCTCCTGCAGGATTAAAGAAAATGTCCTGAATTCCTCCCGATGCAGGCCAGGACATGCATGCTTCCTGACACACATGTCTTTTACTGCATGGGGCTGGTCAGATGACATCAGGATTATCCAAGCCACCTGCTTAGATAACCTTAGGGAGTGGGAAGATTAAGTGGCCCATTAGGTAACTAGTGGCCCAAACCTATTCCTCAGTTACACGCCAAAGCATGCGGGCTGGCCGCTTCCGGAAGCAGTGAGCGGCCGGGTCTGTGCAGCAATGGATCCAAGATGGCCACCACCACAGGTAAGACTGTGTCTTACCTGTGGTGGGGAGGGGTGCAATGGGGCAGGGGTGGGTGGAATTGGATGGCGATGGGGTGAGGAGGAGGGGAGGAGTCCCAATTCTCCTTCACAGGTCCATAGCGCAGGTCTGAGTTTACCCATGGGGGCATTGGGGGCTTACCATAAATGTTACCTTCCCCCAAGGAGGCCTCTGGAGGCCAAAACTCCCCCGTAGGATGCAGTAGACACCACCAGCGTTGGCGCCACTGCATTGCCGCATAGGGAGTTAGGTAGGATTGGGCTGCTGGACCCAACCCATGATGATGCAGTTTCATTGTAACAGGCAGCTGTTTCTGAAGTCAGGGGAGAAGGAATTGAAAACTGCCAACCAAAAAAGAAAGTGAATGTCCTCAATGTATGTGTACACATGTGTAAAGCAGTTTATTACAGGATTGTGTAAAGCAGGATTATAACTACAGTTCTCCTACCCAATTTCCTATAACTTCAGAGGATCTTTCATGACCCAATGCAGTTTTGTACACAGTTATGACTATACAGTGCCTAGCTGTACTGTTTCCATGTTCACAGCCTAAGGATTTTGAAAACAGCCTTGGTGGCAAAGCAGATGAATTTATCTCATTGCAATCAATATGGACGTAAGTGCTTAACTATACGCGGGTGTCCTATTGATTTTAATGTGAAGCAAGCAAGACAATCTCTTTGAAAAATCTTTTTGCCTGTGTCATTTCCAAAATCATGTCCAACTTTCTACCAATGTTTCACTGTCCTGATTCATGGGCACACTAGGAAGTGACCTACAGACGAGTATTTAGCATCTAACACTCCCAATCCTATGTGCTGTTGCGGTGGAGAAGAGAGGCTGGTTGAAGTTGGTGAGAGTTGTTACGCTTGTGTGCTTGTTCCTGCTCCTGCATTGCTTCCTATGGGGCTCCTCAGATCTACGCCAACTGTGTTGCTGGTGTAGCGCTTTGCAGCCATTGGGGATGTGTCCTCAGGAAGGGGGATTGGGATCCATCATCCACATGCTCCGCCTTGTCCTTCCCCCATCCCGTCCCACTCTCCTCCCTGTTGCAGCCTCTCTGCTGGCAGGGTTGTGCCAGCAGCTGGTCTGCACCCTGTTAATGGAGGACCGCAGTTTTCTGACTGTTGCACTGGCATACATGTAGTAACATAGTCCCCTATAGGGGGAAAAGCAGGGTGTAAATTTAATAAAAATAATAATAACTGCCGGTGGAGGGGCTTCTGTGCTGGCAGGTCTATCTTTGAGCTGGCATACTGGCAACACCGTATACTGGTGTTTCCTATTGCTAGGATGGGCCCTTTAATCTCAAACCATTAAAGAACGGAAACCAAGTTCCTTCTTCATGTTCCCCCATGACAGTCAAGCAGATAAAGGAACTGCAGGTAGTTCAGTCCATCATGAGATCTCAGTTTGGAGGAGGATTGGGGTGTGGACCAGACTGAACCAGGGTGGTCTGGGGCAGAAAGGGGAGGGTCTCAGCATCAGTGATGCATACCAAGATCCTATCCCCCTTTTACTGGCCTGACATTCCCCCTGAGGCTCCTTGGACTTGCACCAGCTAAATAGCTAGTCTAGGTCCAAGGAGATCCATTGGAGGCCAGGAGGCCTAGAGGGAGGTAAACACAAATATTTTAATTTAATTCTCCAGGACCACCTGGTTCCCCCCCCCCTCCATACCATGCAGTGCACACTCTGCTGGTGGATCTGCATGTTGTGGCTTACAGGGGATAGGATTGGCCCATTAGACACATTCAACATTGGTAATAATATGGTCTCTAATACTTTGGTCAGTAACATACATTCAACCTTCATAATGCTCACACACAGACATACTGTATACAGAAATCACTTTGCAAGTAGAGAAACATACTGGCTGTCAAAATACATACTCATACAATTCAAAGCTTGTTCATTTGTGTGATGGGGGGATCTCACAGTACAGGATTCCTTCATATATGAAGCTTGGCTGAAATTTTGGCCACTGTTAGGTTGGAGACTTCATGTCACATATGTTGAGCATCCAAAGTAAGAACAAAAATCTTCTATTTTCAACGTTTCTAATACGATTCCTCGGGCTACCTAAGTTAACCATAACTGACATCAACGTAGTCCTCTAAAGAAGGAAGTGCAGAAGTGACCTGCTGAGGATTGGGATGGAGTTACTTACGGCAGGATCAAAGCATTTCTGTTGTTGACAGAAGATAGGTGCTGTGCATAGTTTCCTGCCCATAGACAATCCTATAAAAGCTGGATGTGTGCATGGATTTTTGTGAGCACGCCTTTAGATAACGGTCAGTAACTACATTAGGATTGACTGGGAAATGGGATGGCAATGAAGAGTAAACACGCATTGGATTGTTCTTCTTTAGTACAGAATGTCAGACTTTAGCTCACAGCACCTGTCAAGAGATCTAAATTCATTTTCAGGAGAAAATCAAAATAACTTTACCTGGCCAGCTTCTTTCTTTGGCAACTCAGTGGCATTTTAGAAACGTCTGACTTTACTTTTCATCTCACCTCCTTATAACTTTGAGAGAATCAGAGGATTGCTCTCAAAGAGGGTTGCGTTGGTCTCCCCCTCCCCATCTTGTAAACGGTTTACATGATAAAAGCAATAGACGTAAGGAGTGTTTCATGAACTACTGAGATGTGTTACGGGGAATCGCAGATAACGTCTTGTCTTAACAGATTGTCAGGCGAGACAGTTAGAAAGACTGAATGAACAGATTTCAGAAGGAGATAACCAGAAGAGAACAGGGAAAGTAATGTGACCATCATTTTAATTGTAGTCCAGCAGTTTTTAATCTAATCGTTAATCTTTGCCCTCACAGCTATCTACCCCGTGAAGAAGACGAAATGCACTGATAACAGAAATACCTGGTTGTATATATATTTGATGCCTCTATCTGTCTGTGCCCACCCAACCAAACATTTGTTTCAGGTTGGTGTAATTGCCTGTACTGTAGGTATAGAGAATGTGATCCTGGACTACTGAAATCAATGTGACTTTTCTCACGGAGTCCTAGATATATGTAGCTACAAGGGTGCAAAGAGTGACTTCTGCTGATACAGTTGAAGTAGGAACAAGTTGTGTATGCCATGGAGAGAATGGAGCTGTGAGGATGAAAAGTAGAAATATTCCACTGGGGAAATGATGGAACAACTGCAACTTTTATTGAAAATATGCATCAGCAAAATGGCCTGCGCAAATCCAAGGTGCCAGCATAAGGTTGTCCAGGCCCAGGACGGGGGATAGGATTTGGCAGAGCACACCGCCAATGATCCCTCCCCCCCTCCCAGGCCTGGTTGGCCAATTGTCCCCTCCCTTTCCACCCTGGTCCACCCTCCCCACGCCCTTACCCCGACCAGTGCAGGACCTTCCTCTATCCACCAGTGGTCACTGCGGCCCTAGATGGTGAGTGGCGCCGGCCTCTCCGCCGGCAGTGCCATCACTTCACCGGCGCTTCTTTGCACAGGATTGTGCTGTAACAAACTAACAGAATTCCTAATCAAGAAACTCTAACTCAGTGTCATAAACATTATGCAATTGCGTCCCTTAATTTTAGTACCTGTGGCTGTTCCTTACAATGCTTATAGCATCTTCATTATTAAGTTGCTTCAGCTCTGTGGAAGCTAAGAGAAAAAAAACCACAACGAGCCCTTTGACATTCAGAGATCCTTTCTCTCCAAAGAAAAAGAACAAAAGCCCATTTTCTGCATTATGGTAGTGACAAAAGGCGCTCTGGCAGTGCACACTGCCAGAGAGGCCAGAGCAGCTCTGTGTGCAACGACAGGGAGAGGAAGGCCCACTGACTCAGGTAGGTTGGCGGGGAGTGGAACAGGGGAGGGATGGGTTATGACAGCGGTGGGAGGGGGCATCAGGCACAGGAGACTTGCACCCTTTGTCTCCTTGGACTCCTATTTACCCCCCTTTGTCTCTATTGGTCCAGGGAAACCAATAGGAAACCATGGCATGACAAAAAAGGGTAAGTAGAACTTTTCCTTCCCTCTTCCGTCTTGTCATGGTATGCGCACTTGCACACTCTCTCACACTCACTCACTCACGCGCACACACACACACACACACATACATACGTAGGGTACAGCACAAGCCTTCTTGATGTGGCTGCATCGGCAGGGAGGGGGCAAAGGATAGGATTGGGCCCCAAGTTCCCTTTCAAAGAATAATGGGACAAAGACAATTTTACCAGAATTATATCTGAATGGGCAGTATATTACTCATTCAAGAAGCAAACAGTCATTTCACAGGCGTGCTTGCTTTGACATCATGGTGGCTACACAATACAACATATGCAGAAGCAAAAAAAAATCCCACAAAACCCTCCAAATCAATGCCAGTATCTCAGGAGTAGAGATAAATATAAAGACCTTTAGTAATAATTCAGACTCATCACACCTCTCCAAAAGCACTGTCTGGCTGTATGCCTTGATATGTTTAGGGAAGTCTAGCTGCGATATAACAAGTGAGCAGCTCTCCAGAAGAGCAGCCAGAGTAGTTCCTGAGACAAACTTCTCATGTGTGTCTGCAGTAAAAGGTAAAGGTGACCCGTGACAATTAAGTCCAGTCGTGTCCGACTCTAGGGTGTGGTGCTCATCCCCATTTCAAAGCCGAAGAGCCAGTGTTGTCCGAAGACGCCTCCGTGGTCATGTGGCCGGCATGACTCTCCTTGCCGCAGCACGTAGCATGCGGCATGGAACACATGCGACTGGAATACCACAGCCCAAATCCGACTATTAGATGACACGGTAAACTATCCTTGCTTGGAAGCAACTTTCTTGGGAATCACATCAGGAGAGAGCCAATTTGGGTACTGGCCGAGGGCCCAGGCCCATCAAATGGCCCCCTGGCTGGTCCAACCCCAGAACCCTCGGTACCACTGGTAGTGGTAGCATCCAATGAGTGTTTGGGGATGTCATAGTGGGGTAGTGCAGGACTTTGACCCAGAGTCTTCAGCAGGCTGATGCTGGCTCTGCTCCCCTTATATCATATAATTGGCTATGCATAGTCCTTGTCTGAGTGAATCCTGAATTGCTACTCAGTCATCCATTTCCCTACTACTTTTCCTAGTACAGCAAATCCTCACTTAAAGTCTTTTCGTTTTCAAGTTGTTGAGGGGAAAAAAATCGATTCCCGGCCGAGGCCACTCTCTGTGTAGAGTTCAAACGTTCTCCCCATGTCTGCATGGGTTTTTTCTGTCCCAGAAAGCTCACATTTATTACAATGTCTAATATTTGAAGTGTTTGGGGTCTTTAGAAGTTTGATTATGTTTTTGTGACCAGAAATATTCCATAAACTCTTGTTGATTTATATCAATTAGCCTACAGTAAACTTGGTTTCATTATGTCGTTTTGCTTAAAGTCGCAGCTTCCAAGAACCTATCAACAACTTTAAATGAGGACATGCTGTATCCAGATCTGAATCACTGTTTTTTCTCTGGGTTTACTACTTCCTTATTGCGCCGCTAGAAACCAGATTTAGATCATGTGAGGGGAGGCAATTTAGATGACCCCTCCCCCCCACACACATGCAAAATTAGGACAAGGGGAAGGAACAGAATGGGCATGACTCTAGGCCTCATTATGTGAAGAGGGGCCAGGTCAGAAAGCATTGCTAGAATTGGCCCTAGAATTGCCTTATATTTCCCCCTAATAACAGTATGCATCTAATTTCTGTGTTACTGTATCAATTGCACTGAATTCCAGCCTTGTGGTCTGTGTTTGTCTAGCCACACAATAACTACTCAGGCAAATTCATTGCCCCAAAACAGATTATAATACATCCAAAGGACTCAGTTCAGGGGAATCTCTTCTGGGAAAAAATATATGTGGGATTTTTTTTCCTGTTGATTTTTAAAATGAATTCCAACAGTCTTTCACTGTAATTTCAGTCAATCAATTATTACGTTGCCTACATAGTTTTCCCTGTCACAGATTCTGTCATGAGAATCAATAACTAGAAAATATAGGATTGCTGGCGTTCTTGTTCTGTTAATTTAGGCTGGATCGTGTGAGTCAAATTTTCTCCTCTTGACAAAAAGAACATTCTCATGTTAGTTTCTCATGAACGATGGTTTTGTTCAGTAGCAAAAGAAAGATTTTTTTTTTCATGCTAGTTGTTCCACAGAGCTTTATTACTGGTCATGAATAAGCATTTCTAATAAAGGCAACATTTTCTTTTTCAAAGCCTCACTAAATTGTAGCTGTTGACTATGGTACTGAGGCTGAAACTAAAATATTTTGGCTACCTAATGCAAAGAGAGGACTCTCTGGAGAAGACTCTGATGCTGGGAAAGACTGAAGGCAAAAGGAGAAGGGGAAGGCAAAGGATGAGATGGCTAGACAGCATCACTGATGCAACGAACATGAAAATGAGCGAACTCAGGAAGATAGTGGAGGACAGGAAGGCCTGCTGGGATATGGTTCATGGGATCACGAAGGGTCGGACACGACTTAACGACTGAACAACAACAACAACAATATTGCTTCACGAGCATCGCTACACCCCCCCAGGGGAGCGGTCACCATTACACCCCCTGTGATGTCACAAGCCCTGCCCCTTTTCAAGTCTGAGTCAAGTCATTGACACGACTTGAGTCCAACTCAAGTCCGAGTCAATAGACTCAAGTCTACATCACTGCCTTGAACCAACCACAATCCTCCTTGCTTCCAAACCATCCTTGATTCTGACCTTTCTACTCTGGTGGTAGTTCGGTGGCCACTGCTGCCGGCAGAGGGCTCCCTAGTTCACACTGCTAGGCCAGGCCCACACCATTAGTAGCAAACCGCCTGCTGTCAGAGGTCATTGCTGCTCTTGCAATGATGGGCCTGGCCTTATGCTGACGAATCATGAGGTCTGTCAGCATAAAACCCTGAGAGGATTGGGTCGTACGTTACATATTGACAGACACCATTCATTCATGTAAGATATAAGCATAGATTTAAATCTTTCTCACTGAAATCAATGGAACTTAAAAGTATTTAACTTCAGCGAGATCCTGAATAGGTAATGCGCACATTACTTTTCTAGTAAAGAACAAACCTTTAGGATTTCTGGATCACATATTAATAACAAAGATCAAAGAGGGTGCTTCTACCTCTATAAATATTTTCCCATTAGACTTCAGTAGCAATTGGCTGTGATTGAGTATCTTGGTATCAAGTTAAAATTAAGTGCAAACCAGCAGCCCTGATCTGCCCACACCTACACGTATCAAAGTCACACTGTGAGCCAGCAAGCAGCCAATATATGTGCAATGTCACTTGGGCTGCCTTGAGATGAGGAGATAGTTTTGTTAACATTTGTTATCCACGCAGAACGATTCCTCCTCATTTTGGCAAATTGTGGGGGGGGGGGCGCTGCAAAATAGAAGTGAAATGCTTGCAGTTCAACTCACTGTGTAACATCCACAGAGAGTGGGAACAATGCATCCTAAGCTCACTATGAATTGCATTACCCAGGCATGCACAAACAGGAGACCAAAGATGTGAGTTCTGATCTTTTGCAGTTGGCTCATGACACACCCCAATGGATTTTGACTTTCACCAAGAATGAGAGAGAGAGAGAGAGAGAGAGAGAGAGAGAGAGAGAGAGAGAGAGAGAGAGAGAGAGAGAGGAGTCGCTTCATAGAATCAATGCTGCCTTTTACCAGAGACTTGTGCTCCCTTGGTATCAACCTAGTCAAGGATAACATGAGTCTGACCTGGGGCACATACCCTCAGTCTTAGCATCCCCCCACGCATTTGTCAACATACGTGCTGGGCAGCAATTGGCATCATGACGATGCCACGTCTGACTGGCAACATGGCATTATGACATCTTTATTTCTTTTGTATTTCTTGTTGAAAAGCAGTATATAAATAATCTTATTCTTATTATGGAAATGGAACAGCCAGGGGTGAAAAGATACAAAGAAGATGTAGAAATTCTGCAATCATTCCCCTGTGGGTGAAAATCCAGTTTATCGAGAACAATTTTGAGATGAAAGACACACAGAAAAACATCAGAGAGGAAAGGGTGAAGCCACCTTTCCCTGCCCACTATTTATGTGCTTAGGTTCCCCAGAGCTGTTCTGGATGTTAAACAATGTGGAGGAATGAATCATGACACTCTACAAAATGTTAGCCTGAGCTCAACCTGAGCTCAGCCTAAGAATTGTTACTATGAAGCCACCCTGCTCAGTCTTGCAACTCAGGAGTCTACCAGGGGGAATGGGCTCATGGAAGTGATGTGAAGGTGATGCTTTCAGCTATAATCTCTTACCTAGGTTTGAGTAGATACATGAAACCTGCCTTGCTAGTTAATGTGCAACATAATTCTGGCATAAGCTACTCAGAAAAAGACTAGCAGCTCAATCCTATGCAATTCCTCGCACAGCGATGGAGCTGCGCCAATGGGGCATGCGCTGAGTCGTGTGGGGGAGTTTTAGGCCTTGGAGGTCTCCCGAGGTAAGGGAACATTTGTTCCCTTGCCCAGAGGTAAGTTCCTGCTGCCTGAATAGGTCTACTTGGACCTGCACCAGCTACTTTGGAAGGCAAGAAGGCAGGTAGGATATCGACGGCACCACTGCAGTCGATACTGCCCCCTTCTCAGCTTCAACCCACCTTCCTCCCTGCCCCCATCTCCATCTCATTCCTCTCCTTCTCTGCCCCGTTCATTCATCTCCCCGGCTCCCTCACCCCCTGCGCTGATTTACCAATGCTGGGGGATGTGGACGGAACGCTGGCACATGGAACCAGCTGCTCGCCACTTGTTGCAGCGGCCAAATGGAATGGCATGGCATGTTTTGCGACAGGCATAAAGGACCTTACACTGCTGGAACACGAGTTTCCCTATTAGGATTGGGTCATAGTTCTAGTGTGAGGCCTTCTTAGAAGAATCACACTGAAACAAGACGTTGAAATTTTCACAGATGAAGTAGCTTTTCCAATTCATTATTTTTAATGTCTGCTGTCATGATACTTTCATCATAAATTCAGGGACACTAATCCTAGAATTATACGCTAAAATTCAGCTGTCATATTTGGATGCTTTCAGCTATAATTCTTTTAGCTTTCTATGATGTTGTTTCACTTCCTGTCAAAAGCCAGCACAGTGCTGTAATGAATTTTTTTTTAAAAAAAAGGACATCAGAGAGACTGTGACTCTTCAGAGAGAGGGGGAGCAAGTCCTATAGGGCCCATATATAGATCATAAGCTGGTCTGAAGTTTGCTTCATTCATGTTCTGAGAAGCATTTTCAAATAATCAGATGAAAGATATAAAATGAAAGTACAGTATCATTGTTATTAGTTTATGGATCTCAAATCCCTTTAGGTGAGACACACATTCCACTTTTAGACATTGCATTAGAACCTCTGATTCAGCAGAAATGTCTCTGATTTTTCATTTCTGTTTCAGATGGACAACAGAACAGGTAATGCAAGTAGGACATTGTATAGGCTGGAGCTTGTTATTCAAATCCAAGTCTGGATTTTTCAGTTGTTCAGGTTTCCAAGTTTCAGGGTGCTGGAAATTTACTATTCCTTGCACTGCTGGTGTCTTCAGTATTGCCCTCTGTCACTATCTGGATATATGGTATGGTATTCATACCATGGAATGTGTGTGGTTATATGTTATGAGTGTGGTTACATGCTGTCTCACCTGCACCCAACTACAGCAATACCTTGGCTTTCATTCACTTGACTTTCATCGCTTTGCTCTGTCAGCCATTTTCAATTATAACCACATTTCAAATTTCGTCCACGTGCTTTCATCTTTTGTCAGATTTCATCCAACCTTCCATGAATGCTTTGACATTCATCCATGTTTTACTTTCATCCATGCTCTGGTCCCTAACGAGACAAAAGTGCAAGGTATTGCTGTATAGTATCTAGCTAGCTTCAACCATATGGTACCATTCAACCATAATGGTACTCAAATAGGTCCACAATAACAGAAGAGGATAGCTTTACCTTCACCAAGACAATCTGGAATTGCTGTTGAACTGTATCATGTGGCTCCTGGATACAACCACATCATGTGGCTCCTGGATACAACCGCATCATGTTGCTCCTGGATACAACCGTATCTTGTGGCTCCTGGATCCGTATCATGTGGCTTCTGGATACAACCGCATTATGTGGCTCCTGGATACAACCACATCATGTGGCTCCTGGATACAACCGCATCATGTTGCTCCTGGATACAACCGCATCATGTTGCTCCTGGATACAACCGTATCTTGTGGCTCCTGGATCCGTATCATGTGGCTTCTGGATACAACCGCATTATGTGGCTCCTGGATACAACCGCATCATGTGGCTCCTGGATGCAACCGCATCATGTGGCTCCTGGTTACAATCATATCATGTGGCTCCTGGCTCGGTTCTCCTGAAAGGTAGTGGTGACAAACTACTGGGAGTACTGTACTTCAGAGGCCTCTCCCTAGTCCACCAAGTGGTCCTTCTGCCACTGCTACTGCTGCTCTGAGCAGATGGTATCTATGTATTAAGCCTGAAGAACTCTGAGAAGCTGAAGCTGCTGCTGGAGGCAATGGGGAGAGGAACAGTAGCATAATCTAATAGTAACCAACAATGTAGCAACAATAGTGGTAGCAGGGGAGGGTTTGTTTGTTTGTTTGTTTGTTTGTTTGTTTGTTTGTTTGTTTGTTTGTTCAGGGAAAATTCAGAACAGACTGTTCTTAAATTTCACCACTGCTATGAAATCAGAGGTTTAGGTCCAAGGCCTCAGTTAGACTGCAATCCCAGTCTTTTCTGTGCAAGGGCTTTTGTATAGTCTTCCCTCTGGCAAAATAGGAAGACTTCACACTCCACTAATGTAGTAGAGCAGGAGTTCGGAGGACTACGGGAGGATCCCAGTTGTAATGACCTCTTTAAGGTCATTGTCAAGAACATGCATTGTCAAGAGAAAATTGCCATTCCCACAGATAATCTGCTGTTACAATAGTAACAGCTGCCACAGGAGAAACAAGACCCTTTCATTGAGAGTTCATAAACATACGATGCTCCAGAATACATTTTCCACTCAAAGAACATCAAGATGTGTCATGTTGAATTAGCCCATGCCATATTTGTGAATGTGAACAAGAATCTCCTCTCTCTCAATATTTCATAAGCAAATCATCATAAGTACGTTCAAACCCCACAAATCAATTCTCTTTTATGGGATGCATCCATTGGCTTATCAGAGGTAAGTGTTACATGGTCAACATTTTATACAGTCGGACATTTTTATCCACGGGTTTTCCACCCATGGATTTGACTCAACACGTGTGGCAAAACTGTGGAAGAGGGAGTCCGACAGCACCACATTATCTCTTTTTTCAGCATTGTTGAGGGCCTGTCTGCTCTTCTCTCCCCCCAGATGAGAAAATAAGGGGGAGGGTGGGCTGGAGTCTGAGTCATTAAGGCTGCTGGGAAGGGTTCTCTGGTCTTCTGGGCACAATCTTTGGGCTAAGAGCCACGGGCAAAGAGGCCTTTGGCTCTTGCAAGACGCTTCTGCAGGCTCACCTGAAGGGAAAGATTCAGTGGGGCCCGTGATCAGTGGCGTCACTAGGGCGCGCGCTGCCCCAGACCGGGGTGCGCGCATCACCTCATGACTCCTCTCCCAACACCCCCCCTTGACAAACCTTTGGCCTATGGTATTAGCCTATGGCCGCGCCGTGATTTGGGGGGGCGTCCGACAGGCGCCCGCTCCAGGCGCCCCCTCAGTCGGGAGAGCCAGCTCAGGGACGTCTTCCCCGGCCGGCTGCCCGGGACCTTCTGAGGAAGGCCCGCTGCGAGAACGATATTTATCTATCGGGGCAGAGGCGTCACTATGGTGTGGCGAGGTGGGCAGGAGGCCCCCAGGCGACTCGCGTGTGTGCACGCGTCACCTTTCTGCTCGCGTGTGCGCGCGCGTCAGCTGGGGGCCCCCGCACACCTCGCCACGCCACAGCGACGCCTCTGCCCGTGAGTGCTGGTCCTGCCCCCTAGACCCAGGTGCTCTCAATCAGAGGGTCCTTCCAGCCCTTCTCTGCCAGCTACTGAGTCAACACAGGATCCCTGCACATGATTGCTTCCCTCCTTGAGTGTGCATGTTACATGTGTTTTAAAGAGCACTGCCAGTAACAAAAGGTTGATTAGTGAGTCCCGGTACTTCCAGTCTCCTTGTCTAGATAGGCAGAGCGTGATTCATTGGCTGTTGTTACTTTAACTATAGTGCAGGGGTTCTGCCAGAATTTAGGCTAAAAAACACAGGTGATGAATTTCGTTAAGAAGACTGCTGATGGGCAGCTTTGTTTTCTTCTGCGATGCAGCATCTAAATATATGTATACGTGAGCACTCTGCACATTTCCCCCTCAGATGCTATAGTGCTAAACATAAAGCAAGAGAAGTGTACCTTTCAAAAGTCCTTGGTGGTAGGAATGTCCTTCAGGCCCATTGCACACTCAGAGAGCTTAGTAGGGTTTGTTGCGGTGCACCTTAACAACTTCCCACACACTCCCTTTAATCTGATCACGGAACAACAAGCTCAGTTCTACATATTGTTTATTTTACTGGCTGAGGCAGCACAGTCGTGGAACTTCCAATGCCATGCAGAACAAAGCACTGATGTTGAAAGACATTCATCTGAATATGTTGCTGTTGTTGTTGTTTCAGAATATTGTGTTCTTCTGTGTTGTATCAGCATCTGGGCTCTATAAGGCCTACCTGAAATTTCTTTTAAAAGAACAATATATCTCTACAATTGGGATGCCACAGTGATTGTTTGCTCACTTCCCTGATTTTTGTTCCTTTTTGATAGCAACCAGTTAGCTGCACACACACAAAAACCCAACCTACCGCTTTTGTGTACTTGAACAAAGAAAGTAGGAGATACAAATACAAGCTCAAATAATTACACCAAGGACATTGTTCTTTCTATTCTGCATTACCACCTATAATTAGTCTATGAAGCACATGCTGTTATAGTTGATCGTCCAATAGAAGAGTCATGTTTATCGTAAATAAATAAGGTCTCAGTGAGCATTCCTTAAGAGCTGCAGAAATTTAAATATAGATTATAGGTCAGGGCTCAGTCAAGGCTTTCTCAGAGGGTGGCAAATTGGACACAATAAGTCAATTGACTCCTGAAGAGTGAACTAAGAGCTGCCTAGTTAAAAAAAAAAGATAAAAGTGATTTTGTTGTTCTAATTGAATAATTGAGCAAGACCCTATCTGGGAACATTGTAATCTAAGTTACCTATTATGAAATTGGATCTTCCATGCACCAAAACCACACCCATATGAACTATTATTGAGTGTGCGGGGGGGGGGGGAGGAATCACATTAGTCCTTTTTTTCTTATTAAAAGCCCAACTTATTTTTTAAAATTAATTGAACTCACTTGTGTTTGTGTATTATTTTGTCCCATTTTCATTATTCCCATTCTTTTTTTTTTTCCAGCAGTCACATTTGGGCAGCTGCTTCCCCCCCTCCCCAAATGAGCCAAGTTCATTTCAGCAGCCATTATTCCCCCCCCCCCCCAGGCTGTCACATCATTCAATGCGAGAGCAGAGGCAATGCCAGGAACAGGGAAAAGGATAACAAAGAGGAAGCCACCTCTTGGATGCTGGAGGGGGGGGGGAGAGAAAGAACCTGGAGCCACTTGACAGAGGCGGGCAGCCCAATCCACCGTACCCACCAACCTGGTGGATGAATCCACCCAGTGGTGGATATTAGCCATACTGCAAAACTTTGTTTTCCCTGTTCTGTTTATTCCATCTGCCTGTCGTTTCCTGTTGCCTGTAGCAGTCTGCCTGCTGTAAATGTGACTTCCCGCTGCTCCTGGCCTTTTGCTTTCCTTTGCCTGTCTCCTATGTTTCATGCCACATATGCCAGTGGCTAACATTTCCCCTCAAAGCAGTGGTGTGCAAGAATGACTGCCTCTACCAGCCCTCCGATTCTGTATATTCACTCTGTGTGTCTACACATTTCTTTCAGAGAGCATCGGTGGTTGCTGAACCAGCAAAAATAGGTCTTCGTCTCTTAGTCAATCAATAAATCACATTAGATTTGTAAAGCATTCTTCATGCGAATACCTCAGGACTAGCTATAGAAAGATGAGATAAGAAAGCCCAAAGCAGATGCTGTGGCAAAGGTGATTATTAATAACTGGTTGGATACAGTCATGAACTGAAGGCTGAGTATTTATACCTATTATAATAAACATGCAGTCTTACAGAAGTCACATCAGTCTGCTGCATTGGTGTCATTGAAGTCATTGTGCCACTGTGGCCAAACAAGGGCCCTTTCCCATGGCATCAGATAGACCCCTTTGACAAGAGGTGGCCCAAAGATATGCCAACCAGACCTAATTGTCTGGTTAGACCTAATTGGTTAGACCTAATTAGTCTGGACAACTAATATGCCAACTAGTTGTCAGGAGTCACAAATGATTTTCTTATAGTGGGTTATCTAGGGAATGGCAGATCGGCTGGTTCAAGATTATGTTCATTTAAGTTGTGTAGGAAATGTTCATTATGTTCATTTAAGTTGTGTAGGAAATGGAAAACATTCATTCAATTTTGGAGCCATAGGCTCCACAGTATTATTATCTTGAGGTGCACTAGTCACTAACACCCCTTCTTCTGCTCTCTGGAGCAGAAGAGAAAATGTGGAGCAAAACAGAAAATGTGGAGAGGAATGGGGGGCTGGAGCAAGGAAGGTGAGAGGGCAGTCTCTTTCCCATGATGGCGTAATCCTTGCTATGTATTCAGTTGATCGACTTCTCTTCCCAAACTGACTTTAGGGGTTAAGATAGGGCAGGGAGGGACCCCTTGTCAATTTGTAGCCTGAGGCAACCTCAGTTGGCCTCACAGATGGGAAGATCATTATTATACATAGCTCCCTGGAAAGGCACCAAGCAGACTGGTAATACCTTTACTAGCATCAACCCAAATGACACAAGTTCTGAGTAGCAAGCTGTTGAATTCTCCACAACTTGTCATCAGGCTGGATGTTAACCAAAGGGGGGGGGGGAGCTAGGCATGATATAAGAGATACACACTGCTTCAGACTGGATGTTCTGTCTGAAGGCCCTGTGAAAATAAAGAACGTTAGTACAATGAGCTTTCCTTGGGTAGCATTTCTATTACAAGTGGTCTACTACATAGTTGATATACTGACGTTTGTATGGATGAATGACTGCACGTACCAAAGTAAATAGATCTCATTTTGGAAGATTCAGACTTCTACTGTTTGTAAATTGTTTTTGTTCTGCTTGACTACCGGTGAACTTTAAAATGTGAAATCAATTCGAGAATAAGAAAACCTCAGTGAAGTGAAAATGAAATATTATTTTCCCACCCCATCTTAACCCCTAAAGACAGTTTGGGAAGAGAAGTTGATAACAGGCAAATTGAATACATTGCAAGGATGAAGCTATCATGGGAAAGAGACTTTCGTCTTTGATGCTCCAACCACTGGAGTTTTAATTTAACACAGTATTTTCAACGTTCTGTCGGTATCACCTTCAGATCATGGAATGAGAACCTGTCTGCTTTCCTATAGACAGTATTATTGAAAAACAAATTATTCCAGATTCTCAGTCAAAATAGCTATCTTTAGCAGAATCAGGCTGATTCTACCAGTTAAGAATCTGGGGCAGTGTGGTGAAAATCCAGCAGTGCACTAAACATATGGGTGTAAATCCCCAGATTCCCCTCTTCTCTGTCTCGAAATAGACTCGTGAATACTTTCAGATCGCTGCTATTAGAAGCCAGCACAATCCGTTGTGAAGCTTCTTCATCCCAGGCGGCATCAGTTCAGCACCCTCCTCCTACCAAGCTGACATAAGCCCAGAGTGGGCAGTCCTGCTCACTTGACAAGGGAAAGCTGCCCAGATGACCATGAGGCATCTAAGGATGCTCTTGGCTTATGAGCCTGATTCTGACCAAGGGGCTGGAGCATTGTCAGGATCTCGCCCACCTTTTGGGGAAAGAGGTGCCAGACTGGATAGGAGCCATTGTCTGGAGTAAGTAAGATCAGGGACTAAGGTAAAGAAGTCACATCAGTCTCGTCCCTTCAACTATCACAAACAGAGATGGACAAATTGTAACCCACTGGCTGATGATTTGTCTCTTTGGGTCAGATTTCCAAGAAACCCCGCCACCAGGGCGGCGCAGGCTGGGAAGGGACCCAGGATATTGCCGCCAATTTCCACACACCCTCCCAGCCCAGGCCGGCCAATGCCCCCCCTTGCTGCCCCGTCCCACGACCGGAGTGGGATTTACCTGTGGCGACCGAAGATGGGTGAGATGCAGTACAGTGAGCAGCTCCGGCCTCTGAGCCAGCGCCGCTTACTCCCCGAGAGTCAAAAACTTGCCTTATGGCACGTTTACAACACCCTAGCAGTGGGGTAGCCAGCCGATTTTGCATGTGGGGCCGGGTTCTCGACGCCCCCAAACTAATTAGCATAATTTATGCTATTTTTTCGGGTGATTTTTTTCGGTTTTTCCCTGCGTTTTTTATAGGTTTTTTAACAGTACCGGGGCTTCTATTAGAAGTATGTATGCTTTGCGGCACTTAACTTGTGTATAGGAGCCTCCAGCGAGCGGCTCTCTCCAGCGACGACGGTCTCTTCAAGGGGCGCAGATCGGCGATCTGAGATCGCTCCTCTGCCGCCCCTGACACGAACTCCTCATCGTTAGCGTTTGGTTCACGCATGCGCATAGCAAACAGCCATCACGCATGCGTGAATGGCTGTTTGCTATGCGCATGCGCGAACTCAAACGCTGCCGAGCTAACGGAGTTCACGCCAGGAGCGATCTGCGCCCCTTGAAGAGACCGTCGTCGCTGGAGAGAGCCGCTCGCTGGAGGCTCCTATACACAAGTTAAGTGCCGCAAAGCATACATTCAAAATACCCCTTTTGTAGGCTTAAAATCGCCGAAAATCGGCAAAAAAAGCGGGAAAATTCAAAATTTTCCCGCTCTCCTCCGGAGCCTCCCGCCCCTCCAGGAGCCTCTGCGCCCTTCCGCCCTGGGGCCCACCGCCCCAGGGCCCCATATCAGCCGACGCCCTAGGCCTACCGGTCTATAGTTAGGCAGGATTGCGCCGTAAGTGGTCTTTTCTCTCATCCAGCAAAGCTCTTCTTATGTTCTTATGGAGCTTCTCAGTGGAACAGCGAGGAGTAGTTCTTTTGCAGTGTAGTAGTGCCACACTGCTAAGGTAACATGTACTAGGCCATAGAGATCCTGAATAGAAAGGCTGCAATCCTATACAGGTGGGCCCCCATATCCGCTGGGGATATGTTCCAGGCCCCTCCGTGGATACTTGAAACCATGGATAAGAGGGAACACCCCCTCCATGGTTTCCTGAGGGCCCCCCCACCCTGCCTCCCCTGCAGGCAGGCATGCTTGCCCCCCCAGCTCTTATTTTTCTTTCAGCAAGCTTTGTTTCTTCCTTAAAACAAACAGAGAAGCAGCCTCCATTGCAGGCAAGTAGAACGAGACTAAGTCCTAGAGTGGCTATGCAAGGTTTCTGTTAACCTTGCAGAGCCTCTCTAGTATGTAAGTCTCGTTCTACTTGCCTGTAATAAGCAGCCAGAGGCTGCTTCTCCTGTTACTTGAAGGAAGAAACAAAGCTTACAGGGAAAAAAATAAACGCCTGGGGGGGTCCCCACGATCCGTGTATAACTGAAACCGTGGATAGCGAATCAGTGGATATAGTGGCCCACCTGTACACACTTTCCTGACAGCAAGACCCTTTGAACACAGTGAGACTTACTTCTGCCTAGATATGCATAAGGTTATGTTGTAAATTACTTCCTTATGCTACTACTCAACCTATGTGAGTGGATTCAGAATCCTCAAGTCTGTTTTCCAAGTAGGTTCTGTGTTTCAGTTTTGAGATTTCCAGAAGTCCACAGGTTGTCTCATGACTTACACAAATGTCCCAGATCCAGCGGAGTGAATTGCTGCCTCCCAACCGATGAAGCATTCATCCGTAAGTGCGTGTCCATCAGTGGCCAACAGGTTGAAGAATATAGTTCATCTTTTTGAAAAGAACAGCTATTCAGTGCTGCTGAGATCAGCATCTGCACGATCCATCAGTCTCGTAAGTGCAGGCTGAATAAGTGAAAGTTGCCTACGGCTAACGTTAACTTGGGTACTTAGCTCTAAAAAAAACATGTCCCACTTTTTCATTCATAGCTTGCCATCCTTTGCTCACTCAAGCTTGTGCTCGATCTTTCTCCATAATCTGTGGCCATTTCAAACTGTGCACATTCATGCATAACAGTGATCCGGCAATGCGCTAAACATATGGGTGAAAAGCAATATTTGCTCCGATATAATCCACTTAGAAATGAATGACTTTGTCAAGATAGTTGGCGATGAACTTGGAAGGCAAATAACCTATAAATAATCATCGCAGTCTGATTTCTTTTCAAGTATCGTCATTTGAAAGGTTAATGAATGTTCGACTCTATTGAACTCCCGCACCTTTGTACCTTGATTCTGTTTAGCTAGCAAAACAGTTGTCCTTTTGTTATTCATAAAAGCTCTAAAAAACAAAAACAAAAAACCAAGCACCCAGTACTCAGCATACCATTGACTGAAGCTAAAGAACACCACAGTCTTCTGCTATTGGCTTTAATTCAACACATGTAGCAGTTGTGTGGCCAGCAGGACCACAGAAATATGCATAGCATCCCCCCCCCATTCCTCCACCCCTTGAAATGTGATATTTACCATTTTAGCATTTACCATGTTAAAAAAATGCCACCTTTTCATCCTCAGATGATGGAACAATTGGACAATGATATGTTGCTTTGCGCAACAGTAGACCAGGTGGTTAATAGGACTTTTTTATTGATGAGAACTGTGTTAGAACTGCACTTCGGTGTTTTAGAAGCATTGTTAAGTGCCTCCACACTCATAGATTAATTATGATTTTGATGTCGTTGCATGAGCGTGTGCACCTGTATGAATGATACATTATTCTCAATATAGCATCTAATTTGTTATTTCTATCCTCTCTCCTCCTGTTCCTTTTCAGGAATAGATGGGCGGCCCGCGCTATCAGCGCAGGGCTCGGTTGTTTGGTTTGTCGCTCCAAGGACACATGGGGGGGGTTGCTCCCCCCGTTGAGGCATACAGAGGCGGGACGTGGGTAGTGCCAAGGGAATTTATACCCTGGCTCCCAGCCACGCTCTTCCTGTTTGCTTCCTGCCTCTGGAGACGCAGCAGCTGTTAACCCGCCCTCCCTTCCTGGGTTACAGTCTGGGCTACGCTGGCCGCCCTGTTTGGGGAGCGGGTAGGAATTTTTCTGCACACCTGATTGGCCTAGGTGTGTAGTTTTTTCGCCTACCCCTAACTGTAGTAGGGCTCTGTAATTCATGTCACTAACTGGTCACTAATTGGCTGGTGGTCAGGGGTAAGAAGGCTGTAAGCTGGGCTATATGTTATAGGCGTGAATTCTGGAGCAGCAAGGTTAGGGGATGCACCCCTCCCACGATCTACATCTCCCAGCTGCCCTCCGGTGCGGGGGCTTCTGGGTAGGGGCCCGTGGCCTGGATTACGCCCTACATGCCCTCCGGCTCAGGGTGGGGCAACGGCTCCTGCTGTCCTGGCCCGTTAGGGGTTGACGGTGATAAGCCAGCCTGATTAGTTAAGAGGTGGTGGCTTTGAGTCAGGGTTGTAACATCGCCTGGGCAGTCCTTAGGATGTGCCCACGCTTCAGCGCTTCTCGCATGCGTGTGGAACACCCTGACCTGAGCCTGTAGATCTCCTATTTCTCTCTGTTCTGTACTTACTTTCAATAAAGTGGCCCTTTTCATCCATATCCTGACTCATGTGTTTATTGGAGCGTGCTAAAGCAAAGAGCTATTTACCCGTTCTACACATTATGCAGATTGAGGTGGTCAGCTGAAGGGTATGGATTCTGAATGGTTCCACTTCAGAATACAGGTAGATTTATAATCCTTCACCTAATGGCTTCTGCAAGCCCCCCCCCCCCCCCCCCCCCGCTATCACATTCTGTAAATAAGAGAAAAAAGAGGTAATGGAGAGGATTTGTACCAGATCTACCCATGCAATTAGGAAGCCAAGCCAATAAGGTCATGCAATAGGGTCTTCAAGCCATGCCACTGATGGCCCAATCCTGTTTGGATGCCATGCCAATGGCTCACTGACAGCTGCATCCGGGGCCTAGCAAGAGTGGGGAGGAGGAACACCAGAGCTCAAGCCACGCGACAGCAGCACGTCCCTCACAACCACAATGCCACCCAGCAAGCCACTGCCATCTGGTGGCAGCTTTGTAATGATGGCCCTGTGACCAGAGAATGCATGCAGGGTGAATGCCCGGTGACCTGCTGACACCATCCCAGACCCTTGCATCCAAGCCATGTCCTTACAGTGTCTGAAGCTTGCAATAATGCTGTCAGATCATGAAATGAGAATCGGATTGATGCGGAATGACCACCATACCAGCAGCTCACTGGACATGGGTGCCAGAGGCCATGGGGGCTCCTTTGAGGGCTGCAGGGAGAGCCTGTACCTGCTCCATAGTCCCCTAGCTGGGCTGCCTGGGAGGCCATGGGCAGAACCATGGACTGCCATGGGGCTGGACACTCTGTAGGGTAGTTGAAGAGTTGGTGGAAAACCATGAACTTGGCCTTCCACCAGGAAGTGGGGTTGCTAACCATTTCTTCCCAGCAGGGCCAGAAGATATCCAGCAGACATCCATGTAACAGGTGCCAATGTGGTCTGGCTGCACCAGTTGGTTCACTGTCTCTAACGGAGTTTCCAAAGTAACATGTGGCTGGTTGGAAGAACATCCTGGTCAGCAACTTCACCAGGCAGCAGCTGGGCTGTGAAATCAGGCAGGTTGTGTGGGCTATCCCTTGGGGTGTGCACAGTGTCCTTGCCTGTTGGACAACTGCCTGGGAACCAAGGAGAAACAGAGAGACAGTAATAAGGACTTAATAACAGCATCAGTCACACCTTTTCTCTAGACTGAGATGCATACCTTGTTGTTGTTGTTCAGTCGTTAAGTTGAGTCCGACCCTTCGTGATCCCATGAACCATATCCCGCCAGGCCTTCCTGTCCTCCACTATTTTCCTGAGTTCGCTCATTTTCATGTTCGTTGCATCAGTGATGCTGTCTAACCATCTCATCCTTTGCCTTCCCCTTCTCCTTTTGCCTTCAGTCTTTCCCAGCATCACAGTCTTCTCCAGAGAGTCCTCTCTTCGCATTAGGTGGCCAAAATATTTGAGCTTCAGTCTCAGTACCTGTCCTTCCAGGGTACAGTCAGGGTTGATTTCATTTAGGATTCACTGATTTGATCTCCTAGCAGTCCAAGGGACTCTCAGGAGTCTTCTCCAGCACCACAGCTCGAAAGCATCTATTCTTCGGTGCTCAGCCTTCCTTATGGTCCAACTCTCGCAACCATACATTGCTACTGGGAACACCATCGCCCTGACTATACAAACTTTTGTTGGCATGGTGATTTCTCTGCTTTTTATTATGCTATCTAAATTTGCCATAGCTTTCCTTCCAAGGAGTAAGCGTCTTTTAATTTCATGGCTGCTGTCTCCGTCTGCAGTGATCGGAGCAGACACTCTTAGCTGTAGCAAAAGGAAGGGATGGGTACTGTTTATTCTTAATTGTGGTAATCCTGACGGGTCAGGAGGGGCAGGGGCTGGGACATGAGACAGATATCAGTGTGTGGTAGAATGGTCCCCCCCCTGCTTTACATGTGTGGGGTGCATTATGCTTGATTCCCTTGTGTGGTAGAGGTTCTGGTTCGGTGTTTGTGCATAGAGTCCTGCTGGGGCAGAATATCTGCAATACAATCAGAGGCATCGCTGGGCCATGGGGGTGGCGGGTGACGTGCGTCAGAGGGGCCAGAGGGGTGATGCGCGTCACCCCCACTGCCACCGCATCATAGTCTTCGGCCTCTTTGGCCAGTGGCTTGTTCTTGCCCTCAGCGGCGTTCTGCACGTGCGCAAAAAATGCACGCATGTGCAAAACAAGCCGCGGGCCGAAGAGGCCGAAGACGACGACGTGTGGAGCTTCCGGAGATCCGGTAGGTGACGCGCGGTGGGGGGGTGAAGGGGGTGACGCGCGCCTCCGCGGCCCCCAGGTGATGCCCGCCCGCCCGCCCACGGGTGACGCATGCCTACAAATTCTGAGAAGAGAAGTATTAACAAAATGTCTTGCCAATACATGTCATGAGAAACAAGGTTGTTTGTGTGAAGTGCTCCCTATGTGTGCCAAGTGTCCTCTCAGCATGGTTCCCATCACCAAAGATTACCTTTGAGAGATCATAGAGGTATAGCCTCATGCCATGTGTCTGATCATCTGAGCTATAGTCTCCCTGGCAGAGGGTTTATATATTAGGATTCATGTGCTGTAATTTGATGTGCCCTGTTGTCTGTATCCTATACTTCATTGTAGGACAGGGGTGACGGAAGGTACTATTTTCTGTTGTTTTTCTTTTCTCCATTGTTTCCTATCAATTGTCTCTTTACCCCTCCAGCTGTCATAGGCACAGCATTTTTTACGGCATCAATGGCAAGGCTGAAGGGGGTTATGGCGTACACAAACTCCCTCTCATTCCTCTGATGTCTATCCCACATTCTGCCTGAATTTCCTTCCTGTTTTAGCCTCTACACCGGTGGAGTTGTGCCAGCATCCAAGCTACACTAGTGCAGCATTCCACTGACACTGTAGTGGAATGTGGGAATGTTCAAGGCCCATCCACTAGTGCAAAGGTGGCCAACCTTTCACCCTGAATGCTCCTGGACCTTTAATGGTTGTCTAGGTGATGGCATTTCACACTGGCATCGCTCGAGGTGGGGTGGAAAGCTACGTTCTGTAGCTTTCTGCCCCACCGTTACTCTCCGGTACGAGGCGCCCTGCCCCCTCGTCATAGGAGCCCATCAGCGGAGAGAAAGCAATGTGCAGGGACTCTCCTGCGCGTTGCTTTCTCTCCACTGACGGGCTCCTGTGACGAGGGGGCAGGGTGCCTCATACCGGAGAGTAACGGTGGGGAGGAAAGCTGCAGAACTTATCTTTCCGCCCCACCTCGAGCGACGCCAGTGGCATTTCAGCAGGTACAGCTGCTTTAGCGGCACCATCAGCAATTGCAGCTGCCATGATTCGGTCTACACAACTCTTAAGAACGCAGAGACCCTAATGGCGGATGGTTGGCCACCCCTGCACCACCGAATGAACTTCTGCAATGGTGGGGTTGCCATTGCACCAGCATGCATGAAGATACACTGTCATATCTTGAGGATAGGATTGGGCCATGACAGAATATATATATTCTCTGCTGGATAGAGGGAGGACATTCTCACCCCAGTGGCTGGAGAAGAAAAGGAGGGGAAAGCATGCAGGAGAAATTTAGGCTGGTGCTTTCTCTTTCCTCTTCACTCTGATGGCCAACAAGGACATTGTTGCCTGTCTGCCCACATTCTCAGACCTGTAAATTGGCAGGAAAATAGACACATTTAGGGAGGAATTGGGGAATGAAGCCAGGAAATCCCTTTGTTTCCCAAAAGCCACAATCTGGTGCTGACCCTGCTAGTATTCATTTTGGGATCTGTTTTGAAAACTTCACAAGTGAGTCATCGAATGGCCCAATCCTACTCAATTGCTGCACTGGTGTAATGCAAACACCGTAAAGCACTTTGCAAACCCATGAGAAGACCAGAGTTTTCCTGCTGGCACCAACGGTCAGAGGGATGCCCACCAGACCAGGTAAGTCCACACAGGGGTCGGAACATGGTGGGGGAGGGTGGCAGGAAGGTGGGGAGAGGTCGGAACAGGGTGGGGGAAGGCAGGGATGGGGGAGGGTGTGCATATCAGGCCCGGAAAGGGGATGGGATCGGTGGTGCCAGTGCACGCCAGATCCTATCCCCTTCCTGGGCCTGATCCACTGACATGGATCAACGCAGATTTGCACCAGATATAAAGTTGGCACAGGCCCGCGTTGACCTGTTGCACATGCTGAGGCTTACCTACGGGCAAGGGGACTAATATCCCTTTACCCCGAGGAGACCTCCAGCATGCAAAACTCCCCCCGTGGGATGCAGTGCAGCCCATGTCAGTGCCGCTGCATTGGTGCAGGGGAATTCAGGTAGGATTGGGCTGAAAAAGAAGCATGCATCAAGCACCATGAAAGTCAAATGCCCATGGTGTCTTCAGCTTAACCTTTGGATATGGTTAAAAAAGTGTAAGTCATGCGTGTAGGTTTTACAGGAATTAATATAGGGTAGTCATATCTCAATCCCTAAAATATGGGGGTGTAATGTAGGCATATAATTAATTTTATTTCACATTTTTATACCACCCTTCCTCCAAGGAGCTCAGAGTGGTGTACATATTTCCTCCCCTCCTTTTTGTCCTCACAACAACCCTGTGAGGTAGGTGGGGCTGAGAGATAGTGACTGGCCCAAGGTCACCCAGGAAGCTTCGTGGCTGAGCGAGGATTTGAACCTGGATCTTCCAGTTCTAAGTCCGACTCCCATACCACTACACCATTTTACCTACTTTGATTTTTGTATGAATCAATGGGTGAATTCCCTAATTAATGGAATTAATCTTCTGTTCAACATGTTTCTGTGAGGCACAGTCTAAGGTCTTTCGCTTTGCCAACAACCCTCTTCCCGGCTTCCCGCACACCACAAGAATATGTACTTCATCATACCCAAAGTTAACTTGTCCAAGGTCAGCTTGGAATCCTTCTGAGGAAATGAACTTCAATTGTCCTAGGTTCCCTCCTTGATTCTCTTCAGCATCTTAGCAACAAAACCAGCCTTTTGAAAGCCCTGTTTGTTCTCTTAAAGTGTTCCATATTTCATGGCCTTTGACATTTAGAAAAAATATATTTTCTCATCAATTTTTGACAAGCTTCTTGAAATTCATGTTGTGGACTTGGAATTGATTAGCAACTACTTAAAGAGAATAACAATGAGGCCGTGTTCATATTTATAAATGTTCTTAAGTACCGCATCAGCTGCACAAAATATGAGTCCTGCATATTACCTCCAAACAGCCCTTGAAACTGTGCCCTGCCATCTGTCTTCAGCAATACATTTTTTCTTGCTGTGTCATCTTTAGACATGAAAAAAAAAATAGATAAATTCTGTGGGAAGCATGTTGGCTTAGATGTAATAAAGAACACAAATCTCTCTGGAGATGAGTCGTCAGATTTTATTTTTGTAAGTAAGGATTATCTGATCCTTGGCCTCTATCATTACCAGAACTTGTCAACTTCTCAGTGACTCTTCCTGATTTCATGTGACTTTTCAGCCTTTTGCTGACCTGTGCAAACTTATGAGAGTTACAGCAATTTTTATTTTAATCCATGGTTTTTGAAGCATAGCAGCCTTTCTGTTCTCTGTCTCGATATTCTCATGTGCATGCATGCGCGCGCACGCGCGTACACACACACACACACACACACACACACACACACACACACAACACACACACACGCCTTTAGGAACTGTGACTCAAACATTTTCCTGCTTAAAATGAGTTTAATGCAAAAATGCAATTATACAAAAAATGTGAACTAATTTAAACCTAGTTTGAGGCATTAACCTTCCTACACGTTGAGCCACTTTGACTGGATAAGTGCTGACTTCTTCTTTTTTTTCCTTTTTGCTTGTCAGTAGCAAAGTATCCCATCAATATGCAATAACTTGAAGCAAAGAATTGATGTGCTGTGCTGTTGGGCAGAAACGACAAAGATTGTTCCCTTCAGTTCCAAATTATTAAGTAGTTTCTGGGTTGTGCTGCCCATTATCTTCAATGAACACATTTTGTAATGCCAAGAATCTAAGAAGAATGCTCTCAATGTTCGTGGTGGGCATACCTGACTTATGCTTCTACTGTGAAAATTGACATACTAGGGAGATTTCCAAGCAGTACCGTTTTTGTTCTTACATGGAATTGTTTGAAATGCAGTTGAACATCAGCCAAGGATTTATATTTTGTGATCCGGAATCAATGAAGAGAGCCAGGTGATTTAAAAAGCTTTTTTTTTTGCTTAGATATCGGGGGAGGGGGGAGTGATAGTCATCAACAGAATTGAATTATGACCACTACAGACATTGTTGACAAGTTGCATTGTTGACATGTTCATCCTTTTCTTTCTGAACTCCCTTAAATCTTCCATTTCTAACAGTATGATGCAATGAAGCATTATACATTTGCCCAAATACCCCTAGTAAAGACATAAGAAAAGCAGCTAGGAATTAAAATGGGCCACAATTTATTACATTATGACAAAATTGCCACAGGTCCTTCCTAGTGCTCCATCACCCTTTTTGTGTGAGTGGAAGAGACGGCCAGCTACTACCTATTGCCCCAAATGGGCATTCCCATACTGATTCCAAGCTGTAGATAGTGAATTACCATCTAAACTTGTCAATGTCAACCCTGGTAAGGGATCAAGAAAGATCTGGACTACAATGGCTCCCCCAAGATGAGTAGCCATTAAAATAGACTTTACGAGCCATTGGCAAAGAGCTCTCAGCCAGCACCCCCAAGTTGATCTGGACCCTCTGGAAATCAGTTTTGGACCCCCTCCCACTTCTTCAATCAGGATCCACACCAAATTCACTGTACCTGCCAGTTGGAACCAAATTGGTTAAATGTCTCCTGACACCAGCGGCGGAACTTGGGTGGAGCACGTGGAGCAGGAGCTCCAGGCGCTCGGGTGGGCGGGGGGGCATGCTTGGAGCACTTACTGTCATGAAGCGCCGCATCGTATCGGCCCTCCCTCCCTCCCTGGAGCCTGTTCGGCTCCAAAATGAGTTCAAAACGGGCGGGGGGCGTCGACATGACGCGACACAGGCCCTGCCCCCACGTGCCGGGCGCTGGGAAAGCACCCGTCATTTCTGCCTGACACATTGGATTTGTGCATTAGAGAGCCCTAAACAAGCTGCCAGAGATGCTGCCTCAATCCTAAAGAAATGAGTGCCAAAAAGGTTGAAGCAAAAAATAACCTTGTGAAGAGTCAATTTGAATACTGACCAAAATTGATACAGGTTGAGTATCCCTTATCCAGACTGCTTGGGACGGGAAAAGGTCTGGATTTCAGATTTGTCTGGATTTCAGAATATTTGCATAAATATAATGAGATGTCTTGGGGACAGATGGGACCCAAGTTTAAACACAAAATTCATTTATGTCACATATACACCTTTTACACATAGCCTGAAGGTGATTTTATACAATGTTTTTTATAATTTTGTGCCCCGGCATGCCTTGCGCTATGCTAGCCAGGTGCTGGAAAAAGTTTTTTTTTTTTTTTTTTTAAGTCATAGCACCAAAAATGTCTGGATTTTGGATGTCTGGATAACGGGTAACCAACCTGTACTTAATTGAATATTCTTATCGTGTGGAGTGTCTCCATGTCAACATTTCTTACTCCTGGTGGCTGACCCATCTTTGACTGTACTTCTTTCCTTTCACTCTGACTGCCAGGACAGTTATAATGTATATGTATAAACAAAAGTAATTTCATCAACAGCTGGGTCAATTCATCCATTCACCTCCAATTTTTTCTCTAATAGACTCAATTCTTCCCTCTTTTCCTTTTGAAAACAGTACAATCATTGGGTGTTTTTTTTTTTTTACATAAGAATCATGTGCACATTAACTTTAATGGAATCTACCTCCAGAAAACACACACACACACACACGCACACACACACACACACACACACACACACACACACACACACACACACAGAGGGGATATTCTTCATATCTGAGACTATAGTTGGAAAGAGGTGTAGGGTGGGAAGCCAAACTCAAGTATGAAAAAGGGTAGCTATAGCCTGCATGTTTGAATGTGTTAATCTGGTTGTGTGAATAGTTGAGCATATGACTGGATCATAACTTCCCATTACTTAAACAAACAAACAAACAAACAAACAAACAAACAGGCAGCGCAATCTTGCCTAAAGAAACCTGGCCAGCCTGAAGGTCTGGCTGCTGTATCCTTTGTCATTCCCGGGCTGCGCCATCCCAGTCCCCATTTACTCCCCAGTACAAGGTGGCCCCGCCTCCTCGCCATCGGAGCCATTCAGTGCGGCAAAGGCAATGGGAAGGGAGTCTCCTGCCCGTTGCCTTTGTTGCACTGAATGGTGGGGGGTGGGACCACCGGGGAGTAAATGGGGACTAGGACGGTGCAGAACTTACAGTACCACCCCCACCGTAGTAATGCCTCTGTGCCCCGGAGCAGTCCGTGAGCACCTCAGGAGAAGGGGACGTTCATCTCCTTCCCCGGGTGTAAGCCGGCCGGGGCTCTATGGGCCTCCTCAGATGTACGCCAGGTCAAGACCTGGAGTACATTCTTGGAGGCCATGTAAGGCTGAACCTGCCTGGAAACGGGCACAGGAAATCGGCGGAGCACACTGCCAATATCTCCATCCCCTCCCAGCCCGGTTAATGGCCCCCCTCCCTCACTGTCCTGGCCCACCCGGCCCCACCCTGTACCAAGCAGCGGAGACCCTACCTGCATCATCCGGCACAGGATCGGTCTGCCGAGGTGTGAGCGGTGCCAGCCTCAGCGCCGGCACCTCTTACACCCGAGTCAGTGCAAACGTGCTTTATGGCACGTTTGTGATGGCTTAGAATGACAGAATGTTGCTTCGCCACTCTATACTTAGTGAGGATTGTGCTGAAAATCTTTAAAATTAGGTTTCAGAAGGTTTTATAAATGGGGAATGAGGAATGGGAAATTGACTTATTTGCATAGCCCAAAGCCCTCCGTGCAATACATTCTGACTATTCCTGGATACAGTCTTGTGAAAGACGAAACGAAGCACTGGAACCATCCCTGAACACAACCATATCCTATAGACAATTCTGATTAATTTGCAAATGTGCAAAAATGGTTGAAGAAATATTCACTGGACATCTACAGAACACAAATTATGCCTGTTACATGAATGTGAACAGGTATGTATGGCTTAGGAAGACTCAAAGTATAGCATGGCAAGGATATATAAAACTGTCCATAGTTCTGTTACAATCTAAAACACAGTGTATTTCATTCCAGTGTAAAACACAACATTCCAGTGCAAGACAATGTGGCTACGCTGGGCACAAGGTTTGACTGCTTCATAATGGTTCATTTGTTTCAGCACCGACAAAGTCCTAAAGCAGCTACGTTCTAAATTCTGTAGTTTATGCAAGTACAAAAATTAAACCATTGCACACTGTCGTTAGCATTTATAGATTTTCTTTTACTCCTTCACAATATTCTCCCCACAGTTCCATCTCTATATATTCATGCGTGGTAAAGTGCATGACATACCTTTGGCATATTCTATTTTTAATATAAAAATCAGATAAATACTTAATTTAAACACTGTTTACTAAATTAAATACAGGGAATGACTGTAATAGATATAGCCACAGGTTCAAGGGAAAATGTGTTTGCATTATAATTAGCGTAAGTGCAGAGCTTCTGCCTCCAGAACCTTAAAAGGATACATAAAGTATTAATATACTTTACTTAAAATGGCATTAAAAATTAATGCATCTTCATTACAGGAGTTCGTTAATATCTACAGTTTATTCAATCTCGCCTGCTTTTAGCCTACCTTTTAGTATTTTATGGCATCTAAGATTTCATTTTTAAACAACGTGATCCTTGAAAGTTAATCATATCAGTGAAAACTGGCTGGTAGAATAACAGACTTGAATGGTACTAAATGACTATCTAGTCGATCCCAGGTTGCCAGAACAAGAATAACCATCTTATAGATCAACCTACTCAGGCCACACAAACATCGTAAGTTGCTCTCTTGGTTTATTAGAAACAATCCAAAAGCCACAGTCTGAATATTGTTATTAAGAACAAGCAAAACGAAACCAATGTGTAACTCTAAAATGGTAGGACGTTGTCTGCTCCTAATAAAAGTATTTTCAGACTGTGATTTTGGAATTTACCCAAGTCAAGCCAGTGCAGAAAAGTGTTTTCAAAGTTAGTGAGTCCAGATTACTCATGCAAGCGATCCATGCCAAAAACATTAAAGCAGGGGTTCTCAACCAGTGGTACTAGTACCACCAGTGGTGCTTTGGCAAACTGCTGATAGTACTCAGACCGCCAGACCACTGGAACCTTGCTCTGATGCGAAGCTTTCAGCGGCTCCGATGTGATGCTTTCGGCATGTGGATGGGTAGAATAATCTGTTGGTGGTAATGCCTACCTTGTGGTTTTGGAGACTGTCAGCCCAATCCTGTGTAACCCTTGCACCAGTGTAACAGTTGTTCCACCGGTGTAAGTTTTTGCTCCACTGCTTCTCTGTTCTATATTGTCCTACCACCCCGGCCCCGTGGATTTTATTGTTTTTAATTTGTTTTATGTATTGTTTTAAATTATGTGTATTTTTATCTTTGATGTTGTAAGCCACCTTGGGCATTTGCTTTGGCATGGGATAAGGCAGGGTATAATTTTTTTAATTAAATAAATGAGCGCACTTATGCCAGTGTAACGCCGTACGGTGACAAATGCAGAACGGAGACCAGCGTAACCCCCCTCGGACACTGTGCATGCGCAGTTCGGACACAGGACAGATGCCGCTGCAACTCCGCTGGCACAGGGGGCAATCCAGAATGCGCCCTGCGCCGGTGGAGTTGCGCTGGCATCCATCCTGTGTCCGAACTGCGTATGTGTGGCATCCAAGGGGGGGTTATGCTGGTCTCCGTCCTGCGTCCGTTGGCGTACGGCAAGTTACACTGGCATAAGTGCACTTACACCGGTGGAACTACTGTTACACTGGTGCAAGAGTTACACAGGATTGGACTGCAAGTTGTAGAACTGTGAACTGCATAGTAGGGTTCTTATAAGACACTATATGGCAGCCAGCCTTATGGCAGCAGGTTTCCCAGCAACCTGCAAACTGGGAACAAGATAATAGATACATTGGACAACATGGCAGGGTTGCTATTCATAAGGTATGTGCCTTTTTTTTTTTTTTTTGCCAAACTGTTGGATTCTGTGAGTGCATGTGTTTCCCAACATGTAATTTGCACATTTACATGATGCATATTGATCTTGGGGCATATGTGAACTTTTTTTTTTTTTCTAAATTGGAAATCTCCGACCAAATTGATTGTTCAAGTCAGACCTCAAGAGCAAGGATATTGTTCTCGAAACTGAACAGCCATGTTTAAAAGTTCAAGTCAATTCCAGCATTTCAGAGAGGAAACAAAAGGAAGACCATGAACACTAAAATGTGTACGCTAAATTGAAAGGACATGGCACAAAACTGGGTCACTGGAGTCAATGTGGATAATATTGCTATCCAGCCATTCCATTATGATGTCCTTTATTTAATGGAGGCATCACTAGCATTATTATCCTATCCTGTATTTAATGAAGCCATTGCTAGCATTGTTACAAGCTAGCAACAGACCACGTTTAACAATCACACTCCCAAGCATGGGTGATAGCTCGCTGAATATAGCTAGCTTAAATATTTTCAGCTCACTACTATGGAACAGTGAGTCACAGGAGTTAAAATAAAAATTTTAACTTCAGTCTTGAGAGATCTTGTTTCCTCTGAGCCAATTTAAGTCCAACTGAGGTCCTGAATCACCACTCCATCCCCAAATATACTTACGTCAGATTGTTGAATCACTGACAGCCCAATCCTATCAAGGGCCCACGGCAGCAGATTTCTCAAATGCCTCACCGCCACCATGCACGATGGAGTTGCTGGAGGAAATGGTGAGTGGTGCTGCACACGAGCCAGACTCGCCAGGATTCTCCGGCAGCCCAGGTACGGCAGCAGATGGGGCAGATCATGGGTGGTTCAGGGGACAGGATGTGGGGAGGAGGCTGGAGGGGGTGGGTCATGGCAGCAGAGGTGCATGCAGGATCCTATCCCCATTTTTTCCACCCACCACACCCTCTTCATCTCCTCAAACGTACACCAGCAGAATAGCTGGTGTGGATCCAAGGATTACCAAGGTGATTTTTACTTACCCGTTGCTGGCTGTCTGATCCCCCCTCCCATTGCATCCAGTGCATGCTCTGTTGGAGTAGCTACATGCTATAGCATGGCGGAGGATAGGATTGGGCTGTGAATTATGCCCCATTTCAGTTTCAGTCTCACTATCACCCTTCAGGCCTTCACCCAAAGTCCATCAACAAGGATCCAGCCAGACTTCTGAAAATCAGCAGGAAACATATCATATCCCTTAAGAGATTGATGCGTGACCTCGGGTCTGAAAACGTGAAAGAAATGTTAGATGATATGTGGATGAGGAATAACAATTCCACCAAAAGCCAAAAAAATGCTGTCCATATTTCTGTTTGTTTATTTATTTCTGTATTTATATACCGCCTTTCTTATCCTCAGATTGCTCTTCAGATATTATTCAAGGCGGTTTACATAGGCAGGCTTATCTAGATCCTATAAGGATCTTTACAATATTGTTCTGTATAGAACCCTACAATTCCAGCTGGTTTCCTCCATGGTGTAGTCATCTTCACTAGCTGCTGAACACAAGCCTCGAGCTCTCTGCAGGACGCCACAGATCATGCTGAACAGGGAAACATTTTTCCAGTTGTCATCGCTCTGTCACTGACATTCTCAGCATTCCAGTCTGTTCTCTCACCGCACCATGCAACAGCGACTCCTCTCTGCCACCGAGGGGAGGGTCATGACAGCTTATCAGTGACTTCCTGGTCTTCCTTCCAGCATGAAAACTGACTGTTCCTGCTTAGCTTCCAGCAGTCTTCAGGCAGTTCAACCTCGGGACCACACCTTTGTTGTTCTGCTACTAGTGGGAATAACAAGCAACAACATAAAATTGTCCTCGAACTCTAAAATACGAGGTAAAAATAATAAAAGGAATAAGGTGGTGAGAAGAACCCTTGTGGAACAAAGGCCAACATGACAGGAGCCATGAGGTGAAACCGTTGCAGACAAGGGCAAGGGCCGGAGAGAGGGGTGGCTTAACTAGGACCCGGAAGAATTTTAATTGAGTAAAAGAAAAGACGCCTTGCTCAGCCAATCAAAACAAGAATCTCTTTTCAAAGTTGGCACCCATAGAAAAGACTGCTCCTCTTCTCACCCAAAATGTCTCCTTCTTCCATATGCCCCACCAATCAGAGGAGGCAGTAGTGAGCAAAATGTATGCCAACACAGCAGCCGCCTTTTTTTAAACACCTGATCTGCAATTGCATCCCTTTGCAACATTCTCGGTTGAACTCATGACCAGAAGACCGTTTTCAGGGGCAAGCAAGCTCACCATGAAATACAGTCATGTATTCCTTGTATGTGTTGCTATTTACAAGCTTCAGTGACATCCCTGCTTATCTTGTATACATTTGAGCTTTGAAAAGGCATGTCACAGTCACAGGCTGTACCTCATACATTTCATAACCTTGTGGTCCTCCTGTTTACATTTTCTTTCCTGCATACTCAGGTGGATATCTCTGCCAACTGAAACTAACCCTTGATGCATCTGCGAAGGACTCTCTGCACAAAACCTTATGCCTAGTCTTTGAAGTGTCACAAAGGTTTGTTTTGTTGTTGGAAGAGTCAAACATGGCTTATTGTCTGGAAGTTTTCATATAGACATTTAAAAACATTCTCTTTCAAAAACATCATTTTTTATATATAACTTGTAGAACATTTTTTTAAAATTGATGTCACTTTGACATCAGATACCCAGTTACTCATTTCATGGCAAACTCCCCAAGAATCTTCCCATGCAACACAGCAATCAGACCAGTTGGTATAAGCAAATACTTTTCAAGATATTGTAAATACATGTTACTGTCAGCAGCTTTGAAGGCTTCGAAAGACCACCGGTGCACTTCCTTAATGGGCCAGGTCAGAACAATATGTCTGACCAGCTGCTTCATTACAGGAGAAGCATGTGCACACATGTGCATCTCCATCCCATTGGGTACACTGTCCCATCACTGCTTAATCACATGGGATGGAAGTAGTCTTGAAATTTCACACCAAAGAATGTTTTGGACTTTTCACCACATGTACCACAACCGGGCTTGCTGTCCAATGCCTCCATGGGTCTGCAACTGCCACCTCTACTATGGTATGCTCAGGGGGGTGGGAGGAAGCCCCTTATTGTACTCCATTGTGTTCCCAACCCAGGAAATGCGGGACTTCCAGTTTTATTTAAAGGGGACGCATGGATGAATGTTTGAATGTTCACATGGGCCCTTTAAATAAAACTGCAAGTTGTTTTTTCCCCAAGCACACTGGGGAATGCACCAATCATAGGAGAGCAAAGTAAAGAACTGGATGATACACTTTCCACTCACTTTTAGCAAGCAGGAAGAGGAGCAATGCGGCTCGCACCCACTGCAGGCTGGAGGGAGGCAGTGGACTTGGTGGGAAGGGTACCTTGAATCTACTGCTCCTCTCACCACCAGCTGTGATGTAAGCCACATACCCTGCTTCATGGCTGGGCCGGCCCTGCATTTCATTTCCCCACACATGATTATGTGGTGCTAGAATGCTGCACAGGGTGGAGGACCATAATTCTGTCACCCAACAATTGTTGTCTGAATTGATTGTCACCCAACAATTGTTGTCTGCACCAATCATAGGAGAGCAAAGTAAAGAACTGGATGATACTTTCCACTCACTTTTAGCAAGCAGGAAGAGGAGCAATGCGGCTCGCACCCACTGCAGGCTGGAGGGAGGCAGTGGACTTGGTGGGAAGGGTACCTTGAATCTACTGCTCCTCTCACCACCAGCTGTGATGTAAGCCACATACCCTGCTTCATGGCTGGGCCGGCCCTGCATTTCATTCCCCCACACATGATTATGTGGTGCTAGAATGCTGCACAGGGTGGAGGACCATAATTCTGTCACCCAACAATTGTTGTCTGAATTGATCCTTTGTTATCATATCCTACCTTGTTCCTTTCTTTAGTACCCCTCCTTTGCTGATGGCATCATTATTGGCAAGCTGAGCTAAAAAACAAAAGGCACCTTTTAAGATGGCAGCTGTCTTAAATTTAGCAGGGGGAAAGCAACTGTCCTTATTTATCCCAGCACAGCAGCCCTCCTGATGGCTGTTGCTGGTGTCTCTCTTGTGTTTCCCTTCTAAATTGTAGTTCCTTGGGCAGCACAATCCTGAAGATCTGGCTAGCGATGGAATGAGTACATAAAGCACATTCGCGACAATTCAGGAGTAAGGAAGGCCAGTGCAAGGCCGGCCTCCCTCACTCCGGCGTTGGATCTCCACGCGGACAGCATTGGAAGGTAAGCGCTCTGTCACCGACCGCGTGGGCGGTCCAGCCAGGCGAGGGAGGAGGGCCATTGGCCTAGCCGGCCTGGGAGGCTACGCTGTTACACAGCCTCCTCTACTTCCGATAGCTATTTAGCTGGCGGAAATCTGAGGAGGCCAATAGGGCCAGCCTGGGCTTACACTCGGGGAAGGGGTTGAGCGTTCCCTTCCCCGAGTAGACCTCCGGCCCAGCACACACCAAGCAGCCAGTGCATAGGATCTGGCAGGCAGCCCTGGGCCGCTGGCCAGATCCTTAGTCAGGATTGTGTCCTGAGATAGGGAACTATGCTCTCATTTCTTTTTTTTTTCTACGTAAATCACTTTTACAACTTTTTTTGTAGAAAAATGGTATATAAATATTGTTATTATTATTATTATTATTATTATTATTATTATTATTATTATTATTATTATTATTATCAATCATAACATAGTTCTGAATTTTCCCCTAATTTTGTACAACCTTACTGTGCTTTTTGTATGTATGTTTTAAATTCTCTAAGGCTTCTTTTTTGTTTTAACTTTTGCTTTATTCAGAGACTTCCATATTTAACTCTTCAATATGGCTTCTTCTTGCCCAGCACGATAAAATAACATGTACAAAGGCACACATTCTGTTAACACTGCAATATATAAGTGGAAATTATTGTAGTCTTGCAGCTGCTACAGGGTGTTCCTGCCAGTGGAACAATAGATATAAACATCTATTTTTACAGAGAACTCATCCAAATGCTAAGCTTGACTTAATAGATGCCTCTCTAGCATCCCCCCGCCCAACTCAGAGAATGTTTTGTCTGAGTGCAATGTTAAGGGTGTGAGACATTTATGCATTGTCTTCCCACAAGTATTCAGATATAACGAGACAGACCCCCCCCCCCGCAACATAAAGAGACTGGAATGAAACAATACATTTGGTAACTGCAGAAACAGAAATACGTTTATAACTCTGAATCTCCCATTTTCTATAGCCTGGGCTAATCAGTAAAGAACATCTCCTGATATTCTGGGGTCTCGTGAAGACATCCTAATGTCCTCCAATCAATGGTTTGGTAAATCAGGGGACAGCTTCAGAGATGTGGGTCCTCCTGCCATTTTCTCTCCTTCTTAAAGTGAATCCTCCCATCCTATTCCTAATAAGCTTTTAATCATGGTTTAGCATTTCATCTGTAGTCACCAACACTGTGATGATAAGCAGGAGGAGCCCTGGTGCCTCTCTTTCCCTCCATATCTGCCCTTTTATCCAGAGCTGAAGTGGTAGATTCCATTATCACCATGTGGACAAGGCTAGACAGGGGGAAACTGTCCCCAGAAAACTGGAAGCGCCCGAAAATCGCCGTTTTTCGGCGATCCGAAGATCAAGGAGGCCTGCAGAGGGTCGCACAGGCCTCCCAGAAGGCCTCCAAGCCCCGGTAAGTACAAAACCAGCTGTTTGGGGGGATTTTTCGGCGGTGATCCCTGGGATCACTACCATTGCTGCCATACTGCCCCTTAAGGGGGCAGGTGACAGCTTTTGGTTCCTATGGTGGGGCGCGACCCACAGTTTGAGAACCACTGCACTAGTGCAAGTCCAAATAGTCCCCTTTGGGCTGTGTATGCTTTCCCCTTGGTAAGGGAAAAAATGTTTCCTTACCCGGAATTAGGCTGTTAATTACTTAAACTTAGTAATTAGTGATCTGATTGGTGACTTTGCTGCCCAGAATCTTCTCACAGATGCAGAATTGCTTTATTATACTATAAGATCATGCAGGAAGGTGGAAAGACCAAAGTCCATTTCTTGAGCGGTGAGGCATCAAGTCATATGCATGCATGTTTGCATTAGGATTGATTCAAGCATTTATTCATCACTTGCTTTCTCTGCATTTGATTACTGGACACTT
The DNA here is from genome assembly GCA_026170595.1 of Plestiodon gilberti rubricaudatus. Lineage (NCBI taxonomy): Eukaryota > Metazoa > Chordata > Lepidosauria > Squamata > Scincidae > Plestiodon > Plestiodon gilberti. The sequence continues at coordinate 59,316,438 of JANXHW010000004.1, read as the reverse complement.
GCTGACTTACAGCTGAACATGTCAACTGACTCCTAAAAAGCATTCTTTGTGACGTGATGTTGCATTTCAATCTGGGTGTTAGATCTCTGATGACCTATTCACACTGAAGGTCATCACTGGATGTTACAGTTATCCAGTGATTGACATGATGTGTGAACCAGCCTTTAATCTTTCAAAAAAAAAATGGTATGTAGAATCATTCTGCTCCTATTTCATCATGTTGTCTTTATTGCTGTGCATCCATACACACAGACGGGCCTCTTTAGGCAGATTTTCTGTGCCATTCATTTTCCGGTACACATTTTCCCTCATGCCCAGTGAAAGACTTCACTTACCGATTAATTTATTTATATTGTAGTTGGAACATTCTTTCTTCATCTAAAGGAAAGCTAATGGGGTGCTTGACACCTTGACATCTTTGTCTTGAAATCCTCCCATACTCCAGTACAATTGGTTTCTATTTGCATAACAGTGTTATCCATCAATTTACTGCCAGTTAAGTGACTGCTCTCCTGGTGTAATCACTTTCCTTTGTTTAAAAGATCTTAAGTTTGGGGAGGGGGGGTTGTAAAATGAACTTGGTTTGAGCAAGGACATACCGAAATGGCTGGTGAAGATAGGCCTCAATCATGTACTCTTTATGTGATGGTCTCCAAGTCCTGAGTCAAGGACAAATACACAATGTGAAGTCTACGTATAATGGATGGGCAGATAGTCATCCTACGTTTTTGCCATATTCTTCTACATCAAGATAAAACTGTGCTTCGGCACTAGCGTGGGAGACAGCACAGCTTATAATGAACAATCACAAAATGGCGGGGTGTTGCTGTGGAGGAGTAGAATAGCTTTGCTAGAATTAGATGTTATGCTGAATAGGTCCCCCTCCCACACACAAGCACATGCTCTTTTCCATTAGAAAAATCACATAGACTCCAGTTTCACAACAGGTGTATTGCCAGGGCCAGCCCACTCATGAGGGCAACTGAGATGACTGCCTTAGGCAGCAGATTGGCAAGGTGCCCACCTCTGTCTGCCCATTCACCTCCACTCTTCCTCCCACTCCCTAGACTGGAAAAAGAAGAGGTGGATGGAGCTGAAGAGGAAATGTGAAGGAGAGAAGACACTCTTGTGCACCACTCTCTTCTCCTCTGTACTTCCTCTTCTGCTCCATCCCCCTTTTCCTTTTCCAATCCAGGGACTGGGAGGAGCAGAAGAAGCTGGCACATCACCACAGAAGTGGGGGCTCAGCATTTGGCCCACCTGAGGCTCAGATGCCAGGAAGGCTTGAGCCAGTCCTGTGTATTGTAACACATGGGCAGCCAAATCCAATATAATTCCCCCTGCAGTGACGCAGCCATGCCAAACGGGCACGCGCTGTATCCTGAGGGGGTGGAGTTTCAGGCTCTGGTTGTCTCATCCAGATAAGGAAACATTTGTTCCCTTGCCCGGCGTAGGCTCTCACCACCTGAATGGGACTACTCAGACCTGCACCGGCGATATAGCTGGTTCAAGTCCGAGTGGACCCAGGAAGGTGGGTTGAGTGGATCCGGGAAGGGGGATAGGATATCAGTGGCACTAGTCCCGCCAGTCCCGCCCCTTCCCAGTCTTGATCTACCCTCCTCCCTGCCCGATCTCTGCCCATTTCCTCCCTTTCTCAGCCTCCCTCCTGACCCCGGGCTGACTTACCGGTGCCAGGGGACGTGGACAGACTGCTCGTGCATGGACCTGGCTGCTCACCACTTGCGGTGGCAGAATGGCGTGGCATGATTTGCGGCAGCTGTATAGGGCCTTATGCTACCAGAACACTTGTTACTGCAACATAAGGTCCTATTAGGATTGGGCCATAAGTGTCATTGATCAGAAATCAAGTGATGTGCAACATGCATGAATCATAATGTGCCTATGGAAGTGCAGAAAAAAAACAAGCTATTTCCTAAACATGAGTAACTTAAGCAACAAATGTTACAGGTGGAAAGCCCCAAATAACCAAAAGAATATCTACTGCTGCCCATCGGTTGAGATCTGATGATATTGGGCCTTTCTCCATGTGCCATCATCAGTTGAAGTCTGATTGACATGCTTGTGGGACAGGTCCTTTTCTGTGGTGCCCCCACGACTTATAAATTCTATACTTCTGGAGGGGGGTTGCAATGCCCCTCCCTTTCTACCTGCTAGAAGGCTCTAAAGACCAACTTATATTGACGAGGCTTTGACTGGAGAGGGACCTCTTTGTGATTGTTAAGATGTTGATTTAGTGCTGCATTTCTGGTTTATTGTCTATTAGCTATTTGACCTTACTGTGAATTTTATATTTTTTTTATTCCATTTGAATATATGTTTGTATTTTTAATTTGTTCTGCTAGCTGCCGTGAGTCCACTGGTGAAAGGCAGGGTGTAAATTAATACATAAATGAAAGAACAAGGGGGGGGGGGTACCGTGGAGTGGCTGTTTGTCGCCCAGGGTTCAGGAACAGTATAAACTAATCCATACTGAGACGTTGGTGGCCACCTGGGGCAGTGGCAGCTCTGAAAATGGAGTTCAGTCTGTTATTGCCTAGGGAAGAGAGAAGGCAATCCTGTAATTTGTCCTACCAAGAGCTCAGAGCTATAAGACTATCATAAAGGACTTTGGATAAGCCCAGAGCTCATTAGGATGAATGGAATGTCTCTCGCATTTGCTCCCCTTTGCCTTTGGCTATGTTGTCAAGTGAAAATACTGTGGGCACTGTTAAAGACCAATGTGAACGAAAAGCAAATGTATTTTTAGCCGGTAACCGGTAACTAAATAAATAGTAACATGGTTTTGGAAAGAAACAGCCTTACTAAAATTTGGGAAACACTAGCACTAATGGACAGGTTTGCAAAGATATTAAGAGAGGAAGCCATTAGGGTTACATGGAAGGTGTAACTCTATTCCTTGAATAAATAGATAAAAATCGTGCTTTCAGAGCAAATGTTGTTAGAAAATATGCGGTAAACATAAAAATAGCAACATACTCCCACAACTGTCTATAATGATGAGATTCAAAATATCACAATAGACATATGTTCAGTTGTTTGTATCCTTAGATGAGGATATGAAGTTGAAAATGTTTAAGCTAGTATGCACTGAGTTCCATGCATCTCTGTGGCAGCAATCCTATACCCACGTTCCTGGGAGTAAGCCCCACTGAACACAATGGGACTTGCTTCTTGAGTAGAGTAGAATAGGATTGTGCTGTATGGCTGCTAAACAGACCAGCACAATTTGGGGGGCAAGGAGAAGTAAGGGCAGGGAGTGGAGGAAAGCTCAATAGAAGCTGTCTGAACAATGTTCCTTCCACCTAGCCCAGCTCTGCTACTTTATCCTGAATTGGAGAGTGAATGTGGAATGTTATACATATGTTTAGTACATGTACTCTTCTACTCAGCAATGGTATATCCCAGGAAATGATCGTCAACACAGCTCTCAGACAATATAAATCATACTGGCCTCAGACATGGCCACAAGTAGACAACCCATTTCACAGTTCTTGAGAAGAAAATAACTAATGGCCCAATCCTAGACATGTCTACTCAGAGGTAAGTTCCTTTGAGTTCAATGGGACCTGCTCCTAGCATGTATAGGATTGTAGACCAATCCTATCCCCCACCAGCCCATAGCATGCAGGACTGCTGGCAGAGTGTGCACTGCATGCTATGGTGAGGGGGCAACCAGATGACCTGCGAGAAGTAAGTAAAAAATTTTTTTGCTTATCTCCCCATAGGCTGCCTGGCCTCCGATGGGTCTCTTCAAACCCATGCCCTCTATTTAGCTAATGTAAGTCCAAAGAGAGTCAAGGGGTGTGTCAGGCTGGGAAAAGGATAGGAACTTAGTGTGTGCTACTGCCACTGAGATCCTCCCTTTCTCACCCCAAACTGTCACCAGCCCAGCCCTAGCCCCAGAACTGCCCACAATCCTACCCTGAACTGCCCCTACCACCACCTTACCTTCTTCAGCAGGTGATCTGTGGCTTGCCACTGGTGGCACGGGGCTTCCTGACTGCTGCATAGTTGCTAGCGAGCTGCAAAATGGTGGAGAGGCAGGGGCGACAGCATATTTCGTGATGAGCTGATAGATCGTGAAATCCGTCAGCATATCATCACCTTGGAATTGCCACATTAGCGTCTTCAACAAAATATTTCACCAGGTCTGAGACACAACTCTAAAAATCAGTAGCATGAATGTGGAACCTCTCATAAAATGATGCAACGTATAATAATAATACAACACAAATAGCACATTTATTTCAAATGATATTTTATGTACATTTACATGACAGTTCCTTTGAAACCAGCAAGATCCGCTTCCAAGTAAATACGTTAAGGATCAGTAGGCAGGTGAAAACAAATATAACTATCCTAGATCGCTTGAAGAACCACATCCAAAGCTGTCTTGGGAGAGTAGAACTAGTTGCACAGTTTTTAAGAATCCAGGCCACAAAGATGTTTGCAAATGTTATCCAAAAACTGGAATTTAAAAGAGAGAATAGCACCAAAGGGTGATCTGCTGCCCTTCAGCAAGAAGTATCAATATATGAGCAATGTCAAGGGCGGCATTTTAGGAACAGAATAACTTTGAGGAAGTTAAATAACTACTGAATCATTTTCTTCTGATGTTTGGCATGTACTGTATTCCACAGAGACCTCAGAACTTGCTCCAGATATATATATATATAGCATTACTATCCATTTCTATAGCATGCAAGTTGTTATGTAGGCACCAACATGTTGAACTGTCCAATGCCTATCTGCATAAACTGCTGTTGATTCCCAGACTCCTCTGTTCCTTATCGTGAATCAGACCAATGTGAAGTTTTGCTTTTTCACTTCCAATATCTTCTGATGGCCCAGCTGGGGAACAGGCCAGATTTCAGGGCACTGAGGCAGAATCTGGCTTTAGTCTGAGGGTTGCCTCTAATGGGGATAGTTCACTTCCAGCTTCAATCAATGAATCTGAGAGGTCTGCAGTGTTCTAATTACAACATGGCTTCCAATCTCACCTCAATTATGGCATGGTAACACTTCATTCTCCCTTGTATATTTACGCAAGTGGTAAAACTCTAGGTCAACCAAAAAAGCCTTTTGTTTTCTTCCCCAACTATGAAGGAGGTCACTCTTGCAATTCATTCCTCCTAGCTTTAAACTTAGAGGTTAAAATATGATGTTTGGAATGGTGATAGAGAGGTCTAAATGAAGAAATTGGGGTCTTTGACCTCAATCTCTGTTTCTGTGGGGGGGGGGAAGGAATCATTCTGTGTTTGCAGGCTGAATCAGAATAACCTATGCCTAACAATTTAACCTATTATGTTGCGAGCATTTGGACTCCCCATCTCTATATATACTTTTAAAAGTCATTGTAATAAATCACGTCACACAAAATTATTTATTGAAAGCTGGAGGATTCTCATGTTGTTCATGTGCTAAGTTAAAATATTAATTTGGTCATTCAGAATTTACTATATTCTCCAAAGAGCTTTATAGCGCAATCTTATGCATGTCTACTCAGCGGTAAGTCCTATTGTGTTCAATGGAGCTTACTCCCAGGAAAGTGGGAGTAAGCAGCCTTACAGGCCAATCCTGTTGGGCTAGCAGAACACATCTTCCACTGGCACTGGCTGCTACAAAGCAGCCGTAAAGCACGCTACGGCAGCATTAGCTGCTGAAGAACTAGTGGGAAGGCCAGAGCCTTCCAGCTTGCACTAGCAAACCCGTAAAGGCCCACTGGAGCAGGTAAGCCAGCACAGTGGGTGGAATAGGGAAGAAGGAGGGTGGAACGGGGAAGGGGATGCACAGAACAAGGCAGTGACAGGGGTGGGGAGGAGAGTGGATCAGGCCCGGGAGAGGGGCAGGTTTGGTGGTGCACGTCAAATCCTGACTGCCTTCCCGCACCTGATCCAACTTCATGGATCAATTCAGACTTGCCCCAGAGGGTAAGCCAAGCCTCCATGGCGCGGAGGGTTCTACTTGGTTATACTGGTTACTATTACTTGGACCAAGTTACTGGGCGCATGTCCACATGTACCTGAGCTGTTCAAAAACGGCTTGCACTGCATCCTGCAAGGGGGGATGACAACCGTGGAGGTCTTCTCTAGGTAAGGGAACATTCGCTCCTTCTCTGAAGCAGGGATTTAAATTATTGTTAATCTTCCACCACCATCATCACTATGTCCCATTCACAGGTTTCTTTTAAAAAATCTCTGAGATTTCTGAAAAGATTGCTGACGAAGATTGAAAATTAGGCTAACATATCCAAAGCAGCCAGTATCTAATATGTAAGAAATGCATACATTTCTGTCAAGTGCCAAAGAAAAACAGTGACAGTTATTTTGTCACAGCACACAGGTCTATGGTCTGGATACTTCACCAATCTTATCTAGCATCCATAACTCTAGCCTAGTAGTCTTATTTCTAGGATATTTTTGTAAGCTGTATCTCTCCTTATTTAAATTTGTCCCAAATCACTGGTCATTATAAATGAATCAGTGATGAATAGATACAATTAGAGTAACTGTTAGATGTCCTACCCAGGAGATGTTGAAATGTGCCAAAAATATAGGATGAAAGATCTTCCTTTATTTGATCTAATCAGTTTTACTTAGACTCAGCAGAAACCGAACTGCTCATAGTCCCTGAATATTCAATAGGTGGTTCTACTTTTGCTGAGTCCTAAGTGAAAAGAAGTCAGTGAGACAGAAAAAAAATTACTGCACTTCAGAAAAACATCTCTTTAAATGATCATACTGACACACACAGTTTTATTCCCAAACTTCGTCATGCTTTAGGGATCACTGAAACAAAAATGGAAGGGAAGGTACTACATTAGGAAAGCACTGAAACACACACACACACACACACACACACACACACACACACACACACACACAATTTTGAGCGACCGAGATAGAGTTTGGATGAGAAAAAAGGAATACAGGTCTTCTCATCTGTGGATTAGCCATCAGCGGATTTGACTCATTGTGGATGGCACTGCAGCAGAGAAAGGCCCACTGGATGTGGAGGTGGTGCTAAAATACCTTATTTTAAGCTGATTGGGGGCCCGCCAGCCACTTCCCGCCTCCTGCGCAGCTTCAAAAGGCTCTAAACTGCAGCAAAAAGAAAAACACGAACGGACGCTACTTTTATTTATTTACTTATTTACAGTATTTTTACCCCACCTTTCTCCCCAAAGGGGTCCAAGGCGGCTTACAACAAAAAAGAAAATACAATACCATGTTTTCCCACATTTTCTAAGTGCAGTGGCCATGGGGATGGATCTGTCAATCAAGGCCCACTGGTTTAGTAATTTGCTTAACAGCTTCAGGGGTGGGACTGGGATGGTATAGTGGTTCAGGGTTGGACTGGATCAGGAGGATTCTAGTTCTGTTCCCGGTTTGACCATGGGTAGGGGCAGGGGAAAATGGTGATAATGAAATAAACAGCACAATCCTAACCCACATTCCAGCGCCAGTGTAGCCGTACCAACAGGGCGCACACTGCATTTTTAGTGCAGGTGCAGTCATGAAGGCCTCTTCAAGGTGAAGAAACATTTATTCCCTTATCACAGGGCTGCATTGCGGCTGCACTGGCACTGGAAAGTTGGTTAGAATTGAGCTGAAAAACACATAACACCACTTTCTGCTAAAAAATCTACTAAAAAAAAAATAAAAGCACGTAATTTTGTGTCGTTTTTCATCTACTGACACTGTACAACCTATACCATCTACCTAGTTCACTTTTAAAGTGGTTACAATTGCTAAAAATTGGAATAAAAACACATAACACCACTCTCTGCTATTTCCTTTTGGTTAACCACCTAAATCTGTGAAAAAATAAAACCGTTTCCCCCCACCTCTAGCCATGTGGCTTCCCAGTTGACATTGGACCTGTCATTGTTTCTCAGGCAAACCTAATAGAGTTTCTTTGGGAAGGACGAAATGAGATAGGAACACTGCACCATCCTGAGCTTGGGAGTAGAGCAGTATCAAAATTTAGTAAATAAATATTTGGTCCCTAGTTGGGTCATCCCTGTACGAGGGATTTCAGTCCTGTGGTCCAACATGCTCTCCAGGTGGGTCTGGTGGGGGGCATGTGATCCCCGATAGGTTGACCCTGCCAAGTAGAAGCTTAAACCTACCTGGGGCTGGCCATTTCTCAACAGGGTGGGGCAGTCATCGTTCATCCAGGCATTGTTTTTACATTGCCTGACCTGTTTGGAAGTTATCGAGCTCACTTATCGGAGGCAGAAGCTGACCTTTTCCTTTCAGATCTGCAGCAGTGTCTTCGTCGCTTTAGGCTGTGTGTGGGGTGGTGGGGACTAAGCACTAGGCTAACCCCCCATGTGGCAGGTGGCGCTAAGGCCAGGTAGACAGGTATTCTATATTTGGCATACATCCTGAGGTCAGCAAGGTTGGGGAGTAAGCCATGACCGCTCATAAAATACTTGTCTGGATTGGTGAGGCTGGCTGGCAAGCCCCTTGGCTGGAATAGGCAAGGATCACCAAATGGCTTGGTGGTGGGAGTCTGTACTGTCCAGTTTCCTCCAAGGCAGTGCCTCGACCTCCTTTGGGGGTTGGCCATTATAAGGTTCCTCAGTCCACAACTTGAGGTAGCTTGGAGTCAAGTTGTCATGCCCGTTCTTGATCTGGGGGAGGTAGACAGTTCCTTCCATTTCCCCCACCTAGATGCCCGCACATTGGGGGGTTGAGTTCAGGTTACCTCCCTGCTGCAGATGCTCATTAATTGTTAATAAAGTGACCATCTACCCAAACCTCTGCTTGGTGTCTATATTTGGGTGTGTGTGCAAGTACGTACTTTGCTGGAAAACATATGTGAGAACACACATACATGATGCTTCATAATGAAATGCAAATATTTTTACCATACACACCCTTCCGTCACCCGATAGCAATTTTCTGATGAGATTCATTAAGGATTCCCGCCAACTCTGCTCTAACTATATCCCATAAGCTCTAACACATACCTCAATAGAATACATATTGAGTTGGTGGGGGGAGCCTAAATTAGTGTAAGGCTGAGGAATTAATTTGTTCCTCTCTCAGTGTGTGTAGAAAAATTAATGGATAAATTCATTTTAGCATTAATAGAATTTATGCATTTATTCCTCTGGAATACTAAGAGGAGAATAGATTCCCCAAAACATTGGAAGGAAATGTATATGACAGAAACTTCAGGAGCTAAAGTGGGGCTAACATGAAAACATGTGAGTTGGATCTAAAAGGCCCATGTGGTAAAACCTCCTGCAAAATTGCATCTCAACTTACCAAATTCCTTAGCACTTTTGATGAATCTGGCATTTAAGATGGAGATTCGTGTAATAGTGAAGTCGGATAGACGTATACAGCCCTGAAAACAGATGACTTGGAAGTCATGCTGGGGTTAACCATTAGGCTTTGCGTGCTATGAAACAGAAGATACCATCACACCAGGGTGGCCAATGTATCCAAAAGCACCTATGTGGGAGAATTCTGAGAGATTCACTATTCCGAATCCTGAGAGATTCAGAACATGTTTTATTTATTTATTTATTTATTTTATTTTCTGTATTTATATACCGCCTTTCTTATCCTCAGATTGCTCTTCAGATGTTATTCAAGGCGGTTTACATAGGCAGCATTTATAAATGCTGTACCATCCAATAGGGCTAGTAGAACAGAAGCAGAATATGTGGGGGAGGCAGGCACAGAAAGAGGAATCGGAGCAGTGGGCCCAAGGGCCTTTTCTGAATTCCTTTCCTGCTAAAATGCATTATGTATGTGTGGTTATGGACCCTCCCCCCATCTGTAGACCTTCAGCCCCTGGCTGGGCTCTCCCATTGGGAGTGTTGCTCCCCCCTTCTTCAGACCTCTTTCCTGTGGTCTGACACAGGAACTCCTTCCCCTGATAGTGCAGGTTCCCAAAGCCCAAACAATGTGAGGCCTCAGTGAGCCACGCAGGTGCGCTGGGGCCAACCAGGCCAGCAGCATGCTTGGCAATGGTCCCAGGTGGCCGTCGGAGGCCTATGCCAAGCTGCTCTCCTGCAGACCCGCAAGGGGTAGGTCTGGACCCAGGCGTAGGAGAAATACAAGGCTATGGATTTTGTATGTTTGCGGAAAATTTTGAATTTAAATGTGTACTTGGCAACATCTTAGCTGTTTGGTTAGGAAATATGTGAACATGCTTGAAAAATTACAGTTTAAATGCATGTTTAAACACATATTTATTTTTCAGTGATGGACAAAAATCCATGAATTTTTTATAGAACAGAGGAAAGCAGAAATCAATGAAGACTGGGTAAAGTTCAAACCGGGAAGCAGAGAGATCTAGCCCAAATGAGAGCCTGAAGCCGGAGGCACACCCGGCACATCCCGCAGCGTGCGTCCGGCTGCGCACACATTTTGCCGGTGGGATGTGCCTCCGGGCAGAATGCTGAAAGCCGCCGGGAGCCACTAGGAGGCACGTCCACGTTGACGTTTCCACTGGCCAAGCCTAGGTTCTCCTGCATTTCTCGCGTCCGTTTTGCATTAATCAATCAAGAGGCCAATCAGAGGTCATTTCCTGAACCCTCGGGGGCGAGACGCAGAGCAGCACAGGAGCCAATCAGGTCCCATTGATTGAGCTATATTTCAAACTATACATCACACACGGGCGTCACTGGAGTGTGGCGGGGGGGCGGGCCACCTGGGGGTGATGCGCGCCATGGGGTGACGTGCGCACCCCCTCGCGCGTCACCTCCGTGACATGCGACACCCTCCGGACGCTCCGAGGCCGACCCCCGGGTGACGCGCGTCCTAGTGAAACTACTGCACATACTGGGGAAATATAAGTAGTGTGCTAAGGAGCGTGTGCACATTTTGGTAAAAAGGCCATACTGAGAAGCAGTGGTGTTGCTCCGGTAGGGGCGGAACTGTAAGTTTCGCTCCGTCGTCCTAGTCCCTTTACTGAGAGAACAGGAGGCGGCCCTGCCCCCTCACTGTCGGAGCCTTTCCCCTGCGGAGAAAGCAGCAGGCAGGGTCTCTTGCCTGCTGCTTTCACCGTAGGGGAATGGCTCCGACAGTGAGGGGGCGGGGCCGCCTCCTGCTTGTTCGGTAAAGGGATTACGACGGAGCGATACTTATGGCCCCGCCCCTACCAGAGCGACGCCACTGCTGAGAAGGGCATGCTGTCTCTCGTTCTGGCTCCAGGGGTGGGTGCCTCTCTCCCAAGTCAGGGGAAGCCAGACATCAGCAACTGAATGTTTTTCAGCATTAAATTCAAGTATTTCAAGCAAGTGACCGATCACATCACTCCAACATCACTCCAAACATCACTCCACTGCAATCTGTGGGACACGACTGCAATCTGGTGGGACAAGGTCACGTCCCATCCAGCCCCTTCACGTGCCTCATGTAAACCAATGCACTGGGCACGCAGGATGATAGTATACAGTTGCGAAACAACAATATTTGGCTTCCTTCTCACTTCACGTTTAGCCTCTTTGGGATTAATGGTAACTAACTTCTTGTTCATTTTGATGTGTGAATGCTTTGAAAAAAACTTTCTTTTCCCTCGTTGTGCTAAAGTGTGAACTTTTCCTAATTGTTTTATGATCACTCTGTGAAAGTGTAAATGATTCAGCTAGAAGTCACATGCACTAGACAAACACACACAGGTATTCCAACTAATTGTGAAACATTCACAGAGTTGCTTGATGTAGACATGGTGTATTCTGCTTTAGATCATTAAAAAAATCACGCTCAACACTCTAAAATAGTTTCATCAGTATCAATGGAATGTTTATTTTTTTAAAAAAAGAAGGTGGTTTGAAGATTACAGATGTTTTGTTCATGTTTCTTGACCCCTAATCCTTAACCTACCAAATAACATTCTGTGAATCCCATTTGTTTCATTCAATTTGTAATTAACCTCTGTAAAACATTCTCAAACAATTGAGACTCGCTGGGAACACTTACCTCAGAAGCTATCTAAATAAATGGCAGGACAATCATTAAATAAAAGAATATTTGCAGGGATAAATGTAATGCTTCTCCTAAATGGTGTCCCTCTAATAGTGACATGGGAAATAGCACATTAAGAATCTTATTTTCTTTCTCCTCTAGTTTAAGATGAATTTCTTTTAATATGCATTTCACCCAGTCAGGGCCATAGGGCGTTCAATTCAATGTGCAGGTAACACACTCATGTATTTAAATATATAATAGATATCTTATAGCTTCCTACAGACCATCTTTGTATTTCATGAATGTAGATGGCCTCATTACTCAAAAGTGCCATAGGCAGGAAACATCAGGAAGGTCCAAGAATATATTTGAAACATTTTACTAATTCTTCAAAGATCATCTGAGCATTTTAATGAGTATTCTACTGACACACTTTGGCATACATTAAAATAAATCTAGCAAAATAATGAACATGGGTAGAATTTTGAAACTAATCGTTCTGGAAAGGATCTCCTTTAAAATCAGAATTGAATTATGCAATGCGGTACAATCTTCCGTTTGCCACATTAGCAATTTCTTCCTTCACTAATGAGTTGCAGTGTTTCTTTATTAAAAATGAATATAACGCTTTCTTTGTGAGAAATCCATTATTCCTCTTCTCCAATGCCATCATTTAATCTTCAAGTCTTAAACCAGTTAAAGTGGAGGTCTTGGTTAGTTTAGTGAGATTGAAATGAAATGTTCCAGTTTACAGACAACAAAAGGTTGAGGTTTCTTAGGAACGATTTGAAGGTCAAACATCACCATGAGATATTTTCCATTCAATGCCCACTGAAATACATTCTCACATGGTTTTTAATTGCCATATTGCAAATGTTTAACATTCCTTTTTAAAAGAGATTCTCCTTTAACGGGATGGCAACCGGGGTCAGCCAGACCATGCACCAGAAGAGCCCATATCACCAGAAGGTACAACAGACTGTGCTGACCCTAAACCATTAGTGGCGGGGTAGTGCCCAATGCATTATTGGTAATGGTGGGAGAGAAACATGCCTTCTGCTTGTGGGCTTCCCAGAGGCATATGACAGGTCACTGTGGGTGACAGGATGTTAAAGTCTAGATGTTCCTTTGGTTGATTCAGAAGGACAAATGGAACATTGACCCAGGGCCACCAGCAACATATTTATTTATTTATTTGCAATATTTTTACCCCACCTTTCTCCCCGAAGGGACCCAAGGCAGCTTACAAAATGAAAAAAAAATACAATACAAAAAGTACAATACAAAAAATAATCACTTTTTAAAACAATAAAAAACAGCATCTAAAATCGATAAAAGGGATAACATTACAATTAAAACAAGAGCATAAGAACAGCAGCACCCCACCTGTACCAGCAGGATTTTTAAAAAGGCAGGGACTCAGAAGGCTTCTTTAAACAAGAATGTTTTTAGGCCTCGCTGGAAAGTGTCCAAGGAGGGAGCAGTTCATAAGTCAAAAGGGAGAGAATTCCATAAGGTTGGTGCCACTACTGGGAAGGCCCTATTTCTGGCCGCCGCCACTCACACCTCCCTGGGCGGCGACGGTACCCGCAAAAGGGCCTTCTCTGATGACCTAAGCCGGACTATAGCCGGACTATATAACATGGCACCCACAGTCCTTTTGTTTGCACAGTAGTGATATTGTGAGATGAATGGTGAATGTCTTGAAGGAAAGAAAGCTCAGTCTACACAAATAAGCTCTTGACACCCCAAGGAACACCTGGAATGGGCAATGTAATGTGAGTACGTACAAATCAATACCAAAATTACAGACGTGGCCTATCTGTCTTTTGAATGGTAACTTAGACTGTGGTATAAACACATTCAGTTTATCTCCAACTAATCTGATTTTGTAGAGTTTGGAGAATTACTCCACTCGCCCCTCTGAAAAGTGTAACTTAATAAATGTAATTATTGATTTTTGTCAACATCCCACTCTTGGAAAGGCTTGTAGTAATTAGTGAATTTACATAACAGTCTGTTTTCATTTTGTAATCCCATTACAGGAAACATTCCCCCTTTTATATTCTCTTATCTTTCATATTCCTTCATGCATAGCACTGTGCCATACTGTGCACTGACAGATAATTGGTAGAATTATAATTATGTTTTTAGAATTTAATTTTTACCAGCAAATGCTTCTTGGAACTCTGTCATACTTTTTAAATGTATATGCAACTCAAATTACTGGATCACATTCTTTAAAATACAGTAGATCACATTGGTTGAAAATGTCATTTTGAAAGAGAACCACTATTAGCAATAGAAATTAAAGGCAAAATCCAAGCCAGAGTTATGAATGTTCACTTCTCACTGATTTTCATGGGTTTTCTCGCTGAAAAACTTAACACCGGACAACTTGATCTGGCTCACACCCTGTCAATATGTGAAGATGAATCCCATTGACTTCATTGCAACTTAGACATCAGAACTAGAAGTGGTATTTCATTAGAACAGAGCTTCTCAAACTGTGGGTCATGACCCACTTGGTGGGTCCTGGCCCGATGCCCAGTGGTTTGTCAGTTCAGCCCACCTGCCTGTCCTTGCCTCCGTTTGGCTCCAAATTGGAGCCAAACGGAAGCAACCAGAAGCCACTTCTAGTCTGACTCACCTTGTCCTGCCACGTCCTGTGTCATGCTGGGCCTCCGGTGAGTCTCCACAGGCTTCCTCAAACCTCAAGAGGACTCCAGAAGCCATTGGAAAGTGACTTCCAGTTTACTTCTGGGTTCGTGAGAGTCACTTCCAGTTGTTTCAGGACGCCTTCTGAGGCCTGTGGAGGCCCAAAGCTCGGAAGGCCATGTTTGTGCATGCTCCTCTACCACATGATTCAGAGGGGCTGGCAGTGGTATTGTACAAACTGGTGAAAATGGTTTGGAATTCTTCATTTTTTATAAGCAGGTGGTATTTTTGGTGATTCTGCACAGCTACTAATCTGCCTTTAATAACTCCACGATAAAGACAAATTCAACAGGTGTATAATCAAGAAGTCCCATCATACTTCTCTGGGTACTGCATAATAGGAACAACCATCTCCATCAGGGAGGGCCATCAAGATACAGAAGAATGGTCCAGGATGAGCTCACCTCACCATAACTTTCATGTTATCCTATGGGAAATTCCCCAGTTAAGTCTGGTAACAGCAGGGATGTGGATCAAGTCTCTGAATCCAAGTCGCAAGTCTTTGGTTGCAAGTTGCGAGTCCCTATCTATTTAATGGGGAAAATGGGTTTAAACCTGAATAAAATTCGACTTGTCGTAAAAGGCTCCAAATCTTGAGTTGAGTCTTTCGAGTCTTTTACAATCGCTGAGTCAAGTTCAAGTCAAGTCATCGACACGACTTGAGTCCGACTCGAGTCCGAGTCAATAGACTCAAGTCTACATCACCGGGTAGATGTAGGCCTAGAGGCCATTCTCTCTCCTCTGTCTTGGGACCCACTGGTCAAGCACTCTCATTTCTTCTATGACCCCATAACTTCTTTGTAAGCTGGCACCCAGAACTGCTCTTTTATCTTTTGACTCCCCCTCCCTTCATTATACATTTGATTTATCCCTACAATAAAGTCATATCTGGTTCCACCTATACCCTTGTCTTTCTCCTTATTTCATGATAGTTCGTTGTGTTGTGCTAGGAGACACTGTACTCAATCCCTGAACATGTAATACACTTCCCTCACATGCACATGTTACATGTATGTCAGAGCATGCCTGGAAACAAGATAGCCACCCTGAGAAGGGCTGTGGGAAGACAGGAGTGGGTCTCCTGGATTTCATTAAGGAATCCTCTGGTGTCCTGTACTGAGTCTTTCGGGTTTTAAGGCCATGTTAAAAAATTAAAAAAAATTTAAAACTTTAAAAATGCTATAGAACAGACAGACAAGTCCTTATACGCTCCGTCTATTAAATCCAAATAAATTGGTAACAGGCAGGTCAGTTCTTACTAGCCTGCCTAGTAAGTAACGGACAGTAACAGTAAGAACTAGCCTACCTGTTACCAATTTATTTGGATTTAATAGACGGAGCGTATAAGAACTTGTCTGTCTGTTCTATAGTTAGAGGTGTTTGAAAATGGTTTTATTTTTTCATAGTAACCATTTTTTGTTGTAACCAAAATGGAATAGCAGAAGGCGGCGTTATGTGTTTTTATTCCAAATTTTCCCATTTGTATCAATTGCAAATGCTTTAAAAGTGTACTAGGTGTGTGGTATAGGTTGTACAGTGTCAGCAGATGTAGAATGACACAAAATAAATGTTTTTGTTTTATTTAATTTTTTCAGAATTTTTAGCAGAAAGAAGTGTTATGTGTTTTTATTTCATTATCACCATTTTCAAACACCTCTATCTCTAGTATTTTTAAAGTTTTTTTAAAAAAAATTTTTTACATGGCCTCAAAACCTGAAAGACTCAGTGCAGAACATACTGGCCATGAAAACCTAAGTAGTCAATCCTCAGATGTTTTGCTCCATAATTTGAGCACTGTATATATCTTAAAGGCACAGGAAGGGCAAACCGGCAGTAGGCCTAATATGCTGGATGACTAGTAGAGTACCTGTACCTAAAATAATTTTGACATGCATTGACCTTGTTCTGAAAACGATGACCTCTTCAGCATTCTAAGTATCAGTTCACTTGCATTGACTAACTCATTCAGCTTCAATTTTGGCACAATCAAGAGACTGGCAACCTGAATCTTAGCACTCAACCAGAATGTAAAGTGAAAGCATCTTATTAAAGGAAGAGAATCCAAGGACATGCAAGGTCTTGTAAGTCAGGACACCTATTTTAAAATCAATGAAGAAACTGGCTGATTGTCAGTGGAGGGGTCTAAGCCCTTGGGGAGTACATTGAGACATGATCTAAATAATATAAAATATTACTTTTACCCCATTACACTGATAGATTGCTTATTATGGCATTGGGTCTATCAGGAGGGAAATGTTACCAGAATGCATTTTGGCCCTTATCCAGCTGAACCTGTGCTTAATCTCAAGTCTTGAAATTAATAGGTCTATTCATATGCTTAAATGTAGCTTGTGCATCGTTGCATGAACAGCAAA
The DNA here is from genome assembly GCA_026170595.1 of Plestiodon gilberti rubricaudatus. Taxonomy (NCBI): domain Eukaryota; kingdom Metazoa; phylum Chordata; class Lepidosauria; order Squamata; family Scincidae; genus Plestiodon; species Plestiodon gilberti. Next base: position 59,299,391 of record JANXHW010000004.1, on the reverse strand, counting down.
TTTCACAGAATTGTCCATGATAACTATTATGGAAGATTGGAGGGGGGGATTCTTAAAGTGAAATAACAGGAAAAAGAAAAAAAATCACCTTTTTTTGGAAGGAAAGGGGGAAACAAAAAAGCAACATTTTAAGTGCTACTCTGCCCTCTGAAAACAATAGCTACATTTCATAATAAGACTCAGTGTTCGTGCAGTATTTTCTGAGCATGCAAAGTGCACCATGTGCATGAAATTTTTATTTATTTATTTATTTATGGCCACGAAAATGGCCATTTTTGCTGCCGCTGCAACTTACCTTGCTGTCCCCGCTGCTGCCATTCTTCTGGAGCCTGGCCGGCCACATCCAGACCGGCCAAGACTCCAATGTCCCCGCTGCTCCACCACTACTGCCGCTGCCAGTCCTCTTCTGGAGCCTGGCCGGCTGCATCCAGGCTAGCCAGGACTCCAAGCCCTCGTCGCTCCGCTGCTGGTGCTGGTGCCACCGCTCCAGCCGCTGCTCCGCCGCTCCTGCCGCCGTTCTGCTGCTCCTGCTGCCGCCTGTCCTCTTCCGGAGTCTGGCCAGCTGCATCCAGGCTGTCCAGGACTCCAAGCAGTCCCCGATGCTGCCGCTGCCACTTCAAGAATGTAAAAACTACCTTTTTCGGGCACCGCCATCTTGGATCTCGCGAGATCCAGGATGGTGGCACCAAATCTTGTAAGGGCACATGAGGCAGTACTACTGCCTCATGTGCCCTCATGAGATTTGGGTGCCGCCATCTTGGATCTTGCGAGATCCAAGATGGCGGTGCCCGAAAAAGGTATGTTTTACATTCTCAAAGCGGCAGCGGAGGCTTTATCTGGTCCCGGAAAGTCTGGGACCGACCCGGGACTGGGGTGGTCCCGGGTTTTCCAGGACAAATGGTAAGCCTATCTATAGAATATTGTTTGAAACTGATTTTATGCAAAATTGATGTTGGCCTCCTTTGAGTGGGGGAAAGGCAGGATCAAAATATATAAAACAAACAGATAAATAAGCAAACAGTCCTTACAACGAGCCTGTAAGTTAAGTAAGCATTATTATCCCCACATTGCAATTGGAGCTGAGAGGGGGTGGCTTGCCTAAGGCCATCTAGTGAGTTTGTGGCAGGCATGAGATTCAAACTGGGGAAGTCCTGATTTGCCCTTCCATCTCTCAGCCACCATGCAGTGTCAGTTCTCATTTACATTGCAAGTACTGAATTTCTGTACAGATTTTGTTGACAGCGAAACCTTCTCATGAATACGTTGGCGACTGCTGGGGACTATATTTTTTTTTACTTTGGCACCTGTTCCCCATTCTCCTGATGCTACTCACACACACACACACACACACACACACACACACACACACACACACACACACACACACACACACACACACACACACACACAATATCCCTCCCAAGGGCCCTCAGTCTTGACACTTTGACATTGTGCATTCACTTCTTTTCATTTCTACAGAGGTCCCTTCTTTTTAAACATTTCTATATAAATACTTCACATTCAAATAATAATAGCAAAATCAGCCTGGCCTTGGTTCTTCTACCATCAATGAGCTGGTGCTGGCAGAGAAAGTAGAACTCGTTCTAAAGTGGTCTTGCTGCTTTGGGATTGACTCTGAATGCGATTGGCCCTGAAGAGATAAACCCTGGGAATACTCACTCCCTCTGCTTTCCCACAGGTGCCCTTAGCAGCATCAGATTCATAAACCCCATTGCACTGTATACATAACTAATTCAGGGCTCTTTGAAATGAGTGCCAAGAGAAGGATGCTAAGAAGATAACTGGCATCGTATTAGTCACTTCAGTCCTTCCATTCATTCAGCTAATCCAACTAGTGCTCCTGGACCTATAAAGGCGATAGATAATAATGAGACTATAATATACAGAAAGTCGTGCAAAAAACGTGAAATTCTACTGGATAGCCCTGAAAGACAGGATTACAGAGTCAAATCTTTGCCTCGAAAAGCAGCACTGATAACGGTACAGAGGTATGTGACAGTCCCCAGGGCATCCTAGTACATGTTTGATATGTTGCAGAAGGCCAAAACTATAAAGTAGGCTGAGATTTAAAGCTCACTACCTCTTTTGATCGTCTCTAAATGGGGGGTATTGTTGTGTAGAAAGAAAATATACTGGTTTATTTTTTGTTTTCTTTTGGACTTATATTTTTAAGGCTACTTTTCAAAGACTTTGGGAAGGAAAACATGCAGTTTGAATGGAACAATCTCCTCTAGAAGCAAGGGCATTTCCTACAGATTTCAGACGTTTCTCTACATATTCAAAAGCAAGCAAAGCGAGCAAATGAATCCTATTTGCATATAATGTTAATGGAAGTTCTATTCCTAGAAGTGTTTTCTGTGTATGTATATCTTTGCATCATTGGAAATTGCTGACAAAAACTGACAATACAATTACTAGAAAACATTGCAATGTTTTCCTTTATAACATGTTGGCTTAAACAAAAAAAAAATTACGTGAGACTTAAAGAGATTTAAATTCCTTGAAAGGTGGCTGTGTGAAACTGTCTGTTTAATTAAACAGAGCACATTTATTTATTTTTTTCTGTGTACAGAGAGCAGATTTATAGTTTGGGACTGAATTTGGGTTTGGGAAACAAGGCAGGCAGCCCAATCCCGAGTAACTTTTCACCCGTAAGGCCGTAAGGCATGTTTGCATCACCAGGCGAGGAGGCCGCACGGGTGAAGAGGAGGCAGCACGGGCCTCTCTTCCCACCCCAGATTTATCCGAGTGCCTGCCAGGGAAGGTAGGCTCCCCATCGGGTGGCAGAGGGGCAGGGGGAGGGCAAAACAGGGAATTCCGAAGTGTGGGATTGGTCAGCTGGGCCCAGAGAGGGATTGGCGGTTATGCCAAAATCTTACCCGCCCTCCCCGGGCCTAGCTGCTCTTACATGGGCCTCTCGGACCTCCGGCAGCAAAATAGCTGGTGCACATCCAAGTAGTCCCATCAGGGCAGGAATGGGGATGGGGATGCTGCAGACGACATCCCCGACCCGGATCAGCTAGGCAAGCCAACACCTGCTTCCACTGAAGCAACTCTTACCATCCCCCGGTGAGTTCAGGTCCTTGCAGTGGCAGAAAGAGACCTGCCAGTGTCCGAGCCAGTGGGCCTTACTCTCCAGGTGCCGTAATCACACTTTATGGCGCATTTACGACACCACCTGCGGAGCATGTGCTACACAGGCGGATTACCTACTGTGCCATCAATTACACCTCCTTGGGGTTCTACATCACAGAAAAAGCTGCACCTATATTAACATCCTTAAAGGCTGTCCAGCTTGGGAAAGTGAGTAGTGATGGAGGCTTGCCCACCTCTCTCGACAGGTAAGGGAGCATGACTGTGAGATTGACAGTGTGCCGCTCTCATTAATGGATTAATTTTCCTAGGGATATGCACAAAGGAATTAACATCCTGGAGCCTGAATAGATGTAAACCCACACCGCTTCATTTGGAAGCCATGCTGCTGTTTAAAGTTAATAAAACTGTGGCCCTGTTCAACCCAATTCTTGATTTCATGTGTTTACTGGATGTGGGGGCAATACCCTGATTCTAGGGACAATGAATGAAGATTGCCCATTTGCTATTGTGTCTTGTTGGTGAGCTTCCAGGCATCGTGCAGCTTCCAACCAGCCATTGGTAAAAGGGAACCTTTCACTGGATACCAGAGAGACATAGACTTTGGAATAACACACTTGCACAGCCTTTCCTTCATTTGCACAGTCACATTTGCACTGCCTTTCCCTACATGGGAGCCTGTTGCAATTCATCAAATGGAGTGTGAACACCTGCAAAAGTGTCGGTATATGACTACCAGGTTATATTTGGTTCATATTGGAGCTGCAACTGCCCAGAGAAGGTAAAGAAGAGACATTAAACATTTTGAGTCAATGGTGGATGAAATAATTAAGAATGTAGATGCATCTACATCGGATTGTTGTTGTTGTTGTTCAGTCATTAAGTCGTGTCCGACCCTTCGTGATCCCATGAACCACATCCCGCCAGGCCTTCCTGTCCTCCACTATCTTCCTGAGTTCACTCATTTTCATGTTCATTGCATCAGTAATGCTGTCTAACCATCTCATCCTTCCCCTTCTCTTTTTGCCTTCAATCTTTCCCAGCATCAGAGTCTTCTCCAGAGACTCCTCTCTTCGCATTAGGTGGCCAAAATATTTGAGTTTCAGCCTCAGTACCTGTCCTTCCAGGGAACAGTCAGGATACAGATTAAAAAACAGATGTGGTGCCTCAAGATCAGAGGGGAAATGACACTTTTATAGTGGGACTTCAGAGAATGTTTGTGACTCTGAGACACCTGGGACTACATAAGAGGATGGATAATAAGAAAACCTATTAGACACATGTATTATTTTCTTTAAAAAGTGGAAATGTAATGATAGCAGGAAACAAAGTATTCTGTGTGAGAGGAGGCACAGGGAAGATGTCAGAGGGAACAAAAAATTGGAACCTTGGCCACCAGCCATTTTGAGCTCAGGGATAGTAAGAGTGGCAAAATGCTATTAAATAAGGTTTGTTCTTTGCTTCCATCATTTTATAAAGTTTCAGCAGTAAATATTAGAGCACTTACCCAAAGATGCGGGACAAATTTAACAGAGGTGCTTTAGACATGGAAAAGGGACATAGTGGCCTAAAGGCATTCACAGTGCTAAGAGCAAATCATACACATTATTGTTATAAATCTGGCAGTCATACATATGCAAGTCCAGGAGATGTGGTTCTCTGTCAAAGTTCTAAAAATAAAGCTTGCATTTGCATCTTGCCCAGTAACAAGCCAGCTGCTGAAATGTCTACTGTGCAGCCGCCCTGCTTTCTGCATTCACCTTGCAACTAGCAGTAATAAATGCTATAATCCTCTTCAACTGCATTAGATTTCAGGACAGACCCTCTGAGACCATCCCTCAAAAGAACCTTGCCAGCCCGTTAAGGGCTGAGCGGTTATGGCTCCATTAGCAGGCCTGAAATGGGAGAGAAGCCAGACCCTGAAGCATAGTAAAACCCACATCTCCTTCTAAGACAAGCCAAAAAGATTGCACCACCGAGATGCAGCCTGAGATACTGTATACAGCTTTGGTCTAGTGCCACAACATATGGAAAGTGCTGAACTCACAAGGTGTCTGGGAGACAAGTATGTGACTCCTTTGCAAGGACACAAATATGTTCATTTCGCAGATGTCTCAACGTTTTGGTCGTTTTCGAGTATACCTTCAGTTTCAAGGCCTAAATTGAATCTACTCCTGCATAATGCCCCTGTAGGTTTTTAAATCATATATTATTAGACTGCCTCATTCCGATGATGTGTTGGAGTTATAAATCATCAGAGTGTGCTGCTGCTGTGATGAGATGTTGCTTCAGTATGCCATTGAAGCTGTCATTCTGTTAATGTATTATTAAGGCATACTGATGATGTGTTGCACAAAAGATGGTACAGCCAAAGGAACAAAAGGTTTAGGAGCAGATTCAACGTAATTACAAGATAAAAGTCAGCCAGCACACAGCAGGCTACAAATGGCTTTCATGGATTCACTAAATCGCCTTTCCTTTCTCTGTTGTTTGTGGTTGCAAGTGTTTTGTTTTCGTACCCCCGATTCGTTTGACAAAAGAGGAGGACACAGCTCAAAAATAATAGTTTCAGAAAAAAGCAACAACAACAAAACAACTTGTATCTTGTTGTCTTGTGCTCCCTGAGGCATCTGGTGGGGCCACTGTGTGATACAGGAAGCTGGACTAGATGGGCCTTTGGCCTGATCCAGCAGGGCTCTTCTTATGTTCTTATGTTCTTAACTGTTTCTTTGCCTGAAAAGTAAACTCTTCTTTTTGCTAGATCCATGGTACTTTGTGAACCAATTTTGACCAGCATCCAAGTTAAAAACATACAGATTACAATGCAAGATTTATTGTGTTGCCAGCTGTGTTGGCTGGCACAGATCCGGTTCGGTGGCAGAGTGAGTGGTACTGGCCTCCACACCAGCGCCACTTACTCCGAAGGAGCCACAAGCATGGTTTACGGCACGTTTGTGACTCCTTAGGCCAGCGGAGTGCACACAAGATGCGCAGGATTGTGCCGTACGATTTGTAGGCTGCCCTATCTCTGGACTAAGAGTAACAATCTCCTTATAGCCTCCCAACAAAGGTGTGCCTGGCTCCATCACTGCCTATGTTTACGTGGATGGTGAAAAAGGAATACACATATGTAGACCCAATACACACATGCAGTCATATCAGTGATGCTGATGGAGCACTTTCTGGATTGTATCACTTCAGAATGCAAGAGAGGTATGTGGTTTTGAATGCTTTCTCCATCTGAGCACCCCATCATCAGAAACACCAGACATACATCACAAATCTAGCCCTACCTGAAGTGTCACAGATGTACACATTGGCGTTTGGCTCTTGGGCTCATTAAGAAAGCAGAGGAGGAGGTGGGGCAGGGAGACCTTCCCTGGTTCAGTAGCACTGAAGTCATGATGAGGTATCAGACCTCTTTTGCAGTACCCAATGTGCTGCTGAGTCCTTTGCTAACAGAGCCTTGGCACTTCCCTCCTATTGACTCGGCCCCCAGGTATTGCACATCTGACCTTCACCTGTTCGTAACCAGTCCTGATGTGCAGCCCAGGACTTGGCCCTTTCCTGATTAGGATTTGTTCTGGCATAGTAACCTTGCCTGAAGACTTTTGTGGTCCACAAATGTGGTCACTCATAAACAAAGAAGACATTGAGTCAGGGAAAGGACATGCTAAATGGAAATTGAATTCAGCATAAATTCCCTGGGCAGGGGAAGGGGAAATAGCCCAATGCCAAAGAACTAACCCTGAGCATAGGCATGCTTGAGTAAAATAATATTGCATAGAGTTAATTGTATATTACAGAGGCTACAGCTGGTACAAAATGCAGCAGCGTTGTTAACAGGGGCATTATATTATACCCATGAAACGCCCCTGCTGTTCCAGCTGCACTGCTTGTCAGTTTGCTTCTGGATGAAATTGACGGTGCTAGTTATGACCTTTCAATGCTAAATAGCTTGGGGATAGGCTACCCTTGCCCATATGAATCTACTCATACTCTCATAGCCCAATCCTATTGGGCACCATTGGAGCGTTCTGCCAGTGGTGACTGCACTATGGCAGTCGCAAAAAGGGCCTCTGGCAATGCTCAAAGCCATACGGTACCAGAGTGCTGGCAGGGAGGCCACAGTGACCTCACACATGGTGATGGCACTATATCGGCCCGCCTAGGATCAACCCAGTTGAGTCAGTGGGGGTGGGCGAAATAAGGTGGCTACAGGAGTGGGGAGGTTCAGGTCTGGGGTGGGGGCGGGTTTGGTAGCAACAGTGGCTACCAATTCCAAGCCCCATTCCCAGACCTCATCCCACAGCTCATGTCCATGTGGATCTGCACCAGCGATTTAGCTGGTGCAGGTCTGAGTAGACTCCTCTGCACCACAGAGGCTTGCCCCCCAGTTATATTCCCTTACCCAGAAGAAACCACTGAGACTGCCCCCCCCCAGGATGCAACATGAGCTGTTTTGGCGCAGCTGCATTGGTGGGGGGGGAAGCATAGGATTAGGCTGTATGTTTTGATGGGAGGTTGGCCTTTTTCTATACTCAATGTTTGTTCAAAGTGAGATTGGAAAGGGTGCGTGAGGGCTTTTTTGTTAGTGGCCCCCTCTATGGAACTCACTTCCCCATGACGTGCATTATTGTCTCTCCCTCTTTTTGTTTTGTCACTCTCTGAAAATGTACCTACAGGTGTCCCCCGCTTAACGACGGGGATACGTTCTGAAAAACCTGTCATATAGTGAAACCGTCATTAAACGGTAACACAATGTAACACAGTCAAGTTGTAATAGGGAATGAATGGCAAACACAGTGTACATTATGAGTGTAACACAAAGCACAACAAGATTTCTACATGCAGAGGCGTTTCTACAGTAGGGTCCCTACTGTAAGTCGTACCCTGTCCTAGTACCATGTTTACGAACCGGAGCGAGGAGGCCCCGCCCCCTCGCTTGCGGAGCCATTCCGCACTGCGAAGGTGACGAGCAGTGGGTCTCCTGCCCGTTCGCCTTCGCAGCACGGAATGGCTCCGCCGGCGAGGGGGCGGGGCCTCCTCGCTCCGGTTCGTAAACATGGTACTAGGACAGGGCGCGACTTACGGTAGGGCCCCTACCGTAGAAACGCCTTTGTCTACATGTCAATGGAGGTAGAAACACACACACAAACACACAGAGAGTTAAAATGACTTTTTTTTTTTTTGCATTTAAAATACAGTACAGTGCTGTAGTTTTAATTCTTTGTTTACACCAGAGGTTCTCAACCTTTGGAGGTCCGGGTACCCCCTATCACGGTCCAATTTTCTGAAGTACCCCCTGCTAATTAACTGCTAATTAATTCGATTAATCAATTAATTAATTAGGTAATAAATCATTAAATAAAAAGTACTAAAACAATTTTAAATGTAAAAACGTCTTATTTAACTCTCTCTCTCTCTCTCTCTCTCTCTCTCTCTCTCTCTCTCTCTCTCTCTCTCTCTCTCTGTATATGTGTGTGTGAGAGAGACAGACAGACAGACAGACAGACAGACATGCAAGGATCTCTTTTTTTCTCCGTCACACTTCCCAAAATCATCTCCTCCCTCCCCCATCCCACCAAAGTACATTTTCCAAAGTACAAAAATAAGCCCAAAACCAAAATCAGAGAGACAGAAGGGATCCGAAAATAATTAAAATTTAAAATCCATGTTAATTAACACTTAATTAGCTGCTAATGGGGCAGATAAGGGGCAGGACTTGGCGTACCCCCAGCAAGAGGTCCGCGTACCCCTAGGGGTACCCGTACCACAGGTTGAGAACCCCTGGTTTACACTTTGGGAACCTCCGTCATATATGCGGATTGTCATTAAGCGATCGGTCATTAAGGGGGGGCACCTGTATTTGCACAGGCTTCTAATGTTTGTTTTTAATACAATTTTAATTTTAATAAAATGTGTTACTACATACGTATTTAAAATATGCTGTTAGTCACCTCAAGTCTCTTTGAGACGACGAAGGATATTATTATTATTAATTTAATTTAACTTTTAACTAAACCTAATTATAAATATGATTTTTTAAAAACAAACAAATAAATAAATATTACTCAGCAAAAGTAATTAACAGTAGTTCTACTTAAGTAAAAGTAATAGAGGAATTTACACCTTATCCAGTGATCTGACTTTTTCCCTTTTAAAGGTCAGTGTTTCAATACTATAAAGTACCTTTATAGGCGGCATGTAATTAGAAAGTCTAGACTATGATAGAATGATGCTTTGATGTCATTATCTTTCTGCCATAATAGCAATATGAAGACCACTTGAAGGATTTGAGTTAATGAGGCGCAAATGGTCACCAGTGTCCTTAACATCGTCCATGGCCCGCGAATGAATTGTCATATGTATAATTTATGAATAAATAACGTGCCATCAATTTTTTTTAAGTGTCTGATCTGATAAACCTTGAACACTCTCTGATTACAGAAAGAGTAGAGTCGAACTGACTGATTTCTAGGCTGCCAAATCCACAACTGTATCCATGGTCAGGAGAATGGAATATCCCAGTTTGCTTATTTATTTAATTCCCAATGTATATGCCGCTTTGCTGTGGCACCCTATTCCCAGCCATGACTCCTCCTACTCTCCAATATTCCAGTTCAGCACTCTCCTCTCCTCCACATTTCCTCGTCCTCTCTGTCCCCTTCTTCGTTTTCCAATCAAGGGTGGAAGGAGGATGAAGAGGAGCAGTGGAGGCAAGTAGGAGGATAGAGATAAGTGTGTTGTACTGATCTTCTGCCTGATGTGGCCATTTCTGTTGGCCTCATGAATGGGCTGGCCCTAGTCTATAGCCTAGTTGTTTAAGTACAAATGAACATATGGAGTGGAGAGTCAGGATCACCCCACTGGACCTGCCCTTACTGTTCAATATTCAAGGGTCCCATGTTCACAGAACCTACATTTCTATACCTGAACCATTTTCCAGAATGTCAGATCACATGGTCTGGAGCCTGCTTTCAAACGTAAGTACATAGTGTCCATGCATAGGGGCAGTGGCGTAGCTAGACTGGAGCGGAGACAAGTAGTTCTGCAAGACTCCGTTACACCGGAGTCAACGACCCCTCCCCCTTGCTGTTGGAGCCATTCTGGCGGCACATGCAACACGCAGGACACTCCCCTGTCACTGCTGGAATGGCTCCAACAGCAAAAGGGAGGGGCCGCTGACTCTGGTGTAACTGAGTCTTGCAGAACTACTTGCCTCTGCTCCAGTCTAGCTACGCCACTGCATAGGGGACTCTTGAACACATGGAATTTACCAACTAGACCAGAGGTTCCCAAACTGGGAGGCGCGACTCCCAAGTGCGTCATGGAAAGCAGCCAGTGGCGTCGCGTTAGTCTTTTAATTACCACATATTCTTGCTTGCAAGAGAGAGAGAGAGAGAGAGAGAGAGAGAGAGAGAGAGAGAGAGAGAGAGAGAGAGAGAGAGAGAGAGAGAGAGAGAGAGAGAACAAAAACAAAGACCGGGAAAAGCTGCCTCTTCACATCGGGTCAATCACAGTTCACTTTAAAAGACTTCAGGTTTGCAGTCAGCTCTTCAGCAATTCCACATATTGTATTTAACAGAGGGTTGCAGCCTGTCTTTATCGTAGTCAAGGAACAGGCAATTAGGCAACAACTCAATAGATAAGCTAAGCACTGTGCAGGGAACCTCAAGCCTCAAGCTGCAAGAATTTCTGCAGAGATGTCTCCCTTGTTTAAACCAGAGGAAGAGGAGGTAGCTGCTATGTTTGTTTGTTTGATTGATTCATTATTAGGATCTCTCTCCTTCCTCCTTTGCTGCTTTTTGACCCACGTCTAAGTTCCCCACTCTATTTGCTGGGACAACCCCCCCCCCATTGGAGACTGCTTTGCAGTATAAGAATCTTTTTTTTTTCATCTTGTAAAGATGCTACCCAAAGGAGCTTTCTCTCGTGCAACTGGGGTGGGGCATGACCAATGAAAAGAAATGACCTCCCTCCCATGCTTTGATGTTTCTCTTGCCATGAATAGGACTAACGCAGACGACATCAGTGCCCTCTACCAGGTAGGCACCCCAGGCCTGCCAACGGAGGGAGGGCAGCATCCCAACCACACCCTGTGCGCTCCTGGCTTATCTGCTGCTCAGCATAAGCATGGAAAATCCACCTTAGGGCTTGTTTTGGGAATATACACATACATATAAGAAAGGGTGCCTCTGAGCATGTAAAGAGTGCCTGTCTCTTCAGTGCACTGTAATGGGGAGTCATGGCTAATGGAGAGGGAGGTCAAGGGAGCCGCGAGTCTAAAACGTTTGGGAACCACTGAGCTAGACCAACAGGAAAACCCTGATCTCTCCCCTCTACTCATTCATTGAACACCTTAATAGACTTTGTATCAATGAATCTTTGATAGCTGCTCAACATTTAACAACTATAATAATGAGCTCTTACACATTGCTGTGTGGGACAACATACATTTGCAAATAGACGCAGATGCTGTAGATCCTACGCAACTTTACCTGGTGCCGTGAGTAATATGGATACAAGAAATGATCTAGATTGGTGGACATTATAGCGGCAAAATCTCAATACAGTAAGTCCTCACTTAAAGTCATTTCGTTCAAAGTCATTTCACTTTAAAGTTGATGAGGAAAATGCCATAGGACCGTTTATGTTTCTCAATTAGTCTATGGTAATAACAATATAAAAAAAATCATTATAAGTCATTTCGCTTAAAGTCGCCATTTCCAAGAAGAGCCTATCGACAACTTTAAGTGAGGACTTGCTGTACCAATAAAACTAGAGGTGCAGTGGCAATGGGAGATGAGAAGCAGGCAGAACTTCAGGACGCGATCAGAATCTCCAGCTCTTCCTTGTGATCAGGTTAAAATTTAGGCCTAAGGCAATACTGTTTGGTGTACCTCCAGGGCAAACCTCCTGTCACCTGAGGCAACATGTCAAATGCTGCATCCCTTACCTGACGATGTGCTAGTCTCTGCTCCTACCACTCTCCAATGCTCTTGCTCCAGTAATCAGATAGAGTTGAGTGCCCCACTTCACTTGGCCTCTTGGATGGGCAAACCCTGTTTGCCCCAAATCTTCATGATTATGAGCTGACTCAGAGTTTTGGGTCCAAGCACTTGGCGTCCACGGGTGTCCATGAAGTGCCAATACCGACAGTGATCTCTGGATGAGATGCAAAGCAGAAGCAACTAAAGGAGACGCAGTAGCGTAGCTGGGCCAGCCAGTACCCAGAGCTGCCCCACTCCCTGCATCATCTCCCCACCCCCACATTATTGCTCCTCCCCCACTTCTGGAATGGCCTAAATTGAATCTACTCCTGCTCTTGATTTGGAGCCAAATGGAGGATGAGAGTGGGCAGGAGGGCCAAACTTTGCTCCGCTCACCACTCCAACTGCTCAGAATGGTGAGCACTGCGCAACACCCCTCCCCCCTCACAGACAGCGTGATCTGGCTTGCCACCTGGAGCGGTTGGCCCCACTGCCCACCAGCTACACCACTGATGAGAAATGTCAAATGTGCACTATCAGTGTCCCAAATTTTCTCCAAAGTCCCAATTTGTGGGTCTGATAAATGTTGCTTTTTTACATGAATGAATCTCAGTTTCTTTTCTTTTCTTTTATCCTTATATTTAATTTTATTAATAAACTACAAAACAAAACAATAAAACAAAACAATACAACATACTACGAAAGATTACAGCAAGCGCGAAGCAGTAAATCCTACTTGTATACTATTATATATTTTCTACTTATAAGATCTAACTAAGCCTATATCTCTAATATACTATTCATTAAATTCACACTTCATCACTCCTTTTCTCTCTCTCTCTCTCTCTCTCTCTCTCTCTCTCTCTCTCTCTCTCTCTCTTAAAGAATCTATAAGTGGTATCCAAATATTCATAAAAAGATTAACTAACTTTTCCTTTATCATCTAAAAATCTTAATTCCCACTTCAAATATTTTAATATATAAAGCCACCCCATTTTTCTCCAAATGTATTAAAATAAAAACCTTCCAAATATTTCTGTTTTTTTAAAAAAATCTATATCCCCTTTTTATATAAGATTCTTAGAAACAAATCACATCTTACTTAAGTCTTTTCAAATAATAAAACATTATTTTTCTTTTATTCACAAAAGGGTTAACTAACTTTTCCTTTATCATCTAAAAGTCTTAACTTCCACTTCAAATATTATAAATTTATTAAGTCACCCCATTTTTTGTCTTCAAATTTGTTAATTCATCATCAAAATTTTTCCATCACTCTTAATATAAGTTTCTTAAAAACAAGTCATATCTTATTTGTTTTTTAATTATAAAACATTTTCTTCAATTTGTTGCGAAATGTTTCATGGCCAGCAGTCACTCCAAAATGTATCGGGTATACGGGCAAAGACGCCATGTCGAAAAAGGAAAAAAATCTTTGAAGTTCAATGAACCTTCAAAACTGAGCGCGGGTTTCCTATACAGGCAGCCGTGCGCGGGCTGAAACATTAAAATCCAAAGATAAAGTAGCACCCCAACGTTTCGTTCTGTTTTACACTCGGAACCTCTTCATGGGAGATCATACAGATAAATACAGATAAATACAGCTATACGATCTTTATCTGTATGATCTCCCATGAAGAGGTTCCGAGTGTAAAACGGAACGAAACGTTGGGGTGCTACTTTATCTTTGGATTTTAATGTTTCAGCCCGCGCACGGCTGCCTGTATAGGAAACCCGCGCTCGGTTTTGAAGGTTCGTTGAACTTCAAAGATTTTTTTCCTTTTTTGACATGGCGTCTTTGCCCGTATACCCGATACATTTTGGAGAAACATTTTCTTCTTTTTATATAACATTAACTCCAATAATATTCCCCACAAAAAAAATAAAAAAATTATAATCCCTTTTTACTTTTGACAATTTGCCATTACCCCTTCCATCCCTCCCCTTCCTCTTTCCTCTTCTTCTTCTTCCTCTTCTTCTTCTTTCTCTTCTTCATCTTTAAATCTTTCCCAAAAGTCCCTTGTTTTTTGAATTGTATCCACTTTGCAATTTTTTCCACAGAATCATTCACGTCTTCTATATTCCTCTCCCGAAAGACAATCTTCAGCACCTTTTTTTAGTAAAGTACTCTGCTTCTCTATCTCAAGTCTTGGTTTAACTCTTGGTACTTCCTCTACTACAGTCTCTTCCACTAAATCTTTCTCTTTATCGTTGTCTTTTTCTTTATCTTCGTGTACTTCCATCGTAACCTTTATTCCTTGTAATTCATCCTTTTCATCCTTTTCCTTCACTGCTTGTTTCAGTTCTGCGTTCATATTCTGAAGATTTCCATGCAAAATTGTCATTTTTGCATCGAATCTCTGTTCCCATTTTTTAAAACAATACAATAGTGTAGTCATGTTGCAAATTTTTCACCAGGTGCCAATCTCTCTTCTCTTAAAAAAAAAAAAGAGGTAATTTAAAAAAATTATGCGGTCGACGACGTGAAACAGAAAGATTAATTGTCAAGATCCATTAACTCTAACACAGAAGGGCTCATATTCTTTTAGCAAAAATGTCAGGAATGTCAACAACAAAAATCCCAAACAATTTTCTCTTGCCAGAATAGTCTATTTAAAAAAACCTTCTTACTGTTTTAATCTTCCATAAGTACAGAAAAAAAATCAATAAAACTCACCACTATTACAACTTTAACTTCGTCTTTCCAACTTTCACTTTCGAATATTCAGTTCGCCTTATCACAACGTATTATTTTTAACGTTAACTCTTATCTCGGCTAATGTCTACAACTCATAAATCATTTCTATGCCTCTTGCTCAAGTAAAGCAAAGCATGTCGGAGGTGGCTTGACTTGGTTTTCATCTGCGGCTCAGAGCTCGATGGTAATCCAGCTTTCTTACCGAGAATCCAAAACTTCAAAGCCTTTGCCTTGAAGTGTCAGAAAGGGGGCGATTGAAAACAATGTGGTTTATCTCTTCATACTCCCTTTTAATCCAGGGGTAGAGTAATTAAGTCCATCAGATGTACTCCGTCAATACAGAGCGATCAGCGCAGTTGTCAGCCAGCCATGTCCTCCTAGCCGGAAGTCAAATCTCAGTTTGTTTTCTGAAGTTTCTTTTCTTTTCTTTTTTAAACACACAATCAATATTAGATTTACGGCAAAGTTGCTGTGTCTGCAGAGAGAGTATCGGACCAGTAGGTGATGGGTTAGGTGGGTCAACCTTTGCTGACTATTTGAAAACTGAAACTCACATTCTGCAATAAAAGGTCTTTAAGGAAAGCCATCGCCTACTGGTGGTTTATCACTGTGTCTCTGAAGTCATTCTATTACACTGTGGTCTCTCCCAAAGATTTCTCTGCCATTTTAACCACCCAGTTCTGCTTGTTATTTTCCAAACAAGCACTTCGTGGACAGAAAATAGCTATACTGCTGTGGGCAAAGTTCAAAAAGAAAATGTCTCTACAAAGTTAGGGTGTTTTCCCTACCAACCTAACCCAGTAAACTTTGAATATCTCAAAACTGTTATAAATACCCACAATTTTCTGGAATACTGAAAACTATTGACAAAACAAAAACAACATTTGGAAAAGATAAGAAATTAACCAAGTCAGAAAAAAACCCTTGCTTTAAAATCCCCAGACTATGCAACGATCAAATACATTTTTGTGATGATACCCAATCAACAGATTTGTACAATTTCTATGAACCAACTTTTAGATGTATCCTGTATAGATCGCTACCCCTTCTGATTTTACACAAAGCTTTTTATGAACATTCCCCTTTCATGCTGGAGTAATATATGTGATATCTTGATTGCATCTCTGAAAGTTGTAAGATTACCACTACTCACATGGACAATCAGTCTATGTGCCCATTTTATATTCTTCAGGTCATTCATCACTGTGTACATAAATTAACAAAAGCATCTATAGTATATGGAAGGAAAGAAGACCGAGGATACTGTAGGTGAATTCTGATCAGACTTCAGGTATGGCTATTGTGTTCGATGTAATGCAGGCCTGTAAGCTGCAGTCCTATGCACATTTATCTGAGAGTAAGCCCAATTGAATTCCATAGGAGTTACTTCTGAGTAGAGGAGCAGAGGCTTGTGATGTAGCTCTATAACTGTAACTGTGCTGTAACTGTAAATCCAGACAAATATCTCATGAGCGGTCCTAGCTCCCCCCCCCTGACCTTGCCAACCTCAGAATGTATGCCAGGATTTAACCCCTCTAAGGAACTCTAAGGAATCCTCATTCGAAAAAGAATCCCGGGGAAGGGGGTGGAAGGGGACCCCTAGGCACCTTACCCCCTGACTTTTGTTGCTTTTTGGGCATGATTAACTGACCAATAAACAAATATATTCAAATGCAATCCTTTGATAATGTGACCTGTCCCCCGCAGCTATTAATAACAGAAATGGAGGGCACACGAACCCACAAGCCCCTCAAAAGGCTGAGAGACAGTAACTGGCCACAGCCAGAAACCTCAGGGATTTGCCCCCCCCAAAAAAACTGCCACCAACAGCCAAGCTACCAAACCCTCAAGATTCCCCCTGTGTCTTGAATTAACCAAAAGATATGCCCCTATGAGGGGGGCAGGCCAGGACCCCCCAAAATGCTGCCTCAGGTCCCATGCCGCAAGATTCTACTGCCGAGCCAAGATTTGCCGGTTCAATGATCTTATCATTATCTCTAAACCCGATCAGCTAAGCAGCTGATTGGCAGTGATCAAAGGCCTCACACCACTTGAGGCCTGCTCCAGAGAGCTACAGAACGCTTCTGCCCTGCTTGCCAATGACAATGTGACTGAGGAGAGCTGAAAAAATGCCCAGCTCTCCTCATGCACAGCTGGCCACCTGACCAGCCCCGACCAATCAGGGGCTGGCGAATTTGCGCCACTTCTGCCGAGCAAGGGAGAGGCACTGCAAAGTGGATGCTGGGCTAAATGCCCAACATTGCCATTATTTTGGGTTGTCATTGGATGATTATGATTTTGGATTATTTACTTTGTGTTTACTATTAAGCCGTTGTCCTTGCCACAGTCTCTTAACCTCAGATAGATATTTCAGTGTTTCTGAGCAAAATGTACATCGAACACTTAACTAGGCTTTAGACCACAAAGCAGACATACCTATGTACTAAGCCAAACAATCAAATTGAGCACTTAACTAGGCTTTAGACCACAAAGCAGACATACCTATGTACTAAGCCAAACAATCAAATTGAGCAAATGTACCATGTGTTTAATGAGCGAACTCAGGAAGATAGTGGAGGACAGGAAGGCCTGGCGGGATATGGTTCATGGGATCACGAAGGGTCGGACACGACTTAACGACTGAACAACAACAACACCATGTGTTGACAAAGTGGACTTCTGAAAAAACAAACAAACAAACATGATCTCTTCATGGTAAATGATAATATTCAGAGTAGCATCCAAGACATTGTATTGAAAAATGTTCATCAGCAAAGACAACATCAAGTTATCAGACTCTGTGACTGAGAAGAAGATGCATGAAAATAAGTTCTATAATCTGCAAATCTCAAACTGAACCATAGACATTTTTAGCAGACTAGGGCTCCATCCTATACACACTTACTTGAGAGTAAGCCCCAATGAACACAGTGGAACTTACTTCTGAGTAAACATGGATAGAATTGCATTGTAGCAAATGTTTCTGGCTTTTGGCATGCATTGCAATGTAGTAGTGTTTTATTGATGGATGGTGAAGGGGAATAATTATCCCTGCAGGTTTTCTTTCTGTAGCATACATCAGAAGAATTCTTCAAATAAACAAGTATTATTTTGCTGTTAGGGGAACAACACATCCTCATTTGCCAAAACCAGCAGGGATTTCTGTGTTCAATGCTTTCGAACCACTTTGTGCATGCGGACATTAAGAGGAAGCTCTTGAGCTGAACATAACTCAGGAAACTTGTGCTTATGCCAATTGATATAAAATACAAGACTATTATATTTGACTATGATTCCTTAGATGTATACCCACAAGCTACATTTGGGTCTTGTTTGACTAATGGTGGCAGGTTCAGGAGGGAGCAATGGAGCAATGTGATTGGCTGAGCAAATTGATCCAGTGCTGGAAAGTAATGGTGAGTGCTGGAATGCTGGAAGGTCTATGGGTTGGTAGGCCAGGCCTGGGGAGCCTATGGGCCCTCAGCCAGCAGCAGAGACGTGCGGTGCAGGGGAGGCAGGGGAGGTAGAACCGCCCTGTTGTAGTCCTTAGAAAATTGCCGCAGCCTAACCCAGGGATTGTGTGCATGCCACCCACTTGCACCTGAGTAAGTGGGCAGAGTGCATACGCAATCGCTGGGTTAGGTTTGACGATCTTCTGAGGATTCTGTCAGGGTGGTTCTGCCTCACCTGCCGCCCCTGCACTGCATGTCCCTGACCTGGACAACCCCTGATATGGACCCTCTTCTCAGAAATTATTCTAAAATTTACAGTCTAAAGTGAAGTTATGAACATGCACAGACAATTCTTCTTAATTTAAGTCTACTGTTAGCCCCCAATTCCTGAACAGCACTTACTTCTTAGCCAGAACTCAGTGAAGCAGAATGCTTAAGAATCAAGTACTCCTATGACGCTCTGAATTTTGGGCAGGAGGAAGGTGGGAGACTGTGAGCCCAATCACTGGCATAGCTCGGGGTTGGGCAGGACGGTAAGTTCTGCACTGTGCTAACCTCCGTTTACTCCCCGGCACGAGGCGGCCCCGCGCCCTCGCCGTCGGAGCCATTCAGTGTGGCGAAGACAACATGCAGTAGACTCCCTGCGAGTTGCCTTTGCTGCACTGAATGGCTCCGACGGCAAGGGGGCAGGGCCGCCTCGTGCTGGGTAGTAAACAGAGGTTAGCACAGTGCGGAACTTACCGTTCCACCCCACCTTTAGCAACACCACTGAGCCCAATCCTATTCAACTTTCCAGTGCTGATGAAGCCCCAAGATACAGGAACAAATGTTTTGTTAGCTTGAGTAGGCCTCTGTGACTGCCCCCCCCCCAGGATGCAGCACACACACCATTGGCACGATTGCATCAGTGCTAGAACGTTCAATAGTGCTAGAACGTTCAAAACCTCTGAGCTTGCCAAGTTCTGGAAACCTTTATTACTGGCTCTGTTAGCTACCCTCTCTGAAGTTGTCTAGGTTTTCTTAAAGGCCAACGGGTAGCACAGTGGGTTAAACCGCTGAACCATGAGCTGTCGATTGAAAGGTCGGCAGTTCGAATCCGCAACGGGGTGAACTCTCGTTGCTTGGCCAGCTCCTGCCAACCTAGCAGTTCCAAAGCATGTTAATGCAAGTAGATAAATAGGTACCGCTTGCGGGAAGGTAAACAGCGCTCCGTGTTCCAGCCGCATGCTACGCGCTGCGGCAAGGAGTGTCATGTCGGCCACATGACCACGGAGGCGTCTTTGGACAACGCTGGCTCTTTGGCTTTGAAATGGGGATGAGCACCACACCCTAGAGTTGGACACGACTGGACTTAATTGTCAGGGGTCACCTTTACCTTTACCTTTTTAGGTTTTCTTGAGCTCTTTGGCTTATCTTTATATACATTTTCATACCTAAGGAGTCTCCGCAAGAATGGAGACGTCACTTACAGTGCATTGGAGTGGCTCCATTATGCTTTCTATCTGCTAGGCACTCAACCACCAGAGTTCGCTATTAGTAAATCATCATCATAATGCTAAAGCTCACATGTTAAACATCTGGCAGTTCCTTTCTGGAAGAACTCAGAATATTTTACTCCGTGGAAAAATGAGTTGCCTTCTATCAATTGCTAGTATGAGATCGATTCTTGCTTACACACACACACACACACACACCACACACACACACACACACACACACACACACACACACACACACACACACACACACACACACACCATGCTCTAAATTCCCCTCTTTTGTATCCAGTGACATTCGAGTTATTAGCATGATGCTGACAGAGATGCTGACATGGGATGTTTGAAACAAAAGTTTTTGAATTATTAACAAAACGACAAGGGCAAAATCGGACGATTCAATGGAAGCTGAGATGTTTAAATGCCCAATAACTGATACTAAATTTTAATGAAGTCCAGAGTGGCAACGAAATGCACCATTTCATTTGCCGTTAACCTTTTTGATGCATTGCTTTCATGTCTTTAGCTTCTTAAGACAGGGTGCCTTGTAAGGACAAGGACAGACAGCTGCTCTTTTAAGTGAAAATTCCTAACTGTGTTGCAGCAGGGGAATAAAAATCAATGGGAGATAAATATGACAGGATATGGACATTCAGAAGAAACAGCTACAGTAAGAAAAGGAGAGGATCAGTTTGGGAACAAATCAATTTGGAAATCTCTGTTTAATAGTTCATGGCATGAATCGATATAATGTGATATTCAAGGTGAGATAAATTCAAGTGAGAATCAATTCTTGTTCGAGTTCAACGATGGATCCCAAAAGCTTGTAGCCGGAAGGTCTAAATAGACCAAGCAGCTGTGGCCCCCTACATCCTATGGGGACTGGATCCAAGGTGGCCAGCGAATGCTGGTTCAACTTTGTCTTCCCTCCAGACCCCAAAATGTACAGTAGGTGTTCTAGTAGGGGCTGTGGACACACCTTGACTGATTTGAATATTCAAAATCTGACCAATTGGAAAATGTCATGAAGTGTCACTGCCGTTCTCTTTTTCTTCCACTTAATTTTAAAGCATTTGACTCAAATGCTTGGTGCCTGTTTCTGCACAGACTGAATAGCCAGCTGGAAGGTATGTTGAAGGAAACAAAATAGCTCATCTTCCCAGTGCCTCTCTCCACAGCTTCCCAAGTGGGGGTATGTGCAGAGACCCCCTGAGATAATTTCACTTGCCTTACACAGAAACTCATTTGGCTTCCCTTTAAAAATCTCACATTTTCTCCTTAGAAGGAATGCTGAGATTCACTTATCAGCGCCAACCCTACTACTTATAAAGTACAGCTCCAGACATGTCAACAGTACTATATCTAGTCTTCAGTCTGAGAATCTTTGATAGCCAGGAGGTAATGATATAAATCTTTGGAAACCAGTAAGACACAGATTCTGCTCTGTTACCATTACATACTCTGGGGCCAAGTGTACCAGCAATACACATGTGCTCTCAAACCTGCATGTTAAGGAACTTTTTGTCCTTAGCCTGTAAGCAGAGCTGAGCAGTGCTATACACAGCAAAACTGACATTAATTAAGAGCTTTACTTTATGATATGCCCCAAAGATCGGTCCTGGGACCGGTGCTTTTCAACTTATTCATAAATGACCTGGAGTCGGGGATAGGCAGTGAGGTGGCCAAGTTTGCAGATGACACTAAACTTTTCCGGGTGGTGAAGACCAGCAGGGATTGTGAAGAGATCCAGAAGGATCTCTCCAAACTGGGAGAATGGGCAGCAAAATGGCAGATGCGCTTCAATGTAAGTAAGTGCAAAGTGATGCACATTGGGGCAAGAAACCAAAATTTCACATACATGCTCATGGGTTCTGAGTTGTCTGTGACGGATCAAGAGAGAGATCTTGGAGTGCTGGTGGACAGGTCGATGAAAGTGTCGACCCAGTGTGCGGCGGCTGTGAAGAAGGCCAATTCCATGCTCGGGATCATTAAAAAAGGGATTGAGAATAACACGGCCAATATCATTCTGCCTTTGTACAAATCGATGGTAAGGCCACATCTGGAGTATTGTGTCCAATTCTGGTCACCACACCTCAAAAAGGATATAGTTGAATTGGAAAAGGTGCAGAAAAGAGCGACCAGAATGATTCGTGGGCTGGAGCACCTCCCTTATGAGGAAAGGCTACAGCGTCTGGGGCTTTTCAGTCTAGAAAAAAGGCGCCTGAGGGGGGACATGATTGAGACGTATAAAATTATGCATGGGATGGAGAGAGTGGATAGAGGGAAATTCTTCTCCCTCTCGCACAACACCAGAACCAGGGGACATGCACTAAAATTGAGTGGAGGGAGAGTTAGAACAGACAAAAGAAAATATTTCTTTACCCAGCATGTAATTCATCTGTGGAACTCCTTGCCACAGGATGTAGTGATGGCACCTGGCCTGGATGCCTTTAAAAGGGGTTTGGCCAGATTCATGGAGGAAAAGACCATCACAGGTTACAAGCCATAAGCAACCTCCTGGTTTTAGAGGTTTTAGAAGTGGGTTTTCTCTGTGCCAGGTGCAAGGGAGTGACAACGGGAAACAGGTTATCTTGTTGTCTTGTGCTCCCTGAGGCATCTGGTGGGGCCACTGTGTGATACAGGAAGCTGGACTAGATGGGCTTTTGGCCTGATCCAGCAGGGCTCTTCTTATGTTCTTATAGAGATTAGAGAGAACTGCAGCCATTGCTATAGAGGCAGAAAAAAAAAAAAACAAGACAGGAAAGATACAGCTAAAGAGAATTCCAGCCAAAGTAGGAGACAGCAACCCACAAGCCCTTAACTTAGGGACCCACCTCCCCCTACTGGTGAAGGCCAAAATTAATGTACTTCCTGTCTGTATACACTGCCAGCTCACATACTGTCACCTCTCCACCATGGCCATGGTGCACCTACCTCACAACCTGGTAATAGCAGCTAGTTAGATTTGGAGTTGGTGGGGTAAATGTCTTTTGCTCATGCATAGCGTACATCACTGTTCTTCAACCTTGGGGTCGGGACCCTAATGGAGTAATGAAGCCTCATTTGTGGGGTCGCGGCAACTTACAGGAACCAATATGACCACTGCGGGGTAATGCTGGGGGGGGGGAACCTGCTGCGGGGGCTTCCACAGGGATGTCATCCCCTCCCCCATCCTCTTTTGATTTGCTGGGGTGGTGGTATGATCCTAACTAAACGTCCCTCCCTCGCTGATGCAGTCACCCCAACGGAGACTGTGCTGCATCCTATGGTGGACTTTCATTCCCTTACCCTGGGGCAAGCCTCTGCTGCCCAAATGGGTCTCCTCAGATCTGCGCCAGCCATTTTGCTGGCACAAAACCGAGGTCAGTTTATTCTGCTAAGGCAGGAGTCTCCACCAAGTGCAAACTCCTGACTCCTGGCCATTTCAGTAACAAACCTTCAAAATGGAGCCAGATTGGCCTCAAATGTCGGGGGTCTGGGCAACATTAATCCTTTGCAACACAGGATTGCCCTAATGATATTGGGTCGTTTCCAAACCCTCCTGGACACATTCTATTTGTATTAAGGTCAGCAGGTCCACTTCCTTTTTCTCCGACCCTGTATCAGGATGGATTCCTGCTTCACACTTCGAATTCCCCTTCTGCCATTCCATTCCAATTTCCACTGTGCTTCATTTACTTTCAGTCTTCCTCTTTCATTTCTTCCCTTTGTCTCCTCTACTCCCCCCCCCCTCCATTTTTGATCTGCACGTTTTCTCTGTGTTATTTTGAATGGAAGAAATGGATTTGCTTCTCTAAAATAGTTTGGAAAATTCTATTATTCTGTGATCATTTGTTCTTCCCTCCTCCCATTATTTCAAAATATATCCCCTTGAATCACCATACAGCCTTGAGTTGTCCCTTAGTTCTCATACCCTGCAGGCCATTTCAGATTTGCTTGATGATGTTAACTAGTCAAATAGGAAAGAGAAATTAAATCTATATGCCTTACAACAAAGGACGTTAAGAGGACAATTTAACACTTTACTCAAGAAATCATTTATATAGGAATGAATAGGTCAAGTCAGCAGTAGAAGCAATCCATAATAACTTTGGTACAATATTTGAGGGAGAAAAATTAGATAGCGCAGCAACTAACTCAGGCAAACTGACCAGGGCAAATGTGCTCTCCTCTTTTGCACAGAAGTCTAAGAGATAATGATCACCAATTTAACTGGTGGAGAGTCCTGCATCTAGAAGGTCAAAACCTTTGTGCTTCATGTTAGAGAATAACTGGGTTGATTTAAAATATCTAATTTTTCTGGACTCATTTTATATTTAACAAGAGAAGGGATCTTAAATGCCAGCAGCATTCCTGTGAAGATAGAATCAAAGTCGATGCTTCTTCTAGATATGAGAATTCCAGCTCAAAGAGGTTAACTCGCACATGGGGTAGCTTCCCCTGCAATGATTGGTTCTCAGATAGAGGCGCTCAAATACAAAAGGAACAATATATGGGAGCTGTATGAATTGCATGAATGGGTGTAATAATGGCCACTTGTCTCTTTATGATACAGCAGAAGCAGAGAAGTCAGCCAAGTTGGGCACTGGCCAAGGGCCCTTGCCCATCAGAGAGCTCAACTGGCTGGACTAATCCCTTAGCCCTCAGAACAGATGGCAGTAATAGCACTCAATGCACCATCAAGTAATGGGTGGAGAGTACCACAAGGAGCCCAGTGCTAGGCTTTGCCCAAGACCCCCAGCAAACTGGTGCTGGCAAAAGCCAGAAATGTTGACCAGCTACTTTCCTAGTGGTCAATCTCTTATTCTAAAGAATCATGCAGCAAATGGTACATAGACTGGGGTATGCCCTTCACCAGTGGCAAAAGTATATGTTGGGGGTTTTCTTATGAGACGTTGCATTCCTTTAACGATTACAGAGATCAAAATGAATTTGCAGGGAGATTTCTGATCAGTATCATTCACACTGAGGTTTTTCTTTGTTTTTGTTTTAACTTGGAAGCAGCGATGTTGGACTGCTAATTTGACTGGGGAAGCATCACACAGGGTGTCTTACCTTAAATTTCTACCATGTTCTTTGCCCTATCTAAATCTCCCTTATAAAGTTGTTATTAGCGAGGGGGGGCAGATACAATGAGCAATTTGGGGTGCAAATTAGATTGGGGAAAAGGAACAGAAGGATTGGCTTAAATAACCCTGTCTTCCAGTGACATTTCCCAATCAAGCCAGCAACCTTACACAGTTGCTTTGAATAAAACTCTCCCTCCCTCCCTGTATCTCTCTCTCTCTCTCTCTGTCACACACACACACGCACACGCACACGCACACGCACACGCACACGCCCATGCACGCACATGCACACCATGGGAGATCCTTATAATGGAAAGGTGAAAAAGAAAAAAAATAGACTTGGAAAAACCTAAACTATTCCCCACCCCAACTCAGAAAACTGTTCATTTGTCTCAAACTAAGCTTACCATCTGTCCCGAAAAAACCGGGACAGGCTGCATCGTGGAGGGCCAGGGTTCTTTTGAGCCTGGCCAACTGCATTCGCAGTTCTTCGCGTGCCTGAGAGCTCTCCCAGCAAAAACAAGTGTGTGTTGTGCACCTGCGTGCGCGAGGAGCCCTGGCCGGCCCGAATGCAGCCAGCCACAAGAGTTTCGGCCTGCCGCAATGCAGCAGGCTGGCTGGTTTGAAAACATGGCTGTGGCGGTAGCAGCAGCACAGTGGGAAGGAGGATGGCAAAAATTAAAAAGGCAACTGAAAATGGCGGGGAAATGCGGCAAAAAGCGGCAGAAAGCGGCAGAAAGCGGCAAAAAGCAGCGAAAATAGCAGGGAAATGCGGCGAAAATGGCAGAGAAAAGTGGTAAAATGGCGGGGAAAATAAATAAATGACTTAACCACTTAACTTCACTTAACTTCACACCCCGCCCCGCTGCTTCCCTGGTCCGCCTTGCCCCCACCCTTTCCTGCCTCCCACTCATCTTATCTGCTTAGGTGCTGCTCCGGGATCTGCCGGCATGCGCGGGAAGGCTCCGGCCTGTCCAACGGCGCTCCAGCAGTCACCATTACCAGAGCCCACTTTATGACTTCTTTGCCATATGGCTGCTTTGCGTTCTGCTGGTGAGACAACCTAATAGAATTGGGCTGTTTGTCTGTACATGTCATAGTTAAAAAATCTTCCGTTCTTAAAAAAAAAAAAACTTAGTATGTGTAATTATTTTCCTTCCTTTGTGAGTACTAGAGCTAAATATAGTAATTGTACTGTGGGATACAGGTTTTCTACGGGAAAGAGACTGACTCAGGGTGAAACTAGACATGACGTTAATCATGTCATCGGTCCTCACATGCTTGTTATTTCCTTGTAAATAGTATTTACAGAGGGCTTAATTTAGATCCAGATGACAGTGTGGGTAGGGCGGCTCTGTCTCTACCCCCGCCACAGTCCCAATCTGGATTCCCTCTCCTGCATGTGCTTTTTCCCTAGAGCAAATAGCATGCATGAGAGGGCCTGATTTGGATTGCTATTTTGTTGGGGTAGGGTTGAAGCATGCGACTCATTTGCCACGGCCTGATCTGGATTAGAGTCCCTACATATGCCATTTACTGGGGGAGGAACAACCCACCAAGTGCACTTGGTCCAATGACGTGATTAAAATCAGATCTCTTTTGACTCTTAGAGCAACATTATTTATGCATTTAAAAATGGAATTGGTGTGCAAAGAAGAAACATCAGAAAAATAAACAGAAAGTTGAATACTATCACAAAACTTGTCATTCAAATACATTATGAGAAGAGATCATCTCTCTCCATATCTGAGTGATTTCAAAACTAGATTCTAAAAAAAAAAAATCAGTTTAGTCATCAGTGTGATATCCTTTTTTTCCCCCTCAAACTCCTACTCCACAACACTGAGTCCAACGTTTTGCTGAGAATTGTCTAGAAATGAAAGTCCTCGGCTAATTTGAACAGCACGCATTTCAAAGACTTGGCACCAGACCCTATCAAAGTTGCTTCTATGAACAATAGATTGACTTGAAAGCTCTAATTGGCCCTCAAACATTGCAGGAAAGTTTTCGTTTGTCCTTGAGGATTGTCTGCAAGGCCTCGAAAACTTTAGAGCATTAAGGGCACAACATGAGCAGAGAAGTAAAAATACCCAACTAAACAAGGATTAATGGGAACATAACATATGGTGGACTATATATTGTTTGAATTGCTTCCCTTGTTACAGCCAGTGTCTTTTAAAGTATGAACTTCCTATGTCTGACATGGAAAGGAAGTTCAAGAAAATCAATACCTCATTAAGGAAATGGTTTGGTTGTCAGTCAGCTTCCCAAAAGAAAGTTCCTAACAGAAGCTCTTGTAAACAAAAGCTTTCTCTGTCACCATTAACTGATGAAACGGAGGTACTGCTTACAGAGCAGTAATGACACTGGGAGGACAGTGGGCAAAACAATAAGACAAACAGGTAAGTAATATTGCCATGGGAAATGTAAAGTCAAGAAGATACTATGTTTCTCCTTTGCTATTCATTGTGGTGAGACAGCTCTCCACTAATTTCTTTAACGACGAAGACTGACCGACTGCACAATGCCCTTACTGCCACAGATGTGAAGGTCAGCACCTGGAAGTGATGGTGATGACGCGATGATGCAACAATGCCATCATGCCACCATCATTACTTCGGGGTTCGGGATGAAGTGACCCTGAAAACCATGGTTAGAGGCTAAAGGCAGGTGGATGGACTTTTCTGGTGGCAAAAACGTTGCCCACGGAGCTCTGCCTGCCAAACTGAGCCTCTGCTCCACGATCTTCTTGGTCATGGCATCTTCCCGCTGGCGAGCGGTTTGGGCAACAAGGATCCCACACCACCCCTGGGACTTCACTGCTTCACCCCAAGGAGCCATGACGCACAGTCTGGGAAGCAGTGCCTTATGTCTTTGTGGAGCCTCTAGGGCAGGGGTCGGCAACCTTTCCAGGAAAAGGACCAGATGTTCAGCGATGATGTCAAGACATCATCATGCAAACTCCAGGTTGCTGAGCTTGGAAGCAGCTGTGCAGAGCTTGGCTTGGGAGGCAATTCGCTGTGCACCGAACAGGGAACAGCAGAGCCACCTGCCCAGGCTCTGCCATTCCCTTTCTGGCTTTGCCTCCCAAGCCGAGCTCTGTGCAGACTGGATGACCTAGGATGGATGGCCAGATTGCTGACCCTTGGGCCATAGGTTGCTGACCCCTGCTCTAGGGGATGCACCCATTGACTGGTGGGAATAATGGGAGGAGCTACCACTCATTGTCAGGAAGCTTGGTGGAGGCATAATAACCTAAGACACCATGGGCAGTCCAGTGCTGGGCTTTACCCAGGGCTTACAGCAACCTGGTACCACCACTGTGCACATACCATTCCTTCCGGTCCTTTAGTGCCTAAGTGGAGGAAAAGGTACAGATACTGTTGCACAGACACTGGTGGTGGGGAAGGGGTGAAATAGGAATCTCTTCAGCCTACAAAGATTCCTCTAAATGTGGGCATTGCATATACCCTAGATATAGATGTATCAGAACTCCTCATCTTATTTGATAGATTTGCCATTACCTATGCAAATGAATTTGCCATGACTTAATTACCAGCACACCTGCTTACAACACGAGCAAATTTGTCTCATAAGTCTTGATTCAGCACTTAATGAAGTAAATTGGCATCTTGTTGAATAAAGAGAAGCGTTCTGAGAGTCAAACCTGACTTGATCAATTTAATAAGTAATTTTACCGCATCCTTGGCAAATCCTTGATAATTGTATGCAAGTCTAGTTATAGTAACAGTGGGAAGAACATTTGAAAAGCCTAACAAGAACATCTGAAAAGCCTTTACATGCATTGTATCAGATCCAAATTTAACTCCATCTCTAGAGCCAAACAACTTCTTACATCAGAAGCTAAAGCCAAGGGTTTCACTGGCGTCGCTGCAGGGGGGGCGGAGCTCTAAGTTCCGCCGAGGCTCCGACCCTCCGTTACACCGGATCACAAAGCGGTCCCGCCCCCTCGCCTTCGGAAACATTCAAGTTCCGAAGGCGAGGAGGCGGGACCGCTTTGTGCTCCGGTGTAACGGAGGGTCGGAGCCTCGGCGGAACTTAGAGCTCCGCCCCCCTGCAGCGACGCTAGTGGACGGTTTGTTAATGGTATGGTCTTTTTGGACAGGACCAATGTGTTATCGGCAGTGCTTTTTAAAATGTAAGGAAGATGCACACATGGAAGAATAACAATTGTGTGCTGGGACCGAGTGTAATGGCCAGTGGCATGACTGTATAATTTGGCAGTGAAAGAAAAACAGAGACAGAGACGAAGATGCACTAAAATGTACTAAAAGTGCTTAAAAAAGGAGGGGAGGAGGTTCTGTTCTGAGTTAGCTCACTCACATGTAATCTAGATGGGAAATCTACAGCTAACATTCATATAACATTCATATAACAATGGAGCCCTAAAGCAGTTAGGCGAGGAGAGAGAAGGAGAGTAGAGTAGAACTCACTGGAAGGCAAACGGGCAGAGTGAAGAGGGGGAAACCATGGGGGGAGCAGGGACATAGGTAGATTAGCTGGGCTTCCCAGAAGAACCTAAGGGATTTGGGGGTTCTGAAAGGTGAAAGAGAGAGGGAATGAGAAGGAAATTAGTGGGAATGATAAGGGAAGGCTTTAGACTGTTCCTGTTGTCGTGACAGTTACTTCTGTATCCCCTGTGACTGTGGTCCAATAATCACAGCAGGTGGAAGGAGCAAGGACAACTCTTTATTCTTATGAGAATTGAGTGTCCAACAATGGCTAAATGCCTTGGAAAACACTCCCTGAGGGGAGGGTGCAAAGCTTATTTACAGTATAGTAACATTGTTAGAGATCAAATTGCCAACATGCGGTGGATCATGGAGAAAACACGAGAGTTCCAAAAAAACACCTACTTCTGCTTCATTGACTACACAAAAGCCTTTGATTGTGTGGATCACAACAAACTGTGGCAAATTCTTAAAGAGATGGGGGTACCAGACCACCTTATCTGTCTCCTGAGAAACCTGTATGCGGGTCAAGAAGCAACAGTTCGGACCGGCCATGGAACAACCGACTGGTTCAAAATTGGGAAGAGAGTACGGCAAGGCTGTATATTGTCACCCTGCCTATTTAACTTATATGCAGAGTACATTATGAGAAATGCAGGGCTGAATGAATCGCAAGCTGGAATCAAGATTGCCGGGAGAAATATCAACAACCTCAGATATGCAGACGATACCACCCTAATGGCAGAAAGTGAAGAAGAACTAAAGAGCCTCTTGATGAGGGTGAAAGAGGAGAGTGCAAAAGTTGGCTTGAAACTCAACATTAATAAAACTAAGATCATGGCATCGGGTCCCATCAATTCCTGGCAAATAGAAGGGGCAGAAATGGAAGCAGTAACAGATTTTACTTTTCTGGGTTCCAAGATCACTGCAGACGGAGACAGCAGCCATGAAATTAAAAGACGCTTACTCCTTGGAAGGAAAGCTATGGCAAACTTAGACAGCATAATAAAAAGCAGAGATATCACCATGCCAACAAAAGTTCGTATAGTCAGGGCGATGGTGTTCCCAGTAGCAATGTATGGTTGCGAGAGTTGGACCATAAGGAAGGCTGAGCGCCGAAGAATAGATGCTTTTGAACTGTGGTGCTGGAGAAGACTCCTGAGAGTCCCTTGGACTGCTAGGAGATCAAATCAGTCAATTCTAAATGAAATCAAGCCTGACTGTTCCCTGGAAGGACAGGTACTAAGGCTGAAACTCAAATATTTTGGCCACCTAATGCGAAGAGAGGACTCTCTGGAGAAGACTCTGATGCTGGGAAAGATTGAAGGCAAAAGGAGAAGGGGAAGGCCAAGGATGAGATGGATAGACAGCATCACTGATGCAACAAACATGAAAATGAGCGAACTCAGGAAGATAGTGGAGGACAGGAAGGTCTGGTGGGATATGGTTCATGGGATCACGAAGGGTCGGACACGACTTAACGACTGAACAACAACAACAAAACATTGTTACAACTTTCAACGTTACTTGCGTAAGGTGTGCAAACATCGGAACTGAGTGCAAAACATTCATAACAAGTCTATGGACATCCTATGTGGTACTGTGGGGCCGTGTGCAAAACAGACCTTGTAATAAGCTCCTGGAGGCTCTTAAGGCTCTAAAGGCCCAAGATAGCGTACTTTGGTCAGTAATTCCCACTACAAGATCATGGCAAAAGGCTGTGGCTGGAAGCAGCTCTCTGTAGCCTGAACTGAGGGATACAGGCAAGGGGTGAGAGCCTAAGTACAGGCCATGTATACACTTCACCCACTTGCAGTGGTGGAGGAGCTGGTCTTTCCCATCAACAATCTCTCTTGACTGATAATCCATAAAGCCTCTGAAGGGAGATCCCAGTTTTGGAGAGATCAGTCAAAGGGTTTGTTTTGTTAGAGGCCTGAGGCCTGAGGCCAGAGGCGTCGCTCCAGTAGGGGCGGGGCCGTACATATCGCTCCGTCCTAGTCCCTTTACCGAGCGAGCAGGAGGCGGCCCCGCCCCCTCACTGTCGGAGCCATTCCCGTGTGGAGAAAGCAGCAGGCAAGAGACCCTGCCTGCTGCTTTCTCCGCAGGGGAAAGGCACCGACAGTGAGGGGGCGGGGCCGCCTCCTGTTCGCTCAGTAAAGGGACTAGGACGACGGAGCGAAACTTACAGTTCCGCCCCTACCGGAGCGACGCCCTTGCCTGAGGCTGTTCTCTGGCCCCCAACAATCAGAATGAAAAGCAGAAAAAAAATTATTCGCTCTCACACACCACACTGCATTCACAGAAAGGAAGGCAGAGACAAACACTAGGCAGACAGTCCACAGACCCTGGGCCACCCAGTGTGGGTCAGGCTTTGCTAACACTGTCCCATGTGAGCACAGCGTTTTATTTCCACTCATGCAAGTGAATGGCAGCCATCCAGTTCTATGAGAGAGCATTGAATTATTGTTGGCAATGTTGACATGGGTGATGATACATGACCTCGAATCAGTAATCTCAGGACCCAAACCACATCTACTGTGTCTCTGAGAATTGCAATTCCATTTCTCCAATAAAAGTGAACATGATTTGCTCTTTTAGGTTTGGATGAGGTATGAATCATGTGTGGAGAAGGCTTCCCCCTGGGCCTTGGGGTGTACTATAACAGTATAATTTATTCAATAGGCATGAGAAGCCATGTTCTTTCCCATGGAACAGATGAAGATTGGGTACGGATGAGTATCCTCTAGAACAGTGTTTCTCAAAGTTCTCCCTGTGAGGCGGGGATAACTTTGAGTGTGTGCAGGGGCAGATCCAGCAGCAGTGGCGATCTAGGGGATTGCCACCGCTGCCACCGAAACCGCCCCCGAAACGGCCCTCCGAAATGGCACCCTGCACTTACCGGGGATTGGGGGAGCTTCGGAGAGTCCTGCAGAGGGTCGTGCAGGCTTCCCCGAAGCTCCCCCAAGCCCCGGTAAGTGCGGGGGGGGTCATTTCAGGCACTTTGGCAGCAGTGGCGTTCCCCCAGATCCCCCCTGAAGGGGGCAGGGGACAGCATAGATTCACAATGGTGGGTCGCGACCCACCACTTTGAGAACCGCTGCTCTAGAAGAAGGAAAGTGCACAGCTAAATGGTCAAATCATTGAAGCCAAGGAAGTAATTTTTTAAAAAATGACATTAAGAATACATGCATTGAGAGCCAGTCTGTATGAAAGCTGTGCTGACTAAAGCAGATGGAACTGTGATTAAAGCTGTTACTGAACTGGGGGGCTAGGAATGGCTAAAAGATAAAGGAAAAATACACGGATTTCAAATTAACATTCAGAAAATGAAAGGCAAGAGCGAGGTGTAGGGACTCTGCATTTTGTATAAGGAAATGTAGAATACTTGATGAAACAGCAAGTAGATAAAGTTTTCTTGCTGAAGTATGTGAAAGATGAAGGTACAAAGGAGAAGGTGTTGCTGAAGAGTGTCACAGATTCTTTTGCCAAGATAAGCTGATGTTGTAATAATGCCCTAATAGAAGATTTCAGACGTCCAAGGAATTTGGAAAAACCTGACATCATCTTTATGATATACATGAAGGGGCGCTAAAACAAACTGGCCTTCTCTGCAATCCCTTTACATCCTCGTCTCGTTAAGTCATCTCAACAGTGAGGCAATTATTTATGGATTGTATTCCTGTAGCTGCTGGTGATGTGATGAACTTTAGATGGCCTTTCTATTGTGAGAAAAGGAAAGGATAGATAGAGCAAATGTGGTATGTTGTGTGTGGTACATTGAATCGAGTTGAGAGAAGCTGCTCTCAAGACAGGACATCCACTCATTCCTGATTCTTTCCACTCAACTCATACGTTCCCTACAAGCCCAGTTCTGACTCACATTCCCACCGGATTTTGTTATTATTGTTTGATTGATTTCCTCACAGCCCAATCCTATCCATCGCCGGGGCAGCACAGCCCACACTGTATCCAGTGCTGAAAGGGCAGAGCCGGAGGTCTCCTCGGGGTCAGGACAAATTCATTCGCATGGGTATTGTAGCTTTAATTCTTTGTTTACACTTTGGGAACCTCTGTCATATATGTGGATCGTCATTAAGCGATCCGTCATTAAGGGGGGGAACACCTGTACCATGGAATGTTTACTTCAATTTATCAGATATTGTCATATGCCAAATACTGTCAAATCAAGACTGCTACTGCATGTCCGCTGTCAGATACTGTTAAATGTTAACTGTTGCATGTTGTATACCATTGAATAGTGGATGCTACTGAAGGTCAGCTTTCAAATATGGCAAACATTTAACTAATGCTGAAAAACATTTACATGACTAATGTAATAACAAATAGCAAATGTTCTCTGAATATTAAGACACCCAGATATTCAGGTATTTGCCATCAAAATCTGCCAAAGAACATGGTGAAGAGCATTTTGGAGGGCAAATTCATCTCTGTTCAAAATGTTCCCTGGCGGTGCTGCTGAAAGTGTAAGGCACTTTACTTTTGGTAGGAGTTGTAATTCAGTGGCAGAGAACATACTTTGTGTGCAGAAGATCCCAGATTTAATCCTGGACATTTCCAAGTAGTGGTGGTGAAAGCCCTTTGTCTGAAACCCTGGAGAACCACTGCCAGCCAAAGGAGACAATGCTGTGCTAGGTGGCCTAATGGCTCTGACCTAGTTTAACAGTGCAATCCTACCCAGTTCCTCCACTGGTGCAGCAGTGGTGGAGGGCAGAATGGGAGGCTTTGGAAGGGAAAGGGGATTTAAATCCCTTTTACATCCCCCTTTAACTGTACTATTTATATGGTATTCAAAATGGCTTGGGATGGATATCTAACCGTTAGGAATCTAATGAAGAAAACATCATTATGAAGTTCATCTGTGCCCATTACAGCAATATTCTGTAGACCACCTAAAGTATTTAGAGTGAAGGAGGCAACTGGAGAGGAACCGATGAAAGAAAAGAGAAGAGATCATATTCAAAGGTCTTCCACTTTAGGTAGGAATAGAACCCAAATCTCTAGACTTCCAGGTCAATGACCTGATTTCTCATTCGTGATTTATGCCAATATGTACAAATGGACACCAATAATAAGAGTCATATAGCAGCAAATCAAGAAAGAAAGAAAACAGAGAAAGAGAACCATGCTGTAAATGAGGTCTTTTGTTGTAGGCTTTCTACTTGTTTAATGGCCCGTGCCTAGGGTGACCACAACCGTAATGTCAAAATTAAATAAACACCAATAGGGAGCAGGACGATGGGAGTTACTTAATGAGTTTTAATTAATTTTAATTGCTGACATTTTGCACAGTAGCGCAGCATCATGAATTCCCCTCCCCCCCCACCCGGTTTCCTCCTCTCCTGATGACATTGGGACATCTGCCAATTTTGTTATTGCTTTGGGTTCCCTCAGTGCTGTTTAAAAATGAAGAGCTTGAACAGGTGAAAAGTTTAAAATCCATTTGAGTCAAGTGCCTATATGGAAATGGGCTATTATAGCTTAACACTTCATTTGTGAGAAAGAAAAAACAAAACAAAACAAAATCCAGGAATAGTGCATCAGCAGGAGACTACAATCTGCCTTGCAGGATTATGCAGGCATACTGCTATATATAGGCCATTCCAGTCACGCTGCAAACGTTGCAGGCAAGATGTATTCATAGAAGCATTTGGATTAACAAAGAAGAAACACTATGGCAACATCAAATGGCTTGAGTTGCAGGGTTCTTTTGGGTCTAGACAAGTCGCAAATGTCAAGGTAGGTCTTTTTAGGCAAAAAGGAACCAAAATGGCAGCTAACTTCTGGTGGCTACTATATAAATGGCATAGTGTCAAACCACAAACATCCCTTTGCCAAAGGATGTGGATCACATCTCTGCCTCCAAGTCTCAAGTTAAGTCCCAAGTCTTTGCCCCCAAGTCCTGAGTCTTTGGTTGCAAGTTGCAAATCCCTATCTATTTAACGGGGAAGGCGGGTTTAAACCTGAATAAAATTGGGCTTGTCGTCAAAGACTCCAAGTCCTGAGTCAAGTCTTTCGAGTCTTTTACAATCACCGAGTCAAGTCTGAGTCAAGTCATTGACGTGACTGGAGTCCGACTCAAGTCCGAGTCAATAGATTCAAGTCTACATCACTGCCTTTACCCCAAGGAGGCTTCCGGTTGCGCTGGGGCAGACCCCATCTTGCTCAGGATGTGGCAGGCCAGGCGCCTTATTTGCACCGCCACGTCCTGCTAGACAGGGTTGGGCTGTTAGACACTCAAATTCATTTTGAGGTACTGTACAGTGGATTTTTGAGGAATATTTTGTAAGAGGCTCCTTGCAAACATGTGCAAAACTCTCTCTGCCCTTGCCAGCTAGATTGGCCCAAGCCTCTCCTCAGAGTCTGCCTGGCAATGCTGACACTTGGCTTGTGTACCAAGCCTGCCACTGCTCATTAATTACTGACAAGAGGCCCTCAAAACACACAAACATGGTGTGTTTGTAGACACATATTCAGCAGTCAAGGGATTTTATGACAGGATTTTTCTTTTCTCTTTTTTTTAATACGTATTTTGAAAGTTAGAACTGTTTGTGTTAGCCTGACTTTTTCAATTTTAAGCTGGATCTCAAAACTTCCTGTCGAGAAATGTCAGCAAATTTATAGTAAGCCAGTGTGGTTATTACTATGTGTTGGGATGCATCTGACCTGGCAACCCTCATAATGTGGCATTATTCATAGGCTGCAAGTCTGTCAGGAATTATCTACCCTTATTTTTCTCGAATGCTGAACAGTCACAGACCTAAGCACAAATGAGCTGCTAATTCAAACTGTTTGAACGATTATGGTCAAAGTTATTATTCCTGTGTATTTGTTATATTAATAATAATATTAACAACAACATTTATCTAGTATTTTCTGAGTGGTCAAAATACTTCATTTCATTATCTCAGTGTCCAGTAAACAAAACTGTGCATTTCACCAATTTCCACAAACGTCAGTCAATGCGGTGGAGAGGAGACAGTTACACTGTGTCCTGATTGTGAGTCAGTATAAGGCAACTTTATATGCTTATCTGGGTAGGGACAGTCACAGTGTGACACTGACCTACTTTCTACTCCTATTGAACTGCATCTGCAATGTTAACCTCCCGCTTCCCTCCACTTCTGACATGCAAATGTCCCGTGGGCTCATGCAGGATGAGTGCAGCAGTGTGCAGGATCAAATGCATTTACTAGATTCTGATTAAATGATCCATACCAAGAGTTGCAGCACATGCATTTTCTAAATGCAAACATAGCACCCTGACCACTTTGGTCACCCTGTCCTGTCACAAAAAAGGAATTTTCTTAAAAATAATAATAATCCTGTCCTATTCTTGTGGGATTGTCTCTGTTACCATCCAATTAGTTTACACATGGAAAGAAGATTCTATGGACAAACTATATTTTGTTGACAGGGTGACCAAAGTGGTCAGAGTGTTTGCGAACATTTTGTTGAAAAGTGGTATATAAATACTGTTAACAACAACAACAACAACAACAACAACAACAACAACAACATACATTCCCTGACCTGCTCATAAATTCTGATTGCAGACTCACTTCAATAATAATGCAAAGTCTCATCACAGAATCGACAGCGAGGCAATGGTTACCATGTGGCATCACCATAGCTTAGGGATGATAGCACCAGTTCCTGATCTAATGACTGGGGAGCAATTTAATGATAACAAGTTTGAAACCTTGGGGCTGTCTGAGTGAATGTGGAATAAAATATTTTTGTTGGCATGGAGTGCAACAAGAAATAAGGAATCAATAAAAGATAAGGTAAAAGAAAACAAGACAAAAAATAGCTATACAATGGGGTGGTTGTCCATTTCCTCTCAAACTGATGAAGAGGCAGCCAAGTTATAAACCTCAGGTTGACTTCAAATAATTGACCTCTAAGTCGTCTTGCAGCATTACCCTGGTGCATTTAAAGCTAGAAGCAGGTTGGATTTATTTCCTTGTGGAATACATTTACACTTTCAGTCTCCTGTGCTCAGTTTTATTCATTCCTAAAGTGTCATAAATTTACCGCCTCAAGTTAACAGCACACCGATGAATACACTCTGTTGTAAACAAGCCATCCCAGCTGTTTGCTCATAAGGGTTGCAGCTTCGTATTCTAACCTCGAGTTAGTCTTCCGCATTATTCACCGTTCTGTCTACTAGATGTAAATATCTCACTTCCCCATGTCTTCTGTGTAATACTTAATCGGCCTCGTAACTTTAAATGTCAGAGATCAGAATGACTCATTTAGGTCAACAACATAAAAGTCGTAGGATGTTCAATGAGAGGCTGCCTCAGTGCCCTTTGAAATGTAACTGGCCTTCAGTTCTTCAAAACTAGAAGATGGTTTGAAGCGGAATCCAAATGCACATTCGAGGTCAAAGCTACGATATCTTTCAACTTTGCAAAGAAAAAAGATAGAAATGGTGTTTCTTCAATCCACCGTGCATTCAGCCAACATGAAACAAGAGCCAATAGAAGAGAAGCATGGTGCAATGATGGAAGAAAACCAGAATAGCTCTAGAGATGCCAAGAAAAGTCGAGTAGAATTTCAAAACGCATTTAGGGTATGTGACTTGAATGCGGAGAGTGTGCAAAATTAAATACAATGTTCTGGAAATAAAGGGATTTATGACAGATATGATCAGGGCTGACCCCCCTGATTATCTATACAATTATCATATAGAAATTTATTAAACTGTTCGCAAGGGGGGATATAAGATGAAGATAAAATAAGAAATATTGGAAGAGGGATTGAATGGTCAATTGTATATGCTCAAATATTGGAGAGATTCAAAGTAGATAAAAGGGTACATGGATTTTAGATGGTGACTTGATACTGGAATTACATTGAAGTTCAGAAGATCAGATAATTTCAAAAATGTATAAATTGTTGTTGAAATTTGAGACAGAGGATGAGCAGGTTAAAGAATGTATGATTAAATGGGCCAAAAATGTACGTCATGAAATTTTAATGGAACAATGGGAAAAAAGTTATGGTTAAAACAATTGAAATTTGCTCTAAATATTAATATTAGGGGAAACATTTACAAGATGATATATAGATGGTATATGACTCCAAGTAAATTGGCAAAAATGTATGGAAATATGTCAAATAATTGTTGGAAATGTGAAAAACAGGAAGGATCATTTTATCATATGTGGTGAACGTGTAATAAAGCCAAAAGATACTGAATTCAGGTACACAGATGGAGCTGATTTTAAAAATGAAATTGCAAATAAAACCTGAAACCTTTTTGTTGGGTATGATGGACAACAAAAAAAATGGATACTTTTTTAAAAAGTTTTATTTCTTATATGATGAGAGCAGTGAGATTACTTTACGCGCAATATTGGAAAAACACAGAAATACCTGCGATTGAAGAATGGTGGTTAAAAGTTTTGGACTTTGCTGAAATGGACAGACTTGCAATTTTATTGAAAGAGAAGTCAGTGGACTATTCCGAGAACAATTGGAAATTTCTTGTTGACTTTTTGCATACGAGAATAATGAATTAATGATTTTGGGGATTAATTAATAGAGTGAAGGAGAATAAAATAAACTACTGGAAGAGGGAGAGATCAAATTGTTAATTTTAAGATGCTGTCGAAGATATATTTTGTTTATTTGGTCATTACGCTTAGGTAGTAGGAGAAATGTATGTTATTGGGATTTATTGCTTTGCTATTTGCAGTACATTCTGAAGTATTTTTTTTAGAATATAGTGTATTTGTATTATATAAATGTAATAAACATATATTAAAAAATATGATCAGGGCTGACCCAAGAACTCCTGGCTCTGGAGGCAATGTGCAAAAAGTCCCCCCCCCACCCCTTACCTGGTGATGTGCCAGCCTCTGCTCCTCTCACTCCCTGGAATGGAAAGGAAGAGGGGGATGGAGCGCAAGAGTAAGTGTGGAGGAGAGGAGAGTGGTGTCAAAAGACACTCTGGCCATTCCTCTCTTCTCCTTCACACTTTCTCTTCTGCTCCACCCCTTCTTTCTTTTCCAATCCAGGAAGTGGGAGAAAGAAGATCAGTGGAGGTGAGTGAGTTGATGGGGGAGGTGGGCCCCTCCCGCCAGTCTGCTCTCTGTAGTGACCAACTCAGTCAGCCACGTGGATGTAGCATTGTTTCAGGACCCATGTGCCAAATATGGCTTAACAGCAGCTCCATTGCATAACTTGCTGACCTGACTGGGAACAAACAAAGCAAGACCAACATGCTGGTATTATAATTCATGCCATTGGAGCACACTAAAGCCTCCTCCAGGGAGAAGGAAGGGGAAAACATGGGCTTGGGAGATCCCAAAGGAAATGGGCTTCCTGGGGAGTGAGCTACTGAAAGGCGTTTCAGCTGAAGCTGCAGCAAGAACCCCAGCTGGAGCAACTACTAGGACTAGGGCAGGGTAGTTCTCCCTACTTGTAAATTTGGATCTAGTCGTAGTGAGGATGTTAACAACAATACTGAGATGGACCACTATCTTGGAAGCACGCAGAGACCGGTGATGAGGCTTCCAGCCCAGGCTATGACATCAGAGGCAGAGACACACGGTAATCTGGAGTGAACTAGATGTTCTCAAGGCCTGTTGAAATGATTTGCTTCTCAAGGCACATTTCTGTGGATGATGCTTGTAGTGAATGGTATTGGAATGGAAACAGAACCCAGGGTCACGTGTTCTCTTCTATACCCTCCAGATAATTGATATCCACTCACAGACTTCTGCTGGTGGTTTCTATATGGAGAAAGACATCAAGGAGATAATGGGTGATCACTAGGGAGATGCAAATGAACATTGCACTTCAGTCAGCAGATGGCTCTCTCACCTCTGAAGTACTGGGTAAGAGCAATGCTTAGGAGGACAAAATTAATGGTATGCCTTATTAAGGGTGGTGTTTTGCGTAAGTCTGCAATATCAGCCATTGAGTAGCCATTGACATTCTACTTGAACTCTTGAAGGAGTAGCTATAGTCAATGTTCAGCAATGCAGTCTCAGATTGCCTTGCGTTTTCTGAAGGAGATCGCTACAGGCAGACAACTCGCATCCTTTCCAGTGTTCACTTAAATGTAAACATTTTTATCATCCCGTAACATTTTCTGCCAACACAGTCTTAATCTTGGATCTCCAGAAGACCTTTCCTTTGTCTGTTTGAACATTAACAAAGGTTCCCTTTGAACGACTTGTTTAAATAAGAATTCACAATTTGTAAGGCTTGGGGGTGGCGCAGTGGGTTAAACCACTGAACCATGAACTGTCGATCGAAAGGTCGGCAGTTCGATTCCGCGCGACGGCTCCTGCCAACCTAGCAGTTCGAAAGCAAGAAATTGCAAGTAGATTAATAGGTACCGCATCAGCGGGACGGTAACAGCGTTCCATGCGCCTCGGTGTTGAGTCATGCTGGCCACATGACCATGGAAACGTCTTCGGACAGTGCTGGCTCTTCGGCTTTGAAACGGAGATGAGCACCGCTCCCTAGAGTCGGACACGACTGGACTTAATTGTCAAGGGATACCTTTACCTTTTAAGGCTTGCAGGAGGAGTGTGTGTGTGTGTGTGTGTGTGTGTGTATTTTGTTAGCGCATGGGACGGAGCATCTGTTCATTTCCTTTGGAGAATGCATTTAGATATTTTGAGAAGTGCTGATTAAACTGTAAAAGGATAAAAATCATTGCTGACTCTGTAGGTGATGATGGTACAAATAGCAGTGGAACGATAAATCATGGTCAGAAGAAGGCGAGCTGGCCTTATTCCACAACATGCATTAATTCACCAGCAAATGTATCTCATAGCAAAGCATGTTACTATTAATAGGGGGTTCCTTTCCTGTCTTATTCAAAGTGCTCAGTATGGTCTAATAATATATCCTTATCTAACTGTATCCTCCAACAGCCCTGATAGAGACATGCTCAAGGCCACCCAGTGAGTTTCATGATTCAGCAAACCTCATGTTAAATTTCAGTGAACTATCCATT
Source organism: Plestiodon gilberti rubricaudatus (assembly GCA_026170595.1). Taxonomy (NCBI): domain Eukaryota; kingdom Metazoa; phylum Chordata; class Lepidosauria; order Squamata; family Scincidae; genus Plestiodon; species Plestiodon gilberti. Next base: position 59,258,096 of record JANXHW010000004.1, on the reverse strand, counting down.
GCATCTCCTTACATCAGGGTTTCCTAACCTTTGGTACTAGTACCACCAGTGGTACTTCGGCCGACTACTGGTGGTATTCGGACAACTGGACCACTGGAATCCTGCTCCGATGCAGAGCTTTTGGTGGTGCATTTTTGCTCCCAAGAGTCTCCTGCATTTGGCCGAGCCTTTTGGGAATGCTGAGAAGGGCCCTCCCACCTGCCTTACACAAATCGACTTTAGCATCAAGGAAGTCCCTTTCACCTTGCAGATCTAACCCAAAAGGACCAGCAATGAGTCACCAAGAATAGTAATACTAGCCAGGTTAATTGTTGGCAGATTCCCTTCTGAATTTGGACCACACTGAGAAACTAGGTTAGTCACTCTAGAAAACAGAATGATTTTGAATGCAACAGCTCAAAGAATCTGCCCGGATTTGTCCCTAACTTACCTGCTGCAGTGATGTACAGCAGGTACAGTACTGGTTTGACTGCCATGTGCTTATTCGTCCCAGTTTTTAAGTGAACTCTGAAAAAAGGGTTGTCAGTGGTTTGATTTCTGATCAGTCTGGCTGCCTTACAGATACATTTGGCCTAACTCACTTGGGCTTCTTCCTTGTCTCCTTACCGTGCATCTTCCTGACTATGATCCTTTCACCACCATTTTCTCTTGCCTGCTTACCTGACTGCTTGCCTCTCTGCCATGATCTCTCTGGCCCTCATCCTCCAAATGCCCCACTCACCAGCCAACACAATAACAGAATCAAAGTGACTACACAAGTGAACATAACCCTGACTCTGCTGCATGTGTCGCACCACTGCCTATTTTTTGCAGCGGATTTCACCCCACTGTAAAAGACCTTGTGCTGCCAGAACTCTAGATCAGGCAGCACAAGGCCTTGATAGGATTGGGGCTTAAATTTGGCACTGTGAATAAAAACGCAAGTATACTCTGTTATGATCAACTTCCACACAGGACAATAACAACCAGTTGAAAGGAATTTCTTCAGACTATAGTTCTGAAGAGACATCAACAAAAACACACTGGAAAATTGGAGATGAGACAAAGAGCGAGTAAGGATGGACAAATCACACAGACAACAATGTATTGATCAATCTGATCAGGTTGGTTAGTAAAAGAAAACCTGAGTCATTAGTTGGTTATGTAGAAGGGTGGGGTAACAATCGTGGAATGAATTAATTCATAAACGATGGTCTCCATTCATGGGGATCACTTTTTAAAAACAATGGAATGAACATTATTTATTTATTTATTTATTTATTTATTTATTTATAGAATTGATACCCCGCCTTTCTCCCACAAGGGCAACCAAGGCGGCTTACAATAAAAACATTAAAATACATATATACAATACATATATACAAACATGTCATACTGGTCAAACTGGAAAGGTAACAGACAGTGATATAGACTTGAGTCTATTGACTCGGACTCGAGTCAAACTCAAGTTGCGTCAATGACGTGACTCAGACTTGACTCAACGATGGTAAAATACTCGAAAGACTTGACTCGAGACTTGGAGCCTTTTATGACAAGTCCAATTTTATTCAGGTTTAAACCCATTTTCCCCATTAAATAGATAGGGACTCACAACCAAAGACTCGGGACTTGGGGGCAAAGACTTGGGACTTGACTTGAGACTTGGACCCAGAGACTTGGGACTTGACTCGAGACTTGGAGTCAGAGACGATCCACATCCCTGGTTACAGAGAATATTATGAATACCTTATTAACTAGAAGAAAATGCACTTATTTATAAGAAATGGCGGGACATTACTACCTGATGGCACAGACTCACCTAGGGACGCGTCAAACTAAACGATACATTAAATACATCATCTATTTCGTGTTTGTTTGTTTGTTTGTTTGTTTTCTTTAGAAATAGACACTATGCGGGGCAATCTAGCAGAAATGTCGGGTGCCCTCCCGGCGCCTGGTGCATGGGGCGGGGCCTGCATCGCGTCACGTCGACGCGCCCCCCGCCCGTTTTCCACTCATTTCGGAGCGTAACAGGCTCCAGGGAGGGAGGGAGGGCCGACACAAGGCCCTCCCGCCTGAGCGCCTGGTTTGAGTGAACCACGCGCTCCACCGTGGTTACGTCTCTGCAATCTAGATTGGTACCAGGGCATGGGAAGTGGGGCAGTCTGATCCTTTCCCCTTGTTTTTAACCCAAATACCACTCCGGAACTTGCAAATGGTATCTTCATAGGTAAATAACAGCTGTGAGGGCAATTCTCAGCAAGAAAACAGAGCTGGAGGAAAGGTTGGATACCTCTCTCCCCCCACACACACATTTTTGTTCCCAACCCAGATCATCACCCACAATAATAATTTATAACAAAAATCATGTATAGACAGACAATTCTGTGTTTAGCAGTATTGTTGGAGTTCTCTAAGGGTCAAAATAGATAAGTTAAACAGACCATAGACTAAATAGGAGATCTCCAAAATACGTGCACAAGGAATTGATAGATTCAAACAAGCACAATTTCTTAGTAGCTGTAGGGCAATGGACACTCCAGGGTAAACTGCATGGTTGTAGGCTGCAGTCTCCCCTCATCATTATATGTGTCCCCTTGTCAGCTTTTCAGTGGATACTGCATGGCTCCTGGTTGTCTGAATCATCCTTCTGAGGTTAGAGTGTTGCTGATACAGAAGGCCATGCAGAAAAGCAGGAGTGCATGTCCTACTTAACCCTCAAGTTCAATGTGCATTACCGCAAAACAATAAGCTGATTGCTCTATTGTGTGGCCAAAATTATGTTCAGCCCACAATAAGAAGTGTAGAAACGTCGCTCTTTACAACCTCAGAATCATCCCTGCTGTTCAATGGAACAATCAGACAATCATGTCATTGAACTTATTAATCAGCCAAGAGTGATCTTCCTTTCCTTAGTTACAGGGGGGGGGGGAGAGAGAGAGAGAGAGAGAGAGAGAGAGAGAGAGAGAGAGAGAGAGAGAGAGAGAGAGAGAGAGAGAGAGAGAGAGAGAGGTGCCAATCATAAAGTGCTCCTGCCAGGATAGGATTCAGAAGTCCCTAGTAGCAAGTCCATGTTTTCTTCATGTTGGTAAATGCAAAGAAAGGCTCTGGATTGATTTCAATAATGTCAGGGGAATACACAGGGGGGAAAAACAGGGTGAACATCTGCCTGTAATAAGGAGAGTGGTGCCACCAGAGTCTATATGCAGTGATGCCCTTGTGAGAGCTGAAAAACTAAAAGGGATTCTAATGAGCATTTGGCCAGCAGTAACAATGGTTGGAACCCCTGGCATTCCCTAAGAGAGAGCAGACACCCCTTGCTCTTAGCTCATGCAAAAGGAAAGGATGGTTAGGCAACACAGTTGATAGCAGAGACACATTTGATAGTCCTGAAGTGTCAGGATGTGGGGGGTAGAGATGTGGGACAGAGATGCAGCATCAATACATTGTGGCATGGAATTCCCTCCTCCTTTTGCTTACCTGTTTTGGTAGTAGTCTGTATCGTATGCTCCATCATAGGAAAGTAGGTGGGGCAGGGGCGTGACAGGAGGTGCAATTTTCTGGTGATTTCCCCTTCCCCATTGTTCCTTTCAGGGTTCCTCCTATGTACGCCAGCTCTGACATTGGCATAGCGTTTTTCTGGCATCGGGGGCATGTCCATTGTCTAACGAGCATTTAGGATATGGTGCATGTTGCCTCCTCCTCATCCCTCCCATGTCCCTCCTATGTCGAGGCCCAGTCTCCTCTCTATTCTGGCCTCTTGCCAGTGTTGTGCTGGCGTCTGAGCAACATCCGAGCTACATCAACACAGTGTTTTTCTGACGTGGCGCCGGTGTTTGTGGTGCATCTTTCGGTGGGCAGAGTTCTACATTGGCAGGGCTGTCATTGCACTGGCATGAGCATCACTGGCGTATCTCGAGGATAGAATTGAGCTGTAAGGTTGCTAAGAGTGCAATTGTTCAGGTTTCATTCCAAGCTTTCTATTTCATGATTATATTGTAGGAAGCAACCCCTTTTCACTGCAGGGCTGCTGATTTTCCCACTATAACACATATTCCCACTGCAGCTACCAGTGCTATAAACAGCATTTGCCTTCCAGCCTCCAAACTTCTTTACAATGCTGCTCAGATAATAAGCCAGAGAAAGCAATTCTCTTAGGCCGAGTTTTTGACCTTGAAAAGACCTGTTCTTCTCTCAGTGAAGTCTGTTGGAACTGCATAGATATCCAAGGATGGAACAAGGAGTGGCTGCTGTAGGAGACTTGTTGCAGGAAGGTAGGAAGCTGCTTCTGCCCGAGTCAGAGCCTTGGTCCACCACTCCACCTCACTGGCGTCACTGCAGGGGGACGGAGCTCTAAGTCCCACCACGGTCCGACCCTCCGTTACACGGGTGCATGAAACGGCCCCACCACCTCGCCTTTGGAGCCATTCAAGTCGGTAAAAGCAACGCGCAGGGAGTCTCCTGTGCGTTGCTTTCACTGACTTGAATGGCTCTGAAGGCGAGGGGGCGGGGCCGCTTCGTGCACCCATGTAACAGAGGGTTGGACCGCGGTGGGACTTAGAGGTCCGCCCCCCCCCCCGCAGTGACGCCAGTGCTCCACCTAGCTGAGTACTTTGACAATGACTGGCAGTAGCTCTCTGGGCTTTCAGAGAGGAGTTTTTTCTCTGTCCTACCAGGAAATTGAACTTGGGACCTTCTGCATGCAAAAGCAGATGCTCACGCACCAAGCTAGGAGCCCCTCAATCTACCATGCAAATCAACACAACAGTGGCTAACTAGGGTGATGGCAGAAATACATTTCATCCTCTGACCATTCTCAAAATTATGCCTTAGGAGAAGGCGGGGGTGGGGGTGGGAGGCAGAGATCAGAAGGTGGGGGAATCAGAAGTGACTACATCTCCAGGCTGTAAGGACTGCCCTTGTATTTATGTAACTTTCCAAAGTAGCCAGAAGCTACTCTGTCTTGTTGTTGCCCCCCTCTTCTTTCTCCCTCATATCCCATTTCAATGTGTGAACTAGTCCAGAGGTCATTGTTATGCAACATCTGCATGTAACCTTTGCATGCTCAAATGGAAGAACAAATATTCCAGAATATGAAACAGGAATATAATTAGAACACCAATATCATGTCATCATGTACAGTCCAAACACACAATGTGCATGACACACCTGGTCATGGAACGGGATGTGATGTCTTCAGTGCCAGCTCAAATGTACAGTTAGGGCCTTATCCCAACCCACCATTGCTGAATAAACAGTTGCACCTACATGGCTACTAGTAGTTGTGGGATTTCAACAAGTGGGACAGAAAAAAAAAGTGTCCTCCATTTTTACAGGGCTAGGATGCAGCTTTAGGTTGATGCAGCATAAGAATGTAGCCCCTAAAGCTGATCCATATGATCATGAGGTGACTGATTGCTTTTTTTCTACTTTGTGATGGAAATCCACATTCAAAGGCATTTGCTCTGAAAATGTTTTTTTTAAATGCCACCAAGTAATGCCACCAAGTAACTGTTGGCACCATTGGACAGCAAGAGAAGTTCAACATTATCCTTTTTCTGTTGCAATTCATTCACAACGCCATTGTCTCAAGCAGTGGTTCTCAAACGTTTCGGTCTCCAGAGCCCATTACACTCTGAAAAACAGTCTTGGGGAGCCCCAGAGTGGCGCAGTGTCCACCTCAACGCTGAATACCAGTGAAGAGCTGGAACAGGAAGGGGCACGAGGAAGGAGAGCCATGAATAGGGGAGACAGGAGGGATGGTCGAGCAAACTGGGCAGGGGGCAGACGATGGCCACTTATGGTGTGCTCGTGGAGCCCCTGAAGGGGTCCCAAGGGGCCCCAGGGCTCCTAGGAGCACACTTTGAGGAATGCTGGTCTAAAGGGTATGTTCATATGTCTCAAATTCTAATGTAAGGAATTGGCCCTTCATGGAGCTAAGGGCCTACTGAAGGACCAGGCCAGCTGTCTTACGTCAGTACCTACATTTCCACATTGGGCATGTAGAATCTTGGGGGAAAATAACTACCCATATCTATCGGCGTATTACACGCACTGGCGTATAACACGCACCATACTATTTTGGGCTACAATTTAAGACAAAAAAGTGAGTGTTAGACGCCAATAAATACGGTATACTTCCGCACAACTCTTTACAGCAATGGCTTTCCAACAGTCTTCCTTCAGAAAGCACTTGCCACATTAAGTTGTCTGCCGCAGACCCCTTGTATAGCTGATCCGGTCATCAGGCAAGCAGGTTACCTCAGATGGCGGGTGGGTGCAGGTGGCACTCTTGTGTCCATCAACCTCCTGTATGACTGCCTCTCCTAGCCCATTTGCCCTCTTCATCTCTAGTCTGCTGCCGTATGTTTTGAAATAGAGCAGCAGATCGGGGCAGGACAAAGAGATGCACCTCCCCCTTCCACCTCTTTCAGCAGCCCTTTTCTAGATTCGCTTTCCTGCTCTATGTATTTCAAAGCATTCAGCTGCAGAGGGGCGAGGAGGAAAAAAATAAACATGGGGGACTGCCTCCAGTGCCGTGAGATGGGGAGGAGGGGGTAATGGCGGTCTCCTCTGTCCTGTTTCCATTCCCTGATTGACAGCAGTGGCTTGTGGGTAGCCAAGTGGGTTGCTGCTGGCACTTCTCCTTCTCCACTTCTAAACTGAAACAGAGGAGGAGATAAGTCCATAGGTCACACAGGCCTGACCCCACGTACATTGCAGAGGTTTCAGGACATGTTCAGTTCATGCAGGACTGTGGTCAGTCTTGTTGCGCCTTGCAATTGCCAGGAGTGAACTGAAAGTCTGCTCTCTACATCCAACACTTCCCTATGGCTGTATGCTGCAGCAGGGAAGATTAGTAGTAGTATCAGGCAAGCTGTCTTTCAGGGAAGTCAGCCTATCATTATCTTCTTCCTATGAAGCCTGTAGTAAATTCACAAAAACCCTAGACTCCCTCGCCCCCCCCCATGCAGTTAGAAAACATCTGCATTTATTTGTTTGCTTGGTTTCAGTTCTCTGATCTAGGGGTGAGCAGACTTGAGCTTCTGGCAGCTGCTCTTTTTTCCATTTTTGTCAGAGCTTTGGGAGCTACCAGCACAAAATGGCAGCTTGAGAAGGCGGAACCAGATGTAAAATGGCCGCTGAGCAATTGCTTACATGTTTGGATTGTTTTTGCACATATACACACATCCCAGGTGTGCACTCTGCTCCATAGTCCACCCATGCTTCCAGCAAGGGCCTGGGATCTGAACCTGTGTTCCTGGGTGCCAGGTAGGATACAAGCAAAATAACATTAAATCATTGAGGCAGGGGGCTGGGACTGGGTAGAAGGTTCAGGGACAACTTGATCCTTGTCAGAGCTCCCAGTCGCTCCAGAGTGCCCCTTTGCTCTATTGCCGTAATCCAAAGTCAAAAAACGCACATACAACCTGCAACACGCTCCAACTCTGTTCACAGTATATGCAATATCTGTCTTTTCAAGCAATCTGAGAAACCCAAGGACGCTGACTCCAAATACAAGGTTAAGTGCACTATACTGAAAGCAGCTCCGTTTTACCATTGAAACATCCTTGTTCGACAATGGCATATAAAACATGTTAGTTTTATTCTTCGGTGGCAGCACAATGAAAACCCACCTGAGTAAGGAGGGATGAGAACAGTAATTAAGGGAGCGATGAAACATTCAAATTGGATTCACCAGTTCTCTCTTTCTCTCTCTAAGGTCTGTTTCACATCCTTTCCCAAAGCTGCATTTTTCTATGATCATTTAACAGCTTCTCTTTATACCACCCCAACATGGTGTTACTTTTTTTTTTGTCTTTTTCAGAGGCTGACTTTAAAAATAATACTTTGATCATATAGGAAACACAAAGGCAGTAAAACGCAGACTGGCCATTCTGGTCAGCCTTGAATGGTCTAATGTGTCCTCAATGTCTGATGTGATATCACATTTAGTCCCAACTGATGACTAGTTAGTCTCAATGGAAAGGATAAGCTATAATTATATCAGGGACTGCTGAGGCAGAGCAAGGATGTTGTAATAAATGTCAGCGTGTGGAAAATGTGGAGCTTGACCTGATTCACGTTTGCTTCTTCTACTTGCATCCTCTTGTTATCTACACCGATAAAGCACAGATGATATATAAAGGATAATGAAGACACCATGTTACAAGTAATGAACCTCAAAAAGTTCTTAGGCTCTGCTTTGTTGAGCATCTATAAGGTATTAGATGAATTAGGGAGGATAGAGCTGCACTGATAATTGTTGAATTCTGAGGAAGAGCATCATAGGAATGGTGGCCTGAACTACGGGCATTCAAGAGGGACTTCACATTATATGCAACATGGAATGCCAATGAAAACAACACAGTCGGTCCACACAACATCTGTACTGCATTTGTAAGGAATCTGACAAATCCAAGGACCACGTCTAACTGTTATCATCATCATGATCCAAGTTTCCCTGACACTGCTAGTGATGGGAAGCAGGGACAAAGAGGCAGAATGTCAGAACATGGGATTAGCATTCCTACATGGTAGATAGAGCAGATATGGGGATAACTAGATGATTTAAGAGAATAATTGAAGTGTAGCAGTGAGGACACTGAGCTGTGAATTAAGACTTCCTGAGTTTGACTCTTACCTCTGCCATGACATCACTAGATAGCCTACTCCTTCTCAGCTTCAGCTCCCCAACTGCAATATGGTAACACTACCTCCTTACCTTACCATTGTGGTAAAGCAGTGTTTCTCAAACTGTGGGTCGGGACCCACTTGGTGGGTTGCGACCTGATTTCTGGGGGGTCCCAGGTAATGGAAAGATCAGATCAGTAATTGCCACAAGCCCTGAGGCTATTCAAAAATCAGATAGCTGCTACCGGTAATTGCCCTTCAAAGAGCTGAGCTCCTGCAGTTTGCAAGATAGCTGCTAATTACCCTGCAAGCAGCTGAGCTCCTTACTTGCACATAAATAAATACATAAATTTGTTTCTGGTCTGGATCACCTTTTTTTTGTCTCGTAAAGCTAGGTGGGTCCCGATAGGGTGTCATTTTAAAAAGTGTGTCTCAGTGCTAAAACGTTTGAGAACCACTGTGGAATTGAACCGTGGAACCGCCACACATAATAACAAGATAATGCATGTGAAGTGCAAGGCACACTCAAAAAGTGCTTGAGATTAATATAATGCAACGTGGTTTTTTTTTTTGGGGGGGGTAAGGCTTCAATCCTGACCTGTTTTTTAAGGAATTAATCTCCATTGAGTTCAATGGGACTTATTCCTGGTGGGCAGCCTAATCCTGCGTAAATGGGTGGCTGCTGCATTTTACACATGTGTGCCTGTGAGGCTGGGGCAAACCTTTGGGGAAAAGGACATTCGTCCCATTCCCCCGGTATAAGCCGCAGCAGGCCCAATGGGTATATGTGCCATCTATTTGCTGGCGCACATCTGGGGAGACCATGTAAGGCCGGCCAGGCCTGAGAAGGGGGTTAGGATATCGGTGGAGTGTGCCACCAATATCCCCTCTCCCTGGCCTGGCCAGCCAATTGCCCCCTCCCCCACCACCCTGGCCCGCCCTCCCCACACCTGGCGCAGGGCTTTCCTGCGTCCGGTGGCACGGGTGTCCTCGGATGGCGGAGTGAGTGGCGCCGGTCTCAACGCCAATTACTCTCTGGGTGCCACAAAAGTGCTTCATGGCACTTTTGTGACACCCTAGGTCGGAGGAGCGCTCGCTTCGCCGGCCTTAGTTCGCGCAGGATTGCACTGTCAGTGTGTCTAGGACTGAAGCTTTAGTCTCAGTGGTCCTGAGCAGGTCCTCAGTAGGACTTGCAAGAGAAGGTCTTAGGAGACAAATCACGTTGTATGACCACAAGGTATAAATCAGTCCCACAGATTTCCATTTGGACAGCTGCATGCCATACTGATGTAACCTAACGGTAGTGCAGTTACTGGCATGTCACAGGATCATAGTTGCCTTACAAAAATTCAGCTCTTTGGTCCATCTAGTGCAGTTTTGTCCACGTTAAGCAGTATCAGTTCTCCCGGATTTCAGACCAGAATATCTCTCAGCTCTATCTGGAGATACCAGGGATCAAATCTTGAACCTTCTGCATATAAAGTATTCTACCACTGAGCTGCAGCCCCTCCCATGTTACTATGCTCATACAATAGTTTTTGGATTAGGCCAGAAATGCATTTGGACTTAAAATGTGTATTATAATCCAAGTTAAATTTATGGTACATCACAATCACAAGATAAGGGCCCAAGGAGACCCTTAGGCTGCTGGGAGGCCTACCAAGAGTTACGTAAACAATATTTTTATTTATCTATCGTTGGCCCTTTGGTGTCCCCCCCAAAAAAAACAAACAAACAAACCATAGCATGCAGTGTGTGCTCCATTGGCATGGCTGCATGCTATAGCGTGGGGGGGGGGAATAGGAGATCTGTAAGTCTATGTTTCTGAATTTATTATTTACTGTTTAAAGAAAATAATTTGTTCCAATGAAAAGGTATTGTCAGATTCATTTTGCATCTCTCATTGTTAGGAATTACCACAGCAACAAAAACGGCCTAGATAAAGATCAGTCTCTTCTTCTCCAATGTTTAATCATTAGGAGTACCTGTCATTAGATTTGTTGTAGGACAATTAAAACCAATATCTACATATTTTGGAGTCAAGCACCCAGGGCCAACAATTGCTTTTGATTGAGTTCCAGTGCTTGCACAGTGATCCCTTGTCTGCAAGGAATTAATTTCTTTTGGTGGATGGAAATAATCAATGAAATGCTTGGACAGGAGGCCCTTTTTGAAACAAATGGAGAAGCTTGTGTGTGCAAGAATTCTAAGTGCACATCTGATTGCATAAAAGTCTCTTGACTGGCACGAAAGACTGGAATAATATTATTTCAAGCTCACAAACATTTGTGATGGATGAGACTCATCTTATGCATTTGTGATAGGAAATAGATACATGAAAGTTTTCATGCTAGAAATAATGGAGATTAGATAACAAAATCACAAGGCCATGCTCTCAATATTTGTTAAAAAGGATGTTATGCAGTTTTATAAAAAGACAGAGAAAAAGACATACTTGGAAAGTTACAGTTCTGCGAGTTATGTGTGATAAAAAATGAGCATTTCTTCATAACTACTTTATTTATATATGGCCAGGATCCACAGATATACTTTAGGTGTGTCAAAGAGATGGTGAATACCTAGTGGGATTCTTTTTGAACTATACTCATTGAATAGCAGACCCCAGTATCTTAAAACAAATAACTTCTGAAAGTTTCCCGAGTTGCAAAAGTGGTCTGACACATGGCATGTGAGACTGGTGTTTGATGGCTCAATCTTATTGGGCTGTTGCACTGCCAGAACCCGTGTTTCAGTGACACAGCATGCTTTATGGCTGTTGCAAAAGGCGAAATGTTCCTCAATGTGGGCAGGCTGCCACTGCAAGTGGTGAGCAGCCATGGGTGTATGCCAGCAGCCAGTCAACGACCCCTGGTGCCAGTAAGTCAGTCCAGGGGGTGGGCGGGAGGCGGATAGAATGGGGCAGATTGAGGCTGGGAAGGGGGCAGTATCGGTGGCAGCAGCACCACTGACATCTTGTTCCCCTTCCCAGTCTGAATCTGCCTTCCTGGGGCCATTCAGACTTGTGTAGGCAAAATTCCTGGCACAGGTGCAAGTAGACCCAGTAGGGCAGTGAGGGCTTACCCCTAGACAAGGGAACAAATGTTCCGAGACCTCCAGGATTCCCCCCCCCCCAGCAGGTTGCAGCACATGCTCCAGTGGTATGGCTGCATTGGTGGTGGGGATTTACAGCCCAATCCTATTAGGTGTGAGTGCTGGCCAGAGCTAACTGCTGCAAAAGCACTGTAAAGCGCTTTCCGGCAGCGCACTCAAAAGTGCACTGCTGGGACACCAGTGAAAAGCCTTCCCACACACGTCATTGGCTCTCCAACCACCTGCCGGAGCAGATAAGTTAGCGAGAGAAGCAGGAGTGGTGGGAGAGGGCATAATGGGGGTGGGAAGACTGCGGAAGAAGGTGGATCCAGGGGCGATGGCGCCCGCCAGATCCTATCCCCCATTCCTGCAGCCTCTCCACCTCTTTTCTCTCCCCTACTTGCCCTAGTGAAATTGCTAGCACAGGTCCAAGGAGACTCATTGAGGAGCAGTAGAGTTACAGATTTAAATCCCCTTTTGCACCGAAGCCACCTGATCTCCCCCCTCCAGCTGGATACAGTGCACCCATTTTTGGCATGGCTGTACCAGCAGGTGGGGGGAATGATAAGACTGGGCTCTTGGTAGAATTGGGCTGCCTGAAACACAAGTCAAAAGCTCCTCTTGGGAACGCAGTGCTTGTTGAACTGTTCTTGGGAACTTGATGTTGAACTAGAATGTTTTCTTGACAGTAACATTGTCCACAACAGTTTTCTTTGAAACCTTCTTGTGTAACACCTACATAACTCCTGCAGCTCAACGTGTTATTGAGTTCCATAACGCTTGACGTTTTTTTTTTTTTAACTTTTTTATTGAAAATCTTACATATGTGACTAAAAGTCATGGGCAATATCTTTTTGAGTTCCATTACAAAATCAATCATATATACATATATATCTATGTATATATATATATTTAATTCAACTCGAAGCAAATCTACTGAATCATGAAACAATGATTGTCTACAAAAAAGTTACCCAAGGTAAAGAACTGTGTTGTGCATGATCGATTTTTATTCTTTTGATGAAGCTGAAGGCCACTTTCATGTAGATCATTGATAATGCTGAGCTGCAAGAATTACAGAGCCTTAGGTAATTTCTGCCTCCCTTGTGTTGTTAGTGTATTCAAGATTTTTCCTTTTTTTTCAGACAATCATTTTCAGTGACCCATAACCTGGGTTCTCAAAGCGTACGTGGCCTCTCTAAGGTTGCATTCGCCATTTGCTAGGTTGCTAGTGAAGGCACAAACTTATCTTTGATATCTTCCCACTTCTGTGCTGTCTGCCTTCCTCGGTAGGCAGAATATGGACATATTCTTGTACTCCAATTGTAACTGGAAGGCTGTTATGATTGTTGGAGGGATGTGTGGTGCGGGGGTGGCAGGTGAGGCAGAACCACCCTGTCGTCGGCCAAAGAAAAGAGCCACAACCTAACCCTGAGATATGTGCGTGCATGCCATGCACTTTCACCTGAGAAAACCCACTTTCTTGGGTGAAAGCGAGTAGCGCGCATGTGCAATCTCAGAGTTAGGCTGTGACCCTTTTCCGCGGTCGGCAACAGGGTGGTTCTACTTCACCTGCCACCCCCGCACCGCACGCCCCTGGGTTTCTAGCCTTCAGACATGACAGTGAAGCTCTCAACATTTTAAACACCTGCTCCACTGTGATGCTACCATGGGGACGTTAATGTACATTAGAAGCACATGTCTCTGATATGTCTAGACTAGATTAATCTTATCCAGACAACCCGCTTTGTGTAAGCTATAAAGTTTGGAGAAGCTCATATATTTGCTTCTTGGCATTGGGAGGCACACACTAATAAACTCAGAGAACCCTTCATTATGGCATCCCCACTTTTTCAGATTTGGGTCCTACTTGTCCAACAGGTAAGTTCAACACAATTTTCACATGTAGCCACTGCAGTCTTTTAAGACAAAATATATGGGTAAATGTGTTTAGGACTTAGCCTTGTTCAGGAACTCAACCAACCAATTTTCAGAGACACAGAAGAGAAACAAGAAAATAGGAAAATACTATTAAAATAAAGCACAATTCTACATGAATACATGTCTTATATGTTAGTAATAAATGAAGACAGCTAAAATATAAATATTGCCTGAATCATAAAAACTTGTCACATTCTAAGAAATCCTACTTCAAAAATTCAACATTATTTTAACTGACTGCAATCATCCTTTGAGTTTGGCACACCTGAACCAGCACAGAGATGATGTGTGATGAAGTTAGCTCCCTGGGAGAAAATACTTATGTGCGACAGGATCTGAAGATGGATTCTGGTGCTAGTCGTATCACACTGCTTAACATATGAAAGAAATGTAAAAGAGTCTTTTGCTGTGATTCTGCAGCAGCAAAAGAGGTGGGGAACTCGACGGAAAGAGCAGGTTTGTTTAAATCGCTGGAGCACATAGAATGGATGACCTTGAAAACGACAACTTGAGTTACAGATGCTCCTGACTGCCTCTGTAGTCTCCTTTTGAAAATGCAAAGTACAAACATTTTATTCAAATATCTCAGACATTGTAATGGCTCTGAAGAACAATGACAGCAGCATGTCCTTGTAGCAGTGTTCCTCTTGGAGAGATGAACGACGGGCTCAATTGCTTCACTGTAATTTCTCTATTTCCATGCTTCATTTCCTTCATGTAGCTGAGACTGGAGGAAAAAACAGCATGTTCTCAAGCATCTAATACCATGATGCAGTATAATAAACCTGAATGTAGTAGAGATTAGAGCTCCAAAATAAACATACCTCTACATGTCAACATTTTATTTAAAAACCAAAGAGTGACGAAAGGATAACTTCTCCTGTACTAATCAGAAGAGATTAATAATAATAATAATAATAATAATAGTAATAATAATAATAATAAAAATCAATAAATAGACAGCAACTTTCTCCCCATACCTACATAGGCATCACAAAACTGCAAGAATCATGTTCCAGCTCTCCGATTCACCTATCCGCAAAACAATTTTGATAAGGCAATAGTATATGTTGCAGATTTTCATAATAGGAATTGCAATCTATTTTCAGAATTTTCCAGATATTTACAGAGGCTTTTGAGCTAAATAGCTTTTAAAACCAACACTGAAAAATTTCACCGTGTTGGAATCTTTTTTTTTGTCTTGAGCCAGCAATTTGCATGCAACACTGTAAATGAAAGATTTAACTTTGCATCAGTAGTATACGATACACTGTAATGTACTATTGTGAGTGGTAAATGATCTTTTCTTCCCCCCTTTCCACTAAGACTCTGCAGTCTAGACCCAGCAGTACTGTGAAGGCATCTACAGGGTATCATTGGCTCATTAAGGTCACAGTGCACTACTTACTCTTTGAGGTTAGTTGCCTCTGCAGGTATATGAGGGTTGCTATCTATTTGCACATGGTCGAGCATCTTAATGTTACCAAAAATGCCATTGGATGCTCAGAATCTTTGTGTTCAGTGCAGTCCCTAGGACGAAGTTCTAATGAAGATATGCTTCACCAAGGCAAAAAAACCCAAAAAGTTAAAAATGGGGATTTATTTACAGATTTTCCTTAGTCCAGATATTCAGTTTTTCTCTTCTTTTTTTCTTTAGTGCATTGTCATAGAAAGGTTCAAAGGCTATGAATACAAATTTTCTGGTCCAGTTCCATACATGTCTGCAAGCCGTTTAAAACGAGGCCCCCAGTCACTGAGGTAATCATAATTCTGATCAGAGTTTGAGCTGATAGAATCTAAAGAGCTGAGTGACTCAGCCACAGAACCATTTCCCTCAAAAGCATACGTCTGCAAGGAATCATAGGGTGGAGCACAGGGATCTACATCAGCCTCTTTTAGTCTTTCCCAAATAAATTCCCGAAAAATGACATTATCTGGGATGCTTTTAAAAGATGGTCTACTCAAGAACTGGATCTCGGGAGTCACATCCCTCCTGGTCTTGGTGTCTCGAATGATGTTGAGGTTCCTCAAGGCAGCCATATCAAAGGCCTCTGTGTCTTCTTCTCCACCTCCCTCGTCATCGTATCTGACTATATTTTCCCTGATATCTCTCTCTTCATCGAAAACAAGGGGCTCTTTTTTCCTTCGTCTCATGGTAACAATCAGCAGGACAAGCACTGCAATGCAAGAGACAATACTTTCAGCAATTTTTGGACTCCCCACCATTATGCTCTTACCTACCAGTGGACCTATTCCTGATATTATGCATCATTAGAACCCTTCATGCCAATCCAGTGGTCACACCATACAGTCAGTTTTTAAATTTGTTAACAAGATCTAACACAGCTTTCCGACCAAGAGCTTTTAGACTTTAAAGGAATCTATTACCACACTCATCCTGATTTAATGTCTTCATATATATATTACTGTATCCTACACTGGCTGCTGAAGCATAAATTTTAACAGCCAGTTCGGGCCGAATATTACAACCTCACAATCGTGAAATAAAAGGAGACCTTTTTCTGAACTCTTAATTGCCCAAGTGATAAAAGCACATTCATAAACATACCACGTGCAATTTAACTGTCACAGTTTGGGCAGTGACTCCAGTATTGACGTATATGAGGATAGGCTGCCTGATGAAGTATCTGAACCTTGATTAAGAAATTCAGAGTTGTGAAGTAATATCTAGCGTAAGGCTTGGTTTGGACATTAAAAGCATCTCTCTAACAGATAGCACTTTGCTTTAATGTGCAAAGCACTGCACCATATACCTGTGAGTTATGTCTAACAAGAACTTCAATGGCTGTGTGAGTTTATTAGCCCTGCCCATGGAACCAGGGGGGTAATAATTTTGAAATTTCTGGTGCTTACAATGATTTCTTGTTGGCTTTGGTGACAAAAAGAATACTTGGGTAACACGCCAAAGGACTACTCAGCATTTAAGCTGTATCGTGCACTTATAATCATTTGCAATTGGTATAAATCAAGCATGAACTGAGCTACTGAGTCACATGCACATATGCACATAGCTCATGTCTTTCAAAAATTATTAGTTTATTTTATCAGTAAAGTCCCTGAAAAATTCTATCTGCATTATCCAAATGTCACTAAGAGAGTCATTGGAAGGGAGCTCGTGATCAACCAAATTACAGAGCACTTTAAGTAGAGAGCTGGAAGGTCTCAGGTGAATTACAAGAGAGAGCCAGAATAGCCGTTTTCTCATAGTGATGGGTACTGGTTGTTCTGAATAGCATGACTACTGTTGCTATACTGTTGCTACCTAACATTCATTAACAATTAGAATAGCACAATTTGCAGACATTACCTTTTCATCTGAAATAATGCTTTCAAGGATGCAGTGTAACACAATGATAAAGTTTAGCAGCAACGCCACAGAAAATTCAAACATCTGAAGATAATCCAGTTTATCAATGTTTTTCAATGTATCCCACCTTGTTTGGGATTAATGGTATCCCCTTTTCTAGTATAAATTGTGCTCCGAGTATAGAAGAGAAACTATAACACATTGCTTGAAGACACACATATTGTTGGGGAAAATTAGAAAGCATGACAACAAACTTAAAACAATGTTTCAAAAATCTTACTAGAACGAATCATATCAAGCCAAAAGTCGGCAAGAAGATATGCATCTGAGGATATTCATGGCCAGTGAATGAAACGTTAATGCTGTTTTAAGATCTTTTATTGTAAAAATACATATTTTATGACCTTGAATCCCATAGATACGATGCGTTCTTTTAAGACTGTAGCTGGTCATAACAGTTTTAGAGCATTTTTAATGTTTCTAAAGTCCATCTAATTAATGACTCCATTTTCCTTTCCTCTGTAGCATGGGTTCTCATGGCTTGTTTGAGTAACCTGTATCTGTTTTTTCTAAGGGTGCCTTATAGCCCAATCCTATTGATGATTGGGCTGTCGTGCGGAGGCCATTACGACAGCGGAAGCGACTTCTGGACTCTGCTGTGCCTGCTGGACCAGGTAAGGCAGTGGTGGGGATGGGGAGTGGGCGAACAGGGGGTGAAACTGGGTGGGAAGGGGGAGAGGAAAGAGGGCGGGGAAGTAGCAGAAGGGTGTGGATCCGGTAGAATGGCACATGCTGAATCCTAAGCTTCCCAACCCTTTCTTCTCGGACTCCTGCCAGCTAGGGAGCTGGCACAGGTCTGAAGAGACTCATTGGCGAGCGGGAGGCTTAGGGAGGGGTAAGGGGAAATAATTCCCCTTTCCCCTCGCAAGGCTCCCGATCCACCACCCCCTCGTTAGATACAGTGTGACCCTTTTTGGCGTGGCTGCATTGGACGGGGGTAGGGGTAGGATAGGATTTGGCTCTTAGATAACCTTTTGTAGGAGACCAGCATGACGACGCTGTGTTGGACACTTGCAAGCCAGATATCAACTTTGCTAATCCCTGTGCTGACTGCTGCTAGTTCACACATGCCAGCAATACTCAGTCTAGAAGAAACCCAACCACCTCTGAGAGGACAGCTCTAAATCCCTTGGATGTCACAGCTACTTCTTATGAGGCATTTTCTGTTTTTCTTCCAGCACTGTCATTGGTGAGGAAGATGACATCTGGAACTGCCCTAATGACATACATTTTCCTCAAAGCAGTCATTTTGTTGGGTCCTGGTCTACTTGGTTCAAGGTCATGAGCAATGCGGGCAACTTTTTGAAGTTGAGCTTGGAAATGAAAAACTTGGAACCGGTTCTGATTCTCCTGTCCCCAAATAATTAGGGACACAAACATACGGAGTCCCTCCCGCTTGAGTTGCACTTGGCTGCAGCTGCCTAATCACAAGGCGATGGTTCATCCAAACCAACTGACCGTGGAGGGGTGGTTGGGAGAAACTGCCCTGTGAGAACTTGCCCTGTGGCAATGAAGTGGGAGGAGCAGGATATATTAAGTACACATACCTAATTGCACAAGAAGGCTCAGACATTATTGGTCAAATTGGCCTCTGGTTTCAATGAAAGTGCCTGAAGTAGGTAGAATGTGGAGTGGATATGGAAACTAGGATTTCAAATCTTTGCTTGGCTGTGAAACTGACAAGCCTTTGTCAAGTAAACCATCTCATTCTGATCTATTTTTATGAGCAGAAAATAAATAAGAAGCACTATGAGCCTCTTACATAAGAAATACGTTAGGCTCCTGGCTAGCCCTAAGATTCTATGCAACTTTGAAAGAAAAGGTATAATGCAACTTGAGAGCACACTGACAAAAAGTAGGCATTTCTCTTCTTTTGTCCTACTTTGGACCACACTAGGATAGTACTATAGCCATGTACCAAGCAGTTAATCTCTTCTGTAGTCAAGTGAAAATGTGTTTTCACACTCTGACATGTACAGCAGACTTCATCTGGGGAGTTAAATACCTGCTAATAAGTGCAAAATATATGAAACTTAGTAGATCTGCCTGCCTAGAGGTACAATAAAAATCAAGACAAAATGAATGTTTTATATGGCTATGCCCTGCACAGTCCACGATTGCTTGAAGCCAAGAAAAATATGAAGTCCTCTGAAAGGTTAAACATTTTAGCATTTAAATAGCTTTAAGAGAATATTAATTTCTAATCACTCCACCTGCTCCTGGACAATAATTTTTAAACCTCTGAATGAATAAATGCTGCTTTAGCAGCTCTGCAAGAGCAGCGGCAACGCCTGAAAACCAGTTACATACTGCTGAATTCCAACGCAAGAACAATTGGGTTTGAATGAGAGCTATTTTAGGACAGGTTTTTGTAAAACTCATTTTTGAAATGAGGCAGTAATTAGTGTCCGGTTGAATGACCAGAGAGGCTAATATTCAGGCCTGTTCATTCATTTTACTTGTAATGAACACTTTGAGCCTTCAGAATCAAAAATCTACTGTACCATTCCTACAAACCCATCCGCATCAAACCACTCACTTTAGGATAATCCATAGGTCTCTATGGTACAATCTACTTAAAGTTAGGCACTTCTCACTTATGTTGTTTCAACGGGAAACACAAAAGCCTGTGCTTAACTCTCACTGAGATCAGCAGAGCCTAAACAGCTTTAACTGGTGTATGCACTGGCGTCACTGCAGGGCGGGGGGGAGCTGTAAGTTCCTCCATGATCGGAGCCTCCCGTTACACGGAGGAACGAAGCGCCCCACCCCCACGCCTTCCGAACCAGTCAAAGCAGTGAAAACAACGCGCAGGAGACTCCTTGCGCGTTGTTTTCACCGCTTTGAATGGGTCGGAAGGCGTGGGGGTGGGGCGCTTCGTTCCTCCGTGTAACGGGAGGCTCCGATCACGGAGGAACTTACAGCTCCGCCCCCCCTGCAGTGATGCCAGTGGGTGTATGCACTAAATTGTTTATACACTGCCTAGGGCAAGGACCTGCCTGAATCGGCAGGGTTGTAGCCTTTCCCTCATGGTTGCGGCGCAGGTGGGAGGACCCACCTGCCCGTGCCACAACCCCGAAAAAAGGCTACAGCCCTGCCGATGTCCCTGGTAGCTCCTCCTACCTGTTCTCCTGGCCACCGCCACCTTGGATCTCGCAAAATCTCGCGAGATCCAAGATAGCTGCGCCCATATCTTGTGAGATTTGGGCGCCACCATCTTGGATCTCGTGAGATTTCACGAGATCCAAGATGGTGACGGCCAGGAAAACAGGTAGGAGGAGCTACCAGGGACATTGGCAGGGCTGTAGCCTTTTTTCAGGGTTGTGGCACGGGCGGGCGGGTCCTCCCGCCTTCGCTGCAACCTGGAGGGAAAGGCTACAGTCCTGCCGATTTGGGCAATATCCCCAATAGGTCTATTCCAATCTGTATTCCAACCTTCCCCAATAGGTCTATTCCAACTTGTGCCAGCTCTCTGGTTGGTATAACTCCGAATGGATGTGAGGAGGTGGACTGAGGACGGGGAGGAGGATAGGATATCAGTGGAACCGATAACTGCCCCTTCTTGACACACCCCATCTTCGACACGCCCCATATCTGCCCCAGTCTTCCCCTTTCCCACCCTATTCTGCCTGCTCCCACCCACTGCTCCCCCCCCCCCATACCAACATACCAGTGACGGGGAATCTTTGAAGGCTGCTGTGCAGTTGCTGCTCACTGTTTCAGGTGGTAGCCTGGTTGTGAGCAATAGCACGCTGCATTTTGTGATGCTGGAAAGGCTACTGCGCCGCTGGAACATGGATTCTGGTGGCGCAGCAGCCTGTTAGAATTGGGCCCTGTGTCAGGTGAAATTTTGAACACTGCCTCTCTGCATACCAGTCTTCCTATTTGGCCCTGATGCATCAGGATTGGGGAAAGAGCTTTTGTTTATCCAAACTGCTTCTCCCTTAAGTGCAATGCAGCAAAAACCTGCAACTCTCAGAAACAGCTATACATGTCGGAGCAAAAAAAGAAGAAAAAAAGAGTTCCCTGTGTGCACAAAAAGATAGTTATGATTATGTTAAACAGTTATTATAAAAGCAGTTACTATTGTGCCTCTGTGATGTTAACTGAAAAAAAAATTACACTGCAATTGCCACATAATTCTCAGAGGCACTGAAGATTTCCCTCATTTATTTTTTGTTAAGAATTAAGTATAATATGAAGAGAATGATACCCAGCATGATGATTTTCCTGTAGTTTGTAAGTTATAATCTCTCTCTCTCTCTCTCTCTCTCTCTCACTCACTCACTCACTCTTTGCTTGAGTGACAATAAAACTAACTTTAGATTCATAGGCTGCCTTGTTCCTAAAGGCTTGTGTTGTGTTGAACCATGCTGTGTTGAACTGGAAGATTTGGAGCCTGTATCTACTCATAATACAGAATGCCATACCTCCGCTGATTTAAGGGTGGGGACACACACACAAGGCAGGTCAGCAGAGTTGGCACCCAATTGGTGCTCAGGGCGGGGTGGGGATCCTGAATGCTGAGCCCCATCCCCAGCAGTTTGAACCTGGGCACCTTTGCATCTGAAGGATAGTCTGTGATTAGCTGGTTGCCTATGGGGGTCAGATAGGAATGTTTTGCTCTTTGCCTGATTGGTCTTGGTGGGGAGTTTTTTCGCCTACCCCAGATTGTCCCCACGGTGTGGTGTTTAGCCAAGGTGGTCATGACTGGCAGGTATAGTGCAGGACAAGGAGTAGGATTAGGGATTTGGTGTGCACCCTGAGGTAAGCAAGAGTCAGAAGGAGAATCAGAACTGAGAGTCAGAAGGAGAATCATAACCGATCTCAAGAGGCTTTCTGGCTTGGGGATGCCAGCTGATGACCCATCAGGCTTGAATTGCAAAGTGCATCTCAAAAGCTTTCAGACATGGGATGGGAAGAACAATTCATTGCCCCACCCCCACCCCCTTTCCAGCGGTTGGCACGGAAAAGCTGGGTCCATCGGGAGGTGACATCAGGCTGGAGCCAGGGTAGGTGCCTGAGGTGGAGATGCTCCTCTAGGGTAGGTATGTATGCTAAAAGCAGGAGTCTTGGGGTAGTTAGGACCTGCTGCAAGTTGATATTATATTGGTGTCCTTATTCAATAAACATGGCCCATTTAACCAAAAATGGTCTTGTCTTGTCTTTTGTGTGTGTGTGTGTGTGTGCGCGTGCGTGCGCGCGCCAAGACAATGAGGTAATATATTGAGGTGGTAGAATCCTGGACTGTACCATTTCAGACTACAGATGGAGGCATATTTTTGAATGTTCCTCCATATTAAAATATCTTTCTTATCTTCACTGAACTATCACATCAGGAAGGAGACTCCATAAACATGATCACTGATGTACTAACAGCGCAATCCGACTTACCTTTTGTGCCGGTGTAACCAGCGGCATAGCGAGAACGGGAGGCCCCAGAACAGAAAAGGGATTCAAATCCCCTTTGAATTCCTCTTTTGGAAGAGATTTGAATCCCTTCTCCGTTCTGGGGTCTCCCGTTCTCGTTGCGCCGTTGGTTACACTGGCACAAATGTTAAGTTGGATTGTGCTGTAAGTGTATTATATTCAGGAAGTTATCAGTGCCCCACCTCTTTCTGAAACTACACTGCAGCAGAATCTGCCTTGAGGGAGATAATTTTTTCAGTTCTGATCCTGGGACATAGATGGCATGGGGCAAGCAAACAGTCACACTTGCTTTGCAACCCTCAGAGCACTGGCCACATAAAGGACCAGGGCTCTCTCTCTCTCTCTCTCTCTCTCTCTCTCTCATATTAGCATATTAGACGGCTGGTCCTTCTGAAGTTCCAAAATTATCAGAATCATTTTCACAAGTGTGCAGGCAGAAGTGGTATGCATATATTCTGCTCCACGTAAGAGAGTCTCTTTTCAACAATATAAACTGCTAATTAATGGCCCATTCCAACCTAACTCCCTGCGCGGAGATGCAGCGGCGCTAATGCGGCACCCGCTGAATCCTGCGGAGGAGTTTTGGCCTTGGGAGGCCTCATTTGGGGAAGGGAACATTTGTTTCCTTCCCCCAGGGTAAGCCACTGCCGGCCCGGTGGGTGAACCAGGACCTGTGCCAGCAATATAGTTGGTGCAAGTCTGTGTTGATCAGTGAAGGTGGATCGGGCCTGGAAGGGGGTTAGGATTTGGCGGCTACCGCCAAACCTGCCCCCTTTGTGAACCTGATCTGTCCAACCCCCCCTGTTCCGCCCCTTCCCCACCATCCTATCTGTGTTGGTAGGTCTCCGGTTCACCAGCGTGTGCCAGCCTCCCTGCTGGTGCTCTGGCAGAGTGCAACTCCGAACGCTGCAAGAATGCCTTTTGTGACTGCCCTAAGGCCGTTCACTCTGGCAGAATGCTTGTTCCACCAGCGGGGCAGCCCAATAGGATTGGGATGTAAGACTTATTCATTTCTGTATTTATATACCGCATTTCATATCCTCAGATTGCTCTTCGGATGTTACTCAAGGCGGTTTACATAGGCAGGCTTGTCTAGATCCGATAAGGATCTTTACAATATTATTCTCTATATTTAGGTAAAGGTGACCCCTGACAATTAAGTCCAGTCATGTCCGACTCTAGGGTGTGGTGCTCATCCCCATTTCAAAGCCGAAGAGTCAGCATTGTCCGAAGACGCCTCCGTGGTCATGTGGCCGGCATGACTCTCCTTGCTGCAGCGCGTATAATGCAGCTGGAAGACGGAGCGCTGTTTACCTTCCCGCAAGCGGTACCTATTTATCTACTCGTACTCGCATTAACATGCTTTGGAACTGCTAGGTTGGCAGGAGCTGGCCAAGCAACGAGAACTCACCCTGTTGCGGATTCGAACTGCCGACCTTTCAATCGACAGCTCATAGTTCAGCGGTTTAACCCACTGCGCCACCCGCTGGCCTATTCTCTATATTTAGAACCCTACAATTCCAGTTGGTTCTTCTTCCACGGTGTAGTCATCTTTCACTTAGCTACCAAACACAAGCCTTGAGCTCTCCGCAGGACGCCACAGATCATGCTGAACAGGGGAACTTTTTTTCCAGTTGTTATCGCTCTGTCACTGACATTCTCAGCATTCCAGTTCATACTTTCACCACGGCACACAACAGCCACCGAGGTCGTAACAACAGTAATATCCGATCTGTCCCCTTGCAACACGAACGGGCTGCTCCTGCTTAGCTTCCAGCAGTCTTCAGGCAGTTCAACCTCAGGATCACACCTCCTGCCAGTTATTTGAACTGATGTTTAATATTACTACCCCTTTTCTCTTCTACAGTGGGTCCTTCTTTCAATTATACTTCAGACTTAGCAAAGTTGGTTTAGGGTTGGGGCCAAGCACAAAACAGCCCACCCCAAAACTGTCCTTTGCAGTGACCTGTGAAATCAACAAGGACAAAGCAACTGATCCTGCACAGATGGCCTCATTCACCTGAATCTCTTCCAGGTAGAATCTGGCAACTCACAATTGGCCTGTATTTTACTTCTCATACAATCAAAAAAGAAATTCATCTGTGGAGCTTCTGTGCTGGGTTTAATGACCTGGTTAAATGAACCCCAGTTCCAAGAATGTTACTAAGGGTCGAATTACTGTAGCTTTGGGCTTTTGACACCTGCCAGATTGGCCAAGTATAAAAGATATTACATGAACCTGATGCAACTAGACAAGATCTGATCCAGGAAACTGGTTTTTAGGCGAGCCCTGTGGTGTGCGAATCTTGTTGAACAACAATTGTTTCCTATTTCTCATATCATATACTAAAAGGCAGCATGGGTCTCTGACATGAAGCTACAGGAAGACCACGTCAGGAAGCAAAACACATAAGATGCAGCGTTGCCATTTTAGCGCTGCTGCATCAGCAGGGGGATGATAGGAGATAGGATAGGGCTGTACATTATTGAACGAAAGGAGTTCTTTTGACTCTTGAGTATCCTTTTGAAATGAGACAGCATATTATAGACTACGGCTTCGATCCAACATAGCGTCAAGCATTTTAAGTCATCATCATCATCATCATCATCCTTTATTACAGTCATTGACCAGCAATTAAGTCAATTCTTTTAAAATGGGTTTAAGTGGGTTTAGCTGTGTTGGATTATAACCTGAGACAGGTGTTTTCCACTTGCTTAAAATCAGTATGGTTTACTTCTGAGAAAACATGATTGAGACTGGGCTGCAAAATATCTGTTGGAATGATGCTAATGCAGAGAAGGCTCTCTTAGAAGATGTTCAAATCAAGTTAGAGGTGACAAAGCGTGTTGTATATCTCCTTAATAATTTGTATTCTGTTCCAATTTGATTTGGAATGTCCAGATAATTTTGCCCAAAGTTGAATCTGGTCTGTAAGTTGCTTTTCTGCTACACTGGGGAAATATGGAATATTTGTAAGACATGGATTTAACATGTGAACAGTGGAAACTGTTTTTGCACAGCCTGTCTGGAGATCTCAGGTTTTACATTTACCACCCCGCTCCATGGTAATGTCACTCTGAATAAAATGCTGGCAACTTTGAGTCTTATATTTTGCTAGAACTACTGCCTACCTGTCTCGAAGACTCCTCAGTCACAGGAGATCTGGGCTGACGAGACACACCCACAATGAAGAATGTGTCAGTTCTGACAAGCCCAAGCCAAACAGAGGAGCCTTCACTAGTTCCAAATTTTGCACAGAGGTACTAATGAGCCATGCTGGATCCATGCTAGCATCTTTTATCACATGAGCTCCAGTCAATATCTGAGGAATTTTTAACAGCCAAATGGAATCAGAAATCTAGACAAATATCTGGGTCGATATCAACATCATTTTTCTCTTCCTCGTGTCAATTTTACCAGCAAATTGAAGAATCTGTTTTTGTTTTAAGATACCTGTTAAATGCATATTAGGAAAGCATACCAGTCCCACGTGTTCTAAACCTATGGCATGTTCTCATATTAAGGAAGCAGAAATAAGGGCTGGACCCTTCTATTGTGCCTCAATTATGTGGCACATAACCAACCAAAAATAAGATACTTTTGCCGTAATCCAGTGAAATAATAAGCGTGTGCAAGTCTATTCCTTTCAATGAGCTGCTTAGCTCTCTATTATCCTTCAAAAATCAACTTTTCCACTTGCACTTGCTCTTATACTTTGCTCAAGTTATCTCATCATTCCCATTATTTCTTATATTCCTTGAAAACAGCACAATTTTGACATTGCATATCTGAACTTCTCAAGCTGGAGGGAATGTTCTTGGCTGACTCAGAATACAGAACCATCTCGCTTCCAAGAACAGTAACAACTATTGCCTTAAAAACTTGCAGGTAAATACAACACACTTACA
The DNA here is from genome assembly GCA_026170595.1 of Plestiodon gilberti rubricaudatus. Taxonomy (NCBI): domain Eukaryota; kingdom Metazoa; phylum Chordata; class Lepidosauria; order Squamata; family Scincidae; genus Plestiodon; species Plestiodon gilberti. The sequence continues at coordinate 59,231,725 of JANXHW010000004.1, read as the reverse complement.
CCATGTGTGTGAGCACTTACTATAGACAATTGTAATGATGGCCTTAAACATTTTTTTTTACAGGTAACAATGATAAAATACAAAAAAAATTCCCATAAATCTGAAGCTTTGGCAACTCTAGCATCAGCCCAATGTTCCCAGAATAGCCAGTTCTGAGCCAAATGCTAACTGCCTTATGTACCAGTACCTCAAAGAAGGTGCCAAACAACACTAACAGCACAATCCTAACCAACTTTCCAGGGCCAGTGCAGCCGCAATGCAGCCTCGAGGTAAGGGAACAAATATCCCCTCACGTTGAAGAGGCCTCTGTGACTGCCCTCGCACTGCAAAATGCAGTGTGGGCCCTGTTGGAATGGTTGCATAGGCGCTGGAAAGTTGGTTAGGACTGCGCTGTAAGAATTGCCAGACTTCTTTACATGCACTTAAGAGTACATAATACAAATTAAGTCTTCCTTAATGCATGCTTATGATCTTTTCTCTCCACACTTCAAATGCCTTTTTATGTGTCAATTGGTGATTCTAACAATGGAAAATAGGTTTTGTGCATGTACTTCTATGTGCATGTTGATTCCATATTAAGTACTTCAGAAGAAGGAAGAAAGAAGAAGAGATGTCCAAGCCAGAAGGAGCCTATAACTGACTCCCATAGAGTCCAGCACTGGCAGGAGAGGACTGTCTTGCCTTCCCAGGGCTGGCTTGAGATCTGCATGCCCTAAGGGAGGAAAGAAGAGGTGCCTAGGCTAGAGGTAGCCAGTAACACCAGCTCCCGTGAAGTCCAGCATGGGCCTGAGATTTTTGTTGTTGCATTATATTTTGTGACCATTTTGTAACACCAACATGAACAAAATTCAATAGACATACCTAGTAATGTAAGGACACAAGCCAGTATTGCTATCAATGCTCCAGTGCTAAGTCCTGCTGGCAGGATGTAGGCCTCCGCATTACATGTTTGTGCGATACCATCGCCATCACAATCACACACTCGAATAGTGAGGGTGTTGGTGCTACTTAGTGAAGGAGAGCCGCTGTCCACAATGAATACTGGCAAATAGTACACTGACTGCTCCTGCCTCCGAAATCCACTTCTTCTGGTTAGTATGGATGCTGTGTTGTCTAGACCAAAAAAAAAAAAAAAGCAAAAAAGCAAGAGTACGATAAACAGGATTGCTTAAAGAAACACTCCATTAGTCCCTTTAAAGTTATATTAATTTATTAACACATTTTTATTATTAACAGCTATTAACAGCCATATGGCAATATACACAAACTTGTGATTTTTAGAACTTAACACTTGGAAGAACAAGCCTTTTCATATTTCCATATGATGATGGCTATGAATGTTACATTCAATCTTCTCGTAGAAAATAAAAGACAACATGGAAGGTTAAAAGTTCATGCTCCACTTGCAATGTTTATTGTCATTGGCTCAGTTCAGATACCTACTGGTACCTTAACTTAAGATCCTGACCTGTTTACATCATGGAGTAGCTGGCATGCACAGTATCCCCCCCCCCCCCCCCGCTTATAAAGTTAAATGATCAAATTGTGTCCTTCAAAAAAAAAAAGAGAACATCTTTTGACCATGCATGCGGGTGTCTGTGTGGAGAACGTGCATCATACATTATATTATGTGCAAGGAGAGGTGTACACACCTGCTCCTTCATTGTGGAACAGGATCTCTGGCCCAGATAAGCTACTGAATTGGACCACTGTCAAATGTAAACAAAACTTGTATCTTCTCAGATGATGAACTTGGAATTGAATGGGGAGGATTAATAACATAGGATTCCTGCATATCATGGAAACGAGCCATTTCAGCAATCCTTTACATGCTACAAAATGCCTGGATATGCCCATAACTAGTCTATCCATAGCTGGGAGCCTAGAAGCAAGTGTTTCTTGAGAACAGGATCCTAGCTTTTGATTTTTGAGATTTGCAACATTTTCCTATTTTGTTAGAGATATAAGAAAGTAAGAGGGGCCCTACTGGATTAGAGCAAATGCCCATCTAGTTCCTAATTGCCACCGAAGGAGATACTCTGGAACAACCACCATTAAGGGCCAATAAAATATAGAATACATTCAACATAGAAATAAAGTAAGAATAGGACATTGCAACTCAGCAGGGGTCTCTATCCCTCAGTACAAATGTAGGTCTGTGCAAGAGAGAAAACTCGTATTAACAGCCTACCAATCTGGAATCCTCAGCTCTACCTCTAAAGCATTTTAGCAGCAGATGATGCTGTTGAAAAAGTCCTTTCCTCAAAGCGCCAGCCACTTTGCCATGTGTTTAAGGGCTCCTTTCTGTATTTCCTGAGTCACATTAATCAAACATGAGACCCAGGAAATATTTCAGCTGCTGCCCTGAGGTATAATCTAATTTAGATAAAGACCTATAAAAACAAAAAGTGAAAAGAATCAGTTTAAGAAAGGATTTGAAGCCCATCTGTTTGGCTCATGGCTTAAAAATGATTTAAGCAGCAGCTTCTTCCTCATGACAGATAATCTATGGATAAAAATTACTTTGGGGTCTGATTGCTCTTAATTAATGTTCTCCCTGACAAGGAAGTTACTCCAGATGACAATCAGTATTGCTTGTCCGAAGAAATAAGAGTGTTGGTGTGTCAATGCTCATATGCCCTTGGGTTCTCAACTGTAGTTGGTGCCTTACCTTTATTATCTTGCAATGTAAAGTTGTGGTTATTTGCTGCCTCTCCTGCCAAGCTGAAGGAAAACTGATGACCACTAGGAGGTTCATCTTTGTCGACAGCACTGATTCTCTGAATTACCTAGTTGGGGGGGGAAAAAATAATGGCTTGCCTGTCTATTAAATTTTTAGTTTGTATTAAATATAAGATGAATATTTCGCATTTTGTACAAGGTAAGTGCTAGCAGTTATAACAAGAGACAGGAAATTTCACATAAAGTCGCCATGACAGGATCATGTCTATGTATTATTCATATGCAGTGGGCCCTCTGTATCCATGATTTGAGCACCCGCGGATTTGACTCACCGCTTATGCTTGTGGATACGGGGGCCAATGTAAATCACTTTAAAAAAAGTGATTTTTTTATCACTTTTTTTAAAGTGATTTACATTGGCCCCCGTATCCACAAGCATAGTTAAAGAGGGGAAAGTTAGGGGAAAGTTAAAGAGCTTTTCTTACCTTTTTGCTGGCAAATCATTTCATTTTCAGGCCCTTAGAAGAGGAAATTGTTCTTCAGAAGCTTCCTCCGTATCGTGCAACTCCTCCTCCCTTTCCCACGCTAACCCAGCAATGCATTCTGGGGCGAGCCTGGGAAAGGGTGGGGGGAGTCGCGCGACCTGGAAGAGGCATCCGGAGAGTGATTCCCCTTCTAAAGGCCTGAAAATGAAGTGAAAAGGTAAGGAAACTCTTTTTAACCCTTTCCCCCTTTTTAGAAGCATTTTACATTGCCTCCCGTATCCGTGATAGTGGACTTCGCTATCCATGGATTTTAGTATCCACAGGGGTTCTGGAAATGGAACCCCTGCGGATACCAAGGGCCCATTGTACTCATCAAACGTTTCCATCTTAACAGCTCCTCTGAGGCCAAACTAGACATTACTTTAAACTCAGCATTAACAAATGGGTATACAGAAGAAGCGGACTGAACGTTATCTTTTGAAGCTGCCAATTGGCTATGTAGGGAGGGAGATCTGACAAAGCAGGGGAGCACAGTGCGTCATGAGGGGCAAAGGTTAATCTTTTCCCCTCCACTGTTTTTTTGCGAAGCAGCAATTTGCATCCAAAGCAGTGATTTCCCAAAGACACAGCTTTCAAACTGCTTAAAAATTCCACAAATTTAAAAGGTAGTGTTTTGAGGGCGAGGGTAGAATAATTAAAGGATAACACAGGAGAAAAAATAGTATAAGCGGACACAGGCCCAACTATTCCCATTTACGGTAAATATTTGTTGTGCTAAACAGCAGACAAACAGAATAAAAACTTCACTACATTCAACACAAAATCACACAGAATTGAGGGATGATTCAAATGTTCATTCTGTGACGAGGTACACATTTTTCACATGACTGTACCAGTTCAGATTTTGGGAGAGAGGACATATCTTTTTTGAAAATGCTTCCACAGCAAACTCACACTGCATGCAAAAAGTTTTCATGTCAGAGAAAGGGCCTTGAGTTAAATTCTTTTTGAAACTTGGGAGAGGGGGGGATTGGCAAAAAAATAATAATACATGGATTAATTATTTTGGTTCAACAAAAGAAAACATATTGTTGGCCAAATGGAACATATATGCCTATGCCAAGTTGGTTAAACTCTGTCATTCAGAGGGGCATCTAGATGGGCATCTGTCTCAAACAGGAATTCCTGCCTAAACACTAGACTAACCTCACACAGCTCCTTTAAGTCCTGCCTCCTTCAGTAGGACCACTAGATGTAAGAAACATCCCTCAGCCTAACCCACTGCAATGGGTTGTTGTGAAGGTAGAATGCTACTTTGAACTCACTGAAGAAAGGATGAACTACAAATATACCAATATAATAATGTTTAGCTTTTAATTGGAAAGGTGAGGCATAATTCTTAAAATAAATAAATAAATAAATAAAATTATTAATTAATTAAAGAGACAGAAGCACTGGCAACGTGATGGTCCAATCCTATTATGTGATTTATGGCAGCAGGATAATGTTCCATTGCCGTAAATCAGCTGCTGACAACACACAGAGCATGCCACTGGCAGCCATTTTTGAGCCACTGTATCGGTGGCCCACTGCTGCGGCCGGTGACCTGCTTCAGTACAGGTAAGCTGGCATGGGAGGAGGTTCGTGGGTGGGGAGGGGGAATAATGGAGTGTGTTGGGGAAGGAACTAGGGGACAATGAGGGCAGGAGTGGATCCAGTGGCAGTTGTACATGCTGGATCTTATTCCCTCTTTCCTAAACCTCCGTGCCCCTTTTGTGTCCAAAATGGCTGGCATATGTCTGTGGAGACCAATAAGCAGAGGTATGTAAAATGCTTTTTACTTAACTCCCATTTACCTTTGGGTCAACCCTCCATAACATGTAGCGCATGCTTTTTTTTTTTTTTTGCATGGCTGCATGCTATAGCGTGGTGGTAGTATTTGGATCTTAGTTGTGATCCAGAACGTGATACAGTAGGATCTAGGATGTGATTCAGGAGAAAACCTCAAGGAACTAAAATCTTTCAGTCTGGCTCTGGGAACTGTGTGAAATTTATGACTCCAAGCACTTGAGGACAAGAGAGACAGAAGGGTGTATACGGAATCTTATTCCACACCAGTCCACCTGGTCAGTAGATACTCAAATTATTACCACAATATATTCTTAATTGATGAATACCTCATCGCACTGCCAACATGAGATTAATGCAAAGAATAGAAACATGTTACTTACACAGATTAGAAAGTCCAGAGCATTTTCAAAATGTAGATTTACCTGCGGAGTTCTCTCTTGGGATCTCACATAATGAAAGTTTTCAGATCTAGTTAATTTTTATTTTAGCTTCAAGTCAACATGCCACTTTACTGCAATAACCTGATATATTTTATCTTAAAAGAGGCATCACTGAAAATCAAATTACTGCATCATCAAGCTGTTAGGAATATAAATCCACACCTGGCCCGACTCTGCATTTTCACACACAGTAGTTTCGTAATCCATTGCAAATTCAGGAGCATTATCGTTGATGTCAAGGATAGTGATGGCCACAAATCCTCTCCCAATTTGTGAAGGGTTTTCTATTCAAAACAAGACCAACCATTTATGAGTCTTCATTCTGTAAGTATTACATATATTCCATACCTGGGGGGGGGAATGAAATGGCCAATGGACTTTTTCCTCACCAACACAAAAACACAACAGGTATCATACTTGATGAGGCTGGTGGATAATCAAATACAGTGCCTGTTTCTACTAATGGCCCAGAACTCAGTGCTGAGCAAAAGGAATAAACATGGATAATTCATGTAGCCTCTGCCACTGACTTTCTTCTAAGAACAATTATGGAAAAATAGACAGGTGGCTACATCAGAGGTGAGACAGCAAGACCTTTTTTTAATCAATCTTGTAGAGACCAATTACCATTTGGCTCTTCCACTCCAAAACTGCCTCTACCAGTGGTCACTTACAGCACAATCCTATACATATTTACTCAGAAGTAAGTCCCATTTTGTTCAATGTAGCTTAGTCCCAGACAAGCGTGCTTAGTATTGCAGCTTTACAGCTCAATCCCAACTAAATCCCCTCTGCCAATGCAGCTGCACCACTGGAGCATGTGTTGCACCCTGCGCACGGGGGTGGGGGGGAAGAGTCATGGAGGTCTCCTCCAGATAAAGGAATATTTGTTCCCTTACGTGGGGGTAAGCCTCCATTACCACAATGGGTCACCTCAGATCCATGCCAGCTACTTTGCTGGAACAGGTCCGAGATGAGTAAGGGGGAGGGAAAAGGGAAAAATGGGACAAGGATATTGGCGCAAGTTGCTGCTGCTGCTGCTATCTGTCCCGTTCCGCCCACTGTTATGCCCCCCAGACACTCCCCCATTCTTCCCCTCCCCTATTAGTTTACAGCTGCTGTATGTATTTGTATATATTCAAACAAATATAATGGCACTGCCTTCCCAGACCAACTAGTAACCACTAATGCACGTATTAGACATGACAGGTCCTAATTTAACAGCAGTAGAAATGAATAACGGACCTTTGTTAGGCACAATATAAGCCTAATATAATCTTAGTGTCGCAAGGGGCTATACTATATGTTCAATAAATTCTGTGTTGTCCATTACACCACCATAATTCAATGAAACATGATGGTGGATAAACCCATTAGAGAATTAGATGTAACAGCGTCATTAACTTTTAAGTCTTTACATTTCACTGGTTGGATGTTTCTTTTCAGATCTTTAGGTGGAGAATTTAATTCAAGGTCATTGAATGGATATTGCAATGAAAGCTATCACTTCTTAAACAGTGTACAAAATGTTGTAATATGGTAACTTACGGCTCTCCATAGCCAAGACAGTGATGTTATGAACAGCATTTGTTTCTCTGTCCAAAGACTTAGCTGTGGTAATGACCCCACTGTTGGCATCAATATTGAAATATCTCTCCAGGTCTGTGTTTCGATCTATTGAGTACCTGTATGAAAAATGAAAGCAAACTTTTGATGTTTCTATAATTGTTGTTTGTTAAAAAAAATGTTTCATTGATTTCACATTAGGGTGAAAGAGCTTTTATTATTTTCCCTTTTCATTCAGATTCCGCTTTCGTCCAATGCCTCTTGGTTTTCCAGGACAGGGAGAGTGTGCTATGCAGAGCCATCTGTTTCGGCAAAAATGCACTAGGCTGAGACAGGTTGGCTGTGTGCCGATACTTTATAATACCCTCCTTAAGTGAGGTCACAGGTATTTCCTTTTCCCACTGTTCCTTTCTTCTTAGGGCAGCCATTCATTTATTTTTGGAAGACTCTACTTCTGAACCCAGCCTCATGCGGAACATATTTGGAAGGCTGCCACCTGGCTGGCTGCACCTACCACATGCAGTTCCCAGTACAGCTTCTACTGCGAGGGCCAGAACTCCTCGTCACAAGCAGAGAAGCCCCTGAGGCAGCTAAGAAAGCTACAGAGTAGGTCAGGGATTCCATATTACCAGCTTTGCTCCCGGGGCCTTATTGTCATCATACAAGCATAGCCTCTTGTCACTGAGCTCTTTTTGGCTTAAACATATACTATTTGATCCTCCAAGCTGTTTTCAAGGAGCAGAGAACCTCAAATGAAAAATAAAATGACAAGCAAGGGAGAAATTGTCCATTGCACGACTGTTTAGCTGCCTTCTTTGAAAATGGCTATGCACTTTTAGATTCATTAGAAACGCTTCCTCGACATAACACCATTTACCAGAAGGCCAGATTGCACTCAATTGAATGTGGATCGACAGGGGATATATGACAGCTCTAAGTCACCTTCCTGCCATTGCAATCAAAGTTGCTCCGTGGCCCTGCATGGTATAAAATGAGAGTTCTCAAACACTGCCACTGTGAATCTCCTTACTTAAAGGGGAAACGGCTACCCATGGGGAACAAAATTGGAACACTGCTGACAGTGGGCCATCTTGTCATGACACGGGTGTAAGGAGATCAAAAGAGAGAGTCAGGGCCACCATTTGCTTTAAGATCCACCGAGTTAAGGAAAAACAATACTACAGCAAAGACTATGTCAGGAAGAGGGAGGGAAGTGAACAGACCTCACAGGGCTTCACTGATTAGAAAGAAGTAGGTCAGTATTCCATCTCTATAACCAGTCAAAAACCAGGATGGTGGAGGCGATAGGACAGTACAGTTCTGCCATAGCAACTGCTGAAGACACCAGGTATAATGCTGTGGGAGCATGTTTAAGGATGCAAATATTACTACTTGCAAAAAGCCAAGGACAAGTGGTTATAAATTATGTTCCATTCACATGAATTGCTTCCACTTCCTTCCGAAGTTCTCCCTTTGCCCCCAATAAAATAACTTCAGGGGTTAGAAAATACATTTAGACGAATAGCACTTGCAATCAAAAGGATGGATAGCTCGAACTGTGATGATTTTGATCATAAAGATGAGACAGTTTGCACATTTGTTCTTTACTGTATTATTCCCATATGGACAGCCTTCATTGGACTCTTTAATACAGTAAATCTACCACTGTGACTTCCTCCACCAACAACAATCTCATCGCTCTGGAAAGGCAAAATTTCTCATTGTGTTGTTCAAAGGAGAAACAAGTGCAGGACTAGAGTCGGAGTGCAGAGAAAGAAGCTTTATTATTCAGACAGCCTGGCTACAGCTGGATTTTAATCCTATCTTCCCTTCTGATTACAGGATTTCCATACTAACATTTCACAGGTGAAAACAGAGGGACACACTTATATATGTGTCAGATCTCTATTCATGTGCCAGTGTCCCTCATTACACACTGCAAAATATTTTATATGTCCTCTATATTTTTGACTCTTACTTCTTCCCTTCCTTTCTCTTCTGGTGTCTACCTTAGAGTGTAAACTTCACGAGGGGAAGGGATCTACCTATTTTTGCCTTATAACTCTGTAAGGTTCCACGTACCCTGGTGGCATCATATACCGTATTGACCTGAGTATAAGACTCACTTTTGTCCCCTAAGGCAAGTCTTTAAAGTAGGGGTGCGGCCTACAATCAAAGTCTAGCGTTTTCTGCCTAGAGTTTTCTGCAAAGCCTCCCTTTTTCAAGCCTCACCAAGTCTCTTTCAAAGGTAAAACACTTTTTCTTTTTTTAACTGCAAAAGCTGTGTATTCAGCTCTTAATCACTTGCTAAATGGCCATGATCTCTGTAGCAACCTCTAGCCTTAGAGGCATTTGAAAAATTAACCCTTAAGTTCCAGCCCCAGGACTCTGTGGAAACTAAGATATTTATTGATCCTGCAGTTTGAAAGTTGAGGGCAAGAACTCCTGCATAGGCTTATCATATCCAAAGGGGGACAGAGTGCCAGCCTTTAGGCTGCAATCCTATGCACACCTTCCTGGGAGTAAGCCCCATTGAATGCAATAGGACTTACTTCTGAGTAGACATGCATAGGATTGTGCTGTTAACCATTGAAATTTGGGCAGGTGCAGCTCATCATCATGGAAGGATGCAACAAGCTGCACCTGCGCAAATTCCAAAGTTTAAAGGTAGGCACTCTGTCCCCCTTTGGATCTGGGAAGGCTACTTATACTAGGGTGCCGAGATTCAATAAGGGACAGGGTGCCTATGCCTTTAACTGTACTAAAGCTATACTGTTTTACTATTCTACTAATGTGTCTATTTTCTTTAAGTTAAAAAAAGTTAAAAATGTATTTTTTAAAAAATAGCACTAAACTTTAAGGGTGCGGCTTATAATCAGGAGCGTCCTATACTCGGGGCAATACTAACAGTAATCAGAAGTCTACAATTTGGAGCTGCCCTTGGTCACCAAGTCAAAGTTGTGGTCAGCTTCCCCCTCCTCATGTCTCCCCGCCGGCACTCTCCTTCCCTTCATTTAGATCTCCCTATTCCTTTTCTATTCCCCCCCCACCTTGATTGCCATCAGTTGTGGAGCTGACAGCATCTTTCCTACAGCTGACGCATGGTGATGATATCATCATCCAACCAACGGAGAGGAAGCGCCTAGCAGTAAGAGCTCTGTGTAGTTGAGATGATGGGTGCGCTGGTTGCTAGAGCCCACACTCACTCACCACAGTGAGCAAAAATGAAGAAGCCTGATAGTAATAATTTACCCTGAAATAATGTGTCATACTCAGGCTTCAAAATTAGGTGTGTTGGAAAAATTATCATAAATGTGTTGGTTTGTTTTTAAACCTATATGGTGCATAAAACAGTGTTTAATTTCACAATAATTATGACTGCATTAATTGGAGAACACCTGCAAATAAAACACACAGTATTTTGCAACTTGATAAGTGGTTATGCAAAGGATGGGGGAAAGGTGCCCAACATTTGGGGGGGGGAGGGTATAAATATTTAAATTAAATAAAGAAAAGAGTGTTTGTGTGTGAATGCAAAGTTACCGTTACAGTGTAGCGGCCCAATCCTATTACGGCATTACACCACAGAAACTAGTGTTCCGGTGACGTAACGCACATTCCAGCTGTCATGAAAGGTGACACGCCGGAGCGTGCAGTCTGGCCAATGCCGGAAGCGGCAAGAAGCCAGCTCCGTGCAGTAGCAGCCTGCTTCCCCGGATAGGATTGTGCAAGAGGTGGGAGGCAGGGAGGAGGCAGATCAGGGAGGGCAGAGAGGAGGGCAGACCAGGCCTGGGAAGGGGGCAGGTTTGGTGGCAGCAGCATCCGCCGAATCCTAACTCCTTTCCTGGGCCCGATCCACCTTCATGGTTCTACTTGGACTTGTGACAGATATATAGCTGGCGCAGGTAAAGCAGACCTACTGTGCCAGCAGGGGCCTTCCCGGTGCAAATGAACATCTGGGGCAAGGGCCTCTGGAGCTCAAAACTCCCCCGCAGGATGCAGCGGATGCCACGCTGGTGCTGCTGCATCGCCACGTGGGGAGTTAGCCAGGATTGGGCTGCACGCCTGGTCACATGACTAAAGAGGCCATTATACTAAAAGAAACACCCATAATTTCCCTAGGTTGTGCACTAGATGGTGTCTTGGTCCTTGTGCTTTCTCATTAATGAATACATAAACACTAAATCAAGACGCATCTGTCCCCAACTCAGAGTTCTAACTTGTAAAGATTTGGTCTGGAAGAAACCTTAAGAACAGTAACTGTAGTGCATGCCTGCACGCACTAACAACTTTTTTTTTAACGAAATGTCTAAAAAGATGAAAGCTGGGAGAAAACAGGGATATGATTGACCCTGGACAAAAATACCCCCAAAGAGATACTATCCTTAGAAAACAGGGAGAATCAGAGCAGAAGTAGTTGTAGAGGAAAAATGCTGAATTTAGATAGCTATGACATTCAGGTGACTAATATTCAGATAATGGACATGTATTTTAGATAAGAAAGGAGCATATTCTTTGAATTTCAGAGGCACACGAATGCATTAGGAGAGAAAATTCAGAAATCACTATCTTTTCAGGTGAAGTGTTTCTCTCTCAGCCTCCTTTGGCTTTTCCTTGATCTACTGTTGATCTGCCTTGTTAGAATTCAATCTCAGATTTCCTTTGTCTGAAAAATGGAACTTGACTACGCTGAAAAAGACTTTGTGCAGGCCTTACCTTGCTACTGGTCCCCAGTTTTCTTGGGAGAATTTCTACTAATTGACATACTTCTTAATAGTATATTCAGCTATTTGCCAGATACCTTTGAGGATCAAGTGTAACAACTTATCCAGGCAGATGCCTCTCTCTCTCTCTCTCCCTCTCCCCCCCCGGGGGGTCTCCATGTCAGTATAGGGGAGGTACCTCTAGTAAACAGTGTTGGCAGAAGTTGCTGGATGCGGATAACAGGAAATGGAATACTGCTGAACACCGGACTGGTGCTCAGCACTGACACATGGGGCCCCATGGCAACAATATCAGTTTACATTATAGGTCACAAGGGATTAGGCAGTAAATTGGAATATATTACGAAAGATGGCTTTGCCAAAAACAAACAAAAATCCTGTTACATAATACTATTTACGGAACATACTGCATTAAGAGTAAGCAACCCATTTTCAGCTGGGTTTTTTTTCCATTTTCATCCAATTTTTGGTTGAGATAACCCGCCTGCTTTTGAAATGATTAATTAATCTATTACACAGAAACATAGTCACATATTTCCAAAACCTCAACATAAACAACTTCTTGAGATACTGAAGATAGTGTATGACAAACAACGGATAGCATCCAGAGTATGGCTTCTGTGAAAGAAGCGCACTAAATGAATGTAAGATTGGAAGGAGTGCTCTGCTTGCACAAAAGGGTCCTTTCTGCTCATGCAAGACCCCTCTGCATATATTGACTGCAGGGGCATCCATATATGCAGTGCAGTGTGGGGTGCGGACCACACTGGGTGATACCTCAGGGAGGGGTTACACCAAAATGACTTTCTATTCTATTTGTTACCGGTGGTGTGAAAACGCACCACTGGTAGAAAATAGAGGTTGTCCTTATCCCCGCCACGACTTGTGCGGGGATCGCATTTCCCAGGAGGCCCCCACTTTGTGTGGTCTGGCATGAGAGGAGGTCCATGGGGGTGACACCATGATATCTCGCCTTGGGGGGTCACCAACCCCAACGACACCCCCGGTGGAATGCTCAAAGGGAGCTTGCATTCACAGACTTAAGTTCCACTCACAGAAACGTTAATCTGGATGGTACTCATTAGCTAGCTGCATTGTTAGATATATGCAAAAGGTAATACAATTTTTAATTTAAGAACAGGGAGGGCTCTTCCATTAATTCAGAAGACCTAAAATAACTCCCAAACAAGGAAGTGTGCCCCCATCTCACAAGTGAACTGATTCATTCCTTGGTACAACCTCCTGGTTCCAGACCCTACTGAAATTAGGCAAGTTCCATTTTTCGGAAAAATAAAATCTGAGGTTGAATTCTAACAAGGCAGATCAAAAGAAGATCAAGGAAAAGCCAAAAGGAGGCTGAGAGAGAAACACTTCACCTGAAAAGATAGTGATTTCTGAATTTTCTCTCCGAATGCATTCATGTACCTCTGAAATTTAAAGGTATATGTAAATTTAAAACAAACATATTCTTCCTGTTTACCCCATATCTATTTCTTTACCCTTCCTCTTATCTTCCCAGTATTTAGTATAGTTTAGTCATCTCATAAGTTCCTTGAGACAGGGGCTTGTTCTCATGTACTATGAAAAGTCCCAAGAACATAAATGGTGCACGCACAGATACACACACCTGATTTATAACTGCCACCAACCAATCAACTCAAATGTTAGCAGAATAATCTGCTGATTAAACATTAACACTTGTAGTGCTACATTTTAATGGTTCCAAGCAATTGCATTGCCTGATATGGGGCGTGGGGCGGTGGGCCCCAGGGCGTAGGGCGCTGAGGCCTCCTGGGGGGGCGTGGACCTCCTTAGGTTTCATTTTCGAAACCTTTTTTAACCTTTTTTTTTTTTACTGTTTTCAGGGTTTTTTTAAGTGTTACCGGGGCATGTGTTTGTGTATGTGTGCTTTTCCCCCACTTATCTTGAATATGGGACGCTTCCAGCGACGATCTTCTTCCTGCGCCTGGCACATCTTCTCCCTGAGCCCGGGCGCTAACTCAGTAAAGCCCCCAGCAGCGCTTTCCACAGTTTGCGCAGGCGCAGAACGTCGACTGGAAACTTCGTTGTTCTGCGCTTGCGCGAACTGTGGAACACTTGCGCATGCGCAGAACGACGAAGTTTCCAGTCGACGTTCTGTGCCTGCGCAAACTCTGGAAAGCGCTGCTGGGCGCTTTATGGAGTTAGCGCCCGGGCGCAGGGAGAAGATATGCCCGGCGCAGGAAGAAGATAGTCACTGGAAGCGTCCCATATTCAAGATAAGTGGGGGAAAAGCACACATACACAAACACATGCCCCGTTAACACTTAAAAAACCCTGAAAACAGTAAAAAAAGTTAAAAAAACCGTCAAAAATAGGTTTCAAAACCAAAACCTATTTTTTTTGACAGTTTTATTGGGGGCGTCAGGGGGCCCGCCCCTACCTCGGGGGTGCCTGGCGATGCCACTAGTTCCAAGGACAACCATTTTTTTAAAATTTCCATCCTTTAGGATTTTATTAGTGTTTCTGTAACGATGGCATACTCCTTTGGATTTCATTTTTGTCCCTGCTTCTGTTTTTCCCCTCTATGTCTGTTCTGCTGTATTTGGTCAGCAGTGCACTGTTCGTGAACAGCTTCATGGTTGGCATTCTTCCCTGAGAGACGCTGCCTGTCGCCTTTGCAATATAGACAATCTTGGCAAGCTCAGGCAGCTGGAATTTAATCTCTGGCCAGCTCCCAGGTTTCCAAATATTAACCCTATAGGCGTTCTGCATAGTTAGTCAAAAGCCAGTGCACCGGACATTAGTTTGCATTTCTTGAAAGAAAAAATCAACTGATTATGTGTACTCAAAGTTCTTGAGTAACATCATGGTTCCCCCCCCCCCCACCAATATCTTAATTCCAAAGCACTACCCAATCTTAGGTGTTTTCTTAAACTGAAGCAGATTACTATAATTCCCACACTACAGCTACAGAGCAGAAGTTGAGAAAGAAAGATTTGCCCAAGGCTACCTTGACTAAACTGGTATTTGAAATCATGTTCCTAGGTCAGCAGTACTCAATCCATTCTTTAAGTGATGGACTGGTAATTTCAAAGTTGTACACACCATAGTCTGGGAATTGCTTCAAACATACATGTTGAAGCTTGTGAAACAAAAACCTGATGCAAGAATTGACACTTTAATTGTAACTTTCTTGGGCTGCAGTCCTATACAACCTTCTCCTGGGAGCAAGCCCTATTGAATACAGTAGAACTTACTTCTGAGAAGACACACATAGGATTGTCCTGCTGGGTATCTAAATAGTAAGTGCAATCTTAGGCATTAAGCAAAAATATACTAACATTTACTATAAAACAGTAAAAGCCCAATATTGTCTAGCTAGGCTGCAGCGCCCACTGCATCCTACCCAGATAGGACCCAGCACCGGTGCGGCTGGAGCACTCCTCCAAGGAAGGGGATGTTTGTCCCCTTACCCCAAGTAGAGCCCCAGCTGCCCTGATGGGTCTACTTGAATGTAGCGAGCCACATTCGAGCGAGCCATGTATTGGTGGCCAGGCCCAGGAAGGGGGATAGGATATCGGTGGAGTTGTTACCACTGATCCCACCCGCTTCCTAGGCCTGGCCAACCAATCCCCCCCTCCCAGAACACCTCATTCCACCCTCCATTTGATGTACCGCTGCCCGGCAGGGAACCTACCTCCCTGGTGGGTGCTCCACTCATTCTGGGGTGGGTAGAGCAGCACCGGCTTTGGCACCGGCACCACCTACTTGCTGGGTGCCGCAAACATGCTTTGCGGCACATTTGTAACACCCTAGACCAAAGGAGTGCCGCTCCGCCGGTCTAATATTTGCACAGGATTGCGCTGCAAAAGTAAGATCTCTATGTTAACGGGAGGCAACACCTTAGATTATCAGAGATACTGTTCTATTTTCTTTCCATCAATCTGCCAAGCTTTGATAAACTAATGAACAGGGTTAAACCAAAGACAAGCAAGAATGGACGCTATGTGCCTACATTCCACATCATAAACAGAGGTATGAACTATACTGAGATTGGTAGTTATGGATTCTCTGGAAGTCATATCCCTTTACCAGACCTTTACCCTAATCTCAGATGCTTTTCGTAATAATAAAAAGTCATTCTATCTCTCTTTCTCTCCCCCCCCCCCCACAAAGGGATTCTGTTTAATATTTTTATCATATGGCTTCAAAAGGTAACTCCTAGCACTGAAAAAAACTATGTCAGGGCTTAGCCCTGGTGCAGATTAAGCACTGCAAATTCATATTACTGCATCATTGCCAAGCATTGGAAGTCAGGCCTATCCATCTTTTTGCTCTTGTACAAATTGATTGGGTTAAAAATGCCACCTAAAAATCCACAATACTTTGAATCAAATTATTTTGAAGAGCTCCCTTTTCACCCAACTTCTTGTCTTAGAAGACATACCTTTATCTTATAAGTACAATGGACCTTTTCTATCCGCAGTTTCGGGATCCATAGATTTGACTCACTGCAGATCCCAGATCTGCGAGGTCCATGCTAAAAACCCTGTTAAAAGGGGGGGGGAAGCCCCCAAATTGCCATTTTTACCTTTAAATATCCAAATCACTATGTTTTCAAGCCTCCACGGGGCTTCTTGAAGCTTAATGACCCATTTCCAGGGCGTACAAAGGCTCTTCCCTCCTCCCAGCCTTGCTCCAGGGTGCATTCTGGGACAAGGCTGGGAGGAGGAAAGAGTCTTCGCACAACCCGGAATCGGGTCGTTAAGCTTCAAGAAGTCCCGTGGAGGACTGAAAATGGCACAATTTGGCTATTTAAAGGTAAACATGGCGATTTGGGGGCTTTTTTCCCTTTTAACAGGGTTTTTAGTGTGTACCTCGCTAACCGTGGGGGGTCCGGAACAGATCCCCCGCAGACAGCGAGGTCCGACTATAGTTTAATATATCACACAGCAGAATTTTGCGTTATACATATCTGGGAACTGAAAAATATGGATATTATAAACTCATAAATTCCAAAGAAATAGCTGTTAAGACATGATTTGCTAAACAAATGCACATCCACTAAAGAGATGCTTGGGAACAGATTTCTATAAAATGCACATCAATATGCATCCAGCATACACACTGCTTCTTTTCTGTAAACAGTTTGCTCTGCAAAGCGTTGGGCATAATTAATTTAATTGGAACATAAGCTATGGTTTGCGGATAATAATGAATTCTCATCTTTTACATAATATTTTCCTTACACAATCCTGTTAATTTCATTTATAGTTCTGAAAAATATATATTTAAAGGAGATTTAAGTACAAAGCTAGTGTAACGCAGTCTTGGATATAAAATTTCCATACTCTTGGAACGATGAGGCATACTGAGATAAAAACAGTTCTCAAATTGCTGGGGTGGGTGGGGAAATAAGAATGCTCTTAAAGCTGCAATCCTATACACACGTACCTCAGAGTAAACCTCATTGGACTCAGTGGGACTTACTTCTGAGAAGACATGCATAGAATTGTGCTATAATTGTGGAGAGCATTATCAAATTCTTGTGGGATTTCAGTATGGGATAAAAACAATTAGAGGTAAATAACCTATAACGTGCGTTTGTCAACTTTGTTTATAACAACATAATATGTCAACTTGTTTACAACTACGTCAACAAAACCTCAAAGGTGCCCTCCTATTTAAGGATAATTCTGGGATGAAGGAAACAACAGGAAGCTAAAGGCAGAAATGAAGGGAGCTGTAACGTTACCTGACAGGACTGTTAGAGGCATCGGGGTCATGGGCTGCTACAGTTCCAATGATGGTGCCCACTTTGGCTGCTTCAGAGACCACCATGGAGTATAAACGTGAGGTAAATATAGGCGGCTCATCTACATCCTCTACAATGATCTTCACTGTTGTCATATCGCTGAATGGCCCAAGGCTTAGAAAGCGAGGGTCAACCTGCTTATTTGCTGCTTCTATCCTCAAGCTATAGCTGGCTTTGGCTTCATAATCCAGCTCCTACAAGGAAAAAAGTAAGTTCAATGTTTAATCACCAGTTATATAAAACATTCAAAGATTTCTCCACAAAGCTCTTTGTTCTGCAACTATCAGTGAATGGAATCTATAGGTTTTACCATCCCTACATACAACACATTAATTGTGCCAACAGCTCCCACAGTGTGAACCAATTAATGCAACAGACTTCTCATACTGCCAGTGAGATCTTAACAAGCAGCACCCAGGGTTGCAGTCAAAGTCCACTTTCCACTCACACTATCTAGCGCTCGTGGAAGAGAATGGAAAGCTTGATTTTTGTTGCTTCCTGCTTCCTTCTCCAATCCCTTGCAGTCCTGAAAACTGGAAGGTTGGATGATCAGAGCAAGCAGATTTTGGGGGAAGGTGGTGCAGGAAGAGGAGAGGAGAGGAAAGGAGGAGTCAATGAAAACAGTGCCCTTCCTCTTTCTTTTCTTTAAATTAAAAAATTCTATCCCATCTTTCTCCCTTTGGGGGATTAGGGCAGCTTACAATAGCAATTGAAAACATTATCAATGCAAAAATACAATGAAACAACCATAGCCATTAAAATATATAATGAAGAATAAATACACAAACCATAATGACATCAAAGTGGAATGCACTCTTGTGAAAGAGTTTAACAGTGCATTCAGTTCCACGGTCATTGCATCAATGATAGCCTTAAAAAAATGCAGGGTGATCCAATTTCCACCACTGGTGTAACCAGCGGGGGAGGGCAGGGCGGGAGGCTTTGGAGGGGAGGGGAGATTTCAATCCCCCTTTGGAGGGGATTTTAATCCCCTTTCCGTTCTGGGGCCTCCCGTTCTCGCTGCACCGCTGGTTACACTGGTGGTATAAGTTGGATAGGACTGCGCTAATAGTTACACATAATTCTTATCAGGAACTGATTGCATGATGGAAGAACATTAGTATATAAATTGGATCTTAGCATTAGAAATGGTAAGTAAACCGACTTTCTATCCATGCTTTATTTTCCAATTGACAATGCACAACAACCTGAAATATCTAGGTAACAGCCTATGTTCAAGAAATGAAACTAGGATTGCCCAGTATTTTTCTCTTGCTTTCCTCATTACGTTTGTAGAAACTGTGGGTACTTAGCGGATAATGATTTAATAAGAGCAAACAATGAAATCTAAACTAATAATAAGCATAATCAGAATTCTTTGTGTGTGAAGCTGCCTTCAATTCATATAAATCAGCCCAATGAAAACTGGGTGAACTGCTGAGAATGTCACAATCAAATGTGTAAATTAGACTGATGAAAAAGAATGGAAGGCTATACTGCTGCTGCTCATGTCACTATAACTGCAATTCACCATGTCATGGAGGAGGAAGTGGGTGAAGGAAAGGCCCATAAATTGCATAACATGGCAGGGCCAAAGGCATGAATGCACATCAGGCCAACAGATGACAGGGTGCTTTTTCAGATCATAGTCAATGGGTTGTATCCCAAGGACGACATGTGGAAATAAGGTCACATTTCGCCACCTTATTTGTTTCATGTTTGGTTAACGCAAGTACATGCAGAATAAACTGCACGACAATTTTATGTGCACCATCTTGTGCAATGTGTTCTGTGATTGGTTTTGCAAGAAGTTGAAAACTGTACTGCACAAGGTGTTCTTCAAGCACAAAGCCAAGACAGGATTCCATTTGGTTTTCTGTGCTCTAGAACCTGGGATTCTCACTTCTTCATGCTCAAGCTCAAGCTCACTTATGTAAGTGGAAGGATAACTTGCAGCACAATCCTATACAAGTCTACTCAGAAATAAGTTTCACTGTATACAATGGGGCTTAACTCCCAGATAAGCGTGGACAGGATGGTAGCCTTACCGTCCTATGTTTTTTTATGTGTGAATTTTTTCTGCTCATTGGTTGGTGAACCATTAGTGTACACTTTGCCAGCATACAACCATTTGTCCCCCAGGTGGGGATGGACTTCATGTCCCAAGGAAGCCCGCCCACCTATTACAAGATGTGCGTTTGAACATGTAACATGCACACATGGGGAAAAACTAATTCATGTGCAGTGATCCTGCATAGTGACCAATGGTTCACGGTGCTGCGGAGAAGGAAGAGGGAGGCTATTATTGCCTTGGTTTTGTTTTAGGACTGCAGAATGTACTGGCACTGAATTCCTTCTCCATAGGATCCTTCCTGTAGTTGTGACTGTAGAGTTGATGGTCAGGTAGTTCTGAAATAGTTAAGCAATGAAAGAATTACTACTGCGTCTTGCATTGTTTAACTGTCTGGCCGAATTACAGATTTTAGAAACAGACACAGCTGCCATATTTCCACTTCAGTTCATGAGTGTAAAGAAGACAGCCTATGGGAGCCATTCTGTCCACACGGTGACACAATTCTATAACCAAACTTTATTTTATGCTGTTTAATTAAATAACATTTGATTTCTTTCAAACCAAGATGCGTTCGCAATTTTGGGAACTAGATACCTAATTATCAAAATCAATATGAAGTGATTTTTAATGACATTATCTACTAGGAAATACAGTATTTCTACTCCTTAAGTAGTGATTGTAAAGATACTAATATAGGAACCAAACCCCAAATTCCTGATGACCTCATACCAGCAGTTTCATGTAAATTTTAAAAAGCATGTAAGACAAGATGGAATGCTAGTCAGTCAATTTATTAACACAGTCAAAGACCAGCAACAACAAAACACAACCATAGCAGAAACAGCATTGCTTGCATTGCTGAGTATCAAAACAAAAATTTGGCAGATAAAATTCACATACATACAAGAAACAGAGAGTGAATAGATGTTAAAAAATTTCCTCATTGCTAATGATACCCTTACGGGTTTTGCAGGCGGCAGCCAGGAAGCTTGCGCTCCAAATTGTGAACCGGGGATTGGTTCCCATAAGAAGTTTTTTGGCCCTCTACATCAGACAAGCCCAAGAATCCCCTAGTCAGGGGAGAAATAAGCTTTGCATGGATCCCCTGGTAGAATGAACAACGAAACAGAACATGCTCGATTGTTTTCACTTCTCCTGAGCCACAAGGGCAGACCCTTTTAGGAATAGGGATTCTTCTATAGCAACCCTCGACAAATGCTGAGGTGAGCGCTCTCCACCTGGCTAAAAAGAAGGCCCTCCGCCTCAGGAACCCCAGTAACGAAAGATAGGTGGTCGGCACAACTATATCTGACGTCCTCGTCGGCTAAGAAATATGGGGTTCTGCTAATATTCCCCTGCCGCTCAATGTCAAATTATCCTCTGCCTTATGGCCACTCTCGCCTGATCTGGATCCATTGCCAAAATGGCCTCAGGAGAGAACCCCAGGTGCCTCAGCTTCCTATGAACTTCCTTAAGCCAGGATGATTGGAAGTTGTCTCGTAAGATTAAAGATGTTACACCCTGAGCATTAAAATTTTGATTGAACTCATCCCATCAGTCAATGGCGAAAGGGATGGAGCAGTAGCAGTTTCCCAGATCTCACTGTGAAAAAGGAATGAAGTCACTGAAATCACAAAGCTGCCCAAAAGGAGGGCAGTGACAGATACATCTCTTGGTAGGCTGTGATAACTGTACTACTTCAGTATGTTTTTGCTTAGTTCCATCTTCCTTTGCTAATTGCTCTAAACTGCTGATGATGTTTATACTTCCTGACTATGATTATTATATAAAGATTTTGTCATATACCTGTAATTTCCATTATAGTTATTTGAATTATTCACTGCCTTGGGTATAATACTATTTTTTTCAAGGCAAGATAGAAATAATAGCAATCTTTATTTATTATATCTAGTTAAAAGAGCCATATCCTACCTTTCTAACAGAGGCGTAGCTAGCCTCTCCGGCACCCCCTGTGTGGAATGTCAGAAGCTGGCGGATAGTGATACTGGCTGATAGTTCTCCAAAATGGTGGGATGCATGGAGGGCTTTTTCAGAAGGGGTTGAACCACCACCAACTTCAAGGTTCCAGGCAGTGCCCCTTCCACTTCCCTCCCCACCCACTTGACCAGACCTCTCCGGGCTGATTTTATGAGCTACGTTGGGCAAGGGTCAAGTACGCAGATGGCTGGCCTCATGCTCCACAGCATCCTGTCCACATCCTCTGCTAATATAGGCTGAAAAGAATCCCAGACAGTAGGACAAACAGATACATGTGGGACATCATTAGACACTGTTTAAGTGGAATCCAAATCATGGCAGGAAGTGCGAGTCTAGCAAAATTGTCACATTGAGCCATGACTAAGCAGTCTTCACATATAACTCGTGGGGTCTGATGTAGCTTTTTTGTAGGTACAAAATATTATTCTAGTATCTAAAGATCAGATTGAAAATTATGCATATCTACTAGATTGTATTCATTTCTTTAACAGTGGTTTATGTTGGAATTAAGTTGACCTGGATTTCAACTATCTTACCTTACCTTGTGTGATAAAAAATGGCATATGATACAATGCGCACACACAGATAAACTTCTTTACCGAAAAGTACAGCAATAAAAGCAGTCAATTGGAATAAGCAAAGTGAAGCATGATTCAATGCTAGCTCTTCAAGACATTATGTATAGCTTGATAAAAAATGAAAGCTATTCAAAATAGCCTTTCTCAGTAGTTTCCCAATTAAAAAAACAGCAAGAAGAAAAAGTTTGCTGACCACACCATAATGGTCACTTGGCACAAAGATATGCACCTTTAAGGTACAATTTTTAACATTTGTTCATCTCATTTCCTCCTCTTGAATCAAGAATGAGTATGTCTTATCGACAACCTTATCTCATGTTGTTACCAAAGTTGGGAGACACGCTGTCAGTGCATATTGCCATACAACATTATCCATTATCTGTAGACTGGGAATGTTTTGAAAGAGATCAGAACAATGATTATAAAGCTAAAACACATCAGTAAGAGAAGAAAAGCCACATTGGTTTATTTTTGAGACAGCAAAGTCCTTACCTGGTGACTCAACTTCACCAGTTTCCTATGGGAAAATATTTGTGATAGCGGGCTATGAATGCATGAAAACGTATCACAACAGAGAGAATTTTTCAAGCTACTATGCTCTAAATTGTGGTTCATTTTCATTTGTTCACATGGGGTCTGTTTCACAGAAAGGGCTCCGATGTGAAAGTGAGGTGGTAGAATTTTCACATGAGAACTTTACTATCTTAGAAATAAACTGTTCTGAGACATGTGACCAACATGGGAGGAAATTGATAGCAGGCCAGTTTTCTTCTTCGTGCAATAAGAAGTGGGATCACACATGTTCTGTTCCTTCTCCCAGAGTTTTGGTAATCCCTCTGTGTGTGTGCGCGCATATGTTAGGGAGGGGCAGGAGTACATTCTAGTATAAGGATCGTATGTGAGGGAGAGGTTTGGAGGGACTGCCTTCCTCACATGATTAGCAGAAGAGGGCTAGCATGCTGGAAAGCGGGACAGGATATACACAATCCCACTCCTGATCATGTGAAGAGGGGCCGGTTCAAAAAGTATAATTTGAAACACTCAAAATTAGTTCCCTCTCTGGACCTAGGGCCATCATGAGTGCCTTGGACTAAGCAAACTGAAAATCTGGCCGACAAACCTCTAATTTTCAACTACCACTTGAAACACTAGATCCAAATTTATTTATTTTTAATAAACACTTCATCGATTTTCACATACATAACTGATACATACATAACTGATATATATCAATCTTACCTATGAAATCTTGGATTTATAGTTTACAGGAACAAAGTCGACTTATCAGATGGAAAAACAGTGAAGACACTCTGAATTTCTGTTTCCAATTAGCACAAGTGCCGTCTTTTATACCGATCATTTGGCTAGCCATTGGATTATCCCTTCATTACCACGACTGAAGTATGGGATTCTGTTAGAATAGCAAGCTAACTTCTTACAAATCACTATGACAGCACTGAAGGTTAAAAGGACAATGCATACTTTTAGCTCTTCAGTACAGTGAATGGAGCCTGACAGCTTCATTAATATTTGTGCATTAGCGTTATCTGATTAGATCCTATGCCTCATCCATTCTATTTTTTTCAACAAGGAGCATTTTGTCCTGTCTGAAGGAAATTACAAAACAAGCCATCCTTATTTTAAAAAAAATAATGTGCAGTTATTCTTCACAAAGCAGCAGTTTTTTAACCTTCATTTTTTAAAACCATATGGTAACTTTTGAATGATGTAATTTACAATAAAATACCATTTTAAAGCCATGTAATTGGAGTAAGGAATTCTCTCCTATAGGAAGATATTCCAATCTCCTTCAGGTAATTCAGGCTAGTGTGGCTTTCAAATGACCCAGGAACCTCATAAATGAGGCATATTTACTAGGAATTGCTTAAAAAGAAAGAAAAAGAACACAATAAAGATAAAGATGCTAAAATCACAAGTTTATAAAGTGTTAAAATATGGCTTTTCAGGTTAGAGAGGATTACTATATCTTTTTATATTTTTAATTCCAGTGAGCTAAGTCTACCGTAAAAGAAATTGCTACAATTTCTGGGACAATATTCAGATTAAGAACAAATTATATTGACTAAAGATGCAATTCATTCTTCTCTTCCCAATCGGCTAGACCAAGAAGGACAAATTCTTCATACATAGAGCTATTATCCATAGAAAAAGGAACATGAGTGTCTCCATATGTCGCAAGTAAGATGTCTGTTTTTATAGAACAAAACCACATGACGAACAAAATGTCTGAATTTTAAGTAATGTGTTCAACCATAGAATAGTGAATGTTCCTTTCTTGGTACTGGTGACAACTTTCATTTTCTAGGTACCTCTGACATAACCACTGTGGTTACTTCCCCTTAACATGCATGATTACTACTGTTCCCCCTACAGTGAGCAGTCGCGTGGCCGCACACCTTGTAACCAAGCTCTGCACAGCTTGGAGTTAAAAAAAACTCCAACTTGGAGTTCAGCTACCCAGAAGTCGGCCATGATGTGGTGATGTCATCACCAAACGTCCGGAGGCCCTGCCCTGCTGCCACAAAAGGGCTCCATGAGATCTGATGAAATCAGTTCTGACCATTAACTCTTAGCCCTCTAAATGTGGTCACACAGAAAACTGTAGCAATAAAGCAAATCATTATAAATGAGGCTGACTTCCTACATTGTTGAGGTGTAAATTTTCTCAGGTAAATAAATAGTTGTGTGTTGGGACCATAGCAGTGTTGGGACTCAATGGACCATAGCAGGCTAAAGTTCTCCACACTGGACAGAACTGACAACAAATTCTCCTGTCTGTGGAAAACGTGGAATGTGCGCTCTAATTGAGAGTCAATGGCAAAAATTGAGAGTCAATGGCAAAAAAGATGCTGTAATGGGCAAACCTGACAAATCTTACTCCCAAGTTGTTGCGAACGTGCTTTACAGCACATTCGCGACGGCTTCTGGCAGCTGAACACTTGCTCCGCCACCGGCTATTTCCAGAGGATTGCGCCATTACTCCCTGAGGTGTGTTTAGGATTGCAGCCTTACTTCTCAGCAGATGCACATATTCTGCTGTTATTCTGTTTTGGTTGGTCATAGGAAAAAAACAGGGCTTGGGCAAAGCACTGAAATCCAACGAACCCCGTACTCTGCTGGAAATACTCCTTAGTAGTTTTAAGGGCCATTTTCTAAGTTTTTGGCACGCACTGCCACTCATTTTTAGAAACTCAACTTCTTTTATAAATGAAAACTGACAAGGTTCCAGAACTAAATTCTGCAATAGGCAACAGGATCTTGACTTCCATGGTGTAATATTAACTTTCAGCAGTGGGAATGGCAGGCCAGATCTCCCTTTGGTTCTCAAATAGTGTTTAAACAGTAAAAGGCGGGGAAAAACATCTGCATTATTAACCACCACACTCTGCCCAATGCTGCAAATAAGAGATTCCCAGTTAGCCCACTGTCAAAATTAAAACGTATGCATCCTGACGGCACACAGGAGACCTGAGACATCCAATATTGTTCAACGTGACACTGACAAATGTTCTCCTTCTAGGATGTGCGTAATTCTTCCAGATCTCTATTGAAAGACAGTAAATGAACAAGGTTTGGAAGCCACATGAAACTGGCTGCCAGACAAGAAAGGCCAAACTTTTCTAACTTTTTTATCAGCATTACTTCAAATCTCTATTCCCGTTCATACATTTACAGCCCAATCCTATCTAAAGCCCTGCACTGGCATACACTGGTGCCGGGGCAGGCTCCGCTGTATCCAGCATGGGGTTGGAGGCTGCTGGAGGCCACCTTGCAGTAAGGGGACATTCATACCTCATGTAGAGCCCCAGCAGCATCTATGGGGCTACTCGGATATGTGCCAGCAAAATGGCAGGTGAAAATTCAGGCAGCTCCATGTCGGGCTTTCAAGCCCAGGAAGGGGGATAGGATTCATCAGAGACTTCCTCCTGGGCCTGTTCCATCCTCCTCTCCACCCTCCCTCCACCCAGGAACGGCCCCTTCCCACCCCCGTTTTGCCCTCCCCCCTGCCTCCCCTGGCCTCCACACCAGCGCAATGTGCTTTATGGCACGTTTGTGTCGGCATGTGGTTATGCCAGCGGAGGCCTGGTTCACAATGCATGCTATGTGCACAATGGAGGAAATGGTTTTGTGCCATTCCTCCATCATGCAAATGCAGCACCATCCAGATGAATCTATGAAGCATGCCTGTGTTATTCTAAGAATATCTACATTCTGCAAGAAACGTAACAGACAGTGCAATCCAATACATGCCTATTCAGAAATCAGTCCGACTGAGTTTAATGGGATTTTCTCCCAGATAAGTGTGCAAGGACTGCAGTCTTACAGCACAATCCTCTGCAAGTCTACTCAGAAGTAATTCCATGTACTCAATGGGACGGGCAGCGCAATCCTATCCAACTTATGCCACCGATGTAATCAGCGGCGCAGCAAGAATGGGAGGCCTCAGAACGGAAAGGGGATTCAAATCCCCTCCAAAAGGGGAATTCAAATGGGATTTGAATCCTCTTTCCGTTCTGGGGCCTCCCGTTCTTGCTGCGCCGCTGGTTACAACGGTGGCATAAGTTGGATAGGATTGCGCCCTTAGTTGCAGGTAAACGTGTATACTAAGTCCCACGCCTGCAACCAAGACCCACTTAAATGAATTGGATTTGCTTCTGAGTAGACATGCAGAGGATTGTGCTGTTAATCACATTTGCCTTTAACAATTAATTTTGAAATGAGGTTGCAATGGCCTAAACTACTTTCCAATTTTCTGAAACTGAAGCTAATCAGTAGTCCCCAAGAATGCTGAATAAGCACAGAGAAGTTCTCTGGAGGAGGATTTATTATCTCTCCATGTCACAGAATTAGACAATTTCATCAAATTCTAGAATTGTAAGGCGGGAAGCAATTTGAACATCTTCTAGTAAAACTTTCTTTAGGGAAAGAGGATAACATATCCACCTACTGTACTTTGTTGAGATTCTAATGTGTAGAAGTACCTGTGTCTCACATCCTAGTCAAGGTGTTAGAAGGACATACTGAAGCTGTTTAAGTACGACATCTGTGCCACATGTTATGGACAGAAGTGAAAACAACAAAGCAATCACAGCTCATCTCATTTGGGTGAAAAATGTTGTTGTAAGTAAGTTTAAGGATGCTTTGGAACTGAATTCCTGGCATTTGGGAACAAGGCAGATCTGTGTGTCTTATTGGTGAAGTCTTCCCCATGCATCTGTTAAGAATGAGATGATCTTATTTTAGCACCAAAGCAGAGAACATGAACTGAATTACCTTCTGTATTGTAATGATTCCTTCTTGTGTTTCTTTGTCCACCAAAATCTTGAAAACCCCCAAGCCATCGCCATCCACAATCTTGTATTCCATTTCAGCATTAGTTCCCACGTCGGCATCCACAGCCTTTAATCTAGCCACCACTGAAGCTACAGGGAGTGATTCTGGGACATTATATTGATACGACCCTAAAAAAATGAAAAACAGCCGTCGTGAGCTTTTCTCCATCCATGTCTAAATTAATGACATCGCTTCGTTTTATAGCTAAGGAAAGTAACGAAGTCTTAGTTATAAACAGTTGCATTTGGTTTGGTCATTCTTTAACGTATTATCAAAACGCTACGGTGTAACACCAGCATTATCTGCTTTGTGCCCTCAGCAAGCCTGTGATAATATCTTGATAAACTTTTAAGAAGGAGCAAACCATCTGTGCAAGTAGGACAGTGTCCTACCATATGAGACAAGAAATCAATTTAAAATGTTTTTTTAATCAGTTTGCATGTGCATTTAGCTACTCCTGCGAATGGAATACTTGTGTGTAACACTGCAGACAGAACACATACAAGTCACAGATTACCTCTGTGAGCTGGGTATATTCCAAACTGTTTTTACCCCTCATGTAAACAGATTGCTGGTGTTTCTCGAGTCCCTTCCTCCAATGTTATACTGCTCTTGCCAGTAGTTTTCTTCATTATTTGTTCAAATATATCTAACCTGCCTTTCCATCTGTTAAAAGCCAGTGGGCTGTAGTGGTTAGCGTTAGCCTAAGACCAGGCTCAAATTTCCATTCTCTCACAAAGGTCACCCAATCCTAACCAACTTTCCAGCGCTGATGCAGCCGCAATGCAGCCCCGCGGTAAGGGAACAAATGTGCCCTTGCCTTGGAGGCCTCTATGACTGCTCCCCCACCACAGAATTCAGCGTGCGCCCCATTGGTAAAGCTGAAGTGGAAAGTTGGCCTTGGAAAGTTGTTTAGGATTGGACTGTAGATGACTTTGGGTAAGTCACAGGACTTGAGGCAATTACTTATCTGATCTTTCCATCACCCCTGTTTTCATTGGAGGCTCTGCGGGTCGCGGCCCACAGTTTGAGAAACGCTGCCCCAAACAAAACACCACAATAATAATGTTCAGTGAAAACAATTCCTCATGAGTATTCCCAGGCCCAGTCCAAGTTAAAGCAGTGCCTAAAGCACTGCTCTAATTTCCTGCTCCCCTCCCATTTTTTTCCCCTGCAATCTCCTTTGTTTTCTTTTCTCACACCCCACTGCCATCCCCTCCTCACCTACAAGGCTATTTAAAGCAAGTTGGGAAAGGAGAGGAGAAGGGAGCAGAAGGGGTGACAGAATGAAATACCATTAGCTTTGTCATCTGCTAGTCCCCACCCGGCCTCTTCTTCAAAGATACACCGGCTGGGTGGGGCGTGTTGAGATGACTGTGCTGTATACCAGCCTGTGCACTTGAAGAAGTGGCAGGGTAGGAACCAGGAGGTGTGGAGCTAAAGGTGAGGGGAATACAGGGTTTGCTCCACCTCCTTCTTGCCCCCACGGGCATGATGTACGTGAGAGAGGCAGAGCGCTCCTGCTTTGGTTTGTCTCCTAAAAGGAAGTGATTGGTCTGCTTCCTTTCTCCAGTACAGCTACCACCGTGGTGCTGGAGGAAGAGATGGGTTACTGCTGCCCAATCCTTTTCTGGTTTACTCTCAGAGAGCTAGAAGAGGAACAGACTACAGGGTAAAGAGGCTGAGTGGTTTAGGGTCTGGGGGAGGCAACGGGCAGCCATGACGTGAAGGACACTCCTTGTCAGTTTGTAGTCTTCTCCAGCCCACCACTCAAAGTGGCAGCTTTAGGCCACCTGGTGACTAGACCAGCCCTGAGTATACCAATCATGGGAGCAGCTGATGCACAAGGAAATCGGGGAAAATAATGCATAACTTAGCCATAATATCTTTACTGAGACAAATCACAGTCAATGACCTAAGATCAGAGATAACTCTCATTGTGTCTTAAGCAGTTTCCTGGTTCTTCACGCCTAATTGAGATAAATGCTGTTCTTGCCTCTGTAACTGCAAAGGCACCTTTTTTCTCTTTTGAAAACTCTCAATCTGCAGCTCAGCTAAAATTGATACAGATTGCAGCTTAACAAAATGCAGAGCGGAGCCACTAACATTCTCACTTCCAGAAATGGGATCCTGGTGTTGTATTGTGACTCAAGCAATTTGAGAAAAAAAGAATGTGTTTCCCCTACTCTCTTTTGATCAGTTTGTTTTTTCATATCCACTTGCAAAGGAGACCAGATTGGACATGCATATGTTCCTCACATTAGTCTAATTCACTCCTGCAATGGCTTTACAAGAAAGAGCATAGCAAGGTGGGGAAAAGCACCAGACTGTTTATAAACAGGGTGCTTCAAGTATGAAAATAGACTTGTTTCTTTCCCTTTCTTAGTTTAGTCATGAGCCACCTTGGTCAAAGCAAGTAAATTGAGGGCAGATTGTTTTCTAGTTCTTCCCAGATTGATTTTTTATGAAACACTGAGTGTCTGCACCAAGAAAAAAAAAATCCAACTGAGATTCTCAAACAATCTGAGATGCACACACAAATAGAAGAAGATATGCATCTTGATGTCCAGGACATTCTGGTGTGCATTGTCTCTCTATTCGCCGCTGAATTATTATCATAAAGTTGGAAAGAAATAAAACACCGTCACATGCACGCAATAGCACACATACAGAGCCACAATGATGAAGGGTGCACAAGGCAAAGGTGGGAATGAAATTTGCATAAGGACTCGGCACGAAGGGAGGTGTGTAGAGTGGAGCAGAAAGCCCAGCCAACACGCTTGACAGATTGGGAACGAAGACTCACTTTAATCTACACTACAGGCTGAAGGACCACAGGGGTGAGAGTCCCAAAGAAAGACTCATCTTTGGGGTGAGCACTGGGCAAAGAGTGTGCCTGTTGCAGCACTCAAGGGAAAACCAAACCACAAAGGGAAGCAATCACAGAAGTGTGTATAGAGCAGATCAGAAAACAATATTGGCCAGTTTCAAAGTGGGAAGAGGGTGGGATGGAAAAGGGGAATTCATGTGCGTTCTGGGTTTCATAAAATCTCACAGCACATCACCAGTGCTCCACACCACAAACTTTCAACAAATGCTGCTCAGAGTACAGCACGCCGCAAACAGAGCAGTGCTTGCAAAGCTGTTCCAGGTGGTTCAAGCAAACAAGCGAGACCATGCTATATCAAGAAAAGTTAAAAACCCTCCGAAAGACGGCAATCTTCATAATACAACACATCTCTTGCACCTGCCCTAGGTAAAAGTATCCCCTGTTCGAAATCCAGTCGTGTTCGACTCTAGGGTGCGGTGCTCATCTCTGTTTCTAAGGCCGAAGAGTCAGCGCTGTCCAAAGGCGCTTCCGTGGTCATGTTGCCTATGTGGCCGGCATGACTAACAGAATGCCGTTACCTTCCTGCCGCAGTGGTACCTCTTAATCTGCTTGCAATTTCTTGCTTTCGAACTGCTAGGTTGGCAGGAGCTGGGACAGGAGACGGGAGCTGACTCCGTCATGCAGCACTCGGGTCTCGAACTGCTGTCCTACTGACCTTCCGGTCTGCAGTTCAGCGGCTTAATCACTAAGCCACAGCGGCACCTGCCCTATTAGTGTGATAAAATTCTGCTAGGTGTCGGAGACGGCATGAGCTTTCACCACTGCTGACACTGAAAAGCAGTCAACAGCTCTTCTCTGCAATCAGAATCCATCAACAATAAGCCATGCAATTAGCAGAGTATAATTTAATTCATACTGTGCATTTCTTTTTAAGGTGAATTTGAACAAAATAGCAAACGAATATCAGTTGGCTACTACAAGAACTATTGTTCTCTCTCAATTATCTCATGCAGAAACTTACTGCGTGGAAAGCGGGGAGGGTTATCATTGACATCTGTAAGGGTGACAGTGACAGAAGTGGTCCCAGACAGTCCCCCATTTTGACCAACCATATCCTTTGCTTGAATGACAAGTAGATACTGGTCTTTTGCTTCTCTGTCCATATTGGGAAGCGCAGTTTTGATAATACCTGCAATATGCCAAGAGATACACAACAACACAGAGATACTAGTTACATTTCTAATTAACAAATGTAAAAATAATAATAATTGACATTCACCAGCAAATCAACTAAAGACATGAAGGTGACTGAACTGGTCCAGTACTGTATTTCAAATGGGCACAATTGGAACACACAGATAAACATCCACTAGAGCGGTGGTTCCCAACCAGGGGATCAGGACCCCCCAAGGGGGTCACGAAGCAGTTTCTGGAGGGTCGTGGGATGTCGGCTGGATGGCCACTCCCAAGATGGCAGCTCACTCCTCCCCCACCCCCCACTGCAGAGAAAGTGTCTGATGCTCTCTTGGGGCTGGTTTGCTCACCTTGTGTTACTGTGTTACTTTATGCTTGCCTTTTAGCATCACTGTTAGTATTAGCTCACTTCCCCCCCCCCCAGCTTATGAGTACAACTTTAAAAATGGGATATATTTTTAGAAGTGCGATTTATCAAACAGTGTAATTTATTAAAAACAATGACATCACTTCTGGCCCTAGGTCTTAGGGGGGTCCCAACAGATTGTCATTTTACAAAAGGTGGTCCCAGTGCGAAAAAGGTTGGGAACCACTGCACTAGAGAGATATAAAGTGCACCTAACTTTCTCCAGATTGTATACTACACAATCAGAATGAACCTTTTCAGACCCAGGTGTCTGACAACCTGTTGAATGGGACCCACTTTTCATTTATTTAATATTTCTTTCTGCTTCTTTCTTTCTCTCTCTTCCCCAACACCTCTTCCTTTCTCACTTCATGCCCTCTCAGACGTGCTAGTTAATCCTTTCTCTTTCTTGTTAAAGAAAAAAAATGGAGAAAAAGAAATTAAAGACTCTGCCCCAGTATGACTGACTTTAACTTGGTCCACAACCCAATTCTGGGTTATGATGACCCATCAGCTGAAGACCAATGCTACAAACAATATGAAAATGCACACTGCAGTTTGGATCGTGTGACTGAAAGACAATTCTATTAATGAACCTGGAACTCACTGGACATGATTGAGACTTATAAAATTATGCATGGGATGGAGAGAGTGGATAGAGGGAAATTCTTCTCCCTCTCGCACAACACCAGAACCAGGGGTCATGCACTAAAATTGAGTGGAGGGAGAGTTAGAACAGACAAAAGAAAATATTTCTTTACCCAGCGTGTAATTCATCTGTGGAACTCCTTGCCACAGGATGTGGTGATGGCATCTGGCCTAGATGCCTTTAAAAGGGGTTTGGACAGATTCATGGAGGAAAAGACCATCACAGGTAACAAGCCATAAGCAACCTCCTGGTTTTAGAAGTGGGTTTTCTCTGTGCCAGGTGCAAGGGAGTGGCGACTGAACACAGGTATCTTGTTGTCTTGTGTGCTCCCTGAGGCATCTGGTGGGGCCACTGTGTGACACAGGAAGCTGGACTAGATGGGCTTTTGGCCTGATCCAGCAGGGCTCTTCTTATGTTCTTAACTCATATCTGAATTACAGCCCAATACCATGCATGTCTACTCAGAAGTAAGTTTCATTATAGTCAATAGGGCTATAGGTAAGTGTGAATAGGATTGCAGCCTTAATTATGTGACCTCTGTGTAGTCCCAGGTCAGTATGACCTACACACATATTCTTGGCATTTTAGCTTCATACATATACATGATGTACTGCATAATCACTTAAGAAGAATGACTGCACCAGTATGTGCTGGTCTGGAGAAGCACAGAACTTTAATGTGTACTCACTCAAGAGAGGAAGTCCCAACACATTTAGGTTCAAGAATAAAAGGAATATTTTATTGTTCCTGTGGATATTTTCTCATGGTTTTGCCTCTGATTGGCGCAGCTCTCTTGCTTCAACCTGGACATTTGAAGCTGAAACAGCACATTATCTAAAACTCCAGCTCACACACCTTTGTTAAGGCTTCAAAGCCAAACACAGGTTTCATCTCCTTGGCTTGACACAAGTCACTGCTGCGAATGTTTGGCAGTGGCCTGGAGACACCACATAGTGAAGGCAAACTGCAGTGCCCTGTGGCATATCTGTGTCCTTGGTACAGATGTCATAGAGAAGCTATTTCATGTTTTTCAAGGTGGCTCTTGGACTGGGAAAAGTGGTCCTGCGTGTGAACAATCTGTCTCCTAGGACGAATGGGAGCTTCCAGCACTATCAGTGAGTCGCTCTAATGCAGAAGCAGAAATGTTGAGATCTCTACTTAGAAAAAAAAAAGGAACTACATGACATGGGGAACTTATATGCCATCTGCACACCTGTGATCCTTCATATCTGCCAAATGAACAGGTAGGGGGATTGCTCAGTCCTGTGCAAGTGTTCCATGTCTACTGTGGAGAGAGCTTGCTAAATGACAGCACTCAAGACGCATAAAGAACCTTGGGGCGGACATGCTCCCAGTTGTTCCATCAATCTGATGATGACACGAAGAGAGATAATAACATTCAACATTTGGTTTTCAGGCTGCCAAAACAAGTTTCCTAATGGCTGAAAATCGTAAATGACCAACGGATTCTTGCTGCTATTAATCCTGTATCACACCATGAATTTCAATGAAGTTATCTTGAATTAGCTACTATCTTTCAGAAAAAAGGGGGAAAAACACACAATAACCACTTCTAAAGCACTCAGTGTAATTAGGAAGCTTTGATGTAGTAATTGAAACACTGTACTATCTGAAACAGTTTTACAGTTCTATCCATTTGGCCATCTTCTTGCCATGTGTAATTATGCTTTGAAATTTAAAGGGGAAAAGGCGGGGGGGGGGGAGAGAGAAAAGCTAGAGTTCTGCGGTGTAAATAAATAAATATTCCTCCAAAAACCAAGAAGGCTTTATGACTATTTCATGCTTGTTACTCGATACAGCTGCTGACTGATTTCCAGGGAGACTGCTTCTTACTCCACCACTGCTACATGTCAACAGTGGAGGAAACATAAAATACATGGATAACCAAGAGGCACATTGGGGACTCCACATTTCCATCAGATGTTTATAAACTCTTTAGTTCCAGATGTATTTATTTCCTCTTTTGAATCTAAATCAGCCCGTTTCCTCTGTGTTGAAAGTCTTGATCTTGCGAAATAAATAAATACATCTTATAGCTTTATTTCATCCATCCTAAAGAGCACAAGACTGATATGCCCTTTCACAAATTACTCCTTTAGGTTATTTTTCTAATGCTGTCCTCTGCAAAATCTTATTCTGACCTTATACATCTGTGGGATGTTCCTTTTCCTGTAGATGAGAGTTGGTTTCTGTAATTTATTTTATTATAAGCTACTGCAAGGTTAGCTATACAGGGAGAATAAGCATTCACCAAGGGAGAATAAGCATTCTAGTGACCTGCCAAGGGAAGGGGAGGGAGAATTGGGTTAAAATATTATGGAAAGATAATCAGGCAATTGTGGAACTGGTATCAGTGGGCCAAAGACAGCCACACTCCCTCCACTTCATCAGATAAAGTTAATGCTGCTAAATTCAATAAAATGAGAGGGCCAAAGCCTGACCTGTTTAGAAGTGATGGCGTCCATTTGACCCAGCGTGGCACCGGCCTTTTCCTTTGACATACAACAGAGTTTGCATGGCCTACTTCATGTGGGGAGGTGGGGGATGCTAGGCTAACACACCTGTGTGGCAGGTAGCGTGTGGGCTGGATAGACAAGGGTTAAATCCTGGCGTACATTCTGAGGTTAGCAAGGTCAGGGGGTGAGCCAGGACCACTCACGAGATACTTGTCCAGATTGGTGAGGCTGGCTGGCAAGCCCCTTGACTGGAATAGCGAGGACAACCATAGGGCTTGATCAGGGAGGTCTGCAGAGGGTCGCACAGGCCTCCCCGAAGGGCCCCCCCAGTAAATACTAAAACAGCTGTTTCAGGGGCTTTTTCCCTGGGATCGCCGCCGCTGCTGCCATACTGTCCCCACCCATTAAGGGGGCAGGGGACAGCTTCTGGTTCCTATGGTGGGTCGAGACCCACAGTTTGAGAACCACTGCTATAGGGGATTTGTTAAAAGCTGGCTTTTTTTGTTCTGCTTTTGGAGGAACAAAAGTGGGATACATAGGTGGTTTTCATAGTCTGGTTTTTCCGTTGTGGAATTTGGCTTGTTGATACTGCTTTAACTTTTATTGTTTTTGTTTTATTTGATGGCTTATTCTGGGTTTTTGGGGGGAGGGGTCAGCCATCATGGGGTACACAAGGACAAGAAAAACACAGTAGAAATGTTTCAAATAAATAAAAATAAACCATCCTCTGTCTTTGGCAATGCTTTTATAGGAAGGGTGTGCAGAAAGTAGGTGTCTATGGACATTTTAGTTTCTCTGGTTTGGGTTGTGCATGGGTTGTGTACTTATGGGGCAGATAACCCCACTCTCACATTTTGACTGTAGGAAAGAGTCAGAAGGCACACAAGTTCCACTGAAAGCGATTGTATAGAACAATCTAGAGATGGACTGTAACTCTGGAAGTACAAATGCCTCTCTTAAAAAAGAAAATGAAAAATGTGGGCAAGCCCCTTTAGGATATTATGAAGATGAAAAATATCTCAGGAAACCTACGGGGGTGGTGATGAATGAGGCAATCGCAGGGGAAATGAATGCCGAATTAGTGAGATCACAACGAGGAAAGGCTAGAGATGAATAAAAATCATTTCAAGTATTTACATGTTTCAAATATACACTTGTTATTACAGAATCAAACACATTTCTGGTTTGTGGAAATAAGACCATTGACATCCCAAACTGAGAATACTAGACTAGTACATATCTAATACAATCTAGAATATACAACCAATGTACCTAAGTATATGATCAGTGATCCATGCATATCATTTATTAGTGGCCACAGAAACTGTATGGAAAGCCAGACCTTGCTTTGATTTTTCCTCTGCAGTAGTTTCCACTCTCAAAGAGGAAAGCTGCTTTTTAAAATGACCAGCACCTTGCAAGTGGCAGTTGCGATAGGGAAAACTGCAGGCAAAAACTCTGAACATAGGCATGGTTGGCTCTTTTACTCACAAGGATGGTTTTGATGGATCCAACTAAGGCCCATCTATTCCAGTACTCCATTTTTAGACATTGCCAAAACCTTGAAAGCTGCAAATAGTGAGCTTGCCATGACTCCTACTTTGGAGCTTGGAAATACACATTCTAGAGACTTGTAAGTCTCCCCTCAAATGTGAAATGAGCATTATGAACAACCCCCACTCCTTGAATTCTTCTTGAATCTTAATCGTTCGTTCGTAAACCTTTATTGGCATAACGTACAAACATACACATAACATACAAACATAATACATTAAACAATACAACATCTATCAGCCATTCCCACAACTCTTAATCAAAGTTGAATGATCCCCTTTTTCCCACCCAGCAACCCCTAGCTGCAAAGGTTCCACAGGGAGCTGATATACTGCTATACAGGGCATCAGGCCACGAGCAGATCCTGGAAAATATAGTTTCCCAAGAGCTACGGCTATGTCAGTAACTGAATGGGCAGATGGATGGGAACAAGGAGGAATCATAGAGACGAAGGTAGTTTATTTCCAAATTTAGGAGAGGGTTCAAGCCCATGGTATAAGCAGGGACATGACTGTTATGGTCAGTATCGTAGCATGCGCATTCTGCCCTTGGGGTGGGGCACGCAACTGAATGATGCTGACGCCCCCAGCGCCAGTGCGTTAAGCTCCCCTTGCTGCCAAACAGCTCCATTTCAAAGCTAAACGGTGCCGAGGGCAGGCGGGAGGGCCTTCTTTCGCACCTCCCTCGCAGTGTTTTTGGCGGTGATCGCCACCAAAAACACTAAGAGGTGCGTGGAGGCCGCCCCCCTCACCTGGAGCAGCCCACACTGACCACTCCACATAAACTATGCTACTGGTTATGGTCATCTTACTTGAACCCAGTATTGATAGTCAGAGATATACTGGTATAGTGCCCCTGAACATGTAGGTTTTAAAGTCTTTCATAAATAGTTGTACTGGATCACATACCTGCAGTCTGAAATTAAGATAAAATTGGCACAAATTATATCACTGCCAGTATTATTCTGCTGTCCTAGAGTTTCTTCGGGGGTGTGATTTTTTTTTCTTCTTCTCTTTTTAATGTAGAAATACAGGAAGCATGACAACATGTACCTGTCTTTGGCTCCACAGAAAAATAAGGCTGTCCTTGGAGAATGCTGTAAACCACTCGGGCGCTGTTGCCATATGTAGGGTCATCTGCATCAGTAGCTGTGACTTGTACCACCGAGGTTCCTACAAAGTGATTTGGAACAATAACAACTTCATTAGATATTACACAGTCAGGAACGTTATTCATAAAGCAGAAAAATACAGTATTGTGCTTCTGCTGGACTGAGGTGAAAGTCTTTCAAGACAGTGAATAATAATACTTTGCATTTATATCATGATTTCAAGTGTTGCGCACTTGACACACATTCTGTTGTTGTAATCCTTACAATAACCCTGAAAGGAAAGTTCAGGTATTAATCCATATTGCAGACTGAGGTGGCGGGAGGGGGGAGGAGGAACAGCTGACCGAGTGGCTTGCTTGAAAACACCTAATCAGTTTGTAGCAGAAGTAGGATCTGACTGTGAGCTTCCAAATTCATAGATCAATCCATTAGCCACTAGGCTCCATCAGCTCATGACATCAATAAAGCTGCACATTACCTTGCTTGACAGTATCTGTACAATGAGGGAAAATTTATTTCCTGCATTGTGTGAAATGCCAGGATAGTTTGGGCTTCTTTATGAGAGTATCTTCAATCCTCTGTGCTTGTTCCAAGGATAAGGCTCCCTTAAGAGATAGGTTGGCAAGAACAATCAGGCACATACGATTAAATAAGGGGTGTGGCCAAGCCTAGCTGAGGAGACCAAGAGAACAAGCTATAAAGTTCTCGGTTATGAAATCCTTAAATCAGCGATTGTCAACGTTTTTCTTCTCCTGGCACACTGACCTCTATGGTTTTCGCCTCTTGTGATGTCACTTTTGGAAGACTCTTCCAGGTTCTGCGGCTCTGTTTCTAGGGCAATTGTCTGCAGTAACGAATTGTCCGACCCTCTTCCTCCGCTGGCTCCATAGAGCCAGTGGAGGAAGAGGGTCAAACAATTCTATTGACCAGCGTTTCTCAAAGTCCTACAGGGGAGTTTATTCCCCTTTAAATATTTTTTAGGGCAGGTCAATGTCAGAGGCTCCAGGATCGTGCTCACCCTGACCCAAAACCACTTTTTTCAACATACCTGGTTGTCCTTCCTGCTCCCCGAAGGGTCTGGAGGGGGGGGTGCTGCTGCTGCCTCTGCAGACCTCCCCAAGGCTCTAAACAGCAGGGATCGCATTCCGAAGTCCTCTTCTGGTTTTCAGTGAAAACCGCTGTTTAGACTGCTGCTGTTTAGAGCCTTGGGGAGGCCTGCGGAGACAGCAGCAGCGCCCCCCCCCCCCCCGGACCCTTCGGGGAGCTGGAAGGACAACCAGGTATGTTGAAAAAAGTGGTTTTGGGTCAGGGTGAGCACGATCCTGGAGCGCTGCCTCCAACATTCGGGCTGGCCACCCCCCCCTTAAAGTTAAATCGGCCTGAGAACCCCTGCTATAGATAGTTGCCCTAGAAACAAAGCTGCAGAACCCGGAAGAGGTTTTCAGCGATTTTTAACCGCTGTGCTCCAAACTCCCACAGCACACCTGTAGATGTTTCGTGCTTTGGCACAACAGTTGAAAACTGCTGCCTTATCTTAAAAAGTTACCGTGACCAGTTCAGATTATATTAAACCAGTGTTTCCCAAACTTTTTCGACCTGTGGCTCCCTTGACCATTGGCAACCATTGGCCGCGGCTCCCCATTACATGATGTTGATGCCTGCCAATTAGCATTGCACTGTTTTCCGAGGGGATTCCGTGGTACTGTGCGGCTCCCCTGGCTGGTATCCGCGGCTCCCCTGGGAGCCACGCCTCCCACTTTGGGAACCACTGTACTAAACCAATCATACTACACAATTACAGAGATGTTTATTCACAATGTGCACGTGTCCTGACCTGTCTCCTCACTTCCCGATTAGTTTTCTTAAGCACGTGGGGGAACTGTCTCCATACATGCACTATTAAAGCTAACAAGTTTAGCAACATGTGTGGAGGGGCAGTCACACAACTCCCGACAACACACAATTAGAGAAGCTAACTGGGAAATTAAGGGAAAGGCCAGGACTTGTGTGTGCACATGTTCATAGTCATGTGGGGCCAGTCTGACAGGTTAAGGATCATTCAAACCAATCCAATAAAGTATTTGTTACCAACATGCAACAGTGCTTGCATTATTCATTAAGTTAGAGATCACACTTTTTTCTTCACATTCCTGTTAAAAATCACCTCTACATTTTACCTCAGTTAGCTTTTCGTTCAGTTCTCCTTGCTGACACAGATATTCCGCACACCTCTGCTTCAACGCCTTGCCTGTGCTGAATATTCAGGTATCATATAATGTTCACAATATCAGACTGAGCTGGCTCTAGGTACTGTTTGGAAACTCCTCCTAAACCCCTGACTACCATTATGATTTGGAGGTTTTCCAGATGGGATTCCTTCACCTCTTTTTCTGTTCTACAACATGAATTTCTGCCAATGAGTACTGCACTTTATTGTCCGTGCACCTTCCAATAAACATGCAAGACAGCCTGGGTTAAGCTGGGCCATGTTATTGAAACCAATAACAGAGAAAACACTTGTAGTGGGCAAAGCCTGAAACTCCTCCCCCTGAAGTGCAGGCAACTAACTTAGGGGAGAGCAAATGACCACTATTCCCCAAATAGGCGTTGCCAAACTGATTCAAAGCTGTGATCCGTCAACGGGCTGAACTTCTCTATGCCAACCTCAGAGGGTCGAGGCAGCTGGAATGCACCGACTCCCTCAAGCCGGAAAGCCTCCAAGGTTACCTTTGCAATCCAAGCCAGAGGGCTTACCAGCCAGCCTTTGAAGAGTGGCACTGACTCACCCACTGACTTTTGCTTACCTCAGGGTGCACACCGAAATCCCTACTCCTGCCTCTCTGGCCTGCACAACACCTGCCAAAAGTGACCAAAAAGGAAGATAAGAAAAGAGTGA
The DNA here is from genome assembly GCA_026170595.1 of Plestiodon gilberti rubricaudatus. Taxonomy (NCBI): domain Eukaryota; kingdom Metazoa; phylum Chordata; class Lepidosauria; order Squamata; family Scincidae; genus Plestiodon; species Plestiodon gilberti. The sequence continues at coordinate 59,191,058 of JANXHW010000004.1, read as the reverse complement.
AAATAATGCTAGAGAAACAAACAACCGAATGCCAGTCTGGGGTAGGGGGAAAAAAAAACTGCCAGCTAAGGACAATCAAGCTGACAGCAAAAAATTCCTACCTGGCTCCCAAGGAGGCAACCAGTTCATCTCAGACTGTACAAATGGAAGGGTGGGTAGTGGTCGAAAGCCAGAGCCAGACTGAGGGAAAGACGTCAGAAGGCCGACTAATGGCTGTTGAAGCTCTGCCTCCCAAGCTACAGGCACCAATCGGTTGCCTGGAAAATTACGCCTCAGCCTCGTGTGATCAGGAGGGCCGAACAAGATCGGCCCGCACGTGATGAGCATATGAAACTGTGATCACCTCCACCCCAACCACAATGGATTGCTTGCCTGTCACCTGGTCCTGGCACTATCACTAATAATTCTAGCATGTCACCGGCACTTTTCTGGAATTTTCGCATCACAACCATCCATCAATGATTCAGTGAATGCTAGTCCTGACCTGAAGAACAACAAGAACCTAGGGCCGGAGGTTCCCCACCGCTGCATTAGACTATCAGCAAATGGAAGGGGTGTCTCCTATTTGCTGATAGTCTAATGCAGCGGTGGGGAACCTCCGGCCCTAGGGCCGGATCAGGCCCCCGAGGCCATCCGGTCCGGCCCCCGGAGAGATTGCCGGGAGGCCGGCCAACCGGCCCCTGGAGGCTCCGCCGGGTCCGCGCATCACCTCCGGAGGCCAGGAGAGGGCCTTTGCATGTCCTCCCCGGCTGCCGCCTCGACCCCTTCTCACCAGGCCGTTGGCCATTTCGCACATGCGTACCACGCCGATGAGGGCAAGCTCTTGCCCTCTTGCCCTCATCGGCATGGTACGCCGGAGGTGACGCGCGGACCCGGCGGCGGCTTCAGATGGTGAACGCGGAGCCTCCAGAGGCCGATGGGGGGCGGGGGCAAAAATTAATTAAATAAATAAAAATGGCACCTGGCCTTACGGCCGGCCCTCAAGCAAATTTCTAATATTTAAAACGGCCCTCGCCAGGGAAAAGGTTCCCCGTCCCTGGTCTAAAGGCACACACGTGACTTGCCAGGGAAACCCAGGAATAAGGCCATGCCTGACAGGTCTTCTGTTCTTAAAGAAAGGCTTTGTGATGTAAAACTGTAGCTGTAATCTCAATGACCTAGAATAGTGACTCCACTAAGAATATGGAGGCACCATGTTTTTAATAAGCCTTGTGCTGCTTGACCTTCCCTTGTTCCCTTCATATGTTTCCCTCATAGATGCTTAGGCAAACTACCCAATCGAACAGATCTATGGTCTTGTTGAACCTAGGTTACTTCAGGTAAAGACTAAAGATGCTCATGCGTATTCTGAGAGGGCTGACAGAGCTTTCTCAGAGGGAAGCTGTGCCGTTCCACCTGCTTTACTGGGGAGCAGAAGGGTGTAATGGCACCTGGAAAGCTAGCACCTTGAGGAAGTACAGTACAGACAAGGACCAGTGAGCTAAGATGCATGAAGAATGGTTTTGCTTAGCTTGCACTTTGCTAAGTTCCACACCTGGATACTGCTGTGTTAACACCCAAACCCTTTCCCAAATATGCATGTTTTCCTTTCTCGTTATCCAACCCCTCCCCTTGTGTTTTACTAAACTATTTTTATGCTGTAATTCTTCATCTGCTTATTGTCAGTTGAACTCAGTGAGAGGCTCGGCCCAGTCCTCCTGAACCCCTTGCTACAATTCTTATTGGATAGGTTTTTCAGGAATTCTCCATGGAACTGACAGGGAGGCTTGCGAGAACGGTCTCCCTCTGCCTGGCTTTGTCCTTGTGATGTCAGTGGAATCTACCAGTGTTGAGCCAGGCCTGGTGGCAGATCTGGGGGGAGGAGGGAGGGACACTGGAACAAGGGCTCCCCTACCCTCAAAACTCTGTATAACTATTTTTCCCCTCATTAAAATCACTCCTTCCTCTGCTAAAAGTGCAGATTCGATTGCCTCTTAATGATCTTGGTGCTCCTCTAATCCACATAGGAAGGAAGATGGAATGACATGAAAAAGCTTTCCGTAAGTCACCTGTGTCAAGGTGACTCACCCTGGACCGTGACTGGAGTGAGGTGGTTGTTCATTCTCTGTGCATGCTTAACCTTCGGCCTCTCTGATGGGATTACAAACAAGAGAATTCATGAGTGAAGGTAATTTGCTATGTAAACATTTATTCACTCAGAAATTGACTTGTGCTACCAGCTCATTACAAAGGTACAGCTGTGAATTTATATGTAAGGAGATCACAGAATTTCTTGTCTAAGCACAATATTGACCTCTCACAATGGCTGAGAAATGAGGAGCTCGCTGAAGCTCCGCAAGCACAGAATGGCCTCTCGGGAGGCGAAGAGAGTCAGGTAAGCCCTGCGGTCCCCGCCCCCTCACCTGAGGGCACCAATGACACCGAGGGGACTGGAACCCCCCCTTGTGTGATGAAGAGGCCAGGAAAAGCTTGAACCCCACTGTAGAAGTGCGGGGTTCAGGATACCACTACCACTCTATAAAAATTGTGGCTTCCTTTTGGAGTAAATAATGAAAACTGAAAACACAAGAAGACTCTCATATCTAAAACAGTTCTATCAGGGTTGTTTGATTAATAATGGCTTCACTACAAACATAATTGACCATTTTCAACTGCTAACTAACTGAGCAAAGAGGTTTCTTTTAAAGTGGTGGTCCTCTTATATAAATTTAGAGGGGGGAATTGTCCATCTTTTCCAGTGGCTATTCATTGGTGTCTCTTTTGCATCTTTTAAACGATTGTGAGCCTTCTTTATTTATTTAGCTACGTGAACTGCATTCTGAAGTATAAAATAATAATAGCAGCAGCACATGATGGCCCATGTATAATATTCAATAAAGCAATATTTCCACGTGTGCAGATTTTGACAGATCACATTAACTTATGTGGGGTTGTCCTCGAAGACAGTTACAGCGGAGGCCTGTGTGATTGCTGGTGGTAGGCGGTTTGACTCTGTTGGACCGTTGCTCCGGTGGCTACACTGGCTGCCAATTAGTTTCTGGGCCCAATTCAAGGTGCTGGTTCTGATGGCTTGGGGCCAGGGTATTTGAGAGACCACCTTCTTCTGTACAATCAAGCTTGTCCCCTCTGGTCATAGCAGGCCCTTTTACAGGTGCCGTCACCTATGGAGGTGGGAGGGGCAGCAGTAAGAAATAGAGCCTTCTCAGTAGTGGCACCAATCTTATGAGGAATTTGAGGCTTCTGTTTCCTCTTCCAGGCCTCCTGATCACCCCTGCACCAGAGCATGCAGTCCGTGCCTCCATGGAGCGGCTGCATGTTTCAGCGTGGAGGTGGATACGATTGGACAGTATAGCAAAGTCTAGTTCTGAGGACTAATGATTCTGATTAAGCTTCCAGCACAACACAGAGACATTTAAGGATGCCAAACACTTACAATCCTATGCATTCTTATTGAAGAGTAAGCCCCTTTATCTTCCCTCTGTGTAAACATGCATTGGATCAAGCTGCAAGTTTCATTGGAATTAATGGGAACGGAGTGCACAGATAAGCACTTACATTTCACTAATTCAAGTGGGACTCAGACATGCTTAACTTTCCTTGGACTGCACCAGCTGATTCTGTAATTAATGAAAAGCAATGGGATATCAAAAGACCGTGCCTGCATGAGAGAACCTGCATGAGCAGCTCTTCCTTATTCCACTTCCTTTTTGGTCGGTGGCTCTGCCCTGCCCCCCATATTCCGCTCCACCATCCTTCTGATTTGAAATGGAACATTTCTCAAAATAATTCCCGTACTGCTGCATGCACAGCTTGCTGAAGCTCTCAATTCCTTCTGTTCATTTGTGTCTTTTATTTATATTTCCCCCCCCCCCCTCCAGGTCACCAATGCACACAAGAGCCTGTGAGAAGTGATGAAACACAGGGTAAAAAACAAAAACAAATATCTTGATGCAATCACATAATACACCTTTCTATCAAGATTCCTTCTTGTGCTGTTTTGTGTTTCATCAACGTGCAGAAACTCATCTGTGCACTGGTAACCTGGACGGGGGAAAAAAGAGAGATTCAAAGAATGGAAGGAACTGAAATCAGCAGCAAACTGAGCACGTGAGGCAGTCTGCATAAGATAAGAACCGACACTGAACAGGCTTCATTCACCTGTTTTATCATGATACGAACCCTACAACAACTCTGCAAGGGAAGAGAGGAGCACTATTCCCATATTGCGGCTGAGGGTTGCCTAAGGACCCACCCTCCCCCCCACCAGTTCATGGTAGAGATGAGATTCAAAGCAGGAAGTCCTGATTCATAGCTCACTCTCTTGGCCATTGCATTTGCTCTCTTGGTACAGAGACCCAGAGTCAAAAAAGATGGAGAACAGATCATCATTAACACCCCAGTCCCACTCAGTAACTGCAACCAAGTGGCTTGGAATCTTAAAATCCAGGGAGAAATTTGGATGGAGAAAATGTGTGTAAGTATCTTTGTAAGCAGCAGCGTCACTGCAGGGGGGGGCGGAGCTTCAAGTTCCGCCGGGCTCTGAGCCTCCGTTACACGACGGGAGAAAGTGGTCCCGCCCCTTTGCCTTTGAGGCGAGGGGGCAGGGCCGCTTTCTCCCGTCGTGTAACGGAGGCTCAGAGCCCGACGGAACTTGGAACTCCGCCCCCTCCCCCCCCCCTGCAGTGACGCTGCTGTTTGTAAGAGACAGTTCTCATGAAGTTGGTAGTTCCGGGCTTTCATAAGTTCACTTTGTCAGACAATGCTTATGTTGTACTCAATGGCTAATTAATAAAATCCTTGTCATGGACATAATTTTAAACAAAATAGGAGGTAGATACTTTGTTTCCCCTTAATATTTCATGAATGCTGTAGATGTTTAATTAGAAACTGTGTCATATAAATAAACTATGAATCAATGTGACTATGTAAGATAAATGCCACACAAGCGGTTCGTGCTACTAAATCCTTAATCCAATATTAATGCAGTATTAAATATTACTCCACTGGTAGCCCCAAAGGCATTTAAATATACCATTCCGAGAAGCTTGAAGTAGATTTAATTTGCCACAGTATACAAGGCCCATGTACCACATATAATCCCATTTAAACCTTATTTTGTGGTGATTTATGCACCTTGTGCTGGGCCATTGTAAAGGAATTAATTTCCCTCTGTTTTACCATCTGAATGAGAATATACAGTATGCAAAAATAACTTGCATGCACGGCAGAACTAATAAAGTATTTTGCCATATATAACCACAGTAAGCTGTTAGCATCATAAATCAGGGACAGAAAGTGTCTTCAATTACCTATCTATACATATATTTTTTTAAAAAACACACCTCCTTCCTTCAAGCTATACCACAGAGATTAAATGAAACTTGCTTACGCCAGCAAAGGTCCGCAGGCTTCAAATTCCAATGACTCTACACAAAAAGGCATCTGATCCACTTGGAGTTTATAGCTATATAGGGGGTGAAAGCTGGTACTGTGCAGTGGGTTAAGTGCCTGAGCAGTAACTCAGGGTTTCCCTCTCACTACTGCCATGAACTCACTAGGTGGCCTTAATTAAGCAAACCACTCCCTGTCAGCTTCAATGTGGGGATAATAATACTTGCTTACCTTGAAGAGTTATTGTAAGGATAATTTCACACCCCTTCTAATTGTCTTGTGCACAGGAGCATTGTTGCCCCACCTCTACCTTGCATGAGGCAAGGTGAAGAAATGCTACCAGCTGATTGGCTAGCGTTGTCTCCCGTGGGAGGAGCCAAATCTTGCATTATTGATTTGCATTATTTACTCTTGCATTATTGGCCTGCTTCTGTAGAAGCAGGGTTGGCATACTCTGTACTGCTTGATGGGAATTGGGCTTGTAGCCAGTTTGGTCACAACTGGCAGGAACAGTGTGGGACGGGGTTGTAAGCACAGGATGATGTGCATGTGGTCGGTGGTAAGGGGGGAAGAACCGATCTCCAGGGGCTGCCTGGCTCAGGGACACAGACTGGGGACCCTCTGCTGGGATTGTAAAGCCAATCGCAAAGGTTGCCTGGCTTGGGGTAGGTACTGTAATTCAGCTGCCGCAGCCCCCTTTCCACAGGTTAAAGTTGAGAAGCTGGGATTGTCGACAGGCAGCCTGCAGCTTCAAGTCATGGTAGGACTGCTTAAGGGGACGGACGGACAGACTATGGCTTTTTGTCTCTGTACTACAGGGGGGTCCTGAGTGATAGAACCCAATACTAGATAATCAGATTTATCTATTTGTCTATTTGGAGTATATACAATCAGTTCTCTTTATATGCGAATTCGCTATCTGCGAGGGACATAATTGCCACCTATCTCTATCCATGGTCTGTCCATGTCCACTGTTCTCTTAGCTTTTTCCCCGAGGGTCTCCACTATGCTCTGGGAGCAATTTTCCCTGCCTTGCTGCATTTACTGTAAAGGGAAATCTGTCTCTTCTTGAGTTACTCTGTGTGTGTGTGTGTGTGTGTGTGTGTGTGTGTGTGTGTGTGTGTGTGTGTGTGTGTGTGCGTGTGCGTGTGCGTGTGCGTGTGCGTGCTTCTGTTGAATGCCATTTGCAACACAATGGGAACGGTTTGTGCTCTCTCTGGGCTTCCAGGATACTGTACAATACCTTTCATATTTGCATAATGTTGTTAGGAAGGAATAACTAATTTGTTAGAGTTAGGAATTGTTCCATAACAAAGAGCAAATGTGGTATACTGGATGGTGTCCCCGTTATCACCCAGCCCATAGACTTCAAGGTAAGATCCAGGTTCACAAAGTTCATATAGTGCATGGCGAAGAGGGTCCCCTGGAACCTAACCCCATTTTTCCATAGGCTCAATGATTCGGTATCTGCTGATTCAGTATCTACTAGGTTTTCCAGGAACCTAACCCTAGCAGATAATGAGAACTGACTGTACACCCCACTTTTCTTAACCCTGTCAGTTAACTCAAAGCGGCTCACAAGATAAAAATTAAAATGTTACAATGCATATACAAATACTTAATCGGTTTGGCTATATTGGATCATTTAAATAAATTGTGGCCCTGCTATAACTCCAAATCCCTTGCTCGTGACTTTATTCAGGGATTTGCTTGTGTCTTTATTGGGGGATATGCCGGCAATAGATATGGAACATTAGAAAGTATTGCTATTGTCCAAACTTTTAGTTATCCTCTACTAACAATAGGTTTTGAACACTGCTGATGGAGGAATTGGGTTCCTTTTATGCATCCTTCCAGTGGTACAGTTGCTTCCAGGTCTATAGTGGTTACTAGCTCATGTAAAATCTTCCACCCATGTGGATGCCTCTGACATTGTGATGAGCAACTAGGGAAATGATACCCGATCCCTTGGAGGTGGACTGCTTGCCTTGTTGCTAACCACAACATCAAAAGCACCCTCAAGTGGAGAATATTTCACATGCTCCACATACTCCATTCTTTGCATATTTATTGTATTTATTTTTATTTATTTTTCACATTTTTATACCGCCCTTCCTCCAAGGAGCTCAGAGTGGTGTACATATTTCCTCCCCTCCTTTTTGTCCTCACAACAACCCTGTGAGGTAGGTGGGGCTGAGAGATAGTGACTGGCCCAAGGTCACCCAGGAAGCTTCGTGGCTAAGCGGGGATTTGAATCTGGATCTTCCAGGTCTAAGTCCGACCCCCAAACCACTACACACCTCTGCTAAGTGGGCAAAGAAGATCCTTTTAAAGCCCTGGGTCTCTTATATTTAGGAGATCAATTGTATATTCATCCCAGCACAGCATCCCTCTCAGTAGCTGTTGCTGGTGTCTCCCTTACATTTTTTTTAAGAGTGCGAGTACCTTTCGGACAGGGAGACATCTCATTTCTGGGGAGGAGGGTTGGAGGGGGGATTCCTTTTGTTATGGAAACTGTTTTGTGAACTTTTTTGGTTGAAAATGGTATATAAATATTAAAAATAATTGGAACTGGCAGAGGGATGAGGACAGCAGACAAAACCATCTTGCCTCAAGATACATACAAAGTGGGGGTGGGGGTTCAGGTGAAGAAAATGAAAGAAAGAAGGTGAAGAAGAGGAGAACAGCAGGATTAGTGCCAGGATCCAGTGCACCCTGGGGCCCAAGGAATTTGGGGGCCCAAGTGCATGTGCGAGCATTGGCCCTGCCACTGGCTCACCGTCCTCTCACCTGTTGAGTTTCTCTCCCCCATGCTTACATGCAAACAGGTGGGCAGGCTTGGCAGCAGCTGATGAACAATTCCACCCAACCTTCCCAACCTGGCCTGCTCCATGCAGTGATGGAGTGCTGCTGCCACTGGGAGAATCATTGGCCTTTGGGAGGGGAGGAAAGTGTCCAGCTGAACTCTTCCTTCTTTCTTTCCACCTCCGCCACAAGAGGCCGCTAGAGAGAGAAATTTCAGCAACTGGGATTTTCTATGTGCCAAATGCATAAATTCCATAAAGTTGAGGATTTTTTTTTCTTAAGAGTATCGGATTATCACAGTGGTTCCCCAAACTGGGAGGTGCGGCTCCCAGGAGAGCCATGAACGCCAACCAGGGGAGCCACGAAGTGCCACAGAATCCTCTCGGAAAACAGTGCAATGCCAATTGGCATTTTGGGGGACACACAACTCCAATGCCCGTCTTTCCTTCCAAGGCTCCTTTCTTTTTCCCTGCACTGACATTGTATGAAAGGACCATGGAAAGGAGCCAGCTATCAACTCAGCAATACTATTTATGCTTACATTTTAGCAAAATCATATTGCAGTAAAAGAGATTTACTCATCTTCTCTCTGCCCAGACTCATGTTTCAAACCGTTCTCCTTTATTTTGCAACAGGGACAAATGATTTCAAGTACTGCACTCAGCAACTGGAAGTTACTTGTTCGTTCTCTTCTGCTTTGTTTTGTTTTTAAATTCCCACTAAGCAATCTGGACGCATTACTTGTTAACACAGTTCTATGAACCCTAAACACACCAATGGAAAATATCCCAGGATAATGCCATTGTCTATTTTATGGATGGTCATTTGTGAAATGAAAACACTGGATATTATCTGGAGCTCAGTGAATCAGGAAAAATGTCACAGGACAGTTAAAAAGGTAAAGGTAGCCCGGGACAAACTTATTCACATATGCCATTTACTGTAGTTCAGGTCAACTATGGGTAGGGTACCTAAAACTGCATTTAATGAAGCAGTAGGTCATTGACTATAAAAACTCATGCCATGATAAACCAGTCCCTATGGCTGCAAGCCACAACCCAATTATACCAGTGCAGCCGGGGTGACTTTAATAGGATTAACTTAGCATGAATGAGCTATGGATTGCAGTCTAACTCAAGCAAATTTGTCTTTACTAATAAAACTGTGAGCATTTTCATATTTATTATCCCCCTTTCCTATTTTTACTGTGCCTTTCCACAAAAAGCACCTCAAGGCCCTTCACAATTGTTTCAAAGTTCTCATAGTATTGCCATAAAGAGACCATTTACAGGCATGGATAACTCTACAGGAAAACTGGAGGTCCATTTTTGAAAATAGTTAAGAGAGCGCACGCACTTGGCTGGATTCGAGCGTGAAAATCACTTTAAGAAGACCACTTGTCCCACGTCACTTGTTACTGCCACTTTTGTCTCACTGGAGCCAACTTCATCATAACAAGACAAGATTATACATGGACGGGGGAGGAGAGAAGTGGGGGATCCTCCACTTTTAATGTGAGCAGTTTCTAGGCAACCAACAATACTTTTTGTACTCTTCCTTGCAATCTGGAACTAGTAAGAGTGACTGACAGGTACCCACTCACATAGTCTCCCAATGCTCCTCTCCACTTTGCATGGATAGGCTTCATCCTGGTAGGAAGCCAATCTAAAATTATAGTAATAGCAGCAGCAAAAATAAGAGTAGTGGTCATCCATTCCACCCAGAAGGGTAGCCAAGGGGAGACTTTTAGGGATGGAGGGTAGTCTGCTATCGAGGTCTCTGCAGAAGTAGTAGGATGATGATATAAGTGTTATTTATATAGCACCATCAGTGTACATAGCACTTTACACAGAATTAGAGAACAGGACGCTGTCCAAATTGGCTTACAGTCTAGTTACAGAAATGAAATGACAGGGGAGCAGGAAGGAAATGGAGCAAGCCAGGAGCAAATAAATGATTGTCTCAGTGGCACATTAGCTTAGTTACCACAGGGATGCGTGTGTGTGTGTGGAGGGGGGGGGACAAAGGCATTGCACCAAAAGCCTCAGGGAAAAGGTGGAATTTAAGGAGAGATTTGAAGAAAAGAGAGGAGGCTTCACATAGGTATCCCAAAAGGGGAAAAAAGAGTGAAACTCCTTGAAGAAGCAGGAGACCTCTGGATGTTTGAGAGTTGTAACGATGGAGAATTGATGGTCATGGGCAGTAACAGGATCATATCAGAACTTAGAGGGAGGGCAAGCACATGGAAGGAAACAGAAAAAAGTGGTGTGTAAATTCCATCCCACCTTGATATTTCAGTTTTTCAAGTGTTTCCCTGGATTGCTTGGAAATGCCTGAGGAGTTTTCAAACATTTAAAAAGAAGACTCGGAAAATGCAATTTTTTTTGGCAGAACATTCTCCCAACCACCTAGCAAGAAGGCCACACCTTCGCAAAGGGGCAGCTAGTAAATGGAAGCTGGAACTCATAAGTGCCGTTTTCAGCTTTGAGTCAAGAGAGGCACCTGTGAGCTCTCCCCATCATGTTACCCTTTTCCTCTTTCAGTGACAGGTAGGAAGAACTGGCAGGGACAACCTACTAAGAGCAGAGGCAATGAACAAACCACAGTCAGCCTCAGACTTGAAAGAGTGAGGGGTCAACTCAAACTGGAACAAGACCTTTCAAGTCGGAGAATTGGCTTTCAAACTTTGTCTGCATCATTATGGGGGAAGGGCCACCATCGCAACAACTGGCTAGAGACCGACCCATTGGCCACTGCTGTCTAGGTGGTCTAATAATAATAATAATAATAATAATAACCTCACAGGAAACAACCTTTTTGAGTCATTTTATGTTGGATTAGAAGACAAAGCTGGGAAAAGAGTCCATACTCCTAAGGGGCACCATCAAATCAAACATTTTAGAACATTACAGGCCAAAAATATATCTTGTTTGCTTTAGAAAATATTTTCACAGATATGAAATGGCTTTCTACAGACTCCGATTGCTGCATATCATAGGTAGTTCACCTAAAAATACAACCAGTATATATATTTTTAAAAGCTGATTTTACATACAGAAAATGTTAGTCACAGGAAATGTAGCACTTTGGTGTGATAAAGCAGTAAATAAGAAGACGAAAGAAAACATGACAAAAAAAAGCAAAGAATTGATTTTCAAGCATGTGCACTTACCCACAGGTGACATTTCAGGTACTCCAGCAGTATAAGGGCCATCCAGAAACTTGGGTTCATTATCATTGATGTCTTGAATCTTTATGACGAATTCCGACTCGGGCTCCACGGGTTTACTTGTCAGCCTATCTAGCGCTTGTGCTCGGAGGGTGTAGTAGGCCTGCTCCTCACGATCAAGCCTCTTGGTAGCATGAATATCCCCCGTGTTCTCATCAATAATGAAAATGGAACTTGCCCCTTCTCCTGACAAGATATATTTGATGGAGCCATCTCCTTTATCAACATCAGAGTGAAGCTGGTGAAAAATTGATGAGAGATGAGATTAACTTACAGAAAGTCAGTGATAGGATATATGTTTTGGGTTTCTTTAAAAAAATCATGCAGCAGTACGTCATGCAGCAGTACGTGAAGTTTTATTGTTCTTCAAAAGATAATCCAAATGTTGACTGTGCACAGCATGTAAAAATAATGGGAAGCTGTCAGATTGCTCCCAGGAGCCAGGCAATCCCATCTCATTCCACAAACAATCTTATTTTCAAACGTATTTTACATCAACTCAAAGCAAGAACAGTCTCTTGCTGTAACTGTCTTTGAGAACAGCAGCTCGTCTTAGAAGACTGACGATCTAAAAGTATTATTCCAGAACAATCCTTCCGGGATCAGTAGAACACTGAAGTAAGTGCGTCGAGGATTGCTGTATGGAATATACTGCCTTGTGAATGTTAAATATTAACTTCTCCCAAACCATAAAACAGGAGGATTTGTATGAAAAACTTACATATATTTATTAGTCATGTGGTGGTGACATATTTTCATCATCATTTGAGACATAATTTGAAAGAATGATAGCAATTTGCAGCCCAATCCTATACCTCAGAAATACAGTTCTATTAGCCCAACCCTCTCCTGGGCCAGCCTGCACAACAGGTAAGTAAAGAATAATTTTACTTATCTCCACCACTGCTCCCTGTTTTCTCCATGGGCCTGCTCAGATCTACGCCAACTATTTTGCTGGTATAAATCCAAACCGCCACATGGGGCGTCTCAGGTCTGAGAAGGGGGTTCAGGATCTCATGGACACCGAGGCATCTGGTGGGGCCTCTGTGAGATACAGGAAGCTGGACTAGATGGGCCTTTGGCCTGATCCAGCAAGGCTCTTCTTATGACACTGCTGCCACTGAGATCTATCCTGTCCCACCCCAGCCTGGCCCGATCCTCACCCCGATCCACTCCTGGTACCACCTTACCTGTGCCTCTGTAGCCCGCCGCTGCAAGCGCAGGGCTTACTAGCTGCTGTCCAATCAGTAATGAGCTACAGAGCATCAAAGCAGCTGCAGTGATGACAGCCTGCGAGATCTGCCAGCATCTCGCATGGACAGGATTGTGTTGTAAGCATTGTAAGATGTGACCTATGGCCTTAGATACTGGTACAGGGATAGCTCTGCCGGTGTTACTATAGCGCCGCCAGCGGCAACAAAATCTCACCTTCACAGCCCCAGTTCCACTAGCAGACATGGCAATGATGCTGGCACAACAGTAAGCCAATGTACCTTCAACACCAGCGCAAATACAGCCAATGTAAACTCCCAAAAGTGGTGGAAACATGGATGGAACATGGGCAGGATGGGAAGGAGCCAACTTATGCCATATAGCTTAAACCGCTCCAGATGATGGACATGCCTCAAATGTTGGTACAATGCTACGCCAATGTCAGAGCTGGTATAGGGACAAAACAACAACAAAACGCAGACAACAACAGAAAGGGGGAAAAAACCCAGAAAATCTCAACTGTAACCAAACCCTTGTCTTACCTTGGTTGGAGATGACTGTATTTTCCCAATCACAGCACTCCAATCTCAGTTGAAGCCCCTTCTGGGGAGACCAGAAATCAGATGACAGGGGGTGCCCAGCTCAGATGGGGCTATCATTCTTTGGCTCTTTTTGTGTGCACTTAGAGCACACTCTCACATGTATGGCAAGATAGTTTAACACTTGTCTTCTCAGAATTCTTATTGCTGGTATTCGCTCCAGGAAGACTCCACACACAAACACCCAAGAGGAATCTCCACTCCAGCACCACAAAAGCGGGAGCAAGGACAATGCACTCCACACAGGTAAGCAACTGAAAGGAGGGAATCCCATGCCACAATGCACTGATATGATGGAGTCTATATGACCTTCCAAGAAAAACTGTTCCATTGCCCAACAGTTCGTACTGTCCAGAAAGTCTTCCTAATGTTTAACTGAAATCTCCCTTGCTGTACTTTAAACTCTTTTGTCCTGGTCCTACCCTCCAGAGCAACTAAAAACCTATTCACTCATCTTCCACATGACAACATCTCAGATATTTACAGAGAGTTATCATGTCATTATCAGCGGGTTAAACCGCTGAACCATAAGCTGTCAATCGAAAGGTCGGCAGTTCGATTCCCGCGACGGGGTGAGCGCTCGTTGCTTGGCCAGCTCCTGCCAACCTAGCAGTTCCAAAGCATGTCAATGCGAGTAGATAAATAGGTACCGCTTGCGGGAAGGTAAACAGCGCTCCGTGTTCCAGCTGCATGCTATGTGCTGCGGCAAGGAGAGTCATGCCGGCCACAGGACCACGGAGGCGTCTTCGGATAACGCTGGCTCTTCGGCTTTGAAATGGGGATGAGCACCACACCCTAGAGTCGGACACGACTGGACTTAATTGTCAGGGGATACCTTTACCTATCATGTCATTGCCATAAAGCACTTTCGCGGCACCCTGGCTGTAAACTGCGCTGGCACTGATGCGCTCACTCCACCGTCTGCCGACACTTGCTCCACTGGATGCAGGTAAGTCCTGCACGGGCAGCGGGAGGGCGGGCCAGGGAGGTGGGGGAGATTGGCCGGCCAGGCCAGGGAAGGGGGTGGGAATATTGGCGATGCGCTCTGCCAATGTTCTAACCCTCTTCCCGAGCCTGGCCAGCCTTACAAGGCCTCTCCAGATGTGCGCCAGCAAAATAGCTGGCGTGCATCCGAGGAGGTCCACCCCCCCCCCCAGGTGTGCCTTAGCTCTGCAGGTGCAGCCCTGATTTTGCTTTGGATTTGCTTTGCCAGCTCATGTTTAGCTTATCATCCATTAAATGCCTAGATTTTTTTTCACACTAGTACTGCTCAAGTAAGGATCATCGATTTTGTATGCATTTACCCAGTTTTCCACCCTGTCAAGATCATCCTGGATCTTGTTTCTATATTATAGGGCAGCGGTTCTCCTTGTGAGTTGGGGAAAACCGTGAGTTTGTGTGGAGTTTCTGCACCTTGAACTCTCGCCTCCATTGTCCTTTCCCTGACAAATGATACAGGTGTGCCATTTTGATCACTACACAAGATCCCTGTAACACAATTGTTTTTCACTCATGTGCACATTACACGTGTTTTTAAAAAGCACTTCCAGTAACACTCCTGAACAAGCTATTCTAGCCCAATCTCAGTTCTTCTGACCAATTTCTAACTATCTTTCTGGCACTTCCTTCTAGAGAAACCATGGGCAACTTCACTTGAAAAAGGTGATGAGAAAATACACCCCATTATGGATGATCACTGCTCATATTTGCTTCAAAATCATGTTGTTTTTGCTGCTGCCATTGTTGCTGTTATTATTTCTAATTTTAAATTGATTTCATACCAGGCTGAAGGCTAACAATTCAATAAAGTGGAGTATTAGGGACAGTACGTGAGAGATGCCTATACTTTCACTCAAATTATCTTGCTAACACGCTTGCCTACTGGGGTTACTCATTTGCCAAGAATCTTCCTTCCCCCCCCCCTTTTATACATCTAAGCACTAGTAATGGGAAATAAACTTGCTTCGTTTCTTCTTTCAGTTCAGATAAGATACTGAACACCTGTGGAACTGCTCCTTAGATCCTTATCCACGTAACAGTCACCTTTTTTCTCTAAATTGTTACAACCTTCTTGCTGGACATCCTTCTGTCATCTCCTCTCTGCTTCTGTCCTACTCCTTATAATGAGTTCTGTATAAACTCATTTGCTCTTTAAACCCTTTGCCTCCAATTACCCCTTTCTACTTCTGTGCTTCCTCCCATGTCCTCACACATGCAGGGATGAATCTCTTCCTCTCCTTCAGTCACTTCCCACTACATCCTAATCTCCTTAAACCATTTCTTCAGCAAAGCCTTGTCCAACAAACCCAGAATCATCCCACCTTAATCTCCACTTTTCTATGTCATCACTTTGCCAATTCTTGACTCCCCCCCCCCACTCAACCCTGTCTGTTCATCTAAAAACCATAGAACTCACCTCTAGCATACCAAGGGAGAGGCGGGGGTAGTCTACACCAGGTGCAAGCACTAAGGGGGTGCATTTGGAAATAAATTTGCACAGGATCAGATTGCGGGAAAGCATGAAAGGGGAAAAGGCAGGAGAAAAATCATGCTCCCCCTTCTCTCTCACTCACACACACACAATTAGCTCAGCCCCCATGTGGTGTCTGTGCGGACAGGAGCCACCAAGCTGCTCTTCTGCTCCCCTATGGAGCATCTTGGTGTTGAGGGCCCTGTTGGTAAGAACAGTAGTGTGTGTGTGGGGGAGGGGCTACCAGCAGCCAGGAAGGGGAGGAGCCTGAGTTTTCTAAGGAGGAAGACAACGAAGAAGGTGTGGTGGCCAGAGCGGCTCTGCTAGCACCAGGGACAAGATGAGCATCTAGTCTGCGGCCCAGTAGCAGGCCGGTCTCTGCTCTCTTCGCCCCCCCCCCCCCACGTTTGTCTGCTGGAAGCAACTGGCGGTGGGGTGGGCAGAAGGTCTATGGGAGAAGAGGAGAGAACTCACAGGATAGGAGGCAGAAGGAACTAGGTGGTTGGAACTTGGAAGGGGGAGGCCAGGGTAATCATAAACCTATTGAGTGGGGGTGGAAAGGAGATCTGGGGTTTAATGATGATGATCAAAAAGAAGGGGGAGCCTGGGTGAGGAAAGCTGCACCGGCTAAAATACCCTTATGTTCTTCTTTTCTGTTTGTAATTGTTATGAAATACGGTTTTCTACAAGTCTATAAAGGGAGCTTCTCCATATCAATGCTCCCCCACGAGAGTGGATAGCTAAGACTGCAATCCTATACACACTTTCTTGAGAGTAAGCCCCATTCAACACAATGAGACTTACTTCTGAGTAGACATGCATAGGATTGCACTTTTTTTTTTTTAGATTGTGAGCCCTTTGGGGACAGGGAGCCATTTAATCATTTGATTTTGTTTGTAAACCGCTTTGTGAACATTTTGTTGAAAAGCGGTTTATAAATACTGTTAATAATGATAATGATAATAATAAGTCAGCTGCAGATTTCTGGAGACAGTCCTTAAGAATGGCTTTCAATTTAAATTAATTGCTAACAGGAAAACAAGACCTCTTCTTTTAAGAAGGTGATGCTGCCTCACCTCTGCAGTTGTTGAATATCCAATGATTTATGACTAGTCCCTTAGTTTCCAGGCTGTTTGGTGAAATTAACATATGAAAAATCTCAGGTTCTCTAGAGCTGTTCTTCAAGCTCTGTGTTAAGGGGGGGGCAGGGAAGAAGACAAATTTGAGTATGATGAAAGAGGTGGGTTGTTAAGAAACGACCCATCCCAAGTGTCAAATACATTAGATATACCACTGGAACACACAACGAATAAAAGGGCATCCAATTCAAACCCCTGTATGTCTACCGCCACAGCGTTCAATGTCACATAAGTCAGGTTACCATGTGCCATAATCAAACAATGCCTACATTGCAAAAAATATTACAAAGCAAAAACTCCAGGTGAGCCACGCGAGAAAATCAAGTTGTACCACTGCAACAGAAGGTCAAGAGTCACTATGGAATTCCTTCTCAATCCCACATACATTGATCTGTTCAACCTTCATACAGAATTGCAAGCAAACGAGAATAGTAGTAAGTTGTAAACAGAATGCAAACAGAAGGTACAGTTGGACCTTGCTATCTGCGGGGGATCCGTTCCAGACCCACACACCCCCTGCGGATACCGGAGTCCACCTAAAAACGCTATAAAAAGGGGGGAAGGTAAAAAATGCGGGGGGTAACCTTTTAGAAGCAAATCATTGCATGTTCTTGCTTAAACAGGCTGAAATCACCCTCTGGAAGCCTCTTCTAGGTCGCATGATTCTCTCCTCCCCTCTCCCAAGGTTGCCCCAGAATGCACTGCAATGCATTGGAGCTTTTTGGGGAGGGGGAGTCGTGCGACCCAGAAGAGGCATCCAGAGTGCGATTTCAGCCTGTTTAAGCAAGAATGGAGCAGGTTTTTTTGTAAAAAAAAAAAAACCCATGTTTTTTACTTTTTAAGGTGGACCCCGTGGGCTCGGGATCCACAGTAAGACAAATCCACGGATCCCGAACCTGCGGATAGAAAGGGTCCACTGTAGTTTTCTTTTGCTGTAGCAAGTGGGAGTAGAAGGTCTAGCCACATTCCATGCAATTCCATACAGTCAACACCACCGATGTCTGGCTCATGAAGTCACTTTTATCTCTAGTAACATAAGTCGAAGGTACTTTACCCCCACCTATGGGGGGAGAAAGCAGGATATAAATCCAATAATAATAATAATAATACTGTAGTAGTAGTAGTAGTAGTAGTAGTAGTAGTAGTAGTAGTAGTAGTAGTAGTAGTAGTAAATAATAATAATAATAATAATTTTAAAAAATGTCATCACCATGAATGCGCCTGCTTCTCAGCATCCTGGGGCTTTTTACCTTAATTGCATGGGTGCAGGGTTAATTCAAGCTGCTCCACTATAGATGTGGCTATTGCTACATTTAGCCCAATTAATCCCTACATTAGGGGTTCTCAACCAATGGTACCAGTACCACCAGTACCAGCTGGTGGTACACGGACTGCTGGACTACCAGAACCCCACTACGATCTGGTGGTTTTGGCGGTGCGTTTTCACTTCCGAGAGGTTCCTGCCTTTGGCCGAGCCTCTCGGGAACACTTAGAAGGGCCCTCCCACCCGCGCTTTCTGGTCTCCGAAGACCTGAAAACCTGGAATAACTGGTGATGATGTCATCGCCAGTCATTTCTGGTGGTACGTAGCAGGAGAGTACTCAGCCAGGAAGGGGTTGAGAACCCCTGCCCTACATACACTGGCGTCGCTGGAGGTGGGGCGGAAAGCTAAGTTCTGCAGCTTTCCGCCCCACCGTTACTCTCTGGCACAAGGCGCCCCACCTCCTCGTTGTAGGAGCCCGTCAGCGGAGAGAAAGCAACGCACAGGGACTCTCCTGCGCGTTCCTTTCTCTCAGCTGACGGGCTCCTATGATGAGGGGGCGGGGCGCCTCGTACCGGAGAGTAACGGTGGGGCGGAAAGCTGCAGAACTTAGCTTTCCGTCCCACCTCCAGCGACGCCAGTGCCTACATACAATTTTAACCCGCCCACATTCATATGATTAAGCTAAACACACACAAAAAAAACCCCCACAGTATGCTAGAAAGTAATTGGAGCATTGATGTTCACAGCATTCAAACACACAAAAGAGGGGGGGGGGTCAGAGGATGACGCAACATCCAAAGTGTCCTTTCTGGTCCCAGGTGTACCAGCATTTTCCATCACATCAAAATGGTACAAGAAACAACAGCACTGCAGGAAACACACAGCGATGTTCCTTCTCTCTTCCTCTGCTTCGCTTTTTGCACAAGAAACTGTTGCATGCTAGACATAGTTAAGCAGTGGTATCTTCCCAGCAATCACTTTATCTCCAGCCGTGATGTACTGATGCATGAACAAATTATAAATCTAAAAATAGAAAACAGTTTTGCTCTCCATTCAAGCATCAGAAAAAAAAAATTATCAGGATTGTTAAAAAGTGTAGACCCTTATAATACTGGAGAAATATTTTGCTTTTCTTATCTTTGCATGGCGATTCATTCATCACACTCTGCTCAAGCCTTCTTGCACCATATCATCATCATCATCATTACCATCATGTCCATCACATTCTTTCTTCTCAGCTGGAGATATCACAAGGATTATAATCACAGCAATAAACGCATCTCAGTAAGGACTTAATATATTTGAAGGGCCAGTCTTATTTGAAGAGTTTAAATAAAAAACCACCCTAGAAACGGGATTTCAAAAGGCTCTTGTTAACTAAAGAGATTCCTGTTTACATATGCATTAGCTAAGGTATAGCTTCGAAAGAAAAGAAGGGAGGGCAAAAAGGAATGCAGCACCTAGCCATTAGCGACAGCCCTTTCTCCTTCCCTCTACTCTTCCTACTGGTCTGACAGGGATTTAGTAGGAAAACTATAGCTTTTGCTGCCACCATCAAGGCTAGGGAGCTCAGATGGAAAGAGGTCATAAGAATACAGTATAAGAAGAGCCTTGCTGGATCAGGCCAGCTTCTGTATTTCATAGTGGCCCACCAGATGCCTCAGGAAGCACTCAAGACAACAAGATGCCTGTATCCTGTCGCCACTCCCTTGCATCTGGCATATAGAGAAAACCTACTTCTAAAACCAGGAGGTTGCTTATACCCAACATGGCTTGTAACTTGTGATGGGCTTTTCTTCCATGAATCTATCCAATCCCCTTTTAAAGGCATCTAGGCCAGGTGCCACCACCACATCCTGTGGCAAGGAGTTCCACAGATCATCTTAGTTACTCACCCGGGACCTCTCTCCCTGATGAAAAGACAGCCCCCAAATCTGGGGGTTCACATACTTCTAGAAATTAAACTAAGTGGAACTGGAGCACTGTGGAAAGCATGGCAACCTGCCCTGTCTGGAATGAACTTGGACTATGCAAATAAAATAGTTGAAAATATAAAGGAGTTTATCAAAGGCCTGAAGGAACAAAGCACTAAAAAGAGGGGAATGGTTTCAAAAGAATCAAAGCAAGACAAGTATATATATATATAAAAAAAGCCCACAAGTATGACAAAAAGGTGGGGTGGTTGGTGAAGAGATTAAACTACAAGATGAACATAAAACAAATTCTCCTGAAGCAATTAATAGATTTCTGTTCCTATGCATACTGCTCCTATGTTGTCCCTAAAAGTGTGTGTCTCGTGTAGTTCCAGGAGACTGGTCCTTTCACTGGGTGAATGGATGTGCCCTGATTACTAAAACAGCAGGCAGGTGCTCTCCAGCAATAGACCAAGCATCACACACAAGCATCTTTGTAAGTGACTTTAAACAATCAAGGGTTGATGCTGCCATTGGGTCCATCTGATTGGAAGGTTTACAAGCACCTGGGAACTCCATGACCTGGCTGGGTACGCCTGGATGCCTAATCAGCTGCCACATGCTAATCCCAGCAGGAGGGCTGACCAGGATAGGATCCATTGTTCTGGGGAAAGCCAGACTATGAAGACAAGGAACCCATAAAACGACCTGTCTGCTGTGACATGTGGCCTCCTTGCAATGTGGCTGAAGCTCAGGACCATGGCTACTGCAGCACGATGTCTCAGAAGCTTTTTAGGAGGCAGAGATATCACAGTAGCCTCTGGTGCCTGGAGGGGCCCCCAAATACAGAAAAATAGGCTGAAAAATAGGGTAGAATTAGGGATGTCCACCACAATATCCATACTATGATGTGCAATTACTACATTTGCAATTTACAATTGCTACATTTGTAATGTTAGTAGTATTACTACTACTAAGGTAAAGATATCCCCTGACAATTAAGTCCAGTCGTGTCCGACTCTAGGGTGTGGTGCTCATCTCCATTTCAAAGCCGAAGAGCCACCGTTGTCCGAAGACGCCTCTGTGGTCATGTGGCCGGCATAACTCTCCTTGCCGCAGCGCGTAGCATGCAGCTGGAACACGGAGCGCTGTTTACCTTCCTGCAAGCAGTACCTATTTATCTACTCGCATTGACATGCTTTGGAACTGCTAGGTTGGCAGGAGCTGGCCAAGCAACGAGCGCTCACCCCGTCACGGGAATCGAACTGCCGACCTTTCAATCAACAGCTTATGGTTCAGCGCAATTACTACTAATTATAATAATAATCAGTACATAGCTCTTAACTGATACCCAGAAAAAAAATCTGATTACAGTGTACTGTGCTGCTCTAAGGCCCAGCTCTTGCTACATGTTATTGTTGCACTCTTTGGATTTTTCAATGAAGTTTGTCTTCAAAAAGACCAGTATTCTGTGCTCAAATTCATGCAAAAACCTTGATTCCATTGAAAAAATTCCTTAATTACCATAGGTTGGCTTGTTACAGCTTTTGTGATGTTCCCAGTGCTGCAGTGAACACTCTGAAGAGTTTTTTGTGAACATTGTTATGAGTATTTTAGTGTCAGCATGAGAAAAATGAAAGAACATGACAAGGGAACAATGCATAACCAAAATACGTACGTTGAAAATAGTCAGATGTTCATTTCCTCAGCAGTGTTCGCATTAGTCATACTTTAGCTTTCCGGAGGGTGATATAAATGGACTGAAGACGGAAGTTAAGTGCCAACCTCTAAGACAAAACAAACTTGGGACAATTTCCCTCTGTCTCTTTGTCTGTCTATATGCTCTTGTTTTATGCTCTTGTTTTAATTGTAATAATCTTTTTAATCAATTTTTAGATGTTGTTTTTATTAGTTTTCATCAACTGTTTTATACAGTCTTAAAATGTGACTTTTGTATTGTATTTTTTGTGTTGTATTTTCTTTTTTTGTTGTAATGGATCCCTTTGGGGAGAAAGGCGGGGTAAAATATTGTAAATAAAAATAAATAAATATAACTATATAGCCATTCCATTTAATACTGGGCTTACAAGTTAAGAACCTATCACTTTGATGGTGCAATGGGGTCACTCCAAAAAATAGGGGGTTATGTTTGCACTGTCAGGGAACTCCCCCATGTGTGCAGAAGTGTCTCAGTTTATAAATGAGAAGAAAAAGAAAAGAAAATATTTATGCATAGCTCGGGAGTCCCCCAAGTATACAGAAGGCACTGTAATAGTTTGTAGGTAAAGGTAAAGATATCCCCTGCTCGAAAGCCAGTCGTGTCCAACTCTAGGGTGCGGTGCTCATCTCCGTTTCAAAGGCCGAAGAGTTAGCGGTGTCCAAAGACGCTTCCGTGGTCATGTGGCTAGCATCAGAGGCGTCGGCTGATATGGGGCGGTGGGCCCCAGGGCGTAGGGGCACTGAGGCTCTGGGGGGGTCCGCGGGCCTCCTTAAATTTGCATTTTTCCGACTTTTTTCTGTTTTTGGGCGATTTTAAGTGTTAAAACGGCATGTTAAAGTGTATGTTTGCTTTGCAGGCACTTATCTTGCATTTGGGGCGTTCCAGGACGTTCCAGAGACGATCTTCTTCCTGCGCCCGGGCACAGCTTCTCCCTGCGCCCGGGCGCGGACTCCGTACCGCCCCCAGCAGTGCTTTCCGGAGTTTGCGCATGCCCAGAACGTCCCTGGAAACTCCATGGGTCTGCGCATGCGCAAACTCCGGAAACCGCTGCTGGGGGCATTACAGAGTCCGCATCCGGGCGCAGGAAGATGATCGTTGCTGGAGCATCCTGGAACGCCCAATATGCAAGATAAGTGCCTGCAAAGCAAACATACACTTTAACATGCCGTTTTAACACTTAAAATCGCCCGAACACATTAAAAAAACCCCAAAAAACCCTGTCAAAAATAGGTTTCAAAACCGAAACCAAAATTTTTGACAGTTTTATTGGGGGGCGGCAGGGGGGTGGACCCAGACGCGGGAGCGCCTGGCGACGCCACTGGCTAGCATGACAAACGGAATGCTGTTACCTTCCCGCTGCAGCAGTACCTATTTATCTACTTGCAATTTCTTGCTTTCGAACTGCTAGGTTGGCAGGAGCTGGGACAGGAGCTGGGAGCTCACTCTGTCATACAGCACTCGGGTCTCGAACTGCTGTCCTACCGACCTTTCAGCCTGCAGCTCAGTGCCTTAACCACTAAGCCACTGCAGCCCTTGCATAATATAATATTTGAAAAACGGAGGATTCCTTTTAATTAGCTTAAGCACTGAGCATGTTCTGTAGCCGCCAGGAGCCACAAAGTTGAGGGAAACAAGCAAACACTGGGGGAGGTTGACTGACTTCCTAACAGCGAATACTATTTCAGAGAGAGAACACCACGATGTTTCAGAGGTTTAAGATATGGAGCATGATGCTTTGGAAGGAGGAGGAAAAACGTGCCTTGAGATGTGCACCAGCTGATCAGTTTCCCAATCCCACCTAAAAACTCTTCTCTATAACTTGGGAACAAGAAGTTAAAAATATCCCTGTCTCCCATGCTCCACTGCTCAAGTTTGGAGTAAAGTGAAACAGTTTTCTGCTCGCTGACAGAGTTGCAATATGTTTAATTACGGTTAATCATACAATTCTAAAACAGATATCTACGGAGGGGAAGTGGAGAGAGAGAAAAAGAATGAAAGGTCACCTAGTGTACAGAGATCTCTAATTCTACTTTCCTCATTGGCTCAGGGTCCACTTACATACTATGTCCATCATAACAGGCCACTTGAAACTGTCTCCATATTAAAAACCAAAACAAAACCAAAACACCCACACACCCACATCTGATGTAATATTCCACATGCTCAGCCTCTGACCTGGTTCATAGGTGTAAATCAAGGAATGTTTGAATCAATTTCAAGGGCTGTGTTTTCCCACAATTACTGACCATCTCAGCAATGGCGGAATTATTGTATCAAGCATCCATTGGTAACCATCTCTAGAGACACACAGTCACCTCTGCACGACCTAATGTAGTCAAAAATGTTGTTTGGCTGTACCACCTTGGAATTTCTTTTCTGCTTAGACAGGAATTGCCCTCTCAGGCAAAGAAACCCTCAGATAACAGTCTCTGAATATGTGACAGTTTTAACAAGTCCATACATTCTTACTGCACCAATTTCCAGAGGTTGTCAGCACAGGCAGCCGATGACAGAACTGTGTTATGGGTTTCTGGAATTGACACTGAGATGTTGTAAAGTACAACCAAACCAAAGCCTTCATCCTGCCAGTGGTGCAGCAGTGCTAGTGCACAGGCAGCTAAAAAAGCAAACTGCTAGTTTTGGGCTTTCATAGCCAATTTCATAGCCATAGTCCAAAACCTAGCAAAAATGATGGCTCCCTACTTTGAGTAGAAGATGTGATTACGGTACATCTAATAGGATAAATATAATACGAGAGCACTGCTAATGACTCTCTGGCATCTCGCTATAAGGTTCCAGAGTCACAAACTCCGGTTCAAGAGGAAAAGGTCAACAATAAAGGCTATTAAGTCAACAGCAGGTTCATAAAGGCCATGACGATTTTTAAGGGGACTATTTATAGTGGTGGTGTCAGGGGTCAACCAGGTTGGACACTGGCTGGGCACCAAAGCCATTAGAGAGCATACCCAGTCAGACTGACCCCTGAATGTCACCAGTACTGATGGCAGCAGTGGTTCGAGTCGGCTGAGCGCTGCACACCCATGTACAAATTTGAGTGTCCCCCAGTGGCACCTGCATCTCTTAGGAGAAAGTTCCAGGTGAGTTGAGAGAGCAGGAGGACCCGCTGCCTCTGCCATGGGAACAGGTAGCAGCTTCTCCGCCTCCCAAGGGTGGAAAGGGAAGGATCGGTTGCTGCCAAGTCTCACCCATTTGCCAATGGGAACGATAGGAGAAGCAGCTGAATCCTGGTAAAATGGGGGGGGGGGGTACGGAGCTCAGACTATAACTTTACCTGAAGAGCCCCCACAACCTGCCACCAGCACTGATTATTCATAATATAAAGAACTGTAACAATAATTTAGAAAGGTCTGGGCTTGAACCAAGTCTGGATATCATTATTATAGCACTATTAAGATACGTGATAGGGAGCAATTCGGATTACCACTCTGGCTGGCCCCACACAATAAAGGACATGCACACTCATGCATGTCCTGGCTGGTTCCTCCTTTCATGTCTGGGGGAATTCAGGGCATGTTCATTAAGTGGGGCATTTTCTTTTCTCAAACCACCCCCTTTACATAGGCTGAAAAACCTACGTTTTCTTGAAATGGACCAAATCGCAGCATCAAAGTCTTTAAATAAATAAAGTAGGTTTACCAGCTTGCAAAGAGAGACAGTTTTGACAGTCCACACCCCCACCCTACACTATTAAATAAAATGCCCCAAACTCCTTTCCCCAATTGAGTGGGGGGTTCATCTGAACCGCCCCTCTCATATATGATCTCAATACTACTTCAGTGTTCCCCTCCCCCTGATCATCTTACAACAGGAGCTGGCAGTTCCGCCTTTCAAACTGCTTCACTGACTGCTGTTGACTATTATCACACAAGTACAGAGAACTGCTCCAGTTCTATACCAGCTAATTCACAGCATGACTTCAGAAACTAACATTAGTAAAAGACAGCATGTCATAAAGATCTCAAACACAGCTTGGTCTAATGCATATTCAGCAGATACAGTGAATAGACGTTAGTTAGAGAGGAAGGGATTTTGGATGAATCCAATTTTCAACTGGATACATTCAACAGTTATCTCACAGTCCATGCCTGAATTTCAGCTGACCAGCCACCTCCCAGGAACAACTGGAGCCCCAAGAGCAGTAGCCAGGACGTCTGGACTGATTGCTCTCATCTTCCGCTACCCATTAGTGCTGCATTTTCAACCCCAGCCAAACCATACGCTGATCTAAGGAGTGAATGAGGATGAGAGCACTGTAGTTTCCAAGTATGGAATTACGCAATCTGTCTCCCACCTAGACATGATTATGGAGCATTTCCTAAAGTTGCCTTGCGACTGTGATGAAGTTGCCTCACTCCTTCAATCAGAACCTGCACTTCTAAGACCAATGCAGAGCTCAGCATTTAAGGGAGAGAGTGCAGAGCCTCAAGGAGGGGGCACAAAGCTGCAGAAGGAAGGGAACAATGTGCAAGATTGTACAGAGGTCTCCCAATGTTAGGTTTATTTTAATAATGTAATGTCAGAAGTATTTTTTACATCATGGCTATGGATGTAACAGACATGTTAGTCAGGGGAAAAAAAGGCATCAGACTCTATAAGCTTTGGCATCAGACTCTATAAGTTTGAACATGTGGCATGATGGCAGTGATACTCAGAAGAAAGGCGAAGCTAATAATAGCTAAAATTTAGTTACCGTCTACCATGAACTAGATGCAAAAAATCACAGACAAGAGGCACACAGTACTTACATGGAAAGAATAAAGAAATTAAACCATTTAAGGTCTAAGGCAGTTGTTCCCAAACTGGGGTGAAACAGCGAAACCAGAGGTGGGTCGTGATCACGTCGGAGGGCCGCTCCAACGCTTGGGGATGCCCCGCCGGACCTCAAAAGCCACCAACGAAGGTAAAACGGACACTTTTCGTCCGCAGCGGTGGCGCGATCCTGGAGCGCCATGTTGCTACCCCTGGGAAGGCCCCGCTGCCACTTAGGGCAGCAAAGGCGGCTCTTCCCAGGAGTTTGGGAACCACTGGTCTAAGGGGAAAAAGATATTTAATAGCAAAGCAAAGGAGGACAATTCTGAAACATAGAGTTGTATTCAGAGAAAGGTATTCATGAATGGTCCAATCCTATCTGCGCAATGCACTGGTGCGTCTCGCGGTCTGCTAGTACTGGTATATTGCACAGGCCGCCATCACACCAGGTGCTCCACTGGTCTGCAGCCCATTGCTGATAGTATAGCAGCTACTAAGCCCTGTGCCGCCAGAGGCAGACTACAGACTGAGTGTCCACACAGGTATGTTGGTGGTGGGGGCAGATTAGGGGCAGAGATCAGGGGAAGGGACGAATTGGGGGAAGGACAGGCCTGGATCTTAGTGGCAGTGGTGTCCACAAGAGCCCTGTCCAGGTCCTGACATGCCTCCTGCAGCAGGTCAGGTCTATGCCAGCAAAAAAGAAGGCATAGGTCTGAGGTGGCCCATAGGGGACTAGGGAATGGTGCAGAAGGTAAGTAAATATGTTCTTTATTTACCTCTCCCAACCGGCCTGGTCTCTGGCCAGTCCGTGGGATACAATGGAGGCTGCATCAGTATTTCTGTATCACACAGGCTGGTCCTGGCTAGGACTGGGGTGTATAAGTACCAGTAAAATCAGTGGGACAAGTTTTTCAAGACTCATTAAAGTCCCATAAAAGTGAAAAGGGACATGGGTTTTGATTTTTGAATTAATAAAAGGCATAGATGCGGGTGGCGCAGTGGGTTAAACTGCTGAACCATGAGCTGACGATCGAAAGGTCAGCAGTTTGAATCCGCGACGGGGTGAGCTCTCGTTGCTTGGCCAGCTCCTGCCAACCTAGCAGTTCCAAAGCATGTTAATGCGAGTAGATAAATAGGTACCGCTTGCGGGAAGGTAAACAGCGCTCCGTGTTCCAGCTGCATGCTAAGCACTGCGGCAAGGAGAGTCATGCCGGCCACATGACCACGGAGGCGTCTTCGGACAACGCTGGCTCTTCGGCTTTGAAATGGGGATGAGCACCACACCCTAGAGTCGGACATGACTGGACTTAATTGTCAGGGGTCACCTTTACCTTTTTATAGATAATATACAACAATTTTCAAAGACTCCTGGTTTTGTTTGTTTTAAACTCCTTACAATAACTGTAATGCATTCCTTTTACAACAGAGAAGACATATTTCTTGTTGTCAAATGTGGATAGTATAAATGACCAGTTCACATGCAACCCCTGATGAAAGATTCAACTATTCTTGGCATACAACCATCTGCCCATAGTATACTTCTTTTACTATTTCTTCTAAATTACAACTTGAGTTTCAGGATATTTTCATTTAAATTCATTTCATTTAAAATTGCACGTTAATATAAAAATCATTTAATTTCAAACAGGTTGAGCAACAGGTGAAGAAATGGCTGCATGTTTACGAAAATGCTGAACAGATCTGTCTTTTTGAAAACCAAGGTCCAACCTCTCAGCTGTCAGAGTTTAATAGACTGAAAGGAAATTTGGCTTTTAACAGCCTTTATATATATATTTTTTCCAATTACTTATACTGTCCCCAAAGACTCCTGAGTAATCTGAAGCAGCCTAGGGACTGTTCTACATTGAGCTAGTACGTTCTGCATCCCTTAGGGTCTGGTTCATAGAGATGAAAACAAAACAAAGGAAGACAAAAAACCAGAGTGTATATAATTGCTGACATTTTTCACTGGAAATAAAGCTTCTGTCCCTTGAGGTGAGATGCTGGATGGACAAGAAGACCACTCACTTAATTCCATTCCTCCAGCTTATGGGAGCATTTCTGGTGGATGAATCTGTGCTATGCTATAAAGGGTACCTAGCACTGCAAATCTAACAGTAACCCTCTTCAGACAATAAGCTCTATGGGTGCTGTGCACGGGCAACTCCTGGACTCCCATCAACATGCTCCCAACCCCCACCCCTGCAGTGTCCACAAGTACAGTTTGATTGCCGCCCTAAAGCATACTGGCTCCATCCCACACTGCATGAAGAGCGTCTGCATAACTGATCACTCGAACAGAACAATGGATTCCTAATTTCTAGTATCCACAGAATGCTCCAGGTTGTACTACCACAATCAGGAAGTAGCAAACAGGAAGTTCCCATTTTGGCCCTTGGAATCTCACCTTGCAGAGTGAGATGACTGCAAACAGCTTCAGATGATACAGGAAATATTGAAAAGTGAATGCAGGAGCCGAGCAGTAGCACTGAGAAAATCACAGATAGGCAAGGAAAGCCGCCTTATACAACCTGGCAGAAACAACCACATGGATGGAGATACTTGGCTTTCAGGTAAATCTTGTTTAGACCTTCAGCATCTGGGCATAGTATACCCAGATACAGCGTGAACAAGAGCACAGCAGTGCCTCCAGCATCTCCCGTCTCCCCAACTACAGTGATTATCAAGTCTCTTCTATAACCACGTTTACATACATGTAACTGAAACAATCACATATACGTTTTCCCTGTCTATTCCTGCTATACCAAGGGAGACATCCTCCTTATAATTGGGAGAATGCTGAGCTCCCCAAGAGTAGGGAGGCAGTGCTCTGGACCACATTATCATGGTGGGAGGAAATTTGCTGGCACACATCTGTTTGCACCGTACCTGGCTGGGTATACTGCACCCAGACAGTGAACAGCTGAACAGGGCTACAGTGGGTATAATATCTGCACAATCCTTCAGCCTGAAACCAAAACTGTCATAACTAGTCTTAGACAGCTGAGGACAATAATTGTCTTTTGAGCCCACATCTAAGTGCTCCATCCATGCTGCTAATCTCTCGCCATGTCACATTTTTAATTATTGTTGAACCTTTGCGCGCCAACATGCAAAGCACATGTTTTGAAACCACCACAATCACAGTTATTAAATGACTAACCAGTCACTTGATCACTAAAGAGCTTTCTAAAGTGGATGAAGGAAACATTCTAAAAGATACCTGGAGCACAGTCTATATCCCCCCCCCCCCCCCCCGAAGGCTTCTACATGAAGGATGACAGCAGATGACAGCTTTCCCCTGGGAATGTGATGTATTGTAATGTGGAGGCTAATGGGTTGAATAATTGATGGGAAAATACTGAAATCTCTGGGTGGATGTGAGCAGCTGAATCATATAAAGTTCCCTCTCAGGCATTGTCACTGTCACACATATCCATAAACATGTATCTCTTTGTGGGCCCTTCTAAATTTTCCATCTGCGCAGCTACTGCGGTAAACTTTTGCTTTCCTCTCCTCTCAATTTAATAACAGCACTGAAAGCCCTCCGGCTAGAAGGAAATATGCAGCCAGTCCATTAAGATGAGTTCAGCCACAGGAAACGCATAGAAGCAGCAGATGCTTTAGCTTGAGTGGGATGGGAGGAAAAGAAAACACACACACACACACACACACACACACACACACACACACACACACACACACACACACCACCACCACCACCACCACCACCACCACCACCCTAGTGTGCCACAGAGTGGCAAGAAGTTTTAATGGGCCATCATCGTTGCATGCCTCTTAACACAACAGTCATTTGTCAATAACAAATTAAAAATGCAGTTCAGCAAGCCTGGCTGCAAAAAATCAACTGGGTAATATACATCACTTCCTCATTATCTGATACTGCACACATAATTAAGGTAAGATCACACCCTTGTACTCCAACACATGTTAATTAAACCACACACACACACACACACACACACACACACACACACACACACACACACACACACACACACACACACACACACAGATGACATACCCATAATTACTAAAGCTGATTACAATCTTCACTTTGTGGTTAAACCAGCATGGAAAAAGTGAACCAAATCTATTCTTTTATCATACAGAGTATTAAGAATTACAGAGTAATAAACAACTGGGTAATGAAGCTCTGATCTTGAGTATTCAACCTAAGATTTAATTTGAGTTAAAACAATTCTACTTTGCAGCTCCATCAGGTTTCAAAGAACCATACTCCAACAAAAACCAACAGCAAAACTTCCATTGATTTCAGGGGAGCAGTACTGCAGCCAAGTACTAAAAGGGTAGATTGGAAGATATAATTGTGGGGTCAATTTAGGCTGATTCAAACAGAACAAAATTTCAGTCACAAAAATACATGCAGCTCCTTTAAAATCAGTCAGGGATTTTCAAGCAGAACCAGGCAAATTATTTTGAAATACGTAATCATAAAGTAGCTGATGTATTCCCATGTGCTCAAGTTGGCCTCCACACTGCATTTATTTCCCAATTTCTTTGCTAAACAAAATTGTTCTACAAAGAAATTCAATTTATTCAGTACCATCAGTGTGGTTATTATGGTCCTCCTTGGACGTGCGCCGGAAAATTGGCCGGCAGTGGTGTAACTAGACTGGAGCGGAGGCAAGTAGTTCTGCAAGACTCCGTTACACCGGAGTCAGCGGCCCCTCCCCTTTGCTGTTGGAGCCATTCCAGCAGCGACAGGGGAGTGTCCTGCGTGTTGCCGTTGCCGAAGCAGGTGTAAGGCCAGCCGGGCCCAGGATGGGGGATTGGGTTCGGCGGAGCACGCCACCAATAATCCTTCTGCTGTCCCTGGCCCAGCAGGCCAATCACCCCCTTCCGTTCCATTCCAGTCCGCCCTCTCCACGCCCCTGCCCCGACTGCCGCATGCCTTACCTGTGTCCGTTGCGCTGGCTGCGGTCCTGGTTGGAGCGAGTGGCACCGGCCTCTCTGCCAGCACCGCTTACTTGCCGGGTATCGAAAACGTGCCTTGTGGCACATTTACAATACCCGGTGATGGCGGATGTTTAGTCAGGATCGCGCCGTTGCTTGTCTTTGGTTCATGTTTTCTCTCAGCCACTTCTTACCTTTGACACATATGATCTCCCAGAAATTGATCCCAATTCAATTAGCCATTGTGATGTGGGAACTCGCTCACCCCCACAAGTGATGGATAAGATGGATTTCACTGACCCAACCCAACTGTCACCTTGGACACACTGATGGGAAATGCAGTAGAGTAATATTGATTCAGTATCACTGAAGTGAATAATCAGAATCATTTAAGCTTTGTAACTTAGCAGCTTTGGAGGACTGTGATGTAAAGTACTGATTACTATGATTAATTCTTAACTGTGTAGTTTGACTCCTCCTTGATGCCCATGGCTGGTAAAAATGATAGCACTGTGAAACAGATAAACATCATTCTCATGTAATGGTCTGGAAAGACAAAATGAGTTGTCAAAGGTCAGTTAGGGCCAGTGCACAAATTGGAGATGTCAAGAAGGTTGTCACCAATTGGGTGTTGTTTATATGCAGGCACTCATCCTGTGGATTGTGTGATATTCTTATTGTCACTGTCGGTCTGTTTTGGCCATTTACCATGACATAATTATTTGATCTCCACTGTGACGGCCCAACCCTAACAGGGACGGGTGGCAGTGGAACACGAACGCGGAACAGTGCAATGCTAGAAGTTGTGACATTGTGATATAACTGAATGTTCCAGATTCATCCTCATTCAGAACCTACACTGCATTCAAAGGCTTCTCTATTCATTTTAATGGAAATGGCGAGTCAGGGGAGGAGCTTACCAGTTCCTTACCAGCGAGGCCACCCAGTTCCAGTCCCAGAGCTCTGCCACAAGGCACGGGACGGTGTTCATTCCTGCCACTGACGCTCTTAGAGGAAGCCATGCCCCGGCAATCAAGCAACTTGAATGGAGTCCAGCTGACATTCTGGGGAGAGGGGGGAGGGGGGGACTGGAAGAAGACGGTGGATCAAAAGCATGTCAGGGCTCAAAGGCCCTGATGCCAGCTAATGATAAGTGTAGCAGTCCAGAGGCAAATGCAGAGGACAGGACAGGTAGTCTCAACCAAGGCATCTGGTAAGGCGCCCAGCGATGCCAAACAAGGCAGCCAGTGGAGGAGGAAAAGGGTGGCCAGAATCCCCTTCCCGCAAAAGGTTTTGAAGCCACTGAGGGGGGACCGAATGTGCAGGCCACTAACAGCAGCCCGATGATGCTTCATCAAGGTGTCAAGGGGGGGGGAGGCGTAAGAACTCCAACGGCTGTCCTTAAGGGCTGACACCCCAAAAAGAGGCTACCCCATAGGAAGATCTACCTATGTATCTCACATAGGCACCAGGCCACCTACAGAACACTGGAGGTGCAGTATTAGCTGTGTTGCTGGCAAAGTAGTTACTATGGGTCTAGACTTATGCAAAGAGAGAGAGAGAGAGACCGACCAGAAAAGAAAAGAAGGAAAAGGTAATAAACTGACATTTTCTGTGTACTGACATTAATAATGATGATGATGATGATGATGATGATGATGATGATGATGATGATGAAGGCTTCAGAGTAAAGTAAAATCAGTAAAATGTACAAAGTAAAAATAAGTAAAATACAAAATAAGTAAAATATACTTCTTCCACGTTTTTCAGCCCTTCTTAGCAGCTTTGCTGAAAGTTTTGATAATTCCTTCTTTTCTTTTCAAAGAATTATCAAAACTTTCAGCCAATTGCTGCTGAGTCTGCCAGCAGCTGTGATGCAATTTTCAGCCAATCGCATAAATATATTTAACCTATCATTGGGGGAAAACAACAACATAGAGCTTTGGGTAGGTCTGGCCCTACTCAAAATACCTCTTGGAAACCAATACCTTCCAATTGGCTGATTCTGTAGGAACTAGTTGCCATATTAGGAAGAAAATGCACAATTTTAAAGAGCATACTCCCCCCTCCCTTTGCAACAGGCCATGCTCCTAGTCCAACAGACACAGTTGGTATACAGCGGTAGGCCGGGCCTAGTAGGTTTTTTGTCCAAAGTGTCCCCTCCCTATCACCAAGGAATTATGTTCAAATTTGAGTCCTTTCCCTCCAAAGAGCTCTAAGTGCCAGGCATGTCATTCCCACAACTCCCTTTTATCTTCACAAAATCCCTGTGGTTAAGCTGCTGTGAGAAGTGACTAGCTACATCTGAAGTGTTTCTTAATAGAAAACACATGAAAGTTCTTAAAGTATAAATTTGTGCTGTTGTGTCCTACTGTTGCCAACTCTCCAGGATTGGTCTGAACATCTCTAGGCATCAGCATTAATCACCAGGAGATTATTCTGTGTGTCTATATCTTACATTTGTAGTTGAGACCATCTATGAGAACTATGGAAATTGGTATTGAGTATAGCCTAGGGAATAATAATAGTATTTACGGTATGTGATATTTCTGTGTGCTCAAACTACTTCACGCACTGGTATAATTTCATTAATCTCAGGGTGCGTTACTTAATTTCCAAAAATGTAAATGCACAAGGGATAAGTATCAGATCTAGTGTGATAACGCAAGAAGTGACTGTCAGTTGTCATTTGCTAGAGTAGCAGATTCATGCTTTTGAAAAATACATTACAGGGGAAGTGTCAGTGAAGGGTTTTTGTTTCACATACAGTCATTATCCAAAAGTGTACATACACATAAGAACACTATACATGTGTATTGTACATATAAACTATAACAAACATTGCAGCGATGCACACTATGCATCTGCAAAAGACATTGGTCCCACCAACTCCAAGTCTCCCCAGCCACCACTGCATCTATGCCATTTTCAAGACTAACAAGGTTCTGTGCTCCCCAAACAATTAAAAGGCAGTTAAAATAGTATGTGTGTTAATATTTGTAGTACAGAATCTGTCTGCATTACATAACCTTTGCGTTTCTTTCTGTTAAAATACTGATGTATAGTTTCATAGGATTATTCGATTTCAGCGTAAACCATCCAAAATAGCTTGCAGCGGTACTTGGTTCATAGTGATTTTCTTATACGAACCTGCTTCCAAAAGACATTAGTACAGAGAAATAGATTTCCAGAGGCTATTTAAAAAAACAACAACATCTATTTACTGAAAACTGCTCAATGGTCAAAAATTTTAACGCTACAAAAAAAAAAAGGCCACCCTTTTGAGACATTACATTGAACATTTGTTGAAACCCTCACAACCTTAATAGGACGGGTAAAAATTGTAAAGCCTGTGAATGTAAAGCAGCTGAAGTAATTACTGTGACTAATTGACTCAGAGGAAGCCTATAAAGCACTGGACTACAACACTATGCATAATCGGCGCATTTTAATGATGAAAGATTTACGATACGGTAAAGCTACAATAAATTGGGACCAGATTCCAACCTTTAATTTCGATGAAAACAATCAAGGCATATTTAAACAAAATGTATGAAACTGCTGAATCAAAACATGATTAAAGTCACTCATTACTCTACAGATTGTCTGGTTTCTACCCCCTTTCAACTATTTCATGCAAACCAGTTTGATGCAAATCAGTTGCAGTCATGCTGTCCAGATGCGACACAAATAGTTAAAGTGATATCTTTAATTTCACAATCTTCTGCAGGGGTTAAAGTATATAGGCTTCTAGGTTGCACAGATTTCTTCATATCAAGCAGGACAGAAAGTTTGCTTGAAAAGATGCCAGAGATTGACAGGAGGCAGTTGTGGGGAGTCTAGAGAAGAAAACTATTCAACAGCAAAGCTTATAGCTAGGGCAGTGAAGTCGGTACACAAAACCTCCGACTCCACACAAAATTGCTTCCGACTCCAACTCCACAGCCCTGATTATAACTAGAAGTGGGTAGATTTAGATTAAATATCAGTGAAATAACTAAAAGACTATCAACTGGCAGTCCCCAGGCCAATTCCTGTTTCCTGAGGGTACCATCTGGAGCTCCAGTCAATTCACAGACAAACACAATGTGTGTGGAAGTGATGGCTGTGGCATTTGCCAACAGGCCACTTTGGGAAGGGCTCTGCCATGCCAATTTCTATCCCTTCTTCAAAGTAGCCCTTGAGTTGCTGACTAGAAAATGTTCTTGTAAATCTTGAAGACAAAATTGGACAGACCTCTGCCAAGGAAGTTGTCGGTGCAAGATATCACTTCTGAATTTAGCTGGTCTCACAAGGTTGGACTAGACGACGTTATTAGATGTCCCAACTCCACGATTCTAATTCTGAACTACACCGCGTGAAAAATAATTTATTAACGAGGAACTCATTAATAAATTATCTTGCTCTCAATATAGCTGAGAACTAACTACCGTTCCATTTTTTTGCCTGATCAAGATGCATAATTATACACTGGCAGAGATCAGAGATCATCACATCTATATTGGGTCTCATACTTTGTCATAAGAAGCAGAACATTTTGTTCATTTTGCTCTGGTTGTCATTTTGAAGGGGGGAAAAGCAAATATGCACTTCTTTTTAGAAAGCAGATAAATACAGAAAGGTAAAGAATCTTGTGGAACCTGAAAGACTAAGAAATATATACCGGTATATCATAGCATAATCGTTTGTGGACTAGAGCCCAACACAAGTGTAAGCAGCAGGGGCAAACAGCTATGAAATTCAAGATACACAACCCCAATCCAAAAGTGACCATCGCTGCTGGGAGCGCATCAGCTAGGTCCACCCCCTCTGGTGATATGTTCCTTGGTCATGTCCCTGACCCTCTATGAATTCAGTGTTGGTCTTCAGAGGCAAGTGCAGGAAAGGTTTCTCCATGTTCCAGAGTGCAGGGAGAAATTCTTCCCATGTAAGTGCTTATCTCATCAGACAAGAGCTGAACATAAGGAGGGCTGGGAGCTTTACAATCTATGGCAATTCTATGAAAGATTAACAGCCCAATCCTATCCCCTGTCACACTAGCATACAGTCAAGCCCACCCACCCCCCCGGGGGGGGAACGAAAACTGGGAAGAGGTAAGGAAAATATTCTTACTTCTCTATAGGCCTCCTGACGGTCTATTTGTCTCCTTGGACCTATGCCAGCTATATAGCTGGCATAAGTTCAAGGAGAGAAAAGGGACAGACTGGGCAAAGAAGAGGGGATGGGATTCTGGCACACGGCTGAGCCGCCAGGATCCACCCCTCTCTCTTCCCCAATCTGCTCCCTGCCTTCCACCTGATCCACCTCAAAACTTCCCTTACCCTTCCCCAATCTGCCCATGACACGCCCACCACCACTGACTTAACGCGGGAGCAGTGCAGCTCAGGATCCATGGTGGCATGGGTGCTGCTGCGACTGGTCCGGCAGTGGTGCAATCTTTACGCTGTTACTGGGCCTTTTACAACAGCAGAACGGAGGTTCCACTGTCGTAAATCGGCCATAGGAGTGGGCCATAAATGTATGAAACAGAATAGTTACAATTCATTTGAACAAAAAACATAGAATACAGTCTTTCTGGCTATGCTAAGTTAGGCCCTGTGCACACAATACATTTTTTAAAGTGGTGAAATGAGTACTCATGCAGTCATTTGGCATAATGTAGTTCTTTACATGGACTGATAATCTCATGATTATTCCCCCCTCCCCCTTGCACTGATGTCTCCTCATCCTTTTTTTCCTCTTAATGCCTGTGATTTTCCCCTCTGGCCATCAGGGTGAGCTTGTGCCAGTTGTTAAAGTTGCCATGACCCTCTCAGCTCTGACTGTTAATTGCCTGTTCTGACAGGAAACTGCTCTGTAGTAGAAATTTATCTGCTGGGGGGACTATTAGCCAGGACACAGGTCGAAAGAGATGTGCTGACAATTTAACACCACATAGCATGTAAAGAAGCTTATTTCAAAAGTTGTGCTTGCAAGACAACACACAAAAGTGCAGCATGGGAAAGGGTGCAGGCAAACAAGAACTTTGCCACGTTAAAAATACATCCTGAGCACAAACCCTCAATTAATTAATTAATGCTTGTAGTGAGTCAAGAAACCATAGCCTCCATTCAAACCTAACCGGAAAGAGACCTCTGGCTAAATTCTCCCAAACAGGAATACCCCTACAAGGGTCTGGGGATACAACACATTTAAAAAAAAAATTACAGGATCCCTACACATTCTATTCTACAGTATTTTTAGGTGTGTTGAGAGTAAAACCTCTACGGTATATAACGTCACCTCTGTATCATGCACACAGTTTAGCAAACATGAAACAAAACTACATTTACACTAAAATGTAACAAAATCATTCATGGCCTCCTACTCAGAGTCTGACACTAATGCAACTTAGGCCTGATTCAAATATTGAGACCTACAATAACATATTCTGTATAGGGGGGAGTGCTTTGAGCACACCACACACACACACACAAATGACATCTTGTGTCACCTTTGCAAATCCTGGGCACATCTGCATGATTCACCAATTTGGAAGGGGAAAGAGGAAGTAGCATGCGTATCAGCAAAGTGTTGCTGATATCAGAAATGTGATATGATACGCACATTTCACATAGCGCATACAGGACATCATTTGAATGGCGCAGAGAACACGAGCATACTGAGGCCTAGTCCAAACTGACAACGTGCATAAGCCAGTACAGACTCGGTTATGTGAAGATCATGATTAGTGAATGCTTTTTAACATTGAGCTTTCCGATTACTCATTTAGCATCTTAAGCCCTCCGCAAAAAAAATGCCAATGTTTTCAAGTTTACTCCTTCACCATGAAGGCTATACTTCCTCCTCTGGAGGAAGCCATCTTCTTCCAGAGGAAGAGAATCTATTAATTCAATTCAACCAACTATCTCAGAATTGAAGATCAACATATTGCCGGGCAAACTCCGTCGTTTCAAAAGATTTATTAAATTTTATAAGATGTAAAATTTAATAAATCTTTTGAAACGACAGAGTTTGCCCAGCAATATGTTGATCTTCAATTCTGAAATCTGGTCACGTCGTGACAACTTGCGAATGTATTCAACCAACTATGTTTGGATAATTTCATGTTCATTTCATCAGCATAGTGCTTACTGCATAGATCGCCAGAGTAAAGGTCTTATCCCAGTCAAGTGAAAATGCCCACAATTCTTCTAATCTGTATACACACTGCACGGAGCCTGTCTGTCAGAATATAGAGATGGGCAAATCACCCATGGCTCACATAAGACTGACTCCGAAATAACATGAACCAAAACAACCAAAAAACAGTTTCAATGATTTCTGACCCAGTCTGAATTCAGGCAATCTTCCCGGTTTGGCTGTCAAAGGACCACTTTACACAACCAGGAATTTTCTCCTGGCCATGAAAAACATTTGAAGAGAACAGGCTGCACAACCAAAAATAAACTGCAGGAAGAAGTCTACCCTCCCCATGGGGCAAGAGCATTCTTACCTGTGGGGACTGTTGAAATGTTCCCTAATTCATCACAGCAATTTTGCTCCATTATATTGAACAGGGAGTGATATATGCTGCAGGGTAAATCTGGAGAAAAGGAATCCCACCCACCATGGGCGACCCTTGGGGGAGATGGTCCTCCATAGTAGGTGGGTTTCCTCCCCTAAACATTTTACCCTGCCGCATCTTCAATCTTTCCCTATTCAATGTAATGGAGTGAAACTGCTCCATTAGATTGAACAGGAAAACAGGAATTCTTCTGCAGTTTGACCTTTAGCCAGAGAAGAAACTGGATGATTGAAAAGCTCACTTCTATAAGGCAACCTTTTACAATCCTCCAAAGTTCTACTCCCAAGTCCAAGCATGGAGATGTTCATGGATACCCCTACCAGAAGATAATTCTTCTTACTAGCCACAGGCAAGCAGATGAGTAGCAATTTACAAGCCAAGTTTCTTTTCCCATCTCTTGTAATTGATTTCTTCAATCTTGCCTTCCAAAACAGCCCTGAATGGCAAATGTTTCAATGTGTCAGAATACTATTTAGGGGTTCTCTTCTTCCCTGATCTCTTTCCCCATGATTGGGTTATACCACTACCTTTGTCAGTTGGATCAAACTTCATAGCTTCTTTTTTATAAATAAAAAAAAAACCTCTACTAACTCATTACTCTTCCTGTGCCCAGTTGCAATGGGGGAGTATGCTGTCTAGCTGTGGTCTTTGCACCAACACACTCACTGGCCATTCCCCACTCCCTCCAGTCTCTCCACATTCAGCATGTGTCTGCCAATGGGAGTACTGAATGCAGAGTTCACATTGGATTAACTCAGTGGTTCCCAAACTGGGGCGTCGTGATGCCCCAGCTGGGAACAAAGGGTTGCTACACCCTTAAGGGGCGTGGCAACCCACGGTGACGACAACGGCGCGTCCAGGATCGCGCCGCCACCACCGCGGATGAAAACATCCGTTTTACCTGCATTGGTGGGCAGTGGATGTCCGGTGGTGTGTGGGGGGGAGCCTGCGGACCCCTCCACAGTCCTCCCCAAGCATCGGAGCAGCGCTCTGATGTGATCGCAACCCACTTCCGGTTTTATGCAAAACCGGAAGTGGGTTGAAAATTGCAATTGCGTCGGAGCGCTGCTCCGATGCTTGGGGAAGCCTGCGGAGGGGTCCGCAGGCTCCCCACACACACCGCCGGACATCCACTGCCCACCAATGCAGGTAAAACGGACGTTTTCCTCCTCCTCCGCCACGGCGGCGTGATCCTGGACGCGTCGTCGCGACCACTGGGAAGGCCCCGCTGCCACTTAGGGCAGCAAAGGGCCTTCCCAGGAGTTACTGGCTTAACTGAACAGTTCTGTTAAAAGACGACCGCCTTTCCTTTTTGCATGTTTCAGCAGCAGATTCCTTTCCTTTGCTTTAGCAGCAGATTCTATACTCCTTAATAGGAGTGAGGTTCTTCAAGTTACGTCATACCAGATACAAATTTAATAAAAGTGCTTTCAGTAAAAAAAAGCCCCTCTTCTCAGAAATGATGCTTATGCATACACTTCACTCACAATTCAGCAAGGTGAATGGGTCCTCAAGAAGATGCTCAAATGGATGGGAGCATTAGTGTGCTTGTAAGGCTTGGAGTGTTTTAATGAACAAGAGGGTGGAGAAAAACAGATAAACATGCAAAGAGTAACTATGTTGGATAAAGGGTTCTTTTACCGGTCGAACTCCCACACTGTGGCACTGATGGCTTTGTGGTAACCAAGCACTCATCAGGGTGACGTGCAAAAAAAATCCTATAACTAAAAACTGCCCACATAGGTATTGGGATGGAAACGTTTCAGATGTTTTTGGTTTTGCAAAGTCTCATATGCCCTGTACTTAATAATAAAAGCACAATGCTGTACAAAGAAATGGAAAATTTGTATAGATTTAGTCTGTTTGCACATATCTACTTATTCCGCATAATTTATTCTTCTTCTGACAGTCATAATGGGCAGCGCATATCACTGATGCATCCTTCTCCATTTGACCATTAAAACATTCCTCCAACCTTCACCTCTAAGATTTCCCCAAACTGTCATGCTCGGTTGGCCCTAAGAACTAGAAACTTGCCATGTGTATCTATATTATTTTGAACGCTATACAGTAGCTAATACCAATTGTACTTATGAATTTACACTATTGCACTTATGGGCAGGAGGTCTGGCTCAGTCGGTAGAGTTGCCGCCTCATAAGCCTGAAGATTGATGAATTGCAGTTCGAGACATGCCGCTGACAAAAAGCTGTGAAACCCTCAGCGAGGAGAGATAAAGCTGCCGGCTGCGTCAGCCGAGCGTGGGAGGCGAAGGCCAGTGAGAGGCCAGACCACAAAAGGATACCATCTGGAACTTCGTTCATGAAAGATTGGACATTTATATATTGTAAAAAAAAAAAAAAAACCTCGGGGGTGGGGTGGGAAAGCCTGCCCATGTAAACACCTTGGATTAAAGTCAGGGGAGAAATCCAATGACCAAGAAAGGTGGTATATAAATACTGTATTAATTATGATTATTATTATTATTATTAATGGCAACATCACAGACCTTTGGCTTAGTGCATTTCTTCTCCCACCTTTCCATTTCAACCACCCCTGAAGGAAAGGGGAGGAAGTAGTAGTACAGTATGTTTGGTACTCACTTTCTACTTTTCTGTGTCCCAGCTAGGAACAAATACAGAATGAGACATTTTGACAACAATAGAATTGATGGGAAGTACTGGAGATCACTTAGCCTTCAGTAAAACAAAAACTGGACAGAAATGAGATCCAAGTCAAAAGATGGGAGGATTGGGACTGTGATTGGGGGTTGGGGGGTTGGGCAATGCTTAAGTATGGATGATGGGCTATTGCTTCCTTCTGCTTATGTTTCAGATCATATGAGATTAGTGCTTGCTGTGTAGTTCATACAGTGGCGTAAGAATGGGGGGCAGGGGGCGGAACTCCCAAGATGTCAGGGGGGTGCACACTACACCAGGATGGTGTAGTGGTTTGGGAGTCGAACTTAGACCTGGAAGATCCAGGTTCAAATCCCCGCTCAGCCACGAAGTTTCCTGAGTGACCTTGGGCCAGTCACTATCTCTCAGCCCCACCTACCTCACAGGGTTGTTGTGAGGACAAAAGGAAGGGAGGAAATATGTACACCACTCTGAGCTCCTTGGAGGAAGGGCGGTATAAAAATGTGAAAAATAAAAATAAATAAATACCGTAGTGTTCAAAACAAGAACAAAGATCACACAAAGCGGAGCCTGCATTAGAAAATACTATTCAACTTTTACAGTGAACTCTCAGTTTAATGCACCTCGATTTAACAGACTTTGGAAACAATGAATATTTTCTGCTTCATTAAGAACTAGTCATATGTGTTTTGTGTATTTGTATCTTCATTGTATTAAATGCATTTGGATTTAATGGACTTTTGGCATTAACGGTCATGCCTTTCCCTTCATTAGTCTGTTAAATTGAGGGTTCACTGTACATCTTAAACAATCTGGGAAACCATAGGTCGTGGAACAGTTCAATAATCAGAAACAGCTGAATGGTGCATGCAGGCAAGACAGAACTCCAAAAGTTAAGCCAAGCCTCCGTCATTCATGTTCAACTTCCTTTCTGTCATTTTTTTTTCCATCCTTGCAAACTTATCAGAGTACATCAAGGCACTGGCCTAAAGGCTGATTCACACTAGCCCTTCTGTGTATGTTTGCTCTACTCTAGCGTCTGTACGTGCGTCTAGCAGTTCTCTGAACGTTTGCCCGCCTTCTTGAAGAAAGCACAGCTGTGATTGGGTGAAGAGAAATGCGCTTCTCTGATTGGTGAGCTGCCTAGCACCGGGAGCATAAACGCTAGCTTAAACGCGAGCGCAGCAAAAAGATAAACCGAAACCATCTCTCCTGGCTGCGTCGTAAGCTCATGCTGCGTCTGACGCAAGCATGAAAAACGCACGAAAAGACCAAACGTTAAGCCAAAACGCACACGGAAAGGGCTAGTGTGAATCAGCCTTTACAAAGAGATTATGTAACCAGTGGTGAAGATAGCCTCGCGGGGGGCGGCACCCACGTAAACCCCCATGATGTCACAAGCTCCGCCCTCGCTCGTAATGTCATGAGCCCCTGCCCCTCCGCCAGGTTTTCCGGAAAACCCCCCCCCCCTGCATTTTTTTGCCAGAAAATGGCCATTAGGCGCCTGCCCGGGTGAGCAGGAGGGCGAAAAGCGTGAAAAAGCACCGAAAACTCCACCGCCAGCTTGTGCACCCCCCGGCGACTTGTGCACCACCCCTGACATCTGGGGGAGTTCCACCCCCTGCCCCCCCATTCCTATGCCACTGTATGAACTACACAGCAATAATACACGCACAAGTCAGAAGTCAACAATAATATAATCTAGCAGTCTAGCACTTCACCGGTAGGGAAAGGGACTCCCAGGAGAAGGCAGGCTGACCAAGAGCAGTAGCACCTAGTCACAATGGTTAACATGCACACATCCCTTCCTGTTCCCACATTCCCTTTAATGGAACAGATGAACAGGGAAAAACTTTGGAAGTTTGTATCAGTTGCCACCATCCCAGTCTACAGAGACCAGGGAGGAGGGCCGGTTAGGAGAAACCACACTCCCAGAACAATGCTGAACCCCAAGGCTCATTACTACAAAATCAAACCCACTATAGTGTCTGCAGGGCAAAGAGATGCAACAGTCCACCTGTGAACATGGACGAGACAGACAAAGGGTCAAAATGTAACTTGTTTATTAAAAGTCTAAACAAAAAAAGGGGGAATTAAACAATGCGGGGGGAGAAAGGTAGGTAGGAAAAGTACAAACAGGCTGAAGGAGAATGCCAGAGTTTGGCTAGAAAGCATAAAGAAAGGTTTTCACTAAATGGATGGAGGAACCATTACACCAAGCAGGTGGAGCTGGGAAGCTGCTCAACCTCTCAGCCCCCAACCCCCACCAACCTGATGCTGGTTAAACCGGGGAAATTTCCATGCTGGCTGGAGTCACTTAAAAGATGAAGTACAAGTCCCTGATCACAATCTAGCTAAACTGTCTCTTGCTTAAGCTACTTGCATTGCTCAAGTAATCCCCAGTCATTGCACTTGCAGGTGACCAAGTAAGTGCTCTTCTCTGCCAGTCACTAGTAGCTCAGAGAACAACTTGCACTTCCTGGGGGCTGAGAAATATACAGTATAACATTGCTTTGATGATGTCATCAAGTTACCTGATTGGAGGAGTTGACCCACCTGGTCACTCCATCTCAACCACTTGACCTAGACAGACAGGTTTGGCTTCCCAGTCGCTAAGTGCATGCCAATTTCAGTACTGTACTCCAGACATGGAGGGATTTCTCCAATCTATAGGCTTACCAGATCTCCAACTGGGACAGAGTGCTAGACCTTTAGGAGACAGAATGTGGGCAGGTGTAGCTTGTTAAATGCTTAGAGCATAATCCTGGCATGTCTACTCAGAAGCAAGCCCCATTGTGTTCAGTGGGGCTTGCTTATGAGTAGACATGCCTAGGAGTCTGCTCTAAAGTTTAACAAGCTACACCTGTCCACATTCCGTCTCCTAAAGGTCTAGCACTCTGTCCCGGTTGGAGATCTGGTAAGCCTACCAATCTATAAACACACATGGGGCTAGATAATGGAGTTTCAAACAAAAAGGATAACACTGCTTGCAAAGTATGTCCCAG
This sequence comes from Plestiodon gilberti rubricaudatus, assembly GCA_026170595.1. Taxonomy (NCBI): domain Eukaryota; kingdom Metazoa; phylum Chordata; class Lepidosauria; order Squamata; family Scincidae; genus Plestiodon; species Plestiodon gilberti. Next base: position 59,146,399 of record JANXHW010000004.1, on the reverse strand, counting down.
CAGCTTTTTAGGCACACAAGCTTCTGGCGCGTTAAAAATGTCCAAAACCACAGAAAATAGGGAAAAAAATGAGGGGAGGGCATGGCATTCATCACAGAACCCCCTCACTATTCCAATCTACATACAACAGTGGAACCAACCTCCTATCAAAATCACCAAATCAAAAACAAATGCTGCAAACCTTATGCCAGAATTGACCTAATCCTCGTAAAACCAAAACCTTCTGGGTGAGAACTTGATTAGCTTATAAGTAGGCTTACCATATCCAAAGGGGGACAGGGTGCCTACACCTTTAACCATTGTAAAAAGAGGGAATTTGGGCAGGTGCAGCTCATAATGGAAGGGTGCAACAAGCTGCACCTGCCCAAATTCCCTCTTTTTACAATGGTTAAAGGTGTAGGCACCCTGTCCCCCTTTGGATATGGTAAGCCTACTTATAAGTAGGCTTACCAGATCTCCAACCGGGACAGAGAGCCAGACCTTTAGAAGGAATGTGGGCAGGTGTAGCTTGTTAAACCTTACAGCACAATCCTAGGCATGTCTACTCAGAAGCAAGCCCCATTGTGTTCAGTGGGGCTTGCTTCTGAGTAAACATGCCTAGGACTGTGCTCTAAGGGTTAACAAGCTACACATGCTCACATTCCTTCTCCTAAAGGTCTAGCACTCTGTCCCGGTTGGAGATCTGGTAAGCCTACTTATAAGGGCATTTGTGACCTTTACTGCTAGAGTTGCTATTGCAGTTTGGTACGACCAAGTCTAGCAAGCTTCTGACCCTTGCAAAGAGAAGGGATAGGCCTTGATTTTATGCATGGAAAGAGGAAGAAAAGAAGAATCACTGTGCACTGCTATAGGGAAAACTCAAGAACATTAAAAGATTCTCAAAACAATAATCAGTAAAAGCATTAGCTTCAGTGTATGAACTGCATATCTATATTTTGAAACATTTTAGAGTGTTTTTTTCCCCGCAATTCCATTGAATATGCATAGCACTAAATAAACAATCTCCTCACACTCCCACACAAGTGAGTGAAATTTATTTGCTTAACAAAGCACCTTGCAGCATTTAAAGTGCAAATAAAGACATTAATGGATTAAAATCGAGACAGTGGTACATACATTAGCTCTTCTTCCCTCACTTAGAATAGTAAGAATTGCATGAATTTGTATCTTCCTATGCCCTTCTCCCGACGTTTCTTGTAAGTTAGCCATGACTGTTAATTGCTGGTGTTATAGTGGATTTATGTTCCATTAACGACCCAATGGTGAGAAATTACAGAAATGACTTGTGCTGTTATATTTTGGTCCTGTGGGTTTGCTGAATCTTCATTAACATTCAAATTGTGCAGTCTGAGCAAATCTTGAAACTGCCTAGGGTCTGCTAGAAATGTTTGCAGTCTTAGTTATTCTATGTGATGTTGAGAAGTTCAGATTTAAATACAGCCTTCTTTCATTACCCACCGCCACAAATACTCTTCTTACTGTTGCAAAAGATTTGGTGGAAGATACAACAGCATAGCATACAAAGACTTTCAAACACAACTGATTAAAATGAGAGCTCTCTTCTCTAATTATCTTTCCCCACCGCTGTCTTTCCTTTCCAAATGAAATGAACTCTGGTTAAGCACAGTTGCTCCTCCTACACCCAGAGGCTGACTCTTCTGTCTAATTGAAGGATTGTGATCACGATGACAGTAGGTGAACTAGCTATTTACATTCATTATTCCATTAACTGCAAACTAAATGAGACTCTTCCCATTCTCTCCTGCCTACACCAAATCTGTCTTTATTAAGTTCATGCTTATGAATGTGCTTTCCATACTTTTGAACTGCGTACATCATCGGCCATTTCCTAAAAGGAGCTGTCGTTATAACTTTCAATGAGGTCGGGGGGGGGGGAGAAGGGGTGGTTTCAACCATCCTTTGCAAACCAAATTACGCAAAGCATCAACCAAGTGTTGATGACTGATCTCCCTTGAATTTCACTTGACAAAACATGCAAGGTCTCCACCAGATTGCCTAAGCACTCTCCAGTCCTAACTGATCCAACGTGTGTGTCTCATCCAGGCAGAATTGTGTATCAGTTCTATCCATGAGTGGGCTATGCGCCCAGTCTACTCTAATCACTATATAAAGCATATGGCAGGTCTCTTACCCCCTTTCATGTACCCATGTTGAAGCCTTCCCTCTCTCTCCAAGACGTCTCATATTCCTATATTGTAAAGCACTGCCGTCTCATTGATTGGCCTTCTGTCACTAATTGTCTCTTCCTTAAGAAACACATCGTTTTTATACACAAAGCTTTTTAACTTTGGTCTTTTACTTTCTTTTGAACAGTTGCTTTATTTCACATCCTGTTCATCCCAATTATCTCTAAAGGGCAATATGCTATTTATGTCTGCTTTTCTGGAACAAGAAAAAAAAATCAATGAGATTTTTGCTAAGACTTCAAGAGAATCACCCCATCAGCCCAATTCACACTACATTCAATGAAAGTATTTAAGTAAAAGTGCAGCCAGATCTTATGCAGATTAACTTGAGAGTAAGTCCAGCTGAGATCAGGGGGCCTTACTCAGGTAAGTGTGCACAGGATCTCATCCCAATGACTCTTGTTGATTATAACAGAACTAAATTGATTTAAATACACCTAAGCCTAAATTGGCTGTGAATTGGGATTTATGATAGCTAGTTAAAATCTGAATGCATTTATTTAAGTGATAAGTGTTGCATATGTTTATAAAGCATTTCCCCCCATAAGTTATAACCCACTTAGAATTTCAAAACCCAATGATGGTACTCCTAGTTTAAAAGCAACAAGTAGCAGCATTCATTTTGAAATACTACTATTAGGCAGCTATGAAACTAAAAGTCTAACTCCTGAGAAAGCTGCTGGATCTTTAGAAGTTGCACAAAAGGGAATATTTCACTGGGCTTAACTTTTCTCATCACAGTGGTATAGCCTAGTGTGAGCTTAGTCACTCTTGACAGAATGTTCCTTTCTACATAAGACACGTGAAACTGCGGGTGGAAAGAAGTTGAGCCAGCAGCACCAGACATTAATAAAGAAAACACCTGTTCCTGTTTAAACCCCTTCCCTTGCTCTAGGGCAGGGGTTCTCAACCAGTGGTACTCGTACCACCAGTGGTACTTCAGCCGACTGCTGGTGGTACTCGAACCGCTAGGGCACTGGAACCCCACTCCGACACGGCACTTTCAGCAGTCTGTTTTCACCCCTAAGAGGCTCCTGCCTTTGGCTGAGCTTCTCCGGAATGCTGAGAGGGGTCCTCCCACCCGCCCAGAGGCTCCTACCCGCGTTTTCTGGCCTCTGAAAACCTGAAAAACCAGAAGTAACAGGCGATGATGTCATTGCCAGTCACTTCTGGTGATATGCAGCAAGAGAGTGGTGCTGGAGGTGGTACTCGGCTGGGAAGGAGTTGAGAACCCCTGCTCGAGGGCCAGTTTCCTTAATTGGGTGGAAGCTGATTCATCCAAACCATGCACTCCATGTAGATGGAACAGTAAAAGTAGCACTTGTGGTTCTTCAAAGGAAGTGGTTTAGATAGGCTTACCAGATCTCCAACCGGGACAGAGTGCTAGACCTTTAGGAGAAGGAATGTGGGCAGGTGTAGCTTGTTAAGTCCTAGAGCACAATCCTAGGCATGTCTACTCAGAAGCAAGCCCCATTGTGTTCAGTGGGGATTGCTTCTGAGTAGACATGTCTAGGATTGTGCTTTAGGACTTAACAAGCTACACCTGCCCACATTCCTTCTCCTAAAGGTCTAGCACTCTGTCCCGTTTGGAGATCTGGTAAGCCTAGGTTTAGATAAACCTTCACCCATGTGGTTACAAGAACACATACAAGCATGCCTTTAATCCAGTGGTTCCAAATCTTTATAGGTATGTGACCCACTTTTGGCATGAAGCTCTGCAACCGAGTGTTTTGGCACTGACTGCCAAAACATCTGGGTTGCCAAGCTTTCACATTTTTTTTAATGTAAACAGCCAGCCACCCGAGCCTCTGCTCGATGGTCTTTGGCTACTCCAGGCCTCATTGCATCATGTTCTCAGTGAAGAAACAGATGCAGATGTTTGGGCGGCCAGCTGTCCATGTTAAAAAAAATAGCAAAAGCTCGACAACCCAGAAGTTGAGGCTTGGGTGGTGGGCTGTTCGCGACACACTCAAAATTGGGTTGTGACCACCAGTGGGTCGCAACCCACAGTTTGGGAACTGCTGCTTTAAACTCATGAGGCCAGTTCCGGAAGAAAAGCATTGTTCGAACCAGCCCCAAATGGGGGGATTCAAAATGTGTCCTAAAATGGACAAAACCTGACATTTGGTCATCTCAGATACCCGATTATTCAGAAGTCTGATAATAGGCATCCGTATGACTCATGACGCATTAAGTCAATTAAAAATAAGATGCACCAGCATTACTTGTAAAGTTTAAATGTGGGATATTAAAGCTCAATCCTGCTCATTCCTGAGTATACCATGAACTTTCTGACCATGGAGGGACTTATTAGCATATAGGTGAAGTGGGAAGAAGTAGTTGTCTGAATGACTGCTGTAATTAGGGGGAAACCCCAGTTGTTTTAATGACCAAAGCCTTCATTTTCATTTGTGGACAGGGAAGTAATGCTTGGGTTTTTTGCACTGGACATGGATTCCTTAATTTGAGTCCACCTTGCCTTGGGATTCCAGACAAGTACTGAGATCAATGGAGTAGATTCCTATGGATCTCAGTATAGCACAGCAGTCAATGTTTGCAAGACAGGAGGCCCCTTCCAGGCAGAACATTCTATTCTGTGTTTGCACTGTTGGATCAATACAGATTTCTGGCGACAGCAATATGACTGTGCTTAGTATTGCCACTTCCACATCCTGCTCCACCCCACCTCTTCTTAGCATTGCATGATGCAGCACCTGTGCACTGCACACCCTAAATCAATGCACTGGAGCAGCATACTGGGCATTCTAACAGTGTTATCGCATGACTTGCAACAATATGGCCGACACCTGAATCTGCCTTTTGCCTTGCACAGTAAATGACAGGATTGTACTCAAAACGATCAGCACAGAGTCCAGTTTTCAAGAACTGTGTAGAAGTTCAAGTTTTGGCTGGCATTTCCACTAAACTGATCTAATAAAATATCTCATCCGCTCCTAATCTGTATTCACATCAAAGATATCCATTTGTAAGTTTAGGGTTTATGGTAAGTTTAGGGTTTCTCCATGCCAGCCTCCTAAATTCTAGCCAGTCTTGTAAAAATGTTTCACACACACACACACACACACACACACACACACACACACACACACACACACACACACACACACACGAATTACCGTATTTTTCGCTCCATAAGACGCACTTCCCCCCAAAAAAGGGGGGAAAAGCCTGCTTCTTATGGAGCGAATACAAAAAAAGTAAAGAAGAAATACTTACCGGGGTTTTGGGGAGGCCTGCAGAGGCTCGCGCAGGCCTCCCCGATCTTCCTTTTGTCAAAAAACGGCCATTTTTGGCCATTTCTGGTTTTCACGAAACCGGAAATGGCCGAAAATGGCCGTTTTTTGACAAAAGGAAGATCAGGGAGGCCTGCAGAGGCTCGTGCATATAGGTCCCCGAAGCCCCGGTAAGTATTTCTTCTTTACATTTTTTTATTATTTTTATTTTTATTTAAAAAACCTTTTTTTCCCTATTTTTTGCTCCATAGGATGCATGCATCCTATGGTCCGATGCGTCCTATGGAGCGAAAAATATGGTATCATGCATTATAACCAGTAATAAAAATTCAGCAAACAGAATGATTTCACCAATTTCTTGAGGAAAGAGGAAATGGGAAGGTGAGGGTTGAGCAGGAATACATATTTCTTCCACTTTTCCCTTTAATAATAATACTTAGCATTTACTAATAATAATACTTAGCATTTGTCAGGTAAATACATGTATGCATTATTATCCCCACACAGCAGTTGAGGCTGAGAGAGAATGGATTGTCTAAGGTAACAGCAGAGGCAAGATTCAAACCAGGGAAATCTAATTCATGACTCACAGCGCAATCCTATCCAACTTACACCACCAGTGTAACCAGCGGTGCATCAAGAACAGGAGGCCCCAGAACAAAAAGGGGATTCAAATTCCCTCCAAAGGATTAAATTCATAGGATTTAAATCTCCCCTCCCCTCCAAAGCCTCCCACCCTGCCCTCCCCCGCTGGTTACACTGATGGTGTAAGTTGGATAGGATTGCACTGTCAAGTTCTTAACAGCTATGCTACACTAGCTTCAGGACCTTTGCGGGGGCGGGGGAGGATGGGAGACCATTTGAGGTGACTTCTATGTTCCTCACTGAAAACTTCTTGCATATAAGGAAGCTCATTTTTTCATCAATTTAATTTATTTTCAGATAGTGATTTCTGTGGCAGATTCTGAGTTCCTGGTAGCCTCACAGCACAATCCTATGAATGTCTACTCAGAAATAAGTTCCATTGTGTTCAGTGTGGATTCCTCCCAGGAAAGTGTGGATTCCTCCAGGAAAGTATAGAATTGCAGCCTCAGTGCCTTTGATCTCTGCACAACTGTAAATGATCAAGAGAGCAAACTATTGTTTTAACACAACCCTCAACCCACAATCCTGCAATCCCCATTAAAATGCAAGTGTCAGATTTTATACAAGAGTCTCATTTGGGATTATGCTTTTTTCCCCCTAAATGAAAAGGGAAGAGTAATGTGATTAGTTTAACCTCTGCTGAGTCAGGAGAACTAATGTGAATAAATATCAGCAAAGGGCTTTGTTTTTAAACTTAAGTGATTCAACGTGATTTTTGCACTGATACTGTAAATTAGTTCTGTAAGCAGGTATCAATTTCCCAAAATGTAGCATTAAACACCTACGTTTTTTTCACGGAGTCCATAAAAGGCAACAAAGTGTACTGGAAACAATTCATAGTGCAAGCCTACAAATGGCTACCCAGAAGGGAATCCCACTGTGTTCAATGAGGCTTACTCCCAGGAAAAATGTACACAGGATTGCAGCTGATGTTGCCCTTGCCTCTGGAACATATTTGGCATAGTACTATAAAGATCCAAAAGTCAACCCAATATCCTTTTGCCATAAAATAAAACATCAGAATTAGCATTGTGGAGCAGTGAGATGTTTGGGTTTGAATATGAAAAGCCCCATGTTCACATCTCATCTCAGCCATGACCTAGCTAGCCTGTCTTACAGAACTGTTTCGAGGATAAAATGAGACATGAATAGTAAAAACACTTTGTATGCCGAAAAAGTGCTATAAAAATGCTGTGCAGCTCAGAAAGATGAACACTTGAATTCCTTTATTTGTACTGAAGTTGTCTCCCACAGAAGGATAATTTGATGTAAATGGCACTCCCATTTATGGGAATATTAAACATTTCTCAGGCTGTTCTATAACTGAGAACACAGTTTTGTTAACCAGAACAACATAATCTGGGCATCTCTGTTACACTACAAAAATAGCACACAATTTCTAACGCATTGGAAACTAAAAAGCCACCCACTATAGAAATTAATTTTAATCCGCAAGAAAATAAACACAATCACCTTAATGAACAATAAAGCCAGTTTCTGAAGCAGGTGTAGGGGAAAACATCAAAAAGTTCCATGTGCTGCTAAAAATACTGGGAAACACGGGTATGCACACTGCAAGGTATTGTCCTTCCCCATAATCACAGCATGTCTCCCAACCCATACACAAACACCCTCTCCTGATTAACTCTTTGGAATAACTATCAGCCCTGACCCTTTACAGACAATGATTAGCATATTGATTCTAAAGAAAGGAACACTATACTGACATTCTAAAATATGAGGTTCAATATTAGATGTAATGTTTTGTATTCTAGATTGAAGGTTACAGTATATCCCTAATGTCAGATGCTGTAGTTACAGGGCAAGGAAAGGCACTCTAATAACTATGCTCGAAGGAAAGGAGGACTAAATTTCTAAAATGGGAGATTACAGGTCTCAAGCCTGCTGGGAAGTTATTTATTAGGTACATTTGCATCCCACTTTTCTTTTATGCTGGAGCCGAGATTGGTATGGTTACCCATTCAGGTGACAATCAGCTAGGTGACTATATCCTGCTCCTTCAGGCCATGCTCTCAGACTTCGCCATGCCTAGGAAAACCCATCACTCTGAAGGTATGCCATTCATTTTGGAAACCATTATCCTTCCAATCAGACTCGGCCTTGCCACAAAGCAACCTGAAATGGTTGCGTGAAGCAGCACCCTCAGCCAGGCAGTTAATGGACGAGCCTCCAACCCATCTGTCCATCTCTCTCTACAAACTGCTGCTCCAGTGGGTACTCCGATCCGATGCTGGGACCAAGTCAGAAGAGGGTCGAAGCAGCCCTCTGCTCCCTCCAGTGATGCTTCCCCTCCCGTTATTGTTCTTCTTGTTGTTGTTCTTCACTGGAGAAGCTGCCATAGTTCCAGATTGCTTTTTTTCTGCTTACTTGGTGCTTCGTAAGGTACGGTACTTAGGAAGGATTTACATATGATGAAGAGCATAGTGTGAAACCTTCCTACTCTGTGCCGATTCTGTTTGCAATGAGCAGGAGATGCTGGGTTCCCAGCATACACTGCTCCTATTCATTTCACACAGAAGTGGCATGGAGCCAGAGGAGGAGCTAGGGTCTGGTGCACCTAGGGCCCATGAAATTTTCACAACAAACTCACTATGTATAATATTAACTATGATAATAATAACCATAAGGAAGGCTGAGCGCCGAAGAATAGATGCTTTTGAACTGTGGTGCTGGAGAAGACTCCTGAGAGTCCCTTGGACTGCTAGGAGATCAAATCAGTCAATCCTAAATGAAATCAACCCTGACTGTTCCCTGGAAGGACAGATACTAAGGCTGAAACTCAAATATTTTGGCCACCTAATGCGAAGAGAGGACTCTCTGGAGAAGACTCTGATGTTGGGAAAAATTGAAGGCAAAAGGAGAAGGTGAAGGCAAAGGATGAGATGGTTAGACAGCATCACCGATGCAACGAACATGAAAATGAGTGAACTCAGGAATATAGTGGAGGACAGGAAGGCCTGGCGGGATATGGTTCATGGGATCACGAAGGGTCGGACACGACTTAACGACTGAACAACAACAATGATAATAATTGATAATTAATAATAAATAAATAAAAATAATCTCAAAACATTCACAGAAATGTAACATTTCATCCCCCTAGACCCTTACAGTACACACCCTAATAAAAATGGGTTCCTCTATCAGGGAGAAAGGTGGGATATAAATTCAATAAATAATTCAATAAATAAATAATTTATTTTTACTAAATGGCACCCCCCCCCAGAGGCCTGGCACACGAGGCCCGGGCCCCCCTTAGCTACGCCACTGCATGGAGTAGGGAGATGGCTCACTGCACTCTTTATAAGCAGAGGCGACAGGCGCCGGGAGGGTGCCCGGGCGCGTGGCAGCGGGGCCAGCGTCGCGTCACGTCGACGTGCCCTCGCGTCACGTAGACGCCCCCTGCCCGTTTTGCTCTCATTTGGAGGGAGGGAGGGCCCACACATCGCTGCGCTTCGGGAGACTTTGAGTTCCCCGCCTGCGATCTCGCCCCCGCCCGCGATCGAGCGCCTGGAGCTCCTGCTCCACGCGCTCCACTGTGGTTCCGCCACTGTCCATAAGGGAAGAGCGGATGGGGTGCAGTTGCTCATTCGCAGGGTGACCAGATACAATGGAGGACAAAGTGCCTATACCTTTAACCATTGTATAGAAGAGGGAATTTGGGCAGGTGCAGGTTTTTGCACCCTTCCATGATGAGCTGCACCTGCCAAAATTCCCTCTTCTATACAATGGTTAAAGGTATAGGCACTTTGTCCTCCATTGTATCTGGTCATCCTGCTCATTTGCCCGCCCTCATCCATGGGGTGGTGCATGTGCACAAGGGTGCACAGAGAAGCAGCAATGGGGGACGGGGGCTCAGACACCACCCCTGCTTCCATTGCCTTACCCACTCTGCCATGAGGCTCTGTTTCCATTGCAAGCTGGTCACACTTCACTTTGTACTTCAAGGGTGCCATCTAGGCTTCAGACCACCCTGCCTGAACATCCAGTCAGGCCCATCTATTTCCATCATCATGACTCAAAAAGCTGTAGAATTTGCTCCTCGGTCTTTAAAATCTGTCTGTGATAATGGAACCCTACTTGGCTGCTCCCTTTTCTGACTGCAGCCTTGGATCTGCCATGTTCTCAGTTCTCTGCCATGTTCTCAATTGTGTACCTGCCTCTGCCCCCTTTGTTTGTTTTCTGGTCTGGAACTTGATCCTTGCATATTTTGGACCATGCATCTGTTTTTGGATATTTTACACTGACTTCTAGATCCCCTGATCCTAGAACGCAATCATCTGCAGTATGACCCTTGCTGAGGCCTGACAGAATGTACAGAGGGTACTTAGGGTCAACCATGAAGGTAATCCCCTCCCCTCCTCGGAGGCCCTTCCAATAGCTGTGATGAAGGCCAGCTGTTTCTATTTGGCAGCCTGTCCTAGAAAAGTCAGTGGAAACCAGCTCTTCAACTCAATAGACCTTCTGCACTTTATACAGGAGTGATGGAAACCTGGTTTGGCAATGGTCTTAATAGCTATTCAACACCTGTTCTAGACCTGAAACTTTGCACAGAAACCAGGTTCTCTGAAGCTCAAGCCCAGGGTTAAGACGTGAAGGAGACCATTCCTGGTGACCTGAAAAGCATACAGCCATCTCCCCACTCCATAAGGATGCCTGAGGCAGATGCATCTGCCACTCACTTCCGCTCGCTCACGCTCGTTTGCTCTCTCTCTCACACACACAAACAAATATCCTAGCTGGCTGGTAATTCTTATTTCCCTGAATTTAACAGTAAGTATTCAGTAGTCTCAGTAGAAACTGGCATTTCAAGGCTCCTGGATTTGGTGCATATGCAAGGAAAAAGCACAATACTGCTTCAGGTTCTCATTGTGTTCAAGTCTCTCCATGAATTTCCTGAAAACATGTATTCTGTCACAGCTTAGGAACACTTTGTAGGTGATATAGTGTGGAACATAAACACCGTTAATCCTGCTCTTCATCCATCTTTTTTTAAAAAATACAAACATTATATCTTTCATCTTAATGATCCAGCTGTGATATTTACCGCCTCTTCTGTTAATCATTCTATAATTTTCCAGAGGCATCTGATGCCTGTTAGCTCTGTTTGCCATCCCATATGGCGATGTTCTGGTATCCTGGTTGCTTTAGCTATTTCAGAAATGTGCATAGAAAAGCACTAGTAAAAGGCCAGTGCAGCCCAAGTTGATTGTCCTGATGAAATCTATGAAGCTTCAGTTAGTCATGGCTAGCGTCTGTTAATTTCAAGCGGGGGGGGGGGGGGGGGGACGGACGGCATTGGTGCAATTAGCTTCTGCCAAATTAGATTCAGTTATTTTTTACTGATAGACAACAGGACAGAGAGATAGAAGCTCTTTCTTGTAATAATAAAACTGGCAACAACATGCTTTGCTTTATGTCTCTGAATCTGAGTACTGGGAGGGAGAAACAAGATCATGTAAACTGGCAACAACCTGCTTCACACGAACTGATGGTTGCATACCTTTGTTGTTCACACAGGTCCCTCGTTTGCCATGAGATAAGTCTATGATTCAAAGTGCCACAATGTTTTCCAAGTGTTAGAATCCCACAGGCCTATGAAAGCTACAAGGTTCTCTAACCAAGCCAGTGAAAAGACAAGCATTCCAGAAGACTTTTTTTTCTTTATAACTAGCCAAACTGTGGTCAAAATGCCACAGTTATAAAGTACACACACACACACACACACACACACACACACACACACACACACACACACACACACAATGGGCCCTACTCCCAAGTAAGCGTGGCTAGGACTTCAGTCTAACAGACAATGCACACCTCATGTAAACTGGCAACAACATGCTTCCACACGACCTGATGGTTGCATACCTTTGTTGTTCACACAGGTCCCTTGTTTGCCATGAGACAAGTCTATGATTCAAAGTGCCACAATGCACAGACAATTCACACCTCAAGGTGAGTCACGGGTATTTTCCAGCCCTGCTATCTGAAAAGCTTTGACTGGATATGTCAGACTCTGGGGCTCATCATTATTTCATTTCATTATCTAAAATACTTGTATTCTACTCTTCAGAACGAATAGCACAGCCTATATATGCTTACTCAAAAGTAAGTTCTACAATGTTTAATGGGGCCTACTCCCAGGTAAGCATGCGTAGGAGTAAGTCCTACTAAATTCAGTGGAACATACTTCTGAGTAGACATGCAGAGACTTGCTCTGTAAGTCTCCCAAACAGACAGAATAAATTAAAGTCAATGGAATGCATGAAACTGATAGCAACAAAAGAGAAACCCACCACAAAATTAAACAGCAGGCAGATTAAAATAGCAATAAAACTAGTTAGTGAAAAATCTTGTGAAATGGGTAGGTTTCAGCATGTTAACAGCATGCCCCAGAACCAAAATCCCTAGGCAGATTTCTCCAAGGTCTCAGCATCATCACAGAAAAGGCCCCGTCTCTGGTACATGCCAACTGAAACTGATTTTACACCTTGTGTGTTCTACAAGTGAGCTGTGTCCTCAATCTAGTTTCCTATGTCTTTTTGTTTCCCGAATCCACAGACTGGATGAGCTCCAGACGTTCATACTATACTGCATCTCAGTCATTCCCTCTCAGTCCCCCAGCCCCAATATGGGGATAATAATACTGTCTTACCTTACAGTGCTGCTATAAGGACATCACTGAGATTTATCAACATGCGATCAACAGCATTTTTCCTACAGTACCATGGACAGCGCCATCCATTATAATGAGCATGTTACAGGTTCCCCCTTTATAAAATTTGCAGTATTTCCCTACTAGTATTCAGACTAGACATTTGATCCTTATGACAAATCTTACCTTCATAAATGTATTTAAGCCCAAAGTTATTGCTGTAACCTCCCTCCACAAACCAATAATAACCATAAAAATGTTAAATAGTAACAGTATACTTGCTGAATCGAATGCCCCTATCTTAAATGCATAAAATGAATCCCACTGAAATAAATGGAACTCTCTACAAATGAACGTAGGATGAGAATGTAAATGCCTCAATAATCTATTGGTCCACACTGTATTTCATTAATATCTATTCATAATACCCTAGGTATTATTGCACTTAAGGATAATATTTAACTCATATAGTGATTTAAATCTGCAAAATGCTTACAGTCATTAGCACTCATTATAGTTCTGCGAGGAAAGTACCTAAGTGGCATTAATTCTGATTTCCAGACTATGGCAACAATCCAAAAAAAGAGTATTATATGCACCCTGGGAGAAGCCATGTGCACAGACAGAGGTTTGGTTTAAATAAAACCAAAGGGGGGAAAAAAGTGTTTTCCATCTCCAAAGCAACACAGTTATTTTAAAGCTGAACTCCAGCTTGCCTCTTTGGGAGTGGGAACTGCTGCAGCAAACACAACAAACCACGCCCTCAGTGTACATGTCCTCCCAATGTGAGGATATATATTATTTGGATTACGGACCAAGTCCTACAGCTGAGAGGAAATTACTTGCAAAAACTCAACCAAATCATTTGTTGAGGAGGCAGAATTTAAATCCACAACTTCTCAGACCCCTGTGATAAATTCTGCCTATGATGCAAAGGTTAAATCCCCAAAATGTATCAAAACGGTGCACTGATTCCAAAATAGGACATCAAGGGCTGAATGCAGAAAAACAATTTTTGGGATCAGTAATAGTGTCATTCCATTAAGGCACAGTATGCCTTTTGTAAAACAACAATATACCTGACACACTTGAAAACAGCCATGTGTGACATACATTACATAGCAATAGCAAATTCCAAAACATCAGATACTATGGAGTCTACTATGCATAGCATGCTCTTTCTCCCCGTATTTCACTGTTACCCTTTACTCTATGGCAGACCGGATCATTCAGTCATTTCTAAATTGCACTATAATCATGAGTTAAGAACATAAGAAGAGCCCTGCTGGATCAGGCCAAAGGCCCATCTAATCCAGCTTCCTGTATCTCACAGTGGTCCACCAGATGCCTCTGGGAGCACACAAGACAATAAGATACTCAGTGATGTAGACTTGAATGTATTGACTCTGACTCAAGTCGGACTCAAGTCACGACAATGACTTGACTTGGACTTGACTCGGCGATTGAAAAACTCGAGACTTGGAGCCTTTTACGACAAGTCGAATTTTATTCAGGTTTAAACCTGTTTTCCCCATTAAATAGATAGGGACTCGCAACTTACAACCAAAGACTCGGGACTTGATTTGAGACTTGGACCCAGAGACTTGAGACTTGATCCAAGGCACATCCCTGAAAATACCTGTATCCTGTTGCCACTCCCTTGCTTCTTGCATTCAGAGATAGGCTACCTCTAAAACCCATATAGTCACCATAGCTTGTAACCCGTGATGGACTTTTCCTCCATAAATTAGTTCAATCCCCTTCTAAAGACATCTAGGCCAGGTGCCAGCACAACTTCCTGTAGCAAGGAGTTCCAGATTAATTACTTGGTGGGTAAAGAAATATGTCCTTTTGTCTGTTCTAACTCTCCCACCACTCAGGAGAGTGAGAACATTTAGGAATTCTAAATGTTCAATCTCTCCGAGAACTCCTCATGGAGTCTATACTGAAAAGAAGCAGTACTCTCTTCTAAAAGTACTCATTTTTCAATGAGTTCCCAAGGTGCAACAACATCCATCCAATCTGTGAGACCTGTTGGTGGTATCTCTTACAGGCATATAGTCATAGACATGACCCAAAAGCCAAGCCTTCTTAGGACACCACTTTTATTAGGACAAACCATAATGACAAAATACCCTGTGCAGCAAGCTTTTGACTTCTCTAAAATGCTTCATCAGGCTGGGTGCTCAGCACAGCATACAGGGGGAGCTGGGTATGATGTAGTAGTCCCCAAAAGTCTGCATTTTAGAAGAATCTTAAGGTGAAGTGCAGTAGGAATTATGCAGACTCGTCTTGATTAGCCTCACTAAGAGACAGACCCTGATCTCATGTGGTAGTTAGGGCTACTGGGACAAAGATGAGACCCAAAAAAAAGTCTCTTTCCCCATTTTTAAGAAATATTAAGTTCAGTAGTTCTGTTCTATCCCCAGCCTTAACTGAGGCACACAGACTGGATCTGAGGACCATTAAAACAACTGTGGCCACAATCCAGACTAACTATGGACTGAGGGAGGGAGCGCTCCGTTGACCTAAGGAGTTGCAAACATGCCAGAAAGCACATTTGTGGCTCTTTGCGAGGAAGTGGCGCCGGCGCAAAGGCCAGCACCACTCACTCTGCCGCCATCCCAGACCTGCACTGGCCACTGCAGATAAGGTTCGGTGAAGGGGCGGGGGGAGGGAGGGCAGGGGTGGTGAAAGGGGCATTGGCTGGCCCAGGCTGGGAGGGGGTGGAGATAATAGCACTGAGCTGCGCCGCTATCCCGAGCCCCTTCCCAGCCCGGGCCTGCGCCTTATACGGCCTCCCTGGATGCCTTATATGCCCTCCCTCTGAGGAGCAGAGCCGTTGTAAGGGGGGCCTTGGTGCCCAGGGCCCCAAGTGGTGCCCAGGGCCCCAGGTGCAGACCCCTGAAGGGGAGGAATCGCGGGCTCAGGATGGCGAAAACGTACCTTCTTCGCAGCCAGGACAGTCGCGTTTCGGCCCTCCCGCCCACCCATCCAAACGGCTCCAAAATGAAGTGAAAATAGCGGAGAGGTGGGTTCGGAGGTGGGGCATGACGTCATGCGCCCGCCCACGTGGGGGGGCAACGTGGAGGCAGGACGGTGGGCCCCCCACGTGGGGCCGTAGCGACGCCACTGCTGAGGAGGCCCAATGGGGCCCTAAGTCCAGGCAACATCAGTGAAGCCTGCAATGGGCCTAAGATGCAGCCGCCGGCCCTTTAGGTCGGCAGCCGCATGTTAGGCAGGATCGGGCTGTCAAGTATAGATGTAAGCATCTTGTCTGGATTACATTATGGATTATATTGGAATTCAGGTCTCCCCTCCTGCACCGCCGCACTTTCCTTTGTTTAAATTGCAGATTAGTAAGATTGCAATTTTATTAAAAGGGGTTCCAGGCATGCAACCTATTGGATCAAAGTCACACTCTTTCACCAAAAATTCCTTCAGCATTGGCATCACAGCTTAATAATGATCTCATTTTTATCTGGTAAACCAAGTAGTGTTTGTTTGTGGGTGTTTTTTTTTTTAATAACCGTGAATGAAAACAATCATGAAACTACTATCACAAAGTTTCTTGCAAAGTCTATTTTCCCCTAGAAAAAAAATGTAAGACGCTTTCTAGAAAAAAACAGATGTTACTATGTGAGCAAAAAATTACAAAGATGAAAGCATTCAACTTGATGTTTCTAGCAACAGCACCTGATTTTATGCAAAAAATGCTCCATGGGTCTTTAATATTATAATTAGAATGCAAAACAGGTGGCTGCTTTTGCAAAAATAATGTATTTATTTCTGCGCGTGTGCACACACACACACACACACACACACACACACACACACACACAGAGTACCGGTATATATCAAGGCAAACATTTGTAGATTATTAGCGTCAAATCTTAGCTTTGTATTTATTGCACTTTTATCAGAGCAAAATAAGATATTCATGTTATAGATTCCTAACAGGAACAAGTAGCTTCTGTTCCAGAATGCAATAGCTCTGAAGAAATACTTAAAAAAAACATTAAAAAATACCAACAGCAATTATTTTAGAGTTTTGACAATGCCAGCATATATCAAAGCTCTATCTGAATATGGATGGATAAACTGGAAGAGTTGCCAGGTAAGCATTTTCAGGATTATAATTCACTGAACTATGAAACGATACGGTTTTATCAAAGTTAATGCTAATGATCACCTAGAAATAAGCAATTAGAGCTCTGTCATGCTTTTTCCTGATCTTGGTGGAATAAAATCCTCAGCTAAAAGCTCAAACAAATCAGTGAAAAGTACACTGGGCTTCCTATGAGAGATGCAAAATCCCACGGCAGCCATGGGCTCAGCTGAGCTTCTTTATTATTTTAGCTCTCAGCTTCATTTCTACATCTAAAAAGAGGGGAAGTGAATGACCTCCAGCACACAACTCTTATGAAGACAAAGAAAAATCACTGCCATAAAGTGTTTTGAACTAAATACACTGTTAAATAAGTGATGAATAATCGGGGAAAACTGAGGGCCAATTTAGTTTTTAATTTTTCATACTTGAACTATTAATAGGGTTTCTCCAGCAAAAGAGAAGGAGGGAAATTATCTTGCAGGTTTTTGATCATCTGTTTAATATTAAATTAAAACATTCAATAAAACAGAAGAAGCAACATGCAATGTAAAAGAGATATAAAGCCAAAGATTTGGCTGGTTAGTTCAAGTCACTATCAGCGCAATCCTATCCAACTTCCCCCACCGGTGTAGCCAGCGGAGGAGTGCAGGGCGGGAGGCTTTGGAGGGGAGGGGGGATTTAAATCCCCACTGGCTGCACTGGTGGGGGAAGTTGGATAGGATTGCGCTGTAAGTGAAGTTCACATACACAGGCCTATACAAGCTTCCCTTTTGCTTTGCTGATCCCAATACCATACAATGTACTTGCATTGCCCCCAAGCTTCTTTCTTTGCACAGGGCAGCTCTTTCCTATCAATAGCAATCCCTCCTGTTCTGGGGACATGTGCTGGTTTTTTCCAACGTCCTTCTTTCTTGCCTCCCTGCTTCTTCCACTCAGCTTTTGGAGCTCTACTTTCTCATCTCCCCCCCCCCCCCGTTTTTAAGCCCAGTGTTATCTTCCTTATTTCTGTTCTTCTTGTCCTGTCTTGCCCTGTCATTCAAATACCCAGATCTCAGCATACTGCCTCCCAAGTATTTTTGCCTCTGTCATTATTTCTTGAAAACAGCACAGCCCTTATGTTCCTAAGTCTGTAGCAAATTAAAGGCCAATTCGCACATGGTCTAGGCATGTACCATGTGTTTTTCTCCATTGCCACAGCAAGGAGTCCCTATTTGAAAAGCTATTGAGCTGCTCTGATTGTCTCCAAGCAGCTTCCATGGTTTGTGTTGTTTGCTTTGCCAGTGTTTCCACAGCTGTGCGTGCTGAAAAGGCCTGATCATGCACTTCGTAAGTCAGATGCTTGAAACTCAATGTCTGTAGGTCAGTAACTCAACCTTCCGTAGTCTCAAAACAGCCATGATGGGGAACATAAGAACATAAGAAGAGCCCTGCTGGATCAGGCCAAAAGCCCATCTAGTCCAGCTTCCTGTATCACACAGTGGCCCCACCAGATGCCTCAGGGAGCACAAGACAACAAGATAACCTGTTTCCCGTTGACACTCCCTTGCAACTGGCACAGAGAAAACCCACTTCTAAAACCAGGAGGTTGCTTATGGCTTGTAACCTGTGATGGTCTTTTCCTCCATGAATCTGTCCAAACCCCTTTTAAAGGCATCTAGGCCAGGTGCCATCACCACATCCTGTGGCAAGGAGTTCCACAGATGAATTACACGCTGGGTAAAGAAATATTTTCTTTTGTCTGTTCTAACTCTTGGAAAAAAGATGCTCCAGTGGTTCTTGACTATATCTTCCTCCGATATCAGTGCCTTGCCCTGCCCAAGGTAAGCTCTTGGGTGCCTTGGAGCAGGAGCAAGGGGAAGTGGCTAAGGTAGAGGCAGCTTGGAGCACCCAACTACCACTGCCCCTTCTGAGGCTGCAATCCTATGCCCCCTTACCTGAGAGTAAGTCCCATTGAACTCAGTGGCACTTCTGAGGAAATGTGCATAGGATTGTACTGTAAGTGTGATGGGATGAAAGGAGGGGAGAAGCAGTGAGGCTTAGGTACCTTCTGTTTGTCTTGCGATTAATCAACACAATCACTTTTAAAATCTCAGAGATTTGTATATGTTCACCTGAAACATGTGCAACTCCCCAAACCCTTTTGGACTGAACTTGGGGATGTTCATGCAATCCAAACCAAGAGCCTTCTCATATGGCATGTGAATTCCTAAGCTAAGATTCTCTATCTCTGAATGGTTAAAAATACTTGGCCTCTAAGGCAGAATGTGTAGCCCCTGAATTTATATAATAAAAGTGCATAGTGTATGACAGGGGTTCGCAAAGTGGTGGGATACGACCCACCACGCCAGGCGGGAGACTCCTTGAGCTCATGTACACGGCTGTCATCTGCCCAGAATGGCTCCGACGGCGAGTAGCAGGGGCTGCTTACACGGCATGTTGCAGCATCTCTCGCGACTTACTGCTCCGCACCCCCTCTTGCAATGCCACTCAGCTGTGGAAGACATGTCCCATTAGCTACTGAAATGCTCAGTCTAAGGTAGGTCACTGTAAGACTAAATCCTTCCATCACTTTCTAGAGGGACATTCTCATTAGTAGACTTTCAAATAATTGATTATTTCCTGGCAACTTCAAACAAGGATGTTATCAGGTTAGTGGCTGGCTTCCGATTACACCAAAGGCCACCCAAATCTTTTAGATGCTCTAGCAACTGACTGTAGATTGTAGATACGTTGGTTAATGGCCAACACAAAATAAACTATTTATATAGCTATCGAATACCATTGAGCAGTCTGACTGAAGGCTCTGAAGCGGGCAATAAACTCCATGTTGCAAGACAGAATATTATATGCCTTGGGCTTTTCATTCTGATTTTACTCAGTATTTCTTTAATCCTGACTTTCATTCACCATTGACCAGTATGTTAATTTTTTTCTTGTCAAAGACTGATTTACTCTGGCTGTCTAATTGATGTACTTCAGATGTGATTTTTCTTCAAGACCTGTGTAGACTCATGAGTGCTCACCCAGAGACCACAACCAGATCTTGTACAACACAAGTTATATTACACATCTACCGTATTTTTCAATCTATAAGACGCACTTCTCCCCCCCCCCAACAAAAATAGGGGGAAACGTCTATGCATCTTATGGACCAAATGCTGAAAAAATGACTTGCTTTTAACAGTTTAACAGCTTACCTGGTGGTTGTTTTGCAGCTCCAATCTTCGGGTTCCACAGCTCCCAATCGCGTTCGGCGCCTGCGCTAAGTTCCCAGGTGCTGGACGCGACCAGGGAGCCCTGCGCTAACATCACAGCAACTGCGATGTTTCTGGAGGGCTTGCAGTCGTGTTCAGAGCCTGCGCGAAGTTCCCTGACGCTGAACGCGACTTCAAAGCCCTCCAGAAACATCAGAGGAACTCGGATGATTCCGGAGGTCTTTGAAGTTGAGTTCAGCGTCCGGGAACTTCACGCAGGCGCTGAACGCGACTGCAAGCCCTCAGGAAACATCGCAGTTGCTGCGATGTTAGTGCAGGGCTCCCTGGTCGCGTCCAGCGCCTGGGAACGTAGCTCAGGCGCCGAACGCTACTGGGAGCTTTGCGCAAACATCGCAGTTGCTGCGATGTTAGCGCAGGGCTAACTGGTCGTGTCCAGCACCTGGGATCTTAGCGCAGGTGCCGAACGCGACTGGGAGCTGAGGAACCCAAAGATTGGAGCTGCAAAACAACCACCAGGTAAGCTGTTAAACTGTTAAAAGCAAGACATTTCCCCCCTATTTTTAGCTCCATAATACACATGCATCCTATGGTCCGGTGCGTCTTATGGAGTGAAAAATACGGTATGTTTTTTGAAAAATTAGGATCTCTTTAGTAACATCACCTTGGGTCAATGTACTATAAACAAATCATTAATGCTTTCTGTAACTGAAAATAAAGGTTTCTTCTTAAAGGTGACTACTGATTCATACTTACAGAGATAGATCCATGCTGAGAGTGAAAATGATTTTTTTTTTCATTTAGAATCATCTCATTAGCTCCATTTTTTATCAATTTCCTTTGATCAAGCAAAGGCAGGTTTGTAGCCAGAGGGGTTTCCCTTCTGACTCATAGTATAAAAGATGTCTATATAATATTATCCAAACTCTGTCTCTATGCATTCCCAATTCCTTCCCCACTGTCTTTTGTCAGATTGTGGCTAAAGGACTGTAGCACAGAGTTATGACAGCAAAGCAGAGATAGTATGTACAATAACAATCAAAGTCTTTGGAAAGGACACACCAGAAACCTTACAGGGAAAGGAATGCCCTAGAGCAGAGCGTATCGTCACAGCCCTAGAAGCACTTTATAGCTGTGAAGGATGGGAGAAAAAGATGACTATTTGAACTGCAGGCTTGATGAGGATTCTGATGGAGGTTAGACATTGGGTATCATGGGAAGAAAATAAATTTAAAAGAAAAGAGGAGAAAAAAATACACTGAATACTTGCTACACGGGTTCTGCTATGATCAGTTTTTGGATTGCACGCTGATTTTTGTTCAAAGGCATGAGACACATTCCCTGGTAATGGAAATCGCACTGTTTGCAAGTATGAGACATAAGGGTGTTGGGCTCCATAACCAATTTGAACAACTGCATTGCAATATGAGCAGCTAAAGTGACAAGGACCTTCTATTTTCCTTCACAATCATTTGTTTGACTTGTTTAATCCTTTAGAGCTCTCAGCAGAGTCCACCGAGGGTTTATTTAATGAGATGAACACAAAGGATATAAGATTTTCTTGGGGCTATTTACATCGTTCCTGCCTCAGAAAGCAGCAGACACCAGAACTGGGCTGAGATTAGGACTGCTGCCATCTCATCTTGCCCAGTCCAGTTCTTGCTTCTTCTCAGAGTTGCTGCAATGAAGAGGCAGCAGGCCACGGGTCACTCTGATATCTGCAGCCCAAAAGAGGAGGCTCCACACGCCCTGTAACTGACATTTGCTGCCATGTTTTGAGGGCCATTTTCCTAGAGATAATTTGTACGGGGCCTGCCACAATTTTAAGAACCACCAGCAACCACAGCCACAAACTTGGTTGCTTTGCTTTTTTAATTGAATGTAAACTGCTTTTAGAGGTGTCAACTTGAAAAGCAGTACAGTGGGCCCTTCACATCCACGGGGGTTCCGTTCCTGAAACCCCCCGCAGATACGAAAATCCGTGGATGCTCAAGTTCACAGTGGGGGGCGGGGGCAGTGCCACAGTACCTTTTTGAAGTTGCTTCTGGTCATGGGTTTTTTTCTTTCTACAGGCCTTTTTCAACCTTAGAACGCGGCACCAGAGGGACGAAGTAGGTGGCAGGCCCGCACAGCTCTTCAAAAAGGTATTGTAGCACCGCCCCCACCCCCAGTGGAATCCCTTCTTGCGTGGATGGCCATCCACGGATGTTCAAATCTGCAGATGGCCAACCCGTGGATAAGGAGGATCCACTATATACAAATAAATCAAATAAGAAGGATAATCTGCTTTACTGGATCAGAATAAGGGTCCCTCTAGCCCAACATTTTGGAGGTATGCTATGTAGTCAGAACAAATGAAAAAAAAGATTCAACCAAGAACTTGAACTGACAAATGAAACTTCCGATGTTTACTACTTACTATGGATCCATGTACTGATTTGGATACAGCAGGTTAAAATTAAAGGGTTATGAATAGCAGCAATGGTGTCCTAAGAACAGAAAGCAGCAGGTTTAGGTTCTAGGTTTTATTTTATTTTGTCAAACTTTGATTGTTTAGACGCTCTACATAAAACCTGAGCTATTGAAATGCCAAACTCATCGCTTCGGAAGACTCCAATTCTTATCCGTATTCAATCCAAAGCAAATAAATTAGAAAGCATTAGGGTTGCATGGTTAAACAGTCAAACAAAATATGGAAATTCCCATATTATGGTTGCATGCACATCTTTAACTCTACTCGCCTGTGCACATGCATTTCCATACAGACTTTAATTACAATATTTCTCAAATAACGTGATAGCACATGATATTTCTTCTGTAGCTTCAACCCCACATGCACAGAATCTTAGAGTGCTGTGCGCTATTTTTTTGTATGCCAAACAATTTCCACTGAGGTACCAAAAAAAAAATCACAAGTAATCCATTTTCACTCGGCATACTCTACAGTAATAACAAACATTTGCTGTCAGTCTGCTTCCAAGTCACCTACTCCTTCCTAACTATTGCCAATGTATGTGCGATCAGCCAAATGAGCTAAGCAATTAAATGTTCCATTCCTTATTTGCACTAAAAGTTCATTCACATAGTAATGTTCCAGCTCCTAGCCCCATTTCTTAGTTACTGTGTAGAAATCCCCAATGACACCAAGAAGCTGTGGCTGTTCTCATGGAGGGCTCAGCTCACATGCTGTGCCATGGTTCTCCATGCAAATGCACCACTTGGGATTGCAGGGGAGCATCACATGTATTGTGTGACCCCTTGTAATGAGTGACCTAGGGATGACGGAAATTTTAGCCATGTATGTCATTTCCAGGAACAACAATCACATATCCCAGTGGTTCCCAAACTGGGAGGCGTGATTCCCAGGGGAACCGTGGAGACCAGTCAAGGCTGAAGCACACCGGCTGCGTTCTCCGTGCGTGCAGCCCATTGCGGCCGGCTGTGTCTGTGTTCTTTCCGGCCGGAGGCAAGTCCCACAGAACGCCGAGAGCTGCTGGGAGCCGCAGAGAGGTCTGTCTGCGTTTGACGCTTCCCCTTGAGAATTCTCAACTTTGGCTGCGTTTCCCGCGCAGCTCGCAGCCAGTGTGCTTCCGTCTTCAGGGGAGCTGCGGAGTGCCACAGAATCTTTTCAGAAAACAGTGTGCTGCCAATTGGTAGGCATCAACATAATGTAATGGGGAGCTGCGGCCAATGGTTGTGAATGATCAAGGGAGCCGCAGGTCATAAACCGTTTGGGAAACACTGACATATCCACATCAGCAGGTGACAGTCCTGAATATAGGAACAGGTTTCACAACAATATCACAGATCCACAGAAAAAAGGGGAAAAAAGCCATGTTACTGTGCAAGTTGGAAGATGTAACCAATGATTCATCAAAATGGAGAGTGACGTGAGGTTCGAACTCTGGTACTTCTCTATACAGGGGCCCCCCGCTATCCAAGGATCCGGTATCCACGGATTCACGTATCCAGTCAGGAACCTCCTCCCTCCTACCCTGGCGATTCTTTTACCTTAAAATTGTGTCCATGTTGCTTTCAACAAAGGCTATAAGTAGCATGCTGCTGCTGCTGCTTCATAGCACAGACGCAGGATCAGCCGAAGACCAGGAAGCAGTTTCAGTTTCTGTTTCCTGGTCTTCAGCTGAGCTTACGTCTTTGATAAAAGCAGCAGCATGCTACTTATAGCAGCATGCTACTTATAGACTTTGCTGAAAGCAAGACACAGACACAATTTTAAGGTAAAAGTCGGATGCGTCACCCCCTCCACCGCGTCACCCCCTGGCGGACCACCCCCCTGCCACGCCCTAGCGATGCTAGTGTGCGGGGGGGTGAAAGGGGCTGTGAAGCTTGAGATTCGGCTCTACAGAGCCCGTTTCAAGCAGTTGGCATGTTTGCACAACAATTAGTTAAAATGGGTGCGGGGGGGCTGTAGAAGATGGTGTTCGCTCTTATCCACGGGTTCCAGGTATCCACGGGGGGAGGGCCCAGGAACCAATCCCCAGCGGATACCGGGGGGCCCCTGTAACGTTCTCTCCAGTTTTACACAAAGTTCTGTTGTCTAACTTTCTGTACAAGAAATGTCATACTATGACACAGAAGAACAACACAACCCATACACGGTCTTTTAAAATGCAAACATTTCACTGCAAATTCTATGGCAGTTATAACAAAACATATTTCAGTGATTCATCAAACAAGGGTTCCGTTCCCAAAAGGAGGCTTGCAGAAGCCTTCAGATGCTGAGTGTCAAGATTATATGAGTGCTGGTACAGGGTACCAGAGAGTTTTCGTCAGGGTTTGAAATGGACATGTAGACACATCTGACATATTAACTTTGGGACACACTGAGATCTTTGAAATATTTTCCACCCACATGTATTTAGACTCCAGACCCATTTACATGTGGCTTTTTTGCCATCTCCTCTGCAGCTGATCCCAAAAATTAAGACCAGCCACACTTCCCAAAAAGACCAGGTGTAATTTGCATGGTTGCTAACTATGATGTCAAACACATCCATGTTGGCAGAAAATATTACACACACCATCACCAATATGGGACAAACATGGAGGTGGCAGTATTTATAGAAAGGAATATTAATCTATGGAAAAGTAAATGGGTTTAAGGTTTGCATCCTTTGCTGTATTAAACTAAGGTTCAGTTCATCCCACCAAACCAGTGTGTGCTAAGCATCCACACTGTGGAGGTCTAAATGTGCAACAGACAATCCATAGTTTCTAATTGCTTGTCTACTTTTGTTTCCCATCTGCTAGGCATTCAGCTTTGTAAGTTCATACATTCAGAGCCCAATCCTATACATGTCTACTCAGTAGTAAGTCCCATTATAGTCAATGGGGCTTACTCCCAGGTAAGAGTGGATAGGAATGCAGCCCAGTGGCGTCGCTCTAGGTGGGGCGGAGCTCTAAGTTCCGCCCTGCTCTGAACCATTCCTTACTGCCACAGGGTCTCCTGTATGTTGCCTTCGCCGGCCTGAATGGCTCCAACAGCGAGGAGGCACGACCGCCTCGTGTTGGGGAGTAAGGAAGGGTTCAGAGCAAGGCGGAACTTAGAGCTCCGCCCCACCTAGAGCGATGCCACTGATTCAGCCTCATTCTCATCTACATGATGAAACTCCTTGAAGACACATCAACTCCTCTCCATGGTGCAGCGCCTCTTAAGGCAGAGTAAATGGCCAAGGTTGGTGAATTCAGACAAATCACAATCAGCACAAACTATGGTATGCAAGTTAGTTTCAAACCATTTGTCAATGTCCTGATTTTGCAATCCCTTACAAACCGTGGTTTCTACAACGTAACAACAAACCATAGCTTAGCTTTAGAAATTGTGTAGTTTCAAATCAGTCATCAACCATTTGGCATGATGTTGGAATGCAGCCTAAGTCTTGTAGTCTACTCCTGAAGGTGCAATTCAGAGT
This sequence comes from Plestiodon gilberti rubricaudatus, assembly GCA_026170595.1. Lineage (NCBI taxonomy): Eukaryota > Metazoa > Chordata > Lepidosauria > Squamata > Scincidae > Plestiodon > Plestiodon gilberti. The sequence goes on along the minus strand of JANXHW010000004.1, from coordinate 59,120,355 downwards.
CACACCATATTAATGGCTTGAATCAGGTGAATATCTGTGCAATATAAATTTGGATCAAATTCCTTACCTTTCCTACATAGAGAGGGTCAGTTCCCATGTATTCCTCCAGTACAAAGAACTGATTCCACACCCAGCTGCGCTTGGTCCGTGACCGCCCGGACTGGAAGTAGGGTTTTGATCTGGATCTTGAGAGTTCTGTTTGACTCATCCCAGAAAGACAGAGGAAAAGAGCTAATATCTGCAAAAAATGGCAGAACTCCACTTTGCCCAACCTCATTATTATTATTTTTATTTTTGTTGTTGTTCTTCTCCCTGTGTAAGGAAATAAATAAATAAAAAAAACCCTTGACAAGACAGTGGCACAGTTCCAGTCGGCTTAGTAGTTGTAGCCTCCAGCAGGGTGTCAGCTGGGAGTCCAGAGATAATAATTTGTGGAGTGTTCGATTAAAAAAGGTCTCCACTGCTGAATAGCCTTCACAAGAGAAATGGTATAATAGGTGCCTATAAGGGGAAAAAAGAACAAGAATTGTTGTCAGAATTATTTCTTGTTAAATTACATTTCTTTCAAGTTTCATTTGCTGCAACTCGTACTTCACTAAACTTTTCATTTCATCCATCACAAGTAAGGTAGAAGCAATACTTCGACACTCAGTGCTTCCCTCTTGATTACATCATTATTTTTGACTGATGTGGGGGGGGGGAGATGTGTGTACAGTACTCCTATCTAGCAAAGGGCATGCCAGTATGACATTTAGTATTTTGGGATACTCACGGGCAGCCCAATCAGGGGCGTAGCTACACCCCCACGAGGGGGGCACTCACCGTGCATCCCCTTGTGCCGTCACAAGCCCCGCCCCTTGGGGGCATCACATCACATTAGGCCTAAAAAGCCCCCGGGAGGGTGCACGGGAGGTTTTGGGGCCGTGAGAACACCGGGGGGGTGTGTGTTCTTCTTACCCAAAGTTCGCAAAAAAAAAAAACCCAGGCAGCGGACCGACACATCCTTCCTGGCCTCCTGCAGTTTACTAGACGCTAGAGAGGTTGCGCCTGCGCAACCTTGCTGCAGCCTCTCTAGCTCCCCTAGTCTTGCTGGCTGAGACTAGGGGAGTTAGAGAGGTTACAACAAGGTTGCACAGGCGCAGCCTCTCTAGCGTCTAGTAAACTGCAGGAGGCCAGGAAGGATGTGTCGGTCCACTGCCTGGGGTTTTTTTTTTTTTTTTGGCGAACTTTGGGTAAGAAGAACACACACCCCTGTTGTTTTCAATCTTTTTTTATGTATCGCGGAGCCTGGGAAGGCGGGAGGGCCGATCCTCTCGCCCTCCCAGGCTCTGCGCAGCCTTTTTAGGTCGCGAAAAAGCTGGAGGTGGTACACTGACGCCACCACTGAAATTCAGTGGTGCAGTAGCAATGCACACCCTCTGGAGCTCAACACCCTGACACCCGGGGACCCACCGCCCCCCAAACGACACCACTGAGCCCAATCCTGTGTAGGATACAGCGGCCGGCCTAAAGGGGCAGCCCGAGAACAACTCAGGAGAAGGGGACGATTGTCCCCTTTCCCTGGTGTAAGCAGACGGAGGCCCAATGGGCCTCCTTAAATGTGCATGAGCTCTGGAGCTCGCGCACATTCACGCCACTCGTGCAAGGCCGCGCTGGGACTGGAGAGGGCTTGGGATATGACGGATCTCGCCACTGCAATCGACGCCCTCTCCAGGCCCGGGGGTGGCAAATGGCCATCCTCCCTGCCCCCTTTGGTGTAGGCCTTACCTGCTCCGGCGGGCACAGTTCCGAGGGAACGGCTGGGTAAGGGATGCAGCACCAGCGTCCTTTTATGGCACTTTCGCAACACCCAGCACCGGGGTAGCACGTGCTGCCCCGGTGCAGAAGATGCACAGGATTGTGCAGTAAGATTAACAGCGTAATCCTACTACCCAGCTCCTCCACTGGTGCAGTCCGCGGAGGAGAGCAGAACGGGAGGTTTTGGAAGGGAAAGGGGGATTTAAATCCCCTTTCCCTTCCAAACTTCCTATTCTGCCCTCCTCTACTGGCTGCACCAGTGGAGGAGCTGGATAGGATTGAGCTGCTACTTCTAAATAAACATGGTTAGGATCAGGCTTTAGTCACTGGCGTCGCTGGAGGTGGGGCGGAAAGCTAAGCTCTGCAGCTTTCCGCCCCACCATTACTCTCCGGTACGAGGCACCCCGCCCCCTCATCATAGGATCCCGTCAGCGGAAAGAAAGCAACACGCAGGGGAGTTCCTGCACGTTGCTTTCTCTCCACTGACGGGCTCCTATGACGAGGGGGCAGGGCGCCTCGTACTGGAGAGTAATGGTGGGGCAGAAAGCTGCAGAACTTAGCTTTCCGCCCCACCTCCAGCGATGCCAGTGGCTTTAGTGGCTTGTTGATTTTAGGGAACATTTTTAAAGTCTACTGCAAAGTGACAGACGTACCAGGCGGCATGAATAGAAATCTGCACTCAGACACAAATCTCAGGATGACCTTGGACCATTCACTTTTTCTTCCAGTTTAACATGATAAAGTTAAGAAAATAAAAGGAGGGGAGGGAAAGAACCCATAGACAATACTGTCAGTCCATGGGTGGAAAAACAAAATGCAAATGTAAAGCAGTTAATAAACCCTTGCTATGTCTTAGAAGGGTACCACCAACTTTAGTGGCAATATGTTAACCCGAACACTAATACTAAATGCTTTTAGTATTTTTGATACAGGTATTTACGTAATATGCAAATAGTCTGTAACTGCAATCCAGCGATTTCAAGAAGATGGAGTATCACAATCTATACAGCTATTTGTCTTGCAAAATGCTCTCCCCAAATCTACTTTTTATCCACGACTCAAAGCAAGCATCGTATTTCTTTCATTCATCTCTTTATTTCTTTCCTTCTGCTAACAGCCCATTTGACCTGTCAGAATTAGGAATCTAAGCAGCTAAAAACAGCTGCTTTATACAAGAACGAAGGGCAGGGGTTAGTCTAAACCTCCTGTGCCTAAGATCAAAGCGAAATGAATCGGTGGGTGGATCGATTCTGTACTTAAAATGGAATGTCATGGATCTCGTGTAGCACATTAAACCTCTGACCATGTATCATCGCAAAAGGTCAAACAATAATTTGATTTTAGGTGTTCAGTGCAATGTTGACATGATCCTGAGCGATTCTCTAGGAATAGTAATAATAATAGTAGTAGTAGTAGTAATAGTAATTATTATTATAGCACTATGAGTCTTTGGTTATAATTTCTGTCTCAGATACAGTATTCTAATATTTCAGCTGTTGGTAGAATGTATGATCATGTCAAAACTGGTGCTCTTGTGTGTCCTACCAATCTCTGATATCCATTTGGTTGAGAGCCGGCAGAGAATTATCTATGAAGACATATTCAGCCTCTGAAACCTCCTCCCTAAAGAGGCATACCTTACCCCATCCTTGCCAGTTATTCACTGGGTAGCGAAAATATTTTTATTCTAGCAAGCTTTTAATCTGTAGTGCTGTTGTGAGGTTTTAATTTTGTTAAACTGCTACCTCCTTCCTTTTTTTTTACTACTGTTGTATTGCCTTATTGCTACTTGATTTGACTGCTGTAAGCTGCTTGAGCATCATTTTTATGACAGAAAGGCGGAATAAAAAAAAGTCTTAAATAAATATGTAAATACTAAACCCAGGAAAATGCCTCACAAGGGTCAGGCATTGGAACAGACAGGTGGTTTGTGACACACGTCCTTAGATGTGAATTAAACATTTAGAACCTTTTTTCAAATGACATGATTGTGTTGGGTTGTTTCAAAGAGGCGACTCTGGGAGGCAGGCCACACCCAGAGTCTGTGGGTATCAAAAACATGGCTTATACTGCAGGCGTACAATATGACTGCTTTTAACTCTATGTAAGCGTTCTTCCCTCCTGCAGGAAGGCTTCCGCCTCCTTGTCAGAGCAAAGATGTCAAGCAGTCAAGACAATTTAGAAAAGTGTCAAATGCTAACAAGGAAATGAGAGGGAAATTAAAGCAGACACCAGGTCACATACGCAGGGGAAAAAAAAAAGATTGCATTTTAGGAAGCTTCAAACGAAATAAGAACTCATCTTGCCAACTTCCATATCGCTGGATCGCTAAGCCATGAAACATCCTACTTAATAAATGAATTTACCTCATGTATTTAATACCTGTCATCTGCCTTAAAAGCACACTTATGCTAACAACCGTTGGCTCCACACGCAGTCCTTTCAGCGGTGCAGTTTGCGTGTTCTATTCTCCAAAAGGTACCCAGAGGGCAAAACCATCATGCAAATAAAAGCATTTCTGATTACAGAATCCATTTAACACCTTTTTATAGTAATCCCTTCTGAGGTACTTCCTTGCACCAGAAGGTCTCTGCTTAAAGAGGTTGGAGGAATAAACCACTAACTTGCTGAGTATGTTAACGCAGCAACAGCAGTGTAAATGTCTCCACCTAAAACACCAGTGTCTCATTTTTGAAGGAACAGCAAGAAAATACCTTCAGCCAATGACCTGAGTGACCTCTAAGATACTGTAAGAGTCAGGAAAAGAGGCTAGGATTAGGATCTGCTTGTAGTAATACAACAAAATATTAAATCACTTCTACCAGTTCATCTCTACACATTTGTATATATGCACGGTTGTTCCTGTTTGTTTTTTAAATAATAATTCCCCATTTTAACTTTTATACATATAACAGTGAAGGATATATAATCACCAGAACTGAAGTGTATTATGAAGATGAAATTACAGATTATTATTGTTGTGATAACTGCAGCTATCATAACTTGAGCCTGAGAAATTGCTAACTTTACAGACAGGACTCAGAATGGATCCTGGTCTCCTACTGCCTCAGGCCATTTCTCAACAATGGGAGGCAAGCTGGGAGTTGCCTATGGTGGATTACCAATACTCTAACCCAGGGGTATCAAACATAAGGCCCACGGGCCGGATATAGCTCACAAAAGCTCTTTATCCGCCCCACATGTTAATTGGGCTCTCCCAGAGTTGCTCTTTCAGCAGTGCCGCTTCTGCCGAGGCTCTGGGAGGGAGAGATGGAAGGAGGCCTCAGAAGGCAAGGCATGGGGGAAGGGGCAGACCAAGAAGGATGAGAGACAGAGACGCTGCCAAAGTGCTGGGAGAGCCCAATTATCACGCAGGCCGCCGTCTCAGCAGCGCCACTTTTGCCGAGGCATCACTTCACAGACCACCTCTCAGCTACTGAGTTGCAAAGTGACGCCTTGGCAGAAGCAGCGCTGCTAAGACAGCGGCCCACGTGATAATTGAGTTCACCCAGCATGGTAACTGGGCTCTTCCATATCTTGAAAATATGATCAAGATTTTGCTATTTTCTCTTCTGTCATTTGCAGCTAATGAATTCCTACATTAGAACAAATTGCTTATTTCTGGACATCATCTGCTAAATGACATCGATCTCTATTTAATGATGTCACTTCCTGCCCTCAGCAGGCACTACGATTGCTATTCAGCCCGCTGTATGAAACAAGTTTGACATCCCTGCACTAGCCTATCACATGGTGTCTACCTCTTAAACAGAAAGCCTGAAGTCAACCTGAAGTTTTTAATGAAACTACAGCTTTAAATAAAGCAAAATTATTCAATAAAAGAGAAGTCTCTTTTCTCTGGAACATAGGAAACTTCCTGATACTGTGTCAGATAACTGAGTCTACCAAGTTTAGCATGACTCAGTCTACTATGAAAGTGACTTTTGAGGGTTTCATATGGGGTCCTTCCTAGCTCTAGGAATTGAACCTGGGATCTTCTGCCTGCAAAACATGTGATCTACCACTGACCTACAGCTGTTTCTTCTCCATTCCTCATTGAAAAAACGTATGCACATGGGAAAGTGAGGCTCCATCAATTGCACAAACACCACTGTTTGAGCAGTGAAGTAGAAGTAGATAAGCAAACGTGGCTTACAGCACATGTCTACTCAGAAGTAAGTCCCATTGTGATTAATGGGGCTTCTTACTCCCAGGAAATTGCAGACTTAGAGCTGTCCCCCTTTTCCATATACTCAGCAAACCATTTCTTAGACCTCCTTCGCTGGCTTTTCATCTGTTCAACACTCCCGTTTCTATAACACAACTGGCTCTGGAGGTGGAGCACCAGGTATAAATATGGTTTTTCAATTCAAACATCTCATCAAAACATAGTTAACACAACATGGTTTGCAAACACACTTCAAACCATCGTTTATTATTCCGTTTTGCAGGCTGATCGCAAACCATGGTTTGTTAACTCAAATGTCATGCAAAACCATGGCTAACTTTCCTTAACCATCATTTGGCCTGATGACTCACGTGAGCCTGTTTCAGCTGCCTTTATAGCCACACAGCTCCAACTTCGCTGCAGAGCAGTAGCCATCTGATATTGATAAACTGTCAGCTTATTTCAGAGAGGCAACAGATTGTTATTTAACAGTGATAAAAATACCAACTCAATTTTCATAAGAAATGTCAGTAAAACATTTGCAATATGTTAGAGCCTCCTTTTGAAGCTCTTTAAAAATGTCTTGCTCCAAGGAAACATTTATACTCCAGCAGTGCCATAACCTTTATTGTCACACAATGTCGTTGCTACCCTTTCTTCTACAACTGAAGAGTGTAAGAATGTAAGAAAAGTGTAAGAATGTCTGCATGGCATGCAGCTATAATGTACAGCCCCAGACACACTTGAAACTGCAAGGTCAAAGGCATACGCAAAAAACAAGAACTGTCTTTAGCTTGAACACTCAATATATAGAGTATGTTGCAGACGAGCTCTGTCATACTGAAATTCCCCAAGTGGACATATTCACAACTGGCACAGGATCAGACACATGTGGTATCTGGAAAAAAATGGAAACCCTATGTAAAACTTCTCTGCCCCCCCCTCATGACACATAGCTCAATTTACGCCACATCCTGACATCATTACAGCGCACATAATCTCAGCCCTGCTCTACACCATGGATGTAAGATGAACTGTACATTAGTAGAGAGAGGGCAGCTCAAGATGGAGCCCTTTTTGCGAGACACCCTGTGTTTCTCAGAACGTGGCATTTATGGCAGAGGTAGTCAGTTGCTTTCTTTTTTAGAGCAATGCAATTATCCCAAGTATAAGACGCACCTGATTATAAGACGCACCCTTAAAGTTTGGTGCTATTAAAAAAATTTAATTGAATCACTGGCATTAAATTGCAACAGCCTGATTATAAGACGCACCCCTAGTTTAAAAACTTAAATTAGGAGAAAAAAGTGAGTCTTATACTCAGACCAATACGGTATATGAAACAATCGCTAAACCAAGTGGGGTTATGGACTAGCTGGAGCCCTGAGAAGAGGGAGTATACAGACCCACAAAGCTTTTTTAAAATTTTCTTTATGGAATATCTAAAAATAGTAAATGAACAAATAACATTGGCCTACAGAATACTTGAGGAGGACTCTCTCATTATTTACCCATTTTCAAATGGTTGAAGCAGGGTGTTTCATTGTTCTAATTATTTTTGTTCAGCTAAGTGGCAACACATTTTTCCAACTGGATAGTTTACTTGCTTTAGACTTAGTGGCTGTTATTTTATCTGCACAAATTCTTTACTTTTATTTCTTTGCCTTTCCAGTCGGTTTAACATTGCAGTGTGGTAAGTTCTAAAAAAAAAAGAGAGAGAGAAAGCAATATCTCGTTTGTAATATCCTTGCATTCTTGCAGAACAGTCAATTATTTATTAAATGTACTTTATCTCCTGCTTCATATAGATATATGTACTATAGCTATAAGCACACAAATACACATTTGTGCCTGTCTGTATGTGTCATTATAACCATCATTTCAGGATCATTTACTGTACAAAGTCATTAAATATCACAGGTTTACTATTACTGAAGGGTCTTTTTACCTGCCAAGGTACACATTCAGACTGGTGTTTGTCAGCTTGAGCAACTGATATTACTACCACTGAAAGCAATAAAGATATGGCACCTTTCTCCTACGATTTAGGTGTCATTTGTGTCATCTCTGCTCCAAGGAGTAAAGTACTAAGTGAAGGAGAAAGTGACTCAAAGGTTTTGTTTAAAAATGCACTTGTCTCAACCTTGAATGCCTTTGGAATGCACGATTGATGAACAGGCAAAAAAAGAGCTAAAGGAAAAATTATTTGCTGTTGCAATTAGCGTAAATGTGAAGCATCTGATTATAACTACCGATCAAAGAGTTCAGAAGGGTTAAAAAAAGGCCTGGAAACCTATTTTTAACACTTCCTTGGAATATTTTCATTTTAAATCACTGCAATCCATGCACACTGAGAGAAAACCCAGTATTCTAGTTCGGCACAGAAACTAGTTCTGTGATACAGATCTTCAGCTTTGTTTCGTGGTAGAATAATATACAGGGATCCTCACATATAGTTTATTGAAAAAGCCATAGCATTTTTATTTTAATCAAAATACAATGATTACCGTAAATATGCATCTAACATCACTTTCTATGTTTTTTACATATGTACTTAGCTAGTCTTGAAAACTAAAAGAGATTCTTTCTATCAAACATTCCTACTAGTGAAAATCATCATGTATCGCTGACAGCCCAATCCTAACCAACTTTCCAGCACTGATGTAGCCGTGCCAACTGGACACACACTGTATTCTGTGATGGAGAAGCAATCATGGAGGCCTCCTCAAGGTGAGGGAACATTTGTTCCCTTACCTTGGGGCTGCATAGCAGCTGCATCGGTGCTGGAAAGTTGGTTAGGACTGAGCTGTGAATGTTCTTATACCTGAGCCCAACACCACTGACTCAGTGAAACGTACTGCACTTACAAGTACACTGTGTTTAGAGATGCAACTTTCATCCCTAGGACGAGATGCAAATGTCCCGACTCTCAGCACAGGAACATGGAAGTAAATTCAGCTGAAATATAAGGACGTTTAGCCATGAAAACTGATGTCATAAAAGTATGACTAACCATGTTACTATATGAGCAATCATAATAAAGAGTAACTTCAATGTGCTTCCACAGATTTAGACAAGATGCATAACAGTTGAGCTCTTCCACAACATTAAAAATGCTAATCATCATCTTTTACCATATTTATTGTCCATATCATGAACAGAATAATGCTGATGAGGTTATGAATCATTGGACCAAACTAGGCTTACAACAGAAATGGTATTTAACACAACAGTAAAACTTTCTGGTTGCTTGTTTCAAAAGATATACACTTTCGACTGCCTTTCCCTGACCTCTGTCTTCAAGTACAACTTTATTCCATCCCTGTTTTCCTCTTAAACCCACCCTCAGGCGCAATCTATCCAGATTCTGTCTTCCATTTTACTAGAAGATTGATCTTCTGTGTTTATAGGCGTCTGTCCAATCAGTATTTTCCTCCTACTCTGACCTCCAAGCTACTCTCTCCCCAATGTATTTACTGCTATAAAAGAAGTGATCCTAGCCTGGAAAGGCAGTTGTTCGAAGAGGTTTTCAAGGCCAGATTCCTCCACATGGCATCAGCAGTGCCCCGCTGCACAGTCGCATTACCTTTCTCAGCCCTCTCAATGTTTCTTTCATATCTATTTTTCCCTGTTCTTAATAATAGCTTTAATATCTCAGTACTAGGACACTGCCCAGTTGTTAACCCTGATTCTTCCTAACTCTGGAAATGCCCCTAATTCTGGAGCTCAAACAACGGTAGCTCAAAAATTATACCCATCTAGTCCAAGAGTGCAAGAGCGAGCCCTTAATTTTCACTCTACTCTTCAGTCTTTCAATCAAGTAACATCCTGTGCACTGCAATAGTTCTACAGATGGCTGTTATCCCTGGAGTCTGAATCCAGACTCCATGATAGCCGATTGGCTGTAGCTGCAGTATTTCCATTCTGTTTCACAGGCTCACTTGGAAAACCACATTGCTTTCGGTGCTACACAGAAGTCCCACTTTCAAGCAGAACTACATACTTCTCGAAATACATTTTTTGTTTAATTTCACAAGCACGTTCAATGCTACATTTGTTTTATGAACCCTATGAAGCTGAGTGAAAAAAAATCTGCATAATGACAGCATATATTACTATTATAGTTAAATTGTGGTATAGATTACAACTGCTGGCTCAGGCTGCTGGCCCAGACTGGCATAAGACAGAGTTCCTTTTATTAGAACAATCATAGTAAGGACCCCTCAATAAGGTGAGTCTCTGCAGCTCAAGCTGGTATCATTAAACTCATTTAACTCCCTGACATGCCTGCCTACAGACCAGATTAAACTTGGCTAAATATTCACACAGGAGCACCCCCATATACAGTGCGTTTCCTGAAATCCGATTCTGGTTATTGTTCAAGGAGCGTGAGCTTCTCGAAATGTATGGCATCGTGGCACTCAACTAGCTCCAAGTTCCTTATTATTAAGGTTACAGGAAGACAACGGTTTTCCACGAGAAACACCAAAAAGAAAACCAAGAACAGTACTTTGTAGGTGATTCAGGAATGGTAGGGAGGATCAGTACCAGTTTTCATAACTTTTTTTTTAAGACGTGCGATTTAATTTGGGCAAAAGAATTGGACAACCCAAGCCATTGGTATCTCAAATGCCAGTAAATGGAATACTTCCATGCAAACAGATCCCTCTAATTGGGTGCCAGAGATTTGGTGGAAGACAGAGCCTGAGGGGGGGGAGCCATTTTCCCACTTTGAACACTCACCCATTGATAGTCTATCAAATGATCACTTCCACAACCCACCCATTGATAGCCTATCAAATGATCACTTCCGCAACCCACCCACACACATTTTTAAGCTTTTCTAGTGCTCTAGTATACAACTTTTTTTGTATCTCCCAATATATGCCTGTATTGGAATTTCACTATCCTGAAGAGATTCCATATAACCCCCCCCCAAAAAAAAATGCCAATGTATAGGAGGAAAATAAATCAGCATGATCATTCTATGGCTGTAATACAGAAGCCAAAGAGTTGAATTGTTCTGATTCCCCTTTCAAAATAAAGACAATTCCATGATACCCAGGAGAAAGAATTACTCTGTGTCATCTCCCTGCAGAGCCACAAGGTTCCCAGAGGAGGCACTCACGTATTGCTGCTTATAGCTGTATGTATAGCTGTCTCAGGCAAAGACTGAGGCAAGCATCATCTGTCTTGATGCACCCTCTCTCAGAAAAACTGATCTGAGCCCTGATTGCCATGAGAAAGCAAAGCACAGCAGCACTGGCACGAAAGAACACAGGAACAAATGGTGTCTGATCAGCTGCTAAAGCAAACTAGGTTTTTATTTTCTTTTTTAAAGTGTTACTGCAAATGCAATATTTGGTTGCGAAATAGCCAATGGAATGCAAGTTTAGGCAATGCTAAGAAATCAGCTGTTCAGCTCACTTAAACGTGGGAAATAATTAACTTTCACTAGCCACCTGTACATGGAGTACTTTGGGGGCTTCAAAGAAAAAAACAACAACCTTTTTTTCTTGTTTAAAGGACATTGACTCAGGATGAATCAAATCCGGGTTCCTATACAAATGGCAAATATGCCAAGTGGCTGACTTTTCAAAAGGTTAAAATATGCAGGCACCAAAGACCTAGGGTGCCGTTCGGAGGCATGATACATGAATGATAAATAGGTACCAACACTGGGACCGTATTTCTTGGACAAAATGGTCATCTCTAGGATGAATTTCAGTTCCATGGATGTTTTGCAATTGCAGTACTCTCTTACAAGCCAGAGTAGCAGGCACACTATGATTAAATCAGCACAAGGATGAGCCTAACTGTTAATACTGTCCCTCTGACCTACAGTAGTACTTAATTAGTTGTAATCTCCCACTTGGTAGAGGTAGTATGTCCTCTGATTAACCCTGAAGACCTTAATGTCTTTCTACAGAAAGACCATCATTAAAGATTGGAGGATGTTGGAGTTTTTTTTTAATTATTATTTCGTATCAATCAACTGGCACCTTTCGTAAAACCTGTGAACTTTTTATATTGGCATATGCATAGCCTTGGCTTGGACCATAGCAGACATATATCGCTATGTTCTGCTTCCCCATCTAATTCCCAAGTAGTTATACTTTTATAATAGAGATCTAAAATAGCTGAAATACTACATTCATGCAAAAGCCACTAGACTCAATATCGCAGTCCTGTTTCTGTTCATGTGCTGATTCTCTGTCGTTATTCTTTGTAAACAAAACAGGCCATGCACATTACAACCACTCTAGTACTCACAGCTTGGAGTAGCTTGGAAGTTAGAGGTGGGATTTTGAACAAGAAGTCAGATCTTACCCTTGGCCACAAATTTCCAAGGTAATCATATAGAGCACAGAGGAAATGTGCTTTTAATGAGTCCTACAGTCGTGTTATTGCCAAACAGTCAACTCTATAGCTGTCATTGTTGAAATGCTTTATAACATTGCTGCCGGCATGCCAGTTCCGATTCTTCCTTGATAATTTATACGTGCTGTTCCTTTACTACTCAGAAAGCATACAACAACAAGAGCAAGCTCTCCTTACTACAGTTTTCTGGAAATGACTTGCCAGGATCTCCAAGGACTCACATATCACAGTCATCATCCCAGGATCCAGGTGTCAAAAGAAAAGCAAGTTTTGCAAAAAAGAAACACCAATCCAAACCTCACCAAAGAATATAGAGAGAGAGGGTGTCAAAAAAATTACTGGCAAAAATTAGTCACAGTAAAGTTGAGGGGAGGTTTGAGGAATAAAGTAGCTTGGACATCATTACAAAGCTCAGCGATTTCCAAAGGGTGGCTGGTTTCGTTTTGGGCTCTTTCGGTTGGTTGGCTGATTTTGTCTCCTGGACACTCAATTTTTATATCTAACCGAGCGTTATGACCACCCATTTTAATTTGGGAATGAAAAAAGACAGAACAGTATGTCTTGTTCGAGGAAACGATAAAGTCAAGAATGCCATTTCAAGTCTGCTTTGACTCCAGACGCTATCTATCAAACCGGGCTATTATTCCCCACAATGAAAAAGGATTAAAGTATCAGCGATTCAATTTGCAGAATCAGAAAGCTTCACTGACCACAATCTCCCCCCTTCCATAAATCCATCTCTGTTTTGCCAACAAAAGTCATCTTTAAAGCAGCCAGGACTCACCTGAATCACAGAGGCGAGACCTGAGCATTAGACAAAGTGTCCCTTTGACTTTATTGATCAACTTGAAATCAAAGCATCCAGGCTAGCAGGGCAAAGAGCCAAATCTAAACACACACACACACACACACACACACACACACAGAGAGAGAGAGACACACACACACACACAGGTCACGATCAAAAATGCAAACCCCGCTGAGCTAACCTGACTGAGTGAATGCTAATTAAAGCCTTGCCCACTTCCCGCTTCCACATTTCCAAAACGGCAAGACATCCTGGGCTCTAAAGGATGGAGGGTAAAGAGGCACGCGAGGAGATTTCCCTGCATTACTAACCTTTCAGCCCACAGCATCAGTACCGGATATTAGGTCAAGCACAAGGTGGTGGCACTTCAGCTCGCCAGCAAATTGAACGAGAAAAGACAAGCAATATCTTTTTTCCCCCTCCCCTGGCTTCGTCCCAGCTGCCTACGTGATCTATCTCATTAGAAATGTTCTGGTGGTATTCTTTTTGAGGGTCGTTATTATTAGTCCCATTGCCCCCGGCAATATCTTGCTATGACTTGGGCGTGCGGGGAGGAGGGAGGAGAAAGAAGTCTGTTTCTTAAGGCTTCTTGCAAGCTATGCTAAATATCTCTCTCTCTCTCTCTCTCTCTCTCTCTCTCTCTCTCTCTCTCTCTCTCTCTCTCTGCTATTTGCACAGCCAGCATCTTTGCCCATCGCGCACTTCCAGAAGAATGTAATAGCACACGAAAGTTCGGGATGCAAGACACAAGCCTAGATTGCTAGATATCTATCTGCAACTCGTCATCTGCTTTTGCACCGGGACTGGGGAGAAGGGATTACAAGAAGGAAAAGGAGGGGAGGACTCGAGGAGACCAAAAGAACTCCTTCGTTCCCTTGCAAATGAAATGCTCACACGATGCAGCCTTACCTGGCTTTAAAGATACATATACTAATTGACTGCTGTCCTCCTCTCTGTTTTGTTCTCGCTGTTCAGCGGCCGCGAGGAGCCTTTAATCCAAATGGCTGGGGCTGCAGCGGCGAAGTCCTTGCAGCTCGTTCTCGACCATGTGCCCGGGCTCCGCTATAGAACTTGCTTGCCTAGGCAAGCGGCTTAGCTTCGGGCAGACTCCGACACAGGGGGTTCCCTTCTCTCCAATCAGAGCGCGCCAAGAGGCGAAGAGAGCCAGTGAGCGGCGAGGGGGCTGCTCCTGCAGCGCGATCCCCACCCCTCTTCGCCCAATCGGCGCCTCCCGTTTGAGCGCAGCGGCTCACCATGCGCCCCTTCTCTTGTCAATTGCGAGCAGTGCGTCTTCCTTGGTCTGCTCGGAGGAGAGGCGACGCGCTTGTTGTGCCAAGGCGCTGCGCGTGGCTCTAGAAAAGGGGACCGGGAGGGACCCAATCACCCCGAAGCTGGGGAAGGGAGATGAACTGCCCGATCGCCATCAGGATCCGCGTGACACTCCCACCCGAAGAGATGGATTTTTCTGCATCTTTTCATTTGGAAAGGATAAGGAATAAAAATGAAACTAAAGTGGGGGGTGGGGAATCATCATTCCTTAGCCTCTTTGCCATCTTCCCTTGACAAGGGCAAATCCAGATGGATTCAGAACAAAACCAGCGACTGGATTTCCGTGTGTGTGTGTGTGTGTGTGTGGGGGGGGGGTGATCGGTTTCTGCGGCTCGTAATCTAGCTGCTGGGAGGGGTTTGCATGTAAAAGCGCGTTAATACACCTGAAGTCGGGAGTGAGAAATATAGGTGCCGATGATGTATTTTTTTTTGAGCCTGTCATAGAAGGAATGATCAATGGAGCTCCCGAGGCAGAAAAGCAAAGTCACGCAACTAATCAGAACTTATTTTCTTGCTTTATATGACCGCCCTTTCAGTTTCCTCTCTCTGCCCTAGTTCCACTTTCTTTTACACGAAGAGCCTGCCACTCATGCTGTCTTCCCCCCGCCCGCGCACACTGCCAGTTCCTCGCTGACGCCTGTTTTCTTCCCCTGTGGTAGCGAGAGAGAAGCTTAGCTAGCTATACAGTACTTTACTGGATCTCCAAAAGTGACCTCGTCACTATAGATTTGGGCCTTTGACTGGATATAAGAACCTCTGGGCCAGAAATTGCTCCTAGAGGTTGTTGACACTTTGATATAAATTGGACGATCGACGATGCCATCTCTCGCTCGGCCTTGCTTGTCTCTCCTACCCCTGGCCCAAGATGTAGGCTGTTTGCGCAGGCGTTAAACTCTATAGGCCACATTCTGTCGTGAAATAGTTACGACGTAACTACTTGCTGAAAAGTTAATCCCGTTTATTTCAAAGAATCTGCAGCTACCGCTGCCGTTCTCTGAGTACACTTGTGAGAGGAAGTCTCGTTAAAGGATTGCGCTGTGAGAGTGTTTAGGATTGATTGCAGCCTTTGAGGTTATTGGTGCCCGGGACCGGGAAATGTCAGGGTCTTTCCAGTCACTTGAGAGGGGGTGGAGAGAGAAATCCCCAATTTTTATTGTCATAGTAGCCTCCCCCCCTCCCCAATGCAGCACTTTATTGCTTTAATAGTACTATATACTACTACATCATGAAAGAAAATGAGGTACTGTAATCTTGCAGTCATTTGCTGACCAGAGGTGGGTGATGGAATTGCAATGAGCAGTAAGACTTTCGAAATAAGAGTTAAAAGCTGTAATTCTGAGCATGGTTCTTCCCACAGAAATCAACAAGGTTTACTTCTAAGGCTGTGCAAACATGTTTAGGGAAGCAGAACTACCTCCACTTAGTGGCACACCGAGCCTTTTGAAGTGGCACACACTGCTGTTCCTGCTCGAGCCGAGTGCTGAAGTCCCTCTCTTTCTCAACCCCAGCACACCTTTCCAAGCCTGTGACACTAGAGGAGGTCTCTGCACCTCACTGCGTCTTATTCTTCTTGTGCTGTCACTGTGCTTTAAATATTTTCATTACCTTAGATTTATTTATTTGTTTGTTTGTTTAAGTGGCATGCTCAAGATTATCTACATAAAATGTGGCACAGAGCTAACCTCTGATGGCCTCTAACACCCCACCCCAGCATATGTTTACATGTTTCTCATAACTTCAGTAACTTGTGTATCTTATATGCACTTTCCTGGGAGTAAGCTCCACTGAACACAATGGGACTTTCTTCTGAGTAGACATGCCTAGGATTGCACTGTTTACTTATTTACACTTTTATCTCACCTTTCCCAAAGGAGCTCAAAGAGGCTTACATGGTTCTGCCCCCTCCCCATTTAATCCTCACAAAAACTCTGCAGGATAGGTTAGACCAGGAGTGGCCAACCTTCCACCATTAGGGCTTCTGCATTCTTAAGAGTTGTGTAGAAGACAGAATCTTGGCAGCTGCAATTACTGATGGTGCCGCTAAAGCAGCTGCACCTGTTGAAATGCCCTCACCTATACAACCATTAAAGGTCCAGGTTGCGTCGCTAGTGGCCGAAAAATTGCTGGGGGTGCTTTTTGGGATTGTTTCCAGTGCGTGGGCGGGGCTTGTGATGTCTTGCCCCGGGGTGGGGCTTGTGACTTCATGCCCCTGGAGCGGGACTTGTGACATCACATGGGGGTGTCAGCTAGCTACGCCTCTGTTCAGGCGCATTCATGTTGAAGGGTTGGCCCCGCCTGGTTTAGACAGAGACAGTCCATGACCTAACATCATTTTAAGTAAACTACTTGGCTATGATCAGGATTTGAACTCTGACCACTGTGCTATGCCAGAACATGTTTTATTATTGCCACGGGCGTCCGTACAGCCTTCTCTTAGTAAGTTCAACCTCCAGCATCCCAGACCATCAACTGTAGTAAATTATATGCCAATTTATTATGCTGATTAAGGAGAGTCTCCATTGACCCATCAATGGTGGGCAATCAATGGTGGTGGGCAATCTGGAACAGGAATATCATTTTTGTAACTTCGGCATAGTAACTGTAACGTGCTTCCTCCCCAAAATGTACTTCAGATCAGATTACAATTACATTCAGGGTCCCCAGGAGGAATTTTATCAGGAAGCACAAAGTTTCTTTTGGGCCCCTTCTCAATGGGGGAGGGGTGAAATGGGGTGGAGAGAGGGTGGCAATGGGCAGATGGAACAGGGGAGGGTAGAAACCACTGAAACAATCTCCAGAGCCCAGATCTACCTGCCTGGTAGACTTGGCCTCCCGGTCGGAGTATGCCTTCCTTTTTATCTGCAGGTCACGGTTGAAACTGGGCGAGATTGGAAAACGTTCTGGGGCCTCTCCTTTGGCTTCTGGGCCCCCTTTTTGCCCTCAGGCCTGGATAAAGTTTACCCCCTTTTTGCTCCCCTCTCATGGACCCTGGTTACATTTACAGGATGCTATTAGGCCAGCTGGGATCAAATATGTTTAAAATGTCACTAGGATCCACTGGGCAACATTCCTCAATAAAGCATAACAATACGCTTTCTTGATTCAAGGCCCAGCTGCCTAACACCACACAAGGAGTTATTGTACTAGTAAGTGATGGAAAGAAGTCAAAAGCAGTGTTGAAAGTTTTATACAAGTAGGAAGCACAAAGAGGCAGCAGTATTTAAACATTTGCATTGGTGTCTGAAACATTCAACAACTAAGGCTACAATTCTATACTGTAGTCCCACTCAATTCAATGAGAGTTACTTTTGAGTAGACATGCATAAGATTGCAGCCTCAGTCTGACATTGATCTGCAGCTCAATCCTGCCTAAAGATCCTGGGGTGGCCCCAGGCCCATTTCGGGCCGATCATGATTGGCCTGGAGGTCTACTTGGGGGGACACTTCCCCTTCCCCCAGTGTAGCGCGGGGAGACCCGAATGGGCCTCCTCAGATTTCCGCCAGCTATTTAGCTGGTGTAAGTCTTAGGAGGCCTTGTAAAGGCCGCGCAGGCCCGAGAATAGGACAAGGATATGGCGGCCGCCATCCCCGACTCCCCCAGGCCAGCTCAGTCAACCCCGCCTCTCTCACCGCCCGGACCGCCCCTGCCAGTGCTTCCTTTACCTGTCTCCAGCGGTCCGGCGGTCGCAGGGTCGGTCCGCAGGGTCAATCCAGCCTCGCGCCAGTGGCCCTTACAAATCATCGCAAACGTGCTTTACGGCACATTTGAAACAGCTTAGAGCAGCGTAGCGCTCACTCCGCCGCTCTATACGATTGTGCCCTAAATCCCAGTAATCTTTGGAAGAGACACAACCCTTTGTTTTATTTCTAATTTTTTTAATTCTTTTCCCAGAGAACCCTGGGAGTATGATTAGCCAAAAAGAAAACATTGTCATACAACATAGAATGGCACACAGCTCTAGTGCAGATGGTGCCAAGATCACATCTTCCTTAAAAGACTCCTATTCTTATAATATTTTTTAACATCTCCTGTTCTTAGCGACATGGATCTCAATGAAGGAAAACTCACTGAAATAAAACACAGACCAATGCTGTCTTTTGATTTGCCTTTTAGACAAATTAGCCTTTCCTTCAAAGCTTTTGCACACTTTCAAAGAGCAAAGCTGTTATGTAGATTTCTAATTAAATGTAGTTCTTTAATTCAAAGCACATTGTGAACTGTGGCAACACTGATAACAAAATATCTCAAGAATAAAGCAATTTCCTCCTTTTAAAAGTGAAAACAGCCGGGCAGTTTTGGTGTTTTTGGGTTTTTTTCACTAATCACTCAGAAAATCAAATATCATGTCAGTCTCAAATTGTGTAACTTTTGAAACATAAAATACAAACACTGATATTTCTCTAAGCGTTAAATCAAAGAGCAGCTTTAGCATGATCCGAGGTTGTCTCGTAACCTCTTTTTGAGGTGTGGGTTTTTGATGTGGCTCTCTGAGCGGAGAGAGACAACACAGCCATAGCCCTACGAATGCCTGGAGAAATGTTTTGAAGATCTAACTACAAGAAATATCCCCATCTCGAACCTATGCACCCAAGGCCGTGCATGCATTATAATAGGATGCATTCAACCACAAAAAGCTTGCAACATCCTTGTGTGTAGCTATATGCAAGTGCAAGAAAGAGTGCAATTAACCATGGGAACTGATTCTGTCCTTCAGATGCATCTTTCATGAAAAAAAAAAAAAGAGAACGTTAGTTAGGTCAGCTATTAAAGGAGCAGAGTTCAAAAACAGAGGAGTCTTCTGAACAAATGCTCACATTCCACAGCATATGCTCTTTTGAGATGAGATCAGACTTTTGATTCATCTTTCAAGATTAAAGGCTTATTTAGATTTAGACAGAAAACTGCAACTTGCTTTGGCTGCACATGTACTACTTAGACGTAAAGCTTCCAGTGTTTTTATTTATTTATTTAAATAATTTTGACCCCCACCTTTCTTCCAATAAGGGCAATCAAGGCGGCTTACCATTAAAACATGTTAAAATACATAATAAAATACAATACAATTAAAACAATCAAAACAGGTATTTAAAACAATTCAAACAAACAAACCCAGTGGGTCACCTTATGATTGCATTTATTAAAAAGCCAGCCCACCATGTCAGCCATTGAATGCCAACCTAAATAAAAATGTCTTGAGGCCCCGCCGAAAGGTCTCTAAGGAGGAAGCTATAGCATTACTGATGAGAAAAACAAAATGTGTTAACAACAATACTTAACATTTGTATCATGCATTTTGAATGATCAAAGCATGAGTCCTTCCATGAGGCTTACACTAACCTTGCAGGGTAGGCTAGTGGCATTACCACCACCATCACCACCACCCCGCTCATACCGAGGGCTAAGAGATTGTGGCTTACCTAAGGTCACCTAATGAGTTCATAATTGAAAAAATGCATGCACTCTCAGCCGGTTCAGTCCACCAGCATTTATGGTGCAATGCAAGTATTGTCTCAGTCTCTACATTTGGTGCTTTAGCTCACAATGGGGCATGTAGGAAGTGGGCAGGGGCCTTTTCTCCCTCGGACATTCCCAAGCCAATATAATGAAGCTGGCTCTGCTCCCACAATCTCTCACATTTCCTGTGTGACTTGGCAGAGACACGGCCTAAGCTGAAAAGTGCAGCACATATAGGTCACCCCGCACTGAATGGACATATTTAGTCTCTAAAAATAAGCACTGAGTGGGCATTCCCTCTGTAGTAGCAACTGCCACAATTCTGATTGATTGGAACCATGTACCAAGCTTCACTTTTCAAGCCCGAAGGAAATCACTTGTTAAACATGGGAGAAACAGCTTTTCTCTCCCCTGAAGTGCCGGGATGCAGACGTGGGCACGGGTACCATGGATGTGAGAAGATCCATTGCTCAACATCTGTGCAAAATGACACACACAGGAGACTCCCTGCCAGTTGCCTTTGCCGCACGGAATGGCTCCAACGGCAAGGCCACCTTGAACTGGGTTGTAAACGGGGACTAGGACGGCGCGAAACTTACAGTACCGCCCCCACCGTAGCGACGCCTCTGGGGACAGCAGATTCAGGGTTTGCTTCACCCCAATTCTGCTGCCACCTCACTCCAGCCCACCACCGATGTGAGCCAGAATGATCCACTTCTCACTCCTCCTTACTTTGCTCCCCATGCAGTTTCCCCTTAAAGCCAGGACTTCCAGCTTTCCTTATTCCGGCTCCTTTGTTCACACCGTCCCTTTAAATAAAACCGGACATCTTACACTTCCGGGTTTGATGAAACAGCACAATAAGGGGCTTTCCCCACCCCCACCCCTTACAGCACAAGCAGAGCTGGCAGCCGCAGAGTCAGCGTGGCACTCCAGGTTGCAACACCCCTGTCAGTGACACTCATCACCCTTTCAGTACCGCCCCCCACCGTAGCAACACCTCTGCATGAGTTAAGAATAACACAGCCTGTTTCACTACATATGAAGTTGCCATATACTGAATCAGAACCTTGGTCCATCTCAGTATTGTCTCCAGTGAGTGACAGCAGATCTCCAGGCATCTTTCTTTGCCCTCCTCAACGAGGACAGGGATTGAACCTTGGATCTGCTGTGTACCAAGTCAGTGTTGTTCCACTGAGCCAGTAGCGTAGCCAGAGGGGCAGCGGTGTGGTAAGTGCTGCACGGCATTACACAAAGGTGCAAAGTGACCTCTCCCACTGGCAACTGGCCAGCCATTGCTAGAAAGAGAATTCTGAACTAGAGGAATCTTTGATTGGATCCATCAAGGATCTCCTTATGTTCTTTGGGAATCATACAAGTCAAGGGAAGACATCTTGGGGGAGGGGGAAAATTCAGATCTTCAGCCAGTAGTCTGTGGGCCAGAAATGTATTTGTCACACCCACTGGCTTCATTGGGGGGTCAGGCCCATGGTTGTTGCTGTCTAGTAGTGAGGGCTTCACTGTTATAGGGCATTCAGACATTCCCTTATTATGCACAAATATGTACTTTTATAGATCACATATAAAATTCAAAAGAGATAGCCCATATTGCTATGTTGTATCTCTAAGACTTACAGTTTCTAAGACTTTTATTTCTTTTTCCTGACAACTGAAATTGCAGGCTAATGCACCATGCCTTGATAAACATTTGGTAGGGTCACTAGAGACCAGAGAGCCATCCCTGATACAAATGATTTATAAACTATGATGTGCAAATGTGTCTAAATATGTGCTTTAAAAAGTATGACAAGCGCTGGAGATTGGGAATAATTAAATATGTTTATCATCATCATCATCATCATCGTCGTCGTCGTCATCATCATCATCATCATGACAGTTTACTAGGGCTGCAATCCTAAACACACTTAGGTAAAGGTAAAGGTGACCCCTGACAATTAAGTCCAGTCGTGTCCGACTCTAGGGTGTGGTGCTCATCCCCATTTCAAAGCCGAAGAGCCAACGTTGTCCGAAGACGCCTCCGTGGTCATGTGGCCGGCATGACTCTCCTTGCCGCAGCGTGTAGCATGTGGCTGGAACACAGAGCGCTGTTTACCTTCCCGCAAGCGGTACCTATTTATCTACTCGCATTAACATGCTTTGGAACTGCTAGGTTGGCAGGAGCTGGCCAAGCAACGAGAGCTCACCCCGTCGTGGATTCGAACTGCCGACCTTTCGATGGACAGCTCATGGTTCTGCGGTTTAACCCACTGCGCCACCCGCTGGCCTAGAAGTAAATCCATTGAATACAGTAAGACTTACTGCTGAGTAGACCTGCATAGGATTGCACTGTAGGTGTATGGAATATTATAATATATTGTTATTCCAGATGCAAGGTCATTTTTATAGAATAGGAAGAAAACCTGATGGTTTATCTTTCAGTGGGTAGATGAAGTTGCTATTTAATAATACCCTATCAGAAAAAAATAGCATACTCAGTGCTGCATATTCTCTGCGTAAGCATCCGCAGAAATATAACTGGCTCCACACACCCAACTCCTACACCTCTCTCGTGGCATTATGTGGAAGCCGGAAGCCATGCATGCGTCTGGAATATATGACCTTCAGCCTCAGAAGTGAAAATGTAACCTATTTCCATATCCATGCTGATTTAGCTATAAATCAAACACAGTTGCACATGCCCTGCCTCTCTTCAATCACACTTATTTCCTTCATTCCCATTTCTCAAAAGAGCAGAAAACACCTGTCAAGAAAAGGCTAAAAACTTACTGGAAGCAAAGAACTCAACTGCCATTTATAGTTCATTGGGTATCAGAATGTGGCTCACCGTTTTCATGCCCTGCTTCTCCATTAATTCATTGTCAATCTAAACTTTGGAAATTCATTTCAAGCTATAATAAATAATATCGCTTTATTCGTTGTTCTTATTAAAAGAAACAACAGTATATACATTCGCCATACATTCAACACAATGATTTGATCTTGAGACGAACAAAATTGCAGACTTCATTGGAGGGAATGAAACAACTTCTTGTACTCTGCACCCACAAAGAACTTGGACAGTTTAGGGCGCATATCTGTATCAAGAGCTTAGAAGTTTCAATTTTTAATGTATAAATAGTTGGAATAAAGGCTACAAATGCAGTAGATTTACTACCAACAGCAGAGAAATATATTCAACATGGAAGTCTCAAGCTACTTACACCAGAGTAGACTATTTAACCCTCAGTCACAATGAGATGATAACCCTTGTATGTGATAATTTTGTATTCAGTAAGTTGCTATACAGGATGAGTTGTATCCTTCCTACCCCACATGCACAATTAGAAACACCCTGGATTGCAGGAACACACACGCACGCACACACACACACACACACACACACACACACACACACAACTTACAAGGGAAACATGCAAGGCAGACCAGCCTACTTATGCTGGCACTGAAGTCAGCAAACAGCACCCCCTCAAGCCTAGCAAGAGTCTCCTCTAACTTGAACATCACAGCTGGAAAGTACTTTATTCCCCCTTACTTGCAAGCCACACCCACTTTGACATCAAACCCAGCAAACAGCTTCCTTCCACCTTGACACTAAAACTAGGAAACAGTCCAACTTGAAACCTACCCATGTATTAGCTTTTCAAGAGCAGGTAAAGGGAGGGGGGAATTAAATCCTTACTGTTAAAGCAGACACCACAGAGTGAAATTAGATGTACAGTACTGTGAGGGGGTGCTCACCGGGGACCCCGGTAGCGGAGTGACAAGCACCCAGTCGGCTCCCTCTGGATCCATGGGGACCTGTTCGACCTCCAGCCCGAAGGAAGGGTATGGAGCCGAGGCTTCTCCCCGAGCGGTCCGCAACTGTGGCCTCAGAACTGGCTAAGGGTGAGGGGGTTGTCTCACCCGTTTCCTAGCCTTGCCTGGCTAGATCGGTTTCCCCTCGGCTGTCGCTCCGTTCCTCCAGCCTTACCGCTAGCTAGCCAACCTCCTCACTGGCCCTGTGCATTCCTTTATATACCTTTCCCTGGTCCTGGCTCCACCCTCCTGGTCCCGCCCCTTTTCCCTTCAGCCAATCCCACCAGCTCCCCCGAGCCGGGATTGCCTCCGTCGACCTCGGGTTTGTTGACGGCTGCTGAGGCTGCGCTGCCATACTGCTGCAAGCTCCTGGCTCTCGAGGGAGGAGGCCTTTCCCCTCCAGGTAAGTATCCGCATTGGTGGGGGCGTTTGGGGGTTGCCCGGTTCCTCGGCCCTCAGCCATCGTCTCTGCTTCGCGGCCACCGCGGCCGACGGGGAGAGCTGTGTGGGGGTTGCCAGTTCTAGCCCCGTCCTGCTCCGTCTTGTAGGAGCCGAGGTCAGGGTCCGGGCTGGCCGCCCGGGCGTGAATCGAGGGACCCTTGGCCGCCAGGGGATATTGTTGGCTGGCCACCAGTGGCGCTTCAAGCTGCCGAGCAGGCCGCGAGCCCAGTGGCCTGTTGTGTTCCGAGCCGTGGGGGCCGAGGCCGTAGGCATGGTCGGGAGGTAGGCCGGGAGCCGAGGGATCGCCCACCGCTCGGAAGCAGGTCCGCCCGGCGTGCTCCCGAGCGCCGGGGATTGCCCGGTCCCGGACAAGTACAAACAAACACGGGCTGGTTTTTGCAAAAACAAATGAGCCTCCAATTGGAATTGCACCACTGTTACAGCTGGAGGCTCATCTTTTTTGCAAAAAACCCAGCTATGCAGGGGACAATTCCAGTCGGGACCAGGGCACAGGGGAGGAAAAGCTCACTTTTTCCTTGCTCCATTTTCCCACCAAAACTGGCAATTTTCTTCCAAAATGGTGATATGAGAAGATTTCTACTTCACAGGCAAATCACTGTTTGGAGGGCAGTTTTCAGCAGGAAAGTGGTAGAAGAGTAAATCTTAACTTTAAGAAGGTGATGATTTCAGTATTTCATCGATAGAGAAGTAAGACTATTAAGGGCCTAAAAACTAATCCTGCTAATCCTACCTAGCACTGTGCAGGCATAGCCCAGAGCCGTTGCAAAAGCTGTCATAAGGCAGTTGCACCGGCTCCAGGCCTGACCCCAGAGCTCTGGATCCGCATGCCGGGCAGCAAAGAACTGGTAGGTCCACACCATTGAGCGCAGAGGTGTTCAGAAGTGGGGGAAGGGTGGGGCAGGGAGGGATATTCTGGGGCAGGGCGGCAATTGGGGGCGGCCCCGCCTGAAACCAGACTGAAAAGGGTCCAGATACTTCGTTTCATCTAGTATCCCCTGGAGCTGAGACACCACCACCCGCTCAATCAGCTTATCCAAAAAAGGCATATTGGAAACTGGCCGATAGTTATTTAAATTGGAGGAATCCAGAGATTTTTTTTTTCAGGAGGGCGCGCACAATTGCAGTCTTCAAGATGCTAGGCATCACTCCCTCCCGCAAAGATGAATTCACAATGGGTTCCACCCAATCGGCCAGCCCAACTCGCGCTGATCGTATTAGCCAAGCTGGGCAAGGGTCAAGCGGGCAGGAAGATGGTCTCAAACTACAGAGGACCCTATCCACATCCTCAGGCTGTATAAGGTGAAAAGAATCCATAACGATGGAATTGACAGATGCCGTAGGGACAACTTCCGGAACTGTTAAACCAGAGTCCAAGTCGTGGCAAATCTGAGCGATTTTATCTGTAAAGTGCTGTGAGATTTCATTACAGCGGTCCGTCGAACACTCCAACTCACTCACTACAGGAGCCGAGTGGAGCAGATCCCGGACAACTCGAAAGAGCTCCGCCGGCAGGCTGCTCGCAGACGCAATGGTGGCAGAGAAAAACGCCTTCTTCCCTGCCATCACTGCCACGGTGTAGGCCCTGAAATGGGCTCTAGCCCGTGTTCGGTCAGATTCATCACAAGTCTTCCTCCACCATCGCTCTAGGCGTCGGCCCAGTCGTTTCATTGCCCGCAGCTCCTCAGTAAACCAAGGAGCCGCCTTGGCTCGACGGCAAGGCCGTGGCCGTTCAGGAGCAATCTGATCCAAGGCTCTAGCTGCCTCCCCATACCACAGGGCAGCCAGAGCATCAGATGACAGGCATACTGTACAAAAGAAAAAATAATAATAGTGCTGGATAAGGAAGCAGTCTGCTTCATCAAATGCAGCTACCAAAACAAGCAAATCTCTGTTACCGTGTTCAAATGCTTGTCATCCAGGAAAATGTTTACCTGCATAACTTTCAACTCATTCTCAGCTCCTTTTGTGTTCAGGCACTGCTCATCGTTTCCTTTTAAACGCCTTCCTCCTTACTCATTAAAAACATCCTGGCTGCATTCTTTATTGATTTAATTGTGTTGAGCTGTAACAGGTTGAGAAATGATGGGTGGATGTTATCAAGTATAAGCTTATCACATGGGACTTTTCCACACAACTAGGTTTTAGAACAATAAATGTCAAGTTGTTACCCATCTGTTATGCACCACAGAAACATCTTCCCTTGAGGCGGAACTTCTGTTTGAAATGGATACACTGTATTCTGTACCAAAGAAAACATGATTCTTCCTACAGACAGCACATCCATTTCTGTTCTGATGCAGAATGTCCTCTGCACAGGTGCCACGAGGGCACCTATTGCCCTCACCTATGGTCAGTGACATCCTTCATAATGAGCAGCCTGGTTTCTTCCTTCCAAATGTAAACCATTTTTATTAATGCTTTAAAAATTATGTGCCCTTGGTGACTTTTCACTCCCCTAGTGGGAAAATTCATCAGCGGAGCACTCTTTTTGTCCCAGTGTTGTTGTTCTTAAATAAAATAAAAGAACAGCATATTTCTCCTCCCTCATTTCTTAATCTTCCATAATTTCAGACACCTTCACTTGTTCAAATTTTATTTTTCATGTTTTGTAATTTGTATATTACAGAGGTTCTCAACCTGTGGTACGGGTACCCCTAGGGGTACGCGGACCTCTTGCTGGGGGTACGCCAAGCCCTGCCCCTTATCTGCCCCATCAGCAGCTAATTAAGTGTTAATTAACATGGATTTTAAATTGTAATTATTTTCCGAGCCCTTCTGTCTCTCTGATTTTGGTTTTGGGCTTATTTTTGTGCTTTGGAACATATACTTTGGTGGGGAGGGGGAGGAAGGAGCTGATTTTGGTAACAGTGACTTAGAGAAAAAAAAAAAAGAGATCCTTGCATGTGTGTGTGTGTGTGTGTGTGTCTCACACACACACACACACACACACAGAGTTAAATAAGACTTTTTCACATTTAAAATTGTTAGTACTTTTTTATTTAACAATTAATTACCTAATTAATTGATTGATTAATCCAATTAATTAGTAGTTAATTAGCAGGGGGTACTTCAGAAAATTGGACTGTGATAGGGGGTACCCGGGCTTCCAAAGGTTGAGAACCCCTGGTATATTATATTGTTTCATTAGCAACAGCCTTGCAGTCTCACTACAGCAAGGTTCAACCTGATTCATTCCATGGAGATGGGAATATTGAACTCCTGCTACTGTGTATTTGTGCTTAAGATAAAATGTGGGAAACCTAATTTGATCGTGCAGAAAGGTTCTCGATCATCTTCTCTCCATTGACAAAAACCTCTGTTTACATGGTATTTTTTTTACATGAGAAGACCTTCCATTCAGGGTAGACAAAGTTGTGATAGTTTCAGGCTGAAATCCCATGCACACTTACTCAGAGGCATCGGAATGCCTAGGGCGGGGTGACGGTGGTGGTCCTCCTTCCTATGTGAATGGCGCCCCCTTAGATGTGGCAGCCTTGTACAATGCACAACCATATGGGGAGGCCCTGTCCATCTGAGAAGGCAGTCAGGGCCTTTTTCCAAATTGGTCCACTATCTCCCAGCCTAACCCACTTTACGCAGTTGTTATGAGGATAAATCAGGAGAACCATGAATGTCCTTGGCATCCTAGAGGAAGGATGGAACTATAAATAGCAACAACAACAATTGCCCTAATCCAGCAAACACATTGCTACCATTTATGCACTTGCTCTTCTGGGTACAACAGGAGGAGAGTAGCGCTGCAGGTGGTACTCAGCCGGGAAGGGGTTGAGAACCCCTGACATAGACAAAAGGATGTTGCATGGGCGAAACAAAACAAATAAACAAACAAAAAAACCTGGATCCTGTGCCCAGGCATGAACACAAGATGCTCCTATGCACACACTGCCAACTACGTGATCCACTGGTAACTGATGCTAGGAATACCCTTTCTGGTCCCCACCAGCAGTGGATCGGTCTATGATGGTTTCTGGATGCCGGCCGTTGTTTTGCTGTAAGCCTCACTGGCTTCTCTTGAGCCTTCTTCAAAGTAATGTGCTTCCCCCTTTTGCGCATACGTGGCTTCTGCTCTCTTTGTCATCGGTTCCACACCGATCCTGGCACGTGTAACGTTTCTCCGTTGCCATTGATAGAAGTCATGCACGTAACTCCCAGCACCTTGGGTGTATGTAAAAGCAGCTTCAGATGGGCTATTAGGAGAGTATTTAGGACCTGATGGAGACAGCTTGAGAAAACTGTAGACAAAAATATACATGACCTATATAATGCTATTTCTGTAGGTGGCACAAAAGCCATTAAAATGTGTTAAATCCTCAATATCGGCATGCATATTCTTGTAGAGGGTGGTAACACCTTCCTGTTTATTTAAAGCTTTATCTTGGCACCCAGACGTCTTTGTTGCTAATCTGTGTAAACCCCTGCCTCAGTATTGGCCCTCCTTTGAGTTAGACCGCATTGAGTTTTCTCCATCCTCCAAAGAGTGGAATGGCTGCAAGAATGTTTTCATGTATGATATAGAATTGACTCCTCAGTCCTAAGGCCAGCAATAGAATAGGTGCTTTGCTGAGCAGCAGGTGCCTGCAGGAGGATAATATCCCCACCAGTTACTCAGCTGCTTCATCTGTCATTTTTATGAAGGCATGTCATGGATGGACTGAGCAAAATTGCCTGTGAAAGGCAATGTGGGAAACCGGGGGGGGGGGGGGGGAGGGCGGATGACTGTTTCTCTTGCAGAGTTTGATAAAAATTAGTGCTTCTTTCTTTCTTTCTTTCTTTTTTCCCCGTCCTTTTCTTCTTTTGGAAGGGGTGGAATGAAATTGAGGGATTGGGATCATCCTGGAGGAACTACTGGAGAGGAACTCATCTAAATAATAAATAAAAATACTGTAAAACTCACAGAACGAGTGTTAATATAGTGCCGTCGTTGCTACTGAGCTATGATTAGCCAACTTAAATTAATGAGAAAATTAAAAAGTAACAGATGTGAACCAATGTTAAGCATACATTTCTTCACACTTCTTATTAAGTGCGTTGAAGATTAGGGCTGTCAGGCGTTCTTTCATGGCACGGATAAAAGCAAAAAAAAGAGGCAGGCTTAACAGTTTCTGCAGTGCTGTAGAGCCCATTTGGACTTTGTAATTGGCTAAAGATTTGTTTTTGGACAAATTTACCAGAAACAGGAGGGAGCAGGAAAAGGAGGAGGGAAGTCTTTTCTTGTTCTTTTCCTCAAAAGAATTCTGATAGATATCCCATTTATATCCAGTGTGTATGTTGGGAAACATGTCCGAATGCTTCTCTCTTGAAGCCTTTTTTTCTCTCTTTTCTCATGCATGTCAGGACTTTCTGAAAAGATATTGTCCTCAGCCAAGACGCGAGTGAAAGGCAACAGATGTTGCTAAGATTGTCCCCAGTCTGTCTTCTGTCCTGTTTCATTTCTAAAAGGGAAAACGAGAGAAAGAGAGACGAAGACTCGCTTTAAATCACTGGAGCATTTTGAACCTCAGCAAATCTGTTTGCACATGCTCCAGTGGCCCAGTAGAAAAGGCTGAGTCTCTCACATTCAGCCTGAGGTCAGTCTTAATGCTCTGTTCAGTGGTCCACGCTCCTTTCACATGGAGCAGCTGTCTGTGATTGCTAGAACAAATTGAGGTGACTCAGGCCACCAGCAGTGCCTCCGTGCAACTTCTATGCCTCAGAAAAGGAGGGAAAGCCTTCGAACAGGACCAACTGGGGTTACCCACAATAAACCGTAGGATTAGATTTGATACACTCAAAATTAAGACATTCTCCTGTTGAAAAGTAGGTCATAATGACAGAAACGACAAGACAGTTACACGGAACAGAACGGTGCTTAAACATTTATTAAGTTACACCAAATTATTTCATGTGTGAATATATTTAATTAAAAAGGGAAGCTGCAAAAAAGAACAGCCGGGGTTGTGGTTGCACAGCTGAGTCGCTTGTCTGCAGACGCGAAGGCTGCACATCCAATATTATTTCGCCCCCTTCTATAGCACCATTAAAATCCCTGGTTTATCATTTCGTCGAAAGGATCCTCAAATCAGTGGTTTTTTTAAAGGGCGCGATAAACCATCAGTTCACACTATTTTTTATCAGTTTACATAGTGCTAGGAAGCGATACATTACCTAATTGCTAACTCAAGGAAATGTAGCATGAGACAAACATTTAGGATTTGGTATTTACCTCTTTTCAAACTCGTTCTAATTTACTCCTGAGAGATCAAATTGCACAGCATACTTCAGCAGGCAACAATGTATGCTCCACCAATCTGCCGGGTGCAGCGAAGCTCCTGAAATTGATTGCAACCAGCTTACATATCTCAAATCCTGCCATTCTGCCTGTGCTAAGATTCATTCTAGGAAATCTGTGAAGAGAGACCAAACACAACAGATTAATTAACACTACAATAGCCTGCTGCTCTTTGGCAAAATGGCAGCAGAGTCGAGGATTCCGCAGCCCTGCAGACCAGTGACACGAAGGAAGAGCAAACCGACCCCCTCTCCATTCCTGGCATTGTGTGGCACAAATGCTCTTCTGTGAAATTGCTCCATAGTGGTAGGACACACCCACTGGAGGAGCAGCATTAACATGCCTCTGGGACAGTTTAGCCATGAGTTGCAGTGTTATGATGTGTACATGTTTCCCAGCAATCTATAAATAACTGGAGTACCATGGAATGGGACAAAAATGCCAGTCTCTGGTCAGCATTCTTACAGAGGTGAGAAATGATGCTGTTTTGGAAGAGTGATGAATGGGTAGTGAGTGATGCTTTAATTATAAACCCACATTATTAGCCGCTGCCTTATATGCTGAGGCAGACCATTAGTCTGGCTGGCTTAATATTGTCTATGCCAGGGGTGGCCAAACTGCGGCTCTAGAGCCACATGCGGCTGTTTGACGTATAATGGGCGGCTCTCGGAAATATGTTGGCTGAGCCCCTTTTTGCATCACAATTAATATTATAGGTAAATAAGAAACTTTCAAGCTTTATAATTATTTGCCAGGTATAAACTGAGAGTCCACTGGATTAGAACATAAGTTTAATGTTCATGGTAATGCGGCGGCCTGGGTGGTTGCTGGAGCTAGGCAATTTGACTCTGTTGAACCACTGCTTCAGCGGCTGCACTGGCTGCCCATTCGCTTCCGGGCCCAATTCAAGGTGCTGGTAATGACGTTTAAAGCCCTTCACGGTTCGGGTCCAGGATATCTGAGGAACCGCCTTCTCCCATACATTCCGGCCCGCTCTCTTAGGTCATCTGAGGGGGCTCTCCTGCGGGTGCCACCTCTAGCGCAATTTAGGGGAGTGGCAACATGTGTGTGAGCCTTCTCTGCTGTGGCGCCACAACTGTGGAACTCCCTGCCAGGGGATCTGAGAACCACCCCCTCCCTCATGAATTTTTGGCAGGGGCTCAAAACATTTCTGTTTTGTCCTGCGTTTGGGTGGTTGTCTGCCTCTGGTGCCTCAGTATGTTCTGCATTGTTGTTTTTCTGCTTCACATTATTACCCACCAGTGGATTTTATTGTTTTTTAATTTATTCTATGTACTGTTTTTAAATTACCCTTACACCCCGGAAATAAATACGCCAGACAACGCTTCTTTGGATTGAATGGTCACTTTATTTATTAATTAAGAAGACCTGCAAAGGCCACACTTAACTAGGGGCATCTAACCACCCCCTTTTGACGTGCGGATACTGGTCGGGGGAAAATAGCGCTCGCTATTTACCTCCCCCTGCTCATCTGGCGAGAGCACCCAGGCTCCAGGCCCCTTCGGTCATTGCCCGATGGGGCCTATCACGGCCAACCCTGAAAGGTGAAGACAGCTGAGCGGTGCAGGTGACCATACTGGCTACGCCATTGATGGTACCTCCCTGCTCCAGCCAGGTGGTTTGCCAGCCTGCCTCACCGACCCGAGGGTAACAGTGTCGTGATGAGCGGTCCTGGCATACCACCTGACCTTGCCGAACTCCAGGTGCACGCCGATTCCCTAGCAACCTGCCTACCCATTTCCGCACGCCACCTGCCAGGTGACCGTCTGACTAAATCCCTTCCCCTATGACACAGTCTGAGGTAGGCGAAAAGACCACCAAAGGTGCGCCAATCAATTGGTGGCCAAAAATTCCTACCTGGCCCCCTGAAGGGCAACCGGCTAATCCCAGACTATGCTTTAGGGAGGGCGGGAGGGTGTTGCTCCCTGAACGCCGACTGAGGGAGCTGCAATAAACGTGCAGTTCCCTCGTGCCGGCGTCGGGTGTCACGTGATCCGGCCAGCCAATCAGCTGGCCGGAATCTCGGAGAGGAACGCGTCGCTGGGCGCACCCCCCCGGGAGCAGGGTAAACGCTCCCGGGACGCGAGGTGCGTCCCAGGAGGATTATGTATTTTAACTGTTGTAAGCCGCCTTGGGCATTTGCCTCGGCATAGGAAAAGGCGGGGTATAAATTTTTAAAATAAGTAAATATACCGGTATATATTTACAGCGCAATCCGACTTAACTTTTGTGCCGGTTTAACCAGCGGCGCAGCGAGAACAAGAGGCCCCAGAACGGAAAAGTGATTCAAATCCCCTCCAAAAGAGGAATTCAAAGGGGATTTGAATCCCTTTTCCATTCTGGGGCCTCCCGTTCTCACTGTGCCGCTGGTTAAACTGGCACAAAAGTTAAGTTAGATGGCGCTGTTAAGAATTTAAATACTTCTTAAATATTGCGGGTCTCACTCTTGCGGCTCTCAAACATCTGAAGTTTTATCGTATGTGGCTCTTACATGAAGCAAGTTTGGCCACCCCTGGTCTATGCCAACTTGCAGCAGGTCCCCAGGAGTTGAGAGAGAGAGAGAGAGAGAGAGAGAGAGAGAGAGAGATGTTTTCCTGCCCTACCTAGAGATGAAATCTAGGGTTTCTGCATAGTGATTTTTCCCCCACTCCTCTTTAAGCATCTGTCTTGCTTTACTAGCTTCTCCAGAGAACTACTATTGCTCACCACCACTGTCTATCTTGCCTCCAGGATCGCTATCCATTGTCTATCCTAACATCTCCACATCCTTCTGTCACTCCACTACTTGCCATGAAATTCATTGAAAACGCGGATCGTGAGCCAAACCTATAGAGTGTAAATAGTGGCATGGCTGCCAGACAGAACATAATCACGTGGAGATTGCTACGCAGGACTCATTTGTGTGAAATTCCAACTAATAGATTCAACCATGGGAACACAGTCCCTTTCTTCACAGTTTACACTGTCATGGCTGCAAAAACTGCAGACCACATGCAAAGAGTTGTTTCACACCAACTATTCCCATGCAGGCCTGATGTCTTGCAGTTGCATTTCAGCTGGTTCTTCTGTTTGGTTCTTAGTCATATAAGAACTTAAGCAAAATAATCAGGTTTTACTAATCATTTTACGGCGTAATCCTGCGTAACTAGCGCACGCTCCGCTGCTCCAAAGCGTCACAGATGTGCCATAAAGCATGTTTGCGATGATTTCGGAGTAAGGGCCACTGGCGCAGAGGCTGGCAGCCCTCACTCCACTGCCCTCCGGACCCTGCACTTGCCACCGATGGTAACTCCAGCATCAGTGGGCAGCCATGCCACTAGCATCAGGGCCAGCCAGGGGGGTGGCCATTGACTGGCCCAGGCTGGGAGACGGCAGGGATATCGGTAGCAGCATGCTCCACCAATATCCTAGGCCCTTTCCCAGCCCGGGCCGGCCTTCCTCTGCCACCTCAGATGTACGCCAGACCTGACCAATTGTCCAATGACCAATTTTAACCATCTAATCTGCGGCTAAGGAATGTAGCTGTATTGATTCAGCAAAGTGGTGTGGCCTCATTGATCCAAGGAGGCCCATAGGCCCCGGGGTCGCTTACACCCAGGGAAGGGGACGAACATCTCCTTCTCCTGAGGTGCAGCTTAGCAATCCCGGGCAGGCCGCAATCCAGATAGGATACAGCGGCCGATCCTTTAGGCCGGCTGTGTATACTTACACAGGATTGCGCTGTAATGCAGTTATCCCGGTTACAAACATTGGAATTCACTGGTACAAACATTGCTCTTGTTTTTGAAATGCATATGTTTTAAAATGAATATAGGCCTGTCAGTACTCTTATTAACAGGCCAGGACCAAGCCTCATCAAGGCCTGAGGCAGCAGGCTGATGTTACACCCCCTTGGCTTTATTCTTCCCCACAGGAGCACAAAGCACCATGCCTCAAGCCCTCTCACAGCCAGGCAGTACCTCAACAACACCCCGGTGGCTTTCTCCTCCTTTCTTTCCCTGTACTCCAGCCACGTCCGCAGCAGCTCCTCCTCTGGCACTCCTGCTCTACCTTACAAAAAGGCAGTGGTCAGAGAATAGTTGAAACAAGGAAGTGGTCTAGAGAGGAAGCGCTGTAGTTTCTGACTCTGACACTCTACTCCTCCACTCTTCCTTGCTCTGTGTCCTACCCACTGCCTTTTTAATTTTATTTATTTATTTTTATTTTTCACATTTTTATACCGCCCTTCCTCCAAGGAGCTCAAAGTGATGTACATATTTCCTCCCCTCCTTTTGTCCTCACAACAACCCTGTGAGGTAGGTGGGGCTGAGAGATAGTGACTGGCCCAAGGTCACCCAGGAAGCTTCGTGGCTGAGTGGGGATTTGAACCTGGATCTTCCAGGTCTAAGACTGACTCCCAAACCACTACACCATCCTGGCTCTTTTTACAAGGCAGGAGGGAGGAGGTAGTGGATGAGAGGAGTAGCTGCTGTGGTTGGAGCGGCAGCTGAGGGAGAGGGAGGGAGGGAGAGGTCTGGCTGGCTTAGTATTGTGGTGAGGCTGGTATGGTGAGGCTGCTGGTGGTGGGGTGCCAAACTGCTGCTGGATGTGTCCCTCGGACTGCACCTCATTAGTTCAGCTTATTAATCTTATTCAGCTTGTCAAATAGCACCAAATTGCAGACTGTATTAGTAGTGGTTTGCAGCCCCTGGTTAGAAAGATGTGTTGGACGGAAGGTAGTTTGAATCTTTGAAATGAAAGTTGGCCATAGTCTTGGGATTTCCTGTGATGACATTTAAAGCGATTTTGCCTTATTATAATACTGAAATAAATTGGCCTCCTGCAGCTTGTGCAATTTGCCTGTGACTGAATTCCATGGAAATTTGACCTTGATTTCATTGCTTTAGGTGAAAACAACTTTTCAAAATGTGATGAGTCAGCCTGTCCTTTGAGTAATCGGTTATTGACCTACACTGTAGAAATTGAATTAGAACCCTGTAAGTGAATTAAATTATTAAGATTATTAAAAAAAAAAACAATTATCAGATATATTCTAGTAGCATTTTGCAAGTTAAATCAATGAGGCCGCACCACTTTGCTGAATCAATACAGCTACATTCCTTAGCCGCAGATTAGAGGGTTAAAACTACAACACACAGCACAGATAGCTGTATAAATCCTCTGCAGACACTCTGTAAAGAGCCTAGAAATGGTTATAACAGCCGAGTCTCTGTTGCATGTGCTAGAAATGAGTTTCTAAAATAAGTACTTAGATTATTTCTAAATCTGGCAATGGTGCATATTTTAATATTGATAGGTTACATTTTTAGAACACTCTTCATTGTCCGATTATTGGCTTATTCACTCTATGCGCTGACAGTTTTTTTTTCCCCCAGAAGCGACCGTATAATACCAAGCACCACAGTTGGAAAATAAGAAAAAGAATCTTACCTGCATTACCCCAAATGTGTGCTCTGGTGTTCGTGTCTGCATTTGCTCTTTCATTCACTTTTGTGTGTGTTTATCTCCATGCATATATAGGGACAAAGGGAGCTTTCTTATACTGTACTAGAGTCAGGCTCGAATCCTATCCCCCGCCATGAAATATCAGGCAACCGCACCTATGGAGGCTGTGCTCAGTGGCGTCACTGTGATGCGCGTCACCCCAGAGCGGGGGACGCGCGTCACCCCCCCCAATCACCCCCCGACACCCCCCCGAATCACCCCCCCCTACAGAAACTTACCTTTTCCGGCGCTCGTCACCGGCCAGGAAGCGCTCCACGGCCTTCTGAAAAGAAGAGGCCCTGGAGCGCTTGCGTTAAAATGCGAAGTTTGACGATTTTTGCGCATGCGCAAACCCTTTTCTGAGGGCAAGGGCCTGCCCTCTTGCCCTCAGGAGGGTCTGCGCAAGCGCGAAAATCTTCAAAGTTCGCGTTTTAACGCAAGCGCATTGGGCCTTCTGAAAAGAAGAGGCCCAATGCGCTTGCGTTAAAACGCGAAGTTTGACGATATTCGCGCATGCACAGACCCTTCTGAGGGCAAGAGGGCAGGCCCTTGCCCTCAGAAAAGGGTTTGCGCATGCGCGAAAATCGTCCAACTTCGCGTTTTAACGCAAGCGCATTGGGCCTCTTCTTTTCAGAAGGCCCTGGAGCGCCGGCCGGGCCGGACGCTCCCCGGCCTCGGAGCATCCGGCCTCCGGAGGGTGACGCGCGTCACCCTTTGGCGCGCGTCACCCCCCGGCGGCCCGCCCCGCCCGCCACGCTACAGTGACGCCAGTGGCTGTGCTGCATGCTATTGGGAGAAGGGGGAGGGGGAATGGACAGCCTGCAGCAGGTAAGTATTTTTTACTTTCCTCCTGGTAGGCTGTCCGATAGCCTGAGTCTCCTCGAACATACACCAGCCATTTTGGAGGGGGGGAGGAGGGGTGTCCGCATAGAGATAAGGGGGCATGGATGTTTTAAAATTAGGAGATAAAATCTGGTGTGTGCAACTGCCACTGGATCCCTCCCTCTCTCCCCTGATATGCTCCCTGCTTCCTCCCCTGAAATGGCCTGTTACTCCCCCTGGCTGTCCCTGGCGCTGGCTTATCTGGTCCAGTGCAGGCCACTGGCCATGGTAGTGGGCCTACCGTGCTCCTGTTGCTTGGTGGCAATGCCATATGTGCATTGTTGGCAACCAAAATCCACAGATAGGATTGAGCATTTAATCCAGGATTGTTGGTACTGACTGGGAACAGTTCTCCAAGGTTTTCAAGAGGATTTTTTTCCCTGCTGCCCTACTTAAAAATGCTTGGGATCGAACCTGAAACCTTCTGGATGCAAAGCAGATGCTCTTCCACTGAGTTAGCCCCCCCTCTCTCTCTCTCTCTCTCTCTCTCTCTCTCTCTCTCTCTCTCTCTCTCTCTCTCTCTCTCTCTCTCTCTCTCTCTCTCTCTCTTTCTCTCGCCTTCTGGGTGTGTGTGGAAATGTGTGCCTTTGGAAGTACTGTTCGGAAGATTCCGGGGGACGACTTACTCCTCTTAATGTTGCCCTTGTAATTAGGATTGTATTCAGACTCTCCTGCATATGCTTCATTATTGCCCTATATATGAGGGAATTAGATCCAAATATTTGGATCCAGTTCTAGTAGACAGGAGGGAATATTCCGATGCTGTAAAAATACAGTATCTTTTGAATGATTTTTTTTTCAAGGATATGGTAGCGATTTACTTGCAGCAGGTTGTGGCAATTAGAGGGAAGAAATAATCATGTTCTAAGGTTGTCATATATCTTTTGGGTCTAACTGTGGGCTCTTCAGATATCACTGTTGTTTTTATATACATTCTTGGTTTCTTTGTGATTCTGTTTGATCTGGTTTATGCCAATAAAGGATGACTGACTGACTGACTGATTGGTCCAAGTCCAAACATAGTGGCAGAGGATAATATGGGTCCCTTTGGGGAGAAAGGCGGGATAGAAATATTGTAAATAAATAAAAATAAAATAAATAAATAATACCCACAGTGGCCTTTCCCTTCATTGTCTAAACTCTAAACCAGCGGTTCTCAACCCATGGGGTACGCAGACCGCAGGTTGGGGTTACGCGAGATGCTCCCCGTTATCAGCTGCTGCGATCAGCAGCTGATAATGGGCAGCGGAAAAGTGGTTTTTTCCGGCCTGCGGCACAGCCGAGTGGGTCCTCTGGCTCGCGCCACAAGCTGGAGGGAAAGGCTACAGCCCTGCCGATTAAGCCGGAAAAACACTTTTGGGTGTGCACTTTTGGGGGGTGCATGGGGTACACGGGACTTGGGGGAGTCAGGGGGTACGCCAACCTTTGGGGGCCTGCCTAGGGGGTATGTGGACCCCCAAAGGTTGAGAAACCCTGCTCTAAACCATTGTTTGGAGGGGGTGCTACTTGCTCTCTTTTTTCTAGGACAGCGGTTCTTTCCATTAAAAGGAGACTGAAGGCCTCCTCAAAATGATATGTCAGATATGAGCCAATGCTAAGTTCACCTGCCTGTTTGCAGTGATTATATGTGCTGATTCTACTACTGTACATGCGCTGCGAGTTTACAGCTCAAGGGTGCATGAAATAGATGTGCACTGCAATTCCAGCTTTGATGGTTATACTGTGTGCATTCACATGTACATTCAGTGTATCAAACCCAATTTCTTGGGTGAAAGCGGGTGGCGCGGGTGGATGACGATAGGGTGGTTCTGCCACCCCTGCACCAAGTAGACTATCTCTAAAATACAAAGTGACCCTGAGAATCAGGCAGTCACTTATACATTGCCTGCCATTTATAGGCAAAAAATGTATTTATACAGATTACCTTACAATTTTGTTTTTACTCCCTCAGATTTATTCCGAGTGCCACTTTTTAGGATGTCATATCTTCTGACATGTTTTGAGGCAATGTATGTTGTTTTACCTGCATAAAATGGATAGACCTTAAAATATGGGTCCAGGACATAGCAAGAATTGTGCAGCATTGTGACACTTTGACAGCTGTCATATGGGAATAAAAGCACACCACACAGTGGGCTTTTGAGGATTATTGACACATGAGAAAGACAAGGCATGCTCAAAAACAAGAGATAGGCAGCCTTGTGTTGCTTGCCCGAAGAATTATATGAGAGAACAACCTCTAATATCAGAACAGTATGAAAATGTTACGCTGGCAAAATAACAAGGATTCTAGGAATGTTGCTGTTGTAGCTGTGACCCTTTAATCTAGACCTTCATGTTTTCAAATATATTGGTAAAACAAAAAGGCACAATACCTTACGCTGGTTTGGCACTAGTAAAAAAGAAAGCAAACGTCCATTGATAGGCATATTCTAATTCAGACATCTTCACTTGATGCCTTGTTCATCAACAGCATAGAGGTCCTTCAGTCTCTAGGCTCTCTTTGCTGACAGTTTATTCCTGAGCAGAACATTCTCTGACATCACAGCAGGGTGAATCAATGACTGGGGGAGGAGCTCATTTCAATACACTGAAGACAGAACTTTGGCAAAATTGACCTCTGAAGTTCTGTGCCATCACAGTAGCTTGAGCAAGGGCTATGTCTCACAGACTGACAGGTAATGATCAACCTGCGTTTACCTCAGATATTGTACTTTTTAAAAAAGTGGATTGATTTTATTTTCTAAATGTGAGCAAAACTACTATTTTTGGCAAACATACATGTTCCATTTCATGTCTGGCATCTCATTTATAACCCTAGGGCCGTGGTAAGTGATCTAAAATGATTTCTACACAGAAAGCCTGATCTAGGGAATGGAATGTAAATTAGGTTATTGGTGTTTTTGAAATGTTAATTCCAGAGCAGCAAAATTCCAGCTCCCAGAAGACATAATGCCATGGCACTTTTAAGAGCCCAATCGTAATGTGCCATTACCAGAATGATTTTGCTGTTTTCATGGCCCTAATAGACCTGTGTTTGGAGATGTGGGCAGATACATAGGAGGCTGCCATACATACAGTATATCATATCACACCATTGGTTCATCTAGTTCAGGATTGATAGCAGCTTTGCAGTGGTAAAGTCTTTCCCAGTCCTATTTGGAGATATTAGGGACGGGCGTCGGGCAGCCTGATCCTGCCTAAGATGCACCGGCCTGCCTAGCAGGATGCAGCCTGCACTGGCGCGGCTGGGGCTCACTTTGGGGGAAGGGGATGTTTGTCCTCTTCCCCAGGTGTAAGCCCCGGCGACCCGAATGGGCCTGTGTACCAGCTATTTAGTGGGCGCACAACTGGGGAGGCTGAGTAAGGCCGGTCCAGCCCAGGAAAGGGGTTGAGATATTGGCACAGCACACCACAGATAATCTCACCCACCCCTCCCTGGCCTGGCTGGCCAATCACCCCCTCCCCTGCCACCCTGGCCCTCCCTCCCCACGCCCTCTCGCCACCCAGCGCAGCACCTACCAGTGCCACGGGAAGCAGAGGGCGGTGGTGTGAGTGGTCCCGGCCTCCGTGCCAGCGCTGTTTACACCCAAGGTGGCTTGAAAATACCTTAAAACATTTTCGGTGGAGCTCTCACTCCTTAGGCCGGTGGAGCGCTCACTAGCACTGGGGCTCGTGGGAAGACCACTGGCATGTGGTCATAGTTGCTCACCGCCTGCAGCAGCCTGGTTGTACAAAACAGCTGCGCAAAAACCGAGTTCCAGCAGTGCAGCATGCCCATAAGATTGAGCTATAAATGTGAACAAGAATGCATAATCAGCAACCTACATCAGACCAAGAAGTGGCCTGAAAAAGTTAAGTGGAAATAAATAAGGCAAGTTTCAGGCTAATGGCCCAATTCTACCCTCCATCAGTTTACAATATACAGTCGTGCTGCTGGAGCGCATGCTGCATGCTATGGGAGGGGGGTTGACCAGATAGCCCAGGAGAGGTAAGTAAGAGAAGGGGGATAGTATCTTGGCATGCACTGCTGCTGCTGAAATCCTACCCCTCCTGCACCCGAACCGCTCCTGGCTCCACCCCGCTCAGTGCCCTGAGCCTCCCCCAAACCGTTTCTGAACTGCTCCTTCCGCAACCTTACTTTCTCTTGTTCGGTGCCTAGGACCCTGACACATGCACAGAGCCCCAGCCATTTGTACTGGTGGCTCCATAGCAGCGCAGTGTTTGCAATGCCCTAAGAGGACATTGCAGTGGATTGTGGGATCCGCTGCCATAGGCCGTCCATAGTCTTGGGCCACCCCTCTACTAAGATCATTTTGGTGCTATTTATATGATATGAAATATGATTTTCTACATTTTTGCAGTATTCTTTAGACATTTGGAGGCAGGGAGGGGGAATGGAATGGGCATTCCTACGTCTACTCCGTTCTGTCACATATCCCTCCTACTAGCCGTCAATGTAGGCATGTTGCAGATATATGATGGAATGTATGGGGTGGGTGGGCATCTACCACTGCATTGTTGCTTCTTGTCCTTTGTGCATTCACAGAATACACAGGCAAGCTCTTGAATGTCTGTTGAGAGCTTGTTTGTGTGAAACATCTTGATTTTTTGAACATCTTTGGAGAAAAAGCCATGTATCCACTTTAAAAAAGGATAAAAAAGTTGTTTGAGACTTGAAGTAGGTTTCTGATTCTAGCAGAAATGTGAAAAAAAATGATTCTAGTCTTGCCATTAAGGTTGCGCAGGGTTTATAATAGTGCACCATGATTTTAAAAAAGCAGCACCCTCTGGACAGCATTATATCTGTGATTATGAAAAGAAACATGCTAAAGTTAACAACTGGTGCAGAACATCCACTTTTTGAGATTCTATATGGGAGAGAGAAGAAAGATAGAAAAGAATGAACAGTGCCGGCCTAAAAGACAGATATTGAAGTGATATGTTTGCAACATGTAACTTGAATTCATATGCAATTGCCAGTATAGGTTTTATTGATGCATATGTATGTTTTCCTCTGTGGTATTAATCTCTCTCTCTCTCTCTCTCTCTCTCTCTCTCTCTCTCTCTCTCTCTCTCTCTCTCTCTCACACACACACACACACACACACACACACACACACAGCTATAGGCTAAGATCAAGTGTATTTTGCAAGAGACTTAGCTAGAGCACTTGCTCACAATCTATCTACATTCTATTATTTAAATACAAATAAGCCATTCTTTTAAGATGGTTGTATTCTTGTATAAGTGATTTGTGGATCACACCCATAATTACCAAGTGCAGAGAGTTAAATTTACATCTCACTGAAGTCATTTGCAAGATTATATTGCAGGAAGAGAATGCTTAAACCTAGTGGGGCTGGTGAGTAACAGTGTTTTTCATAACTAAACCATGAACTTTATTTTATTCTTTT
Source organism: Plestiodon gilberti rubricaudatus (assembly GCA_026170595.1). NCBI lineage: Eukaryota > Metazoa > Chordata > Lepidosauria > Squamata > Scincidae > Plestiodon > Plestiodon gilberti. Next base: position 59,078,046 of record JANXHW010000004.1, on the reverse strand, counting down.
TTTACTCATTTTACATTCAGCTTTTTTTAATGTTAGTGCTTATGAATATTTTATCGTGCTTACTTTAAGGCCAGAATTAATACTTAGTTTTCTTTTGACAACAGCTTGTTAAATATTTGAACACAGAAGTAATACTGTAAAGGAAGCTATTGGCATTGATCCCAAGGGCTGTGCAATTAATCCCATAGCTACAGTGGGACTTCTGTCTCCTATCTTGCTAGAAGTAGCTTTTTCTTCCCATCTGACAACCTAACAGAACTTCAGAACTGATTAGTTTCTATCAGTTATAGTTCACAATAACTAAAGCAACATGGCAATACACAACTTCACTCCAAGGAAACGTCTCAATTTAAAATCTCAAAGGATTATATTGTTTTTCCCAGATAAAGAACTGAACTCTAAACGTGGGGTATTTGATGTTTGAATAAACCTTTTGAGAGGTTTCTTTCAGACACAGAAACCTTTCCATGAAGAGATTGCACATAGGTGAGAACGACATCTAAACGATGCAATGATGTAAACAGGACTGATTTTGTGAGTCATTCTCATGCAGTCAATGCCTATTCCATGAAAAAAACCCACCCGGTCAGCAGCCCCACTCACATCATTGTGCATGTGTGATTATCACCTCATGCAAAAGCTGCTTTCACACACAGCTGATTCCACATTGCGCCTCAAGGGACACCAAAATACCTACATCTTTCAGTCCTGTTCTCTGATCATGATGGCAAATTATTATCTTACAAATTATCCGAACATCCTAAATCCAGACTATTCTGAAATCCAGACGTTTTGGGCAGAGGCATCGTGGGGGGGGAGGTTGGTGAGCCCCAGGCAGCGTGATCGGGCCCCAGGTGGCAGGCGGGCGGGGGTGACACGGCAGTTGGCGCTGGAGCGAATTGTGCCATTCATCGGCACGAGCGAGGAGTGGTGTCGGCGGGTTTGGCCCTCCTGCCCGCCCTGCGCCTCGGTATGGTCCAAAACGGCTACAGCGGTGATGTCACTTCCAGCACAGAGGGGGGGGTCTGCGCTCCACCACTGATTTTGGGGACTATAACTTTTAAAAATCTTTTTCCAGCACCTGGCTGGCATATTGCAAGGTATGCTGGGGCACAAAATTATTAAAAATATTCTAAAAAATTATCTTCAGGCCATGTGTATAAGGTATATATGAGACATAAATGAATGTTGTGTTTAGACTTGTGTCCCATCCTCAAGATATTTCATATGTATGCAAATATTCCAAAATCCAGACAAATCCGAAATCCAGACAACTTCCAGTCCCAATCAGTCCGGATAAGGGATACTCAACCTATAGTATTTTAGAAAAACTCCGTAGGCTGGTGGCAGGAAAATAGTCTGTTTATTCGCAGCATACAGGGACTGGGGTTCTAGCATTGGAGTTCTGACCCAGACTGGCATTGTGGTTCTGACCCAGATCAAAACCAGAAGTCACACCTGATACTTTAACAAGGCAAAGAGATAACAAGCCTGAGACATTTGCCAATCCATCTCCATAAAAACCATTATAAGCAGTACCATAAACATGCCTCTGTGTCCCCAACTTGTCTTGCTTAGCAGATCTGCATGGTCTCAAACATGAAAGGATCTCAGCAACAGTAAAGTAAGTGTGAAATCTATCAAACCCCTTTGCCCTTGATAAGAGGTGAACTGTTTACATGTGAAAGGGGAGATTACATTCCAAAAGTGGAGATTCTTCTTTTCCCAAGCCTTGCAGGAGCCTATGTGTTGCTCCCCTTTCAAGGGAATGGAGGAACCAGCAAGAAGGCACACAGGGGCTTTTGGGAGAAATACAAGCTAGCTACTATAAAGTTTTTATATACAGTACTAACAACATTAATACCCCAAAATAGAAAACTTCTGCATCAATCATCTTTGGTGCTAAAATTAGATATCTTTCCACATTTTTTTTCTGTATTAGTAAAGGAACCCTCTATCAAAGGTGTCCTTCTGCAGGGGGAGCACATGAATTTGTGATTGTGACATGAACAGTGAGGTCTTTGGACTATTGAACTGTTTATGCACAGAAGTCACAAAATGTAGAACTACTGTGCTTACCTGAGATATAAATGCTGCTAAGGCGCAGTGGGTTAAACCGCTGAACCATGAGCTGTCGATCGAAAGGTCGGCAGTTCGAATCTGCGATGGGATGAGCTCTCGTTGCTTGGCCAGCTCCTGCCGACCTAGCAGTTCCAAAGCATGTTAATGCGAGTAGATAAATAGGTACCGCTTGCAGGAAGGTAAATAGCACTCCGTGTTCCAGCCGCATGCTACGCGCTGCGGCAAGGAGAGTCATGCCGGCCACATGACCACGGAGGCGTCTTCGGACAACGCTGGCTCTTCGGCTTTGAAATGGGGATGAGCACCACACCCTAGAGTCGGACACGACTGGACTTAATTGTCAGCGGTCACCTTTACCTTTAAGGCATTGTAAGTTACATGTGGTCTCAGACATATGGAGGAGGGGATGACGATTGCCCGATTTGCTGCCCCTTAATGGGTCCTCTGTTAATTGTGGGCTTTCTTCACCACTAGGAAGTGGAACAAAAGTAGCCATTTATCTCACATAACTGTAAGTGACTGGCCCCTTTCGTAGGGCCTTCTTGTGCTGTGGTTGATTTGTATGTCGTATCTAGGCACATAAGGCCCAAGAAGTTGATAAAGACAAGAATTGCCTCAACATGAGGAAGATTGGATGGCAGAACTGTTAGGGAGCAGATAGATCACTTGCTGTCAGGCAAAACCTTTATTGGTGTTTATGTGAGGGTTTATTTCCCTTCCTTTCCCCACTGGAGAGAGATAAATACCTTTTAGTTTTCTGTCATGACTGATGTGGAGCAAACCCAGCTCTTTCGTTTCTGCGACAAGCAGCAACCGATGACTGGCCCTTTATCTTGCTTGAATCTCAAGCCGCTGCCGAGAAATCAGATTTGGTAACCAACTCTCCTCCAGGAAAATATCTCCTTCCTTTCCATTTAGTGTAACAATTTATACTCTTTGAGCTTCTTCTCTGCTCATGGAAATGTAACAATCAGAACTCTAAATTTGCCATTTCCTCACATTTTATTTATCGTCTGACTGCTTTTTATTGCTTCTTGCTCATGTTTTAGCCATTGGGGGGAGATAATCCACATTTATAGAAAACTAAATACCCTGACCATTGACCTTATGACATAATTAATAATGCATCCTAAAACCATAACCAAAGAGGAGGAACACTTCTACTGGGTACATTTCAGGGTAGCATAGATGCTGGTATTCATTAGGAGGAAAGTGAGAGAGGAGAGAAGAACATGAATCATTCAGAATAGATTTTAGGCAACACTGGCTCTGGTTTGTATTTATGAGAAGGGGATCTGATGCTTGGCAGGCAGAGTAAGGGTAGTATATAGAGATAAATAAATCATAAACATCTAGAACCCTATTTTATACTGTCTGCACACTCCACTAGTTAATGATCTTATCACAATGTACAGATATAATGAGTGTAAGGCAAACAAATGTTCATCACTGATTTTTATAACACAATGATCTGAAGGTGCAAAAGGAACATATATCCATAATAAAAGGGGGGGGGAGAGACCAGCTTTTCTAATAAATCAGTGAGGCTCTTATATTGCTATGGCTATACATCAGGAGGTGCTGACCAAGTACAAATCTGCCCATAGTAGAATCAATTGAGGAGCAGTTGAGGTAGGGACCACTTCAAGGATTCTCATGCAAGGTGTCTCCTGTGTTCTATGGAGGAAATAGGGCTGCTCCCAGGCAGGACTAGATGTCTTATCGTCATTTACTCAATCAGAACGATTCTAGAAATCTGCAGGACATCACAGCCCACCCAGTTTAATCTCTTAGATTGGGATGGAAGATGGCCCATACTTTGAGTTTCCTTTACATAAGAGATTGTCACAGCCCAACCCTATGCAAGATTTGGGCTGTTTTACACAGCTCTTTGTGACAGCAGAAGACACTTCCACTGTTGCAAAAATGGCTGCTGATAGAGCACTCCCGATCCATTGCAGGAGCTGCTTACACCAACCAGAACAGGTAAGGCAGTGGCTGGGGCAGGGAGGGGTGAACAGGGTGGTGAGGGGGAGGAATGGGGCCACAGAGGGTGCATCTGGCAGCGATGGTGCACCAGATCCTATCCTCTCTTTTGACAGCCTTCCTGCCCCCTTTCGCTCATTGAACTTTTGCCAGTGAAATCACTGATGCAGGTCCGAAAAGACCCATTATGGAGGGGGAAGCTTATGGAGGGGTAAGGGGATTTAAATTCCCTTTCCATTCTGAAGCCTCCTGGTCAGCCCCCCCCCCCCCGCACTAGATATAGCATACCCCAGCGTGGGGAGGGGAAGGATAGGATTGGGCTCTGATGATACTTTTCTTTAACTGCTATAACAGAATCTAGTAAATGATTCTGTAGAGACACCTCTGAATTCTGTAGAGTCCAATAGCAGATATGTTTCTATATGCATGTGCACTTTTGCCCCACCCAGTGGCCACCTGGCAAATTATAATTTCTTACTCATCTCTTAATTGTTCAACCTGCTATTGGAGGCATCACCTACCAAAACTTGAACAATGCAGTAGAGAGATTGGGTTGCTAGCAGTCATGTATTCATCTATTGTGGTCATCAATGACACTGTAATCTGTATTGCAGCCCCCCCCCAAAAAAAAAAAAAAAAACCAGCAGCCTCTAGATTGCCAGTCAGAGGTTAAAAATCTGTCTCTCTACATAAAAGGCAGAGTAAGGGATGTGCTAAGGAAATAGCCATAGCTCAATTCTTAACACCTCAACTGAAATTCTGTGGAATAAGTGAATTGGGCTGACATTTTAGTTAAAGGGGGTCAGGGAGGAAACAAAATCAGAATGTGTCCCTTTCCCCAGGGAGCCAGTTTTTACCCAAACTTAGTGCACCCGTTTACATTTTTCCCTATATAAGTGAATGGCTGGTATGTACCCAAATGGGAAAAACTAAAGAGCCCCTGGAGTGCTGGTACAATGCCGTGGCTAAATCAATGAGCTGCCAGTCAGGACTTTCTTCACTTCCATGAACTTGCTAGGTGGCCTTAGGGCAAGCCACTCCCTTTCGTCTATAGCTCCTCTGCTGCAATATAAAGTTAATAATATTTACGACCCAATTGTATTCCCCAGTTACGCTGCTGGAACGCACGTTGCAAAATGCCTGAGAGCGTGGCCTGGCCGCTGCCAGAAGTGGTAAACGGCCAGTTCCACACGGCAATGGACTGGGGACATCCACTGTCACAGGTAAAGCTGCGTAGAGGGTAGTAGGGTGGAGGGGAGGGGTGGAACGGGGCAGGAGGTGGGGAGGAGGGCAGATCAGGCCTGGCAAGGGGGGCGGTTTTCGGTGGCAGCAGTGCCTGCTAAATCTTAACCCCCTTCCCAGGGCTGATCTGCCTTGGTGGGTACACATGGACTTGCGCCAGCAATATCGATGACACAAATCCAATTGACCCATGGGGGCAGTGGGGGCTTACCCCAGGGAAAGGGAACAAACATTCCCTTCCCCAAGGAGGCCTCCAGAGGCCTAAAGTCCCTTGAGGGATGCAGTGAATGCTACATGGGAGCCGCTGCATTGTGTGGGGAGTTTGGTAGGACTGGGCTGTTACCTTACAGCAATAACTACAGTATATTAGCTAAATACACGTGAAACACTTTGCACACCCAGAAAAGTGTCATACAAATGTTAAGGATTCTTAGAAGAGAGAATTGTATATATAGACAGACACTGAGTTCTGCCCCTTCCATCAGCATACAGACCTTTCCTCCATGCACATCTGACCCATCATAACAATGACATCGAAATGATATACTAATAAATTCCAACGTTCAAGACAAAGCAGGAAATATTTAGTTATTTATTTAAACAATATCTCTCCCACTCTTTCCCCTCCCATTAGGGAGGAGCTCAAGGTAGCCAACAACATACCTGTAGTTTAAAAACAAATACTAGCATCAAAAATACAGAAGATAAAACTGTTATAAAATGGCATATAAAAGTAGGGGAAAAAAGCAGTGGCAACAGAAATGCTATGTGGTGCCAGAAATGAAGAAGGAAAAGGATGTGGCCGGCGCCATCCTCTCCCAGCAGTTTCATGTAGATGTTAAGCAGCATGGGGGACAAGATAGATCTCTGAGGCACCACGCAAGTCAATACCCAGGGAGTCGAACAAGTATCCCCAAGTCTCACCATCTGGGTCCGGTCTGCTATGAAGGAGTGGAACCACTGCAAAACGGTGCCTCCAAACCCCAACCCAGCAAGCCGGTCCAGAAGGACACCATGGTCAATGCCGCTGAGAGGTCCAGCAGGATCAACAGGGATGCACTCCCCCCCCCCATTATGATTAATGCATCTGTTTGGCCTTTGTTTTGGCTTTTTCTTTCTTAACGAATAGCAGCGGGGGGGGGGGGAGATATGGAATGGTCTAAAACTGCAGGAGGGGGGGGGGCTTTTGCATAGTTCCTATTCCAATAGAACAACCTATAGTAAAAAAATTAATGGCTTCTATTGGCTTTCAATTGATAAAGTCCCCTTATCCCATCCTACTGTGGTTTCAGGCTGTTTTGAGCCCGGCCCATGTGATATTGGTTCAGAAATTAAACAGAGGTCTGAGAAGCTGAGAACACCCTTGCAAGAGCATACATTTTGGCAGGGGGCATGGTCATACACAACCGGTGTTTTGGATCACATGCAACTCATTAAGTTACTAGAGGAGCGCAAAAGTTGAACTGAAACAAACGTACACACTAATAAGAATGGTATCCTTGAATTCATCTTTTGTTAAACCAAGGTGGCAATCCAGTTTTCTACGATTGCTGCATAGAGATAACAATGTTTAATTGATCACATGTATAGTCTGCTGCAGAAATATTTGAAGACCTTGTTTCCACCCACACAATGGCATCTCTGGTATGCAGTTCATGAATATTTAGTTCTTATTTTCCGGATCATGAATAAGGAAAGTGAGAAACAGTTGGCCCTTGTTATCCACAGGGAATCCATTCCAGGATGAAATCCACGCCTAATGAAACCTGGGGGGGGGGGGGGCAATTCTGAAAAAATGGAAGTACCTTTCAGAAGCCTCCGGGAAGGCTTCTGAGGTGCGGGAAAGGTCACGCTCAGCCGCACGTGACCCCTCTCCCCCCGCGTCTCAGAAGGCCTCCTGGAAGCTTCTGAAGAGCGCTTACAGTTTTCGGAAAAACCAGAAGTGCCTTTTTCGTGGGTTCAGAACCTGCGGTTAGTCAAATCCATGGGATTGTGAATCCGCAGAAAAAAGGACCCGACTGTACATAGAATGAACCTGCACACATCATATAAATAAAATTACCATCCTTTAGCTACTTTACTGTATATTACATTTCTCATCTAATAGGCTCTATACGCAAGAACATACTTTACAGCACATATTTCTTTTTCTAATTCCCATCCAGAGGTAAGAAGGAAATCTTGAAGATGGTTTTATTGGATGTTTAGCGAAAGTGTTGCTGTAGCTGACAAACTTTGTCAACCGTAACTTTTCTTTTTAATCTGGGCATTGTTTTTCTGTGACATTTCGAGAGAGCTTTACTGACATTTCCGTTTCCCTTTAAAGAGTGGCTGTAGTTTCAACAAACCAAACCAAAGTATGATCCCAAATAGTTAAATTAATTTGGGTTGCTTTAAAGCTGGCACATTTGTCCAGGGCACGTTTCAGGGGGTTTGTCAATTTTAATTAGAAATGGCACAATGACTGTGCACAATGTAGCAGATTATCAGGGCTACTTGTTAAATTATTAAAGGCTGGCTAAGCTTTGGAATGAAGTTAGTGTCCAAATTAGTAAATTAGTATATGCTCGCGACGGAAAATTGCTTTTGCTTCCCTTTCTCTCATTTTGCAGATTGTGTTTTTATCCTTGTGAATTTCCAAGCAGTAAATCTCCACTCAATTTAGGAGAATGAAATCTGCCTTTAGAACAGCACAAGACAGTGAAATGCCATGCCCTTTTATCTCTTTCCTTATCTACTTTTGACGCTTCTCATTTTTGTATTAGCATTATAATATCCCCTTTGCTGCTTTATACCCTATTGGTGCTACAAGGTTATCTATCAGGGAATGCTGTAAAAGGAATGCTAAACTAAAACAGATACGGTCTTGTTGAAAACATTGAATGCCAAAGAGATTGTTTTAATTGTTCTAACTGTTATTTGTTGGCATAGAATAGATACAGGCAACCGGGTCAGTAATAACTTACTATACTTTTCATGTTACCTCTTCGTAAGCCTTAGCGAGTGGTCTTTTTCATTATGATGATATGAGGCAGAGGTTCCCAACCCTTTTTTTTTGTGTACCACCTCCACGTGCTTCCAGCTCTCTGTGTACCACCAGAAGTAAGTGCCAATGACTTAATCGGCACTTACTTCCGGGTTCGCAGTCATGCCGGAGCGCAGAAATCCACAGTAAGGCACAAGGGAGGGTGGGTGGAAAGGCCATCCCATGCTCTGGAAGCCCATATGCTTGTGCGCTGCCGGCTCAGCAGAGCTTAAACTGCTGCCTTTGGGGCTCCGGCTTGACATGGCTGACATCTCCGCCTGCTCCCGGGCCAGCTTGGCCAACGGCCACCCTCCCTCATCGCCTGGCCTGCCTCTGCTTCCACCGGATCAACCCTTACCATGCTCCGGTGGCTGCAGTGGGTTTTTGTGGTGGAGAGAGGCCTGCCGGTTTGCGTTCCAGTGGGCCTTACTCTCCGGGTGCCATAAACACACTTTACGGCGCGTTTATGACACCCTCCGCCTGCGAAGAGCGCGCTCCGCAGGTGGATATATACTCAGGATTGCGCTGTAAGACTGTTCACATGTTAAAGTGTACAACTATTACTCTGTACTTGGTATAATTATTCACATGTCCCATTCAATGCAGGTGCCATCTGGTTATAGTGTATAGATTCCTGATCTGTAAAAATGAACCCAGGTACAGTCATTCATATGGAAAATGTGTACCTGATTATACCATCATATGTGACCAAGTTCTATGGTCTGGAGTCACCATAAAAACATGGTGAATGTCAATTCCAGAAGAAAAGCAGGTAATGTGGAAGCAAATAGAAAGTGGATTTGAAACCTGAGGTGTCCAAAGGGATCTAGGAAGCACTCTTCCAAGAATAGATGTTGATTTAATCCTGGTTTACAGCTAGCTGCATCAATGGAGTCTGACTGAGCAGCCAAAACAAATCATTACAATTCAGATCTAAAACATATAGAATACATTTCACAAATGATAGTGTACACTGGTCACAGTGATTTACAATGTAGGTCTTGGCTGGCTCCTTCAGATTTGTATCTCAGAAACAAATGCCTGTGCCTTGTTTGCCAAGACTACATGTACATGTAAATATCTGCTTTGACACAAAGAGGCTTCTCCCCCCCCCTTGTTAAAAGATAGTCCTTTTCAATGTCTTCATTTTGAGAAATGAATATAGCTAATCATAGCTTGATTCTTCACATCCTGTTGAATAAAATTAACAGGAGGTCATAATTCAGAAAGATGGTTTCAAGGTTACGGGCAGCCCAATCCAACCCAAGGCTTATTCTGGCCTAAACGGCGCTATTCCGTCCTAAATCGCCCTAGGCCGAATTTAGGACGGAATAGCGCCGTTTAGGCCGAATTTACACCGAGTTTGTGATGGACGTAGGACAAGTTTAGGACGGATGGACCAAATGCGCCGCACATGCGCCGTGAGATATTCCGTCCTAAGTTCGGCCTAAGAGTGGATGTGTCAGGGGCGTAACGGGGGCGTTCCTGATTTTAGGTCCATATCCAGAGATTGGCGAGCTCCGACACGCCCCCTTGAGCTCCGAAATGGACCTAAAATTTAGGTCGACCAAAAAGGTGGCCCTAAATTTGAGGAGACCCATAGGCGCCATTTTACCTTACCCACTCCAGCCCTCTCCCAAAAATTGGGCCAGAGTTGGGCCGGAATAGCAGCAGCAATGTCTGGATACGGCTGAAGATAGGCACCCAATCAGCACCCAGCAGCACCCAGCCTCTTTCCCACAAAAGCCCAGCCCCAGACCTCCATTCTCCCTCTCTCTCAGAGCACGTGGCGTGGGGCTCTGTCCCACACAACCACAAAGTGGGACTTTGGCACAGGGGAGCTCTTGGTTCCAAAATTTCACAAACACCTCATTTCTCTCTTCTCTTCTCCTGTCTGCTTTCTGGACTTCTCCTCTCTGCTCCCCTCAAGGGCAGAGAGAGCTTCTCTGGCTGTGTCCACACTGTTAACAGCGGTGCCTGGGCAGCTGTCTCCATGCAAGCTCTTACTAACCATGTCTCTCTCCCAGCTTCTTCCCCCCCCCACACACACACACAGGCAACCACAACACCAGCAGGTAAGGCAGGGTCTGTGCTGAAATGTTATCTAATATCTGCCTGTTTGCCAATATATCTGACTTCTGCCTGTTAGCCAATGTGTTCCCTGATATCTTGTTGTTGTTCAGTCGTTAAGTCGTGTCCGACCCTTCGTGATCCCATGAACCATATCCCGCCAGGCCTTCCTGTCCTCCACTATCTTCCTGAGTTCGCTCATTTTCATGTTCGTTGCATCGGTGATGCTGTCTAACCATCTCATCCTTTGCCTTCCCCTTCTCCTTTTGCCTTCAATTTTTCCCAGCATCAGAGTCTTCTCCAGAGAGTCCTCTCTTCGCATTAGGTGGCCAAAATATTTGAGTTTCAGCCTTAGTATCTGTCCTTCCAGGGAACAGTCAGGGTTGATTTCATTTAGGATTGACTGATTTGATCTCCTAGCAGTCCAAGGGACTCTCAGGAGTCTTCTCCAGCACCACAGTTCAAAAGCATCTATTCTTCGGCGCTCAGCCTTCCTTATGGTCCAACTCTCGCAACCATACATTGCTACTGGGAACACCATCGCCCTAACTATGCGAACTTTTGTTGGCATGGTGATATCTCTGCTTTTTATTATGCTGTCTAAGTTTGCCATAGCTTTCCTTCCAAGGAGTTAGCGTCTTTTAATTTCATGGCTGCTGTCTCCGTCTGCAGTGATCTTGGAGCCCAGAAAAGTAAAATCTGTTACTGCTTCCATTTCTGCCCCTTCTATTTGCCAGGAATTAATGGACCCAGATGCCATGATCTTAGTTTTATTAATGTTGAGTTTCAAGCCAACTTTTGCACTCTCCTCTTTCACCCTCATCAAGAGGCTCTTTAGTTCTTCTTCACTTTCTGCCATTAGGGTGGTATCGTCTGCATATCTGAGGTTGTTGATATTTCTCCCGGCAATCTTGATTCCGGCTTGCGATTCATTCAGCCCTGCATTTCTCATAATGTACTCTGCATATAAGTTAAATAGGCAGGGTGACAATATACAGCCTTGCCATACTCCCTTCCCAATTTTGAACCAGTCGGTTGTTCCATGGCCGGTCCGAACTGTTGCTTCTTGACCCGCATACAGGTTTCTCAGGAGACAGGTAAGGTGGTCTGGTACCCCCATCTCTTTAAGAATTTGCCACAGTTTGTTGTGATCCACACAATCAAAGGCTTTTGCGTAGTCAATGAAGCAGAAGTAGGTGGTTTTTTGGAACTCTCGGGCTTTCTCCATAATCCAGCGCATGTTGGCAATTTGATCTCTAGTTCCTCTGCCTCTTCGAAACCCAGCTTGTACGTCCGGTAGTTCTCGGTCCACGTACTGCTGAAGCCTAGCTTGTAGGATTTTGAGCATAACCTTGCTAGCATGTGATATGAGTGCAATTGTGCGATAGTTTGAGCACTCTTTGGCACTGCCCTTCTTTGGAATTGGAACGTAAACTGACCTTTTCCAATCCTTTGGCCACTGCTGAGTTTTCCAAATTTGTTGGCATATTGAGTGCAGCACTTTCACAGCATCATCATTTAGGATTTTAAGTAGCTCAGCTGGGATATTATCATCTCCGCTAGCTTTGTTGTTAGTGATGCTACCTAAGGCCCACTTGACTTCACTCTCTAGGATGTCCGGCTCTGGGTCAGTGACCACACCAGCGTGGTCATGAGGAACATTAAGATCTTTCTTGTATAGTTCTTCTGTGTATTCTTGCCATCTCTTCTTAATCTCTTCTGCTTCTGTTAGGTCCTTGCCTTTTTTGTCCTTTATCATGCCCATCGTTGCACAAAACGTTCCCTTGATATCTCCAATTTTCTTGAAGAGATCTCTAGTCCTCCCCATTCTGTTGTTTTCCTCGATTTCCTTGCATTGTACATTTAAGAAGGCCTTCTTATCTCTCCTTGCTATTCTCTGGAACTCTGCATTCAGTTGTTTATATCTTTCCCTTTCACCTTTGCTTTTTGCATTCCTTCTTTCCACAGCTATTTGTAAAGCCTCATCTGACAGCCACTTTGCTTTCTTGCATTTCTTTTTCTTTGGGATGGTTTTAGTTGCTGCCTCCTGTACAATGTTACGAACTTCCGTCCATAGTTCTTCAGGCACTCTGTCTACCAGGTCTAATGCCCTAAATCTATTCTTCACCTCCACTGTATACTCATAAGGGATATGGTTTAGGTCATATCTGAGGGACCGCCTCCTTCCTTATAATCCGACCCGTACTCTGAGGTCATCAGGGGGGGCCCTGTTGACCGTGCCGCCACTGACGGAGGTGAGGGGGATGGCGGCGCGGAATAGGGCCTTCTCGGCAGTGGCGCCCCAATTATGGAATTCCCTCCCCCTGGAATTAAGAACGGCTCCCTCCTTAGAGACCTTTCGGCGGGGCCTCAAGACATTTTTATTTAGATCAGCATTTGATGTCTGACATGGTGGGCTGGCTTTTTAACAAATTGCTTTTAACAAATGTAAATGCGGATGACCCACTGGGGCTGTTTGTTTTAATTGTTTTAATTGTTTTTAATTATTTTAATTCTCGATTTTAAATGTATTCATGTATTTTAATATTTTTGTTGTAAGCCGCCTTGGTTGCCCTGGTGGGAGAAAGGCGGGGTAAAAATTCTATAAATAAATAAAATAAATAAATATCTGACTGGTCTAGTGGTGTTCCCTACATTCTTCAGTTTAAGCCTGAATTTTGCAATAAGAAGCTCATGATCTGAGCCACAGTCAGCTCCAGGTCTTGTTTTTACTGACTGTATAGAGCTTCTCCATCTTTGGCTGCAAAACACATAATCTATCTGGTTTCGGTATTGACCATCTGGTGATGTCCATGTGTAGAGTCGCCTCTTGTGTTGTTGGAAAAGAGTGTTTGCTATGACCAGCGTGTTCTCTTGACAGAACTCCGTTAGCCTTTGCCCTGCTTCATTTTGCGCTCCAAGGCCAAACTTGCCTGTTGTTCCGTTTATTTCTTGATTTCCTACTTTAGCATTCCAGTCTCCTATGATGTAAAGGACATCTTTTTTGGGTGCTAGTTCTAGAAGGTGTTGTAGGTCTTCATAGAACCGGTCAACTTCATCTTCTTCGGCATCAGTGGTTGGGGCATACACTTGGATTACTGTAATGTTGAATGGTTTGCCTTGGATTCGAACTGAAATCATTCTGTCGTTTTTGAGGTTGCACCCCAGTACTGCCTTTCCCACTCTTTTATTGACTATGAGGGCTACTCCATTTCTTCTAAGGGATTCATGCCCACAGTAGTAGATATGATGGTCACCTGACTTAAATTCGCCCATGCCCATCCATTTTAGTTCGCTGATTCCCAAGATGTCAATGTTCAATCTTATCATCTCATTTTTGACCACATCCAGCTTGCCTTGATTCATAGACCTCACATTCCATGTTCCTAAGCAGTATTGCTCCTTGCAGCATTGGATTTTCCTTTCAACCTCAGACACATCCACAGTTGGACGTCCTATTGGCTTTGGCCCAACCGCTTCACTCTTTCTGGGTCTACTTGGAATAGTCCTCCGCTCTTCCTCAGTAGCATATTGGACACCTTCCGACCTGAGGGGCTCATCTTCCGGCGTCATATCTTTTAGCCTTTTGGTACTGTTCATGGGATTTTCTTGGCAAGGTTACTGGAGTGGGTTGCCATTTCCTTCTCCAGTGGATCACTTTTAGTCAGAACTCTCTGCTACGACCTGTCCGTCTTGGGTGTCCCTGCACGGCATAGCTCATGGCTTCATTGAGTTACGCAAGCCCCTTCGCCACGACAAGGCAATGATCCATGAAGGAGTCCCTGATATCTGCCTGTTAGCAAATGTGTTCTCTGATATCTGCCTGTAAGCAAATGTGTGATAGGATTTCTGCCTGTTAGCAACTGCGTTATAGGATTTCTGCCTGTAGCCACTGTGTTATATGATATCTGCCTGTTTGCCATGGTAACAGAACTCTCCATGTTTGTGGAAATGTTACTTGCCTGTAGACAACAGCCGTCTCACTCTATCCCCCTTGCCCCCACAGGGTCTACTGACAGGTGAGTGTTTGTGTATTGCCATGCCATGTTCAATGCTCCACAGTTGTGTTGTGTTCTCTCTCTCTGACCGTTGTCCCTTACAGGATTATGCTCTCCTTACGTCCAGGTAAGCACCTCAAATGAGTGTAACCCTTAGCAGCTGTGTTTTATTCTCTCCCTGCAGGCCTTTGCCTGGCCACCAACACACTGGTGTGATCTCAAAGGCTATTGCAACCAGACACCAAGCGGACTTTAAACTCCCCCTTGTTTTTTGTCTTCCCAGGAACATCCTCCACCACCTACCTTACTGGGAGCACCCCAGGGGCTGCAGGGAGGGAGACCCACGTTTGCCTGCCTCGATGCTGCCACATGCCAAGGAGCCAGCCCTGCAATGTTCCTCAGCAGCAGCTGCTCCACCCCCTGGCTGTCGTACTTGTTTCCCCTCCCCTTTTGTTCTGCAGGCTACAGTTCCACAGGGGAAGAGCCCATGCCTCCATGTCCCTGGGCTGCTGCTGCTGCTGCTGCTTTGAGATCAGCTGCTGGGCCTGTGACCACCCATGCCAGCCTCACCTGGCCAACTCTGCTCTGGTTCCAGAACAATAAAGACGCCCCTTGTGCAGAGCCCCCTTGAAACACATGTGCCAAACGTTACACAAGCATTGCCCCACACACACAGACATCCCCCACCAGTCAAGCCCCTGCACGAATCCCAGCCAGGCGCTGCCAATACCTTCCCAGGGAGATTGCAGCAGGAGGGCAGCTAGACCCCCAAGCCACGGAGGGGGGGAGTCGGGGGGCGCTCCGGGCAGGCAAACAGTGGAAGCTGCTATGGCACCGTAGCGGAACCGCTTGCGGCAGCCACACCCGGGTCACACCCATTCGGCAACCGGGGTTCACCCGCATGCCACACGAATGGCACCCATCGCACATGCACCGTGGCGGCCGCCATTAGGTTCCCCGCTCCCCCATATGACACCCATGTGCAACCCACCATGGCATGGGGTTGGCAACACCTGCTGCAGGTGGCGGGGTGGGGACTCTCCCATCCAGCAGGTGGCTGAGGCACAGGGTGCCCTGTGGCGGTTGGCACAGTCTTCGCGACCCTCCGGTGACTGTCCTACGACCGTCCCGTGACAGGTGCGAACAGGTGCTGGCACCTGCGCCCAGGCCCCTAGCAACCGGGTTGCTACAGACGTGGGGC
The DNA here is from genome assembly GCA_026170595.1 of Plestiodon gilberti rubricaudatus. Classification (NCBI taxonomy): domain Eukaryota; kingdom Metazoa; phylum Chordata; class Lepidosauria; order Squamata; family Scincidae; genus Plestiodon; species Plestiodon gilberti. The sequence continues at coordinate 59,062,442 of JANXHW010000004.1, read as the reverse complement.
AGCTGCCAGCGCCTGCGCCCGGGTCCTTGCCGACTGGGCTGCCAAAGACGCTGCAGCAGCTGCAGTCGATCAGCACTGACAAGCGCAGGAAGGGTGTGGTGCATGCGCGAGACGGACGCCGAGCCGCAGGAGCCTGCCTGCTTCAGTGGTAAGTTTTGCCTTGATCCTGGGCTGGTGCTGGGCCACAGATATTCCGGACTACCTAACTCAGGAATAGCAGCGGCCTAACTATGGCTTAGCTTAGGCCGGAATAGCCAGAGAAGTTGGGTTGGATTGAGCTGTTGGTTTGAGAGGAGGAATGCAAAAGGATGTATTTGGCTTTACTTTTCCATCTCTATTGCACTGAAAACCACTTGTTCAAGAACTGAAGACAACTTTGCATTTTTGCATTTTGCAACTTGACCACAAATTCCTTTGCATGCTTAAATGGCCTCAATTCCAAATCCACACAATCACATGCATAGGGACTTGGTGACCACCCTACAGGTTGCAGTGATATGGTAACCATTAGAAAACACTCATGCACTTTGCAAAAGGTTGCAATACAACCTTTCATGTATTCTGTTGCCAATAACTGCCATGTTGATCCCACGACATTATCAGCGCGATCCTAACCCACTTTCCAGCCCTGGTGCGGCCGCAATGTAGCCCTGAGGTAAGGGAACAAATGTTCCCTCACCTTGAAGAGGCCTCCATGACTGCCCCTGCACTGCAAAATGCAGTGTGCACCTTGTTGGCACGGCTACACCGGCACTGGAATGTTGTTTAGGATTGTGCTATATGGGTTTTACCCAAAGAAAGTTAGTAAAGTCCCTGTGACTTTGCAGACTCCATGACAGACAGTGAACCAACTGGTGCACCCAGACCTCACAGACACCTGTTGAATTATTTGCAGTGGCACAACAGCCCTGGGTGGAGGTGGTGGTTGGCAACCCTACTTGTGTGTTTCTCTTTCAGATGCTGCTCCATCACTGATATGATTCAATAAAAACATTGATTGGATCACACTTGTTGTTACTTTGTTAGCAGTCAGGGATTCCTTCTTCCAACCCTAGTTATTTCTTACCTCAGCTGGCCTCAAGGTGGGACTCTGCTGCCAGAGTCTGTAGCATCCTCACTCCATGCTTTCTTGGCCTCTGAGAGGGGACCATCCTCAGTGATCATGAGCCCCCTGTTCTCTTCTCCCATGGTCTATGGTGGGCAGTAGCAGGGGAACAGGGGGGCAGCATACTGACAGCCATGCCAATAGGTGCCAGCCATGCAGCAAAGGGCATGGGGTGCATGGCTGTGGCTAGCTGGGCAGGCTTCTGCAGTAGGTGCCCAGTGTCACATGCCAACCCAGTGATTGGCCCATGCAGTGCTCTCTCTCTGATAGGTCCATGTTCTACCAACTCCTAGCCAGATGTGCTGGTTTGCGGTGATGCAAGGTGTGAAATGCCAGATGCTCTTTGCCTGTCTTCTGCTGTGGCTGGGTGGTTAGCGAGCAACTTTGTGGAGTAGTTGGTGTGGGTTCTAGACCTGCCTCCCCCTCTTTTTTTTGTCAGTGTCATAGATGTTTCTGGCCAGTCATGCAAATGCTGGTTGCCTTGCTGGTTAGGGCAAGTCTGGTTTGGCTGAGCTGAAACCCATCATACCTGGCCCCCAGATTGTGTCTTTGTGCAGTGAGCTATGAGTACCCTGCTTTGCCTGTGTGCTACTGAGGCTCCCCTTGTGACTTGTTCCAGTCTCTCCCCAGCATAAAGGCTCCTTCCAGCTGGTGGATATTCCCACAAGGACCTGAGCCCTTGCCGTGAAGAGGCTTGTGTGTCTGTTTCACCTGACTGCTGTCTTTCAAGGGAGCCGACTTTCTACCCTTGTTCTGCTCTGCTCAATAAGGTATTCCTTGGAAGTGTGTGTCTGTGTGACTGTGATGATGGGACTTGAACCCTGGGTTCTGAGCAGTTCTTTGCTTTGCCTCTTTGCTGCTGATGCCACTGTAACTCCTGTAGGAGGTGGGGGGGGTGCCATTGCATTTTTAGGTAGTGTTGTGTGTAGTGTCCATGGTTGGGGATGGTGCAGGTTGCTGTGTTGCTCATTCCTAGTGACTGGCAGATGCAGGGCCAATGAGTGGCCAATATTGGGGAGTCATTGGCCCTGCATCTGCCCCTGCCCCCTATGTCGGGGCTGATTGAATGCAGTGACTGGCACATTGGACATCACACTGATGAAACTTGGATGTCACATGAATGACACACCAAATTCATGGTAATAATGTCATATGGATATCACATATGATATGATATGTGGCGGACGGCTCAGAGGCTCGGCGGATGGGGGGGGGAGGGACGGCGGAGCCGGGAGGGCGGCCATAGGCCCAACCGCCCCGGGCAGGGCCGGGGACATGGTGTCCGCCATATCTCGGGCTTCGCAGGGCTGCTGGGCTGTTACACGGCCTCCTCTGACTTCTGCCAGCAAAAGAGCTAGCGGAAATCCGAGGAGGCCTACCGGCCCCAGCCGCCGTTACACTCAGGGAATGGGACGTCCCCTTCCCTGAGTAGACTTTCCGCCGTGGGCTGCCCGCAGCAGAGCACTGGATCGGGCGGACGGCCTCAGCCGTGCGCCCGATCTTTAGGTAGGATTGGGCTGCCCAAGTAAAAGAGGAACACCGCATGATGATTTTACTACCATATTTTTTAAAAAAATGCAAACATGATGGTTATTAGGGTATGCCAACCCCCTTTTATCCCGTGTTTATATTTCAAACCTTAGAGTTTGTGATTCCTGTGACCCTGGAAGTGAGCAGAACACTAATTACCACACATGCATGCACACCACTTACATGCGCTCCCACCCTCGCCAAAATAAGCAAACACAAGCAAAAAATCAAAAAAGAAATGGGGAGCAATCCTATTCGTGCTTCCTAATGCAAAATTGCTGAGGATGAATAAACCCAACCAAGGCTGCCTTCCAAAATTATGAATTGAAAGTTCTATTGTTTTCAAGCCACCCATATTTGTAATCCATGTTTCTTGGCTTTTCTCTTCATGTTCACATTAGGGTGTTATACAGTTTGGGATGTTTGAGCAGCTGTATTTGTATGGATCTTTCCTCTGGAAGAGGAAAAAAAAATACAAAGCTTATAAATTAGCAGCTGTGAATGGCTCATAAAATAGGATGGAATTGCTGTTATTATACAAAGATTTTATTTTCCCATTTCTCTAAGTGGGACAATGTCTCTGTGCCCCAGAGGCAAAACTATAATGCTTTCTTCTACTGATAGTATCTAGGAAAAAGACAAAAAGAGAGAATGCCTTTCAAATGTCTAAATTAGACATAGCAGCAGCCTGTATGCAAAAACCAAGGGCAGAAAACCGACCTAAACTCAGAACTAACATATGGGTGGCAGAACAATTGCCTTTTACAACATGCTTCATATCAACCACTATGATACGATTATACAGTATGTATTTTTTTTCTATACTTTCCCTGAGTGTCTTTATTTCTAAAATAGCAAGTGTCTCCTAAGGAAGCTTATATACATTCACTTATTGGGGTGATATTTGGCAGGACTGGGACATGAGTGTGAGGTCATCTTGTTGAGAGAGATAACAGATAAATCAAGCGAGGGATGAGCTGAATAATGGAAGAAAAATAACAGATGAAATTGTGTGTGTGTGTGTGTGTGTGTGTGTGTGTGTGTGTGTGTGTGTGTGTGTGTGTGTGTGTGTGTGTATGTGTGTGTGTCCTGCTTCCTTCTAAATGATTTACAGCACAATCCTAACCAACTTTCCAGTGCCGGTGCAGTCGCAATGCAGCCCCAAAGTAAGGGAACAAATGTTCCCTCACCTTGAAGAGGCCTCCATGACTGCCCCTGCACTGCAAAATGCAGTGTGCGTCCCGTTGGCACGACTACACCTGTGCTGGAAAGTTGGTTAGGATTGCATTGTTAAACAAACCTGCTCCCTTCTAAATGATGTAACTCACCTTTAAATGGGGGGAAATAAGATGTGTTGAAAACCAATTAAAGAAATGTGTTTGTTTTCAGCATTTATTAATGAGCACTTGTAGGGGCCAATAATGAATGGACAAAATCCTATTTTTTAATCACAAATGTGGAGACTGATTGCCATGAACTGCTTGAGTGAAGGAAGCCATGTTTTGCTCAAGGCTGAGCTTACATCTAGAATGGTGCATCACCTGATTTCACTAAATTCTAAAGAATGAGTGCCATCAAATTTTGAACTGACTCTTCTGTAGTTAAGCTGCTGTGAAACTGCATAACATGAGTTCTATTCTCCAAGCTTAACTGAAGGATGCTCCTATCACACTCTCCAATTAATTCATCCCTGTTTTATCAATCATTTGTTTCATTTTTATCATATATCATCAATACACACAGAGAGACTGGGAAAGCAAGCAAAAAACAAAAACGTCTCTGAGTTTGTTCTATGTATTATTTTTTCCTCCATAAATAATTACTCGCTCAGTACAATTAAGCAGGAAGGAAGAGGTGCAACATCTTTTGAGGCAACTTTGGAAGGAGGGGGACTGTATGTACGTAATCCTTCATTTTCTGCCAGAATTAATCTAGACACTTTTGAAACAGCTCTAATCAGCACCAAAGTGAAAAAGAATAAAGTAATCCAAACAGAGGGGACAAATAAGCATCCCTTCATCAATCAGTGTCAGACCTCAAGCAATTATTTCACTGACGTCTTTCCTGGCCTGAAGTGAAACTTGTTTATTATTTGTCTACAAAAAAACACACAACTCATTTTGGGGATGTGAGTGAGGAGGGAGGGGGTGCTGATGGTGCTATAGCTTTTGCAGATCCTGGCATTCAATCACAACATGATGCCACACCATGGGCTTTGAAAGGATAAACGCCACTCATTTTTCAATAACAACCCAGTCTGTGAATCTATTATAATTCCACTGTGGGTATTGTATTTATAAATACATTTTTATTTATAGGCAAATATATTTTTAAACATATCAATTGGCGTGATAACCTGGTTTTGGTTCATTTTTCATATGCTGCTTAATGTGGCTTTATATTATGCCTTCATAGTAGTTCCCCATGGTCTTTAGTGGATCTTATGATAAACAGAATTGTAGGAAAGATCAATAGATTCCCGCCCCCCCAGGACCAGCCCATCTGTGGTTCTTGTGTACAGAGGCCCCTTGTACCTGCCGGCTTACACCCCGGTTGGCACGCAGGTCTCCTGGCCAAGTGCCCCCCTGGTCACCTTCAGTCCACCAGAGCACCAAGGTGGCCTCAGTCTTCTGGGTTTCCTCACAAGCCAAGATTGTCAAGATGTCTTATACTCCAGACAGGCAGGCCTATAGTTCTTAGATGTTTACTCAGTGCCTCTTCTACCAGACCGGCCTCTGCGAAAGTCTTGGAAAAGACCACTGTCCTTTAGATGTTTACTGTCCTGGGTTTACTCCGCGAACAACTCCAGGCGGAACAAATCCGGGTTCTTAAATGTTTACTGGCTTTGAACCACCTCTGCAGAAGTGACGACGTCAGGAGAAGTAGGTTCAGGGTTCTTGCCAATCAAACCAAATCAATAAGTACAAGTTTTTACCTATTCAGATCTATCTGATTAGTTCCAACAGGACTGACCAACCAGAAGAACCGAATATTCTTGGCTTGGGCACCAACCCAAAGGTAGAATAAGCTGCCACCACCCTACTACGCCAGTTCCACAGCTCCAGGAAAAGCTGGGGTCTCTGGGCCAAGTCTCAGTGCTTGCAAGACTGGTCTTTCCATCCAACTGAAGAGCCAGACTCAAGCCTCAGAGTCTTAAAACTTTAACACTGGTAGTAGTGAACCAAGCAGCTAGGGAGGGTGGGTAGAATTCAGTTCCCTTATACTTAATCGCCGACACACAAGCCTGTAAAATATATTTTATTTATTAAGGAAAATTAAAGATTACATTCAAGAAGGCATTTAAATAAAGATTATTTGTAAGGCTTTGTAGGCATGGTATGCAAGACAAACAGACATAAAACAAGAAAGCTATTTCTCCTAAAACTTACTGGTTCCTAACACTCACCCAACATTAGCTCTCATAGCACAGATAAGGTGTAGATGTTAAGCTACCCATCCCAATAAGCGTGATAGGGACAAGGCTCCATTTCAGTGGGTTACAGCATGGCTCCCATGGCAAGCATCAGCTTCCCACGAACAGACAACAAAGCCAGCCAGCACTAAGCAAACTTTGGCTTCTAGTGACTGGGGAATAGCCAATCAGAGGCTCTGACTAGCCAAAGCTTCTAGGCCCTTACGTAATGGTCACTCCTAGTTCCACCTCCCAACTGGAAACCACAGGTGCAAATAATTTGCAATTAAGATGTCCTTGATGAGTACCAGGATCCACTAGCATGGAATGAGAAACTGGCCAGCCTTATCACTCCGAGATAATGGGTTCTGTTCTCAGGCTTGCACGAATTATCTCACTTCCCAGCAGCTGAACTAACTGTCCATGTTTTGTACATCAGAGGCCTGACTTTCTGCTCAGGACTCAAAATGGAGTCAGACAAACTAAAATGGAGTCAGGCAAAAGGCCTTGTTCTTCACACCACCCATGAGGCCAACTGACGTGGTCACCCCAGGCAGCAGACTGGTGGACCCAACTCTCTTTGTTCTCTTTCCACTCCCTGGACTGGAAAAGGACGTGGGACTGGAAAAGAGAGAAAGAGGAAACATGGAGGGCAGGATAGTGCTGTAGAATGCTGGACAATGGGAAAAGCAGAAGCAAGAGGGACACCTCAGGCATCAGGAGGTCTTGAGTCAGCCCTGTTCCTGCTGAATACTCATGTTATGAATGTGGGAAGGGATGAGGGAAAAAGAAGGAAGGCTGCATTGTCCCCCGCCTTAAGATGCTGCACTGCATGCTATGGTGTGGGGGGATTGAGAGGCTTGAGAGGGGTACCAAGCCATCCATGCAGGGTACCACCCTCTCCCACCTCGACACACCCCTGACCCTCCCCATCCCGCCCCAATCCATCCCCCATCTTGTTATGCTCACACTGACAACTGACTGAAGTTGGCCACCCTTCTCCTTGCCGTTGCCGTGCACAGGGTCCTCTCTACCATCTGCAGCAGCAGCCCGGAAGCGCATGGTTCTGCGGACTTCCAGATAGTCTTTTGCAATGGTCGTAAAGCGTTGACCACCGCAGGAAAACTAATATAGGATTGGGCCATAAATGAATTAAAATTAGCAACACAGGGGCACAATCCAGGACTTGAAATTTTATGCAAGATACTAGTCCTTGTGCCAATGGTGGGGGGTGGAGTGGGGTGAGGTGGGGTGGGGTCAGAAAGTATCCCAAAGTACAATTGGATATCAGACCTACCGGTAATCAGAAGTCTTGGTCTTGAGGGATGGCAGCTGAGTCCTGCAACTAACCACTGACCACCCTAGGGCAAGCAGTTGTATATAGCACAGCGCAATCCTGTGTAACCTTGCACCGATGTAACAGTAGATGCACCGGTGTAAGTGCACTTACGCCGGTGCATCTGCTGTTACACTGGTGCATCTGCTGTTACACCAGTGCAAGGTTACACAGGATTGCACTGCAAGTTACTTAAGCAAACATTTCCTCAGTAATGTTCTGGATGCATTTCCAGTCTTTTGTATACAGGTTGTTGTGTCTTTTTATAGTTAAGCATCTTTAAAGAATGGTAAGCCATGGAATTGTTCTTTACCCCCAGACCCCCGGAATAATGAGACGAGACGACAGGCTGGATTAACAAAAACTGCAGCGGGGCAGACATGGTTACCGTGCAGGCAAAAATTGGGGAAACATGGCTCGCCGCCTAATTTCCCCGGGCGATCTGGATGACCGCACGGGCGTGGCGCCTGACTCCAGGCTGAGGCTCAGTTTCCACTAAGCCCGCCTATCACGGCCAACCCCGTGGGGTCGAGACAGCCGGCCTTCGGGACCCTCAACTACCCAATCGTCCCGACAGACCAGTGGCTAATGTCGCCAGCCTGCCTCAGCAGGCTGGACATTTCCCAGCTGAGCGGTTCTGGGTTCAATAGCCACCTTGCTGCCTCAGGCGCACGCCAACTACAACCTACCCATTGACTTGCACTGCACGGATCACGCCACCAGGGGCCGACAGCCTAGCGCTTGTCGGCCACCGCCCAATCAGGAGCCAGAAGGGCCAGAATGCCCCGCCGCAGATCAGACAAGAACAAGCGCAAACCGGAAGGGGAGAGGTGAACCCCGTCACCCCTGAACAAATGAGGAAGGTTCCAGACGATGCCATCGTGAGGAATCACAGCCCCACCAAGGCGGACCACCACCCGCCCCAGGTAAGCAGAGGTCCTTTTCCTAGCCAGATCAACCCTGTGCAAACTACGGGCATGCCGCCAAATGCGGCGTGGGAGCCAACTGGACCAGAGAACAATCGTTCCAGGACAGAGGCGCACTAACTGCATCAGATCGGAACGGGCCTGAAGCCGCAAGGAAGCCGACGTCCTCTGGCCCAGGTTGTTTTCTCCCAAATGTAACATGAGGACCTGAGGCGGGGGGGGGGGGGGGGCAGAACGAAGCACCTCGAAGTAAAGAGGCAGGAACTGGCTCCACACCATGCCCCGCCTGGCCACCCAGGACACCCTTGCTACGTCACCCAGGCGAAGTTGGGTGCCAAATTCACCGGCTGCGGCCCACTTCCTGGCCCAGAAGATGATTGAATGTCCGAATATCAGCACACCCACGGGCGAAGCACCTGGGCCACCTGCCAAAAGGAAACAAAAATCAGACAAGAACCAACAGCATAACCGTAGGCGACCAACGGGCACACCGAAAGGCACACACAGCGCCATCAACCACATGTGGCCTAGGGGACAGCCGGAAGATTCACTGGTATCCACCCGCTGACCCTGCGCGTGCAGGCCGCAGCCAAGCACACACAGCTACTTACCGCGCACTAGCGCACGTAGTACCGGAACGCCTTAGACCTCCATCTCCCAATCCTCCGAATGGCTTCTACCGAAAATCCGGCAGCCGCCGCAGCGGAAGCAGCACCAATACGGAAGGAGTGGAGAGAATAGCCGTCCCGAGGGACGCCCATCCAGTCCAGACTCCGATAAAAAACCGCCCGAAACTGATACAAAGACAGAGGACTACCGTCCTGGTGGACAAACGGGGCCGGGAACCATGGGTCTCACCAGAAGAAACTCCCGCAAGGCCCCGACCGGGCAAATCACCGGGTTCCTGGCCTTTGAGAGTCTGATTTTTTGCCCCCTCCCCCTCTGATCAGTCTTAGAGAAACGAAGGAAAAGCATGACCTGACCCGCCTCGAGAGTAACGTCTCTCAGCTGCAACACCCGCCCGTCGGCCAAAGCCGCAGAAGGCGAAAGGACTTCGCCCGGACGGAACGCTCCAAAAAACAACGTGAGGGCAACCGCCTTGAAAAGGGTCGCCTCCTGTGCCGAAAAGCACAAGCGCCGGAAAGCCAAGCAAAATCCGTGAAGCATTGTCCCCGACACTGGTTTCCTGCGATCAGGTCGCGGGGGGCGCGCACGCCGAAAGCCCTCCAGCATTTTGCGGACCCGAAAATCCTGCGTGGGATCCGCCCAGCCCCTGGCCCTAGAGTGGAAAGCCAATGCAGCCATGTAGACAGCAATGGACCTAGCCGAGAGGCCAAGATCCTGGAGATTCAGCATAAACTGCATAAGGTGGTACGGGGGAATGGGCCAAGCGAGGGGCAACCCCACCAGCCCCCTGAAGACATCGAACTCACTAGCCTTGGCCCAGTAGCTCCGGCGAGTGGAAGGGGCTAGGGACGACCATATGACACCCTGGGCTCGACGGAGCCAAGGCTCCACAGCCACTGAGGCATAGGGTCCGGCTCCCTGGAGGCCTCCGGCGCCAGGCGTCGAAAAAGCTCCACCTGAAAGCGAGAAAGAGCGTCAGCAACAGAATTTGAAAGGCCCGGAACGTGACGGGCAATGAAAAGGCAATTAAGCTTCAACGCCTGAAGGACAAAAACCCGGACCAAGCGCATGACCCTCGGGGACCGGGACGTTTTACAGTTAACAACGTGTACGACAGCCAGGTTGTCACACCAAAAGCGAACCGTGGAGTCCCTAAAACTATCCGCCCACAAATAAAGAGCCACGATAAGAGGAAAAAGTTCCAAAAACGTCAAGTCCCGCGTGATGCCAAGACGTACCCACTCCTCGGGCCACGGGGCACAGCACCAACGGCCCCGAAAATACAGGCCGAACCCAAACCCACCGGCCGCATCAGACTGAACCTGAAGCTCGGCTTCCAACAGCTGCTCCGATCTCCAAAAAGAGAGGCCGTTAAAATCCCGTAGGAAAGTGAGCCACATGAGCATGTCAGCACGCATGGCTGAGGTCACCCGAATTCTGTGATGGGGAAGCCGCAGGCCCTTGGTGGCGTCACAGAGCCGACGCAAAAATGCCCGGCCCGGCGCGACCACCCGGCAGGCAAATTGCAAATGACCAAGAATGACCTGCAGCTGCCTGAGAGTGAGCCTGCGAGCCTGCACCCCATCCTGAAGGAGAGCAACCAGCCTAACAAGCTTAGCAGACGGCAGTCTGCTGCAGGCAGCAACAGTATCCAATTCGACGCCCAGAAAGACAAGTTTGGTCACCGGACCTTCCGTCTTGTCATGGGCCAAAGGAACCCCAAGCTCACCGCAAATCGCGCGAAAGGTGTCCAACAGGAACAGACAATCCCGCGATCCAGCAGCCCCAACGAACAAAAAATCATCAAGATAATGAGCCACACGGGGAAGCCCTGACCTAACCTGAACCAACCACTGCAAAAAGGAAGAAAATTTCTCAAATGCCGAACAGGACACAGAACAGCCCATCGGCATGGCCTTATCAACATAATACAACCCCCCAAACCGGAAACCGAGCAACGGAAAATCAGCGGGGTGTACCGGCAGAAGGCGGAAGGCAGACTCAATGTCGGCCTTAGCCAAAAGCGCACCAACACCCGCCGACCTAACCAACGCAATAGCCTCATCCAAAGACGTGTACCGAACCGAGCAAAGATGGTGGGGAATGCCATCGTTCACCGACCCCCCCCTCGGGAACGAGAGGTGGTGAATCAGGCGAAATTGCCCCGGCGCCTTCTTAGGCACAAGGCCTAGAGGAGAAACAACCAACGCAGAGCAAGGGGGGTCAACAAACGGACCACCCACTCGTCCCAGCGCCACCTCCTTGGCTATCTTGGCACGCACAACAGACTCCATGCCAACTGTGGAACGCAAGTTCCGGGACAGCCGGGGAGCAGAGGGGGGTTCTGCCACTCCAGTAGAAGCCTTACCCCCATCCCCTGTCCCAGCCTCACGCAGCTGGCGTTCCTTCTCAAGTGCCTCCATCCGCGCGATAAGGGCACGCAATTGCCCGGAATCCTCCTCCTCATCAGAAGAAGGCGGCTGCGGTGGGGCAGGGGCAGGCCTCTTAGGGGCTTTCCCGCCCTTCTTTTGATTCCGTTTAGGCATGAGGACCCAAAGGGCAGGCAAAAAGGATGGAAGGAAACGTGTGTGCTCTTGCTTAAACCGAAATACAAAACCAGCTGCCTCCAGGCAGGAGTGGAGAAGCGGGCGCAGCAGCAAGGAGCAGCCGGCAAGGAGACGAGGCCGAGTCCCATGCCGTCCCTCTCCAGGAACGCCCCGCTGACCCGCAGGCCGCCGTCCGCAGTGAATGCCCCCAAATCGCACCGAGAAAGCAGCCCAGCCAAGCGCCCGAAGCCCGCGAGGTCGCCCGAAGCGGCGCGCAGCCCAGCTGAGCAGCGGAGCCTCGCGCAAAAAACAAGCCGAGGCCCAGCTGCGCAACCGAACGCACGCACCCTCCGGCGATCGGCTCAACGGCGGACTGTGGGAGGGGAAGGTCCAGCACGGCTTCAACCCGCGCTGGCCCCGCCCCCCGACAGCCGCCCGGCCAATGGCAAGGGTAGCCCGTCGCCTCGCTCCACTGGGGCCCAGGGCAAAACGGGCGGCCAGCGATGGCTGGCCACCCCCATTCTCAAAGCCTACAATTATTTGAATACAGGATATTTAATACAAGTTGTCTCATGGCTTTTGTACTTGCCGAACCACTGAGGGTGAGCCAGTTGTGTGTCATGTTATTCAGGTATTATGCAAGACAGGAGCAATTTCACGCCTCCTTCCACTACCTATCTCCATAGACAATATTCAGAACAATCAGAAACCCCTTCCAATAATTACCACAACTTCTTTGCTTTCCGAAAATGAGTACTAAGCCATTTGCATAACATCTGCACAGCTTGGAGGGCTGGAACATTAAAGCAATTAGCTTTGTATTCTATAACAATTGCAATTGAAACTATTGGCAAAGTTAAGTTGGCTTAATATTTCGTCCAAAGACAGACACCCTTCTTTGCCCTTTACCATTAATGCTTTATTGAGACCTCTTTTGGGGGAAATGAGCTAGCAGTCTGTTTCCAAGAAAGACCCCAAGAAATTACTTTTCCGTGCCTATTCTCATAAATAAGAAATCATCCGTTGACGGTTATCATTCTTTTTTAATGTGTGTCTGTTTATATCTGTTACGTGGGTGCAAATTGAACCGATTTTACCCAGCTGCCATTCTATAGATTGTAATCTGCATGCATGTGATCTAATCATAACAATTTAGCTAATAAAATGTTATCATGGCATCACCTGCCAAAAACCTCTTCGTTTAGAAATGTTTTTCAGCATTCGGCTATGTTGCAGTTCTGTAATGTAGTTCCTAATCTTGGATTTTATGTTTTGCAAGTGAAAACATACTTTTTATTGGCAATCTGAAATATAAAAGTTTGAGTATAAGAATATTTTATTTATACTATTTTACAATGCATTAGGTTGGTACGATATCATAGCTTATACGTCCTATTCTTGAACCTATTAGGATGCAGGCAAACATTACGTTAACCTTGCAGAGCCTCTCTAGGGCTTAGTCTCATTCTACTTGCCTGCAATAAGCAGCCTGAGGCTGCTTCTCCCATTTGTTTAAGGAAGAAACGAAGCTTGCTGAAAAAAAAGTAAGAGCCGGGGGGGGGGTTGCAGGCAGGCGTGGAGGGGGCCCCCCCAGCGATCCATGAATGTGAATCCGCAGATAGTGAATCAGCAGATATGGGGGGCCCTGCAACACCTTCTGTGGGTACCACTTTTGCAAATACCACCATGACCACCAGGGTTGGCAGGCTTGCCCCAAAGGGCTTCATTCTGCATCCGCCTACCTCTTTGGAATGGTCAGGCAGCTATATAGATCAGCTTCAACGTGCACAGTGGTGCATGCCCTCTGTCATCTTCACTGTCATCTTCACATCTGGACTGAGCCAGATGGGGCAGTGCCCCATGGTCGCTATGGCAGTGGGGCCAATACCACCTGACTTACTCTGAAGTACAGCTGGTTGAAAAACACTAGTCTACTGAACCTGTCTTAAGCAAAATGGCATTTTGTTGTTCCTCATCAAAGCCATACTTGGAAGTTCTATCTGCCTTAGCCCAACCTATTCTGTTGACCTTTCCCCAGCACCCACTGCAGAAAATGTGTATCCCAATGCCCACACCACCATACATGGAAAGAGATGTTCAAGGCAAACAAAGGTGGCCCTAGAGAGAACCAGTTTCTTCCTCCTCACTGTGTCCACAAAGTGATAAAAGTAAATTTGAAAAACTACGGCATTGTTTATATGAAGTGAATGTCTTATAGCAATGTATTAGCAGCTTTATTATCACATTAACATTTACGTTGTTAGAAACAGAAGTGCTATGCGCAATAGACTCTTCAGCTTAAAAAAGCTCCTTGTTTATAGCAGAATCATTTAAGCTCTGGATTTACCAGCTTGTTTAAATCAAAGTTAGGGTTATCTTTTACATTCCAATAAAATGGCCCTGTACCTCTAATGAATTAATAAAACCCATAACTTCTTTGTGATTCTTGACCTCGGAAATTAAATTGCTTGTAAATACCAATTCATAGCTGTTCATTATGCAGAAATGGTTTGCCCTGTGTTATATTCCACTGCCCTTTGTTGCAAAGATCTGCATACTTATTAAGCACCAGGCATCATAAGTCAAATATAACAATCCAATTCAGGTTAGAAATGCGGTATGAATTTCAGCCTTGTTTTGCCACTCTGCCATCTTTGGTTTGTGGAGGAAAGTGGAAACTGTTGTCCTTTCCCCTCTCCTTACAGTAGGGGTGTCACATCCTGTTCGTCAATGGAGAGATGCCAAATGCTTCAAAAGTGGACTGTCAATAAATTCATTTGGTCCAGAGAGAAGCTGTCAAATCTGTCTGCTTTCATCTACTTGTAAACATTGCATGGGCTTCTCATGTCTTTGTCTCTCCTTCCAGTCTTAACGCTTAGGGATTTGAAAAGCAGATTTATTTTGCTGAGCTTCTGGCTGCATTCAAGTACCAAACACCTTCAGAAACACAGTGCAATAAGAGTTCAATTCATGGCTCTAGCTAAAATTCTTTGAGCCCAGATTTCCTTCAATACTGACTCAGACCCTTGGTTGTCATACTTTTCAGGTTAAGAGAAAGTTGAAATCAGTTACGCTCATGTAGCGTTTCCTACAAAGGTCTAAAGAAACATGTTGGAAATTTGTACATGAGGCTTAGAATTACCTGAATCCTGATGATAAAAACCTCTTAATATAGTTATGCAGGAGGAAGGAAAGTTTTTTGGGGGAAATGTTGGTTTTTTTCTTTGCTTTTTATTAGATTACCAAAATGGCCTGATGATCAGAAGCCGTCATTACAAACTTCCAACCATTATAGCCTTGTTTGGACGTTCTGTTACTGCAGACACTGTCGTAAGCATTTCACGTGATGAGAATAGCCTTTTGCTGGGGACAGCATTGACTGTTCAGACAAACACTGTCCCCAGAGAGAGTAGAAGGCAAGGCTACAGGATGAGTTAGTGTGTCCGCTCCACATGGTTGAGAACTAAGAGTAGGTGTGTTCAGAAATATTTGCTTGGAGAAATAGACTTTATTAAAAAAAAATTGTAAGCTATTCTCCAGCACAGACTTCCAGCACAGATCTTAATTGCTCAGGAACTTTCCCAAGAACAAACAACAAAGTACAGAACCTTAGCTAAGCATTAAGGATGTGCAACAGCACCACCTATTGGCTGGAGGTGTTGCTTATATAATTGTTAACGTTTCTCCTGTTCAGATGATGCAACTTAAAAGCCACCTCTCCATGCTATCACCTCAAATTACACATTTTTTTTCCTGGGAAAGACCTTGAACGTGGTCCCTGATTGTGCTTGCTATCACTACATGGCTGAAGGGGCGTGGACCGAGTTATTTTACTTCTGTGCAAAATGCACCTGTAAAAGGTTTAAAATAGAAGAAAGCTCTCCAATACTGACTGGGATGTGCAGTTGAATTGTTATTAGCTATGGCACATTTTCACTGCCAGTTTGTCAATACACATTTCCTCCTCGTGCGTTACAGTAAAGTGAAGACACACTTGCTGTGTAAAGTACGTATGGGGCCTCAGATGAAGATTGTTTACCAGCAGTTTCTAGGATGTGACTATGTGATCCAGCTCTTAAATTTTCACACAACTACTTTTTTTGCTGGTATGTCTCTAACAGCGCAATCCTGTGTAACCTTGCACCAGTGTAACAGTAGATGCACCGGTGTAAGTGCATTTATGCCAGTGTAATTGCACTTACACTGGTGCATCTGCTGTTACACCAGTGCAAGGTTACACAGGATTGCGCTGTAAGCCAGGGCTATAAAACTCATTTCATACAGTGGACCAAATAGAATTCATTATGCCTGCTGAGGGCTAGAAGTGATGTCATTAAGCAGGAAGTGACATCATTAAACAGGAGATGACCAGGCATAAGCGAGGAAAAAAAGTGCTTACAAACTCATTAGCTGCAAATGGCAGAAGAGAAAATACGCAAACCTTGATAATATTTCCAATACTTGGGAGAGCCCAATTTTCACATGGACCGCCCTTTCAGCAATGACACCTCAGCACTGCTCAGAAGCTAAGAACAGCTGATGGTGATGAGATAGCCAAACTATCACATGGGCTGGATAAAGAGTTTCTGTGGTTCACATCCGGCCCATGGGCCTTATGTTTGACACACCTGGTCTAAACATACAACAGTGTTCTGTTGACATCACAATAACACACAACAATTGGACAAAAACTGAACAGAGTATGGATTTACTGTATTGGGCTAAAGTTTGTGCTTAGCTCAATGTATATCCACAGCTCCTTAATGTCACACTGAATGGTTACGGATGCATTCCTGAGGACTCCACTGTGTGGCCTCACTTGAAATGTGCTTCCAAGTAGTTACAAAACATGTCTCAAGCTAATTATCATGAAAGGATACCTAACCAGAACTGACAACACTTAAACTGTTTTTAGTGAAGCAAGTATCTTCCTTCCTTTTCTCATCCCCCTCTCTCCTCTGCTTGAGAAACTATATCTGACCAAAACAATTCTGAACAAACAAGCAGATGGAGTAATTTGCCAGAAGAGTTTTACTAAAAGAAAGTTGGTCGTAGATCATCATCGTCATGCTTGATACTAACTAACTGTTTTCCGTGAAATGTACTCAGAGCATAAAGAAGCCATCTTGGAAAATTAGGATTGCTTTAGCAGTAGATACAAGTTGCTAAAGAAAAGCTTTAATCTTTCTGTTATGGGAAAGGGGAGCCGCAAAGCTGATTAATCTCAAGTTGCGGAAGGACAGTTAGTAGGCCATTAATTCACTTTGTATGGTGCTTTACATCTCAAGAGTAGCCGTATTGATTTCAAAGACAGCACAGCAGTGCAGTGAATGAGTTCATTCAGTAAAAATAAGGACATCATTAGAAACAATAACTTAAGACACACAAGAAAATCAAGGATTTTCTACTAATGAAGAGCTAGTGGACAATGTGGGAGGGACTGGACAATCTGATCTTCACATGTGAGTTTCCTAGCAAAGGCCAATGAGTTAGTAGATAAAATTAACATTTGAACTAAAGACTTCATGGCTCATACATGTACCGGTAACCACTGTGTTAGGACAGTTAGCATTTCATGCAAATAGAATATTGTATTTCTTTTAAAGCTCATTCTAAATATGTCTTGCTACATGATTACGTGTGTATTCAGTAAATCTATTGAGTTCCATAGGATTACATCCAAGTTAAGTGTGCATAGGATTGTAGCTTTAGGATTTTTGGGTGATTATTCAAGCCAATCAAATCCAAAGAGCTTTCTAATGAAGGACCAAACTGAAAATGACAGAAAAAGTCTCATTTTCAAGGGCACCTGAAAATAGGAACGGTGCCCAACATGGGAACACTCTCTCCAGAATGACAATGTTTCCTCTACACTCCCTCTGAATTTTTTGAGGTTTTTTTTTTACTCCTTGGAGGGTTGAAATGAGTTACTGAGTTGCCATCTCACCAACCCAGATGCCAGGCATATATCCCTTTACGTCTGCTGTATGGCATACCTAAAGACCTGCTCACAAGAGTGGGTGAAGCAGTGAAACAGAGTGGGCCAAAGAGCTATAATGGGGGCTATTGTGCATGTAAGGTAAAGGTGACCCCTGACAATTAAGTCCAGTCGTGTCCAACTCTAGGGTTGTAAGAGCCATTTCAAAGCCGAAGAGCTAGCGTTGTCTGAAGACGCCTCCGTGGTCATGTGGCCGGCATGACTCTCCTTGACGCAGCGCATAGCATGCGGCTGGAACACGGAGCGCTGTTTACCTTCCCGCAAGCGGTACCTATTTATCTATTCATATTAACATGCTTTGGAACTGCTAGGTTGGCAGGAGCTGGCCAAGCAACGAGAGCTCACCCCGTCGCGGATTCGAACTGCCGACCTTTCGATCGACAGCTCATGATTCAGTGGTTTAATGGGCTAAAGGGGCTATTGTGCACGTAGAAATGAGGGCAAATTCAGAACCAGACAAGTTCAAGATAGGAACTTCCCCAGTTTGGAAAATCTTATTCCATTTTGAACCGAATCTAGATTCCTATGAATTGAACCCCACCACCAACCTGTTTTCCCTGTCAATTCACCCCACCCAATTTCACAAGTTAAAAACCCCTTACATTTGAGGAAGAGGAGGAATTACCTGCAGCAGGCTTCTTTTAGACTCTCACTAGCTGGAAATGATGCTCTTGAAAACTCTCAGGAACATCATTTTCTCATTTTTCTGAAAGAGACCATGAGATGTTCCTCTTCCACCTGATTCAGTTTTCCTGTAGCTCAGAACCTTCTGGTGTCCTCTCTAAAGCAGACTCTGTTGCCCAACTCTTGGCAATCTCAAGGATATGCACATTGAGCAAAATGTGGTGTTACTCTTTCCAAACAAACTGAACACTGAAAATCTTCAGAACTGGGGTAAAGTTTGAAAGAATGTCTTTGATCTTCATTCAGTTTATTACACTGAGGACAGCTGAATTAGCTCTGGCTTGAGGTCTCATTCCACCACCACCACCACCCCACCATATTTGTAGTAATAAAATGACACACCAACAACCCGCCAACAAGTACAGTGCAGATTTAAGAGATTTACCCCGCTTATACTGCAGGGTATTTTAAAACAAAACAAAAACCGTTACATTTATGCCGATTAGACAAAGTGATGTTGACCTTCGGGCATTTGGAGCTCTCGGTTGCATTTTAGTTGTAATTCTAGAGCTGTATTTCCCCTTGGCTGGCAGGGAAAAAAAAAGGTGATTTTAATTTTTTGTAATTAATACAAAACCTTTGAAGTTCACCTTTTAGGAAGCTGAATTAGCTGTGCCTGATGGCTTGTACGGTAATGCAACACACCCTGCCTCATGGGAGACCATAGATCAAGCTTAACCTAATAAATCTCCCACTTCAGGGCTACAGAACTTGTCAGGAAGCAGATGTTGCTTTTGGTCTCCTGGGGGATGGTAGGAAGCAGAGTGTTGTGCTCTGCAGCACCCTCTAGCTGCTGACCTCTGAACAATCTCGACGCTGCTCTTAGCAGACTAAATTGTACTGTGTACAGTTGGCAACTTGCTGACAATGACAGAGTTCCGGAACAGAGAGGCCAGATGTGTCAGTTCAAGGAAAAATATCCTGGCAACACAGTTCAGGCCAGAGACTCGAAAGCTCTACAAAGTCTGTTCCAAACCTTTAAACACCAATGTCACAGTGATACCTCTGTCATGAAAAACATCCTGTAGAGATTTCCTGACCATAATCGGAATGTTTTCTTTGTAGTAAACATCAAAATGTATTTTCTAAATACAAAACAACATAATCCCATACCAAGTCTCTGGAAAGAGAGAAATATACACCTGTTTATGTTATAAGCGAATGCTCACATATAGTCAGAAAGCAAGAGCACCATACTAAGCTGTACTTTTACTTTGCAGTAGAATGATGACATACACAAGTTAGCCCTCTGCTAACAGATAACATGCTGGTTGGGTGTGACATGGGCAGAAGCTTGCTGGCAGGGTAGAGCTGGAGGCCAAAGGGAGAAGCAAGCATAACTTTGGATCAGCCCTACTCCTGTTCCTGATAAAGTTAACTGAAAGCGTCATGAGAATACGTAAATCTAATTCCAAGAATTATGTACGTCAAACCTCAGAGAATGACCAATAAGATATGTAACTTGTCTATTACGTATGTTCCTGTATTTCTGTAACCAATAAGAATTGGTTCTGTTTTTTCAAACTGCCTGCCTTCTGAAAGTTGTTTTCTGTTGGCTATAAGAAGCATTGTAATGGAGAGCTCATGACTTTAGGACAAGAGTCCTATGGGAAGCAGTCAGCACATGTGCTTAATAAATAAAGATGTCCAAGTTTCTCTCATACCTGATTGCTGATTTATTAATCAACGCGTAACAATCCACAATTGGTCCCTGTGTATCTGTAGTGAAACCATCTCAGAGGCCGATTCAGATTCAAGTCTGCCAGAAAACCCCTAAACAAATTTCAGACTGTTGAGGCTCCTACAACTTGTCCTCTTTTGCTTTTGCCCATGCTTTTGCATACCGTCTGCCTGATGAGGAATCAGTGCTATGTAGAAGGTTACAGGGTCAATCCCTTTTTATCCAAAGGATTGCATTCTCCCATGGAAGCCTGTGCCCATACTGCATTCATCGAGGCTCTGCTCCACATTTCTCTGCCTTCTGAAGTACAGCAGCTGGTGGTGATGTGAGACAGGACTGTTTGGGTGGCGGCTCCATGTCTATGGAATTCCCTCCCTTGTGAGGCCTGACTGGTACTGGAAAAAAACTAAATGCAACTGATCACTATGTGTGGTTTGGTCCTTTAGGTGACATAGGGTGGGCTTAGTCAATACTCTAACAGCACAATCCGACTTAACTTTTGTGCCAGTTTAACCAGCGGCACAGCAAGAACGGGAGGACCCAGAACGGAAAAGGGATTCAAATCCCCTCCAAAAGAGGAATTCAAAGGGGATTTGAATCCCTTTTCCATTCTGGGGCCTCCCGTTCTCGCTGTGCTGCTGGTTAAACTGGCACAAAAGTTAAGTCGGATTGCACTGTAATTATCTTATCCTATGATGTAGGGGAGGAGCATGGATGCACATCTCCCCCCATCTAAACCTAAGTTGCTGTAGTCCCACTGTTTTTCAAATAACCTGAGGATAGTTCATCTGAACTGCCACTAAATGTGCAAATCTGTTTCACATGGTCAGGAGGATGTGTCTCACAAGATATTAAACAGCAGTGGGAAGTCATATTGTGTGTGGGGAGGGGGGACATGCATGTCAGTACTCCTCCCCCATGTCATTAGGAAAACCAGTTTGGAGATTTCCTAACCTAACCAACCAGATTTTATTTTATTTATATAGTCTATCCCACATTTCCACTGTCAAATTCCTCAAACTTACCATAAACATTACCATATCAAAAACATCCTTAAAACTAACAATACAAAACAAACTAGCAGTACAAGATAAAAACTAGGAGCACGATATAGAAATGATAAACGCCATAGATGTTAACAGAAGAAAGTGCTCAGTCGTAGAAACCTATAAATCGATATCAGTCAAACTACGCAGCATACTAAGAAAAATACTACAGTAAT
Source organism: Plestiodon gilberti rubricaudatus (assembly GCA_026170595.1). NCBI lineage: Eukaryota > Metazoa > Chordata > Lepidosauria > Squamata > Scincidae > Plestiodon > Plestiodon gilberti. Next base: position 59,041,375 of record JANXHW010000004.1, on the reverse strand, counting down.
ATAGAGAAGGCATAAACTTCATAGTTCCCTGCTGAAACTTGTAGGCAAGTGTTTTGTCACCTGCGCCTCTGGGGCCATCAAGAGTTTAATTTCTGTGCATTCTGAATGGTTTAAATGGTTTACATGCTGTGAAGAATCAATTAAACTGACAGAAAAGCTGGATTAGAAAAATGCATGGAGATATCTTAGGTAAAAGACCAAATACTTAAAACCAGAGAGTTATACTTATGTCCCAGTCCTATTGGGCCTTGTCGCCAGCAGAATGTGTGTTCTACTGGTGGTGACTGCTGAAAAACAGCCATAAAGTGCGCTTCGGCACGCTGAGTAGCGTGCTGCCCGAGTGCTTGCAGGAAGGCCGCAGCCTTCCTGCCTGTGTCAGTGGTCCCAAAAGGACCTGCCAAGGTACGTAGGTAAGATGGAAGGGCAGCATACACAACTGGGTGGGGAGGAATGAGAACAGGGAGGCTGCGGGAAGGGGTAGATCCAGTGGTGATATCAGCAGCCTCCCTGCCCCTTATCTCCCTGCTCCCCTCCAGCAGTAGCCTCCCTGCCCCCTTTCTCTCCTCAGATTTGCAACATCACTGGCACAGGTGCGAGGAGACCCACTCAGTGGCGTTTCTACGGTGGGGGTGGTACTGTAAGTTGCACCCCATCCTAGTCCCTGTTTACAACCTGGAACGAGCATGCCCCACCCCGTCGCCGTCGGAGCCATTCCGTGCGGCGAAAGCAACGGGCAGGAGACCCACTGCAGGGTGGGAGGCTTACAGAGGGGAAAGATTATTTAAATCCCCTTCCAAAGCCTCCCACTCCACCAGCAGGGAGGGGAAGGATAGCATTGGGCTGCTAGTATAAATTTTGACATGATGGTAACATATATACTGATCTATGCCATACTTGTTGCAAGCTTCTATACTGGCATCTTTTTGATATTTATGTAACCAGAATAAGAGCCCAATCCTTTGCCTAGGAAGTCAATGCCTGGTCAATTTCACAGCAGGGAAAGTATTTGCTAGAATACTGTATGTAAGATGAAGATTTGGTATTTGTTTCAGAATTAACACACTATCTCTGCATAAAATGTATGCAGTCTTGTGGAGATAATACTTGGTGTGGTAATTTTAAAGAATCTTTCTAAATGAACGGACTTTCACTGCAATTCTATGCATCCTTTCCAGGGACTACGTTTCGTCAAACTGAATGGGGTTTAAGTATATGCATGGGATTGTGCTGTTAATCTCATTTGCAGGTGTGGTTTGATGCCTAATTTGTTCAAGAAATGGGAAATTTTATTCTACAGGAATTATCCATACAAAGGTCTTCTCAGGGTCCAGCTCTTGACTAAACAATCTACACCTACAGCCCAGTAGAAGTTTATTTAAGGAATATAAGTTTGGTTATACAACTCATGAATAGCATTTGATTTCTTAGAGAATACACAAACAATGCTAAAACTATCCTACTCTAACTTATCCCTATCACTCACCTGATCCTCTAGTTCCTGAGCAAAGGGTGAGTAGCTCTTCCACCTGCTATAGTAGCAGGGATACAAGCAGACATCCATGACAGAAGGAAGGAAAAACACCAAGGACTCATTGAATGAGCACCAGAAGTAGGGCCTGTAGCCACCCTTTATACCTTGGTGTTAATTCTTGACCAACCAGAGACTTGGACCAGCCGAAACTTCGAGAAGATAGCCCCCACCAGCTGAGACAATGCTGAACAATCAGTTCACACCCTCCCAACTGAGGAATCTCAGTTGCAACTTGTTACTTATGATTGGAGCTTCTCCCTGCTAGGCACCAAGGCCAACTTGTCAGATGTCTGAGCTTGGCCTTTACTCAAAGACTGATAAATAGGGTTACTATATTTTGGGAAACCCAAACTGGGACCCCCCACCACCAATTTTTCGCCGACATTTTTCGCAGCTGTTTATACTGCCCCCCAACGCCACCGTTTACTGCGTCTTCATCCGGGCAGCCGACTGCTCTCTGCAGCCACCAGAACTGCCCCTCGCCGCCACTGCATCTTCATCCCAGTGGCCAACTGCTTTTTGCGGCTGCCGGGACTTTGCCCCTCCACCGCTGTGTCTTCATCCCCCACTTTCCTGGCGACGGACTGCTCTCCGCGGCTGCTGGGACGCTTCTGAGCCTGGCCGGTCACCAGCCAGACTCCTCGCACGCCTGCGAGGCTTGCGCATGTGCAAAACTCTTTAAGTTTTTTTTTTTTTTTTTTTTTAGCTTTTAGAGCATTGTGTGCCTGCACGAGCCTTGCACAGGCATGCAAGGAGTTTGGACAGAAGCCGGTGAGGCTCAGAAGAGATCCAGCGGCTGTGGAGCGCAGTCGGCTGCCGGGAAAGCAGGGGATTTTCCGGTGCATTTCCCGGTTTCAGGGGCCAGCCGGGATGCCGGGGCCGGCCAGGACGGACACCTGAAACCGGGTGTGTCCCAGAAAATCCTGGACGGATGGTAAATAAGTCTACTGATAAAGAACCTTGCTGTCTCCAAAGCAGCACAGTTTCCCACACACAGCTTCAAAATAGCTTCTACCTCACAAAATGGCATTAGACCTAACTACTTCATGATGAAGGGAGGAAGTTTTTACCTAGATCATCACAGGTGGGTTGTCCAAAATGGGGGATGGCAGCTTTTGCAGTGTTAGAACTCTGTACCATTTTTAGGTTGGTACTGCACTACAGTTTATCTTTGTGAATTGATGCTGTAAAATTCTGCTAACGTTCTACAGACATGGCCCTAGTTTTAACTCAATATGATTGTCTTCTTGACTCTTATTTCCAAATGTGGGTATAATGAAGCTTAATGACTGGGCTGTAAGTAACTGAAGTCTCCAAACCATAAGGCTTTCAATTAATGTAATTATTCAGAACGATCCATTGTGCTACTTCATCTTAAAAAGTGTTATCTAACTTGATGAAGTAAGCTAAATGTTCTTTCCAGAAATGCTGGTTGATTGCATTTATTCCCAGAAGCTTATAAAATTTTATTATTATTATTATTATTATTATTATTATTATTATTATTATTATTATTATTATTATTATTATGAGCAGCCTTTGCAAATCTTGAGAGCAGTCCTGTAACAGAAGTCAAAGTGTGTTGATTTTGATTTTGTTCAGTGAATATTTGTGTGTAATTATTTTAAAATGCACAGGTTTCAGTTGCAGTTATTAGTAAACTAACATGATTTCAAGAAGAAAGGTCAAGAGTCTGTAAAACATATTATGTGGGGTTGTCACCATGGAGTCCTCATGAATTAGCTTTTCAAGAAGGAATACTTTAGTTTTGTTGGTATTGAGTTCCAGTATTTTTGAATTCCTGGATTAATACATTTGCCAAAGCAAGGCTAAATAATGCCCTTCAGAAAACCTTGGAATCATTCCCTTCACTGCTTGTGAGAAATCCTATTTGAAAGGCTAGGAAACATGGTAGATGTTATAAGTGTCACTGTGATTATGATGGAAAAGCTTTATCGGAAGAGAAAGATTCAAAGGATGACCTCAAAGGTGGCCAGACTCTGAATTAGTCTAATCTGTTCCGCAGTCATATCCCCATGACCAATATCATCTTATCTCTAGCTCTCAACTTCTTCGTTCTGCTCTACTTGATACGTACCCTTAAATAGCAGTTGAAGTGAGTTGACAATTCACTGCAAGTCAGCGTCGCTTATACCAGGGACTCGAGATCCTAAATGTCCTTTGAAGATTAGTAGCAAGGCCTTGATGAGGGGAGGAACTACAATCAGGGATTAATTTGAGCCATGGCTCACCAAGAGTCTACTCTGGAACCTCTTTCACAGCAGCTTTAAAGTCTGACTGTTGAGATCTGGAATTGCTCCATTTTGCATTACTTTGCTTTTTAGCATTTAACTTTCCTCATCTTTATGCCTTAATGCTGCACTTCCCGTGTCTTAATTTTTGCTAAATTAATTGATTAATTAGTTTTATCCAAAATGTCTTTATCCAAAATGTCTTCCTGAGAGCAGGAGTACCCCAGCTATCCATACTTGCCACCCCCCACCCCCAATGGTGACACAGCTGCTAGCCATGTCTCTACATCTCTACCCTAGTTAACTCGCTGGGTGCGACAAGCGAGGGGGACAACTATCATTCGATGGAACCATAACTTATAGTAAATGCAGGGTGTTGTCTTACATGGAGTAGTTGTGCTACATTTAATTAGTTCATTGCAATCAAAGGAAGGTTTATGGGAGACAAAAGGGATTTAAAGTACTTACATCCCGTAGCGAAGCACGGGCATCACGCTAGTTCAGCATATGTCTGCATGAGACAGCACTGACTGTTGGGAGGGTTCCTCCATGCAAACTGGAACCCTGTGGAGGAGCCCTCCCTGTGCTCCAAGATGACCTGTTGAGAGAAATACTAAACCAGGGGCACCAGGAGGCCACAGCCAACTGGCATGTCAGGATATGGGGATATGGCTAGTTAGTGTGCTTCACGGAATGCATGGAAAATGAGAAGGATAACTTCTGCATAGGGTGGAAAAAATTCAGTAATAAATCTCATTCTCTGTTGCAACATTCTTTTTTATGTAACGGGAAGTTTCTTTTTTTTGCCAGTGATGAAATATGATGACTCTATTAGATAACCCAAGATTGTGTACAGCTAATACCTTTAACACTGGAAAATACTCATTACAATCTTGTGCGTGTAAAAACACTTGATTTGATTTTTTTTTTAAAAGAAAGATTAAACTACTGGTTGTAAATTCAACCTTGGAACATCTTTAGATTTGTGTGCTTCCCAACATGTACAAAAGTGTTTCAGAAGTCTAAGAAATGTAAACATATGCAGTAAAATTTATAAGGAAAAAAGATGTGGCTGGCAATAGGATAGTGAACAGTTTAACCAACCAAGGAAAAAAGTACTGTATGAGGTGTGTGTGTGTGCGTGTGTGTGTGTGAGAGAGAGAGTGAGTGAGTGAGAGAGAGAGAGAGAGAGAGAGAGAGAGAGAGAGAGAGAGAGAGAGAGAGAGATGACAATGATGATGATGATGATGATAGAAGTGAAGATGACCAGATTAAAGCAGCATGTAGACAGAAGCCTGCTTTATGAAAGTACCACTAAAAGTAATTATAGCTTTTCGACATACAGTATTATATGTTCAACTTAAATGGTTTCAGTGTCATGAGTTTACCAGCTCATATCATCCAGCTGTGCTCTCTCTGTCCACAAACAAAATTATATTATTGTCTTTCTTTCTAAAGTTTCTAAAAAGAACCTTACCGGAGAATAGAGCAGGATCTAGCAACATGGTTTTTCAGCAGTCATAATTTACAGCATACGCTAATGTCATCAACATCATTCAAAGCCATGTCTGGGAACTAGATATTACCTGAAACAAAATGGTCTTCTGAATAGAGAACTTCTGGAGTCCCTGGAAAAGGTGATTCTCTGGTTTAAATGTTTGTCGCTATATTGATGTGTGAAGGAGTTGTGAATAAAAAATTATCTACTGTCCTTAAATGACTACAATATTTGAATTATAAGATGGTTTCCAAATTATATGTAAGCTTACAAGGCACCCTTGGTGGGCTTTTTCTTCTTTTTCTGCTTGAGAAATATTGTACAAAACGTAAACACTTCAGCAAAAGTTGCCAGAACAGGGAATGGCTATAGATCAGCTGAAGAACACCTTGGTTACATTCAGAAGGCCCCACACCAACCCCTGGCATATCTAGGCCAAAAAAGCCCCTTGTCTGAAACGCCATTGCCAATCATTGTCAGCAATACTGAGCTAGGACAGCATTAATGAAAGCATTAATGAGAAATATATCATAATTTTTTCTTTCAAAAATTAACATGTGGGACAAATTTTGATCCCCGGAAATGTACTTTGACCCTTCCCTGCCCATTATACTGTATTTTTTCCGGCGCTGCCATTGTTGGACTGGTAGGAGAATTTGGCTCACTGAAAACAAAATGGATGCCATCAAACAAACAAAAAATAATGTCTGGCCTTGAGGTGTCTATGGTGCTGAATCAATCCCTTTCTAAATCAGACCTCAAATTTGGATGGTTCTGGACGTACAGTAGTTCAGAATGGGCTTGAGGGGACAAACCCTTGAGTTTGCCTCTCTTACTCCTCTCCCATTGAACGATTCTGCATCCCTGCTAAAATTGACTTGTATCCAAGTGCGTTCAAAATCACCATCAGTGTCACCTGGTAATCCACCTGAGGGGGAGGGGTAAATGTTTGGAGAAACAGGGTCATTTGGACAAACTACTGTATATATCATATAGTTTGTCCTAAAGATAAATGTACTGAAGCCAAGCAGGCTGTATTATTGATTGAACGTCACTCCCATAACGTTTATAAAAATAAAATTAAATAAAACAGCAGTACATAATGGTACGTTAACTGGAAGTCAAAAGATGGACTATGTATGTAGTCAGTGACCTTGCTCACAGTGTCATTTCTGAAGAATATATAGTAACTGTCTATCTTCTCACTGAAGGTTATTGTGAGTACAGAGCATCAGGGCCTGGACCCACAATGTAGTGTAGTCAGAGGGGAGTGATGTGGTAAGTGCTGCACAGCGTTGCACAGAGGTGCAAAGTGGCCCCTCCCACTCACCGTCAGAGCCAGTCTGGCAGCAAAGGCAATGCTGCCTTTGCTGCTGGACTGGCTCCGACAGTGAATGGGAGGGGCCACTTGCACCTTCGTGTAACACCGTGCAGCATTTACTGCACCGCCCCCTCCTCTAGCTACACCACTGCTTCCTTCTGAAGATGACAGGGTTGAAATATACCTGGCTTTCTGGGAACTAACCATAGGGAACTGCTTTACATTGCATCCTGTATGAGGGGAGAAATTATTGGACTATGAGAAGAGACTGAAAACACATAGGAAACATTTTAGTAAAGGTAAATAGCACCATTTAAGGAATAATATCTATTTCATTAAACTCACAATGTTGTTGTTGTTGTTTTTTCTTTTTTCCGCCAAGATTGAAACGTGTATAAAGGGAAAGAAAAAACTTGTTTCTTGGAAATTGCAAATGGGTATATGAGCTGTAAGGAAATGATGTATGTAATAAATCTCCAGATTAGACAGGGAATACTAATGAGTTTAAACAATATCAGGGCACTTGGATCCTGCAAACGCACTCAGCCACAGCAGGCAAGTTTGCTTTGCTTTCTCCCTTACCCTATCCCTCTCTCCTTTACAGCTTGAACGGATTAATTACTGGTTCAGCGCAAGGTTAATAATCACTATCAACTGTCAGATTCACTTAAGAGTTTACTGTAGAGATATTAACAACACACTGACATTGCAAAGCTTCGGACTTTGTATAGTCAGCTCTGGCAGGGAAGAAAAAGATAGGGCAGGCTCACAGTCCAGAATACATTATCCTCACAGATCTGTCTTCTCCAGTATAAATAAGAACAAAAGGGGGGAAACTTCTCCGATTGTTCCTTGATCCAATTCATTCTTCTTCGTCGTGGTACAGTACTCCTGCAGGGCAAAACAAGCCTTCTGGGGGAAGCGCCATCGTTCAGGGGCAGACAATATGTATGTGATGTTAAAATAATGCTCTTTAGTCAGAAGCATCACAGAAACAATAATTATGCAATGGGGAAGGCTGAGGCAGCAGGGATTAATCAAGAGGAAAAGGATGACAGCTTGTTTCAAAAAATGTATTGCAGCAATATATAAAAAAACAAAAGAAAGGAATGTGACTCAGTGTAGGTGCAGCTTTACAGACAACCCACCTAGCCTTGGCCTCTTCCTGAGACAGCAGAAATGGTGTAAATAGATCTCAGCCATGCATTTTGCCAGCATCTCCCCTTACTGCTTTCTGGTAAAGTAGGAGGAAAAGAGTCTCCCGAGTCCCATATCCTCTTTCCTGGCTGGATCCAAGTCCCCTAATGGTGTAGTGGTTTGGGAGTCGGACTTAGACCTGGAAGATCCAGGTTCAAATCCCCGCTCAGCCACGAAGCTTCCTGAGTGACCTTGGGCCAGTCACTATCTCTCAGCCCCACCTACCTCCCAGGGTTGTTGTGAGGACAAAAAGGAGGGGAGGAAATATGTACACCACTCTGAGCTCCTTGGAGGAAGGGCGGTATAAAAAATGTGAAAAATAATACAAATAAATAAATATTTAAAAGCATTTGTATGCCCTGTCCAGTGGGGATAATTTCTCTACAGCGGCCCCTAGAGACCTGCAGGTGCAGAGGGTTGCTCTTTCCCCAAGAGTAATGTAGGGTTATTCTTCTCACCTATGATAAGGAAATGTGGAAGACAAGTGGACAGTTTCCTGGCGATGCATTCAGCTTTCGTTCTTTTATTCAACCTCTGCCTCTATCTGCTAACGTTGTGTAAACAGAATGACTTAGAGCCAAAGATGGACTTATTTATTTATTATTCATTTTAAAAGGTTTATATATCCCACGCTTATACTCAAAGAGACTCGTGGTGGCTCACAAGATGTTCTAAAATACCATAGAGCCAGGGGTGGCCAACCTTTCAACATGAATGCTCCTGGCCCTTTAATGGATGTACAGGTGAGGACATTTCAGCAGGTGCAGCTGCTTTAGCAGCACCATCAGCACTTGCAGCTGCCAAGATTCTGTCTTCTACCCAACTCCTAAGAACGCAGAGGCTCTAATGGTGGAAGGTTGGCCACCCCTGCCATAAAGCATGAACGAAAATAAAAGTGTGGATGTGCCAGGTCCTAGTCCTTGGCTCCCTCCTTTTGAGGGGCAGACCCTCATGCTGTCTCACAAACTGTTTTTCAATGCAGTTCATGGCATGATGATCTACATCCACATGGGCTTGCTTGAGTTGTGTGTTGGATCCAGGCTGATGTTAGCAGTGGCATAGCCAGACCGCCCCCAGGGGGCCCCCTTCAGCCCAATTGGGCCACTTCCCATTTTTTCAGCGTGAAAAAACATCCCCCTGGGGTGTTTCTTTGCCCGATTTAGAGTGCAAACAGCCCGGGCGGGTGGGGCAATCCCCGACCTGCCATTGGGCCGAAAACATGTGTTTTAGCTGCCGCCGCAATTTTCACCGCCGCTCACTGGCGTCGCTGGAGGTGGGGCGGAAAGCTAAGTTCTGCAGCTTTCCACCCCACCGTTACTCTCCGGTACAAGGTGCCCCATCCCCTCGTCATTGGAGCCCGTCAGCGGAGAGAAAGCAATGCACAGGGACTCTCCTGCGCGTTCCTTTCTCTCCGCTGACGGGCTCCTATGACGAGGGGGCACCCCGCCTCATACCGGAGAGTAACGGTGGGGCAGAAAGCTGCAGAACTTAGCTTTCCGTCCCACCTCCAGCGACGCCAGTGCCACCTCTGGGTAAGTGCACCCCTCTGGCGCCCAGGCATCCTGGCGCCTGGGGGCGGTGGGCCCACCTAACGATGCTTCTGGATGTTGGTACAGTTACAGTAATACAGTTATTAGACCACAGTTTCACTCCACCTTCACCTTGACGCTATCGAGCGAAGAAAATATACATGGGCTTCACGTTATGACTATGTTAGGTTGTCATCTGGAGGGACATTTGCAGTGGCTCCCAAAGTCAGAAGCAGCCTTGGGATACCCAACACTATTGCTCAACTACATCAAACCACCTGTATCTGAGTCACACTGGACTATGACCAAGACAGAAGGCTTTTAGACATATGATGAATAGTGACCAGTGTGGTCCAATGGGTAGGTTAATGCCAGTGGTCAAATTCCTGGTCAGTAATGGATTTCTTGAATGGCTCTAGTGTTCAAATATCTCTCAGCTTGAGTTTTCCCATCAGGGCTGAATTTTATTTTCCAGTAAAATGGAAAGAACAAGATAATAAAATGCAACATTCTTTGACCACATTCAGAATGCTACATAAATTAGTATTCACATCAATAATAAAAGTATATAAAGCTGTCATCAACCTTTTTCCTCTGGGAACAATAAATCTATTTCCATGCTCATCACGCCACTGTTATGCCCAGCATTTTTTTTCTTTTAAAGTTATAGACAGGAATAAATAACTAAGTATGATCAAAAGAGGAAGAACGTTAATGGACGAGTAGTTGCTTTTTATTTTAGCAAGGCATAATTTTCATAAGTAACATTTAAAGTTGATGGTGAGTCAGTGACAAGAGGAAAACAACCTCTATAGAATTCCATACATCTCAACCTTTGAGTGGCAACTGCATTACCTCCCAAATATAGCTCTTCTGACAATCCTGCATACAGTGGGAGCTGAAATCTTGGTAGTGACACATTCTGCTCTAGGCAATTTCAGTAGACTTGTCGTATGAATTCGCATGGTGGTCAGTGTTTATGATGTAGGAAGAAGAAAAGGCACAGCTTCTTTTGGAGAAGGAATTCAGGTGCTCAGATGAACATTCCAAATTGGTAGCTGAACTCCCAATGAAAAGTCTTATGGCCCAATCCTATTGATATAGGCCACGGGCAGATACTAGTTCCGGTGGCGGAACATACTTTGCAATGTCGTAAAATGCGTTCTGGAAGTGTGTGTAGGTGTGTGTGCTTCTGGACTGCCATTGGAGAAGCTGAAGAGGCCCCCACATGACAACAGGGTGAAGAAGGCCCGCCGACTTTGGTAAGTTGGTGGGAGGGTAGAATGGTGTGGAATGGGGGAGGGGAGGGCCAGGGGGGGGGTTCAGAGGCAGGAGGTGACACCCTGTACAGGTGACCTGCGCCAAACACTATCTCCTTCGGTGCCAGCCAACATGCCTCCTTTGTCTCCCTGAACTTGTGCCATTGGTGATTGGGAGGCTTACAGAGGGTTAAGGGAACCCCAGCATGCAGCACAGACTGTTTTGATGAGGCTGCATACTATGGCAGGGAAAAAGGATAAGATTAGGTTGCTAATATTCTCTGATAATAGTTCAGAAAATGTGTTAAGCACTTACTTACAGTAAGTGTGCTCATGATGGGGAACTGTGCAATCAAGCAGCTTCTGGCCAGAGATTTTGAAAAAATGTCAGAATATAATTCATAGGCCCAGTTCATTTGTTAACGTGAATTGGGACTCTATGGTAACCATCCTCCACCCTTTCTAGTAGGAAAAACCAGGTAAATTGTGCCTTATGTGTTACTAGGCATCCTGTACCATGCATAATATCTGTGCAACAGTAGTAAAGGGGTGCACGTCTATCCCTCTGTCCTGCAAAGACTCTCATCGGCCCAGTAAATATCTTAACTGTCATGCCTACAGTAACTCCAAAATGTAGTATATAGATTCACAGGGCTACTGGAATCAGTAGGCATGAATGTGCAATAAGCAATGCAGTTCTATTCAGTTGAGCAGTTGTGTTATTAGTCTCAAAGGACCACCTTCTCCCTTATCAATCTGTTAAATTCTGATGGGGAGGCCCTTCTGCATTTCCCACCAATGTCAGACACTTGACTGGTTGGGTTCCAGGAGAGCCTTTTCTGCTGTGGTACCCAAGTTGTGGAACTCCATCCCACAATGGCTCAGTTGGCCCTATCCTTGCAGCTCTTCTGCTGGTTGGCGAAGACCTTTTTGTTCTAGCTAGCTTTCAATTTATACTGTACTGTATATGATGCCTTTTACCTGCTGTAATTCTGTGTTCTGTTTTTATGATGCTGTGTTTGTTTGTTTCTTTGCTTTTATTGCTGATTCACTTCTGTTTCATTGTCTGTTTTATGTGCTGTTCTTATACAATCTGATTGTCTTACGTTTTTATCGTGAGCTGCCTTGGGCATCATTTTATGGCAGAAAGGCAAGGTAGAAATGCCAAAAATAAATGCATGAATAAATTGTCATGCAGTGACTTTCCCAATTGGTGGCATTGCTTGTATATCACAAATAAATATAATCAAGACTAGGACAAGCTGGTGCTGACTTGATGCCAAGCTGGTGTGGCATAATCCATAATGGCTAATGACTGAGTGGCAAATCAGGACTTTCCTGGTTTGAATCTTGTCTCTGCTGTGAACTCATTAGAAAACTTTAGATAAGCCACACCCTTTGAGCCTCAGCTCTCCAGCTGCAAAATGGGGATAACAACACTTAACTTACAGGGCTGTTGTAAGGATCACATTGAGAAAATACATCTGAAACGTTTAGCACACTCAAAAAGTGATATACAAATACTAAGTAGTACAATGATGGACTTTGCAAAGAACTAAGTTGTCATATGACAGTGATCATGGTCACATGGGGATTATGAACCAATCAAATCTAAGGTAAGTAGAGATGTGCAGCCTCCCCCCTCCCGACATATGCAGCAATACCTTGTGTTGCGTGGGAATACATTCCTGAAAAATCCAGTCCTGCTGGGAACAGCGCTATTGGAGACATTGTCCATCTAATAGACAGGAAATGGGTGCCGTTGGGCCCCGTTGCAGTGGTCCCATTGGTTAGAATGGTTGTCAATCACTCCAGGACAAAGAATTCTATAACAAAGCAGCACTAAAGGAGGTGTGACTGTAATGTGTATGTTATTATTTTTACATGCTCTTGAAATTCCCTCAAAGACTTTTGCCTTTAGAGGAGATCCAAATTATCCTTGCTTTAGGTGATGTCAGCTAGCAATTCTCAAAAAGTAGGTTTCATAACATCCTAGGCAGAATATAGAATGTATTTGTAAATTTCTGGATTATTCCAGAAAGATTTTCCTAGCAATACAACCAGACACTGAAGAAAGAGGTGTGACTGGAGGAGAAATGTGCATTTTTTTCTTAAGACGGTCCTGGATTCTTTCCAAACTGTCAACCAAAGGCACCAGTCATTGACTTCATGCTTGAGTGTTACTTGAAACTATCTTCCCTGTCTGTCACTGCAGTTAAATACACTCCTTAGTGTCTGGACCAACATCTGTCAAGGAGAAAGGCCAAGCTGCCATCGTTTGAGGTTAGTATCCGGCAGGCCAACAGACTTTGCCAGCACTTTGTCTCTGCAAATCAGAGTTGAAGACTGTAGGGGACAAGCAAGCTGTATGGCAGGCATGCTGTTACTGTACATATATGGCGGAGACGAGCGCTCGGCAGGTAGCTTTGATTGATGTTCATTGCCCTTGGTAAACATGCTCCTTAGGCAGCCAGTGCCAACAAATATGCTGTGGAAACAATACCCCTACCAAGCAGCACAGGGCTTCTTAAATAAAGAATCAATCAACATTTCAAGGAACTCTCCACTATAAATTATAGGCTCTTGTTAACTATTTCAGTCCCACCATGACAGGAGACATCTTTTCACAAGCAACGTAGGGCATCCCAACAGGGTTTATTATTGCAGAAATGGGATGTGCTCTTTGCACACATCTGATTCCAACAGAGGAATCTGCACAGGATGTGACCTATGTGACCTGCTCCATGGTGCAGGGTCCTGCAGCAGCCGATGGGGAGGTGGTGCGGGCTCGGTGCCAGCGCCGCCTCTTCTTGAGTAGTCGCAAGCATGCCTGACAGCAGGTTTGTGACACTCGGCGCTGGCGCTCAGGACTATTTGTCACTACCTAACAGTGCAATCCTATCCAACTTACACCACCGGTGTAACCAACGGTACAGTGAGAATGGGAGGCCCCAGAATGGAAAGGGGATTCAAATCCTCTCCAAAGGGGAATTCAAAGGGGATTTGAATCCCCTTTCCATTCTGGGACCTACGGTTCTCACTGCACCGCTGGTTACACCGGTGGTGTAAGTTGGATAGGATTGCACTGTAAGAATGAGATTTCCCATGTCAAAGCAGATCATTCCACCCTGTATCGGTTTTGTATGGACATATGTATCTGTTAGAATTGCAGCTTAACACAGCTAACCTGAAATTAATTCTATGCTGATGATTTTACCATTTTTCTCCCTTTCTATGCCATGGAGACAGTTAAAACACCCATTGAGAATTTGACTGCCTATTACAATTCAGTTATTACCTTTAAAAATACTTTTTATAAAAGAATGAAAGACATTTTCTTGATTCAGATGTCAAATTGCTTTTATTGGATGCACTAAAGTAGCTCTGACTGATTTCCTACACTGGTGGGAATGTGCTGGGTCTGCTCAGTAGGCCATTGAGATCTATGAGCATATTTAATCGATTGAGAGCTTAATAAGAATTAAGGGGGGAAACATTAAACCCATAATATTAGAAAAGATAAGAGATAGTTGACATGAATACCAAGCTCTTGTTATTTAACTGGATTGTACATGTTCCTAGGTATATAATTGGAAGGAAATAAGGCTTTTCCTTACCTTTGCTGATTGTTGTGTACCATAATTGCAGTGCAACGTTTTCATTTTAAACTGTTTCATCTTAGCATTCAGTGTGCTTAAAATAAATCCTCAGACAAAAACACATTACATTTTGCAAGTGGCAGAAGTACAGAAGGTGTAAGAAAATGCCTTTGTTGGACTGAGATCAAGCAGAGTTCATACTCAGTGCTCCAAATCAACCTTTGTCTTCAGAATTAGCATACCAATTGGCAGGCACTTTGGCCTTGTTTTCAAAGAAGCCAAGTTTTCACCTCAATGGGCAAGACTGGAGCAAAATGTGAGCCATAGAATAAACAAACAATTTCAGGCTGGGCAAGCGAGTTCTTTGAAACTCTCACAAGTCTTTGAATCCTATAAACTTGGCCACGAGGCATTTCTTCCAGCCAAAAGAGTAGAACCCAGTTAAATCAAAGCATATGGATGTAGGCTACTATACAAAGTATAATATGAACGGAAGCACACCTGTTTTATTGGGACTAACAACCCAATCCTATCCAATCCCCCCCCCACACACACACACAAATGCAGCTGCGCCACAGGAACATGTATAGGCGTACCAGTTTTTCCCGATTCTAAACTGGGACAACCCCCCCCCCACAATTAAATAAATAAATAAATAAATAAATAAATAAATAAAATTCTAAAAAATGGGGGGGCGCGAAGCACCCTTTTGCCGCCCATAGGTTGGTTGAAAATTTTAATTAATTATTTATTTTTAGTTAGCCAAAATTAAGCCAGAACCCCATTGGGCAGCTGCGGTGTACAGTTGGGAGCGGCTCGGGTCCGCTCTAGGCCAAAGCCAGCCTCGATTCCGGGATGCTGGTAAGGCTACTAATAGCAGAAGATTGACCACCCCTGGGCTAGCAGAAACAAAATCCCTAACAGCTCTTCAATGTATATGGAAAACATCCTTGCTCTAACTTTGTTGAATATCAGACCTTGTGAGTCATTCTTTTTTTTTACATTTTTTTAAACCAACTGCAATTTATGAAGATTCAAGGCCAGCTGATCCCCCTCTGAGCTCTCCAGTGCACCTTTCCAACAGATCAGAGGATCCTGCTTGCCTTCTAAATCTTTTGAATCAACTACTGTACCGTCCTAGTCTTCTTTCTTGCTGATTTTTGATCACATTTGTCCCATTTTCTTTCTCCTCAGGTGCTGCAGCTGGCCAAGCAGTCACAGAATCAGCCACAGCACTGTTGACCACATATAGCCCCTGGAAAAACATCTGGCCTCGCAGAAGGTACAAAACAGTTGGTGATAGTTTCAACTAGTTTCAACAAGAGGTGTGGAGGTGCGGAGATTTCAAGATCTCCGTTTCTTCACATTTGTTACTGTTCTGTGCAGGAGCAACACTAGGGCACGCGTGGCCCCAAGGCGGGGGTGCGCACGTCAACCTAATGACCCTCCCCACACCCAGCCCCTAAGTTTAATGTTGGCGCGATTTTTGAGGGGGGCGACCCGACAGGACGCTGCCCCGGGTGCCTCCCCGGCTCTGCCCCCCCATTGCAGCCGGCTCCGCTCCCTCCAAGGCCATCTCCCAGCCTTGGAGGCTCCGAGGCCGGGAGAAGGTCTTGGAGCGACCTCACCGGCCGCCGCACCAGGGCCTTCTGACGAAGGCCCACTGCGTCACAACGTTATTTATAACGTTTTTCGCGCATGCGCAGACTGTTCCTGAGGGAAAAGGGCATCATTACCAAGGGATCATTACCGAGAGAGAGCGAGGAACGGTCAGCGCATGCGCGTTCCCTCAGGAACAGTCTGCGCATGCGCGAAAAATGTTATAAATAACGTTGTGACGCAGTGGGCCTCGCCAGAAGGCCCCAGGCAGCCGGCCCCGGAGCCAGCTCCCGGCCTCGGAGGTGGTGAGGCGTGCGGGGGAGGCGACGCACGCAGGGGAGGCGACGCGCACATATGCGCGCGTCACCTTTCTGCGCGCGTCACCTGGGGGCGACCCGCTCACCTCGCAACAGCAACGCCACTGGTTCTGTCTGTTCATTCCATTGTTATGTGGGAAAGGTGGAGGCACAGCACATTTAATTGGGTGTGAAATAATTTCACCATTTGAAATTGCTGTTCTGTGTGTGACCCAATCACTTGGAAGTCCAATCCTATTGGGTTGCTCCACTGTCGGAACGAGTATTCTGACAGTGTTGACTGCCTTATGGCAGTCGTAAGAAGCACTCTGGCAGTGCATGGAGGCACGTGCTGCCAGAGCGCTGGCAGGAAGGCCAGAGTCTTGCAGATCCAGGAGAACCCAGTGAGGCAGGTAAGTTGGCGGGGAGGCGGAACAGGGTGAAAGGAGAGCAGAATGGGGGTGGGGATGGGCAGATCAGGTTCGGGAAGAGGGCAGGTTTGGTGGCTGCCAATCCTAACCCCCTTCATGGGCCCAATCCACTGTCCTGGGTCAACACAGACCTGCACCAGTGAATTCGCTGTTCATTCAGTGGAAGCATCCAAGTCCTTCTCCCATTAGCTTCATGTTTTGCCTTTGGCTAATTTCAATCAATGGTTTCCAATTTGCCATACGCTGCCACAAAGTGTTTGGCTACGGTGGGTGTAATGGGTACATTGTCTATGCAAAAGTTTCCCTGCCCATTCTTTCTCACTTATGGAATGGGCGTGTAATTACTCACACCACAATGTCTCCCAAATGAAATACAAGAATGCAAGCAAAGGACAGATGGAGATATGAACTCTGCTGACTTATTTTATAGAGATCCTTGCATTAACTATGTATCTGGCAAGAAATACAATCTATACCAGAGGTGGCCAACCCACGGCACGCGTGCCACAGAGTGGCATGGCAAGGTCTGTCAGGTGGCACGCCTAGATAAGCTCTTCGCGGGCCACGGGAAATCCTCCGTGCCCGCTCTTTCGTGTTTCTCCCTGCCTCTCCCTGCCTCTCTTCTCATTCTGCTGGCTCAATCTTTCTCATTCTGCTGGCTTGCGTGCTCATTCGCTCCTGGCTGAATGCCAGGAGCCTGCAGGCAGCGCTTTGAACGCCGCCAATCAGCTGTGTCTCCTGGCGTTCAGCCAAGAGGCAGCGCGCACGCGTGTTGGTCCTGGGAGGCTAAATAGGCGCGAAGGATCTTTTCGCGCCTATTTAGCAGCAGCAGACGGGACTCTGTAGCTGGCAGAAGAAGTTCTCAGTCCCTCGTTGCCTCTTCAATACCGCCGCGTGGGATCAAAGAGGTATCTCCGCTGCCCGTTGGAGCGGAACGAACCGGCGTCGGAGTCCCTCGGAGCTTCCCCTATCCCTCCACAAGGGATCAAAGGAGTCTCATCACCGCTCACTGGAGCGGAACCGCTGCCGCCGCTTTCCATGGACGCCGAGGCCTGCTCGCTCAGAGCAGGGCCTCACACGTCCTCTTCCTTCATATCCAGGGCAGCGCCCAGAGCTGCCCAGTCCAGCAGCAGCCCACAACATTTTCTCGTCGTCCGCAGCAGGCAGCAAAAGCAACAAAAAAAGGTCAGAGACAGTCAGGGGGGGCGAACGGGGGTAGGGGGGCGAACGGGGGTAGGGCTTGCCTGTGCCTGCTTGTCTTCTCCTGTTTCTATGTGGGGGGGGGGATGATGTGAAGTGTTTCCATGTGTGTGTGTGTGTGTGTGTGTGTGTGTGTGTGTGTGTGTGTGTGTGTGTGTGTGTGTGAGAGAGAGAGAGAGAGAGAGAGAGAGAGAGAGAGAGAGAGAGAGAACTTGCCTGGCTTTTAATGTTTCAATGGATGATGCAGCCTGTGTGAAGTGTTTCCGTGTGTGTGTGTGTGTGTGTGTGTGTGTGTGTGTGTGTGTGAGGGAGGGAGGGAGGGAGGGAGAGATCCTCCACAGCCAGGGGCAGCTTGCCTGGCTTTTATTGTTTCAATGGATGATGCAGCCTGTGTGAAGTGTTTCCATGTGTGTGTGAGAGAGAGAGAGGGAGAGAGAGATCCTCCACAGCCAGGGGCAGCTTGCTTGGCTTTTATTGTTTCAATGGATGATGCAGCCCGTGTGAAGTGTTTCCGTGTGTGTGTGTGTGTGTGTGTGTGTGTGTGCGCGCGCGCACGCTCTAAGAATGATATAATAACCTTAAGTAACTGAAGGTGATTCTGTTTTTATTTAAACATGGTTATTTAATAAAATAAAAACACGACTATTTATTATTTATTTATTTACTTTATTTATTTATTTTTGTGGCACGCCCAAGATACAAAAAAACTAAAAGTGGCACATGTCATAAAAAGGTTGGCCACCACTGATCTATACTATAAGGGGTCAGACTAGTAAAGACAAGAGTTATAGTTGTATTCTAGAAAACTGACAACCTTTTGGCCAAAGCCAGACTTTTTATTGAATATTAATATTTTTCATTCCACATAAAACCCTTATTTCTTGTACAGTATTTAAACAGTTAATATTGCTATAAACAACATAATGGCTGGTTGGGTACTCCAGTTTTCATGGTCGCATGTTGTAGAGTATGAAGTATTTAAGGGGTTTAAAACCAGGGAAAAAAGAAAAGAAGAAATGGCTCAATTCCCTCTCTCAAAAAAGCAGAGGGGACTTATGTCGATGATGTCTTTTCAGTCTTCAATGATGCAGCAGAACATCTAGCTGACTTCCTCACTCAAAGAAATGGGATTCATCCATCTATCCAATTTACTGTGGAGGAAGAACAAGATTGCAAACTTCCATTCTTAGATGTCCTTGTGCAGAGAAAAAAAAAGAAAGAAGGTAAATTGTACACTGAGAACTGGTTAACTGAGACAACATTAAAAAGGCAACCTTGTAAAAAAGCAGCACAAAAACCTATTAAGGGTGGCGCGCACACACAAAAATCTTGCAAGATCCAAGATGGCAACGCCGGAAAAAAAGGTAAGTTTTAAAACTTTTAATGGCGGCAGAGCCTGGAAAGCCGGGGACTGACCCAAGTTTTCTGGGATGGAAGGCAAGCCTACCTATGACCAGTTGCATCATGAATGATCGCATTTCTACTGGAGAGCTACAAGGACAAAAGGCCAGTGTTATCCAAACAGGGCATCCATAGTTGGCTCCATTTTCATTCCTGTCTACATGTGTTACTTTCCTAGCTTAAAACACTGCCAAATATTCTCCAATTTCAATATTTATTTTGAAATATTTATTCTCTGCAGCAAATGAAATGACTGAAAAACAATTCTCACCTCACTAAATATTTGCGCTTTTAATGCTTTTGTTTCCATGGTTGCTGCTATTTCTGCCATTTCCCTTCCTCTTTACTCTCATTGCCATTTCTTCTGATAAGTTATGACAACCCATATGATTTTGATTACGTGTCCGTGATGTCATCACATCAGATGTAGTGTAGTATAATATTGCCCAAGATCAAGAAGGTCATCAGGCGAGCAGTGCTGATGACCTTCTTGATAAAGAAGTAATAAGAAACCATTTATGTAAGCAGCTCTGTACATGGTTCAACTTGATAATAGCATTGATACCACTCTCTTCCTCCTCATGGTTGTGTTGGCATGCATTAGATCTTGCTAAACAACACATGGTTACCATCAGTGATGGCTCATTTATCAACACAATTTGCCAATGAGAGCATTCCCTAGAGCAGCGTTTCTCAAAGTTCTTCCCGCAAGGTGGGGAGAACTTTGAGTGTTTGCGAGGGCGGAGCCAGCAGCGGTGGCGATCCGGGGGATCACCACCGCCACTGCTGATACTGCCTCTGAAACCACCACTGCGGCACTTACCGGTGCTTGGGGGGAGCTTCAGGGAGGCCTGCGCGACCCTCTGCAGGCATCCCCGATCTTCGGATCGCTGCAAAACAGCGATCTTTGGGCGCTTCCAGTTTTTGCGAAGCTTGGTGCTGGTGTAACTCTTGCAGTCAACTCATATACCAGTACTGAGAGGCTCAGAGATGGACTGGCTGGGTAGGTCCTTTGATGGGTGTGAGCCCTTGGTCAGTGCTCAACTTGGTGAACCTCCAATGCTACCCCTGTGGGGAACCACTCATATGAAAGATGTGGTTGCTTACCCCATTGCTCCATAATGTCTGAACCAGAGAGATAATGTGGAAGGGACACATATGATTTTAACTTTCCCATGCCACCATCACTACATTAAAAGATGGAACAAGACTAACGCAGGAAGTAAATCCATCCCATAAGATCTCCCAAGTCCAAATATTACCAGAGTGATCTAACTAATGATCATGAGAAATCCAAAGCCACATAAGGTGACATGCAAAAAAGGCCCTTGCGTATACATTAGAAAAGGCCATCCAAGTGGGCAAGGGCTTGTATAAAGCAGGTCTTAGACCAGACAAAGAAGCTGCCGTTTTTTAATTGTTGCAGAAAAGGTATTAAACCATCCGTGCAGATTGGAACCTGAACTGCATTTTATCTGATAGATATTTGATATGAAATGTCTGTTTAATATACCTCAACAGATCTTGCCTAAGAAGAATGTGGTGTAATACAGCTAAGAAACCTTTAGAGCAATACCTTGCAATTTCCTGAATCAAGAAAAAAGCTCACTACAGATATTTATGCAAGGACGAATTACTTTGCATTCCTTTAATATCGTCTTTCATATCTGGATAGCAGTATTGTTTATGAACATCCACCAGCTGTTAATCATTGTACCTTACGGTGCAGATAAGATAAATACATGGTGCTCCTGCTTCTCACTATGGAAATTCTTCCGATATAATGTTGCCCTTCATCATACCACAGTACTGTTAGACAGGTCTGCAAAAGAAATGAAGGGTATAACACTCAGCCCCAGAATGCAGCACTGAGAAATGCCAAAGGATGTGGTCGGAATAATATATGAAGGTTAAACAAAATTAGGGTTGGAATATTAAGATTTAATAGCAGTATAGAACATGGGGCAATTCACAGGAAAACAATGCAGTAAAACCCTTCAAAAATGTGTTTTGAACATCTTTCTAAATAGGGAGAAAGAGAAGAGAAGGCCAATGGTACACTGAGAGCTGGTTAACTGAGACAACATTAAAAAGGCAACCTTGTAAAAAAGCAGCACAAAAACCTATTAAGAGTGGCACACAAACACACAAAATAAACCACAGCAGAACAGTTCTCAATTCAATAGCATATCCAATTACAGCCTAATCTTATCTAACACTGCCCACCGGTGGAACATGCTTTCCGCAGGTGGAAGTGTCAGGATCCAAGCAGAAATGCCTGGGTCCAGTGCACGTCATGTGCTATCGTCACGCTCGCCAACATTGCCAGCGAGCACAGTGACGCCACCAGTGCCATCACCTCCACATATCCACTAACTAATTCAGATGGAAGAGAGATGTAGAAGAGAGTCTTTGACTATCTCAAAAGATGAGCGGGAACATAAGGGAGCAGGACATTTAGGGCTTGAAGGTGCAGACTGAAGCCATTTAGGGCTTGAGGGTGCTGTGCTGTTCCATTGTCCACATCACCATAATTGTGCAAGTAACAACAACAACAACAACAACAACAACAACAACAACAACAACAACAGTATGTCATATGATAACAGCCAAATAATGATACTCTGACAGTGAATAAATCTTGTATGAACTGTCCCAGCCTCATACAGAGACCCACAAGGAGTAATGTGGCAAAGTAACTAAGCCCTTGTATCTACTGGCCTTGACTCCAGCCCAGTGTGACAGAGTGAGGATCCTTATGGGGCAATCCTTGGGGTCTGGCCACTGTCATCTTTCACCTGATACATTTCCTGTGTCAATAAGTGGGCACCAAATGGCAGTCAGGGACTAGTTTCTTGGGTGAATCTGGCTCAGGAGGGACCATCTCTGGAGGTTCCCAAGGCTCCTTGCAGTCTGGTTCATCCGCATTGTTGTGATCTGGGGTCTGCATCTCATCAAAGCTGCTCAGCAATGATGTGAGCATCTCTTCCCCTCTGATGCTGAACCCCTTCTGGCTGTCACTGGAGGGTTGGCCCATGGCATAAGTGAAGAATATTGAGTCTTGAGGCTAATAATATTGAACTGAATATAATGTTCGGGCCAGCTCACTTCTCAGCAGGCAAGTCCTGACTCAGAAAAGTCTGGGGTACATTCAGACAGTTCCCATACACAGAGATGGCTCCCATAAACACTCAGAGCTCTGTGTAGACAGTAGATGCCTTATTTATTTTTCTGTCAATGACGCACATGCACTTGCAGAGATAAGATTTTCTCTACACTGAAACTAACAGTGCCGTTTCCACTGGGCCACAACTTCATGTGCACATCAAGGCCCACCAGAACTTTGGATCAGGGTGTC
This sequence comes from Plestiodon gilberti rubricaudatus, assembly GCA_026170595.1. NCBI lineage: Eukaryota > Metazoa > Chordata > Lepidosauria > Squamata > Scincidae > Plestiodon > Plestiodon gilberti. The sequence goes on along the minus strand of JANXHW010000004.1, from coordinate 59,018,904 downwards.
AGTGTTTATAGTGACAACCTGCTTTAATTTATGTACGGGCAACTGGCTATGATGCTTTGATAATCACACGGCTGCCATATAATAGCAGCCTAAACAGGGCAGGAATGCACATCCATATTCTTGGTATAGGAAGCAAACTTGGGATAGCGGTCAGAAATCACAGGAAACTGCCTTACACTGAGTCAGACAGTTGTTCCGTCTAGTTCAGTACTGTCAATACTGAGGCTTTCCCTACCTACTTGGAGATGCTGGGGATCGAACCTCGGTACTTCTGCATACACAGCAGAGGCATTCCTATTGAGCTACTGCCCCCCAAACCATTTGCTTGTTGTCTGCAATACAAAGGACGATTCCTGCACAATCCCACCATTCCATTTCACTGCTCAAGGCTGATTAGAAAAAGGGAGTGTTCCTGGAGTAATGATCCAACATCGGGTCTCTATCTTTCGTCTCTGTGGGAAGTACTGTGAACCATACATGGTTGGAGCTTTTCACAAGGAAAAATACATTATAGAACAGGGCGATGAAGCATAAAAAAATAAATTGTCTCACACTTCAGGAAAACACACACACAACAATGCTGGAATTAAAACTGAGTGTGCCCAACCACATTGTGTCCACGTTCATTATTATGGGTGTACATGTAGGGATCTCATTTTTAATGTCCCATTTTGCGCAATGGTAATTTTGCGCATTAGTAAACCATGAACAACTTGCCAGTCCTAATGTATGAAGCATCTCAAGCCGCCTTCCATCTGGACTTTTGTTATTTGACAGTACATTTGAGAACATTTGGGGATTCCATTCTGCCACTGCATGATATTCCGCGTGAATTACAAGAAGAGATTTTTCATTCTGAAGAACCATTGATTAATCTCTTTGCCCAAAGCCTTCTGCTGGCTCTTAATTTTCTGCATTAACATTTTAAATGAATTGACAGCCAAAGTCTACTAAAAACATAAATCCATAATTCCAGTGCAGGACTTGCCTGAGGTAAAGTTTGAAATTGCTCAATTCCCAAGATTCCTCTGGGCCTGCAGGATTTGGGGCTAATTCCTGAGAAGAAATTTGAATTTCACTAAACAGCTCTGCCTGGTAGAAGTTTGTGTAAAATGATAATACCAATAATAAAAAATGAGAGCGATTTAGTAGCAGAGTGTTTGTTCCAAACACCATACAACTAATATTTAATTAACATAAGTAGGATTTTTCTGCCTTTTAATAACGCTCATGAAAGACTGCTTTGCCTAGCATGGTGACAAAGTGTTTACTGCTATTCAGCTATGAAAACATTTGCCATTTGTTGAGATACATAATTTTGAATGAAATATGTGACCTGGTGACAAATTAGAAAACAGAGCCTCAATGTTGCATTGTCTCCACTAATAAAACCACTGAATTAAGCCCTTACTTGCTAACATACTTTGGGGCAATTCAGGAGAGGGCCATAGTTCAATGGAAGACCACCTGCATCTCCTTACAAGGGAGTTGCAGGTTTAATCTCTGGTATCTGCAGGGTGAATGTAGAAGGGACCCCTATGTCTGAAACTAGGGCGACCTGCTGCCATCCAGCCAGCATGGGCAATATTGAGCTAGATGCCCCAGTGGACTGACTTGGTATAAGGCAACTTCCTATGTGCACACAACACTGTTTAGAACTTACACATCACTTGAGCTGGGAAACTGTCTCACAAAGAATATATCTGATGACATCACCCCAGCAAGTCCATAGTGAGTTTTGGGGCATAAAGGAAAATGGTCTTTTGTTTTTTGTTTTCCACTCCAGGGAAGGCATAGGAAAGATAGTTCTTACATGTGCCACCATAATTCCCCTGAAGTGTGGCAACGGATTCTGGGAAGCACATTCAGTTCTTATGGAAGTCAGCCATGCTGGAAGTCATAGACGATAGAGTCATAGTCTAGTTCCAGCATGGTGGCTGAACCCCAACTTTGATTGGCCCATGAAGCTGGAGAAGAATACAAAGTGCCAAAGATGGTGTGATAAAGCAGGGCAAGGAGAAATGTTCTTGTCTCTGCTCTGTCCCAGAAGGTATGGAGTTGGAAGACTTTTTAATTTCAGTGGAACTTGCTTATAAATGTTCTATGTATTGGAAAATCCCAACTGTTTTTGGTACAAAGGAAAAAAAAATCAGTTCACAGGATCATTTTTCTGAACATTTACATAAATAAATTACTGGCCATTCAGGAGTCTGATTTGTTTCACTAGACCAGCGGTCTCCAAACCGCAGTCCACTGTGCAGTTGAAAATGGCGTCCGGGTGCAGCGCGGCAGTGAAGGAGCCTTACCGTTCTGCCTGGTCCCGCCTCCTATCTTTGTCTCCGATCTTCGCAGAAACTCACGCCTGGCAGATACTTCCCCCAGGAAATCAGAGAACAGAGCCTTCTGGGGCAATGTGCAGCAGGAGATCAGAGACAAAGATAGGAGGCTACTGGGTGGGACTGGGTAGGACTGCATGGAACGGTAAGGCTCTGCCACCACTCCACTGCGCCCGGAAGCCATTTCTGGTGCAATAGATCTGGCCTGGGGTTTGGAGGCCTCTGCACTAGACTCTCATGTACATCAATTATATTCTTAGTGAACCCCAGTGCATAGAAGCTGCTGTGTCTGCTGTGGCTTTCACAGCACAGATTGGGCCCTTTCTGTAGACTTGCACTCCTGATGGACATTGCTTCCAGGGGTGACATCATTCAGCCAGGTCAGGAATCAGCCAAAGTCTCACACCCAGAGGGCCCACCTGGCCAGGCTAACCCCTGAATCCTATGTACTGGTGGCAGTGCTAGCACATGAAGCACAGCCAATAGAGGCTGGTTTGTGGACCAATGGTTAGAGTTGCCAAGGTCCAAGGTCACCTATCTATACCTTCTGAGACAAGCTTGTAGTGTTGCAGAGATTGTGTGGCTATGGTGTCAAGACATAGAGATCTTCTGGTTCAAAGGTGGGGAGACAGGTAGAGCAGATTTAGAAGGACTGTGGTCCAGTATTGTCCCAGGAAGGAGTCCTTGCTCAGGGGAACTCCCTGGCTATCCTGGTCTCCTGAACTGGTGGCAGCGGATTTGAACTACCAAAGGGGGTGTCCCCAGTAAGCCACATGCCCGAACCAAAGGGAAATAGAGGGGAAAGGGAAGGGAATGAGTGCTGATTCCAAGATGCTACTGCCCTGAAGCAGCATGTGGACGCTGGATCCCATCATGAGGCAAGCCAGGCTGGCATCACTGGGCTTATAGGTATGTTCCCCTTGCCTTGGGAGTCAGTACTCAGCATTCAACCCCTGCTCTTGCTGCCAGCTGGTCACCAACACATCCTTGGTCAGCTCGTTGCAGCCAGTTTTCAGATGTTCTCTATGGTCTTCCTTGCCATCAGCCTGAGCAAAATGCCATGAAACTATTCTGGGTCCTGCTCACCTGGCATGCATCTCACACTACCTACAATTGCATATAAAGGTTTGACCCGCAACACATGGGGAGTCCAGTGCAAGGCTTTTCCCAGGGGCCTCACAAATGGGCACCTGAACCTGCCCTGGTTGCATCCTCCAGCAGCAGCCACAGTGTGGCCTGTTCTGAGCGGCCTGTCTCTCTACTCACTTTTTATGACATTCTTGAATTAACTATGTCAAATTCATCTTGGAGCTATACAGGATCCGTATATAGGTGCGAGGCATGTAACTTGCTAGCAGTTCATGAGCTTGACAAGACTTTCTGGTATAGCGATGAGTTGATCCTACCATCACCTCTCCTCTCATCACCCTTGTAAGTCTAGGCTGGACCGTTCCTCAATTTATTTTAAAGCTGTTATACAAAGGGAAGTAACCAGTCCTTAAAGGACTCACCACTGGCGTCGCTGCAGGGGGGCAGAGCTCTAAGTTCCGCTGCTGCTCCGACCCTCCATTACACCGGAGCATGAAGTGGCCCCACCCCCTCGCCTTCGGAACCATTCAAGGCGGTGAAAGCGCTGCTTTCACCGCCTTGAATGGTTCCGAAGGCGAGGGGGCGGGGCCACTTCGTGCTCCGGTGTAACAGAGGGTCGGAGCCACGGCAGAACTTAGAGCTCCGCCCCCCTGCAGCGATGCCAGTGGGACTCAGCAATTGGAACTTGATTAAAATGCAAGATTTTAAAATTTTTATTTTCATCTTTTTTCCATTTTCTCCAGCCTGGAGATATGTTGGGATTTCAAAGTGAAATTTAGTCTCAAAATAGATACAGATGTTGCAGATTATTTTTAAGGATAATTGAAAGAGGATTTTTTTTCCTGACAAGTTGTGAAATATTATTTTCCTGTTAGTAATTTGAAAATTATGACACATTACATACAAAAATCTCTCTAATTAGATAGTAACCTGGAAATAGCTTAAACTCATAAAACAGAGATAGCGTGGTATCATCTGGTGGGGTTAAGATTCAGACTGTGTTTTGTGGGGTAAAATGAATTATTCTGCTTTAAAATAATACCCAAAGGTTGCAAGTCTATAAATACTTACCTGGGAGTTTCAGCTCAGTGCAGCTTACTTCTGAGTAGACACACATAGGCTTGTGCTGTAATTCTCTCTATTGGCTATAATTTTGCAATTACCAAGGTTTTTTTTTTTCCATTTCAAACATGCTTGATTATAGTAACTTGTAGACATACTGTACAATGTTCCTGGGTTAGGGAATTCCACATGTGTAAGTACATAAGGCTGTGATCCCACATACACTTACTTCAGAACAAATTCCATTAATTTGGTGCTTACTTTGGAGTAGACATGCAAAGGACTGCACTGGTTATTCATGTGCCTTTTTGCTTACTTGGTTAAAAATCAAGCAAATAATAGTACAATTGCATTTATATGCAGTATACAAATTGCTTTTGCCCAGCCTCCTGAATATTCTGAGATTTCAGTAAGACAGGGATGGCCATGAATGTAAAGTTGTCTTCATGCATCATTAAATTAGACTTGCATCAGTCCCAGAAAAGTGATGTACGTCAAACACCATGCTTCATTTAATATACATGTATATAACTATATACATTTAATATACTACTGAACTGTGGCATTAGCAGGATTTACCAATTTTTTACAACTTTTTGAAGATGACCATCTCTGATCTCAATCAAGGCCTTTGTATAAGCTCACAACTTTTATCAGCTATTCATTTTTGAAAACGGTCAGTTCCATATTAGTTGCTTTAGCTGGAATTGCTATAATTCAAATATATATATAAAAACATTTGATTTAAGATTATATTTAAAGTGCTTTCAATTTTCACTTGTTCTCCAAAAAGCATGGACATTGAAATTTAAGGTGGTCACCTTAAATTCCACACCATATGTAAGCAGTAAAGACTTTTTTACACTCTCATATATGATGCTGGCTTTACAAATTAGGCTCAATGCTCCACAGTTTGCTGTCAGTTTAACAGATGCATCCAGGCTAAAATTCAATGGGCAAAGATTCCAAAAGCATTTCCTACAGATACACCTGATGAATACCTACCTGGTTCATTTGTACAAATCACAGTGCTTCCCCAAAATGCCACACTATAATCCATATTCAGACATATCCTAGTAGTCTCAGCATCTGGTCCAATCCTATCAGGGGCCTACGGCAGCAGATTTTGTGATCTGCTGCTGTCAGCTATGTTGAGGCAGCGTAAAAGCAGAGCTGCCATCGCGCATGATGGAGCCACATATGGAAATGGTTAGTGGTGCTGCAAGTGTGCCAGATGTGCCGACACATTCCACTGGCTCAGGTAAGGTGGAGGTGGGAGTTGGGAGCAGGCTGGATGGGGTGGAGCTTGGTGGCAACAGTGCACACTGGCTCGTATCCCCCATTTCCCATCCCCTTCCTCTCCTTAAACTTACACCAGCTACATAGCTGGCATGGGTCCAACAAGACCCACAGTCAGCCAGAAGACCTACTGAGGGGTACGTTTTTCACTTACCTCTCATTGACCTTCTGGCTGACACCCCACCCCCCAGCATGCAGAGTGTGCTCCATTGGTGAGGCTGCATGCTGTAACATGGTGGGTGATAGGATTGGGCTGTAAGGTGCTGTTGTCAGCCTGGCAGACCACATAAGTAAAACAGCTTAAATCTAATCAGGCACATTCTGCACTAGAAATTATAGTCCAGTCCATCAAGGAATGACATATATTGCAACACACATATAGCACACTATATGCAAATGGGTACTGCAACGTGCTGCACAAATGGCCAAACCATGCAATGCACTTGCTGCGAAGCGACATACATAAATGGGAACTGGAATATGTCACACACAAATGGGTGCTACAACATGTCACAAACAAATGAACAGTGCAACAATCATATACTGCCACCATGCTGCTATCACCTGCTGCAGCATGCCACATGCAAATAGATGCTGCAGCAGACAGTGTATGTGCTGTAACATGCTGTATCACACGTATGCGGCAACAGACATGCTGCATCACACCACCATTGTCTCCTCCCTCCATTCAGAGCTCTAGCAGTACTGAGCAACAAGGGAGAGAGAGAGAGAGGGGGGGGAAATTACTATGTGGGCTGAATATATACAACTGTGCTCACCCCCCTCTCCACCAACATGGGCAGGATCCGAGAGAAAGGAGTGGTGCATAAAAATGCTTGGAATGTCCATACACTAGAACACAGGTGTATTCCTAAACAATAAAAGAATTAATTAGCAAGTGGCTTCTTTATTATTTGACTTTTTTATTTTCTTTTGGCAGTGGGACAGACATTGTGAGATGTGGAACCACAATTGTTGAACAATGCCAAATGCACCTACTGTAGAGAGGATGGTTGCGATGTTCTGAAGATCGTGACTTAGTTCCAGGTGGTTTTTGGCGTCATGCAAGAGGCTTGGGTTGGGGTCTGCACTCACTGTCATATAGGTCCCACAACAGAAAGAGCTAGTAGATAATTTTGCTGTCCTGTCCAGGAATCAGGTGGGCAACCTGCAGTCCTGTCCTGGAAGCTGCAGGGCAAGGCAAAGTTCTCAAAAGGAATGGTCTGGACTGGCCATATGGAACCGCTATGACAGCAGCGCTCAGTGAAGCTGGTAGCAGTGAATAGGCAGCTGTTTGGTATGGATTAGAGTTTCAGGACCCTGGATAGCTCCAAGACAGGCAACTTGCTACAGTGAAGGTCAGAGGCTGACTGAGCTCTTACATACTGAAGTAGACCCTGAAAATCCATTCTTTGCCTTCACCAGGTAAGTAGTGTATATTTAAATAGCTTTGGTTGTGCTTAGAGCCTTCCACATCTACAGTGCTTAGAGTGTGAAAAAAGATAAATATTTAGGCCTCCAGATGACAAATGAAATTATGACGTATTTGATCTTTTATTCTGAAATGGATAGGGAAAGGATACTATCCTCATTACTGAATTACCCTCACTGGTGTTCACTGACTACAGTCTGGACCACACCTTTGGGAACCAGAACTCTAGAGGGAAGCCAATGTCCCTGGACAGAGATACCAGGGTAGAGGTTCCCCAGTCTATTTTTCTTTTCTATATTGACAGACAAGAGACAGCCCTATAGAACACTCCCTCAAACTTATATAAGAGTTAGCGTTTTTCTTTTTTCTTTGTCTGGATCTTTCACCTAGGCTCCTGAAAGTTGTTGTTGTTCTGTGTGAATTACTAGTGTGTAGACTTGCAAGAACTTCTTAGTGATTTCAGAACCATCAATTGTATGGTCTCATACAAGTGAGACTGTCGTCTTTCATTTGCTCTGATGTGCTCCCAGCAAACCTTTGAGTTTCCCACCCTATGCATTCTCTTATTGCTAAATTAAATCCAGCTTCATAACTTTTAAGCACCATTGAGCTTAGTCAAGGGGGAGGCCAGGTCAGGCACTGGCCAAGGGCTCACACCCACCAGAGGCCCACCTGGCTAGGCTGACCACTGAACCACCTGCCCCAAGGGCAGTAGCAGCATGCAGTGCAACATGAAGGGGGCTGCAGGCAAGGGGTGCCCAATGAAATCAATGCCAGAGGGCCCCCAATATCCTGGCACCAGCACTGCAAGTAGCCATTCTCAATCAGGAAGGAAACTAGCCAATTTGTCCTTCTTTCTAGTCATGTGGGAATCAATAGCTCTCCCCTTTCCTTAAAGTCACAGCACCCTGCAGTTCTGTGGGGCAAAGCAGAAGAAAGTAATGTTTGGTTTCATTTGATTGTAATGCTGGAAAGAGAAGCTGTAAGAAACAGATAACAGTTTGGGATTGTTTAGGGCTGAAGGTGTCTGTTCTGATATTGCTTTTGCACAGCTTGTGTTTGCTTCTTGTTAACTTCTCATTCCTATTCGTCAATACATGGAATATGTATGTGGAACCAAACCTGCGCATTTGTCAATACATGAAACATTCCAGAAATGTCCCTCATGTCGTCTGCCTTCCACTTTCAACTGTATTTTATTTCTCCCAAGAAAACGGAGCCTGCAAAGTCTTCTTCGATATTTCCGCTACTTCGAACGGGGATCCCAAAATGAAAGGAAGCAAATCAGGGACAGAAACAGAGTTGTAAAAAGTGAGCCACATGTAAGACCAAGGATTTTGTTTTTATACTGTGTATTTGTGAACTCCCTGTAAGTGAGTCGGAGCACAGATCACCTTGTCAGTGTTCAGCCAGGATAAAACAGACTTTTAAAGGTGAGCTTCTTTGGTTCTCTTAATTTATAATCTCAGAACTCAGCAGCCACCTGTCTAAGACTGAAGCAGCCATCCAATCTTTATTGGTCCCTCAGCACCCTTCCTACCAGTCTTGTTAGACCTCCCATACCAATCAGCCGCTAGCTATAACTCCCTGTTGTAATATTTCACCTGCTTTTGATCTCCATGTGTTGTGCTCTTTAACCTAAATCCAGTGCATAAAATATCAAGTCACCCGGTTCGACTGCAGATCAGACAGAAACGTTCCTCCATTGCCAAGTTAATTTTGCAGAGGCTTTCCTTTTTCCGAAGGAGAATTTTTTGTAAGTAGCTATTCAGAGAAAGAATTTGCTGCCATCATTTACTCTGCAACCAGAGCTGAACTGTGAGAATTGCAAAGTTCTTCTGGTTTGGACTATAGGTTATTTGAAACCTTGGGAGAGATCTCCGTAGTGTACTTCTGGCCTCAACAATTCTGTTTTAGGCTGTCATTCAATTTTTCACAGCCTATTCTTACACTTTAGAGTGACAAGGGAGTTAATCTAGACAGTGATTTACTCAAACAAGGAAATCAAGTAGCATAATTTGGGGTATTTATTTCCATTGACAAAACATCGGAGAGAATTTGTTTATTTCCTGGGGCATCTGGTTGGGCACTGCTGGAAATAGAAGCTGGACTAGATAGAACTGTGGCATGATCCAGAAGTGCTGTTTTTGTTTCCCTTTCCCACTGCCAACCAGGGCTTCTGAGAGGAATTTTATCAGGAGGTACAAAGTTAATTTCGGGCCCCTTCCCAAAGGGGGGAGGGGTGAAACGGGGCAGGGGGAGGGCAGCAACGGGGGCAGGCGGAATGGTGGCAGCGACATGGCAGGGTGAGATTAGCAGCCTTTCAATAAATAAAATAAAAGAGGATCAGAGATAAGAAAGCACATTTGATTTGAACATCTTTTTTATGCTAAGAATTCACAATACAGATAAACTTAGTATTGTCTGCTGTTTCTGTTTTTCATTTTCATTTTCTGCATCTGCCCCTTCATAACAATCCTGTGCATGACCACTCAAATCAACTGCTCCTTGTTTGGGCAGGACGTCTGGCTCAATTGGTAGAGCGATCGTCTCATAAATGCCTGAAGATCTGAAAGACAGCAGTTCAAGACGGCCGGAAGTGTCTGTTGGAAAGCTGTCGGCATGCCGAGCTGATAAGTTGCAGAGCCTCTGTGGGGGAGTGGAACTGCAGCTGCAGCACTTGAGTGGCAGTCAAGGTTGCCCTGTCAGCTGAAGCATGGTGAGGCGAATGCCAGAGAGAGAGAGAGAGAGAGAGAGAGAGAGAGAGAGAGAGAGAGAGAGAGAGAGAGAGAGAGAGAGAGAGAGAGCTGGACTGTGAAAGCAACATCTAGAATGAAGAGTTCTACAAAAGATTAGAACGTTATTATATTGTAAAAACTCCTTGGGGGTTAGAAAAGCCTGCCCATGTACACCACCTTGAATTAAAGTCGGAGGAGAAATCCAATGACCAAGAAAGGCAGTATATAAATACTGTATATTATTATTATTATTATTATTATTATTATTATTATTATTATTATTATTATATTGTTTGGGGATGAGGCTCTCCCACTAATGGAAGGCTTTACTGGGCCACTAATGCTGCCAGAAACTCCAGCAGCCACAGGGATAGAGCTCATGCTCCTCCCTCACAATGCGTAGACCCCGTACTAGCACTGTGCCGCTTTGCCATATATATATATATATATAGGATAGGAACAGTTCTGGGGGTCCTCCTTTGCCTCCTGGGTCCCCTTTTGGACCCCGGGCCAGGGAACAAATTACCCCCCTTTACCCCCCCCCCCACTCATGGGCCCTGCTTCCCCTACTTTTTCAATTTTGAAAAGCTTAAAAAGTGGCTTGAGATTTCAACAGAGAGACCTGTTAAAGGAGGACCAGTCCAATGTACCCTGAACAAGCCCACATCTAGTCATCATATATATTCATTTCAACAGCCTTGGCCAGTATATGAAAACATCACTAAAATTCTTCCAGCATCCAACCTAATCTGTGGGTTAAAAGAGATGCTAAATTATTAGTTCCCAACAAAATGTCTTCCCAATACTCCAAAATATTAACATCTTTATACCAGTGATGTATTCTAAGGGCAACTTGGGGAATTAAGATAAATAGATTTTAGATGTCGACAGAAGGCAAATACAAATATTTGCAATTGCATAACATGGAAGGGCCATAGCTTTATGATAGAGCATGTGCTTTGCATACAGTGGCGTCTTCAGCCCTCCTGCCGCCTGGGGCTAGGAGGGCGGGGGCTGGCTCTCCTCGGACCCCAAAGCTGGAGCACCGCCCGCCCGTTATGGCTGCGGGCGGGCGCCGCGCTCCAGCTTCGAGTCTGGGGTGAGCGCCCCCCGGAGGCTCGGTGTCTGGGGCCCTGTATATCAGGGCCCCAGGCGTTACTACGCCACTGCTTGCATATAGTCTTGGGTTCTATATGGTCTTGGGTTCTTGGGTTCAATTCCCAACATCTCTAGGAAAGGATGGGAAAGAAACCTGCCCTGTAACCTTGGAAAACCTTTGCCAGTTAGTGTAGACCTAGGTAGACCAATGGCCTGACTCCAAATAAGGCAGCTTCATGGTAGATTTTGATGGGATTATTGACTTTGAACAAATTCTGGGAGTTGGTGGGCAGTGTCTGGTTTGGTGATGGGTAGGCTTACCAGATCGTCAACCGGGACAGAGCGATTGCCCCTTAAGGGGGAGGAGCGTGGGCGGGGCTGGGAACCCAGGGTTCCCGGTCCCGCCCACACTCCTCCCCCTTAAGGGGCGATCGCTCCATCCCGGTTGATGATCTGGTAAGCCTAGTGATGGGTCACAAGTTGTGTAAACCTGAATGGCGTATTTCCTTTGGATCTAACCTTGTCCTTTTTGCAGACCCTACTGATAGCTCTTCTTGAATATGTGTCTGACTTAATTTCAGTTTGTTCCGCCAGCACCAACTTTGTATGGACTTGAGTTCCTAGGTGATTCAAGTACTCATTAGGGACCTCTTGAAATTTAAAGAATATCCTGTCTTTTCACTCTTTGCAGTGGACACCAGATACATTTTTGATTTGAGGTTTCCGGGTGTGACAGAAACTAATTTTCAGGCTCCTTTTAATTTGTACAAAGACAAAGTCTTCAACACTGGTTCAAAACAGAATATTAAACAGTTGAAACTGCACAGGAAGTTTGAAGCACATTAGCTTAGAAGGAAATATATAAGTTCTTTGGGAGTGTGTGGCCACATTGCAGTTCTGGCAGTGACCTTCCTGCCCAGACTTGGCCCCTGCACGAGGCAAGTAAGGCTGAGTCCTTAACAATTGGGAGATCCAGAGAGGCAGTGCTCCCTCAGTATTTTCTCTGCTGTCTCGACACTGAGCTTGCCATTCAGCACTCAGATGATGTTGCAGCCAGCCCACCCACCCTAGGGATAGTCTGAAATTAGCTGGTTTGGGCATCGGGTATCGGGATACCCTTGGACATTGGATAGTATTTGTTTGCACTCTGCCTGATTGACACATGATGGGGTTGTTTTTTTGTTTTTGTTTTACCTATCCTGGTGTTAGATTAGCCAGTTTCGTTCACTTCTGATACTTATAGCACAGGACTGGGAGTAGGAGTAGGGATCTGGTATCACCCTAACAGCACAATCCTGGGACTTCCGGCAGTGACAGGACAAGCGTTCCGTCGCCAGAAGCAGTCGCGAACGTGCTGTAAAGCATGTTTGCAACTACTCTGGAGCAAGGGAGGCCGACGCAGAGGCCGGCCTTCCTTGCTCTGTCACTGGAGCGCCCGGACAGGTGCTGCTGCCGGACAGGTAAGATGGGATCTGGCGGGCGCGGGGGTGTTTCAGCGGGTGAGGGAGGGGGCCATTGGCCTAGCCGGCCCTGGAGAGGTTGGGGCCCCGGCCATATGGCCCCGCCATATCCCCGTCCCTGCTGGGTGGCTGGGCCATTACACGGCCTCCTCCAACTTTCAACTGGTGAAAATCTGAGTAGGCCAATTTGGGCGGCCTGGGGTTATACCCGGGGATGAGCATCCCCTTCCCTGAGTAGACCTCCAGCCCGGCGCACACCGGGCAGCCTGTGTACAGGATCCGGCCAGCGGCTCTGGGCTGCCGGCCGGATCCTTATGGTGGATTGCGCTGCCCGCCATTCAAGGGCTAGAGGGGAAGTCCATACAGATCTCAAGAGGTTCAGGGATGTTGGCTGGTGACCCTTAAGGTCTGAATTAAGACCTTAATGCGAAGTCTACCCTAAAGGCTTTCCGGCTTGGGATGAGCTGGGCAATTAGACTGCCTTGAGCTCCTTTCCAGGGGTTGGTGGGCAAAACCAGAAGTTGGTGTGAGCCAATCTCTGTTTGGACTCAGGGTGCTAACACCCAAAGGGGAAGTGAACAGTTACTGTACGTCTGCCTCCCTCAGGGTTGGTGCCCGCAATAAATGGGGAGGAATAGGATCTGCTGCAGGATTTACGCTTATTGAATCATGGAATTAATAAAGAGGCCCTGCTTTATACCAAATATTACCTTGTCTTGTGTGGTTTATGAGGGGTACTTGGGCGATATTAGGTTCCAGATTAAACCAGATTAAGTTGCCAGAGTTCTTTAGGGAGACACAGGTCACTCATTATCCCCTTTCACACTTTACTAAAACAGATTAGTTGAAAGTCATTTCTAGAACATCCCGCAGACTGGATTTGCTTCCTTTTAGAATGCCAAGGTGTTAACTACGTTGTAGGTGCTCTGCAAATAAAATATATTTGTTTTCCATTCTTTTATTCAGCATTCCTTATGTACCAAAATGGCACAGAAAAAAAACAATGTAATTTGTCCTGAGATATGATTAGCTGACAAGGTGAATGAATCAAGAAGGTGAATAGATATCATCCTATGACATGGTGGGGTGCTTTGATACCTTAAATGCACACAATTAGTAGCATGCAGCAAATCCGATGCTGCCATAGAGTTATCCAGGCACAAGTATAAATGGAGGCAGATAGCCAGGAGTCTCAAGAAGCCGAGACGGAGGGCCATTTGTGGCAATGCTGGCTGCACACATTTTATTTAGCCAGCAGGGGGCATAGCATGAATAGTATAAAGCAGGGGTCCCCAACCCCCGGGCCGCGCCCCATTACTGGGCCGTGGGCTATTGCAGAATGGGCCGCGAGCATTTGGCGGTGCCCCCCCGCCGACAATGTTTCGCCCTGCCGTGGCCTATTGCAAAATGGGTCGGCGAGGGGACTCTCCCCCGCGCCGCCCTGTAGCCGGAAGGAGTGCTGCGGCTTCGTGCACACGCTAAAACAGTCCCTGCTGCTGCCAGCCACGGCAGCTCCCACCCTCAGGCCCAAGACTGTGCAGGGCCCAGTCCGTCCGGCTGCTACACCGGCGAAGAAAGGGGTGGGCTCACCGCCCTGTCGGGAGCAAAAGCCTCAGCTGCTTTGCCTGCTGGGGGCGGCTTCAGCCACTGGCAACCGAATGGCGGGACAGCTGGCCGTGGTGCCTCACCTCCCCCCGTCAGCTCAGGGGAAAGATCATGGTGCGGCATGGCACAGTAAGCCCCAGCGGAATCCCAAAACCAGAAGGGGCAAGTGGGGGGGTCAAAGTTGCAGCGGCAAGATTTTTGCGCCGCTTTGGAGGGGCTCCTGGAGGGCTCCAAAGCGGCACTGAAGCGTTCTTGTGGTGTGTGTGAGCAAAACACACCTCCCACACGCCTCCCACCCCCAGGCACGTTTTTGTGCGGTGACGTCACGGAGGTGTCATTTTGCGCTGCGCACCCCCAGTACCATCCCCCGGTCAGTGGGAACATTTTCTATGAGGAAACCAGTCCCCGGTGCCAAAAAGGTTGGGGACCACTGGTATAAAGCCATACTGGGCTAAAGGACAGGGACAATAGTTAGCCATCAAACCATGCTACCACAGTTGCCTTCTCTGGCCGCCCACTTGCCGCCACTGCTCCTCCTCTTTCCAGTCCCGGGGTTAGGAAAGAGGAAGACAAAGAAGAATAAGGAATATGGAGGGAAGGAGAGTGCTGAGCTAGAACAGTGGGGGGTGGAAGGAGCTGAGACTGGCACATCTTTGAGTAAGGGGGGGCAGCATTTGGCATGCTACCTCTGGTGTCAGGTCTTGGACTGGCCCTGTGAATAGGGACAGTTGCTTTCCCTTAGCTAAATATACCGGTAAATGAAGCACCACTTAAAAAGTGCCATTCACCCAGTTAGCATGAGTGAACCTCTAACGTTCTAGGTCTCCCGCGTGTGTGTGTGTGTGTGTGTGTGTGTGTGTGTGTGTGTGTGTGTGTGTGTTTGTTTGTTTGTTTGTTTGTTTGTTTGTTGGGGGCAATGTATGGATGTTGACTCCTAAACCCACATGAAGTCCTGACCATTTCCCCATAATAGTTGTAGCTTGTGTTTCCGGCTTGCAAACAATATCTACTTGTTCCAATAGGATAGCTGAATAAATGTTTTACAAACTGTAATTGCCAAAATATATATGTTACACTATCTGATACAAGGAATTACCTGCTGGTTTGGAAATGTTTGTGTTCAGGCTTTTACAAAAATAGCAGGCTTACCCCCACAAGGTTACATTAACATTTGATTTATATACAGTCATCTGAGTTATTTGAACTCAATGATTGAATCAGCTACTGAAATATTTTACAAAAGCAAATATGCTTTTGGCTTTTTACGGGAACTTTGCAGTCAGTAAAACTGCTGGGGAGAAACAGCTCTCCAGAGATGATCTATGTTATTAACGTTATATATTCCCAAGATTAAAACTCTCATAGACCTTAAGAGTAATGACTTCCTACTTCAGAGTCAATCGTCATATAATCAGAGAGCTGTCAAACAGCTACAGGCTCTCAGTGATCTCTCCCTATATACAACTGCAAACATGTGATAATGGAACTGCTACTGGTCATAAGAACATAATAAGAACATAAGAAGAGCCCTGCTGGATTAGGCCAAAAGCCCATCTAGTCCAGCTTCCTGTATCACACAGTGGCCCCACCAGATGCCTCAGGGAGCACAAGACAACAAAATAACCTGTTTCCCGTTGACACTCCCTTGCACCTGGCACAGAGAAAACCCACTTCTAAAACCAGGAGGTTGCTTATGGCTTGTAACCTGTGATGGTCTTTTCCTCCATGAATCTGTCCAAACCCCTTTTAAAGGCATCTAGGCCAGGTGCCATCACCACATCCTGTGGCAAGGAGTTCCACAGATGAATTACACGCTGGGTAAACAAATATTTTCTTTTGTCTGTTCTAACTCTCCCTCCACTCAATTTTAGTGCATGTCCCCTGGTTCTGGTGTTGTGCGAGAGGGAGAAGAATTTCCCTCTATCCACTCTCTCCATCCCATGCATAATTTTATACGTCTCAATCATGTCCCCCCTCAGGCACCTTTTTTCTAGGCTGAAAAGCCCCAGACGCTGTAGCCTTTCCTCATAAGGGAGGTGCTCCAGCCCACGAATCATTCTGGTCGCTCTTTTCTGCACCTTTTCCAATTCAACTATATCCTTTTTGAGGTGTGGTGACCAGAACTGGACACAATACTCCAGATGTGGCCTTACCATCGATTTGTACAAAGGCAGAATGATATTGGCCGTTTTATTCTCAATCCCTTTTTTAATGATCCCGAGCATGGAATTGGCCTTCTTCACAGCCGCCGCACACTGGGTCGACACTTTCATCGACCTGTCCACCAGCACCCCAAGATCTCTCTCTTGATCCGTCACAGACAACTCAGAACCCATTAGCGTATATGTGAAATTTTGGTTTCTTGCCCCAATGTGCATCACTTTGCACTTACTTACATTGAAGCGTATCTGCCATTTTGCTGCCCATTCTCCCAGTTTGGAGAGATCCTTCTGGAGCTCTTCACAATCCCTGCTGGTCTTCACCACCCGGAAAAGTTTAGTGTCATCTGCAAACTTGGCCACCTCACTGCCTATCCCCGACTCCAGGTCATTTATGAATAAGTTGAAAAGCACCGGTCCCAAGACCGATCCTTGGGGCACACCGCTTTTCACCTCTCGCCATTGTGAAAATTGCCCATTGACTCCCACTCGCTGTTTCCTGGTCTTCAACCAGTTCCTAATCCACAAGAGGACCTGCCCTCTTATTCCCTGACTGTGGCGTTTTCTCAGGAGCCTTTCATGAGGGACCGTGTCAAACGCCTTCTGGAAATCCAGATATATAATATCCATGGGTTCACTCGCATCCACATGCCTGTTGACCTTTTCAAAAGGTCCCTAACAGGAAGTAAACGGTAGAAGCAAGTAATGCACTACAAAAACAACATCAATTCCAATTTAAAACATTAGGCCTACCAGTTACTATAAGAACATTAAAATGTTGTGTTGCATCAAATTAGTGGTGCATCCATGCTCTGTTGACATCTTGGTTGGACTACTGTAACCTGGTCTACATGAGACTGCCCTTGAAGATGGCTCAAAAACTACAATTGGTGCAGAATGCAATGGCACATGCAGTTGCCGGGGTTCAGCAGTTGTTGGGCTGTTGCTTCAGAAGCTGCTGCCCATCCATTTCCACAGTGACGGAGGACGGAAAGGGGTGGGGGAGGTGGGCCCCCAGTGGCACCCGGGGAGTGTTGGGCCCCAGGTGGGTGGGCGGGTGTCAAAGTGGCGTTTCGGTGGCGCAAGCGGGCAGCAGCGACAGGTTTAGTCCTCCCACCCGCCCTGTGCCTTTGTTCGATAGAAAACGACCGACAGCGGTGACATCACTTCTGGTGTGTGTGTGTGTGTGTGTGTAGCTCCAGCACTGCATTTCCAGGCCCAATTCAAGATGCTTTAAAGCCTTTCATGGCCTGGAACCAGAGTACCTTAAGGACCACCTACTTCCATATATTCTGGCCCATCCCCTGAGATCATCTGAGTTGGCCTTGCTCCACGTGTCACCTCTAACAAAAGTATGTTGTCTTTCCATGTAACTAATATTAGTTTTCAACAAGTCTTGATAATTAACAAGATAATTAACAAGACTATCCTATCCCCTGCCAGCCCAGAACACTAATGGAGTGTGTGCTGCATGCTGTGGGCGAGTAGGAGATGAGACAGTCCAGGAGAGGTGTAGAGGAAAGATGAGAGGTCCCAGTGTCCACACACTGCTTCAGGGCAGTAGCACCTAGGACTCAGCGTTCACTCCCTTCCCTTTCCCCTCTCTTTCCCTTTGGTCTGGGCACTTTGGTAGTTCCAATCTGCTTCCACCAGGTCAGAATATCAGGGTAGCCAGGGACATGGGCGTCGACAGGGGGAAGCGCGCGGGGCGGGCCGCCGGGGGGGTCACGCGCATAGGGGTGACGCGTGACCCCCGCTTACAGTTTGTCGGTGGAGCTGGGCCCGCCTGCCCTTGCGTCCGTTTGGTTCTGAAATAAGCCGAAAACGGCGTGGGGGGGGTTCCGGGCATGCGCGTGATGTCACGCGCGGGGGGCGGGGCCGCATCCTTAAGGGTGACGCGCACGTCCCGCTCCCCAGTGACGCGCGTCCTGGTGACGCGCCTGGCCAGGGAGTTCCCCTGAGCAAGAACTCCCTCCTCGGTCAATACTGGACCACAGTCCTTCTAAATCTGCTTTCTCAGTAGTGCCTGCAGAGCGAGGAGATGACAATTCCACTGATTTCTCAGAACAAGGCAACTCAGAGTAATTTGAAGAGGTTTATTAAAATGCTAATACTAATTTTTTAAAAAAGATAACAGAACCAAAGGAACAGGAAAAGCAATGGTAAAGATTACTTGGATTTGAACTGAATTATTTTAGCCACCAGGTGGCGCTGCATCATTGCAGAGCTCACACATGCGTAGAGGAATTCCTCTTGCCTCTGGAATTCAATTTAGCCTACACAATGCAAAGGCTAGAAAACAACAGGAAGACAGATAAAACCTAAAACAATATAAAATCTAACAAGTTTTGGCTATTTTTAAACTTCCTTTCCACTGGTACCATGAAATGGGCTTGTTCTTCAGATGACGGGGGAGAAGAAAGAGAGAGAGTTTCATTTTCCTTGGAGTTTAGTCTCCCTCAGCTGAATGTGTCAGCTGTTCTGATTGGTCAAGGGCTGTTTCTTTAGTTACCTGGGCCAGTCCTTTGGTAACTGGATCTATCTCCTCCCCCAGCTCTGCATTCCAACAGCAAAGGCGATGTTACTGAAGGGCTTTAACAAGACAAAAGGACCTGGCTGGAAAGATGCAGGAATCTGCAACCCAGGTCTGAGAACACAGACTGGCTGTTGAGTTTAAACCCACAAGATGACAGACTAGGGTAGTGTTTCCGAAACTTTTTTGACCTGTGGCTCCCTTGACCGTTGGCGACCATTGGCCATGGCTCCCCATGACATTATGTTGATGCCTGCCAATTGGCATTGCACTGTTTTCCGTGAGGATTCCGTGGCACTCCACGGCTCCCCTGGCTGGTTTCCGCGGCTCCCCTGGGAGCCACGCCTCCCAGTTTGGGAACCACTGGACTAGGGAACACACATGAACTGATTTCATGATAAGAGGTAAGTAAAGAACATTTTTACTTACCCCCTTGTAGGCCGCCTGGTCCCCAATGAGTCTCCTCAGATCAGTGCCTGCTCTTCAGCTGGTGTAATTCTGAGGAGACTCAGGGGGCAGGTCCAGGCTGGGAAGGGGGCATAAGATCTGGCATGTGTGACTGCTACCAAGATCCTCCCCCTCCCACCCTGCACCGCCCCATCCTCGTCTGCTCCATGCCCCGATTTGCCCGTGACTGTCCTCCAGTCCATCCCCACCATTGATTTACTCACAGCAGCAGAGGTTCTGCATCACCTTTGCGCTACTGCACCAGTGGCCCGGGCCTTACAGTGGCAGATTGCTAGATCCACCAGTATAAGACCCAGGTAAGATTGGTAAAGGACTGAATAATATAAGGCCCTAAGTATGGTACAGGACCCTAAGTATGGTAAAGGACCATAATAATAATAATAATAATAATAACAATAATAATAATAATAATAATAATAAATGCTGAAGATGAACTGTGACATACTGGTATTGTGGAAATTTAGAACACAATCTAGTCTTGAAAAAGATTGCAAGTATGACAGGCCAACAATTTACAAAATATATAATATGTACATGAAAAGAAACTGAAAACCACAAGAACAAAAAGAAATGTATTCAGTTCAATTCACTCTACTGGTTTTAGCTATTAACAATTACACCAACAAAACACAAAACATTAAAACATCATAACACACAATGCAAAATAAAAGCTAATGAGCAGGATGACTAGTAAGATTGTGGAAAAATATGTTACTGGGGAAAAAACCCAAATGAAAATGAGTTAATGTTTGAAGTAAGTTTATGCAAGATGCTAGGAATGAAATGACATTTGACATGAGTAAAATGGAAATACCTCCGGGGAATACACGAGTTTCAAAAAAAGTTCAGAAGATGTCAAAAAGTGGAGGTGACAGGGAAAAACAGATGTCTGCCCCTGGCATACTGATGAAATTATCACAGCAGCAGGTATTGAATTTTGCAGAACATGAGAACAGATCTATCATATCCAAACCATCAGCCGCCATTGTCAGCACCTCCAAACTCATCATTGTTAAGAGAGATCAAAGATGAAAATGGAACAATTATTGACAGATGGTATATTGAGAAAAAAACAAAAACAAAATATGCAGAATTCTTTGAAAGATTTTTATAGGACTGATGACTGCAATGGGCATTATTTTTATTTAATTTAATCTTGAGTTTTTGTCACATTTTAATTGACTTTGTCCCCAATCCTATTGGGGCCTTCTACTGCTAGAACTACCATTCTGGTACTGTAAGGTCCTTTACGGAGGCACGAAAGCTGGGCTGCTGTTGCGTGCTTCCAGGCCACTGCCACAAACAGGAAGTGATGCGGCACACACAGCAGTGGCTCCAGAGGCTTCTTTCAGCGCCACTAAGTTGGTGGTGTGGGCATGTCCTGGGTAGGGAGGGGGAGAGGGGGTGGATCTTGGTGGTTCCGTTAGCACTGCTGCATGCTATAACTTGGGCCACCCCAAGTCTTCCCAGCACTCGATGTGCCAAATGCTTCTCTCCTTACCTAGCCGTTCATCTGAGGCCATTACTATTGCTGCTGCTGCTCTGCTCTTGAACTGATAAGGAAAAAAGGGAACAGAGCAGAAGAGGAACTGTGGAGAAAAGGACAGTGGTAGGTCAGAGTAATGGGGACACTGTAGTTCACTACCTTCTCACCTCCACACTTCCTCCTATACCCTTTTTCTCTTGCTTTTCACATCTAAGGAGGAAGGGTGGAGATATGCAGGCGGATGGAGGCTTCTGAAATGTTTTATATCAACCACGTACCAAAACAATTAAGGACCAAATCCTGTCCACGTGATATGCTAGGGATCCCTAGGTCAGCATACCATGCAGTTCGCCATTGTGGCGCCTCTCTGACAGTCTGCGGAACATGGCTGCTGGTGCAAAGGTCAGTAGGCCATGCACTGGCAGCAGCACTGCACAGACTGGCCGTCTGTGTGGTAGTGGTGATGGGGTAGATTGGGGGCAGATCAGGGCAGGGATTGGGCCAGGCCAGGGTGGATTGGGGCCGGGATGGGGCAGGCCTCAGCAGCAGCATCCACTGGATCCAGAGCCCCTGTCCTGGGCCTGACACATCCCCTTCACCCTAAAAGATCTACACCAGCAAAAGAGACGGCATAGATCTGAGTAGGCCCATAGGGGACCACAGAGCAGACAGAGAGGTAAGATGTTTACTTACGTCTCTGGCTTGCCTGGTTCCCAGCCGGCCCACAGGATGCAGTGAAGGCTGCATCAGGAGCCCTGCATCCTGCAGGCTGGCCAAGGATAAGATTGGGTCATGAGAAACCATCTGAAACACTAAGAGCCAGTCCAGCCATCATTAAGCACTTTGCCTGTGCTTGACCCCCCCCCTCCCCCTGAAATCTCTGGCTTTAGAAACAGCTCTTAGTTTTGGCTGGATTGTTTCTATTTCAAAGAGTGAATTCACAAGGCAGCCAAGTCTCTGAATCCCAGGCTTGCGGCCAAGTTCCGAAGCACCTTGTGGAAACAAGACGTGTTTGGTTTGAGGTAGGGAAGGGGGGCGTTCACATAAGAACATAAGAAGAGCCCTGCTGGATCAGGCCAAAAGCCCATCTAGTCCAGCTTCCTGTATCACACAGTGGCCCCACCAGATGCCTCAGGGAGCACAAGACAACAAGATAACCTGTTTCCGTTGTTACTCCCTTGCACCTGGCACAGAGAAAACCCGCTTCTAAAACCTCTAAAACCAGGAGGTTGCTTATGGCTTGTAACCTGTGATGGTCTTTTCCTCCATGAATCTGTCCAAACCCCTTTTAAAGGCATCCAGGCCAGGTGCCATCACCACATCCTGTGGCAAGGAGTTTCACAGATGAATTACACGCTGGGTAAAGAAATATTTTCTTTTGTCCGTTCTAACTCTCCCTCCACTCAATTTTAGTGCATGTCCCCTGGTTCTGGTGTTGTGTATCTGAGGCCAATGAGCATTTCCTTTTCATCTCTTACCTACAGTTCCAAAGGCCAAAACACACATGGAATATGTCAAGTAATAATAAAGCAACCCCCCCCCCCCCCCAGAGTGTACTTCAGATCGAAAGGCAAATAGGAGCCATCCTGGGGCAGGGAAATCTGAATCAGGACTGTCCTCATTAGATAGGGTCAACAATGGTCTCTTCTTAGAACATTTTAAATCTTTGAAATTGATCAGCAATTCTCCTCGCTTACTCCTTTTTTTTTCCAGGTTAGTTTGTGAAAGGTGGGGAATGAAAGTTCTCCAGATTACTTAGAGCCTCCATAGGATTTGCCTTTGCATTTCCATGAGGATCGTTCCCAGAACAATTCCCAGAACAGGCAACATCATTTCAGCCAGTTCTCTATTTTAGTTGAGCAGCCAAATACCAGAAGGAATGATAGAAAGAAGGATGTGATTCATTTTTTTTCTTTGAATGAAGCAATATAAGTATAGCAGATCCAGCTCAGAAGCCTCTCACACTCAGTACACAGGAAATATTTACCTTTGCAGCCCATTAAAATAATTAAACAGGTATGAAGTGAACATGATTAGTTATTCATATCATTAAAAGCTCATTAAAATGCCAAAGGGACTCAAATTAATTACTGTGATTTGTGAGATCATTAGAAATGTGCCAACGAAATAGGAAAATATAGAGGAAATTAACTATAGTGTTAATTTGTCAATCCATGCTGTAATTGGGCAAATATATCTCTGTGGCTCAATAAAAAATAAACCCCAATGAATGTTGCTACGCATTTATTCTAGGGAACAGACCAACGCTCTGTAGTACTCCGAACAGCACACAGCTCTCGATGAAGCTGAACTGCTAGGGTGTCTTTAATCCTGGACAATGTTCCCCACAATTGTGAAGACAAAACACTTTCCCACTGAGAAAACAACAGAGTAGTTCTCATGGATAACAGAGCTCCTAGACTGTGATGTGAGGAAGGGCTGGCTCACCCAAGCAAGTCTATTGCCTGATGACTCTAATATCCAGTGACAATTTGCATGTTTGAACAGGTCGTCACAGAATTAATATCATGATGGAGCTTTCACATCACCTCAGTGCAATGTTTTTTATAGACTCTATTCACACATTTGGTTGCCAGCCATCAAAGTCCCTGATGAACATTCAATATGGGTACAACAACAAATGTATTTTTTTTGGGGGGGGGGGCGCGGCGGACAGAGAAGCTATATTGCAGCTGCAAACATTGTCCCTAACCTTTGTTAGAATGTCAGACATGACACTATACAAATGCAAGTGGGCACCTGAGAATTATCTTAGACATATACATAATTCCCTTCATTCATTCATCTTGTATCCCACCTTTCACAATTGCTCCTTTCAGTATGAGTATATTTCAGAAAGGAGTATATTTCTGAAACTGTAGCTGCAAGGGGTTGAAGGGCTCTGTAGTGCTACAGTATTCACGGTGTGAAACAGTCTTTACAAATCTGTTTATTTATTGGTGCAGGTGGTATTTCAGATAGGTGGTACACCTGGTGACAAAGGTTGAGAACCCCTATGGTAGACCAAATGAGATGTGACAAAGATGTGGGTGACTGTGGTCAGATCTACTTTCTGGTTTCTACAGCTGCAGCTGGTGCACCAGTTGAAGGTGGGCAAAGTTGAAGGTGCACCAGTTGAAGGTGGGCATTCCTGGCCATGGCAGCCACCTGACTGTCTAGGAGCAGGACTAGGTCCAGAAGCACACCCAAGCTGAGCACCAGCTCATTTCAAGGGAGTGCAACCCCATCAAGAACAGACTGGCCCCCATTTCTTGACCAATGTTCCTACTGACTATTGGTACCTCCATGTTGTCTGAATTAAGTCTCAACATGTTAGCTGAAACATGGCATTTTCTGCTGTTGCCCTGTTGGCATCACCATTCAGAGCTCAGACAGCGTCATACCCATCCCATCCACCCTAGGGATAGTCTGAGGTTAGTTGGTTGCCTTCAGGGACTGGGTAGGGATTTTTATTTATTTATTTTGCTTTTCACCTGATTGGCTCTTAGTGAGCAGGATTTTTTTTTTTTTTTTTTTGCCTACCCCAGACTGTTTCCTGGGTTGTGTTGGTCACTTCTGTCTGGCTCAAAGATGCTGGCTGCTGACTCCTTGGGCCTGAGTTGCAAAATCTATCCTAAAAGCTTTCCAGCTTGGAATGAGCTGAGCAATTTGGCTGCCTTGACCCCCTTTCCAGGGGTTGGTAGGGACAACCAGAGGTTGGCGTGAGGCGAGCTCTGGTTGGAGTCAGGGTGCTAATGCCCAAAGGGAAGTGAACAATTGCATCTGTCTCCTTCAAGGTAGGCGCCAATAGGATTCACTGCAGGATTTATTTTAATTGATTTCTATAATCAATAAAGTGTCCCAGTTCGTCTCATGTTATTTGTGAGGGGTGCCTGAGCAATACTATTATCTTGGTTCAAACGCTGAGCATAGGATCGAATCACTGTTGGTTTCCCCCAGTGACTACCCTCTTCCGGAAGATTTCAGTGCTTCTGTTCTTTGTCTCTCAGCTCTTTTCTCTTTCTTAATTGTTCAATTCCCTCATAGCAGGCGGTTCTCTTATACGCCATTAAGCCTGAGCATGCTGACATGCACTCATTCTCCCTTATTCCAGTCATTCCTTTGCTAAGTGTCTTCAATCTCCTGTAATACCTCCCATTGTACTCTCTCATTATCAACTTCCAGTGTTTGCTCTTTCCCTGTTAGTGTATCATCACAAATACGCTTGGAAGTTAGCTCCGGTTTTTCCCCCCTACTTTGAAATGTGCAGCTGGTGCATTTCCTTCAGGAGACCTCTAGCACCCTCTTGTTACTCCAGCAGTTCATTCCCTGGTATTTTTGGCATGAGACACATACACATATGCAAGCACTCAACTGGGCTTGCTTGATGCCTCGCCACTGGAAATGGAAAAACTCAGTAGGAATGCAGTATTAACTTCAAATGATTGATTTTTTTTGTTTAGTTTCTCCTACTGTGAAAGATGCTACCATGCTGTTCAACCCAGTTGACTTTCTGGAAGATGTATATTTGTGAAGATCTAAAAGACTACGATCATCTGAGCTTTTGATGCGTACTGCCTACATTCCAGAAGGCACTGTGTCTAATGTGACCGTTTGCCTCTTTAATTCATCTTTTTGGAGATATGCTCTTACTTTCTATCAGATTGTCTACATCATAGATGAGTGAAGATGGCAAGTGTTTCATACAGCATTGGAAATCAACATGCAGTACATATTCTTTAGAATGACGACAGTGCCTTCATTCATTTTGGATTTTGCTCAATATTAAGTCACAGAATGGAGTGCCTTTTGGATTTTCTACTTCTGGAATGAAATGTCTTGAGCTTCCCATGTTTACATCAGTTCTAAAGAAGAACTTCGAGCCCAAGCCTATGTATGTCTACTTAGAAGTTAATCCCATTATAGTCAACAGGGCTTACTTCCAGATAAGTGTAGATAGGACTGCCGCCTTCCAGAGCTGTGTTAGCCTTGTGGCACCTTAAAGGCTAACAAGCAGATTATGGCATAAATATTCACAGACTGGAGCAGCAGTTCTCAAACTGGTGGGTTGCGACCCACCAGGAGAACCTCTCGTTCCCGTTGGCCCCAGTGGGACAGTGTCGGCAGCAATGCCGGGGAGAAGTGGTTGTCCTTACCTCACTGGCGGTCCTGATGGCTTCCGGGAGTGGAGGCTTGGTTAAGGTTTCATAAGAAATACTTTACTCACAGTTCATAGTTGCTTACATGCATCTTCTGAAGTGATCAGAGACCCTTCTATTTTGGAACAGAGAACCCTAGAGCTGTTTCCTTTGTGTGGAAGTCTGGTGAGGATGGCCTGGTGGGCATGGAGCCCTGGCAGAGCACATCCTCCTTCTTTAATGATGTGGAAGCAAGAGAGAGAGAGAGAGAGAGAGAGAGAGAG
This sequence comes from Plestiodon gilberti rubricaudatus, assembly GCA_026170595.1. Taxonomy (NCBI): domain Eukaryota; kingdom Metazoa; phylum Chordata; class Lepidosauria; order Squamata; family Scincidae; genus Plestiodon; species Plestiodon gilberti. The sequence continues at coordinate 58,992,717 of JANXHW010000004.1, read as the reverse complement.
AGAGAGAGAGAGAGAGAGAGAGAGAGAGAGAGAGAGAGAGAGAGAGAAGAGGGGAGGAAACAAATAGTGTTAGGACCACACCTCCTGCAAGAACCATAGAGGGACAAGCAAAGAGGTCTCAGTTGACTGGACATTACACTGCCCTCCACAGTCCTGCAGTGGTGTTGCATTCAAATTCCAACAGTGGTCTGGCTCAGGGATGCAGCCTGATGATCCCTCAGGCTTGAAATGCAAAGTTCATCTCAAAGGCTGATGGGCTTGGGGTGAGTCACGAAATTCGGCTTTCTTGACCCCCCATTCCAGGGGTTGGCATTGAAAAGCTGGGGCCGCTGAGAGGTGACCTCAGGTTGAAGTAAGGGTGGTGTCACCCAAGGGGGGCTTGACAGTTAAGGTGAGAGGAGTTGGTGTAAATAGAATCTGCTACAGTTGTGAATTGGTCAGTTGTTATGACCAATAAATGTGGCCCATTTTTATTCCAAGTCACCTTGTCTTGTGTGATCTGTGCTGGGGTACTTAACCTATTACAGATTTCATGTTATTAATTGTACCCATGGAAGAAGTTAGATATTATGTGCCTTATTCAGGAATTCTGCCAGTGGATAATAACTAAATAAGACATTGATTCTTCGGAGGTCAGTTATACACATCATAAAATCATTCCAGATTTGTCACCAATGTGGTTGAATTTATGGGGCAATTTATTGCTAAATCTGGAATGAACAGCAAGAGGAGTGAGTGCCAAGCTCAGGAGAGTGGAGAGTAGCATTTGGGTAAGTTGCAGCAGTGTAATCCAGAGACATCTAAAGGGGTGTTGACATATTTTCTTCCTGTATCAAACATTTTTACACCCTTATGGCACAATTCTGTCTAGAAACTGTCTAGAAACTGCTCTGACGAACTAGGACACCACTCTACTAGCCACAGGTGAAGTAAGTTCCCCACTGAGCAGCAGTGGGGCAGGGGGAGGGTGGAACAGGGCAGTGGCATTGCTGGAGGTGGGGCGGAATGCTAAGTTCCATACCGTGCTGACCCTCCGTTACTCATTGGCACAAGGCGGCCCTGCCCCCTCGTCTTCGGAGCCATTCAGTGGGGCAAAGGGAACGTGCAGGGTCTCTTGCGCGTTGCCTTCTCCGCACTGAATGGCTCTGAAGGCGAGGGGGAGGTGCCGGTGAGTAATAGAGGGTCAGCCCTGGTGCGGAACTTAGCGTTCTGCCCCACCTCCAACGACGCCACTGGAACAGGGCGTTCCAGGAGGCAGGATTGGTCGACTAGGCCCAGGAAGGGGGAGGGATCAGCAGCGGTGACTCCACCAAAATCCTATCCTCCTGCCTGGGCCTGACCACTCTTACACGGCTGGCTTGAACGTCCCCTTCCCCTGAGGAGTGCTCCAGCCATGCATTATCTCCTCTCTTTTTTACTATAGTCTTGGATGCTGCCAAAGCCAAAGACTGATAAGAGTGCCTTGAGTTTATTTACTTATTTATTTATATACCACCTTTCTCATCATCAGATTTCTCATCAGATTTATTCAAGGCGGTTTACATAGGCAGGCTATCCTAGACCCGATAAGGGTTTTTACAATATTGTTCTATTCATATATAGAACCTTCCATACTCGAGATGTTTCCCTTCCGAGTGCAGTCCTCCTTCTGCCTTGTGCTCTGCACTTCCGAGTTTCACAGTTTACCACAGTTCACCCTCGGATGGTTGTCAAGATGTTATCTCTCTAGCTGACTCTTTCACATTCCAGACATTCCACACCCTCTCATGGTGCCTTCTCAGTGTCTTCATGAGGTCCGTCAGCAGTTGCTGTCTCCCATCCAAGTGAAAACCAAGGTTGACCCTGCTTAGCAATGTTACAGCAAAACATGGTTTTCTTAATTCCTTAAAAAAAATTGAATCATGAGAAATGCAAGTAATGTTGCATAATATACTGTTAGGCACCAGCTGTACAACATTTGTACATCTGTGGTTGAGGACAACATGAAGCAAAAGTGAAAGTAATGGTAGTCCATATGCACCAAGAGCAGGTCTCCTAGTTGCTCAAAGCAGAATTGTTTATAAGGCTCAGGGAGTACGACCGGACCTCTACTAGCCTATTGGTGGAAGGCGATTTCCTTGGCAGGGGAGTTCCTGGTCTCTCTGAAGTTCCCATCGTTGGTCAGAGATGGATGGAGTAACACATAAGTCTGACAACCTTCAGTCATCAAGACCTGTTTTGGGCTTGAAACCTGACATGATTTCTGTAGGAAGACATTGTATTGGAAAATGTGGAAGACTTCTCCCGAGGAGATGGTGCCAGCAGTGGTTCTTCACCTTGACAGGCCTAGGGAATAAGGGGTTAAAACCCAGGCTTCAGAAGTAGGCAGGCTACACAGCTGCAGCCACTAGAGGCTGCAGCTGCTCCTCAAGTATAAAACCAGCACCTGGAGGAAGGAAAGGTGTGGGTTGAAGGAGCAAGTTTGGAGAAGATGAGCAGACTGATTTGGCTGTGCTAACTGGTTTGTGGTCTTACCTTGACTGGCTTGTGGACTCACTCTAACCCTGCTTTGCTGACTGACTTATGGACTCTGACTTGGTTGACCAACTTGTGAGTGTGTAAAAGGGGAACTAATCAGCCTAAAGCAGGCCTAGGCTTCTTAAGGGGACTATGTGGGCCTAGGCCTATTAAGGGGACCATATAAGGGGTTATCTGGGACAGACATACAAGCATATTCTATTTCAGGTTGCATGTTTGTAACCATTTCTAGAACAGTTCTTTTTGCTAAACAAAACACCCCAAAACTTTCTGAACCTTTCTTTCTTCCCTTGAACCCTACACAGCTAGCATTGTTTTCTTTTTCCTTTAAAAGGAAGAAGAATGAAACACTTGGATACAACAAGAAGTGTATCAGCAGGCATGGTACCTAGCTACCAACTGTTAGAAACAGCAGAGGCTTCAAGGTTTATTTCCTATAATTCTTCAAATTACCACCTCGACTTGCTATAATGATGCCCCAGCATGGTGTTCTTTGCATTTCCTACTGCAGTGATGCTGCTGCTAAAGGCACCATATTGTGATGACATCCAAAGAGACACTCGCAAGTTGGAAGTTTAGATACTGTAAACCGCATTCCTCCCACACTTACAAGACTCTTCTTACTAGTATTGCTAACAAAAATGTCTTCAGTAGTAACTTTTGAAGTGATTTTTTTGAGGTTCCTCCTCACATGGAACATTTGAGGAATGTTAAAAGTGCTTTGAGAAGATGAGTAAAATCCTTAGGATGGTGTCAAGCATCCCTCAGATGTGGCCTGAAGTGAAGTTCTGGGCAAATTTGGAGATTCCCCCATCAGGCAAAGCATTTGAGGACTGTAAGTGGAAGACAAAAGCATTTTGAGAAGGTGTTTGTTGGGGGAGATGGAATAGGTGATGAAGAGAAGCTGTATGTGTACATATAGGGACAAAAAAACCTCTGGAAGCTGGAGTGGTGGGGGTGGGTCATGAGCATGAGTGGGGTGGAATAGGACATTTTAGGGGAGGAACAGGGGGTGGAGAGGGGACAGCATGGATCTGGCAGCAGTTAGGCATGCCAGATCACATCTCCTCTCATCTCTCCACCCCCTTCCCCCCCTTTGTACCAATGCCACCGAAATACGTGGTGTATGTCCAAGGAGACCCATATGCAGCCTGAGGGCTTATATGGAGGTAAGTAAAAATGTTGTATACTTACCTCCCATTTGCTTCCAGGTCAAACCCTTCCCCCCCCAACCATAGCATGCAGCATGTGCCTTTTTGCCACGGTTGCATGCTATAGCATGGCGTGGGATAGGATTTGGATCTGAATTTGTCAAACTCTCTTCAGACATTCACCATTCACCAATCTGTGTGGACAAATGCACAGAGGACTCCTAGGATCACATGGCACTAGCCCTGGTCCCACCAATGACCTGCTTTCTTAGCCTCGCTCTCACTATGTTCAGCATTTGTTGCTTCATAGAAATGCTGAATGTGCCATTGGTGGAGCAGAGCTAGCATAGCCCATTTATGGATTCTCCTCGTGCATTGATTGGAGAGTATCTGAAGATTGGAGAATTGGAAGATTGAAGACTATCAGAAGAATACAAAGATTGGAGAATATCAAAAGAGTGGAAAATACTGGAGAATTGGAAGATTGGAGGATATCAGAAGAGTTTGAATCTCTCCCAGAAAGAAGGAATTTGTATGGAATAATTCTTTGGTTTTATGGGAAAAATACTTTCATCACCTTCTTCCCTTGGAGCCACCTTTTTTCTCTGAAGGACAAGGTGTGTTTTAAGCCATTTTCTTTTAAAAGACATCTTGAACTTTGTTAAAAAAAACAGAACAAAACTAAGAAGCAAGTCCATATGACCAGAGATATAATGTAGCTAAAATAACTTCTTTTATGTTTTGATCTTTTCTCATCTTTTAAATCATTTTTAAAGTCTATAAACACTGACATCCTTCAATAAATATTACTCCCCCCTTCTTTTTTTACTAGGATCAGTCTATCAAAAGAAATTACTTAACACTCTCTCCCTACCTATGCACTGCAAGCTTTTCATAATACCATTGTGGGGGTGTCCCCTTTTTGGAGTGTTGGGGCAGCCCTTGGAATGCTTAGGCCCCTTCTTGGGGCCTCAAGGAAGTGTCACCCGGCTGCTGTCAGTGGCCTGTGCCTTCCTGTCCTGCCTTCCTGTCCTACCTTAGCAGCTTCAGAACCTTCATGGCCACCCTTTCTCCTCCACTGGCTGCTTTGTTTGGCATGACTAGGTATACTTCCAAGTGCCCCTGTTGAGACTACCTGGCCGAACCTCACTGTCTGCTCTCACCTTTGACCTGCTGTATTCATCATTAGCCAGTGTCAGGGCCTTTGAACCCTTATGTGCTTTGGATCCACTCTCCTCTTTCAGTCCTTCCCTTCCTTCCCCAGCATACCTGGTTGTTGCATCCCAGTAGCCATGGCCACCATTCAAGCTGCATGATTGGCCAGGGCCTGGGCATGGCTTCCACTATGAGTATCAGTGGTGCAACTGGACAAGGTGTCTCCATGCCTTGTGGCGGAGCTCTGGAACTGGGCTGCCTCATAGTATGGAATGAGCTCATCTCCCCCCCCCCCCCCAACAACCATGTTTTGAAACCTGCCCTGCTTCAAAGAGAATTCCACTGCTTTTAAGTGTGTGTGTGTGTGTGGACACCCCACAAACATTTCATGGTTCCTGCTTTAAGGCTGCAATCCTATATACAATTCCCTAGGAGTAAAGTTATATTGAACTCAAGCATACCTAGGATTACACTGTAAGTGGTGTCTGAGCTGCTTCAAAGAGGTCCAGTGGTGACTGCTGCTTGAAATACAGGCTGGTTTCAGGGCCTTTATTATGTGACGCTGCACCTTGTGCTTGACCTGAATTCCCTGTGGTGAATTCCCGTTGAAAACACAGTACTATCCCATTTTATCATCATTGGTACCCTATGCATAGGATTGTGCTGGTATCCCTAACAGCACAATCCTATGCATGTCTACTCGGTAGTAAGTCGCATTGAGTTCAATGAGGCTTTAGTCTGTGCTTGATTAAATTCATTACAGATTTCCTCCACTATTGTTCAAGATGTCTACCTAGACAGTCCATTGCTTGCAGCTCCCCAGAAACCCAGGGTGCCAGCTTAGCTCTATGACTAGGCAGAAGATGCTCATGAACAATGGTGTTAATGTCCCTGGTCATTTCCTAGTTCCAGATGTCAATTAAGGCCTCAGCAATACCCCCAGATTCATCATGAATCCATCTGGATCTATAAGCCTCTGAAGGTGGACCATTTGAATAGATCCTCCTCTACCCCTCCCAAGGTCATGAGAAGTCCACTGTCCAGAAGTGAACTGTCCATTTCAAAGGAGTAATGCTAAACTCCTCCATCGCCATATCATTATCCACCTGCCCAGCAGTAAACACAAGACCCCAACATGTGACCTGCCAAATGTGATGGGGCATATATTGAGACATGTCCATGATTGCCTAGAGACTATTGAAACTCTGCCTGCCTGCCTTGAAGCCTTGACTCCTGCACTGCCTGAAAAGCCAAAAGAGAAAGCTGGTAGGAAATAATCCCTCTGGCCTCATCCAACCAGGTCTCCATCATACACGCAAATCAGCACTCTCATCTATCCTGAATTAAACTGTTCTTATTATTATCCAATCAGATGGCTAGATACAGTAGCCCCTTGGCAGAAGAAAAGATTAGGAATAGGAACTCTTCTTCCTCCTAGAACCTGCCCAACCTCCCTCCACCATAGTATCAATCTGACTTATAGTGGTGTCCCCTCCTCGACCGTAAAAAACACGTATGGCAGAAAATCAACTTGCCTTGCCTCGCCTCCAAAACAAGAAAGCCCCAAAAGAGGAGAGTTACAATTAATACAAAAGAGAAAAGCAACCCACTGATAAACAACCACCCAAAAAATAAGTTGAAAACCCACTTCTCAGAAATGTGGGGGCAAGTTTTCTCAACTTCCTGTTTTGCTACCACTTGAGAGGTATCCACTACAGTAGCACTCAGCATCATTCAGCACTTAAAACTCTGCTCCAAGTCTGTAAGAGTATAAAAGGTTTTCTCCAAGTACAGGTGCCTTGTACCGAAGGCTGCCTGAAAAGTAGGTATCATTGTTTGTATCAGACAAAAGATGGAGTGGGGAATGAAACCTCCCTTGAGCAGTGCTTTCAGAGCAAGGCTAAAGAATATTGATTTGGATGTGAGTATCATTGCTGCGAAGTGCCATCTAACAACATACTCGAGTACGTCCATGCTGTACTAGTTCTGAGACTGACTGAAACAGTGACTCTGCAAAGTGAAACAGGCCTACCTGGAGATACCAAGGCCAAACCTCAGGCAATCTGTAGGCAAGACATGCATTCTCCCACTGAGCAACAATCCTTCCCCTATCATCTGGTCATTCAATGCCATTATTGATATCTATTTTCTAATCCAGCTGGTGAGCTGAGACCAAAACTGGGTTATGCATTAACCAGTGTTTCCCAAACTTTTTTGACGTGTGGCTCCCTTGACCACTGGCGCCCATTGGCTCCCCATTATGTTATGCCGATGCCTGCCAATTGGCATTGCACTGTTTTCCAAGAGGAATCCATGGCACTCCGCAGCTCCCCTGGATGTTTTCCGTGGCTTGCAGGAGCCACGCCTCCCAGTTTGGGAACCATGATTAACCTATGGTGGATTGCACCTGCTATTTTTTTTTGGGGGGGGGATCTTTTTTAATACAATTGTTTTAAAGAGAAGGGGGAAGGAAGATGGTGGTGCTATCAAAGGTTCTTGATCCTGAGGCACTGACCCATCCAGTAGTTCTTCCACTGCCACCAAGTCAGGGCCTCGGACTTGGCAAGGCCTTGAGGGAGACATGGGGGGGGGGGGTTTAGCCTGTCACCATAGCTCCTACTTCCTTCATCTTTGTCCCTCTCTGCTCCCCCATCATTTCAGTTATGTAGACCCATTCTTTTGTGATTTGTTTGTCCCTTCTTCATACTTCCCTCTGTCCCTTTGCAAATTTGCAGGCCTGGCCAGCTGTTGTCAATCTTGTTGTCAATGATGCCCAGCTCCGCTAACGAGCACTTTCCTCCTTCATTGTTTTCACTGATGATCACCATGGGGCTGGTGCAATGGCAATGGAGTCATTACCACGATGTGACAATAATACAGGCTTTCTATTCTAAGCTAAATTATTTGTGTGGAAGGGAGGGATAAGACAATCATAAGGAGGCCCTGAATGGCGAAAGAATCCTCCAAGAGAACTATCAATTAATTGTACAATATGTTCTTTTGTGACTGCAATGATAATGGAAGTATTTTCCCAAAAGTACTTGAACACCAGTCCAAATCTGAAAGGGGGGGGGGGAAATATATTGCAAAACCTGCTATATATTTAGTACTGGGCTGAGGAACTCATTCTGTTCAGAGGGAACCTTCTAAAAGGAAATAATAGGCATCCTTCTCTTCTCATTTCAAACACTGATCCAGTGTGACTTGCTGCAAAAGATGGAAACTAACAGGAGAGCATAAGAGAACTTTATTGATTCATCTCCTTCCCCCCAAATGAATAACGCCTACAAGCAAAATGACTTCAAAGGCAACCATTGATTGCAAGACAATTGAAACACTGAGGGAACAGAACTCATTCACACTAACTAAGCTGCGTGCAAGCTATAAAATCCAGCACATTACAGAGAGATTACAGAAATTACTGAGAGATAATGTGAGAGTGTTTGCGAGCATTACAGTAGCGCTATATATATATATATATATATATATATATATATATATATAGATAGATAGATAGATAGATAGATAGATAGATAGATAAGTTATGCCAAAATTCTTCCAATGGACTGCCTCCTGTTCCCAAGAGGACTGACAATTTCTTGGAGAATGTAAAGAAAAGATTTGAGAACTTTGTAATGTATGCAAAGGTTGTCCTTGGCTGATCCTTGGGCCCCAGTTTTCTGTTCCTTGTACTATTTTAAGAGCATTAAGGAGAATCAAGGAACCTCATGTGTGTGTGGTCAGAATGCTAAATTTCATCATTGCTATATAATGGATTTATCCCCCGACTCTACATATACAGTTGCAAGAAAAAGTATGTGAACCCCTTGGGATTACGTGGAGTTTTGCATGAATTGGTCATAAAATGTGCTCTGAACTTCATCTAAGTCACAACAATAGAAGAACACAGTCTGCGTAAAATAATACGACACAAACATTAGATGTTGCCATGATTTTATTGAACGTAACATGTAAACATTCACAGTGCAGGGAGGAAAAAGTATGTGAACCCCTAGCCTTATGACGTCTCCAAGAGCTAATTGGAGCCAAGAGTGAGCCAACCTTGACTCCAATCAGTGTGATGATATTGGATGTGTTGCTGACAGCTGCCCTGCCCTTTAAAAACACACACCTGTTTTGGGTTTACTGGTTTCAAGAAGCACTGTCTGATGTGAACCATGCCTCGCAGAAAAGAGCTCTCAGAAGACCTACGATCAAGAATTGTTGACTTGCATGAAGCTGGAAAGGGTTACAAAAGTATCTCCAAAAGCCTTGATGTTCATGTGTCCATGGTAAGACAGACTGTCTACAAATGGAGAAAGTTTAGCGCTGTTGCTACTCTCCCTAGGCGTGGTCGTCCTGTAAAAATGACTGCAAGAGCACAGCGCAGAATGCTTCATGAGGTAAAGAAGAATCCTAGAGTGTCAGCTAAAGACCTACAGAAATCTCTGGCACATGCTAACATTTTTGTTGACACATCTACAATAAGGAAAACATTAAACAAGAATGGAGTACATGGGAGGACACCACGGAGGAAGCCATTGCTGTCCAAAAAAAAATATTGCAGCACGTTTGAAGTTTGCAAAAGAGCACCTGGATGTTCCACAGCACTACTGGCAAAATATACTGTGGACAGATGAAACCAAAATTGAGTTGTTTGGGAAGAACACACAACACTATGTGTGGAGAAAAAAAGGCACAGCACACCAATATCAAAACCTCATCCCCACTGTAAAACATGGCGGAGGGAGCATCATGGTTTGGGGCTGCTTTGCTGCCTTAGGGCCTGGACGGATTGTTGTCATTGATGGGAAAATGAATTCCAGAGTTTATCAAGACATTTTGCAGGAAAACGTATGACCATCTGTCCGCCAACTGAAGCTCCGCAGAGGATGGGTGATGCAACAGGACAATGACCCAAAGCATACAAGTAATTCAACAAAAAAAATGGCTTCAACAGCACAGAATACGCCTTCTGGAGTGGCCCAGTCAGAGTCCTGACCTCAACCTGATTGAAATGCTGTGGCATGACCTTAAGAGAGCGATTCACACCAGACATCCCAAGAATATTGCTACACTGAAACAGTTTTGTGAAGAGGAGTGGTCCAAAATTACTCCAGATCGTTGTGCAGGTCTGATCTGCAACTACAGGAAACGTTTGGTTGAGGTTATTGCTGCCAAAGGAGGGTCAACCAGTTATTAAGTCCAAAGGTTCACATACTTTTTCCTCCCTGCACTGTGAATGTTTACATGTTACGTTCAATTAAACCATGGCAACATCTAATTTTTGTGTCGTATTATTTTACGCAGACTGTGTTCTTCTATTGTTGTGACTTAGATGAAGTTCAGAGCACATCTTATGACCAATTCATGCAAAACTCCACGTAATCCCAAGGGGTTCACATACTTTTTCTTGCAACTGTATGTGTTACTGTGATAGTAGGCAGAGGTCATAATCCATTTTAGAACCAGGACTGCACACATTAGAGGGAAGGGGCATAGCTTAGTGGCAGAGTACTTGCTTTGTATACAGAAGGTCCTTGCTTTGTATACAGAAGGCCCTTGACATTTCACAGTGAGACTGGGAACATGCCCTCTTCACGGAAACCCTGGAGAGCCATTCAGTCAGTGTAGACAATCCTGACCTAGTTGGAGCAATTTTGGTATATAAGGCAATTTCCTATGCCAAAGTGTGTGCTGATTTCTGATCAGAGTGTTTTAAATTAATATGGCTTTGCAACTACTCCTTGGTCATTTGGGTAAACCTCTCATTATGTGCTATTAGAAGCAACCCCATTATAAAGGCTATGACCAAATACTAACCAAGTACGTCTGCACAGTTGACTCTGTGGTCAACTCAAGGTCCAAATGCCTTTAGGATACTGCACAGGTAAGTTGTTTCTGGAAATTGCCCTACCATATTGAACCTCCTAGTGCAATATTTTGCTCCATCAGAGCTTTGCATGAAGATTCTCTGCCCCATCCGGGAATGGTGGTTATTCTTAGTGCTATTTAAGCCATCCATGCAACTGTACTCATATGACAACCTGGCTTCCTACTTCCCATTTAAACAGAGACTTTCTAGCACACAGGCTGCTTGCCTGCTTCATCACTATAAGCAGCTTGCTTGCTGCTTATAGCGTTTTTGTGAATCAAGAAGCCCCATGACCTGGCGCCAGTGATATAATCTAAAGGAAAGGTAATGGGCATGGGGGGCATGCCCCCCCGCGATCCGCAGATAAGTGAATCCGTGGATTCACACATAGGGCCCCCTGTATATAAGAATGTGATCCTATGCACATTACTTTGAACAGATGGAGCTGCCTTAGACCTAGTGAGACTCTTGTTCCATCTATCCCAGGACTGTCTGTCTACACTCCCTGCAGTGGATTTGAGATCCTCTGCATGCAAAGCATGTTCTCTACCACTGAGCTTCAGTTCCTCCCTAAAGTAAGGAGCTGTCACACTGCTTTCACACTGAAAAACATCTTCCTCCCAGATGAACCTCCTTTCCAGTTTAGATCTTTCTCTTCGGAGGGTGCCTATTGCAGAGATGTCCTTTCTGTGTGATGGTGCTATTGTTATGGAATTTCCTATCCAAGGAAGTCTGGTTGGCACCTATTATTTTTATCTTTTAGATGAAAGCCAACATCTTGCTTATCCAAGATGTTAATCGAATCCATTTATTTTAAATATGCATATAATGCTTTTCTACACGTTTCAAATTGGTTATTAATTAGTTGCAAGTGTTTTATCAGTATCAGTACGTGCACTGCTACTCTGTTCTATTTTCATCCGTTTTAGGGTCATTTTTTGCTAATTAGTTGTCGATATTTATACTGCTTTACTTGGAGTTGGAAGCCAGTTGTTCCAGTTCTTGTCAATCTTTCTCTTCTTGACACACTCCTGGTCATTCAGTGGCTCTCCCATCCTCTGTGTGGGTTCAGGTTTATGATGGAGAAGGTTGAACAAATACACATATTCACTCCTCCATATTTTTTTCTTCACAGCAGGCAAAATGATTCCCACCCCCAGAGGCAAATTAATCTCCGCCTAGGGCTAATTTTGGGTTCCAATGGGCACATACTAGACTCCTAACATAGCCTGAGTGCCTGTGCTAGGGAGCAGCTGTGACCTCCCCTCTCCAGGTGCTGCCTGCCACACCTGACCACAAGCTTGGTAAGGTGATGGGGCTAAAGCCCCATCTATGTCCATGCCGGTCCAGCTGGGCGATGCCTGGCTGAAGCCAGGAGCAAACGGGACAAAAATGCCTGAGCCTGCCTATCCTGTGTCCCGCACCACCACCCCAACAGGGATGCATTTCTAAAACATAATTAAAAACACTGCTCGAGTTTTCGAGCCACGGACTCATGTCCGACGTAGGATTTGATCCCTACGTTTCACTTTCAGCTGTGGAAAGCATCTTCAAGGGTTGCAAGAAGTTTGCATCCTCAGCTCAGTCTTCTAGGCAGTGTTCTTTTGAAGGTAGCTTAGGTGATTATCTAATTAGCATCACCTGCTATTTAGCCACAGGTTCAATTGCTAGTTTTGCTTGGATTTTTAAAGGCACACTCGCACTCTCCTTTGCCTGTCCATCATTGCCACAGTTTTTAAAGCAATTTTCACTTCCAAAGTGTTGCATTCTGGTGTGTTTAGGCACTGGAAGCCAGGCACTGATTATGCTGAGAGTCTCCTCTTTTCTGTTTATGTTGTTTTTATGGTTTTGAATTTCTATTGCCTCCCTACAGATTCTGGTATGGTATTGTTGCACTGTGGAGAGGATCTGAGTTTGATTTTAAAGTTTATTTGGTGACCAGGCAGAACATGCTATGAGAACTGGTCACCTAATAAACTTTAATCAAGTTTAATCATGCGAGGATGGAGCAAAGGGCCAACTATGATGGCCAGCCATGATCCAGGAGTTCATATAGATGATCTTGAGGTGTGGTCCAGCCAAAATTAAGCTTAAGACCTTCTGATTTCAATGGAAGAAAGGCAGGCCATGTATAGTATGTACAACTTTCATGAATTGATATTAATGTGGTTCCAGTGTGCTTAACACTGATTGAATCATGCTCATTATTTTCACTGCCAGGGCTGTATGAAGTCAGGCTTCTTATAGAGAAAGACCTACCGACCCAGTTTCCAAAGTATGACTGGGAATAGTGTGTGTGTGTGTGTGGTGTAAAATACCCTCAGTTATAAGAGTCCATAGCTCTTATCTTTTGGATAGGAGAACTCTAACATGATTTTCAGTAAATGTGTTTTATGGTACTTTGAACAGAGAACAGCAGAAATAAGCAGCTATTCTTTGAACTTTTGTGATTTTGAATAAGCTTTCATTCTCAGTGGTGCTTGTCCTCAACAAAATGGTGCCCTTGTCAGCACCTCTAGAAAAAGTCAATACAACAGCTCTGAAAAGAATGTATTCACCACGCAAGCACAGAGTGAATGAACAACTCAGTCTGTCTAATTTCAGCTGCTATTCACTAACTTCCCTGCCACTCATACATACCCAAGGAGCATGTAGGACATTCTTATTATTACATAATAGTCTACAAATAAAGGATTCAGACTGAAACAAGGGGAACTGTAAATTAACTCCAGAGCTTTATTGTGAACTACTTTTCATGTTTTCCCTAATGGCAGCAAACTTGATTTACTCTCAAAGATGACCAGAATGCTTCTTGATTTTATGATGAGTATGTTAAAGTTGTAGTGCTTCATCTACCTCCAAGTCCACTTTAAAATGGATTTTTACCACCCTGGGCTCTAATTTAAATGGACACATTTTAAAAGGCTGAAGATTGTCACAGGCATAATTCCTTGAGCTATCAAGGAATTATGGCTGCATCCAGAATTACCACCCCAACCACTATCTCCAGATTCCTTATTTGGCCATTAAATATTGTGGGGGTTTTACATTTGTTTTTGTTTGCTTGTTTTTAATTGATTACATGGGTTACGTTATAAATAGAACCCTAACCTAAAACATGGGAGAGGAAGGAACCAAAATGATTCTAGAAAATACATACCCTGTTTCCCCTAAAATAAGACCTCCCCCGAAAGTAAGACCTATCATCATTTTTGCATGATTTTTTTCTTGCACTCGTCAATATAAGTCCTCCCTGAAAGTAAGACCTAGCTAGGATCATCAGCCAGACGGACGTGGCACCCCATGTGACCCCCCCCCAGCACTTACTTTGACCGATTAAAGCTTCATTCTTTCCCGAGGGTGCAAAGCACATCGTCTCCATAGTGGAGAACTTGAGTCCTCCACCATGGAGACGACGTGCTAGAGAGACTCTGCAAGGTTGCAGCCTCCTTGCAGTCCTTACTGGCCTCTCTAGCACATCGTCTCTATGGTAGAGGACTCAAGTGCAGGCCTTGCAGAGCCTTGCACCCTCGGGAAAGAATGAAGCTTTAATCGGTCCAAGTAAGTGCCGGGGGATGGGGTGGGGTTGCACCACAGGTTGGGAAATAAGACCTCCCTGAAAATAAGACCTACTGCATTTTTTGGAGCCTAAATTAATATAAGACACTGTCTTATTTTCAGGGAAACAAGGTATTAAACATCTCCAAAAGGCAGCAGTCTCCGAGTCCAACCCATATCAAATACATTTTCATCATAAAATTGATCCAATTGTAATTCATACTTTGGAAGGTTACAGACTCTTCATAGATAGATGAAGCTGTCTTACCCTTTTTAAAAGTCAAGTCACATGAGCAATATCTTCTATGACATTGTCCTGATGGTCCCTGAGCCCTTCGTGGATGAGTTACAGGTAATCCTTCCTATCATGGCACGTGAAAAGCAGGGTGCTTAGGTCATAAAAATTGCTGCTAAGAAGGTGCAGCTGTACTCGTGGATATCCCACCATCCACATTACACTCTTAGATGATTGCAGGGACAACTGAGATGTGTTGAACAGAAGAAGGTTTGTTACTGTTACTTGTCGAATAGAATCAGGCTTCTATTACACTACAGTATGTTTAGAAACTACAGGTATGTGCTGCACAACAATGTCCTTGTAAATGACAGATCACATATCCAGTTCACAGAAAACGGGCATATTCATGTGGAAGAGGATGGGCCTTCACATATATAGGCACGATATAGGCACTAGTCAGACATATGCAGTCCATATTCAATCTCAGCTCCCAGTACTCCTTCTCCTTTAATTTCTCTTGTTTCACAAGTCTGTTTCATATGCCGGAGTGCCAACTTAGCATTGCAAACTTAGTTTATACTTTCTTTGACACCAGTGAAAATATTGGAAGACTAACATAGACCCTTTGCCATGACTGAAATAATGCTGAATTTTTCATAAACTTGATAGATTCCATATGCAGGATGCGATGAAAAATCAGTCATGTGTGATGTCACAGGTGAAAAACTACCTCATGTCCTACGAAAGATGCGATGATCCTTTGGACTACATAAATTGAAGAACTGTCAGTCACCCTGAAGTATTTCAAAACTTCTGCTTCTAGCCTTCCTTTCTGCTTCCTTCCTTCCTTCAGACATCCTCAACTTTTTAAGACTTTTAAATATTTTATTCATATTTAAAACATTGATATTTCTCCTTTCCATTATAAAAATGATCCCTTTCAACTGGTCTAAAGGATAAAATGATTCACTAGAAGGCATTAACTTAGGCTTCAATCCTTATACACACTTTTAAGGGAGTAAATCACACTGAACACAATGGGACTTTCTTCAGAGTAGACGTGCCTAGGATTGTACTGCTACAGCAGAATCCTATCTAGTCTTCGACTGGCAGAGCAACTGCTCTGCCAGTCTAGGGTGTTTACAGTGTCATAATGCATGTTTACAGCACCCTGGGAGTAAGCGGCACCAGCACCGAGGCTGCCACCACTCTCCTTAACACCAGAGACAATGCTGCGCCCGCCAGGAAAGTTAAGTTCCCTGCCAGGTGATGGAGTGGCATGGGGATGGGGGAACTGGGCATTCCTGTGGGTGGGATAGGTAAACCAGGCTCTGGAAGGGGGAGGGATCAGCAGTGGCCACCTCCGCCGAATCCCATCTCCCTTCCCGGGCCTGGTCGCCTTACGCTGCCAGCTTGAATGTACAGTACACTAGCAAAATAGCTGCTGCACATTCAAGTAGACCCATGGGGAAGCTGGGGCTCTACTCGGGTTAAGGGGACAAATATCCCCTTCCCCCTGAGGAGAGCTCCAGCCGTGCCGGCGCTGGGTCCTATCTGGATTGGATACAGCATGGGCTCTACGCCTGTGCTGCAGTCTAGCTACACAGGATTGGGCTGTTAGTGTTATAAAGTACCGTATTTATCAGCATATAATATGCACCGGCGTATAAGACGCACCTTCCTTTTTGCCCTGGGTTTCAAGAAAAAAACATTTAAAGCATTTTTGGGCCACTTGGCCACTTACCGCTTGGCTGCTTAATTAGCTAATTTACATAAATTGCAAAAAAATACCAGGATCTCTTTTAAAACACACAGCAATAAGACACATGAACAAAATGCACCAGAACATAAATCCCAAGTACAAAAAAAACCCCTGGACTCAACTCTTTTTCCCCCAACCCACCCATGCACAGTTTCCAAAGTAAAAAACATTTACCCCAAGTACAAAAAAACCCAGACTCAACTCTTTTTTTCCCCAACCCACCCATGCACAGTTTCCAAAGTAAACAACATAAATCCCAAATACAAAACCCCCAGACTCAACTCTTTTCCCCCACCCCACCCCACCCCACCCCACCCCACCCATGCAGTTTCCAAAGTAAAAAACATAAAAGTACAAAAAAAACCCAGACTCAACTCTTACCACCTTACCACCCCCAGACTCAACTCTTACCAACTCTTAAACAACATAAATCCCAAATACAAAAACCCCAGACTCAACTCTTTTCCCCAACCCCACCTATGCAGTTTCCAAAGCCTCCCAACTAGGCCCAGTTCAGAAACTTACCCATGCTGCATTCATTCAGCATCCAGGAGAGCTGGAAAGACTAGGCCCTCTGCAGCTTAGCTGAACTGAACTGAGCACAGCGCCCTCTGCTGGCTGCTGAGAAGCTCAACTCATGCACGTGCATAAATTAAACCCGACAAACAGCTGTAGATCGGATAGATTAGTCAGGGAAGAAAGCACAAGGGAGCTCTCCGGCTCCAGAAAAAACCCGGTAAGCCCAAAAATGCTTTAAAACGGGCGGGGGGGGGGAAATATTTTTTAGTATTGGCGTATACGCACCCTACTATTTTGGGTCACAAATGTAGATAAAAAAGGGCATCTTATACGCCAATAAATACGGTAGGTAATGGGTTTAGGATTATGACTATGAATGCTGACCAAATTCTCTGTTATGCACAGGATACTAGATGGTAGCTTAGGAAACCACTCCACACCTCCCTACAAAAAAAATCTTAATGGCCCAGGAAGCTCCTTGAATAGAAGCCTTCACTGTCTGGGAATGTGCAAGATCTCCATGACCTTTGTGAAGCATCTACTTGTGAGAAGAGGTTGAGGTGTGAGGTGACTGCTTTCGCACCCTGTCTTTGGGTGGCAAGTGGAAGGACAAAGGAAGCATTTTGATAATAGCTTCTGGGCAAGAGCAGACAGGCAGAGAGAGTTGAATTGATCTGAGATAAGACAGACTGTCACAGACAAAATGGAGAAGCTGGGTGAGAGCAAGCCAACCATCAGAGCACACTGGAGTTCAAAAATGCCTGAAGAACTAATGTAACCACTGTCACAAAGATTGCTCCATCCAATACTCAGTCTGTACATGTGTATACCCTGAGCCTCTAGTGCTCTCTCTGCCCCTCAAATGAAACCAGAACCTGGGTAATGCTATGCTAATTCTCATCAGGGGGGTGAACCCAACATTATTATAAAGCTATTCAGAGCCCAATCCTATGCTTCCCCAATTGGATGCAGTAGCACCAAACAGGTGTGCATTGTATCCGGGGGGAGGGGGGACGCTGATTGGGATGCTTGGGAAGGGAAAGGGGAATTATTTCCATAATATATAATATTTTGCTCCTCCATAAGCCTCCTGCTCACAAATGGGTCTCCTCAGACCTGCGCCAGCTCTGTAGCTGGCACAAGTCCGAAAAGAAGAAATGGGTGGGGAGCCTCCAAACTGAGGGGATAGGATCTGATCCACTTCCTCTGATCACCTTGGGTTCTGGCCAGTTATGTGGCTTGATGCTGCAATTCTATGATGTGACAGCTCACCAAGAACATCTTTATAAGCATCAAAGACCGATCGCAACAACTATAATGTGGTTTTAGCTTCCTCTTGTGAACTGCCTCTGATTATTTTGGGCCTTCTCCTGAGTATACAACTTGATGATTGTAACTGGATTCTCACTTGCTTGGATAAGAATGGTTCACACATGAAGATATCTATGTTTGTCTTGACACCCGTCAAGGAAATTCCACAGCTACAGTCAAAGCAAAGTCAGTTGATCTTGAATTGAGATCACTAAGTCTCCTGTTTGGTTGTTATCTTCTTAGTGAAGCAGAGAGAGATATTTTCAGTGTTGCTTTTGAAAGTAGAACTTTTTCTGTCCACTTATTCCTAGGTTCTCAGAGGAACATTCCCTGCAGAGTATCAGTGAAAAACATATGTTCAAAAAAAGATGTTACTTCAGTTCTTTGCTTGGTTTTTTATTCTCAATCTACAGGAAAAAATTTTTTTAAGAAAAAGCTTTTGACATAATTTTGCAACAAATAAAAATGTAATGTGAATGAAAGCATGCTAAGTAATATTTATAGTACTAGAATTAAAATGTATGTGTTTGCTTACACTGTTGCAAAGCTCCATGTTAGGATGAAATGAACAAATTAAAAATGCAAAAACTCATCATTCTCAAATTAGTATTTATTTCTTTAGAAAAAAGTCAGTTCAAATTCCTAAATTGATTTTTTCCTGTCAAAGGTCAAAATAAAACACTCATTCTCAAAATGCAAATAAATAAATAAATAAAAATGTTTTGACATCTTCAGTTCCAAATTCTCAGCGCTATATGTTGAAACAGGCTTATTTCCTAGATAAAAACATTGCTTTCTGATTGGTTGCAGTTAATATAGACACCAAGTATCTTGGACTAACATGTGATCTGAATGGTATGTCCTTGGATTTTTGATTTGCATATGTAAATGTAAATTTGCAGGAAGTAGTGATGGCAGGTTTGATCTAGTCAGTGCCCCTGGACTAGGTCACTAATTTTCCTGTCTCTCCACATTATGGATTTTCTGTACAAACATGGGAGAGGTGACTGTCAAGGGGAGATGATTTTGCCATTTGGATGTCAACAGAGCTTGCAAATAATGGGCTTCTAATGCGAGTATCATCTGCTTGCAATACTCATTGTGGGGCAGCCACCTGAACTCACACAACTTTTAACCCATTTGCAATGACTTATGAGGCATTTAGAGTTGATGTCCTGCATTTGTGTTTCGACATTGGCATGTGCTCAGAACCTAATTGCTAACCCCTCAATCAGAAACTCATTTATGTTAGTTATGGACCAAAGAGAAGGGCCTCTCTTTATGATTTTACAGGATGTGCAGGTTCATGTGGGAATAACCTGTCCTTAAGGTAGGCCGGTATCAGGCTGTTTAGGGTACTTAAGACCAAAGCCCAGCACTCTGGACAAAGAAACATTATTTACTGAAGCCAAGCACCTCTGGTCTGACAACCAGTTGGCTTGCACACAGCTATAATGCTTGGGAAAATGTGAGCTAGTGTGGGGATAGTTTCCACTGTTCCAATTCTTCTGTCATTATGTATGGATAATGAGAATGTCACATGGTTGTCTAGGCAACACACTTCTTTTCCACATCCCCTCACTGCAATTGGTCAGTGGCAGCATGAAAGTATGCATGTGCAAAATTTTAGAAAATCAAGGAAAATTGAGAGGGGGGGGTTACTTGCAATTTATGATCTAAATCAGGGTTTTTCAACCCCTTTCCAGCTGAGTTCCACTTCTGGCGCCACTTTCCTGCTGTGTACCACCAGACGTGACTGGCGATGACATCATTGCCAGTTACTCCCAGGTTTTCAGAGGCCAGAAAATGCAGGTCAAAGGATCTGGGCAGGTGGGAGGACCGTCTCAGCTTCCCGAAAGGCTTGGCCAAAGGCAGGATCCTCTTGGGAGTGAAAACACGGTGTCGAAAGCGCCGCCTCGGAGTGGGGTTCCGGTGGTCCAACTACCACCAGCAGTTGGTCGAAGTACCACTGGTGATACGAGTATCACTGGTTGAGAACCCCTGATCTAAATACAAAATGAGCAATGATGAGACTGACATCTTTATGATGAACCTCCTTCACTTCTCTCTGAGACCTTCTTGCCCATGCTTGACAGCACACTTGCTTTAATGTTCTCTCATTTTGTTCTCGAGTGGCTCATATCAGAACAATTTCTTACCATACATCATTAATTTTCAACAAACTACTGAGTATGTGGCAACTGATAAAGCAGCACCAGTGGAAGGTATTGATCCACCCTCAGTAACCAGTTTAGTAACTTCAATGCAACACAGCCAGTTTAGATACAAATATGCTATCCTCCAAGTATTTTTGTGGATAGTGCTATTATTTTGGATAGGCTGCAACAGAGAAAATGATTGGACTGCTCAAATGTTTTCATCTACTCCTTTTACAGAATATTTTTATTAAGATGTTCTGTCTTTTTGGTGGAAGTTTTCTTTGTGCTTTCATCTGAACAGACTGAACAATGCTAAATTTTATCTAGGTGTTATAATAGAATGTGTTCTGTCTGGCTGTCAATGGCTTGGATCAATCTTTGGTGTGCGTAGCTGTGTTATTTTTTTTACCCCATGACCCATCTGCAGGTATTTATTATTTCTTTCTATTTTGTTATTGATGTTCGCCTAACCTTCTCTAACTGAGTTTGTATCTCTCTTGGGTGATAAGAGAGTGTATGTTATTGTCTAGATTTTCTCTCTCTCTCTCTCTCTCTCTCTCTCTCTGGTATAGAGGAAAAAATTGTTTTTCATAGGTTGCTTATTCTAATAAAACATTTTTCACAGAGTCAGTTCCATACACACGAATGCCAACTTAGCATGTTTTAACCTTTAATTATTTGCATTTCCTAGCATAATGTAAGTGTAACTGTATATGGGTTGTAGCCTTCATCCTAGCTAGATACATTCAATTGACCTATCCCAAGAGCTACCAGGAAGAATCAGAGACTTCTAAAAAACAATACAGGCTCCTCTGGCAACATTCAGTGCCCAACATAGACCTAAACTTCAAGCACTTCATGCAATACTATCTGTCTCATCTGTCATATGAAGATGTGGTGTCACTGCTTGTTTCTTGAAGTCACTTCTACATTTAATTTGCCTACAGTGCAATCCTGTCTAGAAAGAAGACCGGTGGAGCACCGGTCTGCCATCCTAGGATGTTAAAACATGCCGTAAGATATATTTACGTCACCTGGCGAGGAGGCCGCAGCGGTGAAGAGGCCGGCACCATTCTCCCTGCCCCAGATCCCTAGGAGCACCCACTGTTGAAGGTAGTTTCCCTGCTGGGTGGCAGAGGGGCAAGGTGTAATGGGGTCGGTAGGACAGCAGCTTGAGACCCGAGTGCCGCGTGACAGAGTGAGCTCCTGCTTCCTGTCCCAGTTCTCGCCAACCTAGCAGTTCAAAAGCAAGAAACTGCAAGTAGATAAATAAATTCCCGCTGTGGCAGGAAGGTAACAGCATTCCATTAGTCATGCCGGCCACGTGACCACAGAAGCATTTTCAGACTATGCTGGCTCTTTGGCCTTAGAAACGTTCCAGCCTGAATTGTATTGCTAAGCTGCCTTACATGTTTTGAAGCACAGCAGAAATTTTTGGTATGATTGTCTTGTACTTTTACTTGTGCAGAATGTATGAATGTACTAGTGCATCTCCTATGTGGCAAGATGTGTTAGTTCTCCGTGTACACACACACACTTGATCATGGGAAATGTGTGGCTGGTTCACCCTTCACATATTACCAAGAAGCATCAAAAGAAATGATAAAAATCACATATTTCTTACAGTTTCTCTGGATGTGTAAACCAGCTCTTAAATTCTTATACGAATCTACATTCAACCTCCTAAGGAATAGTTGAAGTAAGTATGCCACAAAGTTTAGTAACTGATGAACCGCCACCAACATGTTTCAAAAATGTAGTGCTGGTAGCTGGGAATTTTCTTGGAATAAAATAAATTACACAGAGATTCACAGCCCAATCCTATGGACTGGAACCGCCAATGGAACATGCATTTCACTGGCAGGGACTGCTGAAAAAGTGTTGTAAAGCACTTCGCGACAGCATGCTGCTGGGACGCCAGTGGAAAGACTAGAGTTTTCCCGCATATATCGTCGGCTCTCCTGCTGCCTGCCGGAGCAGGTAAGCCAGCGGGAGAGGCAGGAGGGGAGAGGGGAGAGCGGGGTGGGGAGGGGTGTAATGGGGGTGGGGAGGTTGCAAGAGGGGGTGAACCAGACAGCAATGGCATGCGCCAGATCCTATCCCCCTTTCCTGTAGCCTTCCCACCCACTTTCTCTCCTCAGTCTTGCACTAACGAAATTGCTAGTGCAGGTCTGAGGAGACCCATTGCAGATCAGGAGATTGATTTCCCACACAGACACTGGATACAGCATGCCCATTTTTGGGCATGGCTGCACCGGGGGGGCAGGAAGGATAGGATTTGGCTTTAAAAGACAATTAAATACTTTTTTTTAAGACTTACAGCGCAATCCGACTTGACTTTTGTGCCAGTTTAACCAGCGGCGTAGTGAGAACGGGAGGCCCCAGAACAGAAAAGGGATTCAAATCCCCTCCAAAAGAGGAATTCAAAGGGGATTTGAATCCCTTTTCCGTTCTGGAGCCTCCCGTTCTCGCTGCGCCGCTGGTTAACCCAGCACAAAAGTTAAGTTGGATTGTGCTGTATGAAAAGTTGTAACAGTGTGGTTTTCTATTGCCAACGTGATAAAATGAAATCAAAAATAACTTTTTTCTTACAAGTTGGATAGAAAAGAGAATTGTGCCCCTGGAACCAAAGGAGCAATGTGAAGAAAGAAATCCATTGCTAGCGGGCAGGATCAGTAATTTCATTCAACCAAAGGCTGATGAGCTGCTATTTTCATCACTGATCTTCAGCATTATGTACAAAAGGAAACCTGCAGGAAACTAAGGCCTAACATCCGATCAATTTGCCTAGGAGGCATATTTTCTTCAAGAAGCAACATCGGATTGTTGAGAAGATGATTAGGATGTAAGGATAAGTAAACAGAGGTACCCCAGCCCCTTCCTTATGTTATCAATGAATCCTTGAGAGAAACTCAAGATGCCCAGTTCCTGCCGGATGATGTGCATTTGTTCCATTTCCATGTCTTTCTAGTTCAGAATGAATAACACTCTTTCCTCATTATCTCTTGCCAGGATGCCAGAGGGATCTTCAAAAGCCACTGCTATTAAGACAATATGAGAGAGGCCAATCCCTACAGACAAACTTTAATTTTGAACAGGCATATGACTGAATGTCAGTTGTATGTTTGTGTGTGTGTGTTTTTCCAGAGACAAACTCAGGAGAAGGCATAATGACTGAAAACGGCATAAAAGCCTCGGAACATTCCTTTCCTCTGGAGTTATTTCTTAACTACCTTTCACTCACAGCAATGCATTACAATTGTCATGTGGCTGTGGAGTAACAGTGTTATAAACCAAAACTTTTATTACATCAAAATGTAAAAAGGTCACTAAAGTGCTTTGCTCCACCATGCAGGGCCTCAGGGGGGGCCTAGCTCTTATCATTTGTCAATAATGAATACTTCAAGACGCTCCACATAATGGTGAGACAGGAACTTTGTTTACCCAGTCCGTAGGGAAATACATATGCCTAGTGGATGAAGCGAAAGATATTTGAAAACTGTCTGGAAAGCTTTACAGCGATACATCATTGGAAACAAATTTCTGCACTGATGACACCGGAGCGTGTGGTGAAACGTTCGCCGTGAAACACGTGCAATGCACTGGAAATTGGCCTTGATTTAATCTGGGCCATGAAAATGTTTGACAAATCAGAATTAATTTAAATCAAGATTATTATTTTTTTTTGGGGGGGGAGAGGGAATGGGAAATTCAAACTGGAGCACAGCTGTGTATTGAATGTAGACTCTGATATGATATGGTTTATAATTGAACTGAATTCCCTAGGCCTCCACAGCCTAAAAAGATTTCCACTGCTTCTCAACCCCTTTTTAATCACCTCTGAATCCCTACAGTTCTTAACTGAAGGGGGAAAAAAATCCTATTTTTCTTTTGGCAAGGCAACCTCAGCCGAGAAATCAAAGGTCAAAGTCTTGAATAAACGTCCCCACTCTTTCATCTAGTTTTATGACATTTCCATTACCTTTGTCCAGATAGCAATATTATTAAAATGTGTGTCATGCAGACACAGAAAAGTGTATGGGGAGCTTGTATGTCAAAGGGATGGTTAATATTATTACTTCTCCAGGATATAATCACAAACTTTAATACATATTTATTTTGTCCCAGGACTAGGAAATATTATGATCTGTAAGATGATCCACGAGACTCGCACTCTGTCTAGATGAAATCCCGGTGCATCCGCCTCTCTACAGAATGCATTATCTCTTCCGTAAAGCACTTAACTCTGGCCCCAGAAGGCCATCAAATCATGAATGTTTAAACGCTGTCCTGCCTGTCCAGGAGAGGTTATGATGAACTGCTAGGCAGGAGGCCTGTTTCCTCCTTATGACATTGCAGCCAGAAAAAAAGCTCTATAAACTCCTCTCTCTCTCTCTCTCTCTCTCTCTCTCTCTCTCTCTCTCTCACACACACACACACACACACCTCTTTTCCAGGGCCTTGCTTTATTATACTTCTTTGGGGAGGGGCTGTACCACACAAGTAGAGTACATGCTTTGTATGTATGTAGAAGTTCTCAGGTTCAAAGCCTCCTGCCTGAACTAGAGAGCTACTGCCAATCATTGTCAACAATACCAAGAAATCTCCTGCCAGATGAGTGAAGTTCTTCCCTTTGATCCAGATGGGTAGGGAATGCCCAGGTGAGATGCCTCTGCTCCCTGGGGCTCTGCCAGCCCAGGACCCACCCACCTTAGCACAAAAGAGGCAGGGGGGAGGGTTGAGCAGCACTCGATTCCACCTCCTGCTCTGTAGAGCAGCTTCCTTGGGCCTCAGCCTTCTCCCAAGCCTAGCCAGAGCCCTCAACTTTGCATCTTGCTCTCCCTGACTCATCACTGGTAACGGCTAGCATTTTTAAACCCTCCTGAGCATTGTGAGCAGAGCTTTCCACGGCCTTTAGCTGGCCTCTTAAAGGCATTCTCTTGGTAGTGGACCTGGAGACAGAAAGCCCAGGGTCATACCTGGGGTGCAAAGGGGTCCAGGAAGGTGACTGCTGGACATTTCTATCTACTATTGTTGAGGTCAGACTCCCTACATTCTGTAAACCAGTATCTGTAAGCCTTCACTAAAATCAAAGCACATAGCACTAGTTGTTCTTGCATGGATGTATCACAGACAATGTGGGAATAGTGGTCCAGTGGCCTGAAAGCCTATGCTTACCATCCATCCAGGAAAACCCAGGACTGTCCCAGGTTCCAGGCTCCAGTCCCAGGTCAGTTCCAGGCTTTCTGGACCCGGTGAAGCCACCGCTGCTGCCGCCGCTTCCAAAGTGCAAAAAGGCACTTTTTTCCGGCGGCGCCATCAGTACAGTACAGTACTGCCTCATGTGCCCTCACGAGATTTAGGCGCTGCAGTCTTGGATCTCATGAGATTTCAGGAGATCCAAGATGGCAGTTCCGGAAAAAAAGTGGCAGCAACTTCAGCAGGGGAAGGAGTCCTGGCTGGCTCGGATGCAGCCAGCCAGGCTCCAGAGGTGGCGACAGACGAAGACAACGACAATGTTGATGGCGGCGATGAAGAAGGAGAAGAAGGTGATAATGGCAGTCGCAGCCATGGCTGGCGGTGAAGACGGCGGTGGTGGCAATGGTGCCGCCGCCGGCAGAATGGCGGCGGTGGGACAGGCAAGTAAATTAATTAAATAAAAATAAATAAATAAAATAAATGAAAATATGGGCCACCCCTTGGGTGGCAACTGGGCGCTTTGCACCCAGAAATTTTTTTTTATTTTATTTTAAGTAATTAATTTTTGGGGGTGTCTTGGTTTAGAACTGGGAAAATCTGGTAAGCCTACCTATAAGCTACTTAACCTGGGTGAAAATAAGGGAGGTATAGAAGTGGACCTTCGACTACAAGGTAAAAATGGACCTGCAACTACAGGGTAAAAGTAATAGAAACATTTTGTATTATGACATGTACTGCATTTTCAAAGGCTAAAATTGGGAACTTTAACTACAGGACATACGGGCAGTGCTGCTAATGCCTCCACATGATAGCAACTCCACATGGACACTGTAACATTTTTAACGCAGCCTCCCACATGGGTCAGCTTGGTCACATGAAAAGACTTCTGTGGATCAGACTCCTGCTATTTATACCAGAGAGCTGCTAGTATTGCTGGCATGGACATTCCTCCTGAAAAAGAACAAGGCAAGGAAATAAGCAGATTTCAAACATTACGCCCCTTATAGCCCCGCCAGCCACGTGCTGCATGCTAGGAGGGGCGGCGGCAACCAGACGGCCCAGGAGAGGTAAGTGAAAATCATTTTAACTTGCCTTCCTGTAGGCCAACTAGCCTCCTAGGTCCGACGAGACTGACAGACTGACAGGTCTAGGCTGGGAAGGAGGGATAATATCTCAGCATGCACCACTGCTGCCCAGATCCTCCTGTCCCTGGATAGGCTTACCATCCGTCATGGAAATACCAGGACAGTCCCAGTTTTCCCGATCTGCCACCGCCTCCCCTCCCACCACCGCCACTTGCACTACTCTTCTAGGGTTTCTCAAAGTTCTCCTGGGCGCCACCATCTTGGATCTCATGAAATCTCGTGAGATCCAAGATGGCGGCACCCAGGAGAACTTTGAGAAACCCTAGAAGAGTTGTGGCAGCGGCAGTGGCTTTTGTAAAATCGCCATTTACTTTTGTGTAACAGCAGGGTCACCTGCGGTTGATTATAGCAATCAGATCTTCTCTCCAGCTGGCCGGCGGGTGCGGCTTATAAGTATGTGTGCTTCACAACCTAAACTTACCACCTTGCTGCAGACCGCTGTGTCCACAGCCTGAAGACTTTTTTTGCAGGATGAATGAAACGTTGCTGTTTTTAATGCTGCTTTTAAACCTTGCAAGTTTTTAACATCATTTTAAACCTTGTTTTCATGTGTTTTTAGCTCTGTTTTTAACTACGTTGAACTCAGTTTTTAATCGTATTAAATGTGTCATGGCTTTTAAACCTGTATTGGACATACAATCTTTGTTGATTACACTGGTCTACAATTTTTTTTTCTGGCCTGAACGTTTGTAGCTGTTTTAGACTAATTTCAGGGTGCTAATTCCAACACTGGAATCAGTTTTTGTCTAGCACATCAGGGTTTTGAGATATCAAATATTGCATTTGATAAAATCAATGAAAAACAGCAAATTTACACTGGTCTACAAATTTTTTTCTGGCCTGGACTTTTGCAGCGGTTTTAGACTAATTTCAGGGTGCTGATTCCAAATCTGATCTCAGATTCGCTCTATCACAGCTCATTTTTATGCTATCGGCATACCCCATTTTCATTGATTTTACTCGAAATTAACTCTTTGTCACTTATGATTGCAAGTTGTTGTGAGTCAGTGACTGCTTTAGTGTTAAAATATGGTACTGTATTTTTAGGATAGTGTGTTTATAATATCATTTTATGTAGATATCCACATTTAATATTTTTCCTTCTGCAGGGCATGATCTAACAATGGCTACAACAGGGGTTCTCAACCTGTGGTACGGGTACCCCTAGGGGTATGCAGACCTCTTGCTGGGGGTACTCCACGCCCTGCCCCTTATCTGCCCCATCAGCAGCTAATTAAGTGTTAATTAACATGGATTTATATTGTAATTATTTTCGGAGCCCTTCTGTCTCTCTGATTTTGGTTTTGGGTTTATTTTTGTACTTTGGAAAATGTACTTTGGTGGGGTGGGGGAGGAGCTGATTTTGGGAAGTGTGACTTGGAGAAAAAAGAGATCCTTGCGTCTCTGTCTCTGTCTCTGTCTCTGTCTCTGTCTCTGTCTCTGTCTCTGTCTCACACACACACACACACACACACACACACACACACACACACACACACACACACACACGAGTTAAATAAGACATTTTTTATATTTAAAATTGTATTAGTACTTTTTTGCTTAATGATTAATCCAATTAATTAGCAGTTAATTAGCAGGGGGTACTTCAGAAAATTGGACCATGATAAGGGGGTACCCGGTCCACACACTTTTTCTGGCATAAGGTATTCCAATGGTTTTAAGGTAATTTTGGGGTGCTGATTCCAAATCTGGCATCAGGTTTGGCATCACGAAAATGGGGTATGCCGATAGCATAAAAACAAGCTGTGACGGAGCAAACCTGAGATCAGATTTGGAATCAGCACCCTGAAATTAGTCTAAAACAGCTGCAAAAGTCCAGGCCAGAAAAAAAAATTGTAGACCAGTGTAAATTTGCTGTTTTTCATTGATTTTATCAAATCCAATATTTGATATCTCAAAAACCTGATGTGATAGACAAAAACTGATGCCAGATTTGGAATCAGTGCCTCAAAATTACCTTAAAACCATTATGCCAGAAAAAGCGTGTTGACCAGTGTTATCGCTGGCCATGAAAATCTCAAAACCTATTTAACCTATAACTATTTATTGAACCCCTGAGGAAATACACTCACTCTCTCTCTCTCTCTCTCTCTCTCTCTCTCTCTCTCTCTCTCTCTCTCTCTCACTCACACACACACACACACACACACACACACACACACACACACACACACACAACTGTGCACATTGAGCCACGTCAATGTGCAACTCGCTTATGGAGTTACAAGTAGGTTAGCAAAGATAGGAATTCTCCTGTAATGGCTGTCTCTGAGCTGGAAGCAGTCTCAAGAGTTTTATTACGTTCTCCCTTGGGTACCATATATTGGAGGATGGAGACTTGATTTTCTCCCAATGACAGATGCAAAGCAGAGTCAGATCACACTTAAGAGAATATTTGTCCAAGTCATATGTAGTGGCCTAGGGCTGGGGAAACTTGACTTCAGTTTCCTGCACTAAAACTGCCAGTCTGCGCAAGAGAGATTGCTGTATACTTCTCTCTGTCTTACAGAATACATGACTTGTATTCTGTATCCTAGAACTTCAGTACCAGAAAATCACAGGAGTCTTCAGTGTAATGCTTTTAATCTGTAACCAAAAAAAGTCAGAGGGATAGTACTGAGTGCTTGATCAGAGGGTAGAGTTATTTCATGTGCACATCGCTTTGGATAAGACTCAAATGAGTCTGGATCAGGCTGGATGGGTGTCAAATCTAAAGTTCCCAACCCAATTATGAATCAAATCAAAAACCTATATTCCTCTAGTTGCTACCTCCACCAGGCATTGTTGCCTGCCCCCCCCCCAGCACCAGGCTGCTGTAGCCTTAGGGCAAAGCCCTGTCGTGGGCCTGCATGGCACCTCTGCCCATCCCCTGATGCTATCTTCAGCACTATCACTGCCATCAGTTCTGAGGACTCAGGAGATGGCCCAGCTAGACAGGCCCTGATAAGCATGGACAGTCCCGGGTGTTTGGTTGCGAGTTGCGAGTCCCTATCTATTTAATGGGGAAAACGGGTTTAGACCTGAATAAAATTTGACTTGTCGTAAAAGACTCCAAGTCTCGAGTCGAGTCTTTCGAGTCTTTTACAATTGCCGAGCCAAGTCTGAGTCAAGTCATTGAAATGACTAGAGTCCAACTCGAGTCCTAGTCAATAGACTCAAGTCTACATCACTGCCATGCTATGATATTATTTAAAGCAAACTGCATATGAATACATTGTGACAAACACAGTGGCAGTGGTAAACATACAGCACCTCTGGGATATCCTTAGCTGCCATGTCTTTTCTTCCATGCTCACCTTGTATCTCCCAGAGAAGTCAAAATGGTGACAGAGACAAAGGCATGTCAATATGTGCTTGGGCAACAAAGGGTAAGAATGGTGATTCTCCCTATTCAGCATTGCTATGCTAGGGAACAAAAGTTATTGACACAGAGACACATCTACTGATATGTTGTCTATATGATCCTTACTGGTGCGTTACCAGCTGATGTGCTCCAATTGTGTTGGCTGAAGAGAAATCAAATAGGAGATCTGTGACACAGGCAAGAGATGAAAAACATTGGATCTCTTTCTTGGGCACCCACGTTAATGGGGGAAAGACAGGGTAA